>JAUMIR010000001.1:151405000-152776250 GCA_030847615.1 Gambelia wislizenii | reverse complement strand
GTGCAAAGCCTATGGCTGATGTGCAAAAGTATTTTTGGTCTGTGTGCAAAGGGCAGATGTGAACATGACTTCTGCCTTCCACCCTCTGGGCACTGGTAATGACTCTTAGATGGTCAGGAAGACAAACACAATGGAGTTGCACACAGGAGACAAAGCTAATTAAGTATAGACCTTTTCCCTCCTTCCAATCCAAATAGGATTGCCCAACATCTCTGGAAACTGCACAATACCTTACAGTGGCGAGTGTACCACTCTGACTCGGTTTGTCAGGGTCTCCATTCAGTGGAGGTAAACAAGATAGTTAGGCACTGATTGCTCTCAATGAGACCATTTCCTTGTCAGCAGAGGGAGGGAAATTCCTGATGGACAGGTATCCATGCTTTTCGCTGCCCTACATTTTGAATATGCCTCTTTATAATGTGTGCAGACTCTGGCAAGAGGCAGCTCCCTGTCTGACACATCAAAGTCTTACAATTCATATTTATCAAACATAACATATAACAATGCACCCTGGTATGAATGTTTAGATTTTTTTAAAAAAAATCAAATAAGAGGTATGTGAATGTATTTTGGATTGCAGTGTACGTGGCTCAGTTGTAACTTGGTGATTTTACTTCAGTTTACATGATTATTTTATAAGAATACTGCAATGCAATATGGTGTCATCTGCATATCTTATATTGTTGATGTTCATTCCCCCTATTGTCATACCTGATTCCTCTGAGTCCAATCCTGATTTCCCTATGATATAATCTGCATATAAATAAACAGATAGGGTGATAAAATGCAGCCTTGCCAGACCCCTTTGCTAATGGGAAACCATTCTATTTCTTTGTATTGTGTCTTGACAGTGGCCTATTGTCCAAAATATAACGTATGTATTAGGACAACCATATGGTGTGGCATTCCCATTTCTTTTAGAGCAAACCTTAATTTATCATGATCTACATAGATGATGGCTTTGCTGTAATCTATAAATTGCTTCTGAAATTCTCTGGTGTGTTCCATTATCCAACTCGTGTATGGAATATGATCCCTAGTGCCTCTTTCCTTTCTGAACTCATTTGGACATCTGGCAGTTTTCACTTCATTTATGGTAAAAACCTTTCTTGTAAAACCTTGAAAATCACTTTACTTGTGCAGGGCATCAGTGCAATAGTATAAAATTCCTACCCAGACCCCCAAATTTGATTAACTATAGCCTTCACTGACCCACAGGATGGGAAAGTTGAGGGTGCTCAAAGCCAAATGAGTTCAACACCAAAGTGAGCTGGGATTTTAAACCCCTCCTAGCTCTGCCCTGATGCTGGATGTGTTGAGATGCACAGTGTTGTGACACTCCATACCACATTCAACTTGTGGGGCATGCAAAGCCAGTCTTCACCCTCCAGCAGTCCATAGAGCTATGGACGGGAAATGGAGTTGAATTACATGCTGTTTAAATTCTACAGGAATATTCTTCAGGTTGTATTTTGGCAGGGGGCTATACTTAATGTAGTTCTTTAGCCTTACTCTGGTTTTTGATATAAACAGTTCATGGTCTGTGCCACAATCTGCTCCTGGTATTGTTTTTGCAGACAGAATGGAACTTCTTCATCTTCTACATCCAACTATATAGTCTGTTTGATTTCTATATTGACCATCTGGTTATGTCCACATGTACAGCCATTTCATTGATTGCATGAAGAACATGTTTGCAATGAACAAACTGTTGGCCTCACAAAAGCCATGCAGCACTCTCCTGTTTCATTTCTTGATCCTAGGCCAAATTCTCCCACAGTATTCAGTTCTGCTTTGTTTCCTACTTTTGCATTTCAATTGCCTATGCTTATCAATATGTTCTGTTGTGGCGTGTGGTCAATTGTATCACCTGCTCTTGGTGACATCAATACCAGGGAAGATTCTAGAGCAGATCATTAAACAGAGAGTCTATGAACATTTAGAAGGCAATGCCATAATCACAAAAAGTCAACATGGGTTGCAGAGAAATAAGTCATGCCAGACTAATCTGATCTCTCTCTCTCTCTCTCTCTCTCTCTCTTTTTTTTTTTTTTTGGTTGATAAAATTACCATCTTAGTAGATGAAGGGAACACTGTGGATATCACATACCTTGATTTCAGTATGGCCTTTGACAAGGTTCCCCTTGACATTCTTGCAAACAAGCCTGTAAAATGTGGGCTAAACAAGTTAACTGTTCAATGGATTTGTAATTGGTTGACTGGCTGAACCCAAAGGGTGCTCAGCAGTGGCACCTTTTCGTCTTGGAAAGATGTGACCAGTGAGGTGCCATAGGGTTCTGTCCTGGGCCCAGTGCTATTCAATCTTTATCAATGACTTGGGTGATGGAATTAGGGGCATACGTATCAAATTTGCAGATGACACCAAATTAGGAGGAGTAGCTAATACCCTAGAGGATAGGATCAAAATTCAAAATGACCTGGATAGACTGGAGAGCTGGGCCAAGCTAACAAAATGAAATTCAATATGGAGAAATGTAAGGTACTGCACTTAGGGCGGAAAAACGAAATGCATAGATACAGGATGGGGGAGAAATGGCTGAACAAGACTATGTGCGAAAGGGATCTAGGAGTCCTAGTAGACCACAAGTTGAACTGAGTCAACAGTGTTATGTGGCAGCTAAAAAGGCCAATGTGATTTTAGGCTGCATCAATAGAAGTATAGTTCTATATCAAGGGAAGTAATAGTGCCACTCTATTCTGCCTTGGTCAGGCCTCACCTAGAATACTGTGTCCAGTTCTGGGCACCACAATTCAAAAAGGATATTGACAAATTGGAGCGTGTCCAGAGGAGGGCGACAAAAATGGTAAAAGGTCTGAAAACCATGCCTTATGAGGAAAGACTTAGGGAGCTGGCTATGTTTAGCCTGGAAAAAAGACTGTTAAGCAGGGCTAAACTGATAGCCCTGTTTAAGTATTTGAAGGGGTGTCACATTGAAGATGGAGCAAGCTTGTTTTCTGCTGCTCCAGAGACTAGAACACGGAGCAATGGATGCAAGCTCCAGGAATAGAGATTCCACCTCAACATTAGGAGGAACTTTCTGACAGTAAGAGCTGTTCAGCAGTGGAACACACTCCCTCGGAGCGTGGTGGGGTCTCCTTCCTTGGAGGTCTTTAAACAGAGGCTGGATGGCCTTCTGTCAGGGATGCTTTGATCGTGATTTCCTGCATGGCAGAATGGGGTTGGACTGGATGGCCCTTGTGGTCTCTTCCAACTCTACAATTCTATGATTCTATGACTTTGGACTTCTGAACCTTATTCATTGGAGGAGGACAGGTTGTTCTCAGCCTATACAATCCCACATTGGCCATGAGGGTGTATTGTGGGAGAACCAGGGTGTCAGGGAGCAAGTGAATCAACCCACTGCTGTAGTGACCACTCTTCAGGCCCAAGTACAATAAGTAGGAGCCCAAAATATACCACCTCCAGCTACCTAAACACAAGTGCCTCATTACCCCACCTGAAAAATTTGATGGCACTCCAGAGAAGTTTCCAGCCTTTGTAGTTCAATGTGAGCTCTACATAGATTTTACACTGTATCCCTTGACTACTTTTGCTACATGTCACCTCACTATTAATGCCATTCCATTTCTTATTTAATTGTCATTCCCAGAGGAATACACTGGATAATTATTTGATTGAAAATGTCACATTCCTATCCACTTTAGTTTGCTCACACCAAGTATGGCCATGTGTCTGTGTTCTATTTCTTATTTTATGATTTCCAGCTTTCCGTGATTCATGCTTCTCACATTCCATGTTCCTGTTACATATACTATTCAGTTTTGGACTTTTCTTTCACCTCTGTGCATGTTTCTGCTTGAGTCTGCTTGCATCATTAGCCACAGCACTGCTTGTAGTTCTCCTCTGATGGAGCCCATTAACTCATTCATTGCCTTTCAACCTGGGAATCTCATCTTCTGGCACTATTGTTTGTTTCAATTTGGATTGTCTCATTATGGGATTTTCAATGTAAAGGCCTCAAGAGTGGTTTACCATTGCCTTCTTCTGCTCAGTAATTACTCCTTTCATGGTAGCTATGGTGACATTGCCTTTGCTCCTGAGGGATCCTCTGCCAGTGCCTCCCATCCCACTACTGCTGCTGCCCAGTAGCTGTTTGGCACATTTAGCCTTTCTTACATGGGGGACACTATTGGCAGCATAGCCTCTTGCCTCACAAGAGAAGCTAATCCAATCATCATGGAAATGTAATGCCAAGATGGGCAGAGCAACTTAGGAAGTACTGTAATCAATAAATAAATGATATTCCAAATTGAACAGAGCTCCGGCTCTTTAAATGCTCTGAAAGAGAGAAAATTCAGAAAGTGCATATTTTGTCATCATTGCAACATCATAGCAGCATCATATATTTGCACAATTTGTCTCTTAAACAGTTTGTAAATGGGTGTAATTCTAGACCTGCTTATTGGAGAGTAAGCTTCATTGAACATACTGAGACTTAACTTTTGAATAGGCCTGTACAGAATTGCTCATAGGAAGAGATAGAAGTATTACCTCTTTGGAACTGGCCATCTTAACTGTGGCAGTGTTTCATGATGCAGATTTCCCCCCCTGCCCAGCTGCAATACATAACACACACGCACACACATATGCACATTAATATTTTTTGCCTAAACCCTACTGTTATTCCTGAGTAGATTAAAATCTATTGAACCAGTTGGATTTATGTATGTGTTGACTTGAATGCAATAACTGATTCAATATTCCTGCTTTGGGTGGCACTAGCCAACTGGATTCCAATCCTTATCAATATTTCTCCAGTCTTACAGTGTATGTCTCATCTGTGTGATGCCAGTCTTCCATACAAAAATAATACCCTTCATAAAATGCCATCACTATAGTTTCTAACTCTGTGTGTGAGTTTAAGCCTCTGTTTATTGGAACAGCATAATCTTAAGATTAGGAAGTAAGTGCTATATACAAAAATATCTGACATTGGAAATCATATTCTGTTGTCTTTAATACGTAATTACATTGCATTAAATGAGTTTGTCATTGTGATTGTTGTGCTTCCCTGCCATCAACACAGGGAGTTCAAATCTTTTCTCTCCAGCAAATTAGTAAAGTCATAATAATTGAAGCTTCTACAGTTAGCCATTTTTCTTTCTTCACCTCATTTTCTATTTTTCCTCTGCTATTCAGTGTTAACTTCTTTTTCCATCTCCACGCTTTCAACAAGTTATCATTAGCGTTAAGTCTAAAGAATGAGTTCCACATTCCAATTTCATTAGCTGTAGAATTTTTGGCACACTAGGTAAAGCCTGCTTTGGCAATCACGATGTTTCCTCAAGCTGATTTCACCCATTAACTCTCCTTTTCGTGGAAGACATGATCCTGTCCACTGCTGAAATGGGCTTTTTCCATCTACTTAATCGAGTAGATTTCCACAATCAATGCATGCACCATGAATTTGCATTCTGAAGAAAATAGGAAATTTGTGCTATGGCTCACTTTAGCTGTTTCATCTTCACCCTGGAGAAGAGCTGAGATGTTCTCCTCTCCTCTATTTATCATTTGCAACCCTTTGTTATTAATGAAGAGTTGTGCAGTAGTTTGCAATACCTGGTTCTTGGATTAAATAGAATCCAGTTTTTAATTAATATTTTTCTCACTTCACCACAGAATCTCCACTAATAGCTAGGGCAAACAACTAAACCAGGGCAAGAGACCTCAGACTCATACACTCTCCTTTCCCTTTTCTTTGTCCTTTGTATGCTAGCAACACTGTTACTGTCATTTATTATTAACCCACAGTTTCTTGTTAGGTTCAAACTCATAGGACCTGGTTCCCTTCTCCCCTCCCCACCCCAACATCTAGTTAGTTAACAAACCAGTGGACATTAATCCTACTTAGAACAGTACCTCTGAAATGAAATGAATTTGTTTCATTTCACAACTAGCCTAAGTTGATTTCACTAAGTCCAGTCTGGTTGGAAAAATGTTGAATTCACAATGTATCAAGCCTGGAGTTCAGCACTCCCATGCCATTATCCACAAGTGAACTCTATTGAGAGATAAATTCTACTGATTTCAACTGCACAAAGTACACATACTGAAACCTTAGAATGCTGTATTTAACTACAGTTAACTCACCTAGCATTTTTAAGTGAACCCATTATGGCTTATTCAAATCCCTATCTTTGAAATGACATGAATATTTCAAAGGGAGTCATGCTCCTATCTAAACACCATGTTTGTTGTTTCAGTTGTTTCTCAAAACTAATAAAGTGTGAGTTAGAGACTGAATGTATTAAGCTGTGAGCTTCTTAAAGGAAATGCGAATCAACACTACTAATCCCATGATTTTCATATGCACACACTTTTAAACTGTCTGATCTTGAAAAGAGTTTACACAGTAAGTAGCATTACAATTTCTGAAAGACCGTTTCATTTGTAGGGATAAGGAATGTAGGGTTCTAATGCAAAATCTATGAAGTTACGGTGATTATCTGTAACCTATCTATTTGATATGCTGGTTAATCTTCCCTGAGTAATCAAGACATGCAGTTATTCCAGATAGTTGTGTGCTTGGCTACAGTGTGGACAGAGGTAGACAAATATTGGAAAATCCTATTTATAGAACTAGTCTGTGATTAGAAGCAGGATAGCATTTCTAATGCTGCATAACTGAGCTGGCTAGAGAAATATCTAATGGTTATACTTCCAGTGCTTTGACTGCAGAAGGCATTGGTTTCTCTTGAGTAAAGTAGACATTGCAATTAGGAATAGGAAAATCTGCCAATTTCACTTTCTTCCACATTTGATTATAATTTTAAATGGCAAGCTGGGGCAACTGTTCCCCCCCCCCTTTTTCTACGGCCTTTGTCTATTTATTCCATTTTGGCTCATCTTTTATCCCTGCAGTCCTAACAACACAGGGCTTTTGCCCTATTTTGCCCCTGGACAGTCCTCACTACACTCAGGGCAAAGGTGTGGGCTAATATGGGGCTAAGACAGGGTAAAGCCCAATGAAACTGTTCAGCAAAATGCCCAGGAAAAAACCTGTTTCTTAGCAGAAGAAACAGATTGGGTCCTGTGGGACTTCTGCCACCCACATTGCGCTCTCTGGATCCATGATCAGGCCTGCAGCATGTGGCATACAGGAGCAACTAAACATAACATGGACTTTCTGGTTTGTTTCTCATTTCTCCTGATGTCCAAACCTGAAAATCCAGGGAAACAATCCCTAAACATCATTGTGAAAGATAAGCCAGAGTACAAAGTTCAGTGTCATGATAAATAAGCTGCAGATGGAAAATGGTTGGTTGGATTAGCTGTCTCAGTTTGTGCTAGGACAAATTGGACAATGTGCAGCAGGACGTATACTGCCTCATTCATAGTACACCAGAATTCTCAAGAATGTTGGCTTACTGTGACTTGCAAATCTCATCATAGTCAGGTTATGAAAAAAATGTTGGGCCCTGTAAAAAAGAAAACAGTTCTCCTCATTCCATAACAGTGTATACACCCACTGTATACTTAATCCAACAATATTTATTATTTAATCATTTAATTTATAGGTCCACATCCTTTAAAATACTATCTGTCATTCTATCTCTTTATTCAGGTTTCCCCTTATAATCCCCCTTTTTTTTATCATGCCTGTATAGTTTTATGTCGCAGATATCTCATCTTTTCCATTCTATTTATGTAGATTATCGGACATGGTTGAATGTGGCAAAAACAAAAAAACAAAAAACTTTTGTTGGTATTTACATTAAGCAGATTGCAACAATCCTCCCCCCAGTGCTTCATTAGCTTCTGGTACAAAACGGGACATAAAACATGCTGGATGCTCCAATTAAGTTATAAAGTAGAACTTACATTTATTATGGCAGAGAATACATCTTGGATAAGAAAAGTAGATAGAAGATAGTTACCTAAGTTAGATGAAAGAGTCCCTAAAAGCTGACTCTCATGCATGCGCATAAGAAATCTGGAGGCTCCTCTGCCTCATGTTGCTGGTTGCTAGCTTCTGAGACAAAGGATTGTAAAAAAAACACTAAAACTACTTGGGGCAAAGAAGGGGGGAATTTTCTTTGCAAGTAGGGAGTAAATACAGGTCAGAAACACCCCCACAGAGTTGTAAAGAAGTGTTGATGCTTCTTCACTTCCAACAAAAACCACATTCTAAACTACATCAGAAGAACAGGAGGAGAACAGGAAGGGCAACATTATCAGACATCCTCAGACGTTTCTGGGCCATAGCACTGCCATGGATGAGGCTCCCCTTGTTTATTGATAGAGACAAGCTGCCAATAAAAAGTGACAACTTACTCATGACCGTGCTACACCCCCAGGGATGCTGAAGGATGACAGCGTCTGATAATTTTGCCCATTCCTGTTCTCCACACAATCTTCTGACAGTTTTTTTTTGGCCATGTCTGATAATCTCCTATTTCTTTAATTTATATCCTAGCTTTTTCTGAACATGGAACTCAAAGTGGCTCACTATTTCAGCCAAAACAAAATACAGTTAAAACAATGGATAGTACAAAAGTTTTTTTTAAATAACCAATAATATTAAAAACATTAATTTAAAATCATTTGGAAAACAAGGTTAAGTATTATAATAATGATAAAAATACAAAAAATAAATAAATAACAATCCCTAACGAAAAGACCTTTTGCAACATTCAGTTAACATTCAGGTCCTGTGCAAACAGAAAGGTTTTCACCTGCTGATGCAGAGGAAGCACAGAGGGGGCCAACCTAGCTTCCCATGGGAGGGAATTGCAGTCTGGGAGCAGCCACCAAATGTCCTCACCAAATGTACCTACAATGGTGATGGGGCTGAGAGAAAGCTCTCCCCTGACTATATTAAAACTGTGGTCATATAGTGAGACATGGGGTGCTTCTACACTGTAGAAATAATGCAGTTTGATGCCACTTTAACTGTTATGGCTCCATCCTACAGAATCCTGGGAACTGTAGTTTTGTTGAGGCACTAGCACCCTTTGGCAGAGAAGCCTAAACACTTTATAAAAGTAAAAATCCCAGGATTCCATAGGACAGAAGTACAGCACTTCAAGTTTTCCCTTATAATCCAGAGTACAAAATCTTTCAGATAGGTTAAGACTTGATCTTTCATGAATCGGACACAAAAATTCTGCAGCAATCTCCCATCTGGGCACTGTTCTAGCTCCACAATAGTGGCTGTACCATGTGTCTTCTGGCTATGCCCTGTAGCCTTTTTGGAAAAGAGATCTTTCTGAAACCATGTACATTTCTTTGAAAAGTAAATACAGGTCATTCCCCATTTACATGGGATTGGTACCTGCCATTTCACTTACCCACGATTTGGGGGTAAAGGTCTCTCTAGGCATCTGGAGGAATATAGAGTCATGCTGGGGGTGGTCTCTCTAGGCATCAGGAGGAAGTTCAACCTATTTTTAATTTGTATTGACCAGTTTGTGTCTGTGCAAAACACAGTGCAACTTTGGACAATAATTTAATGGGAATGGGGAGGAAATCCTTTGCTGTTTAATGAGGAAGCTCTTCAGTCAGACCACCACCAAAAACTCAAGAACATTGCACACTACAACACATCATTTCATTTCAAGGAATTAATCCTGCTGGCTGTTCATAGAGTTTGAGGAGGAATGTTCATTATTTCAGCAATTATTTTTTTAAAACTTGGAAATGTTGCAAGTCACCACCATCCATAAAAATTGATTTATTGTGTAATTTATTTCATGCTAGAAGCAGACTGCAGATTTTATATCTTGCCCTCTCATTCTAAGCACCCACTACATGTCAATTATTTTATTTAAGGAAATGATTTGAGATGAGAGATTCTATAATACTGTTTGAATTGGTCTAATTCATATTTGAATGGGTGGATCATACAAGTTCAATAACTGAGACAATTATACCATTTCTTATAATAACTGTTGCTCTCTGATGGTGTGTCTGTTGCTTTAAAAGTGGGGTGAGTAACTGCAGAAGAGGTTGGATCTCAATTTCATCCCTCCATCCTAGATCCCTCTGCTAAAATCAGCTGAAAATCACCCAAAATTGAAACATGAATTGAGTGATGCCACTTTTGGTTTTGATGTTGGGCAATTCGGTGGTGATGTTTTTTGGGAGGGGAGTTCATGGGGAGTTGATGGTTTGGAGAAGCAAAACTTTTACATTTTACAGTAGTTTTGAGCTATTTTAAAAAAGGGGGGTCTGGGGGCTTTGTGGGGCTTTGGTGCCCACACTTTGGGGCCACATGGGCTACATACAGCCATGAGGCTGCACTTTGTCCACTTCTACTTTATGATAAATAAGCTCTTTCATCACCAAGCAACGCATATTTCGACAAGTGCACAACTATGTTCAGTGGGCCAGCTGTGCTTAGTATTTTATTAATTCATTTTTATTATTTATTTATTATGCAGATGATACCAAATTAGGAGGGTAGCTAATACCCCAGAGAACATGATCAGAATTCATAATGATCTTAACATGTTAGAAAGCTGAGCCAAAACTAATAAAATGAATTTCAACAAGGAGAAATGTAGGATACTACACTTGGGCAGTAAAAATGACATGCACAGATATAGGAGGGGGGGAACACCTGGTTTGATGGCAGTACATGTGAAAGGGATCTAGGAGTCTGAGTGAACCACAAGCTGAGCATGAGTCAGCAGTGTGATGCACCAGCTAAAAAAGCCAATGTGATTCGAGGCTGCATCAATAGGAGTATAGTGTCTAGATCAAGGGAAGCAACAGTGCCACTCTATTCTGCTTTGGTCAGACCCCACCTGGAATACTGTGTCCAGTTCTGGGCATCACAATTCAAGAAAGATGTTGACAAGCTGGAACACCCTCCAGAGGAGGGTGACCAAAATGGTGAAAGGTCTGGAAGCCATGCCCTATGAGAAGCAGCTTAGGGAATGGGGTATATTTAGCCTGGGGAAGAGAAGGTTAAGAGGTTATATGTTAGCCATCTTTAAATATTTGAAGGGATGTCATACTAAGGATGGAGCAAGTTTGTTTTCTACTGCTCCAGAAACCCGGACACAGAGCAATGGGTTCAAACTACAGGAAAAGAGACTCCACCAAAACATTAGGAAGAACTTCCTGACAGTAAGAGCTGTTCGGAAGTGGAATATGCTGCCTTGGAGTGTGGTGGAGTCTCCTTCTTTTGGAAGTTTTTAAACAGAGGCAGGATGGCCATCTGTCAGGAATGCTTTGATTTTGTATTCCTTCATGGCATGGGGTTGAACTAGAAGGCTCTTGTGGTCTCGTCCAACTCTATGATTCTATGATTAGATCTCTCAAATTATTGTATTATTTCTAAACAGCACACATAAATCTCCTTGAGAGAAGCTGGAAGTAAGAATTTGGTAGGATGAGCAGAAAGAGAACAAGAAGTTGGACTCTGGATGCAAGGGACTGGATGTCAGACTAGAGAAGACTTCCTGTTGGGTGCCTTCAAGTCATTTCTGACTTATGGTGACCCTAAGGCAAATTCATCATGGGGATTTCTTGGCAAGATTTGTTCAGAGGAGGTTTGTCTTTCCCTTCTTCTGAGGCTGAGAAAGTATGACTTGCCCGAGTGGGTTTCCATAGCTGAGTGGTGATTTGAATCTTGGTCTTCAGAGTCATATTCCAATGCTCAAACCACTATAACACACTGGCTCTCTAGGGTAAGACTTAGACTAGGGATACGTGTGGCATCTGATTTCTTTCTAACTTATGGGCTTGTCTTCCTGAATTGTGTTCAAGGCATATACTGGCTTAAATATAAAATAATGTTCATGGGAGCTTAGAGATTTTTGGACTCTCCCTTCTTTGGCCTTCTCTGGTATTAAAATAACCTGCTTCAGAAGGTTCTTAGCCCTCCAGGACAAGTTTTTTTTTTTTTTAAATGGTTCTTAGGGTTTGTGAGCAGCTGCAAGATGGAGAGGCACCCATCCCATTTGTCCACGGACGTTGAATCAACAAACATGATGACAACATTGGATGCTGGGTATGGTTTGTGCTCATGAGATTTCACACCGTGAGAGAGCTGAAGATGCATCCAGAACAAAGTGTGTGTTTCAAATGTGCACAAAACACTGCCCATGCACACTTCAGCCAATGGAAAAAGGGAAATGCATACAAGCTCACAAACCAATCCACATTTGGAAATACATTAAGCAAAGAAAAAGATGGGTCTTATCCTCAAAAAAAATCCCCAAACTTGGTTATACACTGGAAGCGGAAATGGAAATTCACATTTTATTTACTAGAACAGTAGGAAGGATGACTAGCTGCTGCTGAACATGGAAGTCTTACAGCTCATACTTCCATTCTCTGTGGTAACATCTAGTGACACTAAATGCATGGAGCCACTTGTCATTATTTCTGGGATAATTGTTCTCTAGGCCAGAACCCTGTCATGACTTCAGACTGGTATATATCCCATTACACAAGTAGTTGTATGTTCTGAGGTTGTACAAAGTGGCATCTTATTCAGGTTTGTGCAAGCAGCCCTGTGATCTCAACATTTCACAAGTCTTGGAGTAATGCCCAGGAGTTCTTATAAGTGTAGTCCTTAGCTGCTGGAGGGGAGTTGTATTGACAGTTGTGCAACAGGAGAGCACATAGCCATACTACCTGTTGTGCCATGGCATGGCCCAGAACAGCAGCATAGCTATGCGTGTGTCATTTTACACTGTACAACCGCTGAACAAGATCTTGGCTTTGAGATGCTTAGTGATAAGCAGCAGGCTATGGAACTATGGAGAATGATGATACATTGGCAAAGCTCTTGTACGGCTGTATAGCTCTGTACATGCAGTTCTATGTCCTCCCATCACACAGCAGCTGCCAAGTCCCAAGAGGGGCCCCTGATGCTATCGCCTCTGGTGGGAAAGGAGGGAGAGGGAGACAACTGAGCCCTTGGAGAAACAGGAGATTTCAGCTCAGGTGTGGGAGGAAGAAATTGGGTTCACATTCAAATGAAGTGCATCCACCTTCTCCTACAAACGGAGGCTAGCTGGATCTTCATGGCCCTTTCTCCACTATTAAAGGATAGGAGCAGAGGTTCCTACATGGGCTTGACAACTGGCTGGCAGTGGGAGGTTTTTGGACAGAGTGCAAGGGCTCTATGCCTCATCCAAACTGGAAATTAAACACCTGCACATAAGCTCATGCAACTCACTAACAGGATGCCAGACATTTTGTATTTGTGGATGTAATGGGCAGCAGAAGTGGTGGGCCTGCCTGTTCTGTGGATTAAGATATCACAACCATTGAAATATTGGAAAGAATGGGAGCTGGAGAAAGAGAGAATAAGAGATGATTATAGTGGTTGGAGACTGAAGTGGGAGCTAGAAGTGATGGCCGTGTCGAAGAAGGAAGGGAAGGAGTAGGTTAGAGTTGAAGGGGAATTATAAGCTGATACAAAGGGTGACACTGTCATAGAGTAGTGAGGGAGCTTGATGCTTTTTTTTTTTTTTTGTAAGGAAGCCTATTAATAAAGAAACTGCTTGTTGTTGAACTTTCACCAGAGTTACTTCTTCATTCAAGGGACTGCCTATGTTTTCAGCCCAATGCCATCAAGAAATCTGAAAGCAACCATGCTTGCCCATGTTGGGTTGAAAACCAAAGAAAGCTTTAGAAGTGGGAGTAAAATAGTTGTCAGGAACCCAGGGTTTAATAATGAATGAGTAGACTGAAAGGGGTTTTCAACACATTAAACTTTGTGAGAGAACAAGGAGAAAGAACTACAGCAGACATAACATGCAGTTGAGGGGAAGGAATTTGGTGTTAATAACTCCAGTTCAATAGATACGTGTATTAAACTGGCTTTGAAAATAATTGGGATGAGGTTCAGCTGGTGCAAGAAAAGAACTGTCTCTCTCTTTAACAAAGGAACACATTACAGAAGCTGTTCTGCATTTCTATATGGAAATGCAATAAATCCTCAAGTGTTTTAAAGGTGTAAGTTTTCTGCATGAATCTCACTACATGATAGCTAGATAGGTAGATATATTTCATATTAATATCACAAAGCTTCTTAAAAATCCAAAGAAATTATGTGATAAGATCTTTCTAGGACTGTTTATGTATCTAAGCTTCAGGGCTTTCATACCACCCATGCCTGACCATTCAAAGACAAAAAAATAAAGTTGAGACAGGGAGAGGGAAAAAATCTACCACCAATTGTAGGATGCTGAGGAGTTAGTACTAAGTACTGAGTTCCTATTGGGACACTGCTCTTATCATTACCATTTTGGTAGTGAAATATTCAAAGCAGTAATGATTTTGTGGTGCCTGCTGTGTGAGATTTCAGCTTCAGTGTAACATGTAATAGAGCATTATCAGTAATGTTCAGGAAAGCTGTATTGATAAGAGCTGTCCTTAGAAGACACTGGAAAGCTTAGTTGTAACAGCAAGGGTGTGTGAACACTGAAAATAATAGAATTAAAAAGGCACCCAACAAGAAGCATGATACTATAAGATAACATATTCTGCAAAAGTAATGAAGAAGCAGAATATGGAAACAAATAAAGAAATTCAAAAGAGGCATGATGTGATATGTGAAAAAAACACAGAAATGGAAAATAATTAAAGTAATATTATAGTGACTAATATCAAAATAATGACTAATATCAACCAGTTTTGGAATAGGTTTTTAAAACAGTTGTACAACCATTGTCCAACAGGTGACTAGTTGAGTATCTACTTGTACAACTGGCTTTGTATCCAGTTGTACAACCTCTTGTGCAACCAGTTTCACAACTGATTGAGCATGATAGATGCATCTTTTGTGCTAACTCTGGAAATGTACAATCACTAGCTCAATAGGTTTTGCACTAGGGTGATGACATAATTGGGTACATGTCACAGTTCAAAAATCCTCAAAGTCAAAGGAGGAGTTGGAGAAGTTGGAGGCACAGAGCAAGGCTAAAAAGCAATGATTGTTTCAGTAACACAATTATGATCCTTCCTTAGGGGAATCTACAATAGATATAGAAATAACTGTAAACAAGCTTAAATACGCTTCTGCAACCTATGTCATAAGCCATATATATTTAACCTAATGTACTGTGAATAAAAAATAAAACTTGCATTTCATGAGTTATGGGGTATTTTCTAATGCACACATGAGCGCTCCAGCCTTTTCCTTCTGCCATGAGGGGGGTGGGGAACAGAGTACACCATTTGTGCTTCACTGCACCATGGTTTGCTGAAAAATAGCATGGGGCATTTTTGTCTCAATACATTACATTGACTGAGACAAAGGAGATTTTCACACGCCTAAAATACCCTTTGAAGAAATCAGGACAGAAATATTTCTGTCCCGGAAGCAGCGCTGTGGTTCGCACGCCCAGTCCCCTCTCCCAATATGCCGTCGTCGTCACTCTGGGTTATTTCTTCCCTCTTCTGGAATATTTTACTAACGGGAGTTCACTGTTAATAAAATATTCTGGAAGAGGGAAGAAATAACCCAGCGTGACGACGACGGCATATCGGGAGAAGGGACTGGGCGTGCAAACCGCGGCGCTGCTTCCGGGACAGAAATATTTCTGTCCCGATTTCTTCAAAGGGTATTTTAGGCATGTGAAAATCTCCAAAGAGTATCAAGGAGTAAAAAAGACAATAGAGCTGATGGGAGAGTTTTTTTAAAGCCATGTTTTGTTCATTCAAAAATGTACATGGCAAGTGGCTGAAAGTTGGGAAAACTGGACAAATGTTGCAAAGCTGATACACTCCCATTGCCATTGCCATTGTTACTCCACTCTTGCTACTGCCACAACGTATGGAAATTGTCTAGCTTATGTGGATTCTGAAACACAGTTCTGGATGAAAATGTTCTCTCCTGTTGCATAAGGATCAAATTCCTAATCATTCCTTGAACAATTGCAACAACTCCCATTATTTGCCCTGTTACCCAGTCATCAAAATAAATGATCTAAATCCTGTTATTTATGAATAGAAATTTCGGAATCTACCTACATATTGACTCATTGTTACAATTGATGGAATAAATGAGCCTATCCTAGCTGGGATTACCCAACAGGATGCCAGCCTATGTTTCTTTTTTTTTTTTTTTATGTCTATTGAAGATTTTTTCTGAAGAAGAACAATAATTAAAAATGTCAACAACACATTGCAACAATGAATATCTTTCGGTAATACAGTAGTTGTTTTTTAAAAAGATATCTTGGCCTAATCATACACTTGACCTACATCAGCATATTGGATCTAGGCTCATGTGCCTTATGAGTGGTAGCGTCCCACTGTAGGGATACAATCCTTTGCTAATTTTAGAATTTTTGTGGGAATTAGAGTGTATCCCAGGGTGTTAGCCCTTTTGGGGAAAATATGAAGACTAAACCTGTTAGGAATCAACCTTCTTTTCACAGAGTATCAGAGTAAAGCATGCCTCAATCTCACAGTTACTTCCCTCAATTGAAACTGACTCCAAATAAACAAGGGAGGCAATTTCTAGCTACATTTACATATACATGGAGTGCCTATATCCTGACTGTGTGTTTGTATTGTATTCAAGACACTGCTCAACTTATTGGCAACCCCATGAATTTCATTGGGTTTTCTTAGGCAAGGAATATTCAGAAGTGGCTTCCCAGTTCCCTCCACTGAAATAGAGCCTTACAGGACCTGGCATTTGTTAGTGGTCTCTTATCCAAGTAGTAACCATGGCTGACCCTGCTTAACTTCCAAGATCAGATTGGATCTGGTGCCTTTAGGGTATTTAGGCTACATCCCAACTAGCTAATGAAAACATTAGGTAAAAAAGAAAGAGCTCCAATCTTTAACTCACCCGCTTGAGGACAAAGGAAAAGAGGCAAGAGAGAGAGAGAGCTGATCAAGAAGAGGCTGTTTTTTATATGACCATCAACCCTAGAAGTTTCTAGGGTCACGTGGTCTAGTAACTTAGATAAACAAAGGTATTTATGACCATTTGGGCCATATAGGAGAACAAATGGGGAGACATTAGATGAGAAATAGGAAGTTTTTATGCATGCAGAAAGTTTTGTCCTATCTGAAACCCTGATTGTTCCAACAGGAAGAGGGAGAGGGAGAGGGAGAGAGAATGCTGGATTTTCCCAACAATTTTAAATTCCTGCTGTGAGCAAGTCTTCAAAATTGGTGCAGGTTTTGAAGATTATTTGCAGCTCAGAACTTATTCTGTTAAAAATTCCCTTCCTTGGGTGGTGGTGGGGATGGGGTTACAGTTGACTCCCTCACTGTTCTTTTTCTGTAGACAGGCAAAGACCTTTTTACTCAGCTAAGGCCTTTGCGATTTCAATTATGTAACAGCAGCATGTGTGAAGTGGTGTGCTGCACTGTATTTCTTATCTTTTATTAGTAATTATATTTTGGATGAGTTTTAAACTGTTTTTAACCATGGTATTTTAGTAACACTTTTAAAAAATCCTTTATTGACTTTTGTAAAATAAGATTTTAACTTGATCTTGTTTTAGTTAACTGGTAAGCCGCCTTGGATCCCACCTAGGGAGAATGGTGGGATATAAATTCAATAAATAAATACATTTAACACGTGATACTTTCGTGCAGAAACAGCATTTTTTGCTGTTATTGGCTGCTGACACACTGCAGAAATAATCCAGTTTTACACCACTTTAACTGTCATGGCTCCATACTATGGAATCCTGGGATTTGTCATTTGTTGTGGCACCAGAGCCCTCAAACAGAGAACACCAAATATCTCACAAAACTACAAAATCCCAGAATTCCATAACACTGAGCCAGGGGAGTTAAAGCAGTGTCAAACTGGATTATTTCTGCAGCATAGCTTCCGTGCAGAAAATACTGTAGTTGAGGAATTATTCTTTGCAAAATTCACACAGAAAACAGCACTTTCTATGCAGAAAATAATGTAGGCCAGAATCTACCTGGGCAGTTATGAAGGTATAATGTAGTTATGCCTTCATGACTGGTTCATATTCACAATCCCTATGTATTCACTAGTTTAGGGAATATACAGAGTCTTTAAAGTTTCCCAATTCCTATTTAGCACGCAGCAGCCTCTGTGAGCCACAGGGGTCTATTCCCTATCAACCGGGGAGCAGCTGACTGACATTTCCACCTGTTCTCACTAGCAATCTCTGGTGTCAGAGGGAATTGCCACAACAACCCAACTTCCAACTGTCACACCAGAGAGTGTTCATAGGATGGGGTAGAAACATTAATCAGCTGCTTCCCGATCTGCAGGGGAACAGATCCCTGATGCTCACAGAGACTGTTGCCTAGTAAGTAAAGATTGGGAGAAATCAGGCTGGGAGATATTACTTAGCTATGTAACTAAGGGGGTTAAGTAGCTAAGTAGGTGCTACAAAATTGTGACCATCATACAGGAAACAATGTTCCTCATGCAGAAAATGATCACTGATATCCTACATTGGCTACTTGTTTACAAATGCATAATTAAGTAATGTCAAAGCCAGCAGCCATAATGGGCAAAGGAGATCTGCTCAGCTGCTGATCAGGGTGCAAAGAAGATGTTTATGCAAGGATGTGATGAGAAAGTTTTCTGCCAGTGAGGCAAGGATGTGATGAGGAATTGCTTGTTATGTCTTTCTTGCTGGTGGGAGGGGGCTGGAAACATCATAATCTCTGTGCCCCAATCAGCAGCTGAACAGACCTCCTTCACTCGCTGGGACTGCTGGCTGTTAAGGTGGGCTTGGGAGGGCATTTATGATAATGGCAATATGGCCACAGTCATGACTACCTAGTGTTATTGAATATGGACCAGTTACAAATCTGTAACTCTGGGTTGCGTATCCATACATTCAATACAAAATGCCAGCCAATGCTTTTTGTACAAATCCCGCCCCCGCCATGTGTGTATTTTGTACAGAACAATTCTAGAACTGCAATGATTCTGATCAGTCCAGATTTCTCCTCATCAGCATTCCCAATACTTAAGAAATACACTTTTGACAATTTTTTGGAACTTTTTAGAGTATTCATTCTATTCTTATTTCACTGTCATGGTCACTGTTGCCATCCCTGTGGATTAGGGTGGAACAGGAGAACCTTTGCTGCTATCCTTGGACAAGGCTGGATAACTTTTAATTGATTCGAACCCCTTTTGTGAAAACCTGAGTGAGGGCTCCTCCAGACAGAGAAGATTTATCTGGTGGATGCAATGTTTGTTCCTGTACTTCTCAGGATTTTTTTGGGGGGTGGGGTGGGGGGGTGGGGTGGGGGGAGAAATCAATTTTCTGGCAATTTCAGGCACCAGCTACATCTTTTTGTTCCCACCCTCAACTGGGTTTTCAAGGCATAGCGTAACACTATGTTCTTTTCTCTTCTCTCTTAAAAAATAGCAGTATCATGCTATAGTGCATCAGTATATTAGGACATTTGCACTATGATTCTGGGGGGGGAAAGGAGAAAAATCAGAGATGAGAAAAATTACCATTCAAACCATGTCTTGTTTTTTTTTTTTTTAAATCCATTTGGAAGCACCCTAGTACAGACCCAATATATCACTACAAACCACCCCTGTCCCCAAGGTGGAACAAGTGGATCAGTTGGTGACACTGCTAACAAAACCAAAGGCACTATATTGTGAGAACTCACACTTCTTTAGACCAATCTGGGATAGCGCTAAAATCTGTATAGTTAAACATTTAAGCTCTCACCTCTATTGGATATCCCAACTGTGTAAGCCTTTTGACTAAATAGGCTTAAATCTATCACTGGTCAGTTTCTTATTTAAATGTGTAGCAAAAATTACTGGGGTATGTTCATTTTTTTAAAAAATAAAGATTTTAGGACAGCTGTGCCATGCTCTATTGAGATGATTCCTAGGGCTCAGTTACACGGCAGTTTTTATTGCGGTAATTTGTGCTTTATCACAGTTTCGCACCAGTGCTGCATAGTTCACATGATTTACTGCTAAATCGGTCATTTGGTTTAGTGTTCCACTTTGTAATTCACACACAGACTGAGTTGAGCTCCCCTTCCCCTCACCCACTCTCCCCACTCTCTCTCTTCTCTCACACAGAAAGGTCTCAGCAGGGCGAGGGAATGAAGGAACACACACACACACACAAAGAGAGATGGGAAAAGGCTAACTGGGGATTCTTCAGCTGGCAGTAGCCAAGCAGGAAGATGCTGAGGAGCTGTGAGGGAGGGAGGGAGAGAGCTGGCACTTTCCCCTCCTCTGATTACCAGAGAAATGCCTGCTAATTTTTATTCATTTAGCAGGGAGTGTCAGCCTGTTAAGACCCCCTTCCCCTCACCCACTCTCCCCGCCTCTTCTGACACACAGAAACGGGATCTCAGCAGGGCAACAGAATGAACACACACACACACACACACACACAGAGCAGCCAAGTTAGCCAGGAGGCAGACAGCTGAGCAATTGGGATGGATATAGCACTCACTCAGTCTTTTCCATGGCTGGAAACAACAGTGGATGGATGAGGCTTCTCCATCCCTTCCTGGTCGGTCCAAACCCCTCCCTGGTAAGTTCAACCAATCACAGCAAAGCTCTGCTGTCCTTGTTTCAGAAAGATTGCTGGTAGTTCACATAGCCCTTAGCAAAATGGTAGTTCACACCATCAAAAATACGCTAAGTCACACTACTTTTTTTAAAAAACAGGAAAAGTAGCGAAATCCCCTATCATACTACTTTTGAGTTTTTGAGCTCCCCCGCTTCTGAATGAGACAATACCGTGACGTGATGTGTGGGAACAATTAGGAATCTTAGCAATTTATTCAAGGGAATATTTTGCCGTGTAAACGGGGCCCTAGATACCTTGGAGAAGAATAGAATCAAAAATTTGTGGAGGGAAGAATGATGGTAATGTCGTCAGAGCAATATTCATGTGGTCCTGGCTGTCCATTTTATTTTATGTGCTAAGTGGTGTAATAGACATACAGCATCATTTGCATGGTGAATATCTGTGTGAAATGAATTATTTATCATATGACAAGTGTCTGGTACCTGATGCACAGCACTGGCTGATGCCTAAGAAGTACTTTACTTGAGTCCCGGTGTGTAAATTTACATTAAAGAATTCATGATCTTTGGCAGTATTTTGTTGAAGCTCTGTGGAGATAGCTGCCAATGAAAAACCTCAAGTTACTGCTGCTTTGGATTAATTGTGCCATTTGCAAATACACTGTCCTGGTATAGCGAGAAATCTGTTTCTGCCCCCAGTCCTGAACAATGGGATGAACTTAATCTTATGTACGTAAAGACTGTGTGTGTGATGTAAGGGAGCAGGTGAGAGAGAAAAAAGACAAGTCAATGTTTTCTTTAAAATGCTGCGGGGGGTGGGGGGGAGAAGGAAAAAAATGATGAGAGCAAGATATTCTGTCTCTTGGAGATCAGAGATCAGGATATATAGCACCCGAGATCAACAAAGTAATAAAATTCAGGCTGCTTTCCCCAGTCACCGGGCACTCCTGATCATGTTCAGCCAGATATATGTTTATATACTAAAAAAGCATCAAAAGTCTGCTTGAATAAGAAACTGTACCATTTCAGCTTTCTGCTTGTGTGCTCTTTTATTCATCCCCACAGACTGTGCATTAATCTTTGATGTTATCTCGCTCTTCCTGAAATCGTGATATCACATTAACAATTTTCTTCTTTCAGAATGCCTTCCTAGGTTGGAAAGTCCAGGGAGTGACATAATATTGAAGTTGAAGGCTTTTTTGGTCAAAATTAAATTGCACCAAGTTTGGAAGCATGCTAAGAGCCTTGGGATTCTCATGGTGCACTTCTATCCATATCTACTCATATTTCAGTCCCTTTAAGTTCAATGAGCTTACTCCCAGTTAAGTAAGTTTAGGATTGCAGTCTAAAGTCCTCTTTGAGTAAATATCTGAGTAAATTCTTGTGTTTTCATGTTTGACATAGGAAGTGACTCTACCTGTGGGTATTTCAGCTATCCGACCAAGATAGTTATGCCAAAATAAGTGAAAGTGATGGCAAAAAAATAAAAAATAAAAAAGACACAAAAGTTGAAGCTCTGACATGCAGGCTAAACACCTTTGTAACCCCAGACATTATTGCAAATTGACCAATCATTATATTTTCAGTATGTGTATTTAGTTACATATTTTGTCACAAAAAAGCATTTCTGAACAAATTCTCTTTGATACTTTTCTTTTCAGGCCAAGAAGTATGCTGGAACATAAGATCTGAAAACTAGTGGAATGCAAAATCTATGCAATCACATTACTCCAGGAGATAGAGTTCATGTTGGATCACTTAAAAATTCATGGAGGTTAAATTTCTCAATCATGACCTGGCTATCACTGCTGCTATCATCATCATCATCATCATCATCATTATTGAAATCTGTAATGAAGCAAGCTCTCACAGATCAGATAACTTATACAGAGATCTTCACATCATCTGAAACACAAGAGTCAATTCATACATTGAGATGTGAAGCATACAATTAGAATGATGTTACTATTGATCATTTTAGACTAGATGTGCTGATGCCTTCAGGATTTGTGATGCCTTTGACAAATCCTTGGGACACCTCAAGATGCAGATATCTAAAGGAATGTCTCTCCCTGTATTAGCCTGCTTGTGCTCTTAGATTTGTGGGAGAGGTATATCCTACTACTCTGTACATTGAGTGGTGACATAAGACAGGCCTTTTTGTGGTAGTGTCCTGACTATGGAATGTCCTCTCACAAAATGGGAGCTTGGTGTAATGAAAAGGCCACTCTTTTAGCCAATCTCAGAGCAGCAGGTGCCCAGCCAATAGGAAGGCAGCTGGGCACGGCTATAAAAAGCACCTGACAGAGAGCGAGAGGGGGTTAATTGTTTTGAGGTTTGACTGGAAAGAGAGAGTTACACCGAAGGGAGGGTGTGCTGTTAGAGTTCCTGAGGGAACTTTTCAGTCTGTTGACCACAGAAGGGTCTTAAGGGTCCAGAGAGGGATTGAATAGACTTGGAGAGTCTAGTAGGGAGAGGCTCAGAGCAAGTCAAGTATATAAAGGGCTTTGTTCCTGAGATAGTAGTGCTGGTGCAGCTAGATTGATGTTATTATTTTAAAAGGAATCTGATGTAACTAAGCCTTAAGAAGATTAATAACTTTAATACTCAACTACAGTTTATTTGTTTTATATTTTTCAATAAACTTTCATTAGAGTTTAAAGCTGCTTAGCCTCCATTTAATTTAAACCACACTACCTGATATCAGGGACAGAAAGGGATGTCCCAATAGAAAGTGGTTGGTGCTTCACACATTGTTTTGGGGGCAGTAGTGGGATGCAAGAGAACCCACAGGACTGCCATCCTAAAATCAGAGTGTTAAGGTGGTGGGTTGACCATGTACGGGTCACCACACTTGGTACCAGTCTCCCTACCATTTCAGGCCAAGATTTTACAATGGTTTATTTCTGTTGCTGAATACTTGGCTCACTTGATTCTCTCGCTCTCCCTCCCTCCCTCTTATGTATGGTTGGAAGTCATAATACTCTTCTTATACATTCTGAGAATTGTTTTTGAAGCACAAACTCTAATTGGAGAGACTTATGGAAAGATGTTTTCTGTCTAGTCTCGACCACTTCATGAAGGGTTCCTTTAGAAGATTGTGTCCACCCTAATTAGAAGCACGCAATGCTTCCCTGATGACTATTCCATTGGAAAGAACTCATCCAGCATCCTTTCTGAACACCTTTTTGTCCACTTATATCCTAATCCTTTTTGAGCACTTTCTGTTGTTTCTATGACTTTGTCCATATATTTTCTATATTTTTTTAAAAAAAATCTAATGGGAAATAATAAACATGGGACACTTATAACATGGAATGCTAGTTTTAGTTGTAGAGGCTCCACCTTTCTATTCCACTGAACATTAAAAAAAATGGAACTTCCATTCTGGTACTAACAACCATCCAGTTCAAAGATAGTTGTCTGGGAAAGCAGCCCAAAATGTCAGCAGGATAAACAAGGTCTAGGAAAACAGCCAAGCCCCAGTGATAGCAAACTTAATTAGGGAGAGCCAGAACAAGCAAGGTTCCATTTATTGAAGAAGCAGCAATACAGGAAAGAAGTCACACAGAGAAGAGTCCAGAATACAGTCCAAAGGGGCTTACAGAAGGCAGCGTAGTCAAGAAGTAGGTCCATGGATCAGCAGGATCAGGCAACAGTGTAGTCAGGAACAGTCTGAGGTCAAGGCAGCAAGGATTAAGGCAACGAAGTCAGCAGGAAGCTTTCTCCAGGAAGATCAGTTGATCTCTGACAAAGCCCCCATCGCCTCTCCCAGCCTATATAAAGCAATTAAGGCTTTGTCAGGTGTTTTTCATAAAGTCTCAGATACTTCCTTTAAGCTTCTTTTTGAGCTCGCTGCTGGGTATATGATGGTGGAGGTAAGTCCCTCACTCCTTCTTCATCCTTATCTGAGAGGGAAGGACTCTCTATTGGGACTGATGCCAACCCACTTGGACCAGGTTCTTCCACTGCTTGAGCCTCTAGGTTGGCAGGGTTCCCTGCTGGCACAGGAGTAGATAAACCTGTGCCAAGGTCCCTGGGGTCATTCCCTGCCATGTCCTCTTTCTCCTCCTCTGACTCTACAGCCTCATCAGGATCATGGGGCATGATAGTAGTTCTGGTATTAACCACATCATAGGATAATACCAGAACCATATAAATATTTCCTAAATAATTCATCTGTTAAGGATGTGATCTTGAACACCTACTATTCCCTAATATTTTGGAGTGAATATAAAACACCCTAAACACACAATGTTAAACCAAAAGAGTTCAGATAATGTGTATTAAACATGGGGCATATTTTCATGGGGACTATTTCTCCTCTGCCAATGACTTTCTTGTCAAGGGCTGCCTCTGCACTGCAGAAATAATCCAGTTTGACACCACTTTAACTGCCATGGCTCAGTGCCATGGAATCTTGGGACCTGTACTTTGTTGTGGCACCAGAACTCTCTGACTGAGAAGGCTACATATCTCACAAAAGTACAAATCCCAGAATTTCATAGCACTGAGCTGCAGCAGTTAAAGCAGTGTCAAACTGGATTATTTCTGCATTGCAGATACAGCCAGGGATGTTGTGTAGCTGTGATTTGTTCCAAACTTTAAAGAAGCTATCCCAGGTGCTGAACCCTGTCCCCAAAATAGGATTCAATGGACTCATTTCATGACTGACGTGGAAGCCACCAGATTCTCCTGCTTGAGCCACGTTCCCTCAGACTGAGAGGTGTGCGTTTATGGTGAGCTGGGATGAAGCCAACAATCTGCATGTTGGGGAGGGGTGATTGAAAAAGTGGGCATACTGTTCATCCCCTCTTCTCTCTCTCTCTCTCATTCTGATACTCCATTTTCTCTCTCTAACATACCCTTCTATCTTTCTGTTTCTCCCTCTTTTTCTTCATTTTCTTCCCTCTCAACAGGTTGACAGAGGAGGGATAAGTCACTTGCTCGAACTTGTAGAAAACTTTAGAGATAAAGTCAGTGGGTGCACTTCTAACCAACAGTAGCTGGTGACTTCCATGTCACACATGTTTTTTCTGGACCCCAGCATTTACCGGCAAGTTTTAAACTATTCTTTACAACATTAACAATAATTTACATAGCAATATTTCAGTAATAATAATAATAATAATATTTATTTATACCCCGCCCCTCTGTTAAAACAATCGGGGTGGCTTACAAAAATTAAAATACAATACAGATAAAAATCCCTAAACACCCCTCCACCCCCACCCTCCCCCATAAAAAATATTAAACAAATATAAATTAAAAAGCAACTGATCTAAAATCACATTTAAAAACAATAAATAAAATAAATAGCCAGCGGACTAAAAGAGGCCAGGATCCCCTGAGGCCGGGATCTAATTAGGAAAGGCCTGCCGAAATAGATCCGTCTTCAAGGCAGTCCTTATATTGCTATTCTGATTTTTTTTTTAAAAAAAAATATATATTGTGTCAAAAATCTCCAATGAGTTGATGGTGGGCCTTGATCCATTGTTAATCCAAAACATGAGATACAAATGAAATCCTTATTTCCACAAGGTTAGCTTTTGGTATTTCTCTCCATGCCAAATGAGCTTTTATTGTCAGTTTTCAGCCAAAGCATGAGAACAAAGCATGTTCTCTTAAGATCATATAAGTCTTTCACCTTTTACAGTACTTCCATGCCACATGTGTGGTGAATCTGTGTTGTTTATGTAGTTTCTAGCTTCCAAAAGTTTGATTTACAAAGTAATGCAAAATTACCCTTTTGAATTCCTTTAAAAAAATAGTTAGAGAAAAACAACAGTGAGGAGTTATAAGAATCTAGAATAACTACAAACACTTTTTGATGAATAGTATATACTTTTTAAAAGAAAAGAAGATAGTCAAGGGTTCCTTTTTCAAAATGCTTTCCTAAAATGTCTGGGTTGGTGGGATATTATTTGCTGTATTTTTTGTAATGGTGGTGTCTGAAAAGGTACAAATTCTGTAATATTATCTGCACTCCAGGGCATGCCTAGATTTAGAAAATCCAGAGGAATATTACTACTGTGTAATACATTACAGTTGCAACAGTGTTCACAGATAACAGTATGTTGACACAAATGCTCAGTATGTTGAAAGAATTAGAAAGCTGAAGCATATTAATGAGTCAGACATATTCTTTTCTAACTTCATTTTATGAATAAATGTACTTAAGGGCAGATGAAGACTAAACTTGAACTTCCAAGCATTTAGGGAAAAAAAAAACATTGTTAGAATAGTCTCATAAATTGAAATATTTCATTTGATATAGATAAATACTTCAAGATATATTCATTCTAGCATTTAATCTAGCATATTATCAAGGAATGAAACATGATAATTAAAATAAATTGGAAGAGATGAGATAATAGATTAGAGAAATGAGAAGTCAGAGAATTTTTTTTTTAAATCTAGAGGGGAAAAAACACCCCCCCTATTGCTTGAGCCACCTATTTGGTTTAATTTATGACCCCTCCATGGATCCTTTAGACTTATGAGGGCTTCCATGGCAGCACTGCATCAATATGCCAGTTGTAAATTTTAAGGAATCATGGCTATATTCTGTGAGCTTTTTATTTGCACCAAGATGTAATATTTCCATACTAGCAAACAGAATGAGGCCTTATATAGTATGCTTTTTGAATGGATTTCAGATTTTGCAAAGAAATAGGTGAAACTCAGCATAGTTCTAATAGCTTTTAATGCTAGCCGTCCACCAGTACAGTTACCCTGAAGATGGAAAAGGGATATGCCAGGGGTTGCAAGGAAACTAGAGGCAACAGTGAGGGGAGAAGGGGATGGCTGACTATGAACAACCTGTTCTTGAATGGCTAGGTTTGGAGAAGGGCTCTGTCCTCAGAGCCAGGCGAGTTTGGGAAGGGTGACTGAAACAATTGCCTCTCATTAAATAGTCTCATGGAACGTTCTATGAATTTCACACACAGTCATTACAGCTTACTATATCATTGCATGTCCCTGAGGACTTGTGGACTTCTTATGCTGAATGGGCCCACTCACGCAAATCAGTGGCACTGAAGTTTATTGACATTTTCTTTGCTTTTATGCTTTTGTCTGTAACATTTACTTTGTCAATTACATCCTTCTTGGTATTCATAGTCAATTCTGCCTCTGTGTGACTCTAATTGTATTTTCCTAAATTAAAGAGGCATTATAAAGTTGTTACCCTTTGATTTGGTAGCTTTAATTTCATTTTTCTTTAATCTTTGGAGCACACTAGATTATCAATTAGCATAATAAACCAGTGCAGAATTTAGTAACTGCACTGGATATTTTATAAGAGGATTGACCAGAGTTTTCATGCTCAAAAGATGGATAAAAAAAAAAAAAAATCTTAAAAGCACAATTTTTGACTATGGCATTTCTTGCTCAGATTCTCACTCTTTGTTAATTCTCAGCCTCTGGCAACCACTCAAAACCATGTTGTTATGTTGTTTCCACTTCTCCCTCCCAGGATCTGTATCAGAAGAGGCAGGTAGAGCTCCATCATGCTTAGGCCCAGAAGCAGATGAAAGGCCCTCCATCCATCCCAAGTGCCACTCCTGTAGCCTTGGAGGGAGAGTAAGCATTATCTGTTGGACTTGATCCTCTCCCAAACTGCCATCCCCCTTTCCTTTCCTTTCCTTTCCTTTCCTTTCCTTTCCTTTCCTTTCCTTTCCTTTCCTTTCCTTTTCTGTCATGTCTTAATTAGGTTGTAAACCTGAGGGAAGGGAGCTATTTTGTTGTTCTTTTACTTGTAAAGCGCCATAAACAGTGATGCTGCTATATAAGTTAGTAAGTAAATAAATAAAATATCATTTTATGCATATGCCATTTCCTCAGCCTTCTTCATGTGCCATGTGTTCAGGGACCTCATTGCAAAGAAGGACCTGTGGTATTTGTGCCACTCCTGAGGTCACAGAGCTCTTCTTCCCACCCCCTGCATGCCACATGTTGGGTATGGATACCTCCATAGATAAAGCCTACAGATAAGTTTTCACATATTCTGGAACCCTGTTTATGCAAGATTCTAGAGCACATGGAAGCCCCTTTGTTGCCGCATGGTAGAACACATATTTTAGATACTGTGTCTCATCTTCAATTCATGGCATCTCCCAGTTAAAGGGTTTCAGGTGCAGTCCTGGGAATGACTTGCTAAGGCTGTGGTGAGCCACAGTTTATTAGAGTAAATAATATTAGACTTGATCAGGGCCAGCAGTCTGAGACAGTTGCTCAGGTAGCAGATGCTGGAAGGCAGGAACTGCATGCAATGTAGTTTGCCCTGTAGGCCCTTAGTTTATACTAGACAGAAACAGGAATGAGTTTTCAGGGGAGGGCTGCTTTATATTTTCAAATGGAGAACCAAACCTTATTGCCTTTCTTTTAGCAAGAGCTAAAGCTTAATCTTAGGTATGGCAGGTGAAGCAAGGCTTTTTTTCTGGTCTCTCAAACCTGATACAGGATAATTCTCCCTTACTTTTCTGAATGAATTCTGTTGAACCAGTTATATTGGTGCTGACCTTCTCAGACCTTTTGGGCCAGAAAAGTCCATATGGGTGGCATGTGGGAACAGATGAATGGGACCTGCCCTTGCTCTGCTCCTAGTGAAACTGAATGGCCACATGGGTTACGCATATCAGGGAAAGCCATAAAAGACTGCCAGTAGTTGGTCCTGCAATTGCAGTGTAGCATTTCCCATTGATCTTTTCAAGAGCACCAATTTTGCTTCTGAGGTGTCAATGATGTGCTCAGTAGTAGATCAT
The DNA here is from genome assembly GCA_030847615.1 of Gambelia wislizenii. Lineage (NCBI taxonomy): Eukaryota > Metazoa > Chordata > Lepidosauria > Squamata > Crotaphytidae > Gambelia > Gambelia wislizenii. The sequence continues at coordinate 152,746,999 of JAUMIR010000001.1, read as the reverse complement.
TTGCTGTGTATTCAGAAAGTTTCAGGCTTAAACCCTGGTACCTCTGGTAAAAGGGGTGGATAGCAGTTCTCTTGAAAGACTTCTCTACCTGGGACCTTGGAGTGCTACTGTTAATAAGAGCAAACACTACTGGGCTGTACAAATCTACTTTAAGACAGCGTCCTATGCCCCAGCTCTGTATCCTTAAGCAGTTTGTAGCATGTGTAAGGAGAAAAGCATAATAAAACAAACAAACAAACAACAAGCAGTATTTTGCATATTATACCATCAGCATTCTTATAACAGTAGCACATAGGGTAGATAAAAACAACAACAACAACACCTAAGCATGAGAAGTTAGAGGCACCAGGATCAAAAATGCCAGAGCAGCCTTGTGGAGGCTGTGCTGTGCTGTCCTGTCCTCGAACCCCATTACTATGCTGTTGCTGGTGGAGATGACACTAAAATGTGCATTTTATAGAAACTTGTATCCATGTATCAATGTCTTGATTATTCAAAACCTATAAGGCTTGTTGGGTGCTGTTACCTACCCTGGCACCCCCAGCCTCATATTTATATTAATAATTGACAACATCTGACAATTAGGTCAATATGTGGCCTTCCACGTAGTGTGGCCATTAACATAAACCAGGGGGAACTAGAAAACCCAAAGACAAACATTGCTTAGTCAGGAATGCACTTAGGCAGATGACATCCAAACTCTAAAGAAATACTAATTCACAAGGTAACGGAAGGCATATACACCTGGCTAATCCCATCTGCTCAGGCCGGCAAACTCAGACCTGTAAATGACCCTCATTAGTTTTATCTCACCTAGACAAAGGAAGTTGATTCCTTCCTTTCACTGACAAAGTGTCCTAGCATTAAAACACTACTAACATAGCCATAAAGTCTTTGTTATTCTCTGAGCAACACCACAAAGTATTGTCCCCTACTCTAAATCCTGCCCGCAGAAGGCAAATATTGACTATAAAAACCCTTCCAAAACTCCACTCAAATGGTCACAGATCTCCTTCCTGTGGATACTCTTTCTGTCTGTGTAACCAAGCTCACAGTCCATCTTCCTACCTACTCCATGCCTGACTGTGCAGCCATTCCAGATTGGGACCCCCCCCCACTTCTGGTTTCTTCCACAACCCCATCTCTACAGGAAAAGATGTTGTATCACCCACTAGAAACTCCCTTCACTATTTCCCCTATCTCAATCTCTCCCACTTTATTCGCTAGTCTTGCATGTATGTTTGATGCCTGAAAGTGCATGTGAATGTTGTTAATATTGTTCTTCCCCAATAAAGATAATTTATTTTACAATCTAGCTTATGTCTCCTCCTTAGTACTGGTATAGGTGGTCACAAGATCCTGCCATTATCCACCACTTGCACTGCCAAGCTGAATATATTAATTCCCCAATTTAATATAGGTATTTGTGGGTCTTTTAGAACCCAGAGTGTTTAGGATAACAGTGCAATTGGAACAATGTTAGAGCAGACCAGGCACAATTCTGTTCACAGTGCTGCTGGCCCTTCTTTAGACTAGAACTGGGATGCTAGTGCAGTTAGATTAGGCCTTGATAGTTTGTATGCAATACAGAAGTCCCTTTTGGGGCATTCTACTTCACCTGGAAGCTCTACACATGAGGAGGAGAATAGAGATGAATGTGCTAGTTCCATTTCTGTTGTTGTCCTCAGAGGACAGTCTCTGGGGACACTCTTTGAGATATGAGGAAATCTGCTGACAGGAGAGGGTGACAAATATGGTGAAGGAAGTAGTGGAAAGGGCACATTCATGTTCGCTCCCCATATTATCTGCAGAGCTTATACAGGAAGGGAACACCTAAATAGAGCTTGCCAAAAGTAGGGTATGGGGAGGAAATATTTCTCTTCCCCTGGGATATTCCAAGGACCTTACTAACTCCTCCAAATGAAATGAGATGTGACTGGAAGATAACTCCCATTTTTTAAAACCATTTCCCCTTAAAAACTAACTAGATTTTCTTCTAAAATAAGGATGTAGAAATCCCCACACATTCTTTTAGAGGAGGAACACTCTCCCAGGAAATGGGTCTCTCATTCTGAACATCTCTTAGCTTCCCCTCTCACATTTGGAGGATTTCAAGTCCCAGAGAAACTTTCTTGGGTGTCTGTCTGTGGTCCTCAATCTCTTTCAGTATTTCTATTTTTAACTGAACAAATGTTACAAAACCATCTGAAATCCCAGTTATTTTCTTCTCAGAAGGAGCCAAGTCCCATGAAAGCCTGCTGTGGAAGTTCATATCACAGAGACAACTGGAGAACATGAAACCTTGACATCATTTAATGAGAGGCAGGTGTTTCTTGTAATATCAGTTTTGTTAATTCTGCTGGTATGGGAAGTTTCTACATGTATCTTAATGAGGGAAGAACTAGTGACACACATAAAGAAGGGACAACCACCCCACTAACCTTGGTCTAAAACCAACCAAGCCTTTCCCTTTAGTATTTCTCTCTGAGGCTTTCATACCAGTGAACTCTCAAATAGTTACAGTTTATTTCTGGTTAATCATCCTTTTTCACTTCACACAGCCAAATAGACCATTTGCCTTTAAACTGCAGCAAGGAGAGCTGCCTCATGGTGAGGGATCTATGCACTTTTCTCTGCCTTTGGGTTTTGGTCTCCTCTTCTTCTTCTGTCCTTTTTTTTTTTTTTTTGCCTCATTAAATGAAATGTCACAATAAAGGAAGAGTCAGAAAGACCATTTGTTTTATACTGTCCTCTGTATTTTCTTTTACTTCTTGTCAGGAGTGCACATGAATAGGGTCTAAGTCATTTCAGATTTGCATCTCCTTGACAACCTTCAGTTCCGACCACCAGATATCTGACAACAGACTATACTGACTAGAGAGCTCCCAAGGAACTTAAGCAGCCAATTCTTTGATTATTTTATCTACTTCAGAAGCCAAACTTGGATCTCTTTATGACCCTTTATTATTTCTGATTCCCTGTTGTTCCCACAGTTTGCTCTTTCCCTTAGAACAGAACCTCTTTCACAGTCTGTGGCCAACATCTCATGCCCAAACAGTAAGATGCAGTGAAGGTGCTATTCTGCCTTTTGATTTTCCTTTCCTTTCTCTGTAGTTTGCAATGCTATGCTTGGTTAGGCTACAATTAAACCAGTAGTATAAGTTAAGTTCACACCACAATTGAAGGGATAATGAGACAGATGGTGAATTTTATAAGGCAATGATCTGGTTTCTGGGCAGAAACCTATTTCCAGTCCTGCTTTAAGAAAACATTGAAGAGATATAAATCTCTCCCCTTCCTTCTGCCTTCTCCTGCTGTGCCTTCTGCCTGTGCTGTATTGAGCTTGCAGTCCAGAGACCACCCCAGTAATTCAGAACTGCTCTGAACTACTCATCCCTGAACCTGTCAGCTATAATTGGTGTAAGGAAAAGGGGGAGGCCTCAGCATGGCTTGCATTTAACACTTTTCTAAATCAGGCTTGAAAGGATATAAAGGATGTAATGAGATAGGAGAGCATCAGAGGAAACGTTATCTTTATTCATTAAAAGGAAATTTGCTGGCTTAGCATCCTGTCCCCCCCCCCGCATTCCCATTCTGCAGGTTACAGCTAAAATTTGACTGTACTCACAAGCAAAATATCATAGTTGACTCTGCTGCCAAATGTAAGAAAACTCTGAGGAAAGATGATGGTGATTACTCATGTGTATACATCTCTCTCTGTGTTTGTGTGTATGTATATACATACAAGGATTTATTCAAGGTGCTGAACCTCATCTCCTAAAATAGGTCCAGGACATTGGATAGTTCCTTGAAAATCCAGCCAAAATCCAGAGTAGATTTAGCATCTCACTGACTTCAGAGCCACAAGTTGACATTGATAACACACAGAGAGAGGAAGAGATCCCAGTGCCGATCTGGCATACTGTTGCTTTAAAACTTAATGCTCAGTGCATATATTTTATGAATATATTGGCAAACCTTTTACATATGCAACTTTCCAAAGTGATGTACAACAATAACAGAATACATCACATGAAATCAAGATATAATAGTTATGTGACCACATTGCCCATAAAACATGCAACAGGGTAATTTGCACAAGAAAGGCTTGCAGAAATTGGTTAAATCATCAACATGTGCCTAAAAATAAGAACTGCTGAGGCATATATAATATCAGAGGGAAGAAAATTCCACAGTATGTATGCCACCATGCTTAATGCCCTGCTCAGAATGACTGTAGAACAGACTTCATGAATGTTACTCTTCTCTCCTGTTGTGGTTTTTCAAAAAGACAGACCATGGATCTGTGCCAAAAAGAGCTTACCATCTCGGTGACACATCATATCACACAGTGGTCATTATTGAGAATGAATGCCACTGGCATCTCACAAAAAGGCTATAGAGCATGCATGTAAATGGCTGGTGGTCCACTGAAATCAGTGAAGTTCATCTTTATGTAGTTATGTAGACAGCTGATCTATAATGTAGAAATGAAGCCTAATAAAGGATCCAAAGTCAAAATATTGGCAAGTCAGAATGTAAAATAGTCCATTAAAACAATGTTTTCCAAGAATAAATCTGTAGCATCATGGTGGTGGTGGTGGTGGTTCTGATTGTCCCTATTGCTATTTCATTATGTACCTTTCAAATTTTACTTATTCTGATTGTCTTTATTAAAATAGTGTTCTTAGCTAACATGTGAAAAATATTATTGCTATGAAACATGGGGGAAAAAAACCCTAAAGTTATTTTTAAATGATAGGCCAAAACAGCATTGGCAAAGCAAACCAGTGGAGTCATGGGGCTCTCATGCTCATCAGTTTGGAAGGTAGGGAAAAGTTTTTTCCCCATTGCTCCCTCATTTGTCCTAATTCCTTTTATAAATGTACCATCAGCAGACTATAAGGAAATGTCTAGTGGCAGACTTCTTTCACCTTCTTTCCCTGCCCCTGTTGTTAGAAAAGGGGGTTCTCACCCCTGGGGTGTTGTGCAGAATCAGAATGGTATATTAATTAGATTTTTGATTTAGGAGTTGAGAGATGGAAGTTCAAGTCCCTGCTGAATGGTCAAAGTCACTGAGTGACTTGGGCCAGCCAATCGCTCATGATTTGGCCCACCTCACTCCTGTGAGGATGAAGTGGGGAGCAAGAGACTGCTGCACTGAATTAATTGGAGGAAACTCAGGATATAAATGCACCTAATAAATATAGATATATATGCAATGGCTGTTAGCCACATGGCCTCAAGAGTTTATGGTTATTTCTTAACAAAATATTGACTTAGCTCTGCTCTAATTGCAAAAAGTGCTTCACATATGTTGATGGGCACAATAATCGTCCAACAACTCTACAAGGTAGCTCACTTTTATTAAGTCTGCTTTACTGTTGTGCATGAGGCAAATGCTACATTTGGTGCATAGTACTATGACAAAAGTGCAGTTTGAACCAGTCACTTTTTGCCTCATGGTTCACTCTTTTAACTACTGTGTCAGGAACTAACAAGCAACCGCCAAGACATTTTAACAAGAGATGTGCAAATTACTCTGTTCATTTATTATACATTATGAAAAGGAAATTATTCCAATAATATACCCTATGCTATTAATATTCAGTGCCCAAGACTGCAAGCTAAGGAGAGGCCAAAGGAAGTTCTATCATTCCTTCCAATATATATTTAATAAAGCCAGATTAAAAGTGGGGGAAATAATTAGAGGGAACGCTGAGCTAAAGACTATTATGTAACCTTTTGCTCCAAGTGACCATTCCCAGACACCCTGAAGGATTTTTGAATATAAAAATTACTGGCATTAAGTGATCCTTTTTGGGGGGATAATTACTGACTTCCGTCTAATTCTAGAAATGATCAGTGTTGAATATGGGGGAAAATACATTGGAGTCCATATAAACAATTCACATTGCTGTGCAGCTTTAATTTTTTTTGTACATTGAAAGAAAATACAGTATGTCTGACTATTCTAATTTCACTCCTGCCTCTTTGGTTTCAGTTCTAGTTGAAATGCATTCATTCTTTATAAAATTTTATCCAGATCTTTAATTGTTTTCAAAGTAAAATACACTTGAAGCTGATAAAAATGGTGAAATGATGACTGTGAATACCTCATTCATATGTCACATCAGGGAACATACTTGGTGTACAAAAGTTACTTTTAATTTTGCATTTCTTGTATGATTTGTCCCTGCCACTGCCACTGTCAGGCTTAGTGACACAATTCTTCACTAATTTAATTTTTGAAGTAAGCTATGCGTATGTTTACCAATTTTCTTCCCACTGTGAGAATATCTTTGCAACCTCAGGATTTATTTTTGTGCAAAATTGCACCATGAGGTTTCTTGTTATTCCTTGTCAGGATTTCCTGACACTCAAAAACCACATTTTTCCTACCATTTTTCAAATATTCTTTCCTTCATTACTCAGGTTCTCCCTTCTTCCATTTTCTGTTGGAGGTCAAAGTCTCCTGTGTTAATCAGCATGTCATTATCGTCCTTATTCTTAAAAGTAAGTTTCCAAGCTCTGCCTCTGCAGTCCTTAGCAAGGTGGAGGGTAGGATGGGGTGCTTGTTTGCTAGATCAACATACATGATATCACTGCAACAAACCAGAAGAACTGGGCTATTCCAACCAGTAATTCTCAGCCTTTTCCTAGAAAAGCAGCATACAGAAACAGACTTAGGGTATTACTATTATAAATATCCCTATAATGAAATGAGAACAGATTTGTGACAGTAGACATGATGGCTTGGAGCCTACTTTCCCAAAAACTATGGTAATGAAATCTTTCTACTGGTGAAAGGGAAGAGAAGAAGCATTTTTTGGCCAGCCCCCCCCCCGGCCCCCAGCTTTTGATGGGGGGGCTCCTCTAGGATAGTGTACATCTGGCTGTGTGGTTGGGGTGGTAAATTCAGTGCAGAGCTTGGAAAGGTTACTTTTAAAGGCTAAAACTCCTGAATTCCCCCAGGCAGCATGGCCACTGGGAGGCTGGGTGATTCTGGGAGCTGTAATCCACAAAAGTAATGTTCTTTCCCAGTTGGGGAACACTGAATCCACCCATATACCTATTAGAGCTTCCATTGGACAAGAATCCAGTTACTGGATCAAAAGAGCAATTGTTTTCAAGCAAATATATCATCAGAATGTTAGTTGGCAAGTATAAATTTATATGTTGCATGCAGTGGTATCCGCTACTCTGAAGTAAATTCCATTCAGTGCGAATAAGGTTGCAGGCGTAGGCTGTGGACACATTGCAGAAACAGTGCAGTTTCACACCACTTTAACCATCATGGGGCCATCCTATGGAATCCTAGGATTTGTAGTTTGTTGTGGCACCAGAGCTGTCTGACCAAGAAGGCTAAATATCTCACAAAACTACAAATCTCAGAAGTCCATACCATTGAACCATGGCAGTTAAAGCAGTGTCAAACTGCATTATTTCTGCAGTGTGGCAGCAGCCTTAGATACTCACCAGGAGTTTGTTGTCCATATGATAAGTACAACAAAAAGATACACCAGGGCTCAGCTTAACAAAATGTTCAAATTGTTTAATTTAATAAATGAAGATGATCACAATATTTTCTTTTATTCTAGTTGACCTTAGGAAAGACAAATGTGAACTGATCAATGGGTCTGCTATTGAAATAAAAGGGACTGTTCGCATTTAATTCCATGCATGTTCCACCCACATCAAGTTGCACCATAGTCTATCTGCATATACGTCTGACAGCTGATCAAATAGTAGCAGTCAGTTGTACAATGGTAACTTTGAATTATCTTTCCTGTATCAGCAGCAAATATATTCTTGCCCTTCTCATTTTTCCATATTCAGGCCATATAAGTCTGCTTACTTGAAAATAAAATAGTCTGCATTCCATAAGTACAAACAGGGCAACACCATTTAGAAATAATTCTGCCCAGGTGTTGAGTATTTATCAGCTGCCTTGCTGAGCTGCCCTTTGATATGCCTATTTCTAGGCCATCATTCTCTCCAATTTCTTCCAGAAATACATTTTGGCACCTCCACTGATGTAATTGATCTGGAGATTGCTTTGATACGGGCCCTTTTGTTGTGTTAATAAGACATCTTTGCTCTGACCTTGTACATTTTTCTGGTATGGTTGTTTGGGCTCAGCTGTCACTTCTTGACAATTCCCTTTTAATTTTTGCCACATTCTAAGCTGTTGAGTACCTCAACTTCTTTATAAATCTTGAGAGATGTGAAATATGACAACAGACATGGTTTCTTCTACCACTTCTTTAAAACACAGCACCTGGATTTTATCAGCTTAACTTTTTTTCCATTTGGGGCATCTAAACTCTTCCTTGTGCCTACTTTTCCATGTATGTACATATACTTGCTGAGACTCAGTGTGGTATAGTGGTTTGAGTGTTGGACTAGGACACTAGGAAACCAGGATTTGAATCCCCACTCAGCCATGGAAACCCACTGAGTGACTTTGGGCAAGTCACACTCTCTCAGCCTCAGAGGAAGGCAAGGGCAAACCCCTCTGAACAAATTCTGACAAGAAATTCCTGTGATAGGTTTTCCTTAGGGTTGCCATAAGTCAGAAATGACTTCGAGGCACACAACAACAACAGTGTTACTGGGATTTACGAGGCAGGAGCGCAGGTGTATCTGGGTAGTATTACATCTGGTCCACTTGGCCTCTGTAAATTTACTAAATTTTCACTGTACAGTAAGCCATGGCATTCCTTCCACTTTTATTTGAATAAAGTGTCTGGCCACAGCAAGATAAGAGACTGGGTTTACACTCAATTTATATGGTGGATCTAGCCACCACATAGACATGGTTGATGGCAGGTTTCTAAGTTGTAGCCCCTGTATAAAGGAATAATGGATGCTGTTGTTCCTCTCCACTTCCATCAACTAAGCTTTTTTTTTTTTTACTGCTTCACTGATGCTGCAGTTCTAACATTCAATCCTTTTACCTTTTAAAAGCTTCAGATCTGTACGTTTGCCTTTACTAGAGGACAATGTAAAATGACAATTATAGGGTGAAAAATTTGTTTCTATCCTACCTTTTCCCCATTCTGGGGCTGCTGCCACACTGCAGAATTGGGATTTGTAGTTTGTTGTGGCACCAGAGCTCCCTGCCAGAGAAGGATAAATATCTCACAAAACTATAAATCCCAGAAATCTATAGTATTGAGTCATGGAAGTTAAAGTGGTATCAAACTGCATTATTTCTGCAGTGTGGCAGCAGCTTGGGACTTAATGAGGCTTACAACAAGGTGGAGATCCAGCTAGAGCTGGTTGGGAGAAGTTAGTTTGCTTTGTACACTGTTCCTGTTGACTGTTCACATTGGCTGTTGCTATGGCTTGGGCCACCTAATAATTGTAGTTTTTCTTTTATGTCTTTGCTTGTTTCAGACAGATTCTCCTCCCCCCCCAATTGGGGAATCACACTCAGAGTAGACCCCCTGAAATCAAAGGGACTTGTCAACAGATCTTGTCAGTCACAGATGGTTTTTTGTCATGCTGTTTATGTTCAGCAAGACATCACAAATCTGATGAAAAACAAAGCCTTATAAAAGAGATGGAACCTTTGGCTGGTCCTACTTGAGACACACCTCTGGGATGACTTTAAAGCAAAGGCATCAAAAGAGGAGAATTCATATTATTCTGCCACAGAAATATTGCCACTTTCAGTAACCTCATCAGCACCTCAAAGTTAGTTTCCTTGACCCAGTATTTCAAAATATTGAACAGCTATTTCCATTTATACAAACCTGCATTTCTTTTATTTTTTTTAACCTGTTGCAGCTTGAATCGTCTCAAATACAATCTCTTTTTCATTTTCAAATACTTTTGTGGATGGCCAAAGTTCATGAATCTTCTACTTCCTTTCTTTATTAAATTCAAAAATTGTTTACCTCCTGCACATTCCTGCACTTTGAACCCCCTCACCCATCATGGCAGTTGGGTGGACCAATATGAAAATGCTTCTGTTTACATTCTGTAAGCAGAAATGCAAGGGAGTATGATCTCCATTCTGTCATGCATTGCCTTATACACCATCAAAATCTGCTACAGGCAGTGGGAGGGGGGTTATCCTCCAAAGTATATTTTCAGGGAACACTGAGGCTGCGCAGAAAGGAAAGAGGGAGAAAATGTTCCACTCTCTGTGATGTTGGTTTTTACCCATATTCTTTTAGAAAACTCCAGTTTGACCAAAGTAGAAGTGTATAGATGTGCAATTGGGATTGGAATTGATCTGTATGATGCCTTTTCTGTCCATTTTAATTTTGTAGATCTTAATTTCAAGAGGGGTGGGGGAAGGAAGTGAGGGCCTGAAACCCGCTAGACAGGTTTGGTGTGTGTGTCTGCGTGCACGTGTGCAAATAAGTCCTACATATGTCCTACATTTCTCTGGGTTCCAGTATGAGCCTAGGGTCAGCATCTATCTTTTAACAATGTACTGTTAAGTAAATTAGAGTTGACACATTTCCATGGGAACATAAAAACAGAGATGGGCAAATATCTCAGCTTTGCTTTCTTCCATATTCATTTTTATGTGAGCTTTGTTAAATTCTGCTTGGAAAAGGAATGGAAATGAATTTTGTAAGTATGCCAAATGGCCAGCAAATATCTGAATGGGTCTTCCCCTTCTTCCCAACCCAAGCAGTGTTCAGCTCAGAAACTGGACTAAAAAGGGCACCAAGAAAGATGACTTGCTTTCTGAGAGCACCTAGAGCAGGAGTGGGCAAATTGCAGCCCATGGGTCACATGAAGCCCCTCAGGGCCATTTTTGTGGCCCACTGGGTCCCCGAGGGGTCATTTTTTAAAAATCAACTTCCTTTTTTTTCCAAAAAGGCTTCTTCTGGGCTTAAAATGGTCTGGGAAGGGATCAAAATTTGGCAAAAATTCCCCCAGGCCCCCTAGAGGATGCTGGGGTCATTGGAAGATAAACATTTTTTTTTAATTTCCAGCTGTGGGTGGGTGTGGCGGAGAGGATAGTTCTCCAAGATCTTCTGGGGTACTAATGCTCCCCCTCGCCTGCCACATTAGGCCATCTATGATCTAGAGGTAAGAACATAAGAAAATCCATGTTGTGTGAGACCAAGGACTTTTTCGGACATTAAAAATACAACGCTAGCAGCCTCGCCACGTTGCAAGGCTGCAGGGCGTCCCTTTTGGATGACGCCCGTCCCTGCTGGTACTGTTGCAGTACCACAGGAACATTTGAGCGTTATATTTAGCCGATTTTTACTCATGATCAACTTTCGTGAGTAAAAATCGGCTAAATATAACGCTCAAATGTCCCTGCGGTACTGCAACAGTACCGGCAGGGACGGGCATCATCCGAAAGGGACGCCCTGCAGCGCTGCAGCCTCGCAACGTGGCGAGGCTGCTAGCATTGTATTTTTACTGTCCGAAAAAGCCCCAAATGTCTGACTTTTCAAACTTTCTGCTTACACAACAGGAAACGAGCCATGTCTTGTGTTTCCCAGGAACTGATGCACAGAGCCACTGATACTGGAGGTGACTTAGACACAACCTGACAAGTAGGCAGTGATGGCCCTAACTTTTACAGCATCTATGTAATATGGTATTCAGGGAATGGGGGGAGTTAAATTTTGAATACTAACTTGTGACCCTCCAGGTATGCTCAGCCTGTGTACAGTTGCCCCTCCACATTCGCGGCTTTCACATTCGCGGTTTTGATTATTCGCGGAAAGCCGCCTGCCCCACCCTCTCCACTCTGTCCCTTCCCAAGGCAGCGAAGGTGTTCACAGGAATCCCTTCGCTGCCTTGGGAAAGGGGGGTGGAAGCCTCCCTCATTCCACCCCAGTCCCTTCCCAAGGCAGCGAGGGACTGCCTACACCACTCTGGGAAGGGCGGGAGGTGGCGGAGAGTGAGCGTGGGGGCTTCAGGAGCCCCCGGAGCCACTCTGGGAAGGGCGGGGGGGTGGCGGAGAGTGACTGCGGCGGCTTAAGGAGCCCCCACAGCCACTCTGGGAAGGGTGGGGGGTGGTGGCGGGGGCTTAAGGAGCCCCCGCAGCCACTCTGGGAAGGGCGGGGGGGTGGCGGAGAGTGACTGCGGGGGCTTAAGGAGCCCCCGCAGCCACTCTGGGAAGGGCGGGGGGCTGGTGGAGAGTGACTGCGGGGGCTTCAGGAGCCCCCATGGCCACTCTGGGAAGGGTGGGGGGGTGGCGGAGAGTGAGCGCGGCGGTTTCAGGAGCCCCCGCGGCCACTCTGGGAAGGGCGGGGGGGTGGCGGAGAGTGAGCGCGGGGGCTTCAGGAGCCCCCGCGGCCACTCTGGGAAGGGCGGGGGGGTGGCGGAGAGTTACTGCAGGTGCTTAAGGAGCCCCCCGGCCACTCTGGGAAGGGTGGGGGGTGGCGGAGAGTGACTGCGGAGGCTTAAGGAGACCCCGCAGCCACTCTGGCAAGGGCGGGGGGTGGCGGAGAGTGACTGCAGGTGCTTAAGGAGCCCCCGTGGCCACTCTGGGAAGGGCGGGGGGTGGCGGAGACTGACTGTGGGGGCTTCAGGAGCCCCTGCGGCCACTCTGGGAAGGGCGGGGTGTGGCGGAGAGTGACTGCAGGTGCTTAAGGAGCCCCTGCGGCCACTCTGGGAAGGGCGGGGGGTGGCAGAGAGTGACTGCAGGTGCTTAAGGAGCCCCCGCGGCCACTCTGGGAAGGGCGGGGGGGTGGCGGAGAGTGAGCGCGGGGGCTTCAGGAGCCCCCGTGGCCACTCTGGGAAGGGCGGGGTGTGGCGGAGAGTGACTGCAGGTGCTTAAGGAGCCCCTGCGGCCACTCTGGGAAGGGCGGGGGGTGGCGGAGAGTGACTGCGGGGGCTTAAGGAGCCCCCACGGCCACTCTGGGAAGGGCGGGGGGCTGGCGGAGAGTGACTGCGGGGGCTTCAGGAGCCCCCGCGGCCACTCTGGGAAGGGCGGGGGGTGGCGGAGAGTGAGCGCGGGAGCTTCAGGACCCCCCGCAGCCACTCTGGGAAGGGCGGGGGTGGTGGCAGAGAGTGAGCGCGGAGGCTTAAGGAGCCCCCGCAGCCACTCTGGGAAGGGCGGGGGGGTGGCGGAGAGTGACTGCAGGTGCTTAAGGAGCCCCCGGCCACTCTGGGAAGGGTGGGGGGTGGCGGAGAGTGACTGCGGGGGCTTCAGGAGCCCCCGCGGCCACTCTGGGAAGGGCGGGGGGGGTGGCGGAGAGTGACTGCGGGGGCTTCAGGAGCCCCCGCGGCCACTCTGGGAAGGGCGGGGGGTGGCGGAGAGTGAGCGCGGCGGTTTCAGGAGCCCCCGCGGCCACTCTGGGAAGGGTGGGGGGGTGGCGGAGAGTGAGCGCGGCGGTTTCAGGAGCCCCCGCGGCCACTCTGGGAAGGGCGGGGGGGTGGCGGAGAGTGAGCGCGGGGGCTTCAGGAGCCCCCGCGGCCACTCTGGGAAGGGCGGGGGGGTGGCGGAGAGTTACTGCAGGTGCTTAAGGAGCCCCCCGGCCACTCTGGGAAGGGTGGGGGGTGGCGGAGAGTGACTGCGGGGGCTTCAGGAGCCCCCGCGGCCACTCTGGGAAGGGCGGGGGGTGGCGGAGAGTGACTGCGGGGGCTTCAGGAGCCCCCGCGGCCACTCTGGGAAGGGCGGGGGGTGGCGGAGAGTGAGCGCGGCGGCTTCAGGAGCCCCCGCGGCCACTCTGGGAAAGGCGGGGGGGGGGGTGGAGGAGCGTGAGTGCGGGGGCTTCAGGAGCCCCCGCAGCCACTCTGGGAAGGGCAGGGGGGTGGCGAAGAGTGAGCGCGGGGGCTTCAGGAGCCCGCCTGTCCACTCTGGGAAGGGCGGGGGGATGGTGGAGAGTGAGCGCGGGGGCTTCAGGAGCCCCCGTGGCCACTCTGGGAAGGGTGGGGGGGTGGCAGAGAGTGAGCGCGGGGGCTTCAGAAGCCCCTGCGGCCACTCTGGGAAGGGTGGGGGGGTGAGAAAGGCCAGGGAGAGGCAGCGCAGCCTCCTCCCCACCCACGCGCTGCCTTCCCCGGCCTTCCTCAGCGGTCTCTGGGGCTTCTAAAGCCTGGGGTCCCCTCAGAAAGGGTGCGGAGAGGCCAGCCAGGCTGGCCAGACACCCTCCCACTGCCTCCCTCCCTCGGGGGGTGGGGCTGCGGGAGCAGCATCTGTTATTCGCGGTTTTTCCACATTCGCGGGGGTCTCGAGAACCTAACCCCTGAGAATGTGGAGGGAAAACTGTATTTTTAAATAAATACACATATTCCTAAATAAAGACTTGGAAACACTCACGGTCAGGACACTTTCGGTGATCTCATACCAGTGGAAACAGAAGACATATGCTGAACGTCTAAAACATCTCTGTTGTGTTGAAAAGTATAAATCAGGGTTCGGGTGAAGTGAGGTCATGGACTGTATGCTCATGTTTTTAAATATATTTTTCATTTTTTTGTCCTTAATACACCCAAATGCCTTCTGTGTGGGGAATTTTCTCCACATTTTTTTACATCCCCAGAGCCATTTTAGCTCTAGGAGAAGCCTTTTTCTAAACAGGAAGTGAGTTTTAGTTACTTCCTTGTGCTAAAAAAAGGGGTCTGAAATTGTCTGGGGTGGCCCACAAACATGAGTAAAATGCCCCTGGGTCCCTTTAGGGGGGTTGTGGGCATTTGGGGACAAAAAAAATTGGTGGGAGGTGTGGTTCTCCAAGGTCTATATAAATAGTAGTAATAGTCACTGAAAGTGAAATTAAATAATTGATTTCAACCATACCTTTCCACATGCAGACATTGCTTCCATTGGGGTGCCTTTGCTAATGGCAGAAGAGGGAGGGCAATTTTTGTGGATTCGCACTAACCCCCTGCATCCATCTTGTCAAGTCAATGAGTGGTTTGTTCTAGAAGGTTGGCTGAGCCTTTAGAAGATTGTGGAATATAAAATAGCTAGAGGGAGGGCTTAATGGCAAATGCATGAAAATCCCCTTCCCTCTCTCATTGTTGGAGGCTTTCACTGGATGTGAGATTCTTTTGTGAGGTAAAGGGCTTCTTTCCATTTTCATCAAGGTACTTCAAAACAACCCAGATTCACTTAGGGTGAAGCAGAACCACCCCCACCCCAATATAATCATATTTTTATGTCTTCATTCTTTTCAAACCCCATCCCCCATAATTTACTGTATTGATCAGCATATGCATCTGTAGAGCTCTATTAATTTTTGTTATACCACATGCATAACAGCAGTATGGCAGGGGGAAAAGTTTTATTATTGATAAACTCTGCAGAGTAAATGAGCCTAAATTGGCTTAAAATGTATACAGAAACTAACCTCATTGTGAATTACGCAGGCAATAAACATTTGAGCACTCTCTCTGGATATATCTAGTCAATTTGCAAGCAATTAGTATCATATGCAGAAATAATGAAGTTTCATGACAAGCTTCAAATCCTCATAGATCACTTGGGCCCATTGAACTGAATACTATCAGCTACAATGTATCAGTATTACAGACTTCCAAATGTCCTGGCCTTGATTTCAGTAAAGCTAGTTTGTCTCATTCTTGAGTACTGTCAGAGCCGTGGCTGGTGGTGTACATTTTGCTCAAAGTTCTCTAGGGTTATAAAACAGTTCGCCAGGATTTTTTTTACCCTCTGAGCTTCATTGCTTTCAAAAGTGCATTAAAACAAGGTTATAAAAAGTGTGGGAGACAAGCAGGACGGAAATTATAGGGGAGGCTGTACAAGCTTCTTCCTGGATGGGTTTGAAAAGTCAATTAAATTCTTGATTTCAATGTAATTTCAGGGTTGCTGGAAAAGTAACCTTTGTATATTGAAGTCACTGCTGCGTTAACTCGCTGTTACCAGGCTATAATATGAAATATGGGTGCAAGCATTTCAAAGCTGATAGACAGACAGGAAACCATAGTGGCAAAGGACTGCAGTCCAGTGATACAGCATATTCTTTGCATATATAGGGTCTCAACTTCAGTTTATGGCATCTTATTCAAGAACTTGGAGGCATGTATGGAAAAGATCTCTGTCAGTCAGAACAGACACTTCTTGGCTAGCAGTTACAAGGTGTGATCCAGTATAAAGCTACTGGACCATCTATCAGAGCTTAAATGCATTGACAAAGATCTTTAACATTTCCAGTGTGACACAACTATGCCAGCATAGTTATGTTGGGATCTACAATTGTGCATCCAATTGCCCAATGGGTGTCAAGACCTTGAGCTCATCTATTGTACAATGGTTAATTAGTTACCTACCCACCAAGCCTAAAGTGTGTTTGAGAGAAAGAGAGCTCTGTGTATGTTTGTGCTTGTGAAATTATTGGCTGCATGTGGAAACCTGTGAGAAAATGCAACCACTTGCAAAACTATTTTGTAGTGTAATGCCCCAGCAGGATTTCTGCCTTTGAAAGCAGTCAAATGAAGACCATCTTCTGCAGAAATCTTAAAGCACAAAGTAGAGGATTTACCAACAGCATTACTTCTATAGCTCAAAGGTGAGACATCCACCATTTGGCCATGAAGCTTACTGGAAGACCTTGCACATTTATGAGTCTAACTTACTTCACATTGCAAATGTGAGGGTAAAGGAGATGAGAATTCTCTGAAGATGCCAGCCACAGATGCAGGCAAAACATCAGGAATAAACTCTTCAAGAGCATGGCCTCACAGCCCAGAAAACCCCCCACAGAAAACCTAGAGATGAGAATTGTGAAGCATTTTACACAACTGATAGAATTCTGTTCAAATAACAATTAAAATAATAGTGTCCACAGAAAAAAGCTATAGATACCATAAACTGGAAGTAAGCTGGATTTTTCTAAACAAACGTTATTGGAAAAAGTGAAAAAGGCATTCAGTTAAGATGAAACACATGTCTCTGAAAGGGTCTTTGATAATATATCACAGAACTCATTGTTACAAAACATTATTTTCTACACTCTAAAGGAAAACCTATTTTAAAAATGACATATTAATGCAGTACTCAAATTGTTAGAACGAAAATTGTGGGGAAATGTATACTTTTATTAATTGTGTTTATTTTTCTCCCTCAGATGGCTATCTGTGCTGTTATGAAATGTAACTAACAAATAAACACACACATGCTACAACAAAATTAAAAGCAGACCTCATAATAAAAAGACCAGCAAATTATACTATGAAATGATATAAATGGGGGAGACCCTTAGAATGTATTATCAATTAGCTCTATACAGCAACGACTAATGCAGCTTCAAGCTAGAAAGGTAACAATGCTCTCCCCATCTTGTCCTGCTGCAGATATCCGATATGGCTAATTATCTTTTAAATTTTTTGAAGGGTTCTGAAATGAAGGATCTAACAAGTGATGGACTTGTCTACACTGGCCAAATACCAAAGCTTGCCCCTATTCAGAGCCCTTCAGTCCAATCAACACAGGGCATTTACCCTAATCTGTCCCCGGGCAGTCCAAATGACCCCTTGGGCAGATATGGGGCTGGAACAGGGGCAAGCTGGGAGAGGGTCCTTTACCACGTTTTAAGAAAATACTTGGTTTACTCCATTTCCACCAGATCGGACCCCACATGTCCATGGGAGCCTGTCCCAGACACTACTTCTCATTGCCACCACCAGCTCCCTGGCTCTCCAGAAAGCCAGGCAGGGGTTCTGCAGCATGTGAACAAGGCCGCAATCACATGCTGTAGACCCCTTGGCTTCCAGGATAGCGAGAAAGTGTTAGTGGAGGTGGTGGCTTCAGTGACAGTGTGGCACCCTGTTTGGACTGCAGCCCATTTTCTGTAGGTAATGGGGAGGGAAAATGGTCAGCTTTGGAGGCAGGGTATGCTGGCAGGGAGACAGCTTATCCTGTCTGGTATAGATGAGCCTGATATCAGAGAAAGTTTTCCACTAAACAACAGATTTATCATTAATTGGTTTTTATTGACTCCGGAGTGGACTGACAAATATAATGACAATATCAGGTATATTGCCTTTTATCGTTTGTCCTATTACGGACAAACTTACTTTGAATTTTTCTTTCAAAGAAAGAGAGGCATTTGGTCTGTGCTTCCTTGTCTTATGTAGATAGTCCTCTCTCAAATCACTTGAGGAGGTGCTTGAACTTTTTAAAATGTAAAGCATTCAGAAGGAAGTAAAACTGGCCAAAGCCAACTAAAGCGGCCTTCTGCTTAACACACAGCTAAGGTTTAGACTGACCTTGAAGAAGATTATATCCAAAAAGTTCACAGGGAAGCTTAGCAAAAGTTGAACTTGACTGTTATCTCAAAAAGCTTTCCAAGACAGAAATCATCAACACCATTCCAGTGCTCAATTCTGGCAAACAATTTTAAGCTGCTTTAGGTTTCAGATAGTGTAGCCTGGGGAACTGAGAAAGGAATTTTAGGACTGTTTCTCTCTGTAGGTTTGGGATTTGAAAACTAAGTGCACATAGTCTCTTCATCCACAGGAAAGAGAAGCAAGGAGATTATAAAACAAACAGTGAGAAACTCCCAATGCATATTTCTTTAGCGCTGATGCTGGGCCTATGCAAGAAGCACTTAAGAGTAATCTAGTACTTAATGGCCCAAATTCTATTGTTTAGTAGAACAGACCTACTGAATTAATATGTGAGACTACACATAGGGAAATCCCATTTATTCAGTGGGTCTGCTCTAGTTGGGACTACCAATAGGATTAAGGATTAAGGCCACTAATCTCCAGTCATGAGATTAGTTCAAAGTCATTTTTGGATCTGTTGGGACTTCTACCCTCCCTTCCCAGAGCTTGGAAACAATGTTTTACAAGCAATGATTTTGACTTCAATGTGTTACTGGGGGGAGGGGATAGCACAGAGATAACAAAGTTATATTTCCATAAAAACATAGTGATTAGTAATGTCATTACTTCTTATATGTAAAAAGTAAATGCTATTTGTTGGAATTTAAAAAAAATCTAAAAAGTAACATATTTGTAATATCCTATTAATATCTTACTCTATAAAGTAATAACCAAAATTTGTCATTTCAGAAAATAATGAGTGATGCTTGTCATATTAGTTTTTAAAATTAAAGTCCCTAGCTTTGCCTACTCCATCTATGTTTATCAGCCACTGAATTCAAGTTTAAGAGTTTTTGATGAAGTAAAAATCTAGCATGTAAATTTCATCCTATATTTTTGGGCAGCTTGAATAGTTAAAAATTACTGATGAATTAGCCATTGTAAGTATATGGAACCTCTTGTTTCTTGAATGAATACTTTTTAAACATCACCTTTTGATTTCCACTTGCTTGCCATTAATAAAGCGCAAAAGGCGTACAGATCTGAGACTGGCAGATCAAACCTATGGTTGTTTCTCAATGAATCTGTAAAATTCCTGGGTTCATGTTGTTATTTACTGAGTCAAAAACAAACCATTCTGGACACTGTGGGCAATGAAAAGTGTTTGCCCCATACCTAAGAATGGAGACAATGACACAAGACAAGTCATTGTCAAGCTATAGTTGGCTATCTCTGAGGTCTTGTCTATATGAGGGGGGGAAATATGAACACTTCCGAAAAAGCAGGCATATGCAACAATGCGACCTGTTTTCACGGACAAAACAGCCCCCCTAAACTCCACATGACCCCCTTGCCAAGATGGCAGCCATGAGTGATTTACTTGCTATTTTAAATCTGCCGCCACCATTTTTTTTAAAAGCAGTTTTCCATGATACGCACAAACGATAGTTTGTATTTGCCAAAAAAAGAAAGAAAAAAGAAGAGTATAAAATTGTCGATTTATCAACTTACCGGACCCTCACTTAGCCAAAAATCCAATATGATAGCCACAGGTGCTTTCCCTATTTGCTAGCCCTGTCCAGCCAATCAAATTACGCTGCCTGTTTGTATCTGCTTGTCCAGCCAATCAAATCTGCTTGTCCAGCCATGCTTGTCCAGCCAATCAAATTACGCTGCCTGTTTGTATCTGCTTGTCCAGCCAATCAAATCTGCTTGTCCAGCCATGCTTGTCCAGCCAATCAAATTACGCTGCCTGTTTGTATCTGCTTGTCCAGCCAATCAAATCTGCTTGTCCAGCCATGCTTGTCCAGCCAATCAAATTACGCTGCCTGTTTGTATCTGTGTGATTGCACATTTGCATGCCATACAGAGCTTTTTTAAAAAATCCGGCCGAAGCACATGGACTTTGCAGTGGATTTGGCTTACCCCCCCTCCCAAATGACACATATTTATTTATGTCCATATGAATGGATCACCATATATTCACATCCTGTTTCTATTATTTCACTATTGCAAACCATTTTGATTGAAATGAATTATGATTGAAAATTGATCCAGAAATACTAGTTTAAAAACAGACCAATATATTGTATGTACATGTCTCTCTCTCTGGCTTTTCTTCGCAAACGACGATTGGGGAAGGACTCATCCCATGCTTTCTGCAAGCGCACTGATGACTAAAAAGGCCAATCCGAGATAAACAAGTCCGGTTGCAGAAAGCACAGCAGAAGGTCTCCTTGGGTGATGTTTCC
Organism: Gambelia wislizenii; assembly: GCA_030847615.1. Taxonomy (NCBI): domain Eukaryota; kingdom Metazoa; phylum Chordata; class Lepidosauria; order Squamata; family Crotaphytidae; genus Gambelia; species Gambelia wislizenii. The sequence goes on along the minus strand of JAUMIR010000001.1, from coordinate 152,726,528 downwards.
GGGTTGTGATTCTTTCTGCGTTGTCGTTTCTCTTCAAGACTTCTTCAGTGTGAGCTCTCAAATAAGGCTGCAGCATTGTGGATAGTGTGTCTCCATGCCTCCCGATGTGAGGCCAGGGCGGACCATTGTTGGTGATCAATTTGGCCGAGCCTGAGATGTTGTTTCAGGGAGTCTTTGTATGGCTTTTTTGGAGTGCCCCTCTTACGCTGACCCGTGGCGAGTTCACCGTAGAGTAGTATTTTTGAGGCGATGGTCCTCCATCCTAGAAACATGCCCTGCCCAGCACAGCTGTGTTCTCAATATCATGGCCTCAATGCTGGTGATCCCTGCTTGCTCAAGGACAGCAACATTCGTCACATAGTCAATCCAGTGTATATTTAGGATTGTGCGTAGACAGTGCTGATGAAAGCGTTCGAGGAGTCATAAGTGGTGTGATTTGATTAACAGGCTAAAACATCTACAATTAATCCTGAAGCCAATCTAACACTGTTGGTATTGTTGGAATGTTTGATTCCTCTCTCCCATAGCCCTTTTCAGCACTGAGAACCAGATCTAGAAGGTCTTCCAGTCTACCAGAGTAGCTTTAGGGGTACATGAGGGGCCTGCAGGGGATGGGACAGTGCTTCCTCCTTAGGCTGGACTCTGCTCATGTAAGTAGAAGTCCTCAACTACTAACTAACCTTACTGGTTTGGATTTCTTCTCACCATGCCATGCCTTGATCAGTGTCTTCCAGCTACAACGCCCCCCACACATCCCACAGATAAAACTACCATTTTGTATAGTTCTTTGTATTTCATCCCATTTTATGAGTTTTAAACCAATCCAGTGGTGATAGTGGTTGAATCTAAGTATCTAATCTTGAAAGATGAGCTCTAAACAAGTCTTTTCAGTAGCTGCTACTCCTTATTTATTTTATACTATATATTAAAATATTTATATCCCCCCCCCCTTACTGCGAAATTTCAGTGTGGTGTAGAGATAAACCAATAAAAGATTTAGAGCAACTCCAGATTAAAACAATAAAATAGCTGAAACAATAAATACATATCAAATACAACAAGAAGTTAAAGCAGGCTACAACAGATTAAAACTATGAAAATGTACAGTTAAAGTAAATGAAGTCACAAAGGATTTAATAAAAAGCCATGTCTTGGTTTGGTGCCAAAAAAACAAACAAATTTTGGCACAAATTGGACGTCCAAGAGGACAATTCACCAGTGGAGGTGCCACAGCCAAATAGGCCCTCTCCCATGTCCTCCCCTACTATATTGTCCCCACTAGTGGAACACAGAGGTGGGTCCCCTCCTCAGTCCTCGTTGTGTAGGCAGAAGTGTTCCTTCAAATATCAACCTGAAGAGTCAGGGTCCTTTATTTCCAATGAAGTCCTTACTGTAGGAGGTGCTGTAGCCTCCCACTATAAAATCTGTTTCTTAAATCTCAGGGCAAATTACACAAATAATCCAATTTGAAACTGGATTATTTTCCATGGCTCCTTCCTATGCAATTCTGGAATCTGTGGTTCTATCAGGTCTTTAGCCTTCTCTGCCAAAGAGTGCTGGTGCCTCATCAAACTACAAATCCCAGGATTTGGCCTCGTAGTTATCATGAACAATAAGTCACAGATGCATTGAGAAGTCACTCACAAGCACATTAAAAGAGACATCCAGCTAGTTCAAAAGGACTTAAATGTGCACTGAAAATGCCTGCTTTTGCAGGTGACATTCCCTTGCCGAAAGAGGCCATTTTTGTATATTTCCAGGTACAGCCATTAGTGTAAGTGCCTTTTGTGACTGAACTAGGTGATAACAGCTGGCCTCTGTATTTTGTAATTAAATTCATTATACATACAAAAATGCGCACAGGAGTAGGCAAAATTAATTAGTTAAAAGAACCCTGTAACACTCTGGCTAGACATCTCATTAATTAACTAAAGGGCACATTCTTTAAAAAAACAGCACTCAAATGTTACTCTCACTTACTTTGTGTTAGATCTGTTCATAGGAGCATTTGTTTCAAACATTTCTAGTCTGAATGCTTTCAGAGAAACATATTAATTCATAAAACACAATTGATGACAATTTTGCAATGGCAACAGGACTACAGTAGCACCCCCATATCTGCTGATTCACCATCCGCTAATTCAATTATCTGTGGTTGGCAAAAGGGGGGGTGGATGGGGAGGCAAGGGAGGAGGAGAGATCTCACCTCCCTTCTCCCTTCACCCCCTGGATGGCTCCCATGGTGGCCATGGTGATGAGGGCTTGAAGGGATGGGAGGAGAAGTCTCATTTCCCTTCTTCCCTTGGATGGCTCCCATGACAGCAATGGTGATAAGGGGGGAATCAAAGGGAGGGAGGAGAAGTCTCACCTCCGTCCTCTCTTCACCCCCTGAATGGCTTCTGTGGTGGCAATGGCAATGGGGGGGATTTATTAATATCCACAGAATTCATTATCCATGCCCCCACTCGGAACCAATCCCCTGCAGATAAAAGGGTCCTACTGTATTGATTATGGTTGTCAGAAATGCTATACAGGTTGAACATCTGTAATCTGGAAATCTGAAATCCAAAATGCTCCAAAATCTGAAACTTTTAAGAACTTATTTGTAAAATGCTGTAGGGCAGCAGCGGAGGTGGCAGCACTGACCACCAGGTGTGCATTCTTTGGGCTCCCCTGTCTCCGAGGAGCCTGCCAGCTGCTCACTTCTGACTTGGAGGAAGCAGCTGTAGCACTTCTGCTTGTTGGTTCACAAGGTGGAAGCGGGTGGCTGGTGGGCTCCCTAGAGATCTCCCTGTACAGAGACATAATGCTGGAGAGAGATGCGAGGCTGGGGAGAGATGCAAGGCTAGAGGTTGGAGAGAGACCCTGAGGCTGGAGGATCTGTGAAATGGTGGGAGGCATGGATTTGCACTAAGCGCTATGCTTGAATTCCCACCATTTCACAGATCCCCAATCTCTCTCCAGCCTCAAAAAACACATTACCTACTATACTACTAGTATCTGGAAAAAAAAATCTGAAATCCAAAACACTTGTGGTCCCAAGCATTTTGGATAAGAGATAATCAACTTAGCCGCCTTGAATCCCATCTTGAGAGGAAGGCAGGATATAACTCCAACAAATAATTAAACAAACAAACAAACAAACAAACTTGCATATTATTCACAATATTGTTCCCCTGTTTACAAAAATGTCAGCCATTGAGAACAGCCTCTGTGTATAATGGGTATGGAGTGTGTGTGCTACAGCCAAGGCACAACAGATTGCTGCCCAGGGGGAAATGGATCTCATGAGAAACTCTGTACATTATTCTTTTTTTGTCACTATATATTACAGGTGTGGGAATTACGTGGTCCTCCACAAGTTGTTGGACTGCAACAGCCCTATTCAGTATAGTCAATGGCAAGAAATGCTGGGTGTTGCAGTCCAATAATATCTGGAAGGCTGCATGATTTCCAGCCCTGATATAGTGGCAGACTGGGCACTTTAGAGTAGCTAATAACAAATAACCATTTTTTAACATTTCCTTATGCTTTCATTCCTTTTGTAGTGTAACTGTTTAATTAGTGTTGTAGTTATGAGAGGGTTGGTGGATTAGGGATATCACATTGTCCAAATATTGGCTTGTGTTGTTGCCTGATGCTTTGCTTTGGGTACAGAGGTAACAATGAAATGGATGGAAGGAGAGCTTATTTTAATTTATATGACAACCCATTAGCCTGTAATTTTCATTTTTTAAAAAGTAATGATTTGGTTAATTTTGAAAACAGGAAAATAAACTTAAAATTGTAACAAAAGTGGTAACTACCTATTTTGGGATCTTAGTACAATAGTACAATGGCTTTAAGGTAATGCAAAAAGTCTGTATTACTTATGAATAACTTAATAGTTTTGACAGTAAAAGCATACTATGTATGCCATACTCTAAACATGACATACATAGTCATTATTAGAGCACATGCATTGTAATCATGGCTGCATAGTCTCATTGATTTCAATGGACCTAACTCTAAGCATGACTAAGGGCTTGTCTACACAGGCAATATACGCCATCTTAGAGGTCTGCAGTCATGACAACACAGGGCATTTGCCCCATTTTGCCCCTAGGCACTCCTTATCACAATCAACAATTTTCTATATCTTTACTCAGTCATCACTAAAAATGGAGGCTGGAGTCAAGGAACCAGAAGGCTAAGAGCTTTCTATACCAGCCAAATACCCTGGCTTGCCCCTTTTCAGAGCACTGCAGTCCAGATGACTCGGAACTTTTTCCCTGTTCTTCTTCCAGGGAGTCTTCACCAACCACAGAGCAGATACAGGGCTGAGATGGAGGGAAAGACAGTGTTAGGCCCTTTACTGCATTTTTTTAAAAAAATCATAGAAGCATAGAATTGTAGAGTTGGAAGAGACCACGACGGCCATCCAGTACAATCCCCTGCCACGCAGGAAATCACGATCAAAGTATCCCCGACAGATGGCCATCCTGCCTCTGTTTAAAGACCTCCAACGAAGGAGACCCCACCACACTCTGAGGGAGTGTGTTCCACTGCTGAACAGTTCTTACCGTCAAAAAGTTTCTCCTCATGTTGAGGTGGATTCTCTGTTCCTGGAGCTTGCATCCATTGCTCCGTGTTCCAGTCTTTGGAGCAGCAGAAAACAAGCCTGCTCCATCCTCAATGTGACACCCTTTCAAATACTTAAACGGGGCTATCATATCGCCTCTTAACCATCTTTTTTTCAGGCTAAACATACTCAGTTTCCTAAGTCTCTCCTAATAAGGCATGGTTGCTAGACCTTTCACCATTTTAGTTGCCCTTCTCTGGACAGCTCCAATTTGTCAATATCCTTTTTGAATTGTGGTGCCCAGAACTGGACACAGTATTCTAGGTGAGGTCTGACCAAGGCAGAATAGAGCGGCACTATCACTTCCCTTGATCTAGACACTATACTTCTATTGATACAGCCCAAAATCGCATTGGCCTTTTTAGCTGCCGCATCACACTGTTGACTCATGTTGAACTTGTGGTCTACTAGGACTCCTAGATCCCTTTCGCACGTAGTTTTGTTCAGCCAGGTCTTCCCCATCCTATATCTATGCATTACATTTTTCCCTTTAAGTGCAGTACCTTACATTTCTCTGTATTGAACTTCATTTTGTTACCTTTAGCCCAGCTCTCCAGTCTATCCAGGTCATTTTGAATTTTGATCTTGTCCTCTAGGGTATTAGCTACTCCTCCTAATTTGGTGTCATCTGCAAATTTGATAAGTATGCTCCTAATTCCACCATCCAAGTCATTGATAAAGATGTTGAATAGCACTGGACCCAGGACAGAACCCTGTGGCACCCCACTGGTCACATAGAATCATAGAATCATAGAATCATAGAATTGCAGAGTTGCAAGAGACCACGAGGGCCATCCAGTCCAACCCCAGGAGCCACTGCTGAACACCCTTTGGGTTAAGCCGGTCAACCAATTGCAAATCCATTTAACAGTTAATTTGTCTAGCCCACATTTTACAAGCTTGTTTGCAAGAATGTCATGGGGAACCTTAACAAAGGCCTTACTGAAATCAAGGTATGCAATATCCACAGAGTTCCCTTCATCTACCAAGCTAGTAATTTTATTAATAAAAGAGATAATGATAATAATAATAAAATTTATTTATACCCCGCCCCTCTGCTAAAAACAATCGGGGCGGCTTCCAACAATTAAAACATTATAATAATGACTAAAAATACCACCCACCCCCACCCTCCCACATAAAAAGACATTAAACACAATAAGATTAAAACCTTCTAGCTAAAAAAACACATTAAAAACAAATATATACATAATTTTTTAAAAGCCAGGAGACTGAGTTCCTGAGGCCGGGATCTAATCAGGAAAGGCCTGCCGAAAGAGATCCGTCTTTAGTGCTTTTTTAAAGCTACTCAAGCTCGTCAGCTGACGGATCTCATTCGGCAGGCCATTCCACAATTTGGGGGCGATTACTGAAAAGGCCCTCTGGGAGGTTGCAGATAGCCTAGATTTTTGTGGCTGAAGCAGATTCCTCCCAGAGGACCGGAGTATGCGGGGAGGATTGTATGGGAGGAGGCGGTTCCGGAGATAAGTTGGACCCAAGCCATTTAGGGCTTTAAAGGTAATAACCAACACCTTATACTGGGCCCGGAAACTGATAGGCAGCCAGTGGAGAGATTTTAGTATTGGAGTTATATGATCTCTCTGAGATGTTCCTGAGACCACTCTAGCTGCCATATTTTGTACCAACTGAAGTTTCCGGACCAAGCACGAGGGTAGCCCCATGTAGAGCGCATTGCAGAAATCTAGACGAGAGGTTACCAGCGCGTGCACCACAGTCTCAAGGTCCCTTACTTCCAGGAAAGGGCACAGCTGGTGTATCAGCCGAAGCTGATAACAAGTGCTCCTGACCGTCGCATTCACTTGACTTGTCATCTGAAGCAATGAATCAAGGAGCACCCCCAGACTGCGAACACAGTCCTTAACGGAGAGCGTGACCCCGTCCAGGACTGGAGGTTGCAACTCAACTCCTGGTTTCGGGGCCGCTACCTTGAGCACCTCCGTTTTGTCTGGATTTAATCTCAATCTGTTTTTCCTCATCCAGCCCATTACAGCTTTAAGACAGTCATTAAGAGGAGAGATGCCATTGGGATTCGAGGCCGATGATCGGGACAAGGAGAAATAGATCTGGGTGTCATCAGCGTACTGATAACACCCAGCCCCATAACCCCGAATAATCTCACCCAGCGGCTTCATATAGATGTTAAACAGCATCGGGGACAGAATGGCGCCCTGCGGAACACCACAAGTAAGCTCCTTTCTGCTGGAGCAGCTGTCCCCAAGCCGCACCCTCTGGGACCTGCCCGAGAGGAAGGACCGGAACCACTGGAGCGCAGTGCCTCCAATTCCTAACCCTCTCAGGCGATCCAGGAGAATGCCATGATCTATCGTATCGAAAGCCGCTGAGAGGTCCAGAAGCACCAACAGGGACACATTACCCCTGTCGATGCTTAGATGCAGATCATCGGTCAAGGCAACCATGGCAGTCTCAACTCCAAATCCCGTCCTGAAGCCAGTTTGAAATGGGTCTAGATAATCAGTTTCATCCAAGACCACTTGGAGTTGAAGAGCAACTGCCCTCTCGATCACTTTGCTCAAGAATGGTAACATAGAAACCGGCCTATAGTTATTCATGTCCAGGGGGTCTAGAGAAGGTTTTTTCAGGAGCGGCCTAACCACCGCTTCCTTTAAACAAGATGGAACACACCCTTCCCTGAGGGATGCATTGATGATGTCCTTAAGGAACACCATCAAGGCAGTCCCCCCCTGGATGGCCAGCCATGAAGGGCAAGGATCAAGAGGGCAGGTCGTCTTCCTCACTCTACCAAGTAGCTTGTCCACGTCCTCGGTACTCACAGATTGAAATTGATTCAGTAAACTTACATCAACGGAGTTGCTGGACACCTCGTCAATTGTTTCTGTCAAAATGCTGGCATCTAAGTCGGCTCTTATCCGAGAGATTTTATCTGCAAAGTAGTTGTTAAATGCATCACAGCAGGCTGTTGTTGGGTTAAGCAATGGGTTCTGTGCAGGTATAACCTGCGTCATCTCCCTTACCACCCTAAACAGCTCTGCTGGACGGGACTCTGCAGACGCAATACGTGCAGAGGAGAAGGATCTCTGCGCTGCACGTATTGCCTCTCGATAGGACCGAAGAAAATTCCTATGTCGAGTCCTGTTGGATAAGAGTCGAGTTTTCCGCCAGTTGCGCTCTAGTCGTTGTCCAACCCGCTTCATTTTCCTAAGCTCTGAAGTATACCATGGCTTACGGTTAGAGGCGGGTTGGAAAGGACGCTTGGGAGCGATCGTGTCAATAGCCTTGGTAAGATCGGTTTTCCAGGTATTAACCAAAGCTTCGACAGGGTAACTGGCGTTACCAACCATTAAACCCTCCAAGGCTTTCTGGAATCCTATTGGTTCCATTAGTCTTCGGGGGCGGACCATTCTAATGGGTCCACCACCCCCGGTGGGGCGGGAAGAGACTCTTAGTTCAGTCTTGACCAGGAAATGATCCGTCCATGACAATGCGGCGGTTTTAATAACCGCCGCCCACGGATATTCCTGTTCCGTACTAAAGACTGCATCGAGAGTATGACCCGCACAGTGTGTGGGCCCAATGACCAATTGGGATAGGCCCATGTTTGTCATAGTTTCCATGAACTCCCGAGCTGCATCAGTCAGATTTGTCAAGCTGGTCTCGAGTGGAATGTTAAAGTCGCCCAGAACTAAAAGTCTGGGCGACTCCAACAGCAACTCTGAGACCAGCTGTGTCAGCTCAGTTAGGGAGTCTGCTAGACAACGGGGTGGTCGGTATACTAGCAGAATCCCCAAACTATCCCTGGTCCTTAGGCTAAGGTACATACACTCAAAGTGGACTGTGTTTCGGACAGGTATCCTGGTCAAGGTCAGATTGTTCTTATAAACCAGAGCCACTCCGTCCCCCCGCCCACTTCCCCTCACCCGCTCACTGACAGAATACCCGGCTGGGAGGGCCTGCGCCCATGTGACAGCGCTATCCTCTCCCAGCCAGGTTTCTGTGAAGCACACCAGGTCGGCATCCTCATCCAAGAGTAGATCGTAAATAATATGAGTTTTATTCTTAACCGACCTGGCATTGCACAGGAGCAAAGTAAGGTTCTGTGGAATGGTTGGTACACTCTCCAATCCATTCCGGGAAACAGGGTGAACTGAAGGTGGGATAGCTGACAAACAGCGATACTGCCTTCTTTTGTAACATCTGTTCACTCTGTTCCGACCATACCTCCCTTTCCCCAGCACAACTCCAATTTTCGCCCCCACTCCATTCCCGGCCTCAGCTGACTCCAGTTGCTGGCTTCGAGTCCTGGCTACTGGCTGGTGTTCCTGAGGGGGTGGGAGTGGCTTAAGATGCCAGCCACTCCTGGACACGCCCCCTCCCGCTGCTGTCTCGCTGCCAAGAAGTCCTCAGGGCCCCACTACATTCTCCTGGCCCGGTGGAATGGGGTGAAAGGCTGCTGCAGGCTGGAGAACCCCTGGCTTGCTGGCTGGTGTTCCTGAGGGGGTGAGAGTGGCTTAAGACGCCAGCCACTCCTGGCCACGCCCCCTCCCGCTGTTGCCTCGCTGCCAAGAAGTCCTCAGGGCCCCACTACAGCCTCCTGGCCCGGTGGAATGGGGTGAAAGGCTGCTGCAGGCTGGAGAACCCCTGGCTTGCTGGCTGGTGTTCCTGAGGGGGTGGGAGTGGCTTAAGACGCCAGCCACTCCTGGCCACGCCCCCTCCCGCTGCTGCCTCACTGCCAAGAAGTCCTCAGGGCCCCACTACAGCCTCCTGGCCCGGTGGAATGGGGTGAAAGGCTGCTGCAGGCTGGAGGACCTCTGGCTTGCTGGCTGGTGTTCCTGAGGGGGTGGGAGTGGCTTAAGACGCCATCCACTCCTGGCCACGCCCCCTCCCGCTGCTGCCTCGCTGCCAAGAAGTCCTCAGGGCCCCACTACAGCCTCCTGGCCCAGTGGAATGGGGTGAAAGGCTGCTGCAGGCTGGAGAACCTCTGGCTTGCTGGCTGGTGATCAGATTAGTCTGGCATGACTTGTTTCTCTGAAACCCATATTGACTTTTTGTGATTATGGCATTGCCTTCTAAATGTTCACAGACTCTTTGTTTAATGATCTGCTCTAGAATCTTCCCTGGTATTGATGTCAGACTAACTGGACGATGATTGTTGGGATCCTCTTTTCCCCCCTTTTTGAAAATGGGGACACCGTTTGCCCTCCTCCAGTCTGCTGGGACTTCTACTGTTCTCCAGGAGTTCTCAAAGATCATTGCCAATGGCTCTGAGATTACATTTGCCAGCTCTTTTAATACTCTTGAATGTAGTTCATCAGGTCCTGGAGATTTAAATTCATTTAGATTAAGAAGGTATTCCTCTACTACCTCTTTGCTTATTCTGTGCTGGATTTCCCCTATTGTGTCTTCTGTTCCATTATCCTCAGGTTGGTCATCCTTTTCCTTTTCTGAAAACACTGAGGCAAAGAAGGTGTTGAGTAATTCTGCCTTTTCTCTGTCCCCTGTTAGCATTTTGCCATCTTTTCCACGTAGTGGCCCTACCATTTCCTTCCTCCTCCTTTTGCTGCGGACATACCCCCAAAAACCCTTTTTATTGTTCTTAACCTCTCTAGCAAGGCTGAGCTCATTCTGCGCTTTAGCTTTTCTGACTTTACTCCTACACGTGTTCGTTATCTGAATTCTTCCTTGCTGATTTCCCCCTTTTTCCATTTCCTATACATGTTCCATTTAAAACTTAGCTCCGTTGAACGTTCCTTAATCATCCATCCTGGTTTCTAGAGACACCTCCCATTTTTCTTCCTCAATGGTACTGTTTGAAATTGTGCCTTCAGTATCTCCCTTTTGAGAAAGTCCCATCCGTCTTGAGGTCTCTTCTCTTTTAGTATTCCTGACCATGGGATCACCCACAGTATTTCCCTGAGTTTATTGTAATCAGCTCTCTTAAAGTCAAGAATGCTTGTCTGACTATGCCTGGCTTCTCCTTTCCATTGTTTTTAATGCTTTAATCCATTCCCACCTGCTTTAATCCATTCCCACAGCGAAGGAACAAATCAGGCCCCATGTGTCTGCAGGAGCCCCCCCCCCGCCCCCGGCAGACCAACCTGTCACTGCAACTGCCAGTCTTCATTGCTCTTCCAAAGCAGGAAGGGGTACCATTAGCATATGACCAAGGCTTCCTTGCATCTGGAGAGGATGGGAGATGGCGGTGGTAGAGACTGCAGCTATGGGCCAGCATTCCTGTCTGGACTATGTTCTGTTTCATAGAGGCAATGGGGGGAAAACAGGCCTGATCCATTGCCAGGATATGTTGGCAGGGAGCCAGCATATCCTGACTCACATACAGTAGATGAACCCTTAATCTGGTTCCTTTACTTTCTGATGCTGCATAAATGTGTTACAGCCAGCAGTACCCACTATCCTGGAAGAAGATTCACTCCACTACAAGGGAGAAGTAAAAATGCTTCTTCTTGGGTGATATTATAACAGTGTTTTATAAAGTAATATTCTGGACTTTATCAGATGCACTAAATATAGCATCATAACAATGCCACATAAACGCGAATGGACGCGCATATCAGACAACGTCGCCCTTTCACATTTATGTCCTGTCAAAATCCCATACCTTTTTATTGATGGCTGTAGCCATCAACAGATTCCCGTGGTGCTTTAGTACCAGCATTGCCAGTGTGCGAAACCTCAGGCCATTTAAATCTTGTCACTGAAGTGAGAATGTCCAGTCTGGCATGAACACTTCCAGATGAGATCGGGACAACCAGGTAAGTTTCACTTTTTTAATGACCCTCCCCGGGTTACTTGGGACTTCTAAAGTGTGTTTAGGTGCTTTTTTAAACTTAATGTGTTATTTTTATTCTTATTTTTGAATTTCCCATGCAACAAAGTCTCGCAGGATTTCAAATGAGGAAGTAAACAGGGCTCCGTTCACTTCCTCTTTATTGCTGGGGCTGCCTTTGCCAGGAGAGGGAGGTAAGTATGGGCAGGAAAGTGTTGTTTTGCCAGCATAATTTTTTTTAATGCTAGCAAAAGAACATTTAAAGGGGCTAGTCTGAGAAAGTCCTTAGTAATGTTAATATTTTTTTAAAGAAATACATTGTCTAATTAATCAAGTGTACCTTGTTATAGTGTTGTCCTATGGCATGTCTACTCAGAAGTGTAATGGGATTTAGTCTATGGTGAGTCTACATAATTTAGCAGCCTCTCTCAACCTCCTGATGTCTTGGACTGCACTTAACATGGCCAATGGCGCAGGACCATGGGAGATGAAGTCAGATGCATTTGGAGAGCACTGTGTTGGAGAAGGATGGTGTATGAGTCAAGGGTACTTTAATTGATTATGGAAGCCACACAGTTGAACAGTAATTGCTTGTCTAGACAAGAAGAAATTAATGCTCACACCTGCACATTATAGCCAATTCGCAGCAGCATCATTTTGTTCCCATGGTGTTTTCTTCGAAAATGATAGGGTGTGAAGCTCTCTGCATTGACATTCACACAGCTGCAAATTGAGATGGCAGCCATGTCATTTTTTTTTCACAGTAGTGGGGGGGGGAGAGGGGATCAGAGGGGAACACTCACAGGAAGGCAAGAACCCAGCAGTGCCTGGAGATGGGGAGGAGGATGGCCACTGCGAGGAAGAGGTGTAGAGACAGAGCTGTCTGCCCTTTAACCATCCGGGCAGTGTCAGCCTCTGATTCCGGCTGCAATTAAGGAACAGGAGGAGTCACCTTGTCAGCTGCTGATTGTGGAGAAGGAAGGGGGGTGGGGGCTCTTCAACACTCCAGCTTCATCTTGCCTTTCCAGGCTGGGCTGCTCCTTTTCTCATGCCTGTCTTCCAAGCTTTGGAGGGCTGCATTGTCAAACAGGCGAACAAAGCCCTGGCCTTGGGTATTTTGTTACACAATGTAGTGTTAGTTTTACATAAACCAAGTATTACTTGAAGGTGTCTTTCTCAGCAGCATGGCCTAGACCTTTTAGTCTTCATAATATGGTAATGCTTTTGATTATGGTGATAGCTTTGATGATAAAATGTTAATAAAATTAAGTTATGTATAGACTTTTTTTACAACAAAGTTTATTAGGTGGCCCATTGAGACCCCCCAGAGATTCTACCTGCTCATGAACACAAAACTTTAACAACTGCTCAGACATGCAATACCTGGTACCTTTTCAGAGTCTTTTAACTTCTAGTAAGACTATAATGTTAACAAAAGATTATAGTGCTATTCAACAGAACACAATACAAAAACATTAGTGCTGTTCATGTTTTTATGTTCTTCATATATCTGTTATCTAAAAGCAAGGCCTGCATGTTTTTAAATTCTGAATTGTTCATAATCCCTGCAGAGAATTCTTTAAAATGCAGTCATTTAAACATGAGTTCTCTAAAAGCTTCCTGACATCTTCACATTTTTTGAGACTCACTCAGTATGTATGAGGCAAGGTGAATTTGCTCTGTCCTTCCTGTTCTCAAGTGACCTCTTGGCTGTCTTTCAAATCCCTGCAGACCACACACTTTTTCTGTGACACTTTTCAACTGTGACCTCTCAGAAAACTCCTGCACAGTGTCATGATGAATTGCCTTCTGGAACATTTTGTGCCTACAACTGCTTTATTATATCTGTTCACATTGGATTCTTAGATTAAGGTTAGAGTCTCTGTCTCTGTATTCAGGAAGCTCTAAGATACATCCCTTAAGGGGTAACAGCCAAAGTGTTTACAAATGAATAGAAAATGAATATCTTATGTTTTGGCACACCAGCCTGAGATCCCTTCTAGAGACAACTCCCCCCCCTTCAAAACAGAAATTAGGATATTTTCTGTTTTATTCACAATTATGGCACAGTTCAAACTATTAAATGGGGGGGGGTATGTATGTGGCTTCATTATTTTGGATGTATTAGCCCCCTGCTGTTTCTTTTAATCTGTTAACTCTGCCTTAATCTTTGCCTACATACCTGTATCTACCCCTCTTGACCTTGGGCTTCTTCCACCAGGAGCCCTTTCACTCTAAACAGTTACAGGACTTTATCAGACCAGGCAAATATGGTGTCATAAGGATACCTAATGACCATGAAAGGGCACACATACCAGACAATGTCATCCTTTCACAATCATGTACTGTAAATGAGGCATACTTTTTAAATTGATGCGATAAGCTGTCAATAGAACTCTTCTGGTGCTTTGTTGCTGTGCATTGCTGGTGTTCAAATCTTTGCTCCATTGTACTCGTGTGAATGCAGCATCAATGGGCACTTCCGGGTGAGATTGCTACAGCCAGGTAGGGGATGATCTTTTTTTTATGATCTTCCCCCAAGTACTTGGGACTTTTAAAGTGTGTTTTAGTGCTTTGCTGTCCTGTCCTTTTTGTGTCTTTATTTTGTTTTTGTTTTTGAATTTCCCACACTATGTCTTCTCGTGAGAATCGGTGAGATTTCAACCCTAGAAGTAAACAGAGCTCCGTTTGTGTTCTGTTACTGCCGGGGAAGCCTCATTGATGCTGGAAAAGGTAGTTCTGGTAGAGGGGTTCTTTTGCCGGCATAAAAAGAACACAATTTATGCTGGCAAAAGAACATTAAGGGGGTGTTATGATAAAGTCCATAGTGCTATGATTCCACTTTTACTGGCATGACAACATCCTATGGAATCCTGAGGCTTGTTTCTGGATCACAACTCACATCTTTCATATAATCCCAAAGCTTGAAAATGTCCCTTTTTTTCCAATGACAGCTTCTGGCATGGCTATGCTGCCTCAGAGAACTTGAACCCCATTGTCTCAACATACCTTTCACATGAAGCAGAATGCAAAAGTGTTCTTTCTATTTGTGCTTGTTTTCATTTCAGCCATAATAATGAGATCACCATGCTGAATTTTTTTGGGGAAGGGCAATGACAGGTTTTGATCAATCAGCACTGAATATAACTTCTGAGCAGTTATTCTTCACATTTCAACCAGTTCATAGCTGTGTCTAAGGCCTTGTGCACACAGGCTAAATGAAACAGCCCCCCTGTTCCTGCGCCCGGCTGTCCAGAAGCAGGGTTTGGTTCCTGTTTCTAGTCTGAACTGTCCAGACAACATCCAGTCAGTTCCAGTGAGAACCTGAAGCAAATACCCCATAAAATGGAGTGGAAGCATGGTAAAGAAACCCACACCATTTGTTGCAGTTCTTCTGGGGAAATTTTTTTTGTCTTCTGGTGAGTTTTGTCACTGCAACAGGAGAGTATCAGCACATGTGGCTCAGCACAGCTGTTTCCCAGCGGGGTTGTGCACATCATGTCTTCTGAGGTCACCGTGAGGCACCCAGCCATGTGATCATGGCTGGGTGCCTCGTTGGTGGCTTTGGAAGATATGACAGGCCAGGAAATAGAAGCTGTGGTTCACATGTGGATGATGGGTATGTGGACACCTCTTTGTTGCTACAATGGAAGAGCAGGTAACAGGAGGGAAATATCATGGGCCTGGGGCTGGAATACTCCAGCTAGAATGTGGAGTATTCTGGCCAGTATAGATAAGCTCCAAGTTTCTATGGGCTTGTCTATACGAGGGGGGGGGATACGAACACCTCCAAAAAAGCAGCCATTCACAATGAGACCTGTATTAATGGTGAAAACAGCCCCCCTAAATTCCACATGACCCATAGACAAGATGGTGGCCATGAGTGATTTACTTGTGTTTTCAGATCTGCTGCCACCATTTTTAAAAAACAGTTTACCATGGTGTGCACATGTGATATTTCATATTTACAAAAGAAAAAGAAAAAAGAGTGAAAGCATAAGATCACCATTTTATCAAGTTACCGGACCCTCGCTTAGCTGAAAATCCAACATGGTGGCAGCAGGTGCTTTCCTTGTTTGCTAGCCCCAACCCATGCTCATTCAGCCAATCAGATTACGTAGTCTGTTTGTATCAATGTGGATGTGAGTGTTTGAACAATTTGCGCATTCGCATGTCATACAGAACTTTTTAAAAAACCTGGATGAAGTCCACTTCCCACAAGGACTTTCAGATGGATTTGGCTGGCCCCTTTCTGAATGACACGTGTTGATGAGAATGTCCATATGAACAGATTGCCTTCCATTTGTATCCTGTTAGGATTATTTTCACAATTTAGACAAGCCCTAAGAAAGACTCCAGATTCAGGACCCAGAGGGCAATGCACATGCTAGGGTAGATTTTGTGGTAGTGTTGGCTCTTGCTTTTAATGTAATGATTACTGGCAGCATCCATGTGTCTGTACCTCTGAAATCACACTAGTAGGAGAAATTCCAAAGTGTAGTCCATCTGCACTTCTGCATTTCCCATTTCTATGTCAAACAATACTTTATTGAAGCAAACTCTACTGAAATCACCGGGGCATATTTCCAAGCACATGTTTAAGATCATGAAATTATACATATGGTTTTATCTCTTTTTAAAAAAGTCATATTGGAGAACGTGACATTGAAATTGCTTTTCTAAGAAACCAGGGACATTTTCAGACGTGTAAAAAGTGCTGCAGAGGGCTTGGGAGAGGTAAGCGCCTGTATTGTGGCAGGGGCCCAGTTTCTGATGACACCGTCCCTCTCGCATTACCCTCCGTGTTCCTTCCATGTCGCATGGAAGGAAAATACACAACTTTTTACTCATGGAAGTTCTTCATGGATAAAAAGTGGTGCCTTTTCCTTCCATGCAACACAGGAAGGAACATAGAGGGTAACACGAGAGGG
Organism: Gambelia wislizenii; assembly: GCA_030847615.1. Taxonomy (NCBI): domain Eukaryota; kingdom Metazoa; phylum Chordata; class Lepidosauria; order Squamata; family Crotaphytidae; genus Gambelia; species Gambelia wislizenii. Next base: position 152,710,192 of record JAUMIR010000001.1, on the reverse strand, counting down.
ACGGCGTCATCAGAAACCAGCCCCCTGCTGCAAAACAAGCACGTACCTCTCCCAAGCCCTCCACAGCACTTTTTATGTATCTGAAAATGTCCCAGGATTGATATTCCCAGTAAGTGACTCCTTGCTTATGCTACACTAATGGTGCAAAACTCCATATTAACTTTCCTGGGAGTAAGTTGCCTACTATTCTGTGGGACTTCCTACTGAGCATACATGCAGGAGAATGTACTATAAGTAGCTTTTTGTGAAGTTTTTTCTGTCTTGAGAAGGTTTGGCTTGAAAATAAAAACACAAAACAGTTCAAAAAGTGAAGGGAGGGGTAAATCACATTTCATTCCAGCAGTGAGCTCCACTGACTTTTACTTCAAGGGCCAAGATGGAATAAATGAATAGAAAAGAATTTATTTCTCAGGCTTACATCAATCTTCTAGTAGTCTTTGATCTCTGTAAGGGCATTCATGGTCTCAATAACTACCACACTTTAATAGAAATAACTGAAACCTGGATTTCAAATAATTGACACCAAAGGGAAAACATATTAAATATAGTAATCTTTACTTGCCCCTTGTGATTCTTTTTCTAGTGCCAACATTAAAGTAAACTAATCCTTGCTTTCTTCTACCTAAACTACTGATTTATTTTGGATAGAGGCACAGTTGTATGTTTTAAAAAGAACACAAATACATTCCATTTACCAAGAAGATGCCTAAAAGAGCTTTGAGTAGAAAGGTGGAGCTTCAGGCATCCCCTCCTTCTTTATCAAATTAATTATAACAAGTTATTTATTGTTGGGGAGGGGCCTTCTAAACTCCTCAGACAAGTCATACCCAGGTCAGAGTTAACACCTGGAGATAAGTCATTCACGAATCCACTAAAAAAGGGTCCTTGATGGTTGCAAAACATGTTTTTCCTCTTCTCCTTTCCTCTACAATAGGAGTTGTCTGCTCCTATTCAATTCCAAATGTACCACTCATTAACTCTTCCAGATAACCCTTTGTTTAGTCCTGGGAAACTCTGAGAGACATTGTGTTCCACTCTAACTCTCAGGGGAATTATCACATATAAATATCACCCTAAAACACCACCAAAGTGCATACAGATCCCCTTCTTCTCATCTCCATGACAGTCTGTATACCCATTCTGTCTTCTGGACCACCTTGCTGCCAGTTTACTTTGCGATCTCAGCCTTCCGGGGTTGGTATAGTATAACCCACAATCCCTTTACTCTATTCCTCTATCCTAATACTTCATACTTTCTTCAATAGCCTTATGTGACTGCTGGAAGTCTGATTGTTTGAGTGAATACTGTTAAAATTAATTTTCAATAAAAACCATTTCATTGTACATTCTGGCTTGAAGACTCCTCAGTGATTATTGGTATACATAGGTCAAAAGATCCTGCTGTTGCCTGGCATCTTGCTGTCATTTTGAGCTAATTAAATAGTCTGCATATTAAGATTCAGACACTAGTTGGATTCTCATGGACCCCATGCAATTTGGGTAACAGGGCTTTGAACTAATAAGATTGTTGCACAATTACTTGCGTATTTGATTTTCCTTATCACATGACATCATGACTCTCCTGTTGTTGCACTGCACTTCCATCATTATTAGGTAGTATCTTTTCATTGTTGAGAAAAAACCATTAATGGCTCCAATATGGTTGCTATTCAACCATTGGGTCTAGTGTAAATATTTCATTCCACTGCAGTTCTAATATTAGGTAGTCATGTGTTCTGAGTGGGGATGGTTCTCCTCTGCTCTCTGTCCCTATCCCCAAGCAGGGTGAAGTCACTCCATATCTGGTGCTCCTACAAAGAGAACATCATGGTGCACAGGAACAATGGTGCTTTTACTCCATTTGCCTCCATTTCCTGGTAGGAAATTTTACCATAATTGTGCAATTGCACTACTACTGTGTTTCACCAGCATGCTGCGATTGCAACAGTGCCCACCATTTCTAGTGGTTCCTGACATTTTGGATGTATGGTAGGTGTGTTGCAAAGTTTAGTCATGAGTTCTGTATGATTTTGAAATTATGTGGAAGCACCATTCCACTTGCCACTGCTGGTTGTCCATGTGTAATATCCACCTTTGCTTTCCTTTCATGACTTTGATTATTGTTCTGAACTCATGTGCCACTCCTCACGTCACCTTTCCTAATCATATTCTCTTCCAGTGTATATCTAGATTAATATGTGCGGCCATGACTGGACTCCCATGCATCCATGCCCTGGCCCAGCAGGTAGGCATGGAGCAGGTAGGCATGGCTTTCCCTGTGCGGAAGGTTGGTGCTCGGATTGGGTTACATAACTCAGATCAAAAATTGGATCTATTGTTTTTATGTGTTGGAGTGCATGTACAGTGTGGTTCTGATGCACAATGGGAATGTTTATGGGGTGTGGAAATACGTATTGGTTGGACTATCACATATTGCCATAGAGAGAGGGGGGATATAAGGAGCTGATACTTTCTCCTCCTCGTGGGTATTGGGTCTAATGCCCATGCCATGCTGATAATAACCCTTCAGTGTCAAAGAGGATTTAAGGGCCTCTTGGACCAAATTGCTCATCTCTTTTAGATAATATATTTTGGTATGTAATGCACTGTTTTGTTATGTACACTTACATTAACATATCTAGAATCAAAGCTGTGCTCATATATGTACAGTATCCTTGATATGTTGCTATTGCATGCAATGGATGCATCTTTATATTGGATTTAGATCTTTATATTAGATTTAGATTGTTCTGAGCAAGTTGTTGGAAAGCATGTGGTTTTCCAGTACTTTGCTCTGGGCTCAGCTCTAAGAACAGAGTTTTGCACTGGGCACAGATTTGGGAACTTTGGGGGAGGGGAACTTCCACCTCTGAAACTGGGAATGATCGGTTGGATCACCATTCTCTTGCTACACCCCCTTGTTGAATCTTCTGTGACCAGCATCTGATTTCTCCCTTGCTTTTGGGGTGATTGACTTTGGGTTTGTATGGCCCTGATCCTTTTCAGGCTACACTTCCTTGGGATGTGTAGCAAGTGCACACCCACTTGTCCAAGCTTGCCAGGGGTGTGGGTTGGGGATCCCTACAGCTGTGGAAAGTGAGTGGCAACTGAACAGCCCACTCAGAGCAATCCCCACCCACAGTGGCTTGTAGGGAGTTCAATAGCAAATCTGGATGAACACTGGTGAGTTGTACAAAATGATACAGAGGTCTAGTCAGGTACTGGATACATTGGATGCTGCTTTGATATATTGTGGTGGAGGGTCAGTTTCAGTTGCAGTATCAGGGTGCTTCACCCACCCTGTCTGCACACATTCGAGGCATAACTGGGGCAGCAATATGTATAGGAACATAAGTGGACACTTCTCTGCCATTAACCAGTAAATAGGCATGTTGGGTTAGCTAAAAGGTAGGTTTAGAGGCTGGAGTTTGGTCATTGCATGAAGTCAGTACAGAATTTGACCTATGCAAAAACAAAATAAAAGAAATTTAACTACAGTAGTAAATCCATGAGGTACAGAGATTATTTAGCTTAGACCAGAAACCATGTATGTGCATGTAGGGCTGGCTCTGGATTTGAGGAACCTCTTTGTATGTTACTATGTCTTCTTTTTCATTGAGCTTCCATGGGTTTAGCTGATTATGGCAATGGTAGGTATGGGGTGCAGCATTCTGACCATCATGGCAGGCTGGAACCCATCTTTGAAATTTCCCACAATGCCGCAACATTGTATTGCTCAGGTGTAGTCTGAGAAATGAAGTCAGTGTACTTGGGATGGGCTCAGGTTTGCTTTTATACTTGTCCCAGGATGACTATGTAAGCAGCTGATCCAAGCTTCTTGCCAAAAAAGCAGCTTCAATTGGTTTCTCTTCCTCCTTTCTTTCCAATCTGGGTTTTAATATTGCCCTCAAATCTGTTAAACAACGACTGTGGGACATAACTTTTTGTGATCTGTGCTACTGCTCATACGTATCCTGCTCTCCCAGTGCACTGAATATCCATTAGGTCAGGCCTTTTCAATTAGCTGATTATTTAAAGAATCTGTCAGTGGTCAAGTACTGCAGATTTTTTTTCTAAGGCCAGATGTAATGTTTACTCTATTGAATTACTTCAAGGCAGATTTGCTGCTGTCCCATATCTGGAAAGACGGTGCCCTTGCAGTAATATGGAAGTTGAGTCAATGAAGCATATTCTTTTGTCTTGTAGGTTTTATAATCAGGTCCACTACTCTATAATTGCTCTACTGTTGAGTAAATTTCCTGGAAGTTCAGACCAATTTTATGTCAGGTTCCTATGGAAAGACATGTCCCCAAAAATGATGCTGGCTGTTGCTAAATTTCTTACAGAGGCGGCCAGGATTAGAGCTCATTGTGTATTAGACAAAAGTCAATTATACTTGTTTTATTGTCCTGCTTTTTCTGATATTTTGTCTATTTTGTCTTATGCCTGATTTCTTCTTCTGGTGGATCTATGGATTGTAATAAATTGATGATGATGATGATATTCTGGGAAATCACAATGACAGTGAATAAACCTACATTGGTGCACCAGATTTCTTTTTAATGTTAACACTAAGTTATGGGGATTTATCAACTTTTTTTGGTATAGCAACTGTTAATGGGGAATCCTATTTTAAGAATGATTATAAAGGGATTGAGGCTAAAACTGTCATTATGATGTTGAGTTTATATACCTGCAATTAGTGTGAATTTGGAAGACTGTGTGTAGTTCTGGTTACTGCTTTTCCCAAACTGTTGGTAAAGATGAAGAAAATTGTGATTACTGTAAATCATCTCAGGTTTGGAGCACCTTCCCTATCATGAAAGGAAAAAGTGTTTGAGATTTGAAATTAATGATGGTGGGAGCAACAGTGAAGGTCAAGACTGCAATGTGTTTACAAAATTCATGGTGTGCAGAAAAAAATAGTCTGAGATGTTTTTCTCTTTCTCCCATAACACTGGAAGGAATCACAGCAGAATATTTTCTGAAGAGAACTTTTAGTTCAAATCTGAGAACATTCTGGTAAAATAGACCCCTGAAATGGATGTCATTTGAAGGGAAGGCCCTCAATCCAAGATGGATTTGTGGTACTGATGATATTATCAATACTAGCAATGGGAAAGGTCTTTGGCTTTTTTTCTTTTTGTAACCCAAGTGTGTGTGTGTGTGTGTGTGTGTGTATGAGCTTAGCTCATTCCCAAATCAATCTGAGTCCAGCAGCTTAGGAGGGGAATGGGGGAAAGATATCACCTGTCACCACCTCAAATGGCATTAAAATACAGTTGGTGGCTCCTCATAGGCTGTGCAACACCTCTGTAAGGGATGCTACTCTGGCCTCTTCTGGATGTCCTTCTTGGAGTAAGAAAAGATCTTCCTGTTCAGGCAACTTTCAGCCACCGGCTGTGTTTTAAATTTTTATTTTATTTTATTTAAAAATGCTGTGTTTTTAAAAAGAGTTAAAATTGCATTGTATTTCAAAATTATAATGTGTTTAGTATTGTTTTACAATTAAATGTTATTGTATAACTGTTAGTATTTGTACCTGTTTCTTTGTACCTGTTTTTAATTGTGCTGTGAGTTGCCTTGGGTCCCATTTCTGGGAGAAAGGTAAAATATAAATCAGATCCAATCAATCAGTCCAGAGAAGAAAAGTCAGTCTCTAGCTATTTGCCGTACGTCTAAACAGAATGTCCAGGTAAAGTGGCATCGTACATCTGCTGGTGGGAGCCAGTTAATATTGGGTGTTGCAGGAGTGATGCACATATTTTGAGCAGGTATTGGAATTGGCTGAAGTTAACTCAAGGTATATTTTAAAAACACAGAGATTGCTGTGTTGTTACCAGAGGGAGGAAAAATCCCAAATCCAAGGGGAATAAATTGACAACCCACTACTCGTATAACGACCATACAAAATGCAAGCAAAGGCTGTCCATGGTGTGCAAGTAATATATGAGTAGGCCCTACCCCCATTCCATTCCAACTCAATGAGGAGAAGAATTGGTGGAAGGTAAGAGAGACCCACCTATGTGCTACCTTTTTCTTTCTCAGAGAAGTATGTGTTTCCATGCATTACCATGTTATCATTTTCAGCTTGGTCCATATTGGGGTGCTCTAATAAAGGCAATGTATATACTTCATTTCCTTAGCAGATGGATGAAGAGAAAAGGGAGGCTTGGCTGATGAAGATGCGTGACACTTTTATTCATCTCATGGTATTAAATCTAATGTTCTCCTGTGTATACGTGTGTGCCTGTGTGTGTGTGTGTGTTGCATTATATATAAATGGAAATATTATCTTTTTAACAATGTCACAGAAGACAGATTCATACTATTAAGCCCAGATTGTTTAATGCAATTTTCTCACCAAAAGGCCAGATGTGAAATGAGCAAAAGTTCCAGCCAGATGCTTTAGGTTCCTCCCCACTCCCAATTTATTTCTTAAACCAGTACTGACAAGGCAAGGAAGCAGCAGATATTCTATTGGGAGGATAAGATTGCTGGAAGATTTACTGTATCTGTTGCCATTCTCATGTTATATATTCTGTCTGTCATTTATGAGTGGCTGAAGATATAGCATTTGATCCCACATCTGCTGAAGTCGATGGCACAATCTCTGAGGTATAAGGCCAAGGCAGTGGTGACTTTTGCCGAAAGTGACTCCTGGAGCTGCTCAGAGGAAAAATGAATAAAAAAAGTTCAATGCCAAGTTACAAAGGAAGATTCAGAGATATGGGCAGGGGAGGGAGGGGGAGAGAGAGAGAGAGAGAGAGAGAGAGAGAAGTTGATTCTTATAACTTTTCTTTTCCAAAGGGTCAGCAGTTGACAGAGTCTCTGAGGTCATATGTTGCATTATTGTATCAATTTGTCACTTAAATTAAAGCCATTTAGTCCATTATTTAGTGCAGAATGGTAGAACAAATGTGTTTTATTGTATTTTTAATGTGCTTTTTTCCCCAGATGGGGAAATAATTTTTTTAAAAAAAGAACTGCAGAGGCAGATGTTGGAAAGATTTCACCAGGAGACCTGACAGGAATAATTTATTTGAACAGAAACAATACGAATCACATCTCTAGCTGTGGGTCTTATTTTTCAGGTCTAAGCTTGACACAGGAGTGCCAACACAGAGTCATGGGTGTGGACATTCTTCTTTTTAGAAGGTCACCTTCCACATATGGAGGACCATGGAAGTGATGGCAGATGGGGTGTGCCTAGTGTAGTAGCCCCTCCTTGTGCATTCAACATATTTCGGATTCAGACATCTCTGTAGGGCTCGTAATAGCACCTTAACTGTGAAAATCTCTGCCTAGGGAAGTCTGCCTCAATCTTAACCTTGTATTTATTGATTTAGATGTGTATATTCCACCATCTATCTGAAGATTTCAAAGAAGACAATACAATACAATACAAAGGAGACAATACAACCAACACCATCAATTTAAAACAAGGGCTGAAATCCTCTTGGGATTAACCTATGTGTTAACAGCCTTGTTACAGTGCTACACAGTGAAGCCCATCCTGATGCCCCCAATCCTCACTTACCAAGAAGCAGCTACTGTGATCGATGGAGGTCTGTTCCCCTGTTGATCAGGAAGAAGCTGGACGATAGTCCCACCTACTTCCATGAGTGATCTCTGGTGCAACAGGCAGAAGTGGAACCCCAGGCACAATTATTAGTTATTAGTATTAGTATTATTAAAGTAATTAGTATTATTAGTAGTAATTATTAGTATTATTAAAGTTTATTTCTAGAGTGCTGTCGGTATACATGGTGCTGTACAAAAACAATCAAGGATAAAACAGAATGAAACCTGCTGAAGGTGTACAATCTAAATAAAACAATAGGCAAAATAATAAAAAATAAATTAAAAACAAGGATAATTACAACAATTAATAACAACATCCACAGTAAACCCAAGTGACAGAAGAAATAAATGTATATCAGACAAGGCCGGGGAATGCCTCCCTGAACAAGGTGGTCTTTAACTCAGATTAAAAGTGGACAAAGAAGTAATGGCCCATATTTGAGGGGGAAGAAGGTTCCAGGAGTGAGGGGCAGCAAGCGAGAAGGGGTGAGTCTGGGATGGAGCAGTGGAGACCCTAGGTTGGGACAGTAAGCCTTGAGTACTAGAACGAAGGGTACGGGTGGGAATGTAAGGAGAGAGAAAGTCAGATAAATAAAGAGGGGCTAGCCCATGCTGGGCTTTGAACATTAGCAACAAAAGCTTATATTGGATACGGAAAGGGAAGGGAAGCCAGTGAAGAGAAAACAGCAAAGGGGAAACATGGTCAAAGCGATGAGCAGAAGTAATGATGCGGGTGGCAGAATGTTGAACAGAAATTAAAGGGCGAAGATGAGAAAGGGGAAATCCAGCTAAAAGGAGATTACAATAATCTAATCAGGAGACCACAAAAGCATGGAGCAATGTCTTGGCAGTGGAGGCCGAGAGAAAAGGATGTATTTTGGTGATGCTGTAAAGGAAAAATCTTCAGGCTTTGACTGTAGCCTGAATATGGGGAATAAAAGACAGTGAAGAATAAAAAATAAAACTGAGACTGTGGGCTTCCTGGACCAGGTGAATAGAAGTGTTGTTGACAAAAACAGAAAAAGAGGATTGGAGAGAGGACTTAGGTGGAAAGACAAGAAGCTCTGTCTTGGACATATTGAGCTTCAACCGCCGATGACGCATCCAGAGAGAGAAAGCTGAAAGACATGAAGAAACTTGCTGTTCAAGCCCTGGGGAAAGATCAGGGGTGGAAAGATACAGTTGGGTGTCATCAGCGTACAAATGCTAGGAAAAACTGAAAGAACTAATAAGTTTTCCTAAAGACAAGGTGTAAAGTGAGAACAATAGGGGACCCAAAACAGAGCCCTGGGGAACTCCAACAGATAAGGGTACAGGGGGAGAGATCTGACCACCCATGATCACTGCAAAAGATCTATCTGACAGATAAGATTTAAACCAGTTAAGAACTGAGTTCAAGAACCCAATGTCAGAAAGTATATCAACTAAAAGACAGTGTTCCATGGTGTCAAATGCCGCAGATAAATCAAGGAGGGTAAGCATAGAATAGAGACCATTTGCCTTGGCCCGTAAAAGATCATTAGAGATCTTTGTGAGGGCCGTCTCAATGGAGTGCCATCGGAAGAAACCAGACTGAAAAGGATCGAGGATAGAGTTGGCTTCGAGAAACTCAAGGCAGCGGGAATAAACGACCCGTTCCAAAACCTTAGAAAGAAAAGGGAGAAGAGAGATTGGGCGATAAAAAGACAAAGAAGAGGGGTCAAGAGAAGATTTTTTCAAAATAAGAGAAACAAGAGCATGTTTAAAGTCAGAGGGAAAGGAGCCAGTAGAAAGAGAAAGATTAAAGATAGAAAGAAGCAAAGGAAGGAAGGAGGGGACTATAGAGAGTAAGAGACGAGGGGGAGTTGGATCACGAGAACAAGTTGTAGGTTTGGAAGAGTACAGCAAGGTAGAAAGTTCTTCCAGAGAAACAGGAGGAAACACGGAGAATTGATTAGTCTATGGTTCCAAAAGATTGATGGGGGAAGACAAATTAGGAAGAACTATTTCAGATCGAATAGTATCCTTAGTGATAAAGTAATTAGCAAAGTTGGTAGGGGAAAATAATGAAGAAACGGGGGGGGGGGAGGAAGGTTTTAGCAAGGTGTTGAAAACAGCCACTGTGGGCACCTCTCATTGGTGCAAATCAATGATTTAAAGTAGTTCTGTTTTTCCATGGACAAGACGGAAGTGAAAGATAAAAGAACGAACTTATAATGATAAAATCGGCCCGCTCCCTGGACTTTTTCCAAAGACGTTCGGCTGCTCGAGAGCACGACTAGAGGAACCTAACTATGGGAGTAAGCCAGGGCTGAGGCCGGTTCGTAGAGGAGGACACACGAACAGAAACAGGGGCAAAACTGTCAAGAATTGAAGAAAGAGTGGCGTTAAATAAAGACATTGCTGAGTCAGCAGAGTTCCCAAGAGAGAGGGAAGAAAGGGCAGAATCCAAAGACTGACTAAGAAGGTCACAGTTAATAGACTGAAGATTGCAAAAATCGCATTGAGCAGTATGACGAGGAGGTGGGGTATAGGTAAGAGTAAAAGAAATTAAATGATGATCAGATAATGGAAAAACAAATGCCAAGTAGTCAGAAATGACACACTTGGCAGCAAGAACTAAATCAAGGCAGTGACCGAGAGAACAGGTTGAAGAAGTAGAATGAGGTTGAAGGCTAAAAGAAGCTAGAAAAGAACTAAAATGAGATGCTAAAGGATTACTGGGGTCATCCAGGTGGATATTAAAGCTGCCTAAAATCAATGTAGGTACTGCATGAGATAGAAAAACTGTCAGCCAAGACTCAAAGTCTGACAGGAATTGGGTAGCAGAACCAGGAGGGCGATAGATGACTGCAACCCGAAGTTGTAAAGGAAAAAAGAGTCTGATGGAATGAAATTCAAATGAGGAGAAACAATAACTAGGAGGGAAGGAAAGAACTTGAAACTGGCAAGACTTGGACAGTAAGATACCGACCCCACCTCCTCGACCCTCAGGGCGGCTAGTGTGGGTAAAAGAGAGACCGCCAAAAGAAAGGGTAGCAGAGGTAGCAGTGTCATGGGCCGGGAGCCAGGTTTCAGTAAGAGCAAGGAGGTGAAATGAGCTGAAAAGAAAAAAGATCATGAATTGCAGTCGCTTTTGAGACTGCAGAACAACAGTTCCAGAGTGAACAGAAAAATGGGAGCTGAGAGATGGGAAGGGGTTGAATGGGAATTAGATTAGGAGAAATACGTGGAGCCATGGAAAAATAAGGGTTAGGTGCCCAATGATCAGTAGATAAAAAAGTGACAATAATAACAACAAAAAGATAACAACAGATAGTACTCAATGACATTGCCTGAACACCACTGTTGCTGGATCCGCAAATCCCCCAGCTGTCTAGCCCTCAGCTGACTCTCCTCCTGTTCTTCCAAGGGAGAGGGAGGGGTGAGGAAGAGCCCTTTTAAAGCCAAAGGCTCCAGGCCATGCCCCTCTAGCTGCCGGTTGGCTGCTAGTCTATCAGCTCCAGATGTTAAAGAAAAGAGAATGAAGAGAATGAAAAGAGAATTGTCAGCAGCCCTTCCCTTCTACTTGAGTCGTAGGTGGTAGAGTGATAAGGGTTTAGATCTCTCACCACCTCCTCAGAAGGTGCAACTATTAAAGCTGAGCCTGGATGAAGGCACGGCCTCAGTTCTCTTACCACTCAGGAGCTTCCAAGGCAGGTTTTTAAAGCAGACAGCTGAGCCTGGATGAAGGCAGGGCCTCCGTTCTCTCAGTTCTATATATATGAAGAGGAATAAGGGAGCAACCAGTGGAAGATTGGAAAAATAACTCTGGGGGGCATGTTGAGTCATTGCCACTAGGCAGGAGTTCAACCAAAACCTCCAAGCTTGCTCAATTCCTTGTCCCATTTTGTTCCATCTGTCAACTGTGCAACTGTAATCTGCCTGAGCAGTTACCATGGCACTGCTGTGTTCTTGGCAGAACTTAAAACATTATGGCCACTAAAAAAAAGAATTCAACAGTAATGGTAGAAGCAGAAAATAAGTATGGGAAAGAGTAATTAACAGGCCACATGAACATTGTGCAAATGCTGGAGGATGCATATTTGTTTTATAGACATGTGTTATGACAGTCCCTTCCCCATACATGAAGTATTTATCAGTGACAGAATTTAATATTGATTTGGGTAGACTAGACCAGTTCTCCCGTTGCTAATGGAGAGTAGGATGCCTCCCTAAATGCCACACACCTCAGAACCACCCCTAACAATGGGTGCACCTACACTGTAGAAAAAATGTAGTTTGATACCACTTTAACTGCCATGGCACCATCCTGCAGAATCCTGGGATTTGTAGTTTTGAGAGGCACCAGCACTCATTGGCAGAGACGTCTAAACACCTTGTACAACTACAAATCCCAGGATTCCATAGGATGAAGCTATGGCACTAAAATGGTGGCACTAAAGTGATGTCAAACTGCATTATTTCCACAGTATAGATGCACCCAATGTTTGTTTTCAACCTTCCACACCAGTGGAACTCTCATCCCCTTCAAGCTTTCCACAGATGTATCAGAGGAACCCCTGGTGGCATAAGTACTCAGCTATGCCTTTTTCTGCAGGTGGGATGATATTTATAATGTATCCTATGGTATTTCAGTCATCTGACAGGCATTTGTATGATTATACTCCCTCCCATACCAACTTACCTACAGGTAATCCCTATTGAACTTATTGTCCTACATCTACACTGTGCTCCTACACTGTGCTTCTACCTTCTTCACCTGAAAACCAGTTCTGGAGCTCCGTGGAACAGATTTAAAGACACCTGGTGGGAGGAATCATCCCCTGCCTGGTTCTATTGGTAGAAGGAGTTCTGTCAGCAGATATTTCCTGTTGGATGTTGTCAGTAAGATTTACATTTCAGTAAACACATATAGGATTGTATTGTAATATATTTTGGGGTAGGAAGAGGAGTTGTGTGCATAGAAACTTCAATGCCGAAGTTTCTATTCAACTCAATTTATGAATTGATATTCATATTCCTCAGTCCTTATGAAGAGTCATTTCATCTACTTTATCTCCTCCACACTCTGATCTGCAATGGTACTATGATAGGCCTTTCAGAGTACAGTGGGCCCTTGGTATCTGCTGAGGTTTGGTTCCAGGAACCCCCGTTGATACCAAAATCTGTGGATGCTCAAGTCCCATTATATACAATAGCATAGTAAAGTGGTGTCCCTTATATAAAATGGCAAAATCAAGGTTTGCTTTTTGAAATTCTTTTTTGGGGAGAATATTTTCAAGCCATGGATAATGGAATGCATGGGCCAAATCTGTGGATACAGAGGACCAACTGTACTTGTTCTCAAAGTTTCATAACTTGGAAAAAGGTAAGCTGACCATACTGGGGCAAAACTCTGAAACCAAATTAATATAACTTGCTCATCTGAGTGTTTAATGTAACTATATTTCAACAGATCTGCCCAAACTAAAACCTCTGGGAGCTGTATAAGGGGATAAAATTGGTGAATACAGATAATTTTATTAGTTAAGGAATGTGAAGACCTGTAATCTATCACTTCTTTCTAATGTACTATTTAGACAGCTCATGATGCCTTCCATTAACATTAAGAATGAAAATCTATGTTTAAGTAATATTAGGGTTGTGACACAAATTAACAAGTGCTAGGCAACTGGAAGTAAAATCTTTTTTTTTAAATGTTCTTCCTGTTCAAAAGAAAACAAATTGGGGTGAGGACATTATCAGTTTTGGTCAGCACACATTACATTCTGTGAAAATTATAACCTTCAAATCCATCCTCCCTTCCCCAAAACCTTCTCCTAATTATTGGAAGATGGCACAAATGGACAGCATTGAGGACTTTTAGTCTGCACTGATTTTAGACAAACAGACAGCATGCTTCTTTTAAAAATTGTTCCAGAAGCTCTTAGAGAGCATCAGTTTGCTATAAGATTAACCTCCTGGTTTCCCCTCCCCAACATTAAGTAAGCCAAACTGTAAAATTTACATTCTCATTGGTGAGGAGTTTCATAAGATGCCCCATTGATTTTAATGGATAAATTAGTCATTAATGGGATTAATGGTCCAACAGCTACTACTCTGAATGAAGCAATATTTGATTCAAGTCTTTAAAGTGGCTCAGTGCTAGTGTTAGAGAAAAAGCTGGAAATAATATGGCTACCTAAGAAAGTAGAGATCATTTTGAATCATCTATTTACACTGCATCTATTGACATCATTCTATTTTCCTAATCATATGTTAGGAAGGCTGTTCCCCCACATCCAGAGACTCAAAAATTGGCATATAATAAAATTGGTGTATTAATAAATTGACATATTAACAATCTGGTTCATTGATGTGGCCTTCCACCAGGAAAAAGCAGGATGGTCTCAGAAAGATCAGCTGAGTGCTATGCTTTGCCCTAGGGAAAACTGAGACTATTTTGAAGGTGCAAGGAAGTGTTTAAGGTCAAAAGGACACAATCTCCACTGTACATCTGAAAGAGAATAATGGATGGAGTAATCCGTTGTGTGCTGGTTTTGAAATTTCCTCCTTAATCCCCCAATCTTAAGAAAGAGGCAGCTCAAGATTTTTAAATCCAATCAATCAGACATTAAGGACAGTTTGCAACATATTAGCATCTTCACCACCTATTCTCAAAGACCAGGAAACTCATTGTGCAATCCATGGAGGCTCCTGGAATCTATTGTTCCAACCCAGGAGTCTTACTTTCCCCTTAGGACCTATTTGGAAGTATAAATATGACTCTCAAAATCAGCCTCAGCATGCACAGATCCCATTTCCAGGGGAAACTCTGTCCCCCCTGTGTTAGCCACTCCAGATTCCTCCATCCACTCTGCTGGACTGATCAACGAACTTTGGACTCCAGACAGGTCATGTAATTCACCACAAACCCTCTTACTATTCCCCTATTCAAGTCTTTCCTACTGCTTTCTATAGCCTTGTGTGAGTGCTTCTTGTGTGACTGTGTGTGTGTTAGGTGTTAATTTTTGAATTCTTAATAAAAACCATAATTAATTTCACATGTGTGTGTATTCCATCCAGGCTAGTACTGGTATACATAGGTACAAGACCCCCTTGTTGCACCCTATCACATTGCTAAAGTTGAGTTGCTGCTAATTTCCCCAACGTATTAGAAACTCAATATTTTCTTGGAATTTTCCAAGGAACATTTTGGGTAATAGGTTAATGGTGGAGCAATGTGGGAAACCCCTCTCCCCTTGATTTGTGAAGTCATCACACACAGTTTTGGGGTGCAGGACATACGGAAACCCCTGGATATAATACACTTTGAGTTGTGTATGAAAAGTTTTGAGTGAGTGAAAATTGAGTGTTTGAGTCACAGGGCTACTGAGGGTGGGAATCTTTTCCCATTTTCTATCTTGCTCATTGCTTGGTAGCCACTGGTACCAGCCACGAGTTCGTTCGTCAACTGTGAGCCAAGCTAGATCGCAAGGGCAGAGCAGTAACTATACTCGGGAATCTCTCCCATACTTTGGAACTATCGTGGTACAGGATCCGAAGTGATAGATGCTAGGACACAATCTACATGCACCCAATATTAGTTAGGAACATTGAAAGTAACTAGCTTAAAAGGCAGCCCTTGTTTCACCTCATTAAAATTTGCTTGTGGAATTTAGGGTTTAAAACTTTTCCTGGACCTCAAGAAGGTACCCCTGGCTCCAAAAAAGTATTTCTGACCGGATCTGGTATGAATCTTTAGCCCTCTTCCCCTTTTTGTTTGGCCAGACAAAAAGCAAGTTCCTTTGTGTTCACGTCCCCCACTTTGCAGCCCTGCCCATGGGCCAAATGCTTCCCCAAAAGGACGTAGTTAGTCTCCCTATCCCCAGATCTAGGGGGTCACCTGGCATGGGAAGGCTTGCCTTTGCCAGGAATTTTATTTTCTTTGGGTGCAAGAGTTCTCTTACCAACATTCATGGAGCTCTCATCCTAATTGTAACCCATGGTAGTTCTGTTCTATTCTTAAGCAACAATAGATAGAAAATGAGACAGATACAGGATTTTATCAGACGATCCCCTTTAAATGTTCTTTTTTTATTTTTATGCTGGCAAAAGAATGCCCCCCTTTCACTTACCTTCTCCCCCAGCAAAGGCTTCCCCAGTAATGAAGGAGGAAGTGAGCAAATCCCCATTCACTCCCTCCTTTGAAATCCCATGAGACTTCTTCACATGGGAAATTTAAAAATAAAACATAAAATAAAATATAAATGTTACACCAAGTGCCTAAACACACTTTAAAAGTCCCAAGTAACCTGGGGATGGTCATAAAAAGAGTGAAACTTACCTGGATGTCATCATCTCACCTGGAAGTGTTTGCGCCGGACCGGCCATTGACACTGCATTCATGTGAGTTAAATGGCCCAAGGTTTCACACACTGGCAAGGGGAATCTATTCACAGCTTCAGCCATCAATAAAAAGGTATGGGATTTTGACAGGACATAAACGTGAAAGGGCAATGTTATCTAATCTGCACGCCCTTCTGCATTTATGTGGTGTCATTATGATGCCGTATTTAGTGCATTTGATAGATTCCTTAGTCACAGTAGGTTGATAACAATTGCCATTAATTCCACTTATTTATTTGTATTGATATGAGGTGTGTGTGTGTGTCTGAGTCCCAAAATTCTGTAATGGCTCATTCATTTGCAATCTATCCTTGGTAAATATAACAACTGTGAGAAGTAGGTTGTACTGAATGACATTATCTGGAGTCTGTTGCTTTCCAAATTGGACTTTGAAACCTAGGCCTGGTTCACACATTTTGGCCATGTACTCTGACTAAGACACAGATAAGATAAGAAAAGGCATAACTTCTGGCATAAGGAATCCCATGAACATTATAGAAGTGATTTGCCCAATATATTTATGAAAGAGCCAACTTTCCCCACTTAATTCCAGAAATAGCTCTTTTAAAAACAATAAAAATGACAAGACATGTAGAAACAGGAATGTTCCTCCATGACTCAGGCCTATGTCAATTCTTCATAGTTTGGAGGTTGTATTGCCTTCCTAAGGGACCTTGGAGAATTGCCCATAATTACAAACCACACCAAAGATTATATTTTTGGTACAGAGGGATAAAATTTGTCATATTTTTATACCCCTAAGCATCAATTCTGATTGGAACAAAGTCTTGCCTTGGACATAAAAATGCAGGGGAGAGGTGCTGAAAGCACACATGGGTTGAGGCTTCTGGATGAGGACTAATGGAGGGTTCTTTGTGTGAGCTCCACAATAGCTTTCAGTGGTGAGATGGCAGACTGGGAGACAAGATCAAGCCTTTGAAAACTCTCCCAAGAGAAAGAGATAGTGTGAGAGTTAAACTGAATGTAAATTTTAATGATAATTTTGTAAGATGTCCCTTACTATGAATATGGAATAGATATAAACCAAAGTGGTGCTCAAAAATTCCTTTATGTGTTTCAGGACAGGAAGCTCATTTTGGAAGAGGAAAAACTGGCAAAGAAAGATGGTCAACGTATGAAGATGTTCTGGAGAATTCTCTCTCTCTGGCTTCTCTTCGCAAATGAAGATTTAGGAAGGACTCATCCCGCGCTTTCTGCAAGCGCGCTGATGACTTAAAAGGCCAATCCAAGATAGACAAGTCCGGTTGCAGAAAGCACAGCAGAAGGTTTCCTTGGGTGATGTTTCCGGGTTGTGATTTTTTTCTGCGTTGTTGTTTCTCTTCAAGACTTGTTCAGCGTGAGCTCTCAAATAAGGCTGCAGCATTGTGGATAGTGTGTCTCCATGCCTCCCGATGTGAGGCCAGGGTGGACCATTGTTGGTGATCAATTTGGCTGAGCCTGAGGTGTTGTTTCAGGGAGTCCTTGTATTGCTTTTTTGGAGCGCCCCTCTTACGATGACCCGTGGCAAGTTCACCGTAGAATATTATTTTGGGGAGGCGATGGTCCTCCATCCTAGAAACATGCCCTGCCCAGCGCAGCTGTGTTCTCAATATCATGGCCTCAATGCTGGTGATCCCTGCTTGCTCAAGGACAGCAACATTCGTCACATAGTCAGTCCAGTGTATATTTAGGATTGTGCGTAAACAGCACTGATGGAAGCGTTCGAGGAGTCGTAAGTGGTGGTGATAGGTGATCCATGTTTCAGACACATAAAGGAGAATAGACAGTAGAATGGCTCTATACACACTGATTTTTGTGTTTCGCCTCAGGTGTTTATTACTCCAGACTCTTTTGTAAAGTCTTCCAAATGCGCTATGTGCCTTTGCTAATCTGTGATCGATCTCTTTGTCAATCTTGGCATCTGAGGAGATGATGCTTCCCAGGTAGGTGAACTGCTGAACGGACTTAAGCACAGATTTGCCGAAGGCAATGAGGGGATGGTGGTGTTCGTCCTGCGGTGCAGGCTGGTAAAGAACTTCCATTTTCTTCAGGTTGACTTCCAGCCCAAAGAGCTCTGCAGCTTTTGCGAAGCAGGATGTTAGGTGCTGCAGAGCTGCTTCTGTGTGGGCAACAAGGGAGTAGTTCAAGTGAGTAGAATATAAGGAGTTAATTTCCAGAGGGATATAGTTTTCAATGGTTTTCTTATCTACAATCATTTGAAAAATTTAAGATGGATAAAGGAATTATGGTTTTGAACAAAATAAATTCAAATTGCAATTGTGTACAAATAATGAACGTGATTGGTCAAATGTACAAACTTATGTTAAAATTTGATATAGAAGAACAAGTGGAAAATTGCATGATAAAATGGGCTAAGAATTTTGGATATAATATACAGGCTGGAACAATGAGGAAAGATGTGGTCAAAGGGTCACATTATGCTATGAGCTTATGCAAATTTACATTATGCTATGATCTTAAACATTATTTTTATAAAATTTTGTATTGGTGGTTTATGACACCCGAGAAACTGTCTTGACGATATACAGATGTTTCAAATCTATGTTGGAAATGTGAACAACATGAAGGGACATTTTAAAATATGTGATGGACATGTGAACAGGCTAAAAACATCTGGTTATGTCCTGTCCTGGACATAAAAAGGCAGGGGAGAGGTGTTGAAAGTACACATAGGGTACACTGGAGACATTTTGGCCAAAACATTTTTTAAAAAAATATTGAAAACACGTTTCGACCCTAGGTTGGTGGGTAGGATTTCCTTAAGACCATGAGAACAGTCCATAAGCTGGACTTCCCTCTTCCCTGTGTTAAAGAATCATAAATCATAAAGTCATAGCTTTGGAAGAGACCACAAGGGCCATCTAGTCCAACCCCCTGCCATGCAGGTATACCCAAATCAAAGCATTCCCGACAGATGGCCATCCAGCCTCTGTTTAAAAACCTCCAAAGAAGGAGATCCCACCACATGCAGAGGCAGTGCATTCTATTGCCGAACAGCTCTTACTGTCAGGATGTTCTTCCTAATGTTTAGGTGGAATCTCTTTTCCTGTAGTTTGAGTCCATTGCTCTGTGTCCTAGTCTCTGGAGCAGCAGAAAACAAGCTTGCTCCATCCATGCCTCTTAAAGCACTATGGAACTCATGACAAAGTTTATTTATTTTAGCTATGATTATCGACTATTTTAACTTATTTTGACCAAGAGCCTACATTGCCCAGTGTAAGATAGGAGGTTCCACAGCTAGAACTCTGCAATAGCATCCCACTCACCATTCCCAGGATTTAAGAGTTTTGCTATGATAACCCACCTGAATGGCAAGTCCATGTCTAATGGCCATTTGGCTATACCCTGTAGCCACGCAGAGGCTGATGGCTTCTTATGCTGAGATACATTGTGTCTTGGTAGATGGTATCATCAGTTTGTGTCTGGCTATGGGGTCTCCAATCCCCCCATACTCTCCACTAGTCATTGAATTGCTGTTCAGGGGAGGCTATCACAATAAAACAAATCCTGGGGAGGGTTTGGCTTTTGCAAAGGGTGGAAGAGATTGTCAACCATTTTAGAGGCCCCCAAACCACATATGTAGGAGTAAGATGGACTTATGTTTGTGCATGTCACTAACAGGATGTTGGCCTTTGTTGTTTTAATATTATAACTAGTTTAATTGAATTTTAATATTTACAACTTTTTTTATTGGTAATGTTTTTAATGATATTGGAAACTGACATGGAACACAGTTCTGTAAGAAACGGATATTAACCAAGCCATCAAATAGCAGTGTCTTAAGTAATGGAAAATCTCTAAATTGTATTTTTCTCTGCCTGACCTGTGCCATACCTGTTTGTAATGTATATGATAAATTTTCACGTACTTTCTGTCATGCATTACTTTCTCTCTATTGTTCCCAGATTGATACAATTAAACACACACACACACACACACACACACACACACTGATGGCAGAATGATACATGATAAGAGGACCATCATGACAGCAACATGCAAATATCCAGTCCTGAAGAACTGAAGTTCAGCTTGCTGTGAATCAAGAATGTTTAAATTAAGAATCCATTCTTCCCACACCACACGCACACTACAACTATAGTTCTGAATCTATTATCTAGGTTCTGCAGCTGCAAAAAACAATATTTACATTCAAAGTAGAAGTCATTGCTAGGCAACAAGCTATATATGCTCTACATACATCTAAAAGATCTCCATGGTTTAATATTTTTAAGGTAACATTAAAGACAGAATATGTTCTGACTAACTTAACCTATTGCCCTCCAACACTGGGTTAAAATTCCAGTCAACAGTAACTGAAGTACTTTATAGCAGATACCAAAAGGTTACCTATAAACAGTGGGGTCACTGAATATTGTTTCTTATTATTTGCCTGAATGTCCCATGTGAGGTGGATATACATTCTAAATGGCTATTGTGTATGCTGGAAAAGAGTGACAGTTTGTTGTAAACAGAATCACGTATCTTTTATGAGATAAAGACCCACCACCCTAATTTGAATACTAATCTTTATCTATGTTTTGACCAAAATCAGGGCTCAAATAGGTTACAGGCTGAATATTGTGAGTGTTGTTTAAATGGTAGCATTTAGCATTTGATCTTGCTTTATTTTATTTTATGATTACATATTTTAATTTTCACCTTTTGGTTTTGCACATCTTCCTTTGAAATTTTTGCACTGGATCCAGAATCTGCTTTCAGAAGACAAAATTTCAGAGGGAGCCCTGGTGGCGCAGTGGTTAAATGCCCGTACTGCAAGCCACCATGTCGCAAGTTCGATTCCAGCCGGCTCCAAGGTTCACTCAGCCTTCCATCCTTTCGTAGGTCGGTAAACTGAGTACCCAGCTTGTGGGGGGCAATTAGCTAACACACATTGGAAACTGTTTAATGCAGTGTAGATGTGTAAATAGCTATTGCTTAAAACAATTTGTAAGCCGCTCTGATAGCCTTGTGGCTGAAGAGCGGGGTATAAATAAATAAATAATATATAAAAAAATTGTCTAAGGAACAATTTGCATAAACCTCTTTGAAATATTATTATTATTTAGGGAGATGGGTATGTTTAGTCTGGGGAAGAGAAGGTTAAGAGGGGATATAATAGCCATGTTTAAAGATTTGAAGGGATGTTATACTGAGGATGGAGCAAACTTGTTTTCTGCAGCTCCAGAGATTAAGACACAGAGCAGTGGACTCAAACTATAGGAAAAGAGATTTATCTAAACATTAGGAAGAACTTCCTGACAGTAAGAGCTGTTCAGCAGTGGAATGCACTGTCTTGAAGTGTGGTGGAGTCTCCTTCTTTTGAGGCTTTTAAACAGAGGCTGGATTGCCATCTGTAGGGAATGCGTGGATTGTTTATTCCTGCATGGCAGGGGGTTGGATTGGATGGCCCTTGAGGTCTCTTCCAACTCTATGATTCTATTATTATAATTTACTTATTACAATTTCTACCTAAATACTTTTACTCTGGATTTTTGTCTTTGTTTTTGTTGTAAGCATTCATATAATAACTTGTTATCCTGAGAGTATGATATTTTGAAGTAAGTACATGTTTATAAAGAATCTATCTCAAGCATTTGATGGATGTATTTTATTTTTTTAAAGTCATTCACAAACATTAGCTGGATCCACAATTACAGCCATGTAAACATCCCTATAAATTAAAATGAGAACTAGGAAATTTACCCAGAACTGCTTGGATTGATGCTCATAATTTTGCTTAGGAAGTGAATGAAATATATGGCCTATACACCTCAGGTAGAGGTTAGCTTCCCACATTTTGAGATCATGTAGAGAGGCCCTTCTTTCTCCCACCCTCACAGGTACATGTGGTGAGAGTATTGTTCTTGTTGGATACTCCCAGGCTCTGGAAATCCTTCCCTAAAGATATTTGTTACCTGAATTGCATGGGGTCCATGAGGATCCCACTAGTGTACTAAATTTAACATGTGGAATATTTAATTAGCTCAAGATGGCAGCAAGAGGCCAGGTAACTGCAGAATCTTTTAACCTATGTATACTGGTAGTAACTGAGGAGACTCCAAACTAGAATGTATAATTAAATGGTTTTTATTGGAAATTAATCTTAACAGCATTCACACTAACACTCAAGCTTCAAGTGATCACACAAGGCTATTGAAGAAAGTAGTAAATATTTGTACAGAGGAATAGAGTGAGGGGATTGTCGATTATACTATACCAATCAGAGGAGCAGAGATTCATGTGGAAGTTGGGATCCTGGTAACACAGACTAATGGAGTGACAGGAAGACAGGGGTCTGTGCACACATTGGTTGTCTTTTAGGGTGATATTTATATTTGATAATTCCCCTGAAGGGATGATATTTAGAGTGGAATACAATGTTTCTTGGAGTTTCCCAGGACTAAACAAAGGGTTCTCCAGATGATTATTTATTATTAATGGTCTAGTTATTTGGAACTGAGTGGGCACAGGCAACCTTCCATTGTGATCTAAGGAAAAGAGGAAAAAACCATTCTGCAAGCACCGAGTGCTCAGCTATTCTTGTTGGGATTAGTGGATGACTCATCCCTGAGGGGTTGTCTAAATAGCGAAAGTAATCCTCACAGAATGCAAGGAAAATACAGACTGTCTTAATGGCATCCCACATCGTTTCACCACATTCAGAAGGACCAGTGCCAAAAACATCATAAACTGCACGGGAAAAGCCTTTGCAGTTTTCCCCAGAGTTTTTAAAAAGCTCTGTGGGGAATGTGCATTTCCACTTGTTGGGACAAGCAATTAGATTTGAATCGCTTTCCTATAGGAGAGGAAGCACACAGTGAATTAGCACAAGGGTGGGACTTGATAACAGGGCAAGCACCTGCTGCCGCCATGTTGGATTTTCACCATAGCGAACGATTGCTAAGGCAATAAAACGGGTTGTTGTTTTTTCTGTTTGTGTGTGTGTGTGTGTGTAAATGTGAAATATTGCTTATGCACACCATGGAAATAGATTTTTTTTAAAGTTGGTGGCAGATTTACAAATGAAAGTAATTTAATTGGAGCTGCTACCTTGAATAGGGGGCATGCAAAGTTTATGGGGATTGTAAGACCTTTAAGACAAGTCATAGCTGCTCTGAATTGTCTTTACTGTGAATCACTAGTTTTTTTAAGCCTCACATAGACAAGCTCCAGGTGTTCTTCAATAAGAACTCTGAACTGGCTATGAGCTGTTTGAGGAATTTCCAAGGCCCCTCCCTAAGTTGTGCATGGTACAAACCTTAATAGCTGGGGAGTCCCTAGTTTACCGGCCAAATTATTAAATATTGCCAATTATGTATTATTGAAAGGTGGGGGCTGTCAGGATAGGTAACTGTCAATATCTAATGTGACATTTCCGTCAATGAAAAGCAACACCTTTCTCATCCCTCCAGCACAGAGAAAGCATGAACAAAGGACGTGAGGAGGATGGCATCATGCGAAATTGATCGCTGGAAGCAGGACAGCACTGTCCTCCTCCCAACCTCCGTGGGTTATTTTTAGCCTGTCTGAAAAAGTCCTTAGAGTTCAACTTTTCTCCCTACAGCTTGAACAGGGACAGATGTTCATTTTAAAAATGTTATGCTGATCAGCTCCTCAGTGGCTGTGTTGTTGTCATCTAAAACCTGGTCTATGTGAATAGCCACTGAGATAATCATTATTTTCTGTACCTTCTGTATTCCACTGCTTTCTGACTTCACTGTTTAATCTCCCCGCCCTCTCCTGAATTCCAAGCTCACATGTACTTATATTTGTAATTTAAGGTAACACGTTGGGCATCAAATGAAGTGGGCTGAAGCCTGTGAAAGTTTATGCCACAATACATTTGTTAGCCTTTATGGAGCTAGAAGACTGTATGTTTTGTTTCCTTATTGCTACAGACTAATGCAGCTACCTATTTAGGTTTAATCCAGATAGAATGTTTCATGCATGACATTGAGGACAACATACATTCTTTTTCTCTTTCAATCTTCTCCCCACCCCACCAAACATTAGATCTAGCTGGATGTAGCAGACTGCATAAACCAATCACTTTGGCTGTTTAAAGAGGATGTTCCCCCCCTTTCCTGGAGATAGGTTTGCTATAACTGAATTATCATTTGCATGGATTATCCAGCTTCCACGGGTAGTAGGTTTGGTTAGAGTTTCCTTCTCTTAGATGGTTGACCTTACAGGGTTGGACGAGCACCATCTGCCCGGGTTTGGGATTGGAGTTTTACTTCTCCTAGAATGGTTGCCATAAGGCTAGAGAGCCCATCCTGCCGTTTGACTCTGTTTGTCAGACCCTTTGGTTTTGAGCTGTCTGGCATGGGAGACCCTACTGATGGCTATTATGCCACCGCCAGCATAGCTCAAAACATCATTAGGGTACGCAAGCCTCTCTCCCATGACAAGGGGGCATCAATGGAGAGGTTTACTGAAGAGTTTACTACACAACATTGGAGATTATCAGCTGCATCAAATGTGGTGCAATCTCGATGCCAGCAGAATGCAAAAGGATGCCAATATCAGACGTCGTCATTCTTTTTATTCTGCTGACGTTATGCTAATGTACTTTTTTATTGATGGCTGAAGTTGTCAACAGATCCCCCATGATGCTTTTGTGCCAGCATTGCCAGTGTGTGAAACCTTGGACCACTGCAGCAGGAATGGCTGGTCCAGTGCAAACACTTCTGGGTCAGATTGGGACATCCAGGTAAGTTTTGCTCTTTTGATGACCCTCCCCATGTTACTTGGGACCTTTAAAGTATGTGTGTGTGCTTTGTGCAATTTTAAATGTGTTTGTTTTTATTTTTAAATTTCCCATGCAATAAAGCCTCACAGGATTTTGAGTGAGGATGTGAATGGGACTCTGTTCACTTCCTCTTTATTGATGGGGACCCTTTGCCAGGAGAGGAAGGTAAGTGTGGGGGAGCATTCTTTTGCCCACACAGCAATGTTCTTTTTTTTTTAATGCTGGCAAAAGAACATTTTAGACTGGGCCGTTTGATAATCTCCATTGTTGCTTCAAATGAAGTCCAAAGGAAAACAGTAATATAAAAGTATTTACAAATCAGGCAAAACCTGTTGTGCCACTGATTCATTGGCTATTTCAAATATTTACACTCTCTTACCCAGTATCCCCCACTATTGTTATTCTGAATTCCCAGCCATTTGTTCTCTGCAAAGCTCTCTTTTTTTCCTACTGTCCCCTCACATCAACCTGCAATCATCACAGAAGAAATGCAAATGTAAATCTTGAGCAGAAGCAAATGGCCAGAAAAGACAAATGGCAAGAACAGATTGCTTTGTGATCTGGTCCTTACATCTATTGACTCTGATTTAACATCTGAGATATACATGTATGTCTGAGATATACATGTATGATGTTCCTCTGTGATTAACTGTCACACAGCATCATAGCAAAGACAAATACTTTGTGTCCATCTCTGTCTCAGTTGCAGTAATCAGTTTGATATCTCATGTGAAATTGAAAATGGTTTCTTGCTACAGGTAGCAACTAAACTTTTTGAAGACTTGTAGTCATTTAAAGCAGAGGAGCTCCCTGAATAGCACTGTCCTGAATGGGAGTGTTTTAGAATAAATTGAACGCATCTGCATCACAATACATTATTTCTTTGCAATGAAGCACACTATACTGTATATGTATGTAGGGAAATGCCCTGAATCAATTTGAGGTTGCTTTATTCACAACACATCATTACTGATGATTGCACTGATGGAAATTGCCACAGGATTACCGTAAATCATTTGGGCTTTTTAACCACATCATTTATGAACTCCCCCATTAACAGAAAGAAAAATTGAAGGAAGCCTTTAAAGAGATGGCATTTGATTTCTGTGTTTAGTTAGACCTTCACTTGGTGTTCATGTCATTGTGAAAGTATTTATAAAAAAAATGGAAATTATAATTGCACAATGTATTGAAAAATAAAGTTAAATTTAGCATTTAAAATTTTGTGTGAGAACACAAATGGTGGATCCAAGATCTCTGTACCTTCTTTCAAAAGGCATATTTCAGAGTTCCTTGTCTCTGAAAATAAAACCCTAGCTCTAATTATTACTTTTTTAAAAAAGACCATGGAGTATATAGAAATAAAACATATAATCATGGACTCCTCAGTTTTGAGGAGGCTAGTTATTTTAATTTCTTTTTTCAAAGAATGGAATTCCCATGGCTAACATATATAGTCTAGGACACACAAATGAGCCAGTCCATGTCTTTTTTACAGAAGGCTCTACAGTGGAATTCGTGTTCCCAGCATGGTCGCGGCTGCACTGTAGGAACCCCTTTTGAAGGAACGCAGGATGGAGGGTTTTAACTTTACCTCAGCCCCTGTGCTGTTGCCAGGAGAGTAGAGGGTGGGGTTGGAAGGGATTTAAGTTCAACCCTCCTCTGCCTCCTCCTTTTTGTTGGAGATTTTGGTAGTTTGGCACCTTTGGCACTTTCCCCTTTTGGAGGTGAAGGAGGGAGCTAGAACTGCCCCTTTAGTTCCTGCGAATTGAGGGGTGGGGAAAGTGACCTCCTTTGGGGCTAGCTTGAGGGATAAACCCCTCCCATTAATTTATGCAAATTGAGGGAGGGACTTTTGGGTTGGCCCTTCAGATGCGGACTGACTGGGAAGCAAACCAGCTTATGGGTTCTCCCTGGGCTTCTGGTATTTTCACCCAAGGGAAGTTGGGGAGGGGTCTTGGAGTTGACCTCCTGCCCCAGCAATTCCCACACTAGGTTACTCCCCCATTTCAGATCTCTCAGAATAGGGTTAAATACATTATAGCTAAATAAAAGTGGTCCTTTATAACCCAGCTATATGTGTGGTCTCTATTTGTGTCTGGTCTCCTTATTTTTGCACCTACCAGCAAAGAGGATGGATAGCACCACACAATGTTGCTGCTGTTCCATTTTCGTCCTAATGCAACCCCCCTCCTTTTGTCATAAAAGATCCCTTTTGTAAGTACCCTGTTCAGGTAAGTATAGGTGGGAGTGTTCTGGGTGACTTCCAGATCTGGAGCTCCCCAAACTCTCCTATTGTTCCCCTACCAATACAGGGATATCATGTTCTGTGCTTTCATTTTTTAAACAGAGAATTGGTACCCAGGGCAGAAATAATATGGAAAAATAGGGATAGGTTCTTGTACCACCAAAAAAAGGGGAGGAGGAGGCAGAAAGAAAGAAAAAGAGAGAGAGTAGGAGGAGGAGGGGGAGGAGGAGAAGAGCAGCTTAACAGGTTTTAACAAATGTTTAATCTAAGACTAACAATATGTGCATGAGGAATGAAACAACCAGGTCAGGAAAGTCTTGCATAAGTAAACAAAAATATTTGAACCTTCTATAAACCTCTTGAAAGCACCTTTCTTTTTTTGTATTTATATTTTTTATTAGTAACAATTACTTAATTCATACACATTTAACTATCATGTTTCTATTACACACAAAGTCACACATAATCAGTAGAACTTACTATATTTCATTATTTGTTTGTTTGTAACTATGGACATTTTCAGACGCCTCTTGCCACACACCGGCCTTTGGAGCAGTAACGCGGCTGCTGCGCGGCAAGAGGTCCATTTTGGATGATATCGTTTCTCTCTCGGCATCATCCGTGACTGTTGTGGCTAGGATTGAAGGCGGCTGCGCTATTTTTTTACTCATGGACAACTTCCGTGAATGAAAAATAGCACGGCTGCCTCCAATGCTAGCCGCAACAGTCACGGATGATGCTGAGAGAGAAACGACGTCGTCCAAAATGGACCCCTTGCCACGCAGCAGCCTCGTTACTGCTCCGGAGGCTGCTGAAAATGTCCTATGTTTCTATAACCATAAAAACAGATGAGTATATCTTGATTTCTTTTCCATTCCATTTCCTCCATATTTTCTATTATTCACTTCTGTTTCCTTTTCTACTCTTTTCCTTCCTCCCTCTCTGGCCTCTGTTGGGCTTCTTCCTTCGTTTGTATTATTAATTTCCATTACTTTTTATTTTTGTTTGTACCTGTATAAATTCTCCACTGGTTACATGCATTTTCTCCATTCTCTCACCCTTACAATTTTTGTCAATCTTTTCTACTATTTTCTTCTTATTTCTTTGTTAACTGTTCTTGCAACCAGCCTTCTTGTCTACTTTAAAGGATTCATAATTCTATTCGGCCTGCGATTCTGTCGCTTACTTATTTTTTTAATTTTCTGACTGATCTTTTGTGTATTAATAGCACCCCTTTGTATTTAGCCTTACACTCTATCTTAAGGGGAAAAAAATTCTATCGGTTCCCACTCTTCCGCCGTTCTTTTCATTGATCTTCTCCTCATAATCCTTGTTAGTTTATCTACCTCCCACATATCACATAGTTTCTCTGTCCATTCCTTTACTGTTGGACTTTCCTTCTTTTTCCATGTTTGTGCATATGTTATTCTAGCAGTTGTTGTCAAGTATAATAAAACCCTCCACTTCTGTTTCATATCTCTCCCTTTTACATTGTCTATCATATTTAAAAGATAGGTTTCGAGATCTAGTGGGTAATCTAAGGACATTTTCAGATAGCGTTTTAGCGTGCCTACCGCAGGAAGAGCTCCCGGGAGAGGGATGGCACTCTTGCGCGTCAGGGAGTCATTTTCAGACGCCGCCGTCCCTCTCCCAAAATCATCAGTGTCACTTCCGTGAGGCTTCGGAAGCCACAGAGCCATATTTTAATCATGGAAGTTGCCTGTGATTAAAATATGGCTCTGCGGCTTCCAAAGCTTCACAGAAGTGACACTGATGATTTCGGGAGAGGGACGGCGGTGTCCAAAAATGACCCCCTGCCGCGCAAGAGCTCCGTCCCTCTCCCTGGAGCTCTTCCCGCGGTAGGCACGCTAAAACGCTGTCTGAAAATGTCCTAACTCTAAAACCTCTTTAATTTTTGCATGTACTTTTTTCCATTTTTTTTTTAGCTGTCTCAGAATTCCACCATATGTGTATTAAGGTTCCAATGGATTTTTCGCATTTCCAGCATTTAATTGCTCCTGTCTTATATATTTTATTCAATTTAACTGGCGTTAAATACCATCTAAAAAAGATTTTAACAAAATTCTCTTTCAGATTTTGTGATAATGTAATTTTTTTGTGTATTTACCCATGCTTTCCCCCACCTCTCAATTTCAATGGTTTTTCCAGTTTCTTGGCCCCATTTTATCATGTGCTCTGTCACGTATTCCATTTCTAATTCTCTACTCATTAGAATTTTATAATATTTCCTTATATGGTGTTTTGATCTGTCAAATATTACCTTGTCTATTTCGTTTTCTTCTAATTGAAATCCTTCAAGCTTCAATCCATCTTATATTTTTCATATATTTGGTGGTATGTGAACCAGCTTAATTCTGTGCCTGCCTTCTGCAATTGCTCTCGTTTTAATTTTTAATATTTTCGGCTTTTCTTCAGTTAATAGTTTTTGATATTTCATCCATTCTTGTTCTTTCACTTTGGATTTTTCAAGAAAAGCTTCTTGAGTTGAAATCCAAAGAGGAATTCTTTGATAGAAAGTTTTCTTTATCTTTAGCCAAATATTAAGTAATGATTTTCTGACATAGTGATGTTCAAACTCTTTATTTTCCCTTTTTTTATTAAACCAAATGTAACCATGCCAGCCGTAGATTAGATTGTGTCCTTCCAATGCCAACATTTTTTCATTTTCTAATTTAATCCATTCTTCTACCCATGTTAGGACGCAAGCTTTATAATACTGTATTAGGTTAGGAAGTGCACATCTGCCTTTATTTTTTTTCCTCTGTTAATAATTTCATCTTAATCCTAGGCCTTCTTCCTTCCCATATGTATTTTGATAGTTCTGTGTTCCATTTTTCAAAGCATTTCATATTTATTATTATAGGTAGGTTTTGAAACAAGTACATGATCTTCAGTAATATCTAGTAATATCTTTATTGATGCTATTCTTCTTAGGAGTGATAGTTGTACTTTTGACCATCTTCGCAGTTCTTTTTCTATTTCTTTCCACATTCTATTATAATTGTTATTAAATAAATATGCATTTCTTTTGGAGATCCATAGTCCTAAATATTTGATTTTATTTGCCATCTTGTAGCCTGTTATTTCTGCTATTTCTGCTTCTTCTTTTTTTGTTATATTCTTAGTCAGAACTACAGTTTTATCTTTGTTTACTTTAAAGACTGAGTATTGTCCAAATTCTTCCAGTGTTCGTTTTAGCTCCTCTAAGTGCTGCTTTGGTTCTTCCAAGAAGATTATTAAATCATCGGCAAAGGCTTTGATTTTGCATTCATGCCTTTGGATCTTTGTGCCTTTGATTCTCCCATTCTCTCTGATATTATTATTTAGGATTTCTATCATTGTAATAAAAAGTAACAGTTATAGAGGACAGCCTTGCCTCATCCCTTTCCTGATCCTGATCTTATCTGTCTTGTCCCCATTTATTAGTATTTGAGCTCTTTGGTTACTATATATATAATTTATCCAATTACTGAACTGTTCTCCCACACTCACCTTCTTAAGTACTGTTTTTAAGAATGGCCATTTGACATTGTCAAATGCCTTTTCGGCATCCAGAGAGATCATTGCCAGCTTTTTCACCTTGTGCTTCTCATAGTATTCTATTATGTCAAGCACTGTTCTCACATTATTCTTGATATGCCTGTTCAGAAGGCAACCATTTTGACCCTCATTTTTGATTTTATTGAGGATGTCCTTGAATCTCTGTGCCAAAATATCTGCAAAGATTTTATAATCTAAGTTTAACAAAGAGATTGGTCTATAGTTCCTTGTTTCACTCCTCTCTTTTCCTTCTTTAGGTATTACCGAGATGGAATGCCATCTGTTTTTATTTGCTTCATTGTTTTTTGTAAGGGGATAAGCAGCTCCTCTTCTAGTTTTTTATAATAGATTGCGGTGTAACCATCAGGTCCAGGTACCTTATCATATTTCAGCCTTCTAATCACCTCTACAAGTTCCATCATTGCAATATCTTTGTTCAAGCTTACTTTCTGTTCCTTTGTCAACTTTGGCATATTTTGTCTGTCTAGATACTCATTCATTTGTTCCTCTTTTGATCTTGTAAATGTAGATTCTTTATATAATTCTTCATAAAATTTATAAAAGCTTCTCATAATGGATTTCTGATCTGTCACAGTTTTTCCATTGTACTTTACTTCTGTGATTACCTTGGATTCTCTTTTCTTTTTTAATCTTAACGCTAAACATTTTCCTGTTTTATTGGCAAATTCAAAATGTTTTTGCTTCACTAACCTCAATTTCTGCTCTATCTTCTCTGAAATTTGTGTTTGAAGTTGTTTCTTTAGAAGATTTATTTCCTTTTGAGTTTTTTTTTTTACTTCTTGGGTTGTCCCTTTGCATTTCCTCTCTTAATGCTATTTCCTTCAATATTTTATTTACTTTCCCCATTTCTTCCTTCTTTTTTTCATATGCCTTTTTTAGGAAATATCCCCACATTACTGCCTTGCTTGCATCCCAAGTTGTTTTCATCATGATTTCTTTCAACATATTTTCTCTAAAATATAATTTCAGTGTTTCTATGGCTTGTTTCACACTTTCTTCATCATTCAATAGATTGTTTCTTAGTTGCCAATTAAATTCTCTTTTCTTTTCTGTCATCGTTAGCGATATTGGGTTATGATCAGAAATCCATTTTGCCATGATCTCCATTTTTCTAATTGATGTCACTAAATTTCTTGTGACTAAAAACATATCTATCCTTGATGAAGTAGAGTAAACTTCGGAGAAGAATGT
Source organism: Gambelia wislizenii (assembly GCA_030847615.1). NCBI lineage: Eukaryota > Metazoa > Chordata > Lepidosauria > Squamata > Crotaphytidae > Gambelia > Gambelia wislizenii. The sequence continues at coordinate 152,678,441 of JAUMIR010000001.1, read as the reverse complement.
ATATCCTTTAGCCTGGCCGTATTTATGTCTCCAGATGCCTACTAAAGCAAAATCTTCCATCATCTTAAAGAAAGCTTGCGGTAGTTTCCCTTGATTCTTTTTCAACCGCCTCTTCACTGTTCTATCTTGTGGCGGGTCTATTACACCATTCCAGTCTCCTAACATTAGTATTTTATCTTTTTCTGTTCCTTCCACCTCTTTCCTCAATTTTTCATAGAATTTTTCTTGAGATTGTGATGGTGCATATACTCCCACTACTTACAGATTTATATTTTGAAGTTTTACTTCAGCTCCTACGTACTGGCCCTCTTGGTCTTTGAATACTTGTTTTGCTTGATATTTTCAATTAACGTATAGTGCCACCCCTTTTTTATATTTGTTGACAAGAAACTCTGTCCTAGTTTATAATTTTTCATAAGAATGATATCGCTTTCTTTGATCTTTGTCTCCTGCAGACATATTATGTCCGTTTTAATTTTTTCTAAATAGTGAAAAATTCCTTTTATATTTTGAATTTAAGCCTTTTACATTCCAAGATATTGTTTTAATTTCCATATTCTCTATAGTAACATCTCTTTTTATTTCCCCCTTTCTTTTAGCTTACTATCTCTTCTTCTGTTCTTCCTCTTCAACTTCTACCTCTGATGTCTCTTCCTCTGCCTGGATTTCTCCTCCTATTGCCCCTTCCTCCTCTAATTCTACTTCCTTCTAGTCTTCTTCTCATTCTGATTCTAATCTTCTCTTTCTATCCTTTTGTCTCTTTCTTTCCTTGTCCTCTGTTTCATCATCCTTATACTCTTCTCTAACCTTTTTTTGACCTTACTTAATCTTTTACTGAATTATTTTGCTTTTTGTATTGAGTTTATTCTATATCTCTTCCATTGGTATATAAATGACACTCCTTCAAGTCTTTCCCATCTGTAGTTTATCTTGTTTTCTATTAACAGTTTTGTTAAAAATCTATATTCCTGCCTTTTCTTCAGAATCGTGGTGGAATGACTTTAAATATCTTTGTCTCTTCACCATCTATAATTAGCTTCTTATCGTAACTTTTTTGTATCACCTGATCTCTTATTTTAGCTCTGGTAAAACATACCACTATGTCTCTGGATAATTTCTTTTCTTTTGCCACTACTGAGCTTATTCTAAACAGTTTGTCCACTTGTAATTCTAATCACTCTTCCGCTAAATCAACAAATTTATCAATCGATGGGATTATCCTTTCCATTAAATTTTCATTTTCCTGTTCTACAATTCCTCATCTTCAGACATCTCTCCCTGTATCTTAAATAATTTAGTAATAATTCTTTCTTCTCTTGTTCTTGCTCAAGTGCAAGATCCAATTTTTCTGGTTTTTCCTGCACTATACGCACTTCCTTTTTTATTTGATCTATATCTTCCGTTAGTTTTTCTAATTTTCCCCCCAAACTTATCTAATTCTTTTTTCAAATCCGCCTTCATTTCAGCTCTAATATCTTGCATCTCCTCTTTGATTTCCTGTCTTATCTTTTTCATCTCCTTCCTCAACTCCTCTAAGATAATGTTTGTCTCTGTTGATTTTGTTGCACCTTCCATCGATGGTCTTCTTTGTAATACTAGTTGTGCTTGAGCTTGAATGGCTTTCCTCATTCCTGTTGCCATTTTAACTAGTATTGCTACTATTTTAGTCTATCCCAAAAGTTCAATAAATTTTTCTCTTATTTTATATTCTCCTTTATATATATATATATATATTCCTAATTATCTTTCTTTTTGTCTACCTAGCTAACTTAGCTGAATTATACTCCTCCTTTCCTCCCTCCTTTGCTTGTTTTAAATTCAACAGTCCTAGTCCTATCACCCAAGTCTTATCTTCCTAGTCTTATCTTCTCCCAATCCCTCTCTCCTTTCTATTTACCCTCAATGTCCTTCCTCATTTATCTTACTCTACTCTACCCTTGTCTTCTATGTAGTTTACTATCTTCACCCCCTTACATTTTCCTCCCCTCCTTTCTCTTTCCCTCCCACATAGTGCAAGCTATTTACACAATGTCTGATATACAATGCACAATATAGTTTCTGATTTTCCTCCTTTTCCAGTATCTTTACTGTTTTTACCCCTTTATAGTTTCCTCTCCACCTTTCTCCTTTCCTTCCATGCAACACACAATTTATGCAATATCGTATACACAATATCAATACAGTTTCAAACTTCCTGTCTTTTCCAGCTTTTTCTCTTTCTTTTCCCCCTTTTCTTCTTTCTTTACTTCCTTCCTTCATATTTCCCACGTCTCTCCCTCTCTGTAGCCACAATTTAGACAGTGTCGAGTACCTAAAGCATGTTACAACGTATTATTTTAAACTATTTTCCCTGTTCTCATACTGGGTGGAGCCGTTGAGCCCAGTCTTCCCTCTTTTTCCTCCTCTTACTCTGTTTCTTCCCTTCTTGCCCACTCTAAACCCGCTCAAAACTCCCAGTTAACACAGTATCCAAATCTGAGAACACAATACTAAAATACAGAAAATACCATATACAATGCTGCTTTAAGTTATTTCCTCTATTCCTTACTGGGGAAGGCACTCGAGCCCAGGCTTTCCTCTTCTTCTTTCTCTTAGTCTGCTCCTTTGCTTCTAGGCTCTTCACCTTTATAGCAGTCCTTTCAATCTCTCTGTCTTTCTTTTACGTGGCAGAGAGCCTGTCTCACTTCTGCTGGCCCTGAGTCCTCTCCTTTCCACTCCTCCTCAGCTGAGCCAATTTTCTGGACACTCGGCTCTCCCCACTTATCTCTTTCTCCTTTCCTTCTTGCTCCTTACTCTGCGTCTGTTGTTTGATGGCCCTCCGGGTCACCCATGCATCTAGTTCTCTGTCTCCACTCTGCTCCACCCCACTGTTGCACTACTCCTCCTTACACACCAACCGCAATTTGGACCTTTTTCCTTCACTTCCTCATTCTTGCACTGAGTTTCTGCTCTTTTCCTCCTCCTCTCCAACTCAGTCCCTTTTTCCAAGCTTTGATTTTGCATAAACTCCATACTGGGTTTTGATTACACTGTCTCTTACTTATTTTTCAAGTCCGCTCCGTTCTTGTCCGCTCTGGTTTCTCTTTCTCGTTCCTCTCTCCACTCTCACTTGACTGCTCTTCTTTCCTCCTTTCCTCCTGGAACAGAGGACACAATAGGGGAAATCCAGCTCAAAATAAGTAAAGAGGTAGTACAGGAATACCTTCTTAATCTAAATGAATTTAAATCTCCAGGACCAGATGAACTACATCCAAGAGTATTAAAAGAGCTGGCAAATATAATCTCAGAGCCATTGGCAATAATCTTTGAGAACTCCTGGAGAACAGGAGAAGTCCCAGCAGACTGGAGGAGGGCAAACATTGTTCCCATCTTCAAAAAGGGGAAAAAAGAGGATCCCAACAATTATCGTCCAGTTAGTCTGACATCAATACCAGGGAAGATTCTAGAGCAGATCATTAAACAGAGAGTCTGTGAACATTTAGAAGGCAATGCCATAATCACAAAAAGTCAACATGAGTTTCAGAGAAACAAGTCATGCCAGACTAATCTGATCTCTTTTTTTGATAAAATTGCCAGCTTGGTAGATGAAGGGAACACTGTGGATATCGCATACCTTGATTTCAGTAAGGCCTTTGACAAGGTTCCCCATGACATTCTTGCAAACAAGCTTGTAAAATGTGGGCTAGACAAGTTAACTGTTCAATGGATTTGTAACTGGTTGACTGGTCGAACCCAAAGGGTGCTCAGCAGTGGCTCCTCTTCGTCTTGGAAAGATGTGACCAGTGGGGTGCCACAGGGTTCTGTCCTGGGCCCAGTGCTATTCAACATCTTTATCAATGACTTGGATGAGGGAATTAGGGGCATACTTATCAAATTTGCAGATTACACCAAAATAGAAGGAGTAGCTAATACCCTAGAGGACAGGATCAAAATTCAGAATGACCTGAATAGACTGGAGAGCTGGGCCAAAGCTAACAAAATGAAATTCAATACGGAGAAATGTAAAGTACTGCATTTAGGGCGGAAAAATGAAATGCATAAATATAGGACGGGAGAGACCTGGCTGAATGAGACTACGTGCGAAAGGGATCTAGGAGTCCTAGTAGACCACAAGTTGAACATGAGCCAACAGTGCGATGCGGCAGCTAAAAAGGCCAATGCGATTTTGGGCTGTATCAATAGAAGTATAGTGTCTAGATCAAGGGAAGTAATAGTGCCACTCTATTCTGCCTTGGTCAGACCTCACTTAGAATACTGTGTCCAGTTCTGGGCACCACAATTCAAAAAGGATATTGACAAATTGGAGCGTGTCCAGAGAAGGGCAACTAAAATGGTGAAAGGTCTGGAAATGATGCCTTATGAGGAGAGACTTAGGGAGCTGGGTATGTTTAGCCTGGAAAAAAAGACGGTTGAGAGGCGATATGATAGCCCTGTTTAAGTATTTGAAGGGATGTCACGCTGAGGATGGAGCAAGCTTGTTTTCTGCTGCTCCAGAGACTGGAACACGGAGCAATGTGTGCAAGCTCCAGGAACAGAGATTCCACCTCGACATTAGGAGGAACCTTTTGACAGTAAGAGCTGTTCGGCAGTGGAACGCACTCCCTCGGAGTGTGGTGGGGTCTCCTTCCTTGGAGGTCTTTAAACAGAGGCTGGATGGCCATCTGTCGGGGATGCTTTGATCGTGATTTCCTGCATGGCAGGGGGTTGGACTGGATGGCCCTCGTGGTCTCTTCCAACTCTGCAATTCTATGAGTCTATGATTCTATGATTCCTCCTTTCAGTTCTGCTTTCTCTCTTCACGCTTTCTCCTTTCCAGTTCTGTCTCTCAACCTTCACTTCATTTCCTCTCCTTACTATTTTCTGTTTTTCTCTCCATATATAGAATTTTAAGTTCATTGGAAATGTTGTCCCCCAAAACAGAATAAGTCACTAACTCTCTGAGTATTCTGTTGTTTTAAAAAGTGCTGGCATCGTTGTTTACCACACTCTGTCGTAGGCTTGCTATCCATCTGAGGCTATGCGGTCCCCTCAGCCTTCCACCTCCAGACTACCAAATCCTGGCTGGATATGGACCACCAGCAAGCCCCTCCGTTCCCCTTTACCGGGGGCGGGGAACTTTGCAGCTATTCTCTATTTCTCTCTGTTGTTTTCCTATAAATTTGAGATGCCGAGAACAAATAGCAAGCGGCTGTAGAGGCAAGAGCTCTCTCACCCTACAACCTCTCACGATGCCATCACATCAGAAGCTCCTTGAAAGCACCTTTAATAATAATAATAATAATAATAATAACAATAATTTTTTATTTTTAACCAGCCCCTCTGCTCGGCAACCGGGGTGGCGTACAACAAGATTAAAACACAGCAAGTTAAAACAATCCTTCCCAATCCTAACCCTCCCAACCCTTAAAACTAAATTAAACTAATAGAGAATTAAAATAAAGATAAAATACAACAAACAAACAAATAAATAAATAAAAATGCCAATAGCAGCAGGGGAGTGGGTAAGCAATCAGCTCCACTTGAGCTGGGAAATTATTGTGGGAAGGCCTGCCAGAAGAGATCCATCTTTAGCACTTTCTTGAAGCTATCAAGAGTAGACATAAGACGGATCTCATCCAGCAGGCCATTCCAAAGTCTGGGAGCCATAGAAGAGAAGGCCCTCTGGGAGGTCTGCGACAGCCTAGTTTTCATAGGCTGCAGCAGGTTACTCCCAGAGGACCGAAATGCGCAGGGGGGATCATATGGGATGAGGTGGTCCCAAATATAAGATGGACCCAAGCCATATAGGGCTTTAAAGGTTAAAACCTACACATTGTACTGTGCCCGGAAACTGATCGGCAGCCAGTGGAGAGATTTAAGCACAGGTGTTGTATGCTCTCTCCTAGATGTACCCGTAATTAACCTGGCTGCCATATTTTGTACCAGTTGAAGTTTCTGGGTTAGGCACAATGGTAGCCCCATGTAGAGTGTGTTACAGTAATCCAAATGTGAGGTTAACCAGAGATTATTTTTTAAAATGCATCCAGAGATTATTTTTTCTCCACTTTTATTATGATTTCAAAACTTTTGGATGTATGCTTCTTTTACATGCTAAGGGTACATGGTAAGGCAGGCTTAACTACTCTCCTTTTTTCTTTTTGTTTTGCTCTTCACACATGCTCAGTAAGTGATTCCAGGGGCAGCTGCTGTTTACCTTGCCAGGCGCACAACCAGGCACACAAAGCTACAGTAGGTTCTGCTAAAGCAGAATCCCATTGTTTCCCAGATCAAGCTTTATTGAATTATTTGCTATAGACATGATGCTGCAACCTAACATCAATAGTCTGTGTTTCTCTAGCCTCCTTTCACCATCCTTGCAATGTAGATGCTGCTAGAAAAAACAGCTAGACAAAGCAGAAGAAAGAAAAGGTAGGGGCTATAGCATACAAAGTCTTTGTAAAAAGAAGCTTCTTTGTCAGATGGTTTGTTAACTGAGGTATACATATATATAGTTTCTCCACAGTTTGCACTGTATTGTAATTTTGGCACATCACCTACCATTTCTCCACTGCTGGTGATGGTGGGGTTATTCTGCTGGGTCATTTTTGAAGCTAGGTACAATTTAGTAAGTGTGTACTCAGAATTATGCTCCATTGACTTCCACAGAACATACTCCCATCCAATATGTATCTACTCAGAGGTAAGCCTCATTGACTTCAATGAGAAGGATGGAAGGAAAGAGGCAGATCAGCAAACTAAAGGGGAAAGGAGGTGGAGACTTCAAAAGATGTGGAAACTGAGAGATTGGGAGAGGCGTAACTTTGATGGGGGAAGATTGCACTCTTCTTGGCTATTTTTATTTGGGGACAAGCAGAACTGTGCAATTATAAAATGTAATTTAAAAACACGGGAATGTGGGGCATGGAAAAATGACATCTTCAAGGGATATTACAAACTATAGACAAGGGGTGTGGAAATGTGAAGGGGAAGTACTAGGGAGGTACTGAGTGGGCACCAGAGAGCATTGCCAGGTGCTCTAAAGTGTTAATGGTCACTATAACCAAGGGACTGAAAACAACAATATAATCCTGGTAGGATAATGAATATATAAACTCCCCTTTTCAGTGGAACAAAAGGCAAGTGTGAAAAATACCCTGCACTCTATGTGATAAAACAATGGTAAGGTCTGGCGGGGGGGGGGGAGGATTTCTTTGGATAAGAACTTCTTCAACCATTCTTTATTACAGTATATAAGAACTTTTTGTTTTGAAACTACTTGAATCAATATGCAAACAGGAACATGGCTAGCCTTATATATTTGATTTGCACAGAATTTGTGATGCAAAAAAGTATATATGAAATGTGTATGGAGATTATTGGACGGGGACAAAAACAGCATCCAGTCTTGCTACATTCTAATCCTCCCTCCTGTACCTGTAATGCTACAAGTACAGAACTTTTCAGACCTACCTTCTCTGCATCCACACCCTCCCCTTAGCTGTCCAGGAGTGAATGGAGCTCTCACTCCCATTCACTTCCTGGAATGCAACTCCCAGCTATTCTCGCAAAAGGATGATCACATTGGAAATTCAAAAAGAAAAAGAAAAATCAATGTCAGAAACTGTAACCGAGCAGAGAAACAGTTTTAAAAAAATACAAGTAACCCAGGGAGGGTACAAAAAAGCGTGCCATTTATCTCCTTGTCCCAATCACACCCGGAAGTGTTTGGCACAGACTTCCCACTGATTTTGGCATCACGCCAGCATAATGGGGCACCTTTTCACTCACCCGTGATTCCGTTACAGAAATGGAAGGGGTGATCTATTGATGGCTTAGACAATCAATAAAAAGAACCACTGGCAGAACAGGAACAGCACAGGGGCATGACAACCTGTTAACTACGTCGTCTGAAAGAGAAGCCCTCTTGAGATTTCTTTGCATCCCTGTGCTGGTATATTTAGGGTGTCTGATAATCTCCTATACTGAGGAAGCATCTTTACAAAGCACATATATGAAGGGAGAAATGCATGAGCAGTATTGTGTTAAAATGCATTTAACAGACAAAATTATGTACAACCACATGTGTAGTTAAAATGTGGGTACTAATTCTTGCACACAATTTTAGGGAGAGAAATTTGCATATTTCTGCAGGAATTGGGAGGAACAAATGTGAAATTGGAGAGGGGGTAAAAGAGAAACCAAGAGAAAGTGTTGATAGATTTGTTCACCCTCATACACACACATGTACATATCCATATCTCACCTAGAGTCTACCAAATTGATCTGAGGGTGCATTTCTTGTGAGAATACTATATCTAAGTACAAAGAATCAAACAAAGCTCTTCCTTCCTTTCCTCCCTTTTCCTAGAAAAGAAATCTTATTAGTCTACATGGCCTCTTCCTTGCCCCCTAAGTACCATCCCAGAGACAATGGGAAGAAAGGCAACTGTCTTTGAAATATCACAATAAAAACATATTTAAATCTGCTCCTAGTCACTGTAAAGATTATTACAGTATTAAAAATTAGGAAATGGGGGAGGAGGGAGAGAAATAATGTTTCTACATAGTGACATAATTTCAGCCTTATAACCTTGGAATATTACAAATCCTGGTAGGTCTAAACATTGTGAAATCCTAACTTCTCTGCTGAGGCCAAGAACATTAGGAACTGGTTGCCTTGTGGAAAGCAAAGCTTTCAAAGCAATTGGAGTAAAGACTTTTGAAGAAATATGGGTGGGACAGCAAATTAAAGCTTGAAATTAAAAAGAGAGTCAACTGACAATAGGAATTTGCTATGCTTTGCTTGATCAGAAGAAGCACTGTGACAGAATCTTAACAGAAATCAAGAGGGAAACTGCATAGGCTCCACGTGTCAGGCACCAAAGACATTTTTAGTGAGAAGGAGATATGTGTATATGAATGCAATGGCTGAAACCTGGTGTTCCTATTAACATTCATGGTTTGTTTTTGTGAAGCTTGCTGTGGGAGCATATCATGAACAAATCATATAAAGAAAGGGCTTGGAGAGTTTTTTGGTGTTTTGCCACAGATTTCCACTACATTATATGCATGTAGATGAAGGAATGAAACAATTTAAAATAAAAATAAAAATAAATGCAATAAAAAGTAGGACACAAAAACATTTCTAGAAAGAGCTTTACAGCTTCTTCGTACATTTTACCTCACCCTAAGTAGATATAATTCAAATTTCACAGTCTGAGTAGGTTAACACGGTATCAAACAATGCATCTGGGTGTTCTGGTACTCAAATAAAAGCAAACACCTCCAAACATCTGATATGGAAATGTTGTGCTGAAGCACTCTCCATGCCTTAAACTATATTGTTATTTTTTGCAAAGTGGCCTTGTTTAGACATTTAAAAAGATAGCAAGAATATCTGTGTTGCTGAGAAATGGCCAAAATAATAGCAGTAGTAGTAGTAGTTGTGGTAATCTCGATTAATATTGCATCTTTCCCCCGAAAACCGGAACTCAAGGTAGCTTACAAATTAAAACAAACATACTACAGGTCAACCCCCATAGCCACAGGACCGAGATCCACATTTCACTTATCTAGGTCCAAAAAATATGTCCTCTCTAGGGATTTTCTAGATCCTCCAGTGTGATTCTATGGTATGCTTCTGCTGGAAGTTGGGCCGAAAGTGGGTATAGTGAACATTTCAATAGGTTCACTATTGTCCACAGTTTCACATATCCATGGTAATTTTAATTATACAGGTTGTGTAGCCCTTATCCAAAATGCTTGAGACCAGAAGTGTTTTGTATTTCAGATTATTTTGGAATTTGGAATACCTGTACAGTATTTGCATATACATATACCATCTATGCCTCCCTCCATTTCACAGGGATTCACATCTCTCTCCAGCCTCGCATCTCATTTGTTTGTTACATGTGGTGTATGAGATATGACCCTCCAGAGAGATTGTGCAATGGTGGTAAACTGACACTTTTTACTGCCAGCTGCCCGCTTCTACCTTTGAGGTAGTGGATGTGTCACTCCTGTTCATTTGTCTTGCAGATCACCAGTCTCTCTCCAGACATGCAGCTCATACACATAACGAGTAGCCTGTGGCATTGTTAAGCCTGGTTTCACCCTCCCCCTGATAGTGTCACCTGTGATTTTAAAAGTTCCTTAGTAACATCGACTACAATGATATCAGTGAGATACCCTCCATTTGTCACAATTTGACAGGACCCCCCTGGAATAGATATAAACCAAAGTGGTGCTCAAAAATTCCTTTCTGTGTTTCAGGACAAGAAGCTCATTTTGGAAGAGGAACAACTGGCAAAGAAAGATGGTCAACGTATGAAGATGTTCTGGAGAATTCTCTCTCTCTGGCTTTTCTTCGTAAACGAAGATTCAGGAAGGACTCATCCCGCGTTTTCTGCAAGCGCGCTGATGACTAAAAAGGCCAATCTGAGATAGACAAGTCCGATTGCAGAAAGCACAGCAGAAGGTTTCCTCGGGTGATGTTACTGGGTTGTGATTCTTTCTGCGTTGCCGTTTCTCTTCAACAATTGTTCGGCGTGAGTTCTCAAATAAGGCTGCAGCATTGTGGATAGTGTGTTTCCATGCCTCCCGATGTGAGGCCAGGGTGGACCATTGTTGGTGATCAATTTGGCCAAGCCTGAGATGTTGTTTCAGGGAGTCTTTGTATCCCTCCATTTGTCCCAATTTGACAGGAACAGTCTTGATTAATCCTGTTTCTCCACTTTACGATCTACAAGTTGACCCCTTTATATGTGGGGGATACGATCCAATACACACACACCATGGATAGCTGAAACTGTGGATAATAGGGAACCCTATTATTTTCTTTTTTTATTTAATAATTTTTATTCCCACTTTAAACTGTTACACATATCAAATGTAACATTAAATCCTCCTTTCATACATACTTACAGTTAAAAAGAATAATTAATAATGATAACAATGGTAATGAATGTTCCCACTATCCCATCCATCCAAACTTTCTCCAAAACATCCACCTTTCAACTCAATACTTACATCCTATCACTTCATTTCCTTCACTCGTTACTTCCTGTTAAGTTTAACCTTTCGATGTCTGACTGTTCCGATGAATTTATAAACCCATAATTCTTGTTGTATCAAATCTTAATAATAGGTATAAAGTTGTAAGAAGTGCAGATCTCAATTTTTAACTTGATTTTTAAATAAGAAACCCCACCTTAATCAATTTGCCTATTATTTTCAATGAGATGAATGCCAGAAGTTGACCATAGAATCACACTGGAGGACCTAGAATACCTAGAGAGAACAGATTTTTTGGATGTCGATAAGTGAAACCATGGCTACCAAGTCTGTGGTTATGGGGGTTGACCTGTATTTTTAAAATGTCCCAGTTTCTCTCTCTTCCTTCCACTTTCTCTCTTTGTCTTCAGGCTACCTCAGTTTCTACAAACTGAGTTCACACTGGCTTGTACTCAGTTAACTTAGCAACAGGGAGAGAAGAGGAGAGGGTGGAATCTTCCCCTTCCCTTTAGACTCAGGCAAAAGCAAACAGTTGCACTCTTCCCTAGTTTGTCCATTCTTCCTCAGTAGTAACTTTTGTCATCTTGACCACAGTCAGATGTTATTTGGCCACATGTGTCCTGGTTTTGATTTGTGAAATGCTTGAGGTTATGCATTGGGATCAAGTTAAGTTCACGAAAGTGTGATACATCAAAAGTCAAGAAAAGTTATTTAAATGAATCTTCAAGACATATAGCAGTTTTAATTGCCTACTTCCTATAATCCTAGAGTTGTTACTAGGGATGTATTTTGCATGAGTATTACTTTTTCTATGAGTCCCATAATACAGTATTGGGTATTTCAAATGTTAGAATTTGAAATTCTAAAAGTTCATGGGAGGGGGGTCCATGTGCACATCAACAAACATCACTTTTCAGAGGACCAGAAATTGTGTAGAGAAAAGGGAGATGCTGTAAATTGCAGGTAATGCATGTCCCAACACAATATTTCCTCCTGTCTACCTGAGCCTGTGGAGTTCTCTGGCACTGCACAGTTTTGAATTGCTCTGATGTATCCAGAAGCACCTTGATTGTGGGAGCAAGATTTGGCCAGGAGAAATTTGGACAGCTGAACCTATGTTGAAACCTAAGTAGGAGAAGACTAGTTTTTGAAGCTTACAAACATTAGAAAGTTTTTATTATATTTATTTATTAATTTATTTTCTACCTTGGGGGGACACAGTGTATGGAACCCAACATAGCTCACAACACAGATAAATAGGGTACAGCTAAAATCACCTGTACTTGCATGAGTAAAACTCCTATTGGCTCAAACTGATTTCAGCCTGATTTTTTGAGATTCCCTTTCCATTCAAATCCCTTTCACACATCTCAGACCTTTTCTGATAGTTGCCAAACCATAACAGATGCTTTCCTGGGAGCAGGGGTTTTGGGGAAGAAAATGAAGCAAGTGAAGCAAGAAACAAGAGTGCAGCAAAAAAGAAGAAAGGAACTCATTATCTAGAAATAGGTCCTACGACCATAATATACTCAGCAATTGTTTTGTGTATGTGCTATACAGCCTAAAACACAGTTAATGAGGGAAACTGTTGTATAAACTTGTATGCACTACAGTATGATCTCTGTATCCATGGGAATGGTACCCACAGTTTCACTTTGTTTTTATTTTGTTGTTGTTTTCGTTCTTGTTATCATGTGCCTTCAAGTCATCTCTGACTTACGGTGACCCTAAGGCAAATCTATCACAGGGTTTTCTGAGGACCAAGAGTGTGTGATTTGGTCAAGGTCACCCAGTGGGTTTTCATGGCCGAATGGGGATTTGAACCCTGGTTTCCAGAGTCATAGTCCAACACTCAAACCACTGCACCATGCAGGCTCTCACAGTTTCACTTATCCTCATCTGAAAAAAATATATTTTCTCTAGGCATTTTCTAGGTCCTCCAGCATGATTCGATGGTATGCTTCTGTCAGAAGTTGGCCATAGAATCATGCTAAAGGACCTAGAAAATGCCTAGAGAGGTGTTATCTTTTGGAATCTCCAGTGATGTAGACTTGAGTCAATTGGATTAAACTCAAGTGTTCAATGAAATGATTTGGACTTGACTCAACAATAAATGATGCACTTGTGACTTATATATTTTTAGTCACCAACTGGCTGGCCTTGGTTCAGTAACACAAGGCTTTCATCCGGAAACATTACTGAACAGAAAAAAGTTTTCCTCTTTTGAACAAGTCTTCCATGATCTTACTGCTTTTTGCCTACCAGTCATGTGACAGAAGCATTAACAGCAAATGCATTAGGCAACAGGCTTGAGGCAGAAGGATGTTTCTAAAGCTTTTCTTAGGAGCAAGACTCACCTCCAGAGCACAGGGTTCATACCTAATGCATTTGCTGTTCCCCTGCAAAAAACATGCCCCGCACCCTCAGCAGGGTGAGTCTTGCCTGCTGCTCAAAGTGAATGATGCCATGGACATTGAACGTGCTGGCAGGGTCAGCCATTAATATACAAACAGTTTATTGCACTGACATGTTGCTCCCCCAGCAGCGCCACAGACAGCTCACCTACTTTGTTGTTGTTGTTCAAGTTGGCTCCCAGACTTGAGACTTGACTTGAGACTCCACTTGGACTCAACTTGAACGTATTTTGCAAGGACTTGAGGCTTGAGTTGAGACTTGAAGTAAAAGACTTGAATACACCACTGTGCATCTCTAGATCATCCAGCGTGACTCTATGTTATGCTTGGTCTGGAAGTCATTCATTTAAATAGGGTTTGTATTATCTGTGGTTTTGCATTTCCACAATAAGTAAAGGAATGTATCCCCCACAGATATGGGGGTTGTACTGTATTACATTTGCACAACAGTATCTCCAGTTTTGGAAACTGTGTATCAGAGCAAGAAGAATAGAAGGACACTGTATTAAAATGCACTTTGATCATGTATTTGACAAGTGAGGTTTAATTTTAATTATTCACAGAAATGCTTCACTGCATATAGCTGTTGTAAATGTTCTATTGCATATTTTATAAATGTAATGAAGTTTTATGGTCAAATGCTGGAAGCAGCATTTAAGCAGGATACTTGTTAAAATTTACTATGAGATGTGGGAAAGGTAAAAAAAAAAAGAAGAAGAAGCAAAGGGACAGACTTCCCTTCTCTTACTCTACATAAGAACATCAACATTTTCCAAGTTATCTTTTGATTTATGATCCTTCCTGAAATCAAGGTAGTGAATGTTACTACTTCTCCAAGGCTCCCACCATTTTCACAAGAGGGGTGTGAATTCAATTGTTCTTCAAATTTTCTGCAATTTTATTTATTTATTTATTTATTAATTACTTTCAGCTAGCGTGTTCTACAGTTAGTATTCTCCAGGCTTTAAGAACACACATCTACAAATTTCTACTTTGGGATTGCTCAAAGACCCTACGAAGCAATACTAAAAGCACTAAAAATGTGTGTCTGTGTGTGTCATTATATTTGTATCCTGCCTTACTACTAAAACTTACTGCTCAAGGCAGCTAACAATAAAATGGAAATAAAATATACAGTGTGTGTGTGCGTATGTGTGTATAATTGAAATGCATCCCATCAAAATTCATCTCAATAAAAGAAAAGAAAAAAAAACACATGAATAAGAAAGAAAAGCAAACTGGATTTTATTTATTATCCTTTGATTAAATGGATAATAAATAATGCAGTTTGACACCACTTTTAACTATCATGGCTCCACCCCATGGGGTCTTGGGATTTGTAGTTTGTTGTGGCACCAAAGCTCCTTGACAGGGAAGGCTAAATTTCTTACAAAACTACAAATCCCAGAATTCCTTAGCATTGAGTCAAGACAATTAAAATGGTGTCAAACTGCATGACTTCTGCAGTGTGTCAGCAGCCTGTGTTGCTGCATTTTGGTGGAAGGGCAACAGAGATAGAGCTAGTATCCTTGGCAGGGATTTCTGTTCTGATGTACAAATTCATCATCGTGTTTCGATTCACAAAAAATGAGTCAATGCTTGCCTATTACATTATGCCAGAAGCCACATGTTAAATCATAAAATCATAGAGTTGGGGCTTGTCTAAATGGAAAAAAAATAGTTCTCATAGAATTCAAGGAGAATATGTGCTGTCTTAATGAGATCCCATAGTGATTTGCTGTATTTAGAAGGAGGGGGGCAAAAATGCCATATACTGCGTGCTAGGAGACTTCACGGTTTTCTGTGGTTTTTAAAATACTGTGGGGGGATCGGCATTATTGCTCATTTGAACAACCATTCACATAGCTGCACATTCT
Organism: Gambelia wislizenii; assembly: GCA_030847615.1. Classification (NCBI taxonomy): domain Eukaryota; kingdom Metazoa; phylum Chordata; class Lepidosauria; order Squamata; family Crotaphytidae; genus Gambelia; species Gambelia wislizenii. The sequence continues at coordinate 152,663,158 of JAUMIR010000001.1, read as the reverse complement.
CAGCAAAAGAGGAAGTTGACATCATGAAGTGGGGGTAGGCTTTGCAGCAGCAGAGTCTAGAAGCACCATTTTGGTGTTTTGGAGGAGAGAATGTGCACATTTTCGCCATGCTAAGGCAATTTTTTTTTACAAGTGTAAGGTCTCCGTTCTGTCTGTGTACATTAAATGTTTTTAAAAGGAATGTACAGTGACTATATTATTGGAGGGAATAATAGCGTCCCGTACTCGTGGTTGCCATCTTGATTCAAGGGCAGGGCTCCATCTGAACCTCAATGCAAATAGCTTCACAGACTTTTTGGTGCCAGAAAATTATGGAGACAAAGGAGTGCTGCTGTGAATTCCTGGTAATGTGCATCCCTGCTTAGTATTTCCTCCCATATAGTTGAGCCCTTGCAAATTACCTGAAGGGCCACCTAATTCAATCTCCTGTTAGTGTAGGAATCCAAAGCTGAAGCACCCTGTTCATCCAACCTCTTTTTAAAAACCTTCAACAAAGGGCAGCCCATCATCTTTTGGAGTAACCTACTCCCCTTTCAAACCACTCTTACCAGCAGGAAGTTCTTCCTAATGTTTAATTGGGATTTTCTTTTTTTGTCCATTGCTTCAGGACCTGTCCCCTGGAAGATCAGAAAACAATATTAATAATATTACATGGCATCCTTAACTTTATGCACATGTGTTAGAATATTTTGATTGAACAAAACATTCTTCTTGGTGTTACTGATGAAATTAGTTAAGAACAAAGCAAGGTGAAGTGGCCTGTCCAGCAGTGCTTTCCTCATCTCATATGAGGATGATGATGGATGTGTGGGTATGTTTGTTATTTCAGTAAACCGGTACTTCACTCTGCTGAGTACAGTCCTTCTTAAAAAGCAGCACTTGGACATGGTATTATTCACTTCAGCAGTATGTCTTGTAGCATTTCCTTAGTCCACAAATACTCTTGCTATCTTACACAGGCTCTCCTTTTAGCCACACACACACACACACACACACAACAGTAACTTTGTAGAAGTGTAGCTAATCACCCATATTGCAAAACACTGGGGGAAATCAAAGGTGAATGGAACACCAATCTGTATATGTGATGAGGCCTTAGCTACAGATGATAGTATCTTGTTGCTTTCTCCAAACTTGTTCAAATGTTCATCCAAAACAATTAGAATACATTTTGGGGCAATCACTGTGCTACAGCCATCACAGAAATCACATCAAGGCTGATTAAGCTGATGTCTAAATTGCACTAGTTAATTTTGTTAATTCCTAATTTACAGGTTTTCCTAACAGTGGGAAGGGTTTAAAACACTAGAAAGACACAGCATGGTATAAAAAGAAAAATCCTTTGTTTAAACTACAAATTATACAAAATGCTTTTTTTTAAAAAAAAAAGGGAAGGAAGAAAAGCTAAGCTATTCATTGTTCCCCATGCCACGGAGCCAGGAGAAATATTAACATAATGAAGAACACCATATGCTGCCCAAGGTGTAGGATTCACATTCTAATTGGTGGGGGTTCTGGATACACCGTGTGAGGTCCAAACAGATTCCAGTTTAAATAGCTAAACTCCTGTTATTTTAATTTCTGATTTGGGTTGCTGTTATTAAAGAGGGTACTTGGAGATTATATAAATGTTACGTAAAGGAAAACCAGCAGTACTGAGTATAATCTTGAATTATTTTAGACTTTAAGAAAGTAATTTTGCAGGACTTAAAAGTGTTCAGGGGGTCAAGCCATTAAATCAAATAAGTTTAATACTACTTCTGTTGAAAGTGATGGCTCACATGGGGAACAAATATGCAAGAGATGCTTATACAGAATGTGGATATAGATGTTATCTTGTATCCTTACAACAAATCAGGTCCAAGGGTATTACTAGGTGGACAAAATTACCCTTTTCCTTGTGAACCTGCTAACTGATGGGGCCAACCCCAGCTAAGCAAGCAATGGACCACAGTGAGAAACTGTGACTATTTTTGTGTCTCCTACCACAGAGCAAGCATAATGGTATGGATGTTGTTGACAGAGTAAATCCGTTGAATCAATTATTGAGGGGTGAACCAATGCAGAGGTAAATCTCATTAATTCAATGAGTCTAACGTAGTTGGGACTAACAATAGGATTCAAGCCAATAACCCCTTCTTCTAGGGCAAGGATGGATAACTTATGTGGATCAGGGGTTCCATCAGAACTTCTGGAATACCTTGGGACTTCACCTCACTCCATTTAGCACTGCTGATGCAGCACTGAAGAATTTTATTGGGCAACACACAGACTCCAGCCACTTTTAGTGAAGTAAATAAAGTTTGTGGGTGGGGACTGTGTTTTCTTTCTAAGGTGGCCCTGGAACTGCAATCTACCTTAAAGACAAAGTGCACCCCCCCATACCCCTTGTTAATATGGGGAAAAACCATGTTCTCCTTGTGAACATAGGATGCAGAAGACACATGCCTGATTTTTACTTGGATAAAAGCAGTGGTTTTGCTTCTGAAATTTGGGGACGGCAGAGATTAGGAAAAAAAACTGGTAGAGGGCACTGGGTTGCCCATCCATGTTCTAAGGGGTGAAATCTTGATATGATCCTGGTGGAGATATGGTTGCCTATTAAAGGTTATGTTAATTGAAAATGAATTTAAAAGAATGTGTAAACTTGTCAATATTAGTTTCTCCAGTTTCTCTCATTTTCCCAGATGTCCCATTTTCAATATTAGTTTCTCTCATTTTCCCAGATGTCAGTTCACTCATTCCATCCTGTTTCCCTGTCAGTTTCCAATTTGAAAAACTTACTGCACGCATATTTGTGAGAATTTCTCCTAAGGTACACATTTTCTAAGCGGCTTTCCTTGACTTTTTTTTTTTTTGGCAGCATCTACATGTTTGTTTGCATATTCTCCTAAAATAACCTTTTTTGTATGCTTTTGCTTTTTGTCAGATAACTTTTCCATAAAATTATGAGAATTGTGGAGGACACTTTAATCAAATACTTGGAAAGGAAAAGTCTATATTAGTTTCTCAAAAGTTTTATTTTAAAAACTGTCCTGCCTTCCATATGTGTTTTTTATTCCAGGCACTGATCACTCTTAGGGCTTGTCTAGATGAGAAGATATAATGCTGATTGCTGCACATTAACACAAAATCGCAGCAGCATTCTTTTGTCTCCACAGTCCTTTGGCAAAATCACTGGTATGTGATTGAAGTTCACATGCAGCCATGCCTCTGAATCGACATGGTGGTTGAGAATGAATTACTTGCATTATTATTCTCATCAAGTTGCACAGTATTTTTTTTAACTGAAAATTAGAGGAGTGCAAGTACAACCTTCTGCTTTAAAAAGCTGTTTGGTCACCAGCGCAGCAGAAAAGCGCACAATCAACAATGCAAAATTCCAAAATGGTGCTTCTGGCCACTTCATTACCATCAAGCCCACCCCTCCCCCTGCTTGCACATGCGATCAATCAGTTTTCCATTTCCACTCCGAGCTGCAGTACAAATATGTTCTCCAAACAAGCAGTAATGCACATTTCCACTCATTATTTTAAAAACTCCAGGAAAAGCTGTGAAGGCTTCCTCCCCAATAGTTTTTGTAGTTTTTGGCCCCCCTCCTTCTGAATAAGGCAAATCATCATGGAATCTTATTGGGAAAAATGGTATCCTCTGGAATTTCTATTAGGATTATTTTTACCATCTAGACAACCCCTTAGTAAAAGGTTAATGGTGTCAAGTATAGAGTTCCAGCACTTCAGAAACCCAAGCTTCAGAGTTAATTCAGCAAACCCTTATTACAGAAACTGCAGCAAACATCATCCACTGACTTTCATTGTCAGGACTGAGCAGTCCTCATTAGCACAATACATTTAAGACATAGCAATTTCAAACCTTTTGGTGGGCTATAATCTCATTTGTTACTTTAGCAAAACTTTCTATCTTTTCAGGCTTTCATTTCTACCCACTGTTCTCCCACCATACTGGTATCACCCAAGAATGCGATAGAAATTGGCTAGATATATGTCCCCCAAGACACCTGACACGCGGCATGCTTTCAATTCTATGAAATTTAAGCCTGGAAAGAATATTTAAAAATATTAGGAAAATGGTTAGCAAACTTGTTTCTCAACCATTGGGAAACCCTGGCATGGGGAATCCTGGTGAGAATCTTTGCATTTCAGGATTATTCAGTGCCAAATTTGCACTTTTGTGCAGAAAGCAGCATTTTCTGCAAAGTTAATAGCTTTCATTTCTACCCACTGTTCTCCCACCCAAGAATGCAATAGTAAATAGGCTAGATATATGTCCCCCAAGACCAACTATACTACTACCCATCCCATCATTTCTCCATGATAAACCTCATGGCAGTCATGCTGGTTGTACAGCACCTGGCATGTGGCATGCTCTCAATTCTATGAAATTTAAGCCTGGAGAGAATATTTAAAAATATTAGAAAAATGGTTAGCAAATCTTTTTGCGACCGAGTGTCAAGGAGCCCCCCGCCCCATCGCTTACCCGCAAGGATATCCACACACAAGTAACATGCACAAAAGTTTATTGTACAGAAGAAAAGGTAATTGGCGGAAAGGCCACAACTTTCAGCTTGGTGATAGGTGTTAGCGGTTGGACTGGGCATGAGTCAACCTCAGCAGGAAGAGAGCCCTCAACCTGCCTGAGCACCCTAGCCCGCCCAACAAGGCGGACTTCAGCCTCACGTGGGGGATCACGTGATCAAACACGTGCCTGGCCGCGAGACCATGCCACGTGTTGGGTCACGTGTCTGGGAGAGGTGAAACCACGTGATAGGTCACGTGATGAGCCCCCACGTGCCCGTACCTAACCCCCCCTGGGGGAGGTGGTTGCCCGATGGAGGACCAGGCCCAAGACCTGGCCCACCATCCTGCAAATCCCACACACCCCAGATGGATGACCAAACTCATGCCCACCGCCAACAAAGCCAAGCGAGGTCCGCTTGGCTTCCGCCAACCCTGACAGCTATCACCAAAGAGAAAAGGCCCACCGCCTGGCGAGATCCGCTGCCGGCCCTAACTGTGGAGGACGAGTTCCGGGCGGATGTAAGCGGAGAAGACCTTGGACCTCCATCTTCCCAGGTGCTGGATGTCCGCCGATGGCATGCCCTCTGCTGCTGCGGTGGTGGCTGCGCCAATCCGGAAGGAATGACCGCTGAAGTCGCCAGGCGGAAGTCCAAGGTGCTTCAAAGCGGCCCGAAGAATGCTTATAAACTGGAAGCGCGTCAAATAAGATAGGTCCTTATGAATGAAGAGAGGGCCGGTGACGTCTGCCCGCTGCTCGAGGAAACGCCGAACCAGATGAACGGGGCAAGCCGGTGACCCATTGAGGGCTTGAAGACGTATGACGGTCCCCCGGCCCCGCTGGTCGTTCTTGGCTTTCCGAAGCCGCAGGTGGAGGGTCCCGTCCCCCAGGTTGACATCTGAACGCAGGATAGCGTGCCCAGTCCCAGACGCCTTGGCTCCGCAGACCACCTCCCCGATTCGCAGGGCTGCGAAGAAAGCGACCGAGAAGGCAGAACGAAACAAAAGAGTTTCATACCTGGAATGGCAGATGGTCGGAAGAGCTGCAATAAGGCTGCACAAGAGTTCAAATGAGACTGGTCTGCGGGTGTCTTGTTTGCTCCCATCCAGGCGACGCCATCCCTCCACGGCTTTGCGGATCAGGAAAGAGCTGCATGGATCCGCCTGCCCGGCGGCCTTGCTAAAGAAGGAGATGGCCGCTAAATGAAGGGAAATGGTCTTGGAGGCGAGGCCATCGTCCCTGAGGGTCCCGATGAAGTGGAGAACTTCTCGTTCCGAGGGAGGCCAGGAGCACCCGTATCCATGACGTTTCCTGAAGCTGTCAAACTGCCGGGTCGCCCGGGAATAACTGGCCCGGGTGGAAGGTGCCAGAGAGTTGAGGACTCCCCGGAGCACCGTTCCTTCCCAAGGTGCCAGAGTTCGACCGGGAAGGAGACCGGAGAATGATCTGTGTCTGGGGCCAGCTCCCGAAATCTGCCATCCTGGAATCGAGATAAAGCATCTGCTATTTCGTTATTTACCCCCGGGACGTGGCGCGCAGAGAAGGAAATATTGGCTGAGAGGCAGACCAGGACGAACTCTCTGACGAGTCGCATGACCCGGTCAGACTTGGAAGATTGGGAGTTAATGATGCGGACCACCGCCTGGTTGTCACACCAGAAACAAACTCGCTTGTTGCGGAACTCGTCCCTCCACAGATAGACAGCCACTAGAATGGGAAAAAACTCGAGAAACGTTAAATCCCGAATGACCTCGGACTCCCTCCAGGCGGAGGGCCAAGGCTGAGCACACCAGTGGCCATTAAAGAAAATCCCAAACCCGGCACCCCCTGCCGCATCAGAGTGAACCTGCAACCCCTCCCCAAGGGCCGCCTCCCCCTGCCAAAACGTCACCCCGTTGTAGGATTCCAGGAATCTAAGCCACACCCTGAGGTCCTCCTTCACCCCCTTAGTGAGCCGGATGCGGTGGTGAGGGGACTTCACGCCGGCGGTGATGCGGGCCAATCTGTTGCAGAAAGCCCTGCCCGGCGCCACCACCCTACAGGCAAAATTGAGGTGGCCTAGCAAGGATTGAACTTCCTTCAAGGATGCTTTCCTCTGCTCCAGAAGGGAACGCAGAAGTCGTTTTAACCCCTCCAGCTTATCCTCGGGTAGTCGCGAAACCTCTGCTACCGAGTCTAAAGAAATCCCCAAGTAGGTGATGCTGCTAGCTGGGCCAACGGTCTTGTCCGGGGCCAAGGGGACGCCAAGCTCCCGTGCCAACTCCTGAAAAGACTCAAGCAAAAACCCGCATTCCGGCCCCCCGGCCGCCCCAATCATGAGGAAATCATCAAGGTAGTGCGTGACCAGTGCCGAGCCGGTCCTGCGCTTCAGGGCCCACTCGAGGAAGGTACTGAAGGCTTCGAAGGCAAAGCAGCTAATAGAGCACCCCATAGGCAAAGCCATATCATAGTACCATTGGCCCTGGAACTTAAACCCCAGCAAGCAGTGGTCCTCGGGGTGTACTGGAAGCAGCCGGAATGCGGACTGGATGTCGCATTTTGCCATAAGGGCGCCTGGGCCGCAGGACCTGACTAGCTTTACTGCCTGATCAAATGACGCATATCGTACTGAGCAGAGTTCGGGCGGTATGGCGTCATTTACGGATGCCCCCTTTGGGTATGACAGGTGGTGAATAAGCCGAAATTCCCCTGGGGTTTTTTTGGGAACGACACCCAAGGGGGACACCCTGAGGTTCCTGAAAGGTGGTGCGGGGAAGGGGCCAGCCACCCTCCCCGCAGCACACTCCTTGGCGATCTTGGCCGCCACAACCTCAGGTAGCTCGGACGCAGACTTTAGGTTGCCTGAATCCGATGCTACCCTAGGGCCAACGGCCGGGATTCTGAACCCCTTGGCGAACCCGTCCCTAAGGTATGAGGCAGCTTGCTTATCGGGATATAAGGCCAGGAGTGGCAGGAGTGCCTGGAGCTTGACAGGAGTGAAGGCCATACGGCCCTGACCTGGCATGCTGCTATTGCTTTCCGCTACCTTGCCCGGCGCTGCTGCCCGACCCTGGATCCTTCTTGGCGCCGGAGGAGCCAGGGCGTCCTGAGCGAAAGGGCTGAGCAGACGCACCGGGTCGAGGACAGTTGGTCCTGGGATGCGACCCATAGCAGTTCTCGCAGTAATGCTCGAACTTGCAACGGGATCGCTGGCATTTTCCCGCATTAAACTCCCAGCAAACCAATCGGCGGGCATCCCTCTTGCGAGGCTTGCCTGCTTCGGGCTTCCCTTTTATGTGAGAACCTACAATGACAAGCCAAAGCTTGTCATTGATGAGATCCCACCTGGCCCTGGGGTTCCGGGAAGCCCTCTTGCGGAAGGCGGAGTCATATTGGATGGCTGCCGCCTCCCCCGCCAGTGACTTGGCCTTGAGCACATTGCTCAAGTGGTTGGCCAAGTGCCACCCTCTGTCAGGGTAGGCCATGCCCACCACTCCCATGTAAACTGTGAATCCTGCCAACCAGTTGAGGAAAGATCGTTCCACTGGTTCTGGTTTCTCCTTGTCGGAGGATTTCTCAGATTTTGGGGTGCAGCCCACCTCTCCCTCTGGTTTTAAAAGTGAAAAAACATCCACATAATATCCCTTCAGAATGTTGTTGCGGGTTTTTCTGTCCAGGTGGATCCCAGGGGGATCCTCGTGATCCAGAAAAAGGCTGGGTGTGGGGGGCCTAGCAGAGGCTGTCCCACCCCGCCATGCCCTGGATGGTCTGGCGGAGCCCGTCCCCGTGTTAGCCCTGGCCTTAATGGCCCAAGAAGGCAACCCCGGGACCAGCGCAGCCGTAGACCAATACCCCGCCCGGTCCCAATCTTCATCGGAGGACTCACCTGATGATCCCTCGCTGTCTGAGTCCCTCCTCTTACGTTTTGCCCGCTTTTTTCCGCCTTCCTTCTCCTTCCCTCGGTCCTTTCCTCCTGGGGCTCTACTCTCCCGTGCTGGGGAAGGGTCGGCCGAGGATACCACGCTGATCTCATCGGGCGAAGGTGTCCTGTGTTTTCCCCGCCGTCCCGCCGTCCTTGTTGACTGTTGTGTGGTCTGATCCGTGGCGGAAGAAGAAGCTGCAGTGTCGAGGTTTCCAGCAGGCTCCGGGGTTGGCGCTACTGCACCCACCTCCGATCCCCTGCCGGACCTCAACTCCCCCACCTGCTCAGCGAGGAGTGTGACTGCACGAGTCAGCTCCTGGAGGTTGGGAGTTGCAGTGCCTCTGAGGAGGTGCTCCACGGCCTCAGGGCCAGCAGTCGACCCCTTAGGGGGGTTGGCCTTCCGGGCACGAGGTGCCAGGGATGCCCAGGATTTGGGCGTACGGCCGGACTGCGCCCGAGTCGTGGGCCTACTGGGTGCAGGCTTCTTTTTTGGAGGCATTCTCAAAGAATGTGTGTTGAGTGATTTCAGCTCTGAGTGTTTTGGTATGTGAATCTCTCTCGGCTTGTCCGCCCTGCTGTTTGCTACTGCCCTGCCCGGGCTTGTAGCCTTCTTCCTGGCTTGTCCGCCCCCTTGGTTTCTGGCTTGTCCGCCCTGCTTTAGGGGTGCTCCCCCTTAATGCCCTCGGTGGGCCGGTTTTGTTCCTGGCTTGTCCGCCCCTTATATGAACCTGCTGATCTCTCTGGCTTGTCCGCTCAGTTCTATCAGAGTGGGGGGGTAGCCTTATTCCCGGCTTGTCCCCCCCTGCAGGCCACCCGCTGGCCTGCCCTGGGTAGGGTCCCGCGGCCCTCACCCGAAAAAGGCTCGGGCCTGAGAGCCCACGAGCCTCCCCCTGGGTTTGCTATAGGGGCTGCCCCCTGCCGGCCCCTATAGCCCCCCTGCTGAGGACTCCGAGTCCCTCCCCCCAGTGGCAACCGCGCCCTGGGTCCCGCCGGGCGAATGCCCGAAGCCCGACCCCCCGCCTGATGGGTCCGCCCCCGCGGGCACCCACGGCGTCGGGGGCCTGCCTAGGTCGCCGGGGCTCCGCCTCCGCGGGCACCCCGGTCGCTCCCGCCGGCCAGCCCCCCCGCTGGGCTGCCGAGAGGCCCTAGTGCCACCCACTGGGCGCCCTGGCACTGGGGGTGCCGCCCCCCCCTTGGGCCTGCTGCCCCAAACCGGTGGCAGCCCGATGTTGGGCGTCGGGGGCCTGCCTAGGTCGTCAGGGCTCCGCCTCCGCGGGCACCCCGGTCGCCCCCACCGGTCAGCCCCCCGCTGGGCTGCCGAGCGGCCCTAGTGCCACCCACTGGGCGCCCTGGCACTGGGGGTGCCGCCCCCCCTTGGGCCTGCTGCCCCAAACCGGTGGCTGCCCGATGTTGGGCCTCTGGCCCGGCCGCTCCGGTCGCTGGTGGCCGCCGCCGCCTCCTTGGCTCGGCCGCCGTTCTTCTGCTCCGTCGTCAGCCGCCGCCGCCGCCGCTTCTTCGGCCCCCGCGCTCTTCCTCTTCTCGCCGAGGCCAGCCGGTCAGCTCTACCCGGTGGCCTCGGCTCCTGGCTCCTCTTCGCGGCGGTTCTTCTTTCTTCGGGAGCTCCCCGGAGAGCTCCTTCCTCTTCGGCTCGCAAGAGCCAACTGAGGGAGCCGGGAGCCGGCCGGGAATAAATACCCGGCTGGCGGACCCAAAAGGGGACTAGCCCCGCCTCCCGGCCAATCAGCGGCCGCGCTGAGCGCGGTCTCTGATTGGCCCAGGAGAGGCAAATTCGGCCAATCAGGTGGGGGCGCCCCCCCACCTGATTGGTTGGTCTACTATCCTCTTCCCTGCCTGCAGAAGCAGGCTGGGAAGAGGAGGGCCAACATGGCGGCGCCCACGCCGCCATGTGCCAGCTCCGGAGCGGGGGGGAGACGCCGGCCGCAAACGCGGCCGGCCAGGTAAGTCTGGCGGCCGGCTTCTCAACCATTGGGAAACCCTGGCATGGGGAATCCTGGACTGATCAGAATCTTTGCATTTCAGGATTATTCAGTGCAAAATTTGCACTTTTGTGCAGAAAACAGCATTTTCTGCAAAGCTAATAGCATTTTCTGTGCAGAAAATATTATTTTTCCACACACACACAAACTTATGCACAGAAAATGTGGGAAAATGTCATGTGTGAATTTTTGCATTTAGTAAGTCCCAAACTGCAAACTGCAAAACTGTACAATTTTTGAAGACTTTTTTGCAATGTGTAAAAAAATTGCTAAAATTACTCAGTGGTTTCTTTGAAATAAAAACTAGACAAAAATTACATCCTTAGTGCATTTAAAATAATCTTTCTGAACTACAGCCTGAATTTTATGTAGATATAACTGTGGCTTAGCATGGCATCTTTAAAATGTTAATGCCATAATACCAATTATATCCATAGAAAATACTGAGCAATTTACAGAAAATAACAAGCTAGGAAAGGTGATTTGAATTTTATAGGTAAGACAGCATATGCCTTTATTAAATGTTTGCTTTTTTTTAATGATTATAGGATTGGTACTGGATGGATTCTAAGCCTGTAAAATAGAAGGATGTTCATCTTTACATTTATGTTCTCTCTAAGGAATCATGCCATCCATATATATCTACTGCTATTTGTTTTGGAACCCTTCCTATTTGATTAGGTTCTCTGCAAACCAAGATATTGAATGTTTAATTTCTGTATTTTGCACAAATATGCATTTACAAAAAAAAATAAAAATAAAAATGTTGATGTTGCCACGCCAAGGAGTTTAGCCTCTAATTTTCCCCACTGTTTAATTATGTAATCTGATATTTCACTGTATTTATATTTTATATATTTATTATACATTTTATGGAATTTGCTGAATTTAAAACAGAAAATATGAAAAATTGGAAGCACAGAACATTGGTAATTTCCACTGGTTTTCCGTAATTTTCTGGGTAGAACTCAAGGTATATTGAATTAAATGAAGCTTACTGCCACATTACATGTGAATGGTGTTACAGCCATAAGAAGGTAATTTTAACTAGGGATACTTTGAATTTCTCTTATAGAGATACTGTATATAGAGAAATAATTGTTTTTACAGATTTCTGATCCTCAAATGGAGCTCAGCTAGCAATTTAAAATACCCATAAATTCCGGTGTATAAGACGACTGGGCATATAAAATGACCCCCAATTTTCAAGTAAAAATATACAGTTTGCCATATATTCACTGTATAAGACCCCCCCCCCCAATTTGGCTGGCTGGCTGGCGGAGCCTCATGAGTTGGGAAAGAGAACAGGATCAGCTGGCAGGGCTCTCCCAGCCAGCCAGCCAGCCAGCCAGCCACAACATTTGCCCCTCTCTTCCCCCTTCAGTTGCTCCCCAAAGGGGGAAAAGGCAGAGGAGGGGGTGAATGAACCAGTAAACACTTTGCCTCACCACCACCCCTGCCCGATCTCCTGCCTCTTCCCTATTGCCACATGCATACAGTACTTCTCAGAAGCACCTGATTGGAAATGTGAACTAGACTGGTCCTTACTGGGTCAGCAAGTCAATTTTTGTAGGCTTAGCGGGGCCCACTTTTCAGTCAATGTCGATAGGACTGCATTGATGCTCCCGAAAGTCAGCGCCAATGAAAGCCCTACTCTAAGGAATCGTACCAGTGACATGAAGAATCAAGTGCTTGGAACAGAACAGACTACTCTTTCCAGGAGTAGTCAAGCTTATTGCATGCAATCCATGCTTCTGTGTTTTCACATTCTGGCAGAAGCAATGCTGCAGTCCTTTATAATGCAATATAATAAGGGCTCATATTTCTGGAATGGGCACTCTCCACATTCAGAAATGCTAATATATTTCTCTGAGTGATAAAACTATCAGGGTGGAAAACAGTGCACCTGCGAAGAGCAGAATGATACAGAAAATACCCTTTTCATGGTTTATACCCATTTTTTAAAAATAGTGTCTTTCAAGAAGGATATGCTTTAAATAATGCTATGGGTGTGGGAGGTGGAAGAAAGAGGCAAAAATGCCCTGTTTGCCTCATCCGCCCCCCCCCTTTCCTCCGTCTTCATTCCCTTTGGAAGGGAATGAAAATGGGGGAAGTGGGGGCGGATGAGGTAAACCACTAGATTCACCCCTTTCTTCCACCTTCCCAGGTTGAAGGGAATGAAGACGGGGGAAGTGGGGACGGCCGCGGCAACCCTCAATGTTCACCCCCCTCCTCTGTCTTAGGTTCCTCCCCAAAGGGGGAGAAGGCAGAGGAGGGGGGCGCGAATGAACTGGGAAACACTTTGCCTCACCCCCTGCCCGATCTCCTGCCTCTTCACTCCGTTTGCGAAGGGAGCGAAGAGGCAGGTGATTGGATGGCGGGGTGAAGCAAATTGTATCCGGTTATAAGATGACCCCTGATTTTGGATCATATTTTTCAGGGCTCAAAGGTTGTCTTATACGCCAGAATATATGGTAAGCAAAGGAAGACCTCCATCAAGATGTAGGATGGTTTTTCCCTCACCCACTATTCAAGGCTGGAATGAAATCTTTTGAGATTTCAACCTCTTATGCAACTTCTGATCTTATAAGAAGATGGCATGTCAGATCTTTGAGAAAGATCAAATGGTTGAGAAACCATTTTACGGTCCTCTTTTAGGTACATATGACATCCTTTCCATTTCTGTGTAACAGTATGGGTTTCTCTAGTCACCTTTAAAGGTCACGTAGGATTTTTCTGGATTTATTCCACAATTGGCCCTTGGAATTGTCTTTTCTTTCACCTACTCCATCTTGTTATTTTGGTTCTTGGAATATCATTCTCCAGACATTACCCACACAGGTGTAATCACAAGTGAGGCCCCCTTCATAGACAGGGAAGAGCAACATGGTATGTATTGGAAGATGTTTCCAATGATTTCTTGACCCCAAGGCATTTAGGCCCTTTTAGAAAATCAACAAATCAATACTCTGAATTAGGCTTGGAAGAAAAAAGGGCATTCAGTACTGGAGAATGGATGCAGTATAACATTGAGGGCTTTGCAACTGATTTAGTTGAATCCTAAATACAAGCATCTCCTGCTTTTTGTCCATCCACTTCTTGATGATCTGGTGTTTTGATGCTTTCAAATTATAACCAGAACCTATTAATTCAGTGTGTGATCTTCTCTTTCAACCACAGATCGAATTAAAAGAGCAGAAGTAGGCACTATCCCAGGGGAATTCTGCCTTTTTCGCACATCCCCACCCCACCTAGGAAACACCTAGGAAACAGCCCAGGATATCATCAGAAAGGCTGTGAGTGATTCCTTTGCCAAAGTTCCCTTTGCAGTCACGGTCCTGGGCTTCTGCAGTTCAGCAGTGGGGGGATAAGTGGGGGATACAGTACAGTATTTAAACAGAACAAAAAAGGTGGTTCTTTGCATGATGCTTTTGCCACAATGCACTGCTTTCTTTGACTCAGTGCCATCTTTTGTTCAGTCTGTGTACTTATTCAACAGGTTAAGTACCAGAGCACTGTAGGTTCCACATTTCAATAATTTTCATTTTTTTTATAGTACTTTGGTCCTTAACTGTTGAATAAGTGAGGGATGGCTGTAACAAAATGAATCAAACTTCTCAAGAAATCAGCTCTGTCTTTTAATTTCACCATATATGTGGAGAGGGAGCTAACATTAGCTGTGGTTGTTTTATATGAGCAATTCTGGACCTAGCTTCCTATTTTGTCCCCAATCATGTGTTCTGAGCATTTGTGGAACAAGTGTATCATGTGGGAATAAAGTAGAAAACCAGATCAATACAAGAGATGTGAGAGTGTTCTTAGGAATTTTTACATTTGATCTGGATTTTTAAGCTTATCTACAAATGTGAAAGCGCAAAGGATCAGAAGACTGACAAAAACCCAGAAGCTAAAGTAATAACTTTTTGATGCTCTTGATCACCTTCTGTATCCATAGATCCTTAGAAATATTTCGTTACATTGCTGCAGCCAAATTCCAAGGTGACCATCTGTCAATTAGTTTAAGGAATGTTCTCAAAGACCTTCTTACTTCTTTACAAGTTAAACTGGAATTTGCTTTTCTGACACATCTTTGAGATACAGGGAGACATCAGGGCTAAATTGTTAATGGGATCAGAATAGTTAGTAATAAGTAAATAACATGAATTCTCATCTGATGTAAGAACACCATGCAGGGATTGCATGATGAGTGTAAAAGCTATCATGGAAATTTGAATCAAAGTTATTAGCAGATGTTCAGCAGTGCAGAAGAATGATTCATAAATAATAAAGTACAGCCGTAGCTAAGAGCTCTTAATTTTCATCTTTTTCCAGGACATATATTGGAATAGCACCTCCCCACTGTGATGAATTTCAGTTAAACTACATTGAGAAATCATTCAAGTGACAATGATTTACAAATGATCCATTATTGTTATTGTTATTGCTGCTGCTGCTGTTGCTTTATGAATTGGAGAGTGTTCTTTTTTTATGACCACATGCTTGTTAATAAACATGATTCAAATCCCATTATGATATGACTTTAGTATAGAACTGGTTGAAAGATAAAGCAGAATCATGTACTAATCCTAAAGCAGGTAATACTGATGATTAAAAATAGCAAACATAAGAGAGATGACAAAAATATATAAAGTATTTTTTGCTTATAAGCGAAGAAACCTGTTGGCTTTGACATTGTCTTTTACAAATTAGTCCATTTTGTCTTTTACTCAAGAAGCCATCACTAATTCATTTACCTCCATGATTGCCTTTGTGATAACATAGGAGATTATCAGATGCGGCTAATGTGGCACCATAATGATGCTAGGGGAGTGCAAAAGGATGCCAATATCAGACAATGTCATCCTTTTGCATTCTGCTGGTGTCATTATGGCTTTTCTTTTTATTGATGGGTCGAGCTGTCAATAGATCCCCAATTGCAATTTGGTGCCGGCATTGCAGGCATGTGAAACCTTGGGCCATTTAACACTCGTGCAGTGTCAATGGGCAGTCCTGCCAGAACACTTCCAGGTGAGATTGTGACATCCAGGTAAGTGACACACTTTTTATGGCCCTCGTCAGGTTACTCTTAAGTTTTAAAGTTTGTTTTTGTACTTGATATAACTTTTTTTGGTGTTATTTAACCAAAATTGTTTATTTTTAAATTTCCAGTACTCACATCTTCTTGAAAGAACAGGCAGGATTTTAGTCCAGGAAGTGAACAGAACTCTGTTAGAGCTCCGTTCATTCCTGGGCTGCCTGTCAACATAAGAGAAGACAAGTATGATGAGGAGAGTTATTGTGCTGGGCAGGATTGGAGATTGTGGGTCAGGAACACTTTTTGTGTTCCTGTCTGATAATCTCCATAGATAACCCTTTATGTGTCAAACCAGCTCTTTCATTCTTTTCCATTCTGTAGGGCTCAATTCATCAAAAGACAATCAAGACTGAATCCTTGTTTAGGCATTACTCACAATGTTTACATATTTCTACCATCCTTGGAATATCAGATATATTGGTCACATGGAATGCCTTCACGCAAACAGGAGCTTCTCTTCTTCAGATGCATCACTTCCCACATAGGGCTTGTCTAGACCTGCCTGTCAGTGTATTCTGGCCCTGGATCAGGCCTGTTCACCCTGCCCCATTATGTGAACAAAACAACTGGAAGTCCACACTGACACATCAGCATGTACTGGCAGCCACCTCCACTGCTGTCCACATCACTCCCTTACTGGCCAAGATGGAGGCCTGCAGCATGTGATCACACCTGGTCACATGCAGGGGGCCTTGATTACATGCTGCAGGCCTCCGTCCAGACTTCAGAGAGAGTGAGGTGGGTGGCAGCAGAGGTGGCCACCGGTTTGGGCTGCCATGCAGGTATGGACTCCTGGGTTCCCGCGGAGCCAGATAAGTTTTTTTTTAATGAGGCAGTTTCTCCCGGGTGTTAAAATATAATGGTGTAATGGGCTTTACCCTGACTTCCCCGTCTTTGTCGCAGGCTTCTTTAGGAATGTCTGGGGACAAAGGTCCTGCATCATATGTACTGCAGGGCTCCAGGATGGGGAAAAACAGGATAAATAGTCCATCAAGACAAGCCCATGAAGGAAGTCCTGGTTTCTCTGTGTGGGTGTGAACTAAGCATTCCTCAACCTTATGTTTAAAAATGTGGTATCATCAGAAGAGCTGTTTAGCAGTGGAATGCACTGCCTTGGAGTGTGATGGAGTCTCCTTCTTTGGAAATTTTTAAACAGAGGCTGGATGGTCATCTGTCGGGAATGCTTTGATTGCTTATTCCTGCATGGCAGAGTGTTGGACTAGATGGCCCTTATGGTCTCTTCCAGCTCTATGATTCTATAAACATTGTTCAAGTTTCATGAAAAAAAAATTAACCTTAATTTTGAGAGCGAGCATGATGTAGTGGTTGGTGTGTTGGTTGGACTAGGACTCTGGAGGCCAGGGTTTGAATCCCCACTCATCCACAGAAACCCACTGGATGCCCTTGGGAAAATCACAATCCCCCAGCCTAAGAGGATAGCAATGTCAACCTCCCTCTGAACAAATCTTGCCAGGAAAACCCTGTGACAGATTTTCTTTAGCTTTGCCTTAAATCAGAAAGGACTTGAAGGCACACAACAACAACAAAGTGTGTGTCATCTAAGTATTGTCTGATTGTTTGTAATTGGACTTTAAAGCCATGTTTACTTGATAGTCACTATCTTTGCTTGATGGTAGACTAGGCAACCTGCATTCCATTCAGTTCAGATTAAAACTGGCACTTATGAGCACCATTTGAGAACTTGTCGAGAAAAGACATATTTTCTTGGAAGTTGTAATGAATGTATTTGTAATTGCCAAACCTGTTGGATACTCTTGTGGTGGCTACTGCTTTTCCTTTCCCCCTTCCTCCTTGGCCGTCCATCTCTTTTCCTCTACCCTATTGCTGTTTTCTCCCTATATTGCCTCCCTTGCTCTGTGAGCACCTCCAAAATGGTGGCAGAGGGAGGGAGACTTCTTAGACCTAAATTCAAGTGTAGTCATAACTAGTTCTAACTAGAATGGACACAGTGAATCAATGCAACTTCACATAAATTTTAATTTACCACATTTCCACTGACTCAATTTATTTGGGATTGACAATAAGATTTAGGCCTTAGTCTGCTTGCCTTCTTTCATACCCACAGTCTCTTTTCCTTACTCCCCATTGTCTCGATTAAATTTCAGTGAATGGAACACTTCTAGGACAGTGTCCCAGGATGCTGAGAATTATAGCTTTCCACACGATGCTGACAAACCTCACATGCTTTTCCTGGAATACTTACAAGGATCTACATTTCTCAAGATGCCTGGAAGGCATGATGAAAGTATGGAGAAAAAAAAGAAAATGAGAAAGGGAGGAAGAGGAACAGAGAAAAATCTGTAACATACTTACTTTTCTGCTATTATAAGTGGAATAGCACTAGTTCTGTGGATTAAGGGCCTTAATGCCCAGCCTTATTTGGAAAATAGCATTACAATGGGCCCTTGGTATCTGCTGGAGTTTGGTTCCAGGACCAAAATCCCTGGATGCTCAAGTACCATTATATACAATGACATAGTAAAATAGTGTCCCTTATATAAAATGGCAAAATCATAGTTTGCTTTTGGGAATTATTATTTTATTTTTTGAATATGTTCAAGCAATGGATGGTGGAATCCATGGATACAGAAACTGTGACTATGGAGGCTGACTGTATAATGCTGGCAGATCTCTGCAAGGTAATTTCCATTGTACCTTCTACAGTGACCAGTTTTTGCTGAATTGTTTTTCAAAGCATACCGTAGTTTATTTTGCAATTGATTTTTAGCAGACAAAACGAAAAATAAAATAAAATTGTAGACTAAACTGTAAAGGTACACCTGACCTTCATGTTATAAGCACGCAATTGCTTCTAGGTCAAAGAGAGGATGGGTTTAGAAACCAAAAATGTACTAAATGACAATATATACCATGGTTAGCATACAATGGGGTTGTCTGGACTCTAGGAAAGGGCAATACTGTTCCCCTGCAGACTTCCGTGCACCCCCAAAGCAAGTTCTGGAGGGCTTAGAAAATCCCCAGAATCTTCTTTTGGGAGAAAGTAGCTTGAAAGGCTACAAGTATTCTGATTTGGCAGGGACAGTATGGAGATTTTCAGATGCAATTTTTGGCAGTATATATTCCAAAACAGCTCTGTTGCTGCCGCGCGGCAGAGGAGCAGTTTTGGATGACGGCGTTCCTCTGCCGAACCCCTCCGTGTCACTTCCGTGACAGAATGGAGGAAGCCGTGTCATATTTCATTCACGATTGTTGCCCATGAGTGAAATATGACGCAGCTTCCTCCATTCTGTCACAGAAGTGACACGGAGGGGTTCTGCTGCACGGCTGCAACGGAGCTGTTTTGGAATATATACTGCCGAAAATTGTGTCTGAAAATCTCCTACATCTTTAATCCTCTGTCATCCTACTTTTCCAGCTGTTTTTAAAATGTACCATTTTGTCTCTCCTCCTCCCTCTTTTCCCTTTGTCCTTGGTTTACTTCCATCATTGCAAACTGTGTTCAAATCACAAAAGCAGTTTGCATTTGATTAATTCAGGGGCAGGAGAGGAGAGGAGGTGGTTAAAATCTTTCCCTTTCCAGTAGGTTCAGGCAAGAACAAACTGTTGCAGCCTCTCCTAGCTTGTAGTGTTCTTTCTCATTAACAACATAAATATGTCTTGGTTTTCATCTGCAAAATGTTGCTGTTTAATAGTTAAGTGACAGGAAAGAGAAATATAATAATAATAATAAATAATAATAATAAAATGTATTTATACCCCGCCCCTCTGTTAAACAATCGGGGCAGCTTACAAAAATTAAAATACAATACAGATAAAAATCCCTAAACACCCCCACCCCCACCCTCCCCCATAAAACATATTAAACAAGTATAAGTTAAAAAGCAATTGATCTAAAATCATATTTAAAAACAATAGATATAATAAATACAATAAATAGCCAGCGGACTAAACGAGGCCAGGATCCCCTGAGGCCGGGATCTAATTAGGAAAGGTTTGCCGAAATATGCTGAACAATTAAGATTGCTGTGGGGTTCCAACAATGATTGGGCTGTGTGGGTCCCCCTGTAGACCTGCACTTGAGTGCTTTTCAGTTATTCTCAAATGTGGTCTTTGGTGTGAGGGACAATACCGGCCAGAACAGTATGTCTGTACTACACTAACACTCTGAGCTCAATTTTAGGTGCCAATTTTAGGGTCTAATTTTCTAAATGTCTTGGGCCTTGTTGTTTTTATTCTGATTATGGATTTCATTTCTTTTTATTACATTATATATTCTTATTTCTATAGTTTATAATTTCATTTTAAATGGCTATACTGCGATTGTAAACTGCCCAAACAGCATGGTTATGGGGCTTCATATGACTGTTAAATATTAATAATAATATTTTGGTGACTACCTTAATTCACAAGTTCGATTACAAGCCTGTATGGCAGCAGCATGTACCATCAGGAAGGTCTGCTAACTCTGAAAATAAAAATGACATTTTCATTTGCAGGGGAATGGAATGAGAATAGAAAATGAATTAGTCATTCTTTTTTTTTAAAGCATTTTTTATAACTTGGATATACAACCCTGATACAAGTTTACCAAAAAAAAAGGTGGTGATTCAAACCATGTCTTTGTAATGAACCTTCTCTCCCTATATTCCATTTCTAATGGAATATGCAGAATTTTTAAAGCTTTCCTTTCAATGAAATATGTCACCCAAGCATTCCTTTAAATATAAAAAAAAATGGTTATTATTAATATCTCCTATGAAATTTGTTTAAAGAGAGGGAGTTGGTAAACTGTGAAATGTGTTTCCTAATATTGTTGATTAGGTTTGATCATTCGATTAAGGTGAATCGATATAGTTTTCTCACCAGATCATAGATTAGTCCTTGAATTGTGTAGGATTCAAATCGTAAAGAAAACCACAAGAGTAAAGTTAATCACATTTAAAAGTGGGCTACATGACCCAAGACATATTAAAGCTACATTTAAGGGGGGAAATGAGAGGAGTCATAATCACAGCCTGACAGAGTTTAGAATACAAAATCTAGACAAGAGTTTAAAAGAAAGATAAATCAATAAGTAAATTATGGGCAGCTATAATATATAATCTGGACAAAATTATGTTTTCTGGCAAACTTCCCAGAATGTAGTTATAATGGCTGAAATTATGACATCTAAAATGTTTAAATCTTTTAAAAATTTATTGGACTTTTTTGAGGGGGGAAGGACCCAAAGAATATATGTTAAATTTGTTCAGCATTAGAATTGCTATTTTCTGTACATTACTGATGCTGGCTTTAATTTAGACATGAAAAGCAGAACTATAACCAATAGCATTACTATGTTGTTTTAGGATTTTAAAACGTGTGGGGTTTTCTTTCTTGCTGGGCTTGGAATTCACTCTGCATGCTGGTGAATACGGAGATACATGCCAGCCGTAAGAGGTTTTAAGTATATTGACATTTTCCAATCAATGATTCCAATTAGTTGATTGTACTTACCAGTGTTGCTGTTTCAATGTTGAGCTTTTATTGCCCTGATCTCACAGCAGAACTTGGGAAGTTATTTTTCAGAAGATTAAATATACTGATATGCTGGAGCCTTCCAGAATTGATGAGTGCTAGGATGATGTTCTTGGACCAGGAGTATCATCCTAACTTTTGCTCATATACTGGCAGCCACTTCAGTGTGATATTTTATGTACAGTATTCTTGTTAAAAACCACAAACTAAGCTCTAACTGTGGACACTCCCCTGCAAAAGTGAGGAGAACCAGTTCCCCATAGTTCTTGGACTGTGTGTGTTTGGGTGGGGGAGAGACATACCTCATCTCAACATTTTCTCTGGCAGCTCATATTAGATTGGGTGTAGAGGTTCTAGATTGGATGTACAGATGTATTGGATATAGCGAACCAGCATGGTGTAGTGGTTTGGGTGTTGGACTAGGACACTAGGAGACCAAGGTTTGAATCCCTGTTCGGCCATGGAAACTCACTGGGTGACCTTGGGCAGTCACATTCTCTCAGCCTCAGAGTAAGGCAATAGTAAACCCCCTCTGAACAAATTTTGCAAAGAAAACCCCCATGATAGTTTTGCCTTAGGGTCACCGTAAGTCAGAAATAACTTAAGGCACACAACAACAACAACAACAACAACAACAACAACGGTTTTATTACACCAGCAAAAGTGCCTGCAAAGTGCTCACTTCCAGGAAGAAGGCTATTTGTATCATTCTTCATCTCTTCACAGCCCTCAGTACAATCTTCCCTTTATGAGCCCACTAGAGCTCTTAGATCACCTGGAGAAGTCCTTTTCTCTATCCTACCATCATCTCAGGCTTATTTGGTGGGAACAAGGGGGAAGGTCTTCTCATTGGCTGCTCACAGGCTGTGGAACTCCATCTCCAGGGATGCCAGGATGGCTCCGTTTGTTTTCTCTTTCTGTAAACAGGTAAAAACATTTCTATGTCAGCAGGTATTTGCATTGTGATGTGGGCTAAACTTTTAAATGCTGTGTGATTTGTATTTCAAACAGTTATATATTTCAATATTTTAATGTTTGTGATTTTAACTGGGTAAATTGTTTAATTTGTTTTTAAACTTGATATTTATACTTTTAATCATTTGTATTGTTTTTAACTTGGCCTGTTTTAAACTCATTGTTAGCTGCCTTGAATCCCTATATTGGGAGAACGGTGGGATACAAATAAAATAAATAATAACCTCTCTCTGGCTTTTCTTCACAAACAAAGATTCAGGAAGGACTCATCCTGCGTTTTCTGCAAACACGCTGGTGACTAAAAAGGCCAATCTGAGATAGACAAGTCTGGTTGCAGAAAGCACAGCAGAAGGTTTCCTTGGGTGATGTTACCGGGTTGTGATTCTTTCTGCATTGCCGTTTCTCTTCAAGACTTGTTCGGTGTGAGTTCTCAAATAAGGCTGCAGCATTGTGGATAGTGTGTCTCCATGCCTCCCAATATGAGGCCAGGGTGGACCATTGTTGGTGATCAATTTGGCCAAGCCTGAGATGTTGTTTCAGGGAATCCTTGTATCGCTTTTTTGGAGCGCCTCTCTTACGCTGACCTGTGGCGAGTTCACCGTAGAGTACTATTTTTGGGAGGCGATGGTTCTCCATCCTAGAAACATGCCCTGCCCAGCACAGCTGTGTTCTCAATATCATGGCCTCAATGCTGGTGATCCCTGCTTGCTCAAGGACAGCAACATTCGTCACATAGTCAGTCCAGTGTATATTTAGGATTGTGCATAAACAGCGCTGGTGGAAGCATTCGAGGAGTCGTAAGTGGTGGTGATAGGTGACCCATGTTTCAGATCCATAAAGGAGAATAGATAGTACAATGGCTCTATACACACTGATTTTTGTGTTTCGCCTCAAGTGTTTATTACTCCAGACTCTTTTGTAAAGTCTTCCAAATGCGCTATGTGCCTTTGCTAATCTGTGATCGATCTCTTTGTCAATCTTGGCATCTGAGGAGATTATGCTTCCCAGGTAGGTGAACTGCTGAACGGACTTAAGCATAGAATTGCCAACGGCAATGTGGGGATGGTGGTGTTTGTCCTGTGGTGCAGGCTGGTAAAGAACTTCCGTTTTCTTCAGGTTGACTTCCAGCCCAAACAGCTCTGCAGCTGTTGTGAAGCAGGATGTTAGGCGCTGCAGAGCTGCTTCTGTGTGGGCAACAAGGGCAGCATCGTCAGCAAAGAGCAGTTCACGGACTAGATAGTTTAGAGTCTTAGTGCGAGCCCTCAGACGGCTTAAGTTAAACAAGCTGCTTCTGTGTGGGCAACAAGGGCTGTGCGGGGGGGGGGCTTCTCCGTGGCTGGCAGCCATGGAGAAGCCCTCCCCTCCACACAGCTTCCTCCCTTCTCCTTCAGCTGTGCGGGGTGGGGTGGGACTTCTCCGTGGCTGGCAGCCATGGAGAAGTCCTCCCCTCCCCACACAGCTTCCCCCCTTCTCCTTCAGCTGTTCGGGGTGGGGGGGCTTCTCCATGACTGGCAGCCATGGATAAAATCACCCCCCACCCCGCGCGGCTTCCCCCACTGCCTCTGGAGCCGTGCAAACGCTCCCACACCGCTGGGGTCCCTTAAGACTTAATTCAAGATTTAAAGCCCTAATAATAATAATAATAATATACCATTACACCATCCATTCAACCTTCCCTCAGAGGCAGTGGAGGAAGAGAGAAGACTTTTCTCCTGCAAGTTTTAGATTGAATGGCAATGTGCAGGCTAAGTCAACCAGCCAACCTTTGCCTTAGCTCCTGTCACTGCAGGGAGGAGGTGGGCCAAGCAGCCTTCAAGCCTTCACAGACCCCCACTAATCACAGGTTAAGAACCACTGGTGTGGGGGAGTTTGGGATATACTTGCCATAGAAGAGAAGGGGGGGTCATCTTATATGGCGAATATATCCCAAACTCTATATTTTAACTTAAAAATTGGGGGGTGGTCTTATACGCCCTGTCGTCTTATACGCCGGAATATATGGTGATGGAGATGAAAGCAAAACTGATAGAACTGTCCATCCCTAATACAGGGCAAAATACAAGTACAGAATGCCTGGACTGAAGTGTAATATGAGAAAAAACTTATCTATCCTATATTAGGATATATGTGACCAACTTATGATATAGACAATCTGATATTTTCAGCTTTATGCTACTCAGTTGCACACTTATCTTCATAAATATAATATGACCCCAATTCCTGGCTCATATTATCACATTTCAATTCTACTTTTATAGCCGGTATTTCTATATAACAGAGAAATGAAATGCTAGAAAAAATATCTGGTTTTACCCATACAGTGTATCGCACTGCTATAGCAGTAAATTAAAATAATTCTAATAAACAGGAATATTTTTTGTTGTTTTAGTTTTTCTCACTGATGTGAAACTTATTCCTCTATTGTTCACATATTTGTATACAAACTGAATATCTTTTGTGTTGAATTGATCTAATAAGCAATCCAGTTTAATTATTAAATCTGGTTCAATATTTAATTTGGTTTAATAAAAGTGGCCCTGCAAAATGTGTGGATTTAATTGATTGGTATTAGTAATGTATCATTTAGAATACATTAAATATTTATTGTAGAGCATGTCTTTAAATTATTCAACATTGAGATGAGATAACATGGAACTTTTTTGAATCAAATTGATGTGAATACAAAAGCAATATTTCAATTAAAAGTACCTCCACCCACCCAGATGCATTAAACAGAATCATTGATACATTAGAATAAGAAATAACCTTTCTTTGTTTAATGGAAGCATCCATGAGTGAGCCTATCAAAAAGCAACAAAACTCAGCAGGGTGTTAATGCACAGCACACATAAAGAGACAATTAGGAGATGCAAAACATAACACTGGTGCTCAAAATGAAATGAAATGGCTATTTAAGTTTTCTAGCTTGGATATGCAGCTCAATGTGCCAAGCATTTCAGTCTAATAGCTATTCAGAATTCTGAAGAAAATTCAAAGTACAGAAGTCCTTTGTCTGAGAATTTAATACTATGATGCAAAAGTCAGCTTGTGTGCTTCCGCTGGCTCACATCGTCCTCGTCCTCATCCTTGCTGGTGGAGATGCGATCTCAGAGATGTAGGAGATTATCAGACAACCATCTAAAAATGTTTTTTTACCATTATATTTAAAAATGTAAGGGTTCTAGTATAATAACACTTCTTATCCCATGTAGCAAGAAGATGCAAGCATGTGTCAAAGCCTAAAAACACCAAAATGAACAAAGAAGACAAACACATAAGCACTGAAACACTCTTAAAGACTTGCCAGCAAAATGGGGAGGTTCATAAAGAGTGCCCCGTACCTAGTTTTCACATTCTTACCTGGAAGTGTTCTGGTGGGGACCACCCATTGATGCTGTATTCACAAGAGCAGAATGGGATGCAGTTTCGCACGTAGGCAATACCATGGGGGGGGGGGGAAACACCATCGGCGATCAATTGAAAGCCTGGCCCATTCATAAAACAAGAATGCCTTTTTCACAACAGCAGAACACTTGGAGAATGACGTTGTGCGATCGAGGAGCCGTTTCGTGCTATTCTGTCATTGTTATCATGCCATATTTGCCGCATCTGATGATCTCTATACTTACAAATGTTTACTTCATATTGTCTTGTGACCTGACTCCCCAAACCTACCTTAACAATCAGCAACCACACTAAGTAACAGAGGTCGGTGATTGGCATTGTAATGAGGAGCTATGACAGCAGCCCTGCTTCTGATTGTTGCACCGCACATCACTAGCAGGAGGAGCTGGAATTGTCATTTGACTGTACCTCAGTTGCCAGCAGAAGAGATCTCCATTGCTCAGAGTAGCTGCTGGCTGTTAAGGTTCATATTTGTATGTGGGGGAGGGCACATGTGATTGTGGCAATAGTGCCATGATCGTAAATATAAATATGATCAGTTACAAATAACTGCTCAACAGGTTGCTAGTCATTATTATTATAACTATTATTACCCCATTTCCCCCCAAAATGGGACTCAAGGTAGGTTTTATGTGGTTGTGAAACTCTAGTAGCAAATCTGAGCCAAAAGTAGATCTAGATCCGCTGATGGTTCTCTGAATAACGTGCAGTACATTACAAGGGTTTTTAAGCCCAAGTATTCAACAACAGCACCACACACACACACACACACACACACAAAGACTCTGCCCTAAATTTTACTAATACAATGAAGAAACTAGAACAGTTTTGCGCAAAAGGATTGTGATAGCAATTTAATTCTGGCACTAAAAATGAATTCCTATGATCAGAGTTCAGGTTCTTGTTGTATCTCAGGGTTAATTTTTTTTTTAAAGGAATAGATAAATATTTTGGAAAAGGCAAAAAGTGTTACATGCCTTTTCCCAAAGTCATACATCTTGAAGCGCTCAGTTCAGAGCCCATATAGGTTGCTAGAACAGTGGATGGTTAGAGCTTGCTATGTGATAAAAGACACAGTATTAGAAGGACTGTAGTCATGTATTGATATATGATTTCTATGATCATGTACTAATGTGCACATTGAGACCATTTTGCAAACACCACCAATGATTTAGTGAAGCCAGAGCTCATGGACATGATGCACCAGGACTTTTTGACTCCTAGCAATGGTGGTGTCCTCTCTTACCCTACTCAGAATTCCCTGCTTCCTCTAGATGTACCTATGATCCTTATAGCATCTGTGTGTCAAACTGATTTGCACAGCAATAACATATTATTTCAACATATAACATATTGTTCCAAGCTATCCTTTCTGTGATTCAATGTTTTTGGAGGCTATTTGGACTTTAATGGACAAATATGGCCCATTAGGTTGGTAAAGATCAGCTCCTGGTGGAAAGGAAAAGTGCAAGAACTAGTTTGCCAATATTGATCAATGCAGATGCCTATATTTTTTAACTCTAGTTTGGACATGACTAGAAGAACTGTCATGATGAGCACTGGCAAAAACAAAGAATTTATCACCACCAAGACTAACAAGTATTGGATGCCTGCTGAAAATAAAACGAGGCTGAGAGCATTAAAAAAAAAAAAGACCATGTACTAAATGTTAAAAAAATAATATTGCCCAAACTGAGGTAGCTAGTTAGGTATCAGTCTATTTATAATACCTGATGTTCTGTATGTTATATATTTTATGATATTTATTTCAGTCCTTTCTCAAGAGAAGGAAGAAGAGGAAAATGACTTGCCATCAAATATCTGAACATTTTAGCCAAATGTTTACCTCTTTCTGCCCATCCATATTTTGAATTGGATCAATGGCCATGTTGAAGAATGGAGACAATGTGATTAATGAGTTAAACGATTAATAACATATTGAATGAAATGCTGTCTGTGCAGCAGCCTTCTCTGAAATGAGGGGAAAACACATGAACATTCACAGCCTTTGAAAACTGAGATGAGTAAATTGGTCTTTTTTCATCCAATGAAATGATTTAACATAATATCTTTGACTAGTTAGGTTTAGGAAGTGGGTTCTCGGTATTTTTAACTTTAAAAAATGTGCTATTTCACTTTCTACACTTTTCAGCCTCATTGAGTAAATCTGCATTACAACCTTGAGTTCCCAGTATTTCATCTTGGATATTTCTCCAGTGGATTGCAGGTTGAGATCCATTACGCACTATCCCAACCTCGCTAGTCTCTTGTCAGAAACCTAGCTGAGCTCAGAAAAGTGGCATGAAAAATACCCCGCTCCACCACAGAATATGCAGCTGGAGTGTTAACTTCATTTTGTGAGTCATTTGCAATTTCATGCTTTTTGCTGAATTTTAAATGACATCAAATCATATCCCTGTAGCTGAAAAAACCCAGCCACTTAGGGGTCTCGGCCATGACAATCTAAAGCAGCTGAGAAATAGCTTGGATCAAATAGAACATATGAAACAGGGAAAGTCAAATCGACACAGTTGCATTGATTAGCAGAAGCATAAGTTCATTCAGTCACTGGTTGAACTGCTATGCACTTTCCCCTTTTGTGAGGTTTAGTCACTGGGATTAGCAGGCATGTCAGTGCAAAGATTAAGATGGATGGATTTTTTTTTTTAAAGTTAACATGACCCTTTAGATCTTGATCTTCAGAATGAACCTGTAAGGATAAAAGACTTGAGAACAAATCCATTGCCAGTATTTTTTTGAGTGCCCTTAAATAACATGGGAGAGTCCCCCATTTCTGGCTGTTTTGTAAAGACCAAAATCTGAGGGAGAAAAATAACATTGTTCTAGTCTGAGAGGCTATTAAAGACTTGCATTAGCAGTGCACTGGAATCGTTGTTAAAGGAATGATGATTTAGCAATCAAATTAACTTCACATATCTTTACATAAAACTTGAAAGGGGACAGTGTTTCAGCAGTGTTAATAATCCATTACTTTAACTTTCTCCTTTCTTTTTCTCTTTTTCCCTTTCTTTTCCTTTTTTTCCTGTGCTAATGGATGAATCCATTTTATGACAAGTGCAGCTTTTAACAGTCTGGCTTTGTTTGCCTTAAATTTATATAAACTTGAAATATAGTCTCCCTGACAAATGAGGTTACAAGGAACTAAATGGAAAATCTTATTTGCCACCACAGTGGTGACATGAAGAATTGCAGTCTTTAGCTCAGGGCTACTAAGCTCTTAATAACAAAAGAAAGGTACTTCATCTTTGCCCATAGGCATGATTACAATGAAGAAAAAAAAATAGATGCCATGGCTTGTAGAAAAAAAAATATTCATGCCACTGTGAAAAAAATATTGATTTTTAAAGGTGAGAAGTGGAATATCTTAAAGTGTTTGATTTAATCAAGCGATCACATTTTTAAAAGAAATTGAGAAGATTGCAAAATGTTCTGATGAAAACCTATATGAAACAAGGAGGGAGAAGGAGAAAAGCTATTGGGTAAAAGAAAACCTCTTCATAATTACACATAGTTCTACAGAGTTGGTATGAATGCACAAGGTAAGTCAACTGCAAACATTGTACCAGGCATTTAAATTGTCTTAAATGTAAATGCTGTTTCTGTATACATATCTGGCTGCATTCCAAACTACTTTATCAGCACAGATAGTAAAGGTTATCATAGAAACCTAGGAGTAGAAAATAATAGTAGAGTTGGTTAGGATAATCTGTAACTTTTGGGTTTATCTGGAAAGATCCTTGAGCCTGAAATGTTACCTCTCCAGCTCTTCAAATGCACAACTAAACTGCCCGGAGTCATTCTGAAAGTACATGTACATCATTGTTTCTTGGTGCAAAATGTTTTGGATATCCTTGCATTGGTAGGTTCACCAAATTCTTATGACATTTATTCTTTTTTCAGGAAGCTTTCAAAGCAAGAATATAACCAACAATTCATTTTTTCTAATTCTAAAATTTATGAAAACAAAAATATTCTGTGATTAGTACTTAAATTTCAATCATGCCGGGTTGCCTTTTAGCCAACAGTGTGATGCGGCAGCTAAAAAGGCCAATGCGATTTTGGGCTGTATCAATAGAAGTATAGTGTCTAGATCAAGGGAAGTAATAGTGCCACTCTATTCTGCCTTGGTCAGACCTCACTTAGAATACTGTGTCCAGTTCTGGGCACCACAATTCAAAAAGGATATTGACAAATTGGAGCGTGTCCAGAGAAGGGCAACTAAAATGGTGAAAGGTCTGGAAACGATGCCTTATGAGGAGAGACTTAGGGAGCTGGGTATGTTTAGCCTGGAAAAAAGATGGTTAAGAGGCGATATGATAGCCCTGTTTAAGTATTTGAAGGGATGTCACGCTGAGGATGGAGCAGGCTTGTTTTCTGCTGCTCCAGAGACTGGAACATGGAGCAATGGGTGCAAGCTCCAGGAACAGAGATTCCACCTCAACATGAGGAGGAACTTTTTGACAGTAAGAGCTGTTCAGCAGTGGAACACACTCCCTCGGAGCGTGGTGGGGTCTCCTTCCTTGGAGGTCTTTAAACAGAGGCTGGATGGCCATCTGTCGGGGATGCTTTGATCAAGATTTCCTGCATGGCAGGGGGGTTGGACTGGATGGCCCTCGTGGTCTCTTGCAACTCTGCGATTCTATGATTCTATGAAACTTTTAAGTTCCTTCTGGGGTATGTCCATTTGTGTGATTCAACACTCATGGTCAGGTTTTCTTTAAAGTTTACCTTTATTGCTCAAAGGGTATGTGGTTCTGACTTATCCTATACATAGATGCTTAACTTGCATGCACTGTGTGAACTGGCATTGAGATCCCCTATGCTGAGATTACAAGTGGAACCTACAAGAAAATGTACAGAGTGCTGCTGTCCTGAGATTTAGGCAACTAGCTATGTCCACTTTCTTTGCTCTTGGTGCTGATTCCCTTCTCCCAATGGACACTCACCTTTCTGTGTCCTGAGTCTTCATTCTTTTTTTATTTTGTTTTTCCCTTTCCATTTTTTCTTAACTTTTAAAAATACATGTTGGAGTGTCGAGTCCTGTTGATATCTACTCCTTGTACAGGGAGGCTGAGTTTTGGCTATATAAGAACCCACATTCAGAGAATGAATTTGCTTTTAGCATATTGGTTTTATATACAATACACAAACTACCTTCTTCATATTAAAGGCCACTCTATGACCAATGCATATTGCTTATTTTCCAGCCTGCATGAGTGTTTTTGCTACTGGTGTGTGTGGATAAGACAATTTGCAAAAGGAAAATATGCATCTTCTTTTTCAATAAATTATGTCCTTTCCAAAGAAATGAGTTTGTAATATACCTGTAGGACTAATCCTGTTACCAGAAAATGGAACATGTAAATCAGACCTTATGCTTAGGAGAGTAAGACACAGTGGAAGACAATGTTTATTAAAGCTATATTCTGTTTTCAAAACATGATTAATTTATGCAACTATACATTCTTATACTAAAATCTACTAAACTCTCACTGATTCATCTTCATAATGGCTATGCCTTATGTCCCTCCCCTAAGCTTCTGTATTTCCTTTCCTCTGAGATGTCTTAAAAACAGGTGTTTTATTGTAGCTTAATCCCCCTTACATCAGTTGAGTTTGATTCATGTAATTTGCCTTAATTCATTAAATTTATTTAATTATTCTTTTGCAGAATGAAAGTCAAACAACTTGGCAAAGGACTTTTCTATTATTATTTTTTCAGCCAGTGAAAGTAACATTTTCTGCAGTTGAGGATAAGGAAAAGGATATCTAGCAATTGATTGCATGATTTTTACAAAATGATATTTTCCTGCGTGGCAGGGGGTTGGACTGGATGGTCCTCGTGGTCTCTTCCAACTCTACAATTCGATGATTCTATGATTCTATATTGTGAAACAGCTTTAAAATCCATATTCCCTCCCACCTCTCTTTTAAAATGCCTCACTTTGTGGTAGTCAATCTCTTTATCCTCCTTTCTGTACAAAAACTTTTACTTATTCTTGGCTCCATCCAATGCTTGGTTGGATCCAATCTATAGCAGAAAAAGTAGAGAAGTACCATGCTACTGTGGTCAGGCAGATGCTATAAAGATTGATAATACAAAATTCCTTCCTGCTAGCATCATGAAACTGTATAATGAATGGCAAAAGTGCTTGTGGGATACCATGTACCATTGCATGAGTTGGAATCAAAATACAGATCCGCCGCTCCATATGCATGAGACCAGTGTCTGCAGTTCCAATTATCTATCATCCAAAAATCTCTAGGCATTTCCTAGGTCCTCCAGCATGACTATGTGGTAACTTCTGCCAGAGTGCCTAGAGAGCCCACCTTTCTAGGCTTTCCAAGGTCCTCCAGCATGATTCTATGGCATCTGCTATTACTTAAAGTATTCACGGTAAGTCTGGGAACATATTTCCCACACATATGGGGGGTGACTGATACTGGATTTCGTATCTGTGCAACTATGAACATTAGGCAGAAGCTTTGTGCTTCTAGGAGGATACCACTGGACACAACCTCACAATTTTAAGAGGGACAGTTAAAAACAAACACATAATGTAAATTAAGAGGTAAATAAAATAAATGAATTCAAATTGAAAGATAAAAATATACCCAGACAAATAAAGTATTAACAATGCTTAAAAATAAACACAAAACAGTATCAGAGATCTTTGATAGAAAAAGCTAAAACCTCACCAAACTACAAATAACAGGATTCCATAGGATAGAAGGACAGGTTGCTTACCTGTAACCATAGATCTTCGAGTGGTCTTCTGTGAATTCACACAGCTGGGTTACTCCTGCGCCTGCGCAGAGCATCGGAACCTTCTAGAATCGCTAGGCAGAATGTGCTTTGATACATTTTTGGTGGTAACTCCGCACAGAGCTCACCAGCTCGACTCGCCAAAGTTATTGCAATCAGAAAGGCTGTTTTCCAAGACAGGAGTCTTAGGTCCGTGGATGCCATGGGTAAGAAGGGACATTGAACCAGTTGCGACAGGACCAATTCGAGGCTCCAAGTTGGTGTAGGCGCGAGTACCGGCAGATGCAGGTTGATGTAGCCTTTCAAGAACTTCTTGACAGTCGGATCCGTGAAGGGAGACGGGTAACCTCTAGTCTGGAATTCAACAGAAACGGTTGCCAAGTAGCACCAGATCGATGAAATCAAGAGCCCTGTAGAAGACAAGTGGAGCAGGAAGTCTAGGACGATCGGGATGGAGAACGGTTCCATGATCGATGCTCGATCAGATAGGAAGACCCCAAATTTCTTCCATTTGTATTAGTATGACTTGTGGGTAGCAGGCCTCCACACAGCATCGATGACAGCCTCTGGGGGATGGACCTCTGGGGGAATGGAAGGATGTACCAAGGATGGTTTCAAGGCCATAGCCTCCAAGCCGTCAGATGAAGCATCTCCACATCTGGGTGTCTGACCTTCCCGTGCTGAATGGTGAGAAGATCTGGACAGGACGGAAGTTGGATGAACCGGTGCTCAGCCAGATGCAGCAGGGGTGCAAACCAAGGTTGTCGGGGCCACCATGGGGAGATGAGGATGGCATCCACTCGGTCCCGATGTAGCTGCGTGATTACTCTCGTCAGCAGTGGAAATGGAGGAAAGAGGTAGAGGAGTGGTCCCGACCACTGGAACAGGAACGCGTCGCCCCTCGATCCCAGGGCGTGGCGCCTTGAACAGAACTGTTGACAGTGGGTGTTTTCTGGAGACACAAACAGGTCGACTTGAGGAGATCCCCACCGTCAGAATAGGTCTGCGGTCACTGACTCGTGCAGCTTCCACTCGTGGATGGAGAGACTGGAACAGCTGAGTCCTTCTGCAAGAGTATTCTCCTCTCCCGGGAGATGGATGGATTGGAGGACGATGTTCCTGCAGACACACCAATCCCAAATGTCCAGTGTGAGTTAGAGAAGCTGGGGGGACCTCGTTCCCCATTGCTTGTTCAGGTAGTACATCACTGAGGTGTTGTCCGTCCCTACCAGAACAGTCCTGTTTGTCACCAAAGTCTCAAAGGCCCAAAGCACCTTTTGGACACCGAGGAGCTCCAGGATGTTGATATGGAGAGTTCATTCTTTGGTGTTCCATGAACCCCATATCTCATAGGATTTGAGGTGTGTTCCCCACCCCAGCAGTGACGTGTCCGTTGTCAGAGAGGTGTCCGGTTGAGGAGGATCGAAGGGCATTCCTGACATGACATTGTCTGGTACCAACCACCAGTCTATAGACCGATGAACTGCCCGAGGCATCATGAGCACTTTCTTTGGGGAGTTGCACAGGGGGTCGAACACTTGTAGAAACCAGTGTTGGAGCGGACGGAATCAAAGCCTGGCCAGACAGGTCACATAGGTAGTAGCTGCCATGTGACCGAGAAGTACCTGGACGGAATGAGTGCAGAGCCTCCAGGACTGATGGCAAGCATGGACTAGAGAACGGAGAGAGTTGAACCGGTCTTGAGGCAGGTAAGCTGCAGCTGCACATGAGTCCAGCCTGGCCCCGATAAACTGGATCGCCTGAGCTGGTTGGAGCTGTGACTTCCCTATGTTGACAAGTCCCAGGCCGTCTAAGACATCTAAGGTAAGGTCGATATCGAGCTCGAGCTGATGTCGAGAGCTCGGCACAATTAGCCAGTTGTCGATGTAGGGGAAGACCACCACTCCACGCTGGCATAGGAAGGTGGCAACCACTGCCATGCACTTCGTGAAGACCCTCAGAGCCATTGAGAGTCCAAATGGCAGGACCCTGAACTGGAAAGTCTCGGTCCCCATCTGGAATGCCAGAAAGCGTCTGTGGGAAGGATGGATCCTGATGTGGAAATAGGTGTCCTTGAGGTCTATGGATGCAAACCAGTCATACTGTTCCAGGAGTGGAAGGATGGAGGCCAAGGTGACCATTCTGAACTTCTTTCATTCTATACATCTGTTCACCCCACGGAGGTCGAGAATGTGACAGAGTCCCCCGTCCTTCTTCGTGACCAGAAAGTACCTCGAGAAGAAGCAAAGGTGGTGAAGATCAGAGCCCACAGGTACACTAGCCCCCTTTTGCAACAGTGTCTGCACCTCCTCGAGGAGGGAAGGGGAGGGCGGTGTTGATCGAACCCGACCTGTCGGGGGTAGAGGGTTAAATTCGATCCAATAGCTGGTCTAGATGATTCGAAGAACCCAGAGGTCTGATGTTATTGAAGACCAAGCTTCGTGGAAATTCGACAGTCGACCTCCGAAAAGTGGAGTCTAGAGAAAAAAAAGACAACATGAGGTGAAAAGTTAGAACTTTTTCCTGCCTTGATCTTTTGATCGTTGCCTTGGGGGTGGCCGATATCTGGAGGCTGAACCTTGGCTCCTCACCAAAGAATCTGGAGAGGGAGAGGGTACGTATCGGGATCGACAATACGATTGGCCAGAGAACTCCTGATGGAACTGCTGGCCTGATGGATAGGTTTGCCAGGTGGTACAGCCCGTGGAATGGTACTGAGAGGATTAGGTGGCCATACTGTATTTCTCAGTGGTGGTCCTCATCTTCTGAGTAAATTCCAACTTTTCATCTGTGGATCCATTAAACAGTCCGGATTCATCAAAGGACAGATCCTCTATGGTGGCTGAGGCCTGTGGGGTGAGGCCCGATGAGCGAAGCTAGGCATGTCAGCGCAGACCGATGGACCCTGTAATGGTTTTGGCCACGCAGTCAGCAATGTGTTGAGTCGAGTTCATCTGGTGCCCAGCGAGCAATTGTGCCTCTGCCTGGATCGCCTCAGCCATCCGATGCCGTTCTTCCGGGAGATCTTGGAGCAGGGGCGTCATCCTCTCCCACAGCATTTGCTGGTAAGCCCCCATGCAGGCTGAGTAGTTGGCCACACAAAAACTCAGTCCAGCCGCTGAGTAGAGTTTCTTGCCCATAATGTCGAGCTTACGGCCCTCAGGGTCCGGCGGGGTGGATTGAGGTCTACGTTGCTTCTTGTTTTGGGATGCTTCGACCACCACGGAGTTTGGCTTTGGGTGAGTTTGAAGCCAGTCAATGTGCTCACCTCCAACTCGATACAGTCGGTCAATTTTCTTGGAAGTAGACTGAATCGAGGAAGGGTTCTCCCAAGACCCTTGAGTGAGCTTGAGCAGAGATGGTAAGACAGGGAGAGTAGCCATGGGGGGAACTTTCGACTGAATCTGGTGGAAGATCTGGTCTATTGGTTCAGCCTTCTTTCCCACCACCTTAATGTTGAGAGCATGTGACATGTGCACCATCTGTTCCAAAAAAGCATGGATGTCCTCAGTGGGTGATGCAGAGTCTTCATCGATCAGTTCGGATTTCGGTGATGGTAGGTACTGCGTGTAGTAGTTCCACGATCCCGGGGAAGAAGATGTTGAATCCGCTGGGGATGAGCTGCAATCCTCATGGAGCACAGAGGTGGTGCGTGGAGGTGGAGTCGGAGGAGTTGGAGGCAGGTTGTTCAGGTTGTGGAGAGACCTGACTCTCTGCATCCCTCTTCGGAATGACCCAAGGCTCTTCCATATGGAAACGCCGGGGTGAACAACACACAGACTGGCCGGCATTACATCCCCGAAATCATCTCCCTGGGACGCCAGGATCTGAGAGCCCGTAGGCGACAGGATTCCAGCTTGACAAATAGACCATGCCAGGTCGTAGGCTGTATAGGCCGGAAAGTCCCCATGGATATCGGATGAAAAAGGTCGGGTTCGAGGTGAGAGCTCGGTTCCAACAACCTCGACCTCAATGTCAGATCGGGAGCTCTCAAGAAGTTGGGCTCTCGAGATGGTGAGGGTAGTGATTGGCCCAGCCACTGAGGTGTCACCTCCATGTCGGTACCAGAAGGAACTTCAAAAGCCACAATCTCTACCAAATCAGAGGGAGTAGGAGCACGCCTCAGCACAGCAGTCTCCGCAGGTAGAATTGGAGAATGTCTGGCAAATGTGGCCTCGGTTCCAGCGGTGGGTTGCGACTCTACGGTGCCGGCAGGCCATGCAGCTTTATCAGGAGATGCTACAGATGGAGCGGCTGCCGACTTTGGCTTTTTAGATGCCTCTTTCAGCTTGCTCTTAGATTGAGAGCCATCATCATGCCGAGCGGTATGTTTTTCTTTCCTTTTCTTCTTCAGAGACTGCACAGCCTCTGCAGAGGTGCCCAGCCGAGCCGTGGGATCAGAAGGCGCACGGTCCTGAGGGACAGCCATTGAGGTGGAAGGCTCCTGGTCCCGAGTTGATGGCGATGGTATCGAGTGGGCTCGATCCCGAGCTGAATCCGACGGAGTGTGCTTGTGCGAAGTACACACAGCTTCTGGGTCTGAGGCAACCGAACGGTGTCGGGATGGGCTACAGG
Source organism: Gambelia wislizenii (assembly GCA_030847615.1). Taxonomy (NCBI): domain Eukaryota; kingdom Metazoa; phylum Chordata; class Lepidosauria; order Squamata; family Crotaphytidae; genus Gambelia; species Gambelia wislizenii. The sequence goes on along the minus strand of JAUMIR010000001.1, from coordinate 152,626,388 downwards.
ACCAATGACGCTTCTGGCCTTTAGGCTTGGGAGATGGTGAACGACCACGTTTTGAGGGTACGGACACCGATGCAATGGCCGAAGTCAGTGTAGCAGCCGGAGTTGAGGCCAAAGTTGGAATCAAGGCTTTCTCATACAGAAAAGATTTCAGCCAAGATAGCCTGTGGTTGCAAGCCTGAGGGGTGAAGGCCTTGCAATGCACACACGAATCAACATTGTGGGTTTCTCCCAGGCAAATCAGGCAGCGGGAATGACTGTCCACACTTGGAAGTTTAGCCTGAAAGATTACACACCTCTTGAAGGCCCCTTTTCCAGACATTTTTCTACCCACAGAGTCACCAAGCCAAGTGAGAAGATGGAGAGTAGTCAAGAACAGTCCAAGTCATCACCAAAATCAGAAGTAGAATGCCAAATACAAGGGGAGAAACTTGAAACGTTGTCAGAAAACAGTCCAGGTCAGTACCAGAAATCAGAGTCTGAATGCCAAAGCCAAGAAGTGAGAGAAAATCGTAGTCAAAAAACCAAGCTGAGTCAATCCAAGTCAAACTGAAAGTGAAAGAGAGGAAAAACTAGCGAATGAAGGTTCCTTCAAGCTGCTAACATGGCGGAAAGAAAGGAACTGAGGAGAATTGGTCGGGAATCCCTTATAAGGGACCGTTCGTGTGGGCGGTGTTACCACCAAAAATGTATCAAAGCACATTCTGCCTAGCGATTCTAGAAGGTTCCAATGCTCTACGCAGGCGCAGGAGTAACGCAGCTGTGTGATTCACAGAGACCACGAAGAAGATCTATAGTGGATAAAGTGGTGTCAAACTGCTGTATTTCTGCAGTGTAGACAGGCTGATGAAAAATGATGTGAACTCAATATGGACTATACTGAGGATGGATCAGAATTTAATTTTATAGTATTAGTGTGCTTTATGGTCAATAACTTATTACAATTCACACATTTCTTCAGGAATGGGATGGAAAATCTTTAAGTTTGGGTTATCAGAATATGAGAAAATCAGAAATCAATAGATGCCCAGCCAGGTCTTTGAGAACTTAGCTCTAAAGTCTGGATTTGGATTGCCGTATATTCAGCTGTTTGGGGTGCCAAACTAGGGTTACTATCTTTTTAAACAGAATCTTCATACGTAACAGCCACATGATAGACAATCGCAACATGATTCTCTCCTTCATATTCTGTTGTAGTCCAACAATACAGGTCAACCCCCATATCCTTGTGTGATATGTTCCAAGACATACCCCCCATTCATACCTGAAACTATGGATAATAGGAAACCCTATTATTTTCAATGAAACCACACTGAAAGTTGACCACAAAATCAACTTGGAGGATCTAGAAATGCCAGAGAGAACATTTTTTTTCCTGGATGTGGATAAGTGAAACTGTGGATGTTGACTCTGTAGATACAGGGGTCAGCCTGTATCTGGGAAACAACGGTGGGGACGACTGTGTTAAAACATGTTATGAATAGAAGCAGATGCTAGGCAAGACTGTGACAAACTGTAAGTCTCATTTTTGTTGTGTCTCTTAGAATTCCGTTAACATTTTTATTCTATATACACTGTTCAGTGTGAAAATATTACAAAGATAAACACAATTTTGTGTACATTTTTTCTTCACTGAAATACATTATTAGCCTTGGAAATCTACATATTTCTAATGCAAGATATATGTGTGGCATGCTGTTAGGCAGGTGAAAAATTGATATTTTTCTAGGTAAGTAAGAACTCAGCAGATTTCTTTTCCATCCCATTCCTAAACCCACTGAAATAAAAAAAACTTCCCTCCTTCAAAATATTGCAGAACAAACCTGACAGGTATCTGTCATGTGTGGTTGAAATTAAAGTTGTCCTGTTGTAGAGCAGGAGGTTGACAGAGGTGATCCATGGTCCTCTTCCACTTCTGAGAGTTTATGATGCCATATCGACAGCATACAAGAAAATAAGAATGTCATTGTGATGAATATTCATGTGTCTTCTGAATACTTTTAACATTTTCACAGCTGGCCCCTGACTGAGCAATCACAGCAGCAGTCAGAGGGTAATACATGTGAAATGCAAGCTATTTACAGCCTGTATTTTTAAAATCAAATTGCTAAATGAATGCTGATAGCTACGCATCGAATACTGCTGTGCTGGGAAGTAATGCATAAGCAAGGATTGAACAAGAACTAAAAGAGGCAATTCAGTGTCAATCTGTACATTTAAATGAGTGTGCTACAGTCCATCACATTTCCTCCATGAACAAACTCAGCCCCCTAACATCTAAGTGAAGAGCTGATACAATGTGATACAATGTACGTGTAAATGTGAATTATAGCAATCATTTTCCAATAGGATATTGCTAATGTGATGGGACAATTGCTTTTAGTCATGTATTAATCAAAGCAAATTAGCATTGTTTTACGAAAAAAAGAAAGTTGTTTGCACCAAGCCCTGTAAGTAATGGCTGCACAGCAAGCAGAGTTAGCTAGAATTTCTGTCATTCTGCTAATGCAAAAGTCTTCATCTTAAAATCATTTCTTAACTGCAAAAATGATGAGGGAATGCTAATAAACAGTCCCAAATTCAAAATGGAAGTTTAACCAAGTATCATGTTCAGCATCACAGTCTTTGTTTGCTTTTTGATGTTTGCCTCCTGGATTCAAAGCTAAGCAGCTTTGGCATATCCTGTTGTAATGTGAGCCCAGCATGTTCATTAGCAACCCATGTATGAAGGATAGAGTTAATTCAAAATGACAAGACATCACAACTTAAGCCTTAATGACCATGTGTTAATAATGATCATGTCAACAGGAGAGAGTAGGGGAGGAAGGCAGAGCAGTAGCTATTCTTAGGCTGAGGTAACAGAAGCCACATTTTTATTGATTACAGCTCACAGAGGTGGGGCAATGAGCTGTTTAATCGGGAGTCTAAGCATTCCCTGATCTCAATATCCCCACCCATCTGCTGAGATAACAATAGAATTGGTCATAGTTTTGGGCCCACCATAGTCTAAACTATCGGTTTAGGGCCCATTTTGTGCCCTCTTCAAGCATTCCATAGGGTGCATCCCCTCCAATGTCAATGGAATTAAGACTTTGGTTTTTAACCAGGTGTGTCAGAAGGGTCATTTAATGGGGTTTGGTCTACCTTGAAGTTATATTTTATATGCATTTTCAAAATGTATAAAGTATTTTAAAAAAACCTTTTGTATGATACATTGTTTCAATTGCACTTGTCCCTCCACATTCACAGGGGTTAGGGCTGCAAGACCCCCGCGAATGTGAAAAAAACACGAATAACTAGGTCATGCCATGCCCTCCCGGAACTGCCCCGCCCTCCCAGAAGCAGCGAAGGGGGCTTCTGAGGCCCCCATCGCTGCTCCTCTTCACCTCCACCCGACCTCCCAAAAGCAGCAATGGGGCTTCTAAAGCCCCCGTCGCTGCTCTTCTCCACCCCCCGCCCTTCCAGAAGCAGTGACGGGGGGTTCTGAGGTCCCTGTCGCTGCTTCTCTTCACCCCCCCATCCTCCCAAAAGTGGCGATTGGGCTCCTAAAGCCCCGTTGCCACTTTTGGGAGCCCCCCCCCAAAAAAACCGCAAATAATCAAAACCACGAATGTTAAAGCTGTGAATGTGGAGGGGCAACTGTATGTTTTATTTTAAACTTATACTGCAAGCAGTCTGCAGAATGATAGTAGTAGTAGTAGTAGTTAATAATAATAATAATGATAATAATGATAATAATAATAATAATAGTATGGTTTCACTATTTGCCATGGGATTTCATCACTGCAAGCCATTCTAAGCAAGCAAAATGCTTGATTGAAATGCCCCCCCTCCATACAGCAGTATGATTTAGCACCCAAACGCATTGGCACAATTTTGGCAGATGATTTGGGTCACCTAAAAAGGGTTGGGGGGGGTTCATGTGGCCCATAGGTTTCATAATTGCTATCCTTCACCAAAACTGAAACTATGGTCCCACCTTGCCACCTGGATGTGCAGAAGCCTTGAATCCCTTAGGAGTTCCTCAGTGGGGATTTAGAATCCATGCTCACTCTCCCCACTATGAATTTGTCCCAGCACTTCCAGTATTTGCAAAAAATTATGACAGAACATGACACCATGCAATTGAGTAATAATTGATGGCCTTGCTATGAATGAAACAACCTACCCATTTCACTTCTACTAATTGCAAACTGCAAATCCAAATTGCACCCCTGTCAGCCTCTGTTCATAGCAAGGTAAACAACACTTATAAAACCCAGGAGGACAGGTGGGAAAGTATTACTGAACATGAGGGCAAGGACCTTTACTTATGTCTTATGAGTGGAGCAGAAGGAAAAGATTATCCTCCTTGTGTCTTCTACAAGTCCTTCTTCAGAGACAGCAGGCACAATCAATATATTTTAAGGGCCAATCAAACCATAAGAGTCAGCCACAGCCAACAGGGGAAATGTGGTTGCCCCCTGTAGCATTCTCATGTGAAATTCCGGAAACAGGAGATCCTGGTAAGTAGGAATATGGGCACACACATCAATACATGATAAGAGCATAGTCATGGCTCCATGTTAAAGCTGGACCAGATGAACTAAACTTCTCCAATATAGCCAGAAGTTGAAGGCTTTCACAGCCGGCATCCATAGGTTTTCTGTGGTTTTTTCCCCAGGCTGTGAGGCCATGTTCTGGAAGAGTTTATTTAAAAATGTTTTTAAATAATATTTTGTAACACAAAAATGTTATGTAAAAACACAGAAATTCTGGACCAAGCCAGCAACTATCATGTCAGAATGCAGAGAAGCTGTTGAAATCCACAAACACCTGGACAACTTCAACAGGAAAGAAGAAACCTTAAAGTAAACAAAGTTTGGCTGCCAGTTCTGAAAAACACCAAAATCAAAACTCAGCACATGCAATTGAACTTCACCCAGGGATAGGGGGATTTCCAGCAGACAATGGGTCATTAGCCAAACAGACACTAATCCTCCTTGCATATCTCCCCCCAGGAACTAGCCATTCAAATACACATATTTACATATCTTCACCAACAGGGACTCACAGTATATAAACCCCATATACCCCTACCCAACCATTTTCTGAAGATGCCAGCCACAGATGCAGGCGAAATGTCAAAAATAAACTATTCTAGAATGTGGCCTCACAGCCTGGGAAAAAACCATGGAAAACGTATGGATGCTGGCCGTGAAAGCCTTTGACTTCAGACTGATCTACTTCTTGACAATATAGGAGGAGTTGGGATAACTATGTTCTATCCCAGGTTTATGTAGAAATGGCAAGGAGCAGCTTGCTTAAAAGGGTTTAGTCTAGTGTCTTCCAGAGGTTTTACACGTATTGTCTGGTGTTTTTGTTTGTTTGTTTGTTTGTTTGTTTTTTGCTAACAGACTTTGTTGAGGTTTGATCAGCTAACTGGTTTCTCCATTTGTACAGTGTCTTCTGGGCAGGGCCGGTTTAAGGAATTTTGGGGGCCCCTGCAATGCTTTATTTTGGGGGCCCCATATGTTTATCTCAGGTCAGTGTAACCTAACCTATTCACATTACAGGATGTTCAGATTACAGTAGGACCCCCGTATCCATGGATTCATTAGCCAGGGGATACAAAACAGCACACCTACCATAGAGTCTTCCTAGAAAATGTGTCCTCCCTAGCCATTTTCTAGGCCCTCCAAGGCAACTCTATGGAATTTTAAACCAGAAGTCCCATTATTTTCAATGACGTTCACTATTATCCACAGCTTTCAGAATCCTTGCCCACACAGAACCAATCCCCAGTGGATAAGGAGGGCCTACTGTATTACATAATTTGCCACCAATAATTTAGTTTAAAAACTATATTATAGGCACTAACATAATATTTTTTGTTAATTAGCAATTAACGTAATGGTGTATATTTCCTCAAAAAAACAAACAAACCGTGAACTGCAAGCTAAACATAAGTTACAGTGTGATGCAGCAGCAAAAAATGCCAATGCGATTCTAGGCTGCATTAATAGGAGTATAGTGCCTAGATCAAGGAAAGTAATATTGTCATGGTATGCTGCTCTGGTCAGACCTCACCTGGAATACTGTTTCCAGTTCTGGGCACAACAATTCAAGAAAAATACTGAGAAGGATGGTGGGAGGTCTGGAAGCCATGATGCCCCATGAGGAGTGGCTTAGGAAATGGTTAATAAACATAAAATAACAAGATACAGAGAAAATCAAAAAAAGGAAACAGAAACTCAATAAAACAACTAAGAATTGGGATGAGAATGAAACATGAAATTACACACTTGAGGAAGAAGAACAAGAAGTGGAAGGAAGTTCATAAATTTGATGTATTTTATTGACCAACCGAGCGATTAGAATATAGTTGGTACCCATCAGTTGGAAACATGTTTGAGTTTTATATTGTGTTTTGTATTGTATTGTGTATTGTGTTTTGTTTAAGTGTTGTATAGTCATATGTTATGTTGTTTGATAGTTTATGTAATTTATGTGACATATGTATGAATGTATGAATGTATGAATGTATGAATATATAATAATTTTGCAATAAACTTAATTAAAAAAAGAGGAGTGGCTTAGGGAGTTGGGTATGCTTAGCCTGGAGAAGAGAAGGTTGAGAGATGACATGATCGCCATGTTTAAATATTTGAAGGGATATCATACTGAGGATGGAGCAGCCTTTTTTCTGCTGCTCCAGAGACTAGGACATGGAGCACTGGGTTCAAACTACAGGAAAAGAGATTCCACCTGAATATTAGGAAGAACCTCCTGACAGTAGGAGCTGTTTGGCAGTGGAATGAGCAGCTGCCTGGGAGTGTGGTGGAGTCTTCCTCTTTGGAGGTTTTAAAACAGAGGCTGGATGGCCATCTGTCGTGAGGGCTTTGATAGCGTGTTCCTGCAGGACAGAAGCCGATTGGATGGGATGGCTATTGGGGTCCCTTCCAGCCCTATGATTCTAGGCTGCATTCAGAGCCTGGGAAAGTTACTCTTGGATTACACCTCCCAGAATCCCCCTGCCAGCTCCCTTCTCAAGGTCTGGTTGCATTGTTCCTTTTCCAGCATTCTCTGGGGTCCACAATGTCCTCACAGGGGGTCGACAAAGGCTTGAAGGCTGCTTGGCCCACCTCCTCCCTGCAGTGGAGCAGCCACGTGACAGGAACCAAGGCAAAGGCTGGCTGGCTTGGCCTGCACATTGCCATTCAATCCACTTCAGCCACAAACTTGCAGGAAGAAGCAAGACTGCCTCTGAGGGAAAGTTTAATAGCTGGTATAACTATATTGTTGTTGTTGTTAGCTATTATTATTAACTATTATTGTTAATATTATTAGGGTTTTAAATCTTGAGTTAAGTCTTGGGGCAACAAAAGATATTTAAAGGGGGTCCCTGGTAAAGAAAAAGTTAAGAATTACTGCTCTACCCAAAGGCTCTCACATAACACTAATGGGATACTGGTGTGTTTAAGGAAGGAAGGAAGGAAGGAAGGAGAGAGAGAGAGAGAGAGAGAAAGTCAGAAAGAAAGAAAGAAGGGAGGGAGGGAGAGACGGGGGATAAAAAGTGAGAAAGAGGGGAGAGAGAAAGAAAGAAAGAAGTCCTTTCTGAAGAGAGAGGAAAGAGATGCCTCCCCCCCCCCACACACACAACACACTCACTCTCAACTTCTCCTGGCTGGCTGGCCTTTTGACAATGATTCCGGCAGGAGTGGGCGTGTGAACAGCAAACTGCCTCCAGAATCAGTTTTGCTTTCTATTTGGGAGACACTGTTTTTTTAAGTCAGCAGGAGATTTTTGCAGGAGGAGCGTTAGAAGGGTGGGGCCCCTGGCTGGGTGGGCCCCCCCGCAAATGCTGATTTGGCAGACTGGTTAAGCCGGCCCTGCTTCTGGGAAACAGTTTGGTGTCTTGTGCCCTTAGGAAAACATTAAAAAGATCTAAAATTCTGAAATAAGCTTTTCATTCTTCACTGGAGTAGATGAAGGGAGACACCATTGCAGATCTTGTGTATCTTTAATGTTTCTTGTCTGCATGCTGGGAATTGTGTCACAATCTTTAGACAATTATGAAATCTAACATCTGTCTATCTGACTCTCTATCTATCTATCTATCTATCTATCCATCATCTACCTATCTACTGAAATATTTATATCCCACCCTATATCCAAAGATCTCTCAGCAGTGTAAAACAAAAACAATATAGAACCATTTAAATGAATAACAATATTTTTTTAAAATAATAGCATATTAAATATTTATCACTTAAAGTAAGACAATTTAAAATCAGTTAAAACAATTTAAAATAAATTCCTAGTCTCCAAAGTAAATAACAGTCCAAGAGGTGCAAATTAGATTAATTCAGAGTAGAATGGACAAGTATAAAATTCCTCAAACTTCTCTGTTTTAGTCTTGGGAAAGTCTGCAGGCCATCACCATGGAATGTGGAACTCTGCTAGAATCATAGAATTGTAGAGTTGGAAGGGACCATGAGGGTCACCCAGTCCAACCCCCTGCCATGAGGAAATCTTGATCAAAGCATCCCCGACAGATGGCCACCCAGCCTCTGTTTAAAGACCTCCAAGGAAGGAGACCCCACCACGCTCCGAGGGAGTGTGTTCCACTGCCAAACAGCTCTGACTGTCAAAAAGTTCCTCCTAATGTTGAGGTGGAATCTCTGTTCCTGGAGCTTGCATCCATTGCTCCGTGTTCCAGTCTCTGGAGCAGCAGAAAACAAGCCTGCTCCATCCTCAACGTGACACCCCTTCAAATACTTAAACAGGGCTATCATATCGTCTCTTAACCATCTTTTTTCCAGGCTAAACATACCCAACTCCCTAAGTCTTTCCTCATAAGGCATGGTTTCCAGACCTTTCACCATTTTAGTCACCCTCCTCTGGACATGCTCCAATTTGTCAATATCCTTTTTGAATTGTGGTGCCCAGAACTGGACACAGTATTCTAGGTGAGGTCTGACCAAGGCAGAATAGAGTGGCACTATTACTTCCCTTGATCTAGACACTGTACTTCTATTGATGCAGCCCAAAATTGCTTTGGCCTAGACAGTGTGTAGAGGAATTCCTAATTAACAGCCAAATGCCAAAAGGCTTCCCCCTTTAACTGATGGGGTGGGGGTTCTGCACACACATGTTTTTTTTTTTTAACACAGAGGGGATGAACTAGGTAATAATCAAAAGAACTATAGCTTCTTTGTGCCTTTGTGAATCATTTAAGACTCACAGAAAAAAATCACCAGAGTGCTAAAGCAGTTTCTAAAAGCAATAGAGATTGATCCTGTATTTAAATAATGAAGGGCTACTTCTTATTCCTTGTTAATATGACTCCAATGGAACTGAAACTTGATGACACAAAGAACATCCTAATAAATATATATTCAGAAGAAATTTGAATATGAAATGAGATTTCTCCCTTCCCACCATTTCTGGACTCTGCCCAGATATCATGGTAAAATAAAGATTATTGAAGCATTAAACAGAACAATGTAGGACTGAAATAACTGTAAAATTTTCTTTCAAAGCAAATAAGGTCAAAAGTTTGAATGAGAGGGGAAGTAGTTAGGGCTAAAGAAGAATGAGAAGACTTCCCAATGATATCTAATATTTTTACACAATTAACTCAAATGATTGCAAGCTTTTAGCCTTTTCATAGTGAGACTGTAGAAGAAAAAAATGTTTTCTCATGCTGTGTCCATGACTGCCAAATGATGCTGTATTATAAGCAGGGCTGTCATTTGCTACTGCTTTTATAAATTGAGCAAGTGCTGAGAATGGATGCATTCACATGAATTCACATGCATAAACTATTTTATAGATACTAACCGTTAGTGGAGGGAGAGATACACCCATCAAAAGAGACAACCATGAATATGGACACAGAGTGTTGGTGGGTTTTTTTTAACAGCTGCTTAGGGTTCATCAGAACTATGGCCTATCTTTCTACTGAATATAATTACAGGTGTAAAAAGAGTGAAAAAGAGATTACACACACACACACACAATCTAGAAACACCCTCCCCCCAAAAACACCCAACAACCAAAATCAAAACCAACACTGGGATGTGTTAGAGACCCAGAAAGAGTATCTTTTTAAAGGATTTTGTTCAGTTAGTATTTTTATCAAGAACAAAAAGAGGAGAAGGAGATTATGGTGACTAGCTGGAATAGCAGGTTCAAAGATATCAAAGCTAAGGATCAAATAGGAAGAATGTATCCAACATATATACTACAAAACTAACCCAGGAACACAGGCCACCAGCTAGAGATATGCATTAAGTATGTATAATGTATACGTATATGTATAATGTTCAAATCCTGAACCAGATCAGGTTACTTTAGATATAGTTTCTGATGCTTGCCAGGATGAAATAGGCCTTGTTCCAAAGCTAACAGAACCCAAACTGGACCCTGTCCAAAGCTTATGAAGGCTTCAGCCTGACAAAAATAGAGATGTAAATGATACAAATAAATGTTTTAATCCTAAATGACAAAGACTATCTCGACATATCAAGACATCCTGTTGAGGTCATTTTGGGGACCTCTTTGCAAAAGAAATTGCAAAAGTAACCTTTTTGCACAGAAAGTTCAGTTAGCTGTATTGAAGAATAACTTGTTTGTAGATAATCAGAGAGGAAGAAAATATATTCTCTCTGTTCTGCTTTTTTTAAAAAAAGGTCCCAAACCAGCTCAGTGAGAGATTATTGCAGTGCTGGCAGATATGGTGGGGAGGAAGCATTAGAAACCAGAGACAGGGAAAGAGAAATGGTGTGGAGTATCTTGAAAAATGACCTGTGTATCTCGCTGGACCTCTGAATACATGGACTTCACACTGCACATTTTGGTGTTGGTCTATCTGAGCACTCCTCAGGCAGATGGTTGTAAGATTATGGGAGTTGTAGTTCAACACCTCTGGAGTTTTCCCAGTTGGGGAAAACTGGGTTATTCTAATATTTTATACTGAAATATGTTTTAAGAAACAGGGCTATTCCCTTAAGAGAAGGGGGTTTCATGCCAAAAGTGGAATGGAAGAGAAGAACCCCATAACTGCATGTTAGGCATAGAGAGGCACTCCAAAAAAGCGATACAAGGACTCCCTGAAACAACATCTCAGACTCGGCCAAATTGATCACCAACAATGGTCCGCCATGGCCTCACATTGGGAGGCATGGAGATGCGCTATCCACAATGCTGTAGCCTTATTTGAGAACTCATGCTGAACAAGTCTTGAAGAGAAATGGCAACACAGAAAGAATCACAACCCAGAAACATCACCCAAGGAGACCTTCTTCTGTGCTTTCTGCAACCGGACTTGTTTATCTTGGATTGGCCTTTTTAGTCATCAGTGCGCTTGCAGAAATCCTTCCTGAATCTTCATTTGCGAAGAAAAGCCAGAGAGAGACATAGATTGTTAAATATAGTTACATTTATGTTTCAAGCAGAGAATGAATTTTGAGGTTTATGAGCAACAGTAGTATCAGTCTACCTATCTACTCCATCCACACACTTAGGTCTTCCTTTTGCAGTTTTCCCCCCAGTATGTAGTAGTATCAAGTTGTAGACATGAATACCTACGGTGTCTTTGTGATTCTGTCCTTTTGCCTTGGCCTTTTCCTGATGATCCCAATATGTTTGAAACTGGCTGATGAACTAGCAGGATGAGTTGATGCAAGCTGAACCTTTTCTGTGAGTAAGTCAAAGAAAATATGGCTTACTTCTAAAAGAGGGCCTGATATTCTAATCACGACTCCAGTATACAGGCAGGATTATAAAAGGGATGCATTGTCCTATTTTGTTGTTTCTTTGTTTTTTAGCCAGAAGGGTTTGACTTCAAAATAAACAATCAAATTGTAGGGAGATGAAGAGCAAAGGCCATAACCTTTCTATTTCATCTTTCTTTTTTGCTCTGCCAAAAACTAGCTCTGGGGATAATGCCAGTTTCTGAAGAATCACTTTCCCATCAATCTGCCTGGCATTAGCCTGTAATGAGCTGTGTGGGTGCTGTGTGCATGCAGGGCAAAATATGTAGGTTTGTAAAAATTCCACCACCACTACCTTCAGGTCTCCTTTAAAAGGAAGAAATTCGTAAAATTCTGAATTCACAAGGAAGAATTCATTATGAATGAAAAGAAACGCTAGAAATGTTTCTTTAGTTTCTTTGTGTCTATAGCGCCTTAGTTCTCCATTATTTAAAATATAATATTATAGCCTTCAAGGTTGCAGAGAAAAGTTTGAAAAGTGAGGGGGGAAATTTGTCCACAGCTCCCTTGGTGACATAAAACTCAACACTGCATGATGTGAAGCTGAAATTTTATGTGCATTTATTCATGAGTAAGTCCCATTGAAATCAACAGGAGTTACTTCTGAATAAACATATATTAGTATTCAGGTGCACAGCCACTAGTTTACATGAATATTACCGGAGCACTTGCAAACAACTTGGAAAGTCCTATGCTACTATGCAGGCAAACAGAGTGTTTCAGACCTCTCATACCACAAAGGAAAGGGAGGGGTAAAATAGTTAGATTTTCCCAAGTCCTTTTGGTTTATGTACTACAAAACTAACGAAGAATTTCAAAAAAGTAGAAAATTATCTTTGTTAAAACAGTTACAAATAATCATCTAAATAATAATAATAATGATATTGATAATACTCTAAAAATAACAATAACAGTCTAAGAAAAAGTATGCTTTGGGAGAAATCCGGTTGTTTGTCTCAACCAGAATGCATGAGTCTTAAGCAAGCCCCAATGACATACTCTGGTTGGGACTAACAGTTGGATTTAGCATTTCATATTAAAGGATTATCAAGTTTGCATGGTGCACAAGATAACAGACATGTACAAGAGTATGGGAACTGGTGTTTTTTTTTAAAAAAAATACATACACACTTATATTTAGAAAGTATGTGGTCATTTGGGGGAAGAGAGTCAATATCAGACATAAAAGATGACCAGACTGCTATTGTACTGATACCTACAATTGGGTCTGTAGTTCTATTAACCTGTTGAGCTGGTTATGCATATATATATATATATATATTTAAATTAAACCTCAGGAGGGCTAAAAGATCAGCTTAACCAACTTGATACCTTAGGCCCAATAGATCAATTGGTGAAGGAGAAACAAGTGATCAAAGGGTGGCAAAACTATGGTTCTGGCCCTGCCTCTTATGTCGCATGGCTTTGCTGATAGACCCAGGAAAAAGACAGACACAATATATTGGGTTAAAATAGGGCCACTTTATTAAACTTAGCCTATTTAAGTATTTCTGAAGAGATCTGAAATGGGGGAGCAACCTAGTGTGGGAATTGCTGTGGCAGGAGGTCATTTCCCTGACCACCTCCCCAAATTCCCTTGGTCGAAAACACCTGAACCCCAGGGAGAACCCATAAGCTGTGTTGTTCCCTAGTCAGTTCGCATCTGGAAGGCCAACCCAAAAGTCCCCCCTCAATTTGCATAAATTAAAGAGAGGGGTTTATCCCTCAGGCCAGCCCCAAAGGAGGTCACCTTCCCCCTCCCAGCTCTCAGGAACTAAAGGGGAAGTTCCAGATTCCCCCTTTCAGCCCCAAAAGGAGGAGGTAACAAGGTGCTCACCAATCTACCAACTCTCCCTCTTTCCCTACCATAAAAAGGGGGCAAGCGTCTGCTTAGACCCCTTCCCCTACCAGGCTATCCAAAAGGGGTCTCAAACCATGTTGCAGATCACTCAGAAACACTAAATTCCCTGCCTTAGACAGGTGAACCCTATCGGCCCTATATAGCTCTGGCCATTCAAAAAGGATAGCAGGATGAGGGAAGTAATGCCCAAGACAATTTTCCATGGCATTCTGAACCCTCTTGTTGCATCGTCTGTAGGCATGGTGGATCAGGCACCTTCACCCTGCAACAGCTGTCTCGGATGTATAGCTGACCATACGAGCTGAACGTCCGGACACTCTGCTGTAATGACATCCACGTCATGTACAGCCTGCAAAACCAGGGCCTTGCCCTTCAAAAACTTTAGTTCATTACCACCCAGGTGAATAACTAGGATCTCTGCAGGAGGCCCACAGTGCTCCTGAAAAAGCAGAGGCAGCAGTCCATGCCAACGCAGGCCCCACTTTCCAATCCACTCAACCAGATGGGTCCCAAAATGACTCAGTCTGGCCTGTTGTGCAGCCCAATAGACCATGTTGTGACTGCAGATGAAAAGATGAACATGGCCGGGCCACAACCTAGAATCTGTAAAAGAGAACACAAACAGGTTAACACAGCCAAATTGAACACAAGCAAGTCAATACAATAAAGGCCGAATATAGTTATGATAGGCACATGACTTCCATCTACCAATCCGCTGGACAGAGGGCCCTACCATCCCCATGACTGCCGCTGTGGATGCAGCTCCTATTCTAAAGGAGTATGTGCCATATTTTACCCCACTAAGGCTGATGGCTAATACGGCTTTGGACGTAACTGCCCAAAATGGAAACTTATTTAGTGGGGACAGATCAGCGTGTGAAAAGAAGTCTATCCCCCAAGTCTATCCCCCATACCCTAATATAATGCTGCAGGGCAAGCATGGGGCACAACATTGTATCCAAACATATATCCAAATGCAACTGTGTCCCCAAACCCCTCTGGTCAACTTTAGAGGAATGGATAGTAATAAGGGCATAATCATTAAACAAGTTCACATCCCAAAATTCCAAAGCCCTCCCAGATTTGTCGGCCTTGGACAGAACAAGCTCACTATCCCGAAGAGCCCCCCAAAAAGCAGTAAGAGCAGCAGCATGGAATAGAATGGCTTCAAAGTCAGAAGAACAAATGGATTTCCAAACTGAGCCCAATCCTTTCAAGATGGAAGGAGAAAGCGGGGCACAATGATCCTGAACAGGGCCCTGAACCAACCTTCTAAAACTTTACAGATCCGAAAATCACCCATCGTGTCTTCAGTTTCCAGCACCTTTGCCCAGAAGGCCAGGGCGGACAACCGGGATCAAATAGACTGAGGGGAAAAACTGCAACCGTGAAAGAAAACGCAGTACTGGAGAACCTGCAAAAGTGGAACTGGGACTATGTCACCTAAACCTTCCTGAGACCTGAAGGTTACAAACATCTTCACTGCCTGAGCATAACTTTTCTTGGTACTTGCAGCAATAGACAGGCCCATGCCCTGACTACTTCTCTTCTCCAAGCCTCCATAGTTTTACTGGCATTGGGTCCATGGAAGGAAGAACCTCTGGGGCCAGCATTCTGAAGTGCTCCATCTGCATATGAGAAAGAGCATCAGCAATGCCATTATCGACCCCAGCCATGTGATGAGCAGTGAACAATATGTTGTACTTTAAACTCTGCAATTTAAAAGCCCGAAAAAGCCGCATAACCCTATGGGACTTTGAAATCAGAGAATTGATTACCTTCACCGTGGCCATGTTGTCACACCAGAATTGGACAGAGGAGTTGCCAATGCCTCTGTCCAAATTGTGGCGGCACCTAGAATAGGAAAAAGTTGTAGAAAGGTAAGGTCCGTGGTAAGCCTCTTATCAAACCAGGACCTTGGCCACTGCTGTATGGACCAACTCCTCCTAAAATAGACCCCAAAACCTACTGATCCAGTAGCATCCGATGCAACCTGGAATGTGCCTTGCAAATGCCTCTCATTGTGCCAGAAAGAAACCCAGTTGAAACTATTCAAAATGTCAAACCAGATCCTCAAATCCTCCCTCATACCACACAAAATCCATATACAATAGTGTGGCTTACTCACACCCTTGAATGCATTGCACAGTCTATGTAAAAATGCCTTCCCCGTAGCGACCACCTTGTAGGCAAAGTTCAAGTGCCCAATCAACTCCTGAAATTTCTGCAAAGTGGTCTTCCTGAGTGTCAAAAATGTGGACACCCTAACCTGGAGATCATCAACCTTCTCCGTGGCATGGCTTTCCCTTGTTCTGTTTCTAGTACTCATGTGTTCAGTTTCTATTACACAGGCTTTGCTGAAAGATGCAGGAATAATGAAACCAGACACAATAAAGAGATCGCACATATATAGCTGGGTTGTAAAGGCCCACTTTTATTTAGCTATAAGCTATTTATCCCCTTTCTGAGAGCCCTGCAATGGGGGAGCAATCTAGCATGAGAATTGTTGGGGCAGGAGGTCAACACCAAAAACCCCTCCCCAACTTCCCTTGGGAAAAAACACCTGAACCCCAGGGAGAACCCATAAACTGTGTTGCTCCCCAGTCAATCCACATTAGGAAGGCTGACCCAAATGTCCCTCCCTCAATTCACAGGAGTTAAAGAGAGGGTTTATCTCTCAGGCCAGCCTCAAAGGAGGCCGTTTTCCTCAGATCGCAGGAGCTAAAGGGGTAGTTCCAGATCCCCCCTTTCATCTCCAAAAGGTGGAGGTGTGAAGGTGCACACTATCAACTCTCCCTCTCTACCTCCCAAGTGATGGCCTAATTAAGACCACCTAAGCCAATTATCTGGTCTGCATTCTCAGTATGGGGTAGGCAAAAAGACCCCTGGTAAAGGGGCAAAAATTCTTATCTGGCCCTGAAGCGACCAAATAAATCACACTGATTCAGCGGTGGGAGGGTGGGCTGATTCTTGAAGAGACAATGAGGAGGCAGAGGGCAGTTGGGCTTAAATAGCCTCTAGCTCCCCCCTCTGTCTCTTAGCAATAGTGTGGGTGCTGTGGCTATCTTAATGGCCTCCTCCTGCTCATCAGAAAAGGGGATTCATACATCGCAGCTTACAGTGCTGTGTACCCCATTCCTGCATGATCAGCTAGAACACTATAGCCAGTATGAAAAACTTATGGAGGTGGAAACCTATGTGCATAGCCATTCCCCAATAGATATCCATGCTTAATGCATGGCTGTGGGAAGCTATGCCACCTCAGCATGGCCACTGGCACAGTCCTGCTATCCCTTGATTACGTGATGCCTCCTCAGTCATTTAACATCTGAAGAGTTTATTTGTCATGGCTTTGTAATACAGAACTAGGAATGGAAATAATGGCCAGAAGTCCAGAATGGGATTTTCGTATGCATAAGCACCGTAGTTACTGTGCTATATGGTGTCTCCCAGACCAACCTCACCCATCACTACTTAGCAGGAAGTAGACACTGCAATCAGTAGGGGTTTGTTTCCGTGTTGCTCAGGAAGCATCATGTTGATGGTCCCACCCACTTCCCTGAGTGATCTCTGGTACAACAGGCAGAATTGGAGTCCCTGTCACAATTCTTTCTCATGCCAGAGATTGCTCACACAAGGAGTAGGTGGGTGGGAATGTCAGTCAGCTGCTTCTTGAATGACAGGGAAATGGACCACCATCAATTGCAGCAGCTGCTGCCCAGTAATTATGGATTGGGGAAATTTTCATAGTCCCTTTGCAGCCCTTAAACTGGGGGCTACATAAAGATTATGAATATATAACAGTTGCAAGTATGCAACTCTAGATTACACATTTGTATGTACCATAGAGAATTCTGGCCCATATTTGAAAATTTTTGAAAAATGGTTGAAAAACATGTTGGTTTTTGAGAGCTGAGAAACCCTGAAGAGACAAATTGTGGACTGCCAAGAATCTTTGTAGTTGAGGTTTTATTCTGAGCAAAGTGAGTACATTGTTCTTTTGAGCAGAAAACAGCATTTTCTTCAAAGGAAACAGCTTTTTCTGGGCAGAAAGTAATATTTCTATGGCATAAATTTTATTTTTGGTGCAGAAAATGCTGTTTTCTATGCAAAAGAATCACGTGATTTTTTTCATGGAATAAGTCTGAATTGTGCATAGGCTTTGAAAATTGTGTGGTTTAAAAAAAAAATTCCCAGAGCAGGAAGAATATTGCTAAAATTACTGATTACTTCCTTCAAGAAGAAAATTAGTGAGGAATTACAACCCTATACAGAATCCATTTCAAACCACGCCATTTTAACATATTGCAAGTAACAATCAAAGTGAAATGAATTCTGATTTATTTTCAGATGTGTCCTGCTTTGGCAATAGCAAATTGATTCTTGTCAGCAATTACATAATGGGGCAATCTGCAAATTCCCAATTTCCTAAGGGTTGCCTTATTTGCAGAATGGCACAAAGCAGTTTAGAGTTGTGCTAGTACAGATGAATGGTACAGATTACCATTCTGCATGGTTTTACAATCCTCCTTCTGGATCCTTTTTGGGACATTCTTCCTTTTTTCTAAAGCATGGTTTTCCTAATATGGAAATTCTCTATGCAATCTGCTAGATCTATATTGCAGTCCTTGCTAGATGTTACAGCTCAGCAAGAAGCAATGACTTATTAGGTACTGTGTGCACTAGTCCTAAGTTTCAAAAGAGCAGCAGTTATTATTAGCTACTATTGGTAGATGGCAGGAGAAGTTTTTAGAAAACAACTTCACAAGGGATTTTGATTCTATTGCTTTCTAATGAACTGAACTGATAGGAACTGAAATAATTGCTTTTCATGAGCTTTTGGTCGTATAACAAACTAGATTCTATAGCCAGTATACTAGGACATCCCTGCTCATTTGTGTAATTCTCTTTTGAAATCCCAGGAGTTATGTCCTCAGTCTTCCCCTGTTTACTGCAGAGATGGATTGGTGTATAGAGCATTCAGACCACCTCTCTGGTTTCTCTGTTTCAGGCAATATGATGTATCTTCATTAACTATAAGATTCATCTAGTCCTCTCATATTTTGATACTGGGAGAAGCCATTTCATTTGGATGGCTTTCCAGTGCAGAGTATGTAATTTATGCTGCTGAAAATGTTGTGTTCCCACTGTCTAATTTTGTGCTGTAAATTTCAAAGTACATAATTTCATGTAGAGGGCAGGAGACAGATTGTTCTTGATAGAAATGAGGCCCTGTGAGCAGAATATTTTTAAAAAATGATATATTTTGTCATGACAGTTTTGCTGGATGTACCATTCCCTGTGTCTAATGCTAAAACCTTTGACCATATTCTGATCATTGGTCACTGAGACTACTTTGCCTGGCTGACCATCCTTCCTTTAAAAAAATTAATTTGAAGTTTGTAAAACTATGTTTCCCTAAGATCATCTCAGCAATGCATACACACTTGTGAAGAAATAATCAAATCATACCAAATGAACAAGAGGCAAATGGCAATGGGAGAAAGAAGAAAGGAAGTGAGTGGAAGAGGTAAGTTGATTTCTGAATGACAAGTGTTATATTCTCTCAAAGACTTGTCTAGCTAACAGTTCCATACATGGGGACCAAGGGCTTGTCTAGACGAGAAGAAATTATGCTCATACCTGTGTGTTATAGCAAATTTGCATCAGCATTGTTTTATTTCCATGGCATCTTCCACAAAAATAAAAGGCTGTGAATCAAGATGGTGGCCGTGGGTTTTTTTGTTTTGTTTTGTTTTGTTTCCTCTCTCTCTCTCTCTCTCTCTCTCTTTGGTGGTTGGGGAAATTGGGGAAACGAAGGGAACCCAGCAGCACCCAGAGATGATGAGGAGGGTGGCTACAATGAGGAACAGGATAAACTGAACTGCCAGCCCTTCACCTATCCGAGTGGTGTCCAAATCCAGCTGCAATTAAAGGGCTGGGAGGATCTGCCTGGCCAGCCACTGGTTGTGGAGAAGGAACAGGAGGGCGGCTCTCTGATGCTCCAGCTTCATCTCACCTTCCTAGGCCGGCTGCTCCTTCTCTTATGCCTGTCCTGTGCCCTCCAAAGCCTGCTGACATTGAGCCCTCCTTCTCCTTCTGCACAACCAGCAGCTGGCCAGGTGGCACCTCCCTTTAATTGCAGCCAGATTCAGACGCTGACACCACTAGGATGAGTGAAGGGCTGGCGGCTTAGTCTCTCCTCCTGTTCAGTGCACTGGCCACCATGGAGAACTGACAGTTCAAAAAAGTGTACAATCACTAGTGTGAAAATTGGCTCAGGGCACTTGATGGCAAGCCTGCCCCTCAGTATGTTTGACTCCAGTTCCACCCTCTCCAGTCGGTGCAACAAATTGAATTGGTTGTCCCAATGAGCAGGAATGCCCATTCCCCTCGCAGATTTTTTGTTAAGCTTCAGGAAAAGCCCCAAAGGCTTTTCCTGAAGAGTACTTGGAGCTTTTGCCCCCCACTTTCCGAATATGTTGAATCATTGCTGGATCCCATTGGGACAAAAGGTATTCTGTTTGAATTCTATGAGGAGTATTTTAACCATTTAGACAAGCCCCCAATATAGGCATACTTTAGTTAATACACCGTTTCTGACAGTGAAGCTCCTTTTTACAAAGGCTTTTAAGCATATCTCCCTTATCTCTTTGGCTGCTGGCACACTGCAGAAATAATCCTATCCTATGGAATCCTGGGATTTGTAGTTTGTTGTGGCACCAGAGCTATCTGATAGGGAAGGCTGAATATCTCACAAAATGACAAAACCCAGAACTCCCTAGCATTGAGCCATAGCAGTTAAAGTTGTGTCAAACTGCATTATTTTTGCAGGGTGTCATCAGCCCTTGTTCCCAGTCTAATTGGAAGTTTTTCCAGTAGCATTATCAGTGAAACAGGAGGACTGGAGAAATTCTGAATTTCAATATCAGGTTGCAGCAGCATGTCTGCAGTAACCAGTTCAATATAAACAGATTTTGCTGGAGAAAAAATAGTATTCTCATCTAGCCAGTCCTGCTATAGCCATGTGTGTCTGTTTAGAAGAAGCAAGGTTGAACATCAGCTGCCTCCAGATTCCCTTACTGAGCATGCATGAACAGCAAAACAGTGGGTAAATGGGAAACATAGGCTTGCTTCACCAAGGTCTCCCAGCATGTAAAAAAAACACACAAAAAAACCAAAAAAAACCCATTGTTCTATAACTTTGGTCACCAAATTGGAAATTATAAGAAAAGTCAAGACTGGTGAAAGAAAAAGTCATTCTTGGATGTGTTTGGAAGAAGCCTTCAACTAATTTGTAAATGTTTTTGTTTACTTATGCAAGGCTTACTTGACCTGTTTGTTTCATTTCACAGGTGCCTATTGTCAGTTTTGAAT
The DNA here is from genome assembly GCA_030847615.1 of Gambelia wislizenii. Lineage (NCBI taxonomy): Eukaryota > Metazoa > Chordata > Lepidosauria > Squamata > Crotaphytidae > Gambelia > Gambelia wislizenii. Next base: position 152,605,394 of record JAUMIR010000001.1, on the reverse strand, counting down.
AAAAGTTTGCTGAAATACATTGAACTGCTTTTTTTTCTGGTATAGGAGCCCAACCCTATTCTTTCCATGCTATTTCTGCCATTAGTACCATTTTTTTTTGTCAAAGAAGTAATGCACAAGAACATATCTATTTCATTAACAAATGTTTATCTGTAACTAGATATTTATCACTTGCTTTTCATCTGTTCAATGTGATTTTCTCTTTTAGGACTACACCCAAAAGTTCTTCTGTCCAGACTTCTACAGTAGGCCTGTCTATATGAGCCAATAAAATGTGGATTGGTGTGCGGTAATGCCAATTTGCAGCACCTTTCATTTGTCTCTACGGGTTCCTCCCCCAACAAAATTGCAGGTATGTGAAGCAATTTGATGCAGGTATGTGAAGCAATTTGTTCAAACGGGCCAGCCTGAAAATCAAGATGGTGGGCACGAGTGAATTACCCATGTTTTTATTCTCACCAATTGCTGCCACTGAACAGTATTTTTTTTTTAAAAAAAAGAGCAAATCTAAGGTGCTGAAGTGTGACCTTCCACTTAATAAACAGGAAAAAAGGCTGCTTCATCGCCTAAGTGCATGATTGCTACACTGAAAATCCAACATGGCCTCTCCAGGCACAGCCTTGTCGGCAAGCTCCACCTTTTGCACACGTCCAACCAATCAGCTTTCCACTTCCACTCTTATTGGGAAAGCACAGTAAAGTGAATCAGTCCCAATGAGTAGGAATGTTTAAAAAAAAAAAAAAACTTCTGTAAAAGCCGTGAAAGCTTTTTCTGCAGATTATATGGCCAATTTGGCCCTACTCCTTCTGAATACGGTGAAATGATGCAGAACCCATTGAGACAAAAGGAATTCTCAAATTCTATGAGGAACATTTTCACCATTTAGTGTCTTTGAGAATGCTGCTCTATATGGAATGTTATTGGGGACTGGCTTGGGTATGACTTCCTGCTTTATAAGAAAATATGCTCCAGTGTTCATCACTGAAGACAGCATGGGAGGCTAGATGTCCCTTTGGCTTGTTTTAGAAAGGCATTTTTTATTTTCTGAACTTCTACTTTCTTTGGCAGAGTTCCACAAAACCAAGAGTAATGTATTCCTACTTGGTTAGCATTGTAAAAAGAGACCTTTAAAGAAAATAAGATCTGACATAATAGCCTTTTGGCTGTTAGAAGACACTGTCAGGGGAAGTGAACTATGCCTGTATTGTCTGTGAGGCAAAGGCAATTTCTCTCTGAATTAGTTGCTGAGGTTTTTTTTTTTTTTTTTAAATCTTAGATGGAAGATTTAAAAGGCCTAATATTAATCTTTTTTAAAAAGTTTATATTTGTTAGATTTTAAAACATACAAATTAATTAACTACATTGAATCAGAACATATAGTCCACATAAAAAAGAAATGAAGAAAAAAATGATATGAAATAGAAAGAAAAAAGAGAAACATCTAATACACACACAATACCTATGTATAGCTAAAACTAAAACTAGACTAACTACAAAAAATTAACACCATAAACACAGCCTAACTAATCACAGCCTAACTAAAACACAAAAGAACTCTGACTCTTCCACAGAAACTATAATGAAAAGGAAAAAAAATAGCAAAAATAGCATTCTATCATTACAGATCTTACTAAATCAACTTGGTAGAGTTACTAATAATCATAACCAGAAATTCTTACATCGTTGTCTTATTGCTCAAAAATTCCATAAATGGGCCTAATGTTAATCTTGACCTCTTACTTCATTGTGTCATCTGCTTAATCCTGTTAGGTATCTTTCCTTGTTTCCTATTCCTTCTGTCTCCCACTGCCCCATATAAGATTGCTAGTTGCTAAGTGCTGTTATCTCTAGAATAGAATATATATTTTGAAATGTCTACTTTCAGTAATTTGAAGCCTTATTTTTTTTTTTAAGAAAGTGTGTGTGTGTGATAAGTTACTGGGAGTTCTAACTTCAAAAGCGCTCAACGTAATTCATCCCAGTGGAACTACTCTTGAGGAAGTGTTTGAATCTTGTGAGTGAAACACTGCAATTCTCCTACCTGAGGGACTGAAAAAACAACAACCAAGAAGCAGTTTTTCCATAAACCAGTAGAACTAGGCTTTGTGCAAAGAACTGTCTGGAAAACGTAACATTTTTTTTTGGTCTCTCATTTAATTAACCAATAACTAAATTAATAACTTACTTGCAGAATTAAGTTATTGCTGAAATTCCAACTTAATTCATTCAACTAGGTTTAAAATAAATTTAATTAAGTTGCTCCCTTTTCCAAGAAAATAAGAAAGTAATGTAATTGGTTGGTTCTGATCACTGATCTCTATAGGCTGGACTTTGGGGGTCTCCTAAATGGTGAAATAAATCCTCATGGAATTCACGTGAAATGCTACCTGTCTTAATGGTAACCTTATTCAGAAGAGGGGCCCCCAAAAAACTCCCCAAAGAACACTGGGAAAGCTTTCACAGTGTTTCCCGGAGCTTTTGAAAAACAGCGAGGGGGGTGCATATTCTCGCTCATTAGGACAGCAATTCGATAGGAATCTCTATCCAATAGTACAGGAAGTGTGACCCTGATTAGCTGGACAAGTGCAGGGGTGAGGCTTTCTAACAGGGAAAGCACCTGCAGCTACCTTTTTTTTTTTTTTTTTTGCCTTAGACAGGAACCGAGGATCAAGGAAGGGAGGAGGGTGGCTGTCATTGTCTCCCCTTCCCTGCAGTGTTCCCCACTCTCCTGTGCTGCTGCCACTGTGGGGATTGGGGAAGGGAGGATGGATCGCTTGTCCCCTTTCCCCAGTTCCCCCTCCCATGTCACAGCTGCGGGGACTGGGGACAGGGGAAGGGAGGAGGGCGGCTGTCATCTTTGATGTGAAGCTTATGGGGCCTGTTGGGGGCAAAAACTAATTAAGACAAGTTGCAGCTGTTGCAACTTGCTATTACTATGGGGCACTACATTTTTCTCCCTCATATAGATGACCCCTAAGATTCCATTTTCACCCAGGATGTGTATCTAAATAGATAATACATAATCAAGTATGCAACATGACGTGGGCTGCAGGCATGGGTACTATTTTATGGCCTCCACAAGTGGAGGCCAGAAGTAAAATGGTGGGTGTGGCACTTGCAGCAGCCTTGGGCTCATGTAGGAGGATGGGGAAAAATTATTTAAGAGCTGGTCTCCCTGCTCACCATCTTTTTTGGATTCTTCTTATGAACAAGTGAGCTGGGGTTCTTTTTCTTCTTTGTGCTTTGCCTTTTCTGTTTGCCTCGGGTGTGTTGGAATGTGTAGGTGTGCTTGGTGTGTGGGGCATCATTTTCTTTCTTCCCTGGATTTGGTTCATCGTGCTATGTTTGTGCTGAGTGAGTTGTCTGTGTCTGTCTCTTTGTCTGTCTTTGCCCCTTTTGGTGAAGGGTAGGGCTCTGGAACGGCCTCTTTATGTCCTAGGACCCGTGTGTGTGCGTGTGAAGGAGCCTGCTCTTGGGGCTGACCTGGGGGATTGCTTTCTCTTATAGGGTCCTTGGACTTGGGAGGGAGTGCCCTAGGTTTGCCTTCCAGAAAAGACTGGCTGGGGAGCAACCCATAGTGTTGGGTTGCCCTCAGGGTCCAGTGTGTCACCTAAGGAAAGACCGGGGAGTTGGTCATGTGTTGACACCTGGCCTCAGCCAGACCTGCATCAAGTCAATCCCCCTCTCTTCACTCATCCTCTGGTACAATTCTTTAAATGGCTTATGGATCAAATAAAGTAGCCCTATTGAGCCCATCTCTATGTCTGGTCTCATTATTTCATGGTTGGTCATCAATTGGCATTATTCTATTGAGGCTTGTTATGACAGAAGATCAAGAAAGCTGGCTCCTAACTAGGACTGAATAATACAGATTCAAACTGAAACAAGTTCAGTTTTTGGTTTTATTTTTTATTTAGTTATGCATGATGTTTACATAGAAAAGTTTTCTATGAAAACTACAATCTTCTTCCAGAGAATGTTCATTTCACTTAAACTTCTAGCAGGTTTTTTTTTTTAATGTCATGAACTTAAAAGCAACAACAACAACAAAGGCCAAGGTAAATGCAAGCACATATTATTTGTCATGCATTGTTTGGTGTGTGGCTTTTTTCCCTATAGCAACGGTGACAAATTCTGTGTATCCATTAACCTTTTAGCAAAGAGCACAAGGTAAGCTAGTTAATATTTTCTGGCTTTACAGGGTCTATTGACTTCTAATGAAAAATTCAACAGTACATCCTATTTTCCCTATACCTGTCTATTCTATAACATTAGCCACAGATTCAGCTATTTCAATGACCCTGTTATAAAGAAGCCTATAATGTATCTGGTATTCTGTTTGCATTTTCTAACAGAAACATCATTAAGATTTATTTACTACATGAGTTTTAAAAGGTTCATTCAGTAGCATCTCATTTAAGGATGAACTTTGGACTGTTTGCTAGTAGAATAAGCTGCACGCACGACAGTTGTTCTCTTGTAAGTGGTTTTCAGTAAAGATATTAATGACTGTAGGAGGGAAAGGCATTGCCTAACTGTACATTATAGTGTTTGTAAGAGAGGGGAGATAGGTGAAGATGTCCTTCTTTTACTTTGGAAGGTGTCCAAGAAGATTCTAAAATTAGTAATAGAGTAAAAGTGATGGTTTTATCACATCAGCTCTGTATTGGAAGGATACATATGCAAAGTGTCATTTTGAAACCTCTGCAGTTATCTCCTAAAAATATAGAAGGTGAAATCAGCCCTCCTCTTGTACAGGGTCATCAATCTTGGAACATCCTATCTTTGGTTTAATTAACACATGGAGAGTGGTTGGCACAGTGATTATCATTAAAAAAAGCTTTGCCTTAGTTTGAAGCCTATTCAACCATCACAGTGTATATGGACTATTGCTTTTCCACACCATTCATTCCAAATGATTCTCTGGAGATTTTCAGATGTGATTTTCAGCAGTATATATTCCAGAACAGCTCCGTTGCTGCCGCACTGCCGGGGAGCAGTTTTGGATGACGCCGTTCCTCTGCCGAACCCCTCCGTGTCACTTCCATGACAGAATGGAGGAAGCCGCGTCATATTTCACTCACAGGCAACAACCATGAATGAAATATGATGCGGCTTCCTCCATTCTGTCACAGAAGTGACATGGAGGGGTTTGGCAGAGGAACGTCGTCGTCCAAAACTGCTCCCCTGCCGCGCAGCAGCAACGGAGCTGTTTTGGAATATATACTGCCTAAAATTGCGTCTGAAAATCTCATCTGTTTCTGTTATGAAGTCCTGTTATGATTTTTTTTTTAAGAAGAACTGAGGGGGTAAATGAATTGCCAGAAACCATTTACATCAATGTAATGTAAAAGTTATGTACTATATAGGTTGATTCTCCCTTATCCAAAATGCCAGAGGTATTCTGGAATATTTCAGATTTTGGAATACTTGCATATACATCATGAGGTATCTTGGGGATGGGACCCAAGTCTAAACACGAAATTCATTTGTTTTATATATGCATTATACACATCGTCTGAAGGTATTTTTTTACATAATGTTTTTAATAGTGTTGTGCATGAACCAAAGTTTGTGTACGTTTAACCATCAGAAAGCAAAGGTATCACTATCAGCCACCCATGTGGACAATTTTGGATTTTGGAATATTTCAGATTTTGAAATTCTAGATACGAAAGATTCAACTTGTAAAACCAATACATCTCTTCCCTCCCCCCCATCCATACACATCCTCAGAATTAAGGATAAAAGATGTGGACAATCATTTGCTTTGGAGAAAATCTGAGCAAATTTTGAAAGTGATGATAATACTTTGACAACGGCTTGGAGCCCCCACATGATGGGCACATTTTAAATTTCTCAGGGTGATTTAGCAGTACTTTCAAGATTTACCCTTTTTAATAGTCTGTTTAATGCAGAAGCTTATAATCTAAAGTGAGTGATGATGAATACTCCAGAAGATGAAAGAGACAAATGACCCTTAAGGTTGGTGAATAATAGATATTAAAATACCCTTCTGGTGTAACACTAGCACATCTGTGGTTCTTTAACTATACATTTAATTACACAAATATCAAATTTCACAATCTGTTTTGCTCATTCAATTTGTATGCAGATTCAGTATAAAGAGCACATTATTCTCAAACATCTTTTAAATACATTCTTCATTCAAAACACACACACATACACACACACAGACTGCAACTGAATGGCATAGAGTTCAATAAATATGCAAAAGGGGCAGGAAAAAACTCAATGCAAAATACAGAGCTAAATAAACTGAGAATGAAAGGCAACAAAGACCTTTTAAAAACAGCAAGTCAGTCAGAATTTCCACACATTTTATATATTATCAACAGTGCACTTACCCAGCCGGAAGTATGAGGGCCATTGAATATGAGCACCACTGAGCTCTGCAAATGTTCTCAGCAGCATCTATCTGCATTATTTCTTTGTAGAAACAGTGTTCAGCAGACCTCGGAATCTCAGCCCTAGAAGAATATTAAGCTGAAAATGATAATTTATTCTTCTTGGTAACAGAATCTGCAATATTATTCTCTAGGCCCATACTATCATATTCTCTACATCAATATATAGATCTGTTCCCTGATTACAGTAGGGAATACATGTGTAGAAGAGGCTTGATGGTATATAAGTTAGCCTGCACTGTGTAAAAATATTCAGGGGTAGCTATGTTGGCCATACAGCAAAAGAAAACAACCAACAAATGACCAATACTTTTATTGGCCAACGGAGATGCACAAGCCTCTCCATTGATGCCCCCTTGTCGTGGAAGAGAGGCTTGCATACCCAAATGAAGTTTTGAGCTATGCTGGTGGTGGCATAATAGCAACCAGTAGGGTCTCCCATGCCAGACAGGTCAAAACCAAAGGGTCTGACAAAGAGCGTCAAAGGGCAAGATAGGCTCTCTAGCCTTATGGCAACCATCCGAGGAGAAGGAAAACTCTAATCCCAGACCTGTGCAGATGGTGCTCTTCCAACCCTGTAAGGTCAACCATCTAAGAGAAGGAAACTCTAATTAAGCCTACAACCTGAGGACCTCGCTGCTACCATCCATGCTTGCAAGGCCACAGCAGATGAACCTTTGGTTTAAAGGGTGACGCCAGTTCTGTGCACACTGCACTCCACCAGAAAAATCCATTGCACAGGCTCGAAGGACAAATCCAATTCCGAAAAAGCCCTGTAGCACACACCGGCCTCCAAAGGTGTAAATAAACTGACACTTGCACACTGGAACATCAAAACCATGCGAGACTCTGCAGATAGTGGATGGCCTGATCATCTTTCTGCTCTAATAGCCCGTGAACTATCACGACACAATATTGACATCGCTGCTCTTAGTGAAGTTTGTCTCCATAAGGAAGGCAGCCTTAAAGAACACGGCTCTGGCTACATACTTTACTGGCCTGGCAAACCCAAAACCGATAAACATCTTTCAGGAGTAGGCGTTATGATTAAAAACTCCATTGCCTCCAAACTCGAAACCTTGCCAACAGGACACTCTGATCACTTTATTTCCTTATGCCTCCCACATGTTGTTCTCTTTAGTATATATGCCCCAGCTATGCAAGCCAACCCTGTAGAGAAGGACAAATTCTACACAGACCTATGCCACCTCATACAAAAAGTCCCTTTAGAAGATAAAATTATTATCCTTGGTGACTTCAATGCCAGAGTAGGAAAGAACTCCGAAGCCTGGAAAGGTGTCTTGGGCAAGCATGGTGTTGGAAATTGCAATGATAACGGATGCCTCTTGCAAGAGTTCTGTGCAGAACAACAGTTGACTATTACAAACACTATCTTTCAGCAGAAAGATACCTTGGAGACAACTTGGATGCATCCCCGATCCAAACATTGGCACCTCATTGACTATGTTCTAGTCCGCCAGAGAAACATTTGCGATGTCCATCATACTCGAGTGATGCACACTGCAGAATGCCAAATAGATCATCACCTTGTAAGATATAAACTAAATCTTCATCTTAAGTTCAAACCTAAGAGGGGTGGAATCTTAAAGAGGAGACTCCAAGTCAACAATCTTCAACAGTTACCATGAGAGACAACTTCCAGGCAAATCTACAAACAAAACTTGAAGACCACCCTACAGATCCTTCTCCTACAGTGCTTTGGCAACATATCAAAAGTAGTATCCTCCAGTCTGTGGAAGAATCCCTCAGGTTCTCCCACAAGAGAAATCAAGACTGGTTTGATGAAAACAACCAAGAGATCCAGAAGCTGTTGGCAAAGAAGAGAACTGCTCACCAGGCATACCTTGCTCAGCCAACTTGCCATGTAAGAAAAGCAGCTTTCCATCTCACATGTAGTAAACTTCAACAAAAACTCCGAGACATGCAGAACAAGTGGTGGATCAATATAGCAGAAAAGACACAATGCTGTGCAGATCGGGGTGATCACAGAGAATTTTATGAAGCTCTTAAAGCAGTGTTTAGACCTATTTATCCGGTCAAAATCTCCTTATACAGTACAGATCGTCAAACATTAATTATTGATAAAGCCAACAGCCTAAACCGATGCGCTGAACATTTTCAAAGTCTCTTTAGTGCCAACTGAGTAGTCCAAGGCTCAGTTATCCAACAAATGACACAAAAACTGAAGAAAATGAATTGAACATAGCTTGCACTTTGGAAGAGACCCTTAAGGCCATACAGCAGATGAAAAACGGCAAGGCAGCTGGGATTGATGGAATCCCACCTGAAGTTCGGAAACACGGAGGTCATGCACTCCACGATAAATTCCATGAACTCCTCATGAATTGCTGGGAAAAAGGGGAACTGCCACCAGATCTCCGAGATGCAGTTATCATCACCCTGTACAAGAAAAAAGGAGCAAAATCCGATTGCTCAAACTATCGAGGTATAACACTGCTCTCTATTTCAGGAAAAATCCTTGCAAGGACATTCCTGAACAGATTAGTTCCTGCTATTGCAGAAGAACTTCTTCCTGAAAGCCAATGTGGCTTCAGAGCAAATAGGAGTACTACAGATATGGTATTTGCTCTTAGACAAGTGCAAGAGATATGTAGAGAGCAGAACAAAAGTCTCTGTGTAACATTTGTCGACCTCACCAAAGCCTTCAACACTGTGAGTAGAAAAGGTCTGTGGCAGATCCTGGAAAGACTAGGATGTCACCCCAAATTCCTTAAAATGATTATCTTGCTACACAAGGGCCAGCGTGGTCAAGTCAGATATGGCGATGCTCTTTCAGACCCCTTTCTAATAACTAATGGAGTGAAGCAAGGTTGTGTTCTTGCTCCAACTTTATTTACAATCTTCTTCAGCATGATGCTCCAAAGTGCTACGGCAGAGCTTGAAGAAGATGACATTATCTACATACGTTACCGTATATATGGTAGCTTGTTTAACTTAAGCCGTCTGAGGGCTTGCACTAAGACTCTAAACTATCTAGTTCATGAGCTGCTCTTCGCTGATAACGCTGCCCTTGTTGCCCACACAGAAGCAGCTCTGCAGTGCCTAACAACCTGTTTCGCAACTGCTGCAGAGCTATTTGTGCTGGAAGTCACCTGAAGAAAATGGAAGTTCTTTACCAGCCTGCACCACAGGACGAACACCACCATCCCCACATTGCCATTGGCAAATCTGTGCTTAAGTCCGTTCAGCAGTTCACCTACCTGGGAAGCATCATCTCCTCAGATGCCAAGATTGACAAAGAGATCGATCACAGATTAGCAAAGGCATATAGCACATTTGGAAGACTTTACAAAAGAGTCTGGAGTAATAAACACCTGAGGCGAATCACAAAAATCAGTGTGTATAGAGCCATTGTACTGTCTATTCTCCTTTATGGGTCTGAAACATGGGACATCTATCACCACCACTTACGACTCCTCGAACACTTTCATCAGCACTGTATACATACAATCCTAAATATACACTGTACTGACTATGTGACGGATGTTGTTGTCCTTGAGCAAGCAGGGATCACCAACATTGAGGCCATGATATTGAGAACACAGCTGCGCTGGGCAGGGCACATTTTTGGATGGAGGACCATCGCCTCCAAAAAATAGTACTCTACAGTGAACTCCACACGGGTCAGCATAAGATGGGCACTCCAAAAAAGCAATACAAGGACTCCCTGATACAACATCTCAGGCTCAGCCAAGTTGATCACCAACAATGGTCCGCCCTGGCCTCGCATCGGGAGGCATGGAGACACACAATCCACAATGCTGCAGCCTTATTTGAGAACTCATGCCGAACAAGTCTTGAAGAGAAACGACAACGCAGAAAGAATCACAACCCAGAAATATCACCCAAGGAAACCTTCTGTTGTGCTTTCTGCAACCTGACTTGTTTATCTCGAATTGGCCTTTTTAGTCATCAGCATGCTTGCAGAAAGCGTGGAATGAGTCCTGCCTGAATCTTCGTTTGCAAAGAAAAGCCAGAGAGAGAGAGAGAGAGAGAGAGAGAGAGAGAGAGAGAGAGAGAGAGATGCACAAAACACATCATGCAAGTTTTCAAAGCTCTACTGGCTTCTTCACCAGGCAAAAGTTGTCAAAAAATCATACAGGAAAAATAAAAAAATAAAGAATGGTGATAACGTAAGAGTCACAGGCCTACATCTTGTATCAGATGTCATCTCTGTTGTTGTTCAGGTGGTATAGAGGGATCTTAATGCCGGAAGAGGCCACACCCCTCTAGGCCTTGTGGGGACTGAGACAAAGGGCAGTGAAATTTAAACTCCATTAGCAGCAGTAATGTAAAGCAATAAAAAAAAATTCAGATGTAACAGTACAGAGACTTCAATGTTCTCTGCTTGAGAAGGACGCCTGTGACTCCACAAAGGGACAGAGACACTGTGGATCCCAAGAGGAGTTGCTGTATGATGGCCAATAAAGTTATTACAGTACTCTTTTGTGGATTGTTTTACTATGCTGGGCAACTGATTCCCAGAGTCAAATAGAAACATCATTAAAAAAAGTGTAGCCCCACCAACATGTTTGTGGGGGGATTTAGCTATTACAAAGGGGGAACAGTCCCTACCAAACAGACGATGGGGCAGTTCAGCGTTCTTTAATGATCTATGTGTGAGAGACAATGTAATATAGTGGTTAACATATCAGACTACTACTGTGGAAAGGCTGGTTTAAATCTTCAATCAGGTGTTGTCTGTATGAGGGGAAAATGTGGATTGATGCCAATTCAAAGTAGCTTTGTTTTGTCTTAACGGTTTTTTGGCAAGATTGCAGGCATGCAAAGCAATCTTTCACTGTTCTAACAGGTATGCTTGTGAATCAAGATGGTAGGCGTGAGTGAATTACTCACATTTTTTCTCCTGTTGCCTCCACCAAACTGTATTTTTTTAAAAAAGCATAGTTGTTAGCAAGCTCCTCCCACTGCACATGTCCAACCAATCAGCTTTCCACTTTTGCTCTTATCGTGAATGCGGATGAATGTGAATTAGTTGTCCCAACAAGCGGGAATGTGCATTCCCCGCAGAGCTTTTTAAAAACTTCGGGAAAAGCTGCAAAGGCTTTTTGGTGGATTTGTCCCTTCCCCTGTTTCCAAATATGGTGGACTGATGTGGGATGGCATTTTCACAAATCTATTCTCCTCAAATTGTATGAGGAGTATCTTTGCCTTTTGGGACTTTTTCGGACATTAAAAATACAACGCAAGCAGCCTCGCCACGTTGCGAGGCTGCAGCGCTGCAGGGCGTCCCTTTCGCATGATGCCTGTCCCTGCCGGTACTGTTGCACTACCGCAGGGACATTTGAGCGTTATATTTAGCCGATTTTTACTCACGAAAGTTGATCGTGAGTAAAAATCGCCTAAATATAACGCTCAAATGTCCCTGCAGTACTGCAACAGTACCGGCAGGGACAGGCGTCATGTGAAAGGGACGCCCTGCAGCGCTGCAGCCTCACAACGGGCGAGGCTGCTTGCATTGTATTTTTAATGTCCGAAAAAGTCCTTAGACAACCCCATAGTCATGAAACCTATTGGGTCACCACAGACCAATCACTACATTTGGCCTTAGCTGCCTCTTGAGACTTGTAAGGATAATATGTAGGAGGGAAAGGCTGTTCAATCACTTTGAGCTCTTTGGAGGAGAACAGGAGATGCCCTCCTCTGTGAGTGTGATTTCCCTTCTGCAGCTTCAGATTTTTTTTTATTTAATTGTATCACATATACCATCTACTAGATTTTTGGTGCTTACCCACCCACCCACTTTTTCAAGCTGCTTAATTCTGCCCCCTTTCTCTTTTTAAATTGCTGTTACTGTTTTATTGACTCAGTACGTACTTTATTTTGCAATTTTTAAATATTGTTAGATGTGTCCCTGAGTACTGTTTCTATAGTGCAAGGGCCTGATAAACCCTGAGAAATGTATTTCCAGCTTTCTCAAAGTACCAAATAAATAATATGTACAAGTATACCTGGCTGGTGCATGGGCCTTGTTGGATGGAAGCCATGGGACATGCTTGGAATGTGTATATGGAGTATACTCTGTGATATCTACATTAATTAACTGATACACCTAATTTGAGTTTGTGTCTTGACTCTTGCTATACAGTTTAGGCTTCATCTCTTCCCCTCTCCTCACCTTGGAATTACAGTTCTAAGTTTAAAAGTATCAGCACACTTCTGAGTCGTCCCTTTTTCAAATAAAAAATAATTAAGGTGATATTCTCTGAGAAGTTTGTTATTGAAAAGCTTCTCCAATTATGTCCAAAATTTAAACAAAATGAGTCTAAACTCCAATCAAGTGAAATCTGAAACTAGTCTCTCAGAGACTTGGAAGGAGATACAGCCCGCTCCCCAACCACCCCCCCAATCCAAATAGCAAATACCTAATTAAGATGATAATTTCTGAGGAATTTGTTGTTTAAAAGCTGAAGAAAGAGGAGAGATGAATCAGAGGGCCTAACCATGCCACTGTCCTAATCAGAAGTCCAAAATATTTATGAATATGTTCCAAGCTTGCTGATTTTTACATGTGCAAGAAAACAACTGCTGTTTGCAAAACCATTTCTGAATAATGTCAACCTAATGAGATCATGAGATGCTGCAAAAACCACCCCAGGAGCAGGTAAGGATGACGTTACTGAAAACCAACACCTTACCCGCCGCTGCAGCACAGAAGTAGCACGCGAAGGTGATGAGGACATCTGAAACCAGGACCCGTTTGCACCAACAGTAACATCATCCTCACATGCTCCTGTGGTGGTTTTTGCCGGTGTCTGATAATCTTCTAAATCACAGTTTGGAAAGGTACATGTATTTCCTACTTTCAGTTCAATAAACAATGTAACACAAATAACACAACTGACACACTTCCATGAGCTGATGGTACATAATAGACATACAGCCTACAGACTATACTGAATACTCACTGCAATTGGGCAAGTTTTTGCTTCTCTTTGATAGGTAGAGCATAAGTGTTTGACTGAAATACGCATGTGAATATCATCTAATAAAGCTCTGCTAGTGCCTGAGGTATGTTATCAGACAATTGTCTAAAAATGCTGTAATTACACGAATGAGGATAGTGGAAACATTGTGGCATTATTACACTTACTATCGCATGTCACTGTAATCACACAAAAGAACCACCATGGAATTATCACATGATGACCACCAGCACTTTAAGAATGGGAGTTTACTTCCGTAGTTCAGCATGGGGAAGATTTTCGTGGTTTTCACGAGAAGACATGAGCATGCTTAAAACTCCAAAAACACCTTGATTAACAAGGCGAATGAACGCACAAGCTCTGAAACTAACCTAAAAATGTGCAATCTAAATGGGACAGTTCATAAAAAGAGCATTCTGTTTTGTTTTCACATTCTTACCCAGAAGATTTCTCGTGATTACAATGGAACGTGGTTTCACACACCATCAATACAGTAAAAAAGCGATATTGAAGATCTATTGATGGCTTGTCCCGTCAATTAGAAGCAATGCCTTTTTTGTTGCTGGAGCACACAGTAACCACACAAAGATGACAATGCTGTGTGATAGTGAGGCCCGTTCATGCTACTGTGACATCATAATAGTGTGATTATTGCTGCGTCTGATAATGTCCACTATCTCTGACCTCTGCATCTAAAGATTATCTAGACATGCACTATTCTACCCATTCCTTTTGTGTACTTTGTGGACTGATGGGGAAAGGCTTTTTTTAATTGGGTTTCTGATTGGTTAGTGTGTGTGCAAGTGTTTTTGCATGCACACAAAAGCTTTGTTTGGCTTAAGAAAGAGACATGTAATTCCAGAGGTGAGAGAGAAATGATTTCTAGAGTTTAAACAGGATATTTAAAATGTCTATATATATTCATAACCCCTGCTGGGATATTTCTGTGAAGGACTGGCTACCACTTCAGGGCATCTCTTGAGAAGGAACACTTGTGTAATGAGGACTGTGATGTTTCCATTTGGTTTGGGGATTATTAGTTCTTTGGCTTGAGCAGTCTGACATAGCTTAGAGTTTAGTCACTTGGATCTATTTTTGCTAGTGTAATACTTTCACTTTTCTTCAAAAAGGAGTGAAGCTGTGAGGGGAAGGGGGTGAGGTCCTTAGGTCAGTTGACCAATCAATCACTATATTGTAATTCCATGGTGGTATTGAGAACACCTACCAGCCAGCCAGCCAGCCAGCCAGCCTGAAGAAGACTCTGCAGGGCTGTGAGGGAGCCTTCCTTCCTTCCCATTACACTGGGGGAAGGGCAGCTGAGGCAGCAGGGAGTTGGGGTGTGGCCAGGAGTGGCTGGCCTTAAAAGTCACTCCACCACCCCCACCCCAGAACACCTACCAGCCAGCCAGCCAGCCAGCCAGCCTGAAGAAGACTCTGCAGGGCTGTGAGGGAGCCTTCCTTCCTTCCCATTACACCGGGGTAAGGGCAGCTGAGGCAGCAGGGAGTTGGGGTGTGGCCAGGAGTGGCTGGTCTTAAAAGTCACTCCACCACCCCCACCCCAGAAGACCTACCAGCCAGCCAGCCAGCCAGCCAGCCTGAAGAAGACTCTGCAGGGCTGTGAGGGAGCCTTCCTTCCTTCCCATTACACCGGGGTAAGGGCAGCTGAGGCAGCAGGGAGTTGGGGTGTGGCCAGGAGTGGCTAGCCTTAAAAGTCATTCCACCACCCCCACCCCAGAACACCTACCAGCCAGCCAGCCAGCCAGCCTGCCTGAAGAAGACTCTGCAGGGCTGTGAGGGAGCCTTCCTTCCTTCCCATTACACCAGGGTAAGGGGAGCTGAGGCAGCAGGGAGTTGGGGTGTGGCCAGGAGTGGCTGGCCTTAAAAGTCACTCCACCACCCCACCCGAGGAACACCTACCAGGGGCCGGGAATGATCTGGGAGCGGGAATTGAGGTTGTGTGGGCGAAGGGAAGGTATGGCGGCAACAGAGTGAAAAATTGTTACAAAAGAAGGCAGGATCGATGTTTAATATCTATCCCGCCTTCAGTTCACTCTGTTTCCCAGAATAAATTGGAGAGCGCACCAACCATTCCACAGATCCTTACTCTGCTCCTTTGCAATGCCAGGTCGGTTAAAAACAAGACGCATATTATCCATGACCTCTTATTGGATGAGGCTGCCGACCTGGCATGCTTTACGGAGACCTGGCTGGGAGAGGCCAGTGCTGCGACTTGGGCGCAGGCACTCCCGGCCGGGTACTCAGTTAGTGAGCAGGTAAGGAAAAGTGGGTGGGTGGGGCGGAGTGGCTCTGGTTCATAAAAACAATCTAACCTTGACCAGGAAGCCTATCCGGAACACAGTCCACATTGAGTGTATGTACCTAAGCCTGAGGTCCAGGGATAGCTTAGGGATTCTGTTAGTGTACCGGCCACCCCGTTGTTTAACAGACTCCCTAACCGAGCTAACACAGCTGGTCTCAGAGTTGCTGCTGGAGTCACCCAGACTTTTAGTTCTTGGCGACTTCAACATCCCACTTGAGACCAGCTTGCTAAATCTAACTGGCGCAGCTCGGGAGTTCATGGAATCCATGACAAACATGAGCCTATCCCAATTGGTTGTCGGGCCTACTCACTGTGCAGGTCATACCCTCGATGCAGCCTTTAGTACGGAACAGGAATATCCGTGGGCGGAGGTTATTGAAACCTCCGCATTGTCATGGACGGATCATTTCCTGGTCAAGATGGAGCTAAGAGCCACTGACTGCCCCACCGGGGGTGGTGGACCCATTAGAATGGTCTGCCCTCGAAGGCTAATGGAACCAATTGGATTCCAGAAAGCCTTGGAAGGTTTAATGGTTGGTAATGACGGTGATTCTATAGAAGCTTTGGTTAATATTTGGAACACCAACCTCACCAAGGCTATCGACACAATCGCTCCCAAACGTTCTTTCCAGCCTGCTCCTAACCGTAAGCCCTGGTATTCAGAGGAGCTTAGGAAGATGAAGCAGGCTGGACAACGACTAGAGCGCACCTGGCGGAAGACTCGACTCTTGTCCGACAAGACTCGTCATAGGAATTTCCTTGATTCTTATCGAGAGGCGATACGTGCAGCGCAGAAGTCTTTCTCCTCTGCACGTATTGCGTCTGCAGAGTCCCGTCCAGCAGAACTGTTTAGGGTGGTGGGGGAGCTGGCGCAGATTCCACCTGCGCAGAACCCCTTACTTAACCCGACAACGGCCTGCTGTGATGCGTTTAACATCCACTTTGCAGATAAAATCTCTCAGATAAGAGCCGACTTAGATGCCAGTGTTATGACAGAATCTATAGACGAGGTGTCCAGCAACTCCGTTGATGAAATTTTATTGGATCAGCTTCAATCTGTGAGTACCGATGATGTGGACAAACTCCTTGGTAGAGTGAGAAAGATGACCTGTCCCCTCGATCCCTGTCCATCTTGGCTGGCCACCCAAGGGGGAGATGCATCGAGAGTACTCCTTAGGGATATTATCAATGCGTCCTTCAGGGAGGGGTCAGTCCCACCCTGTCTGAAGGAAGCGGCGGTTAAGCTCCTGAAAAAGCCTTCCCTGGACCCCTTGGACAGGAACAACTATAGACCAGTCTCCTTGCTGCCTTTTCTAAGCAAGGTGATTGAGAGGGCGGTCGCTTCCCAACTCCAAGCTGTCTTGGATGAAACCGATTATCTAGATCCATTTCAAACTGGCTTTAGGACGGGATATGGAGTGGAGACTGCCATGGTTGCTCTGGCTGATGACCCTGTTGGTGCTCTTGGACCTCTCAGCGGCCTTTGACACAATAGATCATTCCATCCTCCTGGATCGCCTGAGGGAGTTAGGAATTGGAGGTACTGCTTTGCAGTGGTTCCGTTCCTTCCTCTCGGGCAGATCCCAGAGGGTGAGGCTCGGGGACAGCTGCTCTACCAGAATAGAGCTTAACTGTGGCATTCCTCAGGGTGCCATCCTGTCCCCGATGCTATTTAACATCTATATGAAGCCGCTGGGAGAGATCATTCGGAGGCATGGAGTGCGGTGTCATCAGTATGCTGATGACACCCAGATATACTTCTCCATGTCTCGGTCATCAGCTTCGGCTTCAGATGGCATCTCTCCTCTCAATGATTGTCTTAAAGCAGTAATGGACTGGATGAGGAAAAAGAAATTGAGACTGAATCCAGACAAAACGGAGGTACTAACAGTTACAGGCCCGAAACCAGGTCTGGGAATACAACTTCCAATCCTGGATGGAACTACACTCTCCTCCAAGGATTGTGTTCGCAGTCTGGGGGTGCTCCTGGACCCGTCGCTCCAGATGACTAATCAGGTTAATGCGACTATCAGGAGTGCCTGTTATCAACTTCGGCTGATACTCCAGCTGCGCCCTTTCCTGGAAACTAGGGACCTCAAAACTGTGGTACATGCACTGGTAACCTCCCGTCTGGATTTCTGTAATGCGCTCTACATGGGGCTACCTTGTGCTTGACTCGGAAACTTCAACTAGTTCAGAACATAGCAGCCAGGTTGATTTCTGGTGTTTCCAGAAGAGAGCATATGACACCTGTGCTAAAAACTCTCCACTGGCTGCCTATTCGTTTCCGGGCACAGTACAAGGTGTTGGTTATAACCTTTAAAGCCCTGCATGGTTTGGGTCCAACTTATGTCCGGGACCGCCTCCTTCCTTATGACCCTCCCCGTGCACTTCGGTCCTCTGGGAGGAATCTGTTACAGCCTATGAAAACAAGGCTGTCGGTGACCTCCCAGAGGGCCTTCTCCGCTGCTGCTCCCAGATTATGGAATGGCCTGCCGGACGAGATCCGTCTTATTAACACCTTAGACAGCTTTAAAAAAGCTGTCAAGACGGATCTTTTCCGGCAGGCCTTTCCTGAATAACTATCCCGGCCCAAGACTCGGCTGTCCTCCCTGAGCTGTAATCAGATTTTTTTTTTTAAAAAAAAACTATTGTATGTTTTAATCTTTTTCTAATTTATATATTTTTAATTTACTGTATGTTTTTAATCTTTTATAGTTTAATATTATTTTAAGGGGGGGTGGGCTAGGGTACTGGGACTATGGAGTTTTTATATTGTAAGCCGCCCCGATTGCGTTGCAGAGGGGCGGGATAGAAATAAATTATTATTATTATTATTATTATTATTATTATTATTATATATTCATATTCATATTTATATTGTTTATATTTATATACTTGTGGGGACCCAAGGATAAAAAGAAATACAAAATAAGAAAAGAAACTTGGGTACAGTTGCATGAATAGAATAGAGTAGGAATACTTAAGAATCTAACCTCTAACATTTTACATAACCTGTATTTCCATACTGATCTCTCCCTCCCTCCCTCCCTCTCTCTCTTAGAACTCACTTATCCACCACCTTTATAACTAGAATGTTCCAATCTGGTTCAAAAAAAGTATCCACAAATTAAATTCATATTTTAATAAAAAGGGTGTTTAAAATGCATACTTTGGGACAAAATATGTTTAGAAATATATTTACCTCCATAAAAAGTGCTACAAAGTAATAACGTCAAACTGATTAACTGTATATACACACAAGCACGCTGTACAAAAAAAAAAGGGAAATAAATATTGTATATTGCTGCTAAATGATAACTGTCAAAGGACATGCAAAAAATAGTCCTGATACATATAGTCCTGTTTCAAAAGTCTTCTTCACAACAAACACAACTTCTTAATTAAATCCCATGAACTGTAATAGTATTAGAACAATCCCCACTGGAGAAGTGTCCAACATTGTTGACATTGCATGTGTTGTACATAAATTATAAAGAGGATCAAACATTTAATCCAAATTCAGTTCACTTACTAAACTACACTTTGCAGCTATAAACTGTGATTTAGAAATACATTTTAAAAGCACATTTAGAAACGCATTAAGATAATGTTTCAAAATGCAACTTTTGAGGAAAATACATTTAGAATGCATATTTATGTGCATGTTTTAAGACTTTAAAAATAAATACATGTGGAAACAGGATGGAATGGACCTTTTTGTAAACACATCTGAAAATGGCATGGACTCAGACTGTTGCTGCCTTGGGTCCCACTTCAGGAGAAAGATGGCATGTAAATTGCACAAATAAATAAATAAAATAAAATCTCTAGGTTAGAATTATGGCACTTTCCTTGTTTGAGAGAAGCTTTGTAGGATTTGAAATATATTATTATATTAATTGACTTCTCAATCTATAATGCCTCTAAATAAATAAATAAATCCCTCAAAGCTCAGTTTAACCCAATATCTATCCAGAGGGACTAGACAGTTTCTCTGTCTATATCTTGGTTTCTACAAATCCTTCTGGTCCATTTTGCAAAGAATATGATCTATGAAGATTGGCTTGTCCAACTACAATCAGATGATGGCCAAGATTATACTGTATAATGTTAATCTCACGTGTGGACATACGCATTAATTTTGCTATGCTACCCTAATGCTGAATGGCAAGATTAGATTCCTGGAATCATAGAATCCTGGAGCCGGAAGGATCAACCCTCTGCCATGCAGGGTTACTCATCTAAAAAACTCCTGAAAGATGCACATCTAACCTTTGTTTAAAGACCTCCAAGGATAGAGAGTCCCCCACCCTCTGAGGCAGTCCATACCACTGTTGAACATCTCTTACAGTAAATAATTTTTCCCTAATGGTTAGGTGGAATCTCTTTTCTTGTGCAACCAAGACACCAAACATGCAACTGAATGGGCCACCAAATGTGCATGTGCATCCATGTGCACTGTGTATCCATAGGCAATGACACCATATGCTTCTGCTACCTTCAACTGAATCCAGCTCTTCCACATCAGGCAAAAAAATCTAACTTCTCTAGGAGAACTTTTGAAGGAGTAAAAAAAAAACAAAAGGGATCCCAACTATTGAATTTTTAAGATGTATATGATTGGAAGATAATCAAATATATATATTTAGAATACTACACTGAGGCTGCAATCCTAGTACTTGATAGTAAGTTTCAATAAACTCTGTGGGGCTTATTTCTTAGGAGAGGATTGCACTGTAAGTACACAAGCTAGGCAGTTAATTTTCTTAAACAATTCTAATGATAACTAATTTCACAGAGTCTGACTATCATATATATTCCTCCTATCAGAAGCAATGATGGGGTGCTGGAAGTAAACAGGGTTGGTTTTTTTTTTCCCCAATAGGGCAAATGAAAAAAATTATCTCTCCTCATTTTCAGTTGGCTAATGGCCAGCTTAACTGAGATCAAAGCACAGCAGTTTGGCAATTCAGGATGATACACCATGCTAATGCGCTCAAGCATACTATTTTTTTCTGCCTAAGCACCATGTAATTGATAGGCATCAACCTGCAGAGTTTCAATTATCTGTCACAGTTAACACATGCCTTACTTCCTGCTGTACCAATACATGCTTTATCCTAGATATTATTTTTACCAGTGAAAGCATCCCATTCTATAGTTTTATACATTTTCCACTGGGGAACCAGATTACAAGGAAAATTCTGTAAACTGTGAACCACCCGGAGAGCTTTTGTTACTGGCTGGTATACAAATACTGAAAATAACAAATTTATCCAAGAACAGGACACTTGCACAGAGTGTCCCAAATAGAACACAACACAACCCTTTCCCCTCCTTGACTGTGCATGTGAAAAGTTAGTGTAACAGGCAGAAGGAATGGGATGTCTGTGCACCTCACATTGATCTCTGCCTGATTCATATTACTCATATGAGGCCTGTATGTACATATGAATGGCTTATGAGCAAGGGAAGGAGGAGGAGGTGTGTTGTATTGAGTCATATTAGAACAATCTGTCCAAAGGAACTCACAGTGTGAGTTGTTTATTCCCATCCTAATTCATTTTTAAGAAAATGTAAATTCATGCTTCACAGAGATAGAGATACAATACTTGCCGACTGAATAGCAGTGCAGGCCTGGGCTGCTTTTGCTGTGCTAGTCCTATGAAGTGAAATTATAGTAATTTTATAAAGCCAAAACTCCTAGGCTGCAAATTAGAATATAGGTCACATGCACCCCATTTACGCAAGTTCGGTACCCATGGTTTCAATTACCAACTGTTGACCCCCCCCCATCTGTTCCACATGTGCAAGCGAGCTAGTAGGTGCCCTACACCCTCATGTGCTGCAAAGGAGCTGCACTGGTAGGGGCTAGGAGGGAGGCGGCAGAGACGGCAAAGTGGAACGGCCAAGGTAAGGGCAAGAGTAGGAGGTTAGCTGGGGAGGAGTCGCTCTCCATTCAGCACCTCTCTGGCCAGACTCCTAGACTCCTGGTGTCTAGGAGCACCTCTCTGGCCAGATGAAGGCGCTTACCTCTTCCCCCTGCCCAGAGAGGCATGGGCAAGGCTGTCTGCGCCTCTCTGGCAGACAAAAAAGTTCACCCCTTCCTACACCTGGAGCGTTGTGGCAAGCCTGGCCATGCCTCTCTGGGCAAATCTACCAGCAGGTAGATGAGGTAGAGAGCCCCTGGACACCAACCAGACAGTAGAAGGGCAGATCAGGCATGCCAGGCAACACTTCATGTTCTTAGGGAGGGAGGGAGGGAAAGCAAAGCAGCTGCCAGGCATGGTTCCTCATCCCTGGCTGGGCTTGGGTGGGCCCAGGCAAGGGAGCAGGGCTTGTCCTCTCCCCTCTGGCCCTTGGCTGAGCTCTGGCCCTCCTTGCCACCCACCTGTCCCTGCCGCCACCAGCCCATGGAGAAGCTGTGCTGCCCCAGCATGCAGTAAGGCCTCTCTTATTGTTTTACATTGAAAATAATGGGGTTTGCTATTATCCATGGTTTCATGTTTCCATGGTAAGTCCGGGAACAGATTGCCCCAGACCATATCCCCCAGATACGTTATACAGGTTGCAACCTGTATTCAGTGTAGAAAAATGAAAACATTTATTTTCTTTCTTCAACCCAACAACAATTCTGTCATGACTTGATTAAGGTGACTAAAGACATAGGACATTTTCAGACACAACTTACAGCGGAAGAATCGAGCGGGAGAGCTTCGCCGCCGCAGCGTGGCAGAGGACCCATTTCGGATGCCGCCGTCCCTGCAGCGAAATCGTCCGTGTCACTTCCATTTAGGATTGGAGCCAGCCGCACCATTTTTTATTCACAGACAACTTCCGTGAATAAAATCTAGTGGAATATGGCGTGGCCGGCTCCAATCCTAAATGGAAGTGACACGGACGATTTTGCTGCAGGGACAGCGTCGTCCGAAATGGGTCCCCTGCCATGCTGCAGCGGCGAAGTTCTCCCGCTCAATTCTTCTGCTGTAAATCGTGTCTGAAAATGTCCTTAGTAATTATATACTACATCCTTGTTCTATAGAGCCAGTGTGGTATAGTGGTTAGAGTGGGTTTAAGTCCCCAATGAACAATGAAACTAACTGGATGATCTTAGGTCAATCACAGTCTAAGCCTCACCTACTGGGGTGGTGGAGGAGGAGGAGGAGCCTTATATTCTATTTTGAGCTCATTCTTTGTCTGCCAGCATAAGGAAAGCAGGGAGGGTGGCAGTTTAGCCTCCTGTGGAAGGGCATTCCAGAGTGTAGGAGCAGCCACCGAAAAGGCTCCCTCTTGCATCCTCACCAAGGAAGCCTATGATGATGGTGGGACCGAGAGAAAGCCTTCCCCTGACAATCTTAAAATTCTGGCAGGTTCATATTGAGAGGATATGGGTTTTCAAATAGTTTGGATCCAACCCATATAGGGCTTTATAACTCATGACCAGCACTTTGGAGATTTTCACACGCCGAAAATATTCCCTCCAGAAACCGGGACAGAAATATTTCTGTCCCGGAAGCAGCGCCGCGGTTCGCACGCTCACCTCCCTCTTCCGTTTTTCCGTCGTCCTCGCTTTGGGTTTTTTCCTCTCTCTTCCGGAATATTTTATTAACGGCAAACTCCCGTTAGTAAAATATTCCAGAAGAGGGAGGGAAAAACCCAAATCGAGGACGACGGAAAAACGGAAGAGGGAGGTGAGCGTGCGAACCGCGGCGCTGCTTCCGGGACAGAAATATTTCTGTCCCGGTTTCTGGAGGGAATATTTTCGGCGTGTGAAAATCTCCTTTGAATTGTGTGCCCAGAAATGAACCGGTAGCCAGTGAAGCTTTTTTAACAAGGGATATATGTTCCCTATAACTAGCCCCAGTTGAGATATGTTCCCTATAATTAGCCCCAGTCAGCATTCCGGATGCAGCATTCTGGAGGCACTAAAGTTTCTGAACAGTTTCCAAAGGCAGCCCTATATACAATGTGTTACAGTAGTCCAAATGGGATATAATCGAGGTATGTGTCACCATGGCCAGATCTGGCATTTCGAGGAACGGGCACAGCTGGTGCACTAGTTTTAGTTGTACAAATGCACTCCTGGCCACTGCTGAGACCTGGGCATCCAGGCTCAGAGTTGAGTCCAGGAGAATACCCAAGCTGCTAGACTGAGATTTCAGGGGGAGTGTAGCCCCACCCAGCACAGGTTTCACCTGAGAAATGTTGGAGGCTATGCAGTGAAAAACCTTGGAAACCATAAAACAATCCATAAGGGCCCAAATCCCCCCCTCCTTGTGTTGTAGATATGGAGGGACGGCAAAATGTGGGTGTTGCTGCCCAAATAAGAATTCTACTCCAACAAATGAAATTCTCCCTCAGTCCCCAAACCCCTAGTGTTGTAGTGAATGAGACATTGAAAAATATTCACAACTACACTTTGTGTATCTGCTGTGTTTGCATGCCCTTGGTCACTTTGCCTGCTCCCCATTTTTTGGATGTCCAAATTCAATTTTTGAATGCTCAACTCACGTTTTAAATTACTGCAATGTTAAAAATTTGGGAGCTGAAACAACATTTCATGGGTGGGGCGGATTTATTGTTTGAGGAGGCAATGCCCTCACTTCCTTCCCACTACACCCCCTCCACCTTTTGGTTGTTAAAAATGCCTTATTGCGAAAGGGATCTAGGAGTCCTAGTGGACCACGGATTGAACATGAGTCGGCGGTGTGATGCGGCAGCTAAAGGGGCCGATGCGATTTTGGGCTGTATCAAGAGAAGTATAGTATCTAGATCAAGGGAAGTAATCGTGCCGCTCTATTCTGCCTTGGTCGAACCTCACCTGGAATGCTGTGTCCGGTTCTGGGCACCACAGTTCGAAGAGGATGTTGACAGGTTGGAGCATGTCCAGAGAAGGGCAACTAAAATGGTGAAAGGTCTGGAAACGATGCCTTATGAGGGGGGACTTGGGGAGCTGGGTATGTTTAGCCTGGAAAAAAGACGGTTAAGAGGTGCTATGATAGCCCTGTTTGAGTATTTGAAGGGGTGTCACGCTGAGGATGGAGCGGGCTTTTTTTCTGCTGCTCCAGAGACTGGAACACGGAGCAATGGATGCAAGCTCCAGGAACAGAGATTCCACCTCAACATTGGGAGGAGCTTTTTGACAGTATGAGCTGTTCGGCAGTGGAGCACACTCCCTCGGAGCATGGTGGGGTCTCCTTCCTTGGAGGTCTTTAAACAGAGGCTGGATTGCCATCTGTCGGGGATGCTTTGATCAAGATTTCCTGCATGGCAGGGGGTTGGACTGGATGGCCCTCGTGGTCTCTTCCAACTCTACAATTCTATGATTCTATGATTCTATGATTCTATGATATGTAAATGCTAATTAATAATAAACATTCATTCATTCTCTCTCTCTCCCCCCCTCTCTCAATATATCTAGAACAAATGAAGCCTGAACTCCCATTAGAAGTAAAATGACAATTTTGGTTTGGTTTTGGTCTTATAATGAGAAAACAACTTTAATCAGAGAAGACAATAATTCTGGAGCAAGCTGAAGGAAGTAGGAAAAGAGGACTTAGGAAATGAAACCATGCTTCTGAACTCCTCAGACATGAGCAGGTCTCTCATTCATTGGGTCACCATAAGTCAAAGCTGATTTGCTGGCATATAACAGCAAAAACATTGATGAATACACCCAAAACCTAGAGAAGGTTTTGAAAATACTGAATGTAATTAAATCGTTCAAACAAAGGTTTTGAATCCCAAAACAGTCCTTCTTTAGACTAAAACCAATACAGTATACACATATGGACAAAACTGGATGGTGTTAGTTTGGGTATTCTCAAAAGAAGCATTTCCCCCTCTTAATCTCTGTACCCCCCTTTAGTCTCAAAATTGTAATCCTTTTACCAAGATATGGGGGTGGAGAAGATATGCTTAATATTGTTAGGAAACATTTTTTTAAAGGATACTTACTTCCTTTCTCATATTCTGGCTTGAATGATATTAACTGTTGAAAGTGCTTTCACATATATTATTTCAGTAATCCTGAGAGTATTTGTGTTAGCTCCATATTATACTTGTGGGGAAGGATATGTGCCACTCTGAATTGCTTGGGGATCAGTGTTTCAGCCAAAGATTGAGGAAATCATAGACAATTTTGTAAAATTCTAGAATATGACAAATAGAGCAATTTGATAGAAGACAGGAAGTCAATACAATGTCAGTTCTATGATAAACAGTTGCATGTAATTACTCAGTCAAAAGATGTGGATATGTTCAGTTATATTCCCAGAGCTCTTCTACTGAATTAATTTCATGTGGACAAAACCAGGAAGCAATGTGTACCCTCTAGATTTTCCTTGGATTTTCCCCAGGCTGTGAGGCTGTGTTCTGGAATAGTTTCTTTCTGACGTTTCGCCTGCATCTGTGGCTGGCATCTTCAGAGATGTGTACCCTCTATTGGAAGGATGGCCTATCCAAGGCCCAGGGCTTAATTTCATGTGGTCTTCAATTTAATTTCAAAGCCTTCCTGAGAGGCATATTTAGACCTCTGGGAAGAGTTGGTCATGACCTATAAAGCCTTGTATGAGCCAGGTCTAGTCTTATTTAGCAGATGGTATCTCCCGATAAGAACCTGACCAGGCCCTGAAATCCTAAGGAGAGGGTCTTCTCACAATCCTACCACTTCCACATGTTCATGTGATGGGGACATGAGATAGGCTTTGCTAGTGGGTGCTTCTAGAGAGCTTCCTTTCCCCCTTCCTTGTTGTATTTCCCCCAGCAGGCAAAGTCCTCTTAATTCTGATAGGTTTTTGAGAACTGTATGTTTTTAAGAAAAAGTCCTTGAACAGGGTGCAATACTATTTTAAATCATATTGTGTTTAGCTGTATTGTTCGCAAAATGCTTTTCGTTATTTTTTATTGTATGTTTTTTTCAAATTTATTGATAGTTTAATTCCACTTTAATGTTTAATTGCATTGTAATTGTTTTAATTACTACACCATCTCGAGTCCCAGTTCTGGGGGAAAGTGGGGTGTAAATAAAATTCTTCTTCTTCTTCTTCTTCTTCTTCTTCTTCTTCCTCTTCCTCCTCCTCCCCTTCCCCTTCCCCCTCTAAGTTGAATGGGTGGACAGCAAGAGGAAAAGAGGGTCGGAATGAGAGAAAGGGCGAGTAAGCAAAAAAAGAGTGCCCCACTTGTGACTGGAACTGGGTTTGCTGGCCTGTTGGCATAAGATCACTACGAGAATGTAACCCCTGATGGGGAAAATCTTCTGCCCTGTTCCATTGTAGGCCTAAATACACTAAAGGTACCAGATCCCATTTAATCTTGAAGTTATCTAGGGTCAGCCCTGGTTAGTACTTAGATGGGAGACCACCAACAAATACCAAATGCTGTAGGCTATAATTCAGAGAACGGAACTGGCAAAACCACCTCTTGCCTTAAAAAAACCTCTATGAAATTCATGGGGATCCCATAAGTCAACAGGCAGCCTGAAGGCACGTGCACACACGCTCACACCCTGTTCCATTAAAGAAAGAAGCACCAAATATACAATTCTTTAGACTGAATAATTGTAAAATGATGTTTAAACAGTGCTCTGGCTTATTAATAATTCTACCACCAACCTTCTGGATAACAAATAGAATATGTATTTTTCAACCTAGGATCCTTTCACACTACACAGTTTTAGAACTACACACTATAGAATTATTTTATAGAATCCAGCACTCTAATTGCATTTTAACTGTCATGGCTACAGGCTATAGAACCCTGGATTTGCAGTTTGTGAGATATTTAAAAATTTCTGGTAGAGAGTTCCAGTGCCTCCCCAAATGAAATGTCCCAGGATGCTATAGGATGCAGCCACAGCAGTTAAAGTGCAATCAAATTGCAGGATGAAAGGGCTCAGGGATTCTATGGAACCACAGGGTAACAGCATTTTCCAGTAGTTCTACGTAGTTTTACAACATTGTACACTTTGCTTTTCTTCCTCTTATACCAGACATTCACCCATCACTTATGTCAGGATGGTCTGTAAAAGCGACTCTCCTGCCAGCAAATTTCAAAATGTAGAAATTTGGGCAGGCCTTCCTGGAAAAACTTCCTGGCTCAAGTGGAGTTGATTGCCTACCCACCCACCCCTGCCGCTATTGCCATTTTTTTGTCGTAATTTGTACACTGCACTGTATTTTATTTTTTAATTCTCCACTAGTTTCATTTAGTTTTAAGGGGTGGGAGGGTTAGGATTGGGAAGGATTGTTTTAACTTGCTGTTGTTTTAATCTTGCTATACACCACCCCGGTTGCCGAGCAGAGGGGCGGGTTAAAAATAATAATAAAAAATTATTATTATTATTATTATTATTATTATTGAGCTTTCATGGCTGAACTGTAAGCTGTTTTCACATTCTTTGTAAATGAAACAATTTGGTGGTTGAGAATAGCGATGGGAGTATAGAGTCTGTCTGGTAAAGGGCAAAGTGGCCTTATACCTACAGATTGTTGTACTCTACGGTGAACTCGCCACGGGTCAGCGTCAGAGGGATGCTCCAAAAAAACGATACAAGGACTCCCTGAAACAACATCTCAGGCTTGGCCAAATTGATCACCAACAATGGTCCGCCCAGGCCTCACATCGGGAGGCATGGAGACGCACTATCCACAATGCTGCAGCCTTATTTGAGAACTCATGCCGAACAAGTCTTGAAGAGAAACAACAACGCAGAAAGAATCACAACCCAGAAATATCACCCAAGGAGACCCTCTGCTGTGCTTTCTGCAACCAGACTTGTTTATCTCGGATTGGCCTTTTTAGTCATCAGCACGCTTGCAGAAAGTGTGGGATGAGTCCTTCCTAAATCTTCATTTGCGAAGAAAAGCCAGAGAGAGAGAGAGAGAGAGAGAGAGAGAAAGGTTTTGGGGATCAATAGGTGGAGTTACAACTGGGTGAGAATGGGGTGGGTGGATAATGGGCAACTAATGGCTCACATGCCTGCCAGATTTTGGCTGGCTGTGAATATGTACTTTTTCTCTCTCTCTCTGGCTTTTCTTCGCAAACGAAGATTCAGGAAGGACTCATCCCGCGCTTTCTGCAAGCGCGCTGATGATTAAAAAGGCCAATCCGAGATAAACAAGTCCGGTTGCAAAAAGCACAGCAGAAGGTCTCCTTGGGTGATGTTTTTGGGTTGTGATTCTTTCTGCGTTGTCGTTTCTCTTCAAGACTTGTTCGGCGTGAGTTCTCAAATAAGGCTGCAGCATTGTGGATAGTGCGTCTCCATGCCTCCCGATGTGAGGCCAGGGCGGACCACTGTTGGTGATCAATTTGGCCAAGCCTGAGATGTTGTTTCAGGGAGTCTTTGTATCGCTTTTTTGGAGCGCCCCTCTTACGCTGACCCGTGGCGAGTTCACCGTAGAGTAGTATTTTTGGGAGGCGATGGTCCTCCATCCTAGAAACGTGCCCTGCCCAGCGCAGCTGTGTTCTCAATATCATGGCCTCAATGCTGGTGATCCCTGCTTGCTCAAGGACAGCAACATTCGTCACATAGTCAGTCCAGTGTATATTTAGGATTGTGCGTAGACAGCGCTGATGAAAGCGCTCAAGGAGTCGTAGGTGGTGGCGATAGGTGACCCATGTTTCAGATCCATAAAGGAGGATAGACAGTACGATGGCTCTCGATGTACTTTTTATCTTACTGTATTCCCTATCACTTCATTCAAAGCAACAATTTTGTAGTCTTGACTCTTTAGTTTTTCTGTGGCAATAAAGCTTACTGTTTACCCCTGAAGCTACTATCCACTGACTCTGAAGAAGCAGATACATGACAGTCACTTATCACCATTTTGTACTCTTGTTTAAAGAAATGTAAGAAGTATATTGTTTTCTCCAATGCCTTGTTTCAAAATTAGGGATAGGATAGGAGGTCAGATTGGCTTTCTCCTACATTTGTTATTTAAAAAACATTATTTATATTCTGAATATGCCATTTATCAAGTTCATCAAGTTCTGCCAAAATGAATTGATATGAAATTATTCCCCTTTTTTCTCTTGCCAATTTCAGTAGGTTAATCTATTAGTAGCATGGAGAATATTATGCTATACACCTTCCCCACATAGTTGTTAAGGATTAAGTGCCTCTCAGAAAAAATAAATAAATAAAAGAACTGACAACCCTAAACCAGCACAAATATCTCTCCTTTGGTAATCAAACCCAGACTTCTAATAATTAATCACTCAAAACCTTGAGTATGCATGGCTAGCTAGCATTTCCATTTCTAAAATGTGAATTGTGATTAAACTCTGATACAAAAACTGAAATTAACTTCTCAGCCATCTCCACTCCAAAGTTTTTTATTTTACCTGTGAAAGTGATTTAATGCCATGATGATCACCAAGGAAAGAACAGATTGCAAAAATATACTGTACTGTATTGCCTCCATTAGCATGAGTTGGATCCCATTTCTTAGTCAGTAGCCATGGGATCCTGAGCTGTGCCAATGCTCTATCTGCTGCTGGAATTCCAATCACACGGCATAGGTGTTGTTTGTCTGGAAAGGCAGAAGACACCATGCAAGAAGAATTGTGAGGGCCACTGACAGAACAATACCATGAATATATTAAGATTCATTCATTCTAGAAACCTACACCCAAAGGGTGGCATAGACAGAAACCTTTCTTTGCAGGCCATACTTTTCTCTACCTAACATGTAAAGAACAGGTAAACTCATCCCCAAACACACCAGCCCAAGGAAGAGCCAGCAAGGTGTAGTGGTTTGAATGTTGGACTACAACTCTGGAGACCAGGGTTCGAATCCCCACTCAGCCATGGAAACCTACTGGGTGACCTTGGGCAAGTCACACCCTCTCAGCCTTAGAGGAAACCTCTGAATAAACCTTGCCAAGAAAACCCTGTGATAGATTCGCCATAGAGTCACCAGAAGTCAGAAACAACTTGAAGTCACAGAACAACAAACTCATTCATGTATAAAAGCACTCACATAAACTCTGCCCTCTCTTGTCTACCTTTTGCTTCTGGCTAGGAAGTCCTCTTTACGGCTATCACATTTGGAGTCCCCCACCCTCTTTTAGATATGAAAAAGCTTGATTTCTTAGGCTTCTCCCTCTTCTTTTCTCCATCTTTCTGCTAGATTTGTTATACAACCTTTAAGGTTTATACCCCTTTTGACCAGAAATACAATTCCTTCCATATGTCAAACTCCAGAGGGAGATGTGAAGTCGAAGGCTTTCATGGCCGGCATCCATAGATTTTCCTTGGGTTTTTTCTGGGCTGTGAGACTGTGTTCTGGCTGATGGTTGGTTCTGAGATTATAGTTGTTGGCCTGGTCCAGAATTTCTGTGTTTTTAAATAGCATTTTGTGCCCAGGTTGGTTTATAACATGTTTGTTGCTGCTGATTTTTCTGGCTGGCCCAGTCCACAGTGTCTCTCATGTTCCTTGATTCGTGTTCGCACACTGCGTTGAGTAGTCCCTATGTAAACTTGTCCACAGCTGCAAGCTATTTAAATCCACAAACACCTAAACAGTTTCAACAGGAAAGAAGAAACCTTAAAAGTAAACCAAAACTGGCTCCCAGTTTTACAATACAATAGAATCAAAACACTTACAAAGGTATTCCACCCAGGGACAGGGGGATTTCCGACAGATAATGGCCCATCATCCTACCATCAGCCAAACCATTCTCTGAAGATGCCAACCACAGATGCAGGCGAAACATCAGAAAGAAACTATTCCAGAACACGGCTTCAGAGCCCAGAAAAAAACCCAAGGAAAATCCAGAGGGAGAGATAATCATTTGGGACAGAGATAATTTGTCATTTAACACACTGCATACCTGCAACATTAATCTACCTTTAGTCCACTGTTCATTTTTGATTTGACAGTCTCTGGGTTTTATTTCCATTCATCCATTCTGGAATTTAAATTATTTGCAACTGGAAAAAAAATGTAGCAAGAGATGTAGGCCATGAACATACACAAGTATGGTGAAATTTCAACTCTCAGAAAACAACGCTTGGCCTCCAGACACACAGTTGATATCCCACTTCTATTGTTCATAATTTTAGCACTGCATTCTCCTCCTTTAAATTATTGGACAGATGCTAATAATTCCTTGGGAAACTAATGCCAAATCATGCTGTGTGAGGAAGTTTCTGAATAAGACATCAAGTTTCTGCCCATCAGAGGATAATTTATTGATACTTGTCAAAAGGAAGTATCAGTCTAACAGAAATCAAGACAAAAGGAATGCCTGATGAATTTCCTTTGAAGTGCCTTTTATAAAAGTCCTTGGTAATACATATTGATGAACTCCAAATTGTCTTGCCTAAAGGGAAAAGAAAGTAGACTGCTTTACACTGTCTTATAAATATTCATCAAAAGAACAAGACTTATGTTTCCAGGCATGAGGTGAATGATTACGGTTGTATGATTGCCTTGGAAGCCAGATAATTAGTAAAACAGCATTTGACAGTTGGAGAATTTTAAACTTGCTGTCTTGCCATCACTGCACTTGGATTTAAAGATGAATTTTTGAAAGGAAGCAAATTTAGGACTTGATGGATTGATACAATTAAGCTCTCCATCAGTTTCATCTACTGTTTTCTTGTTTGCTTAACTAAAAAAAAAAAAAAAATGAAAAGGAGAGACTCTATTATGTTGTCCTGGTAGTTTGACTTGATAAAAGGGAATCATAACAGCTTAAATGCAAGCCTCTCACCAAGCCAATGGGAACTGTTCTGTAATTAAAACTGATGTAATGTTAACAAGAGGAAAAAAATACTCATGTGGCTTCTGTCCTAGTAAATGTCCCTTGGAAGTCAAAAAGCTTGACTCCTGCTAGGCTTTTCTGTCCAGGAAAAAATACATATCTGGGTTACACTTCCCCTTTCTATAATCCTCTACAGTTGGTTATACTTGCTTTTGTTCATGGGATTCCTTTCCAAAAGCTATAGGTTAATTGCTGACACAGAGTTCTTTGCAGAGAATAAAGGGAGAGAAGGGAAAAAACAATTGCCAGCTCACCATTTTGCTAAGATACAGAAGTAATTGCCTTAGCTCCTCAGCTGCATGCCATTTTGGATAAGCCATAAGGAACATCAGATCATCTATAGAAGCCACACTATTAAAAGTGGGTTTTCTTGGCATATTAGTTTCAGCCATGGAGCATGGAGCCTCAAAATGACATCTGGGGGCGGAATCCAGAATGTAAGTTATTTATTACTTGCCTAAAGAAAACATTATCCAATGTGATGTCCTCTAAATGTACTGGAATATGAATCCCTGCACTTCTAGTCAGAATGACCACTGGCCATCTGGACAGTATCAGGATGGAAAAGGCTGTCTCAAGGAATAGAGCTAAGAAATGGATGTAACGTGTCTGGGGCAGGGAGCCTTCCCATTTGCTCTACACTCTCTCCACAAGCCCAGGAAAATCTAGTCTTAGGACTTTATCAGACGAGTATCGTAAAATGCTGTAATAACGTGAATAACGAAGGTGAAAACATTATGGCATAATAACTGGAATTATCAAACAACCACCACTTACTTTTTAAGAAAGGGATTAAAGGTCCTGCTACAGTAGTTCTTCTCTTTGCATAGCCTTGTAATTACACTGTATTAACGCTGTGTACTGGCATGCATGTGTTTCTTTAAGAGCAATGTCCACTTACTTCCTTATTAGCTGGGGTGCAAGATCTTGGAGGTTCTCATGAGAATATGTGAGTTCAAGTAAAAGTGCCCAAAACACTCAAAATAAAAAAAAAAAACCAAATGTACAGATAAGCCCTGAAAGAAACATAAAATCTTACCAGCAAGACACTCTCTCTCTCTCTCTCTGGCTTTTCTTCACAAAGATTCAAGAAGGACTCATAAAAAGAGCATCCTGTTGATCATTTTCACATTCTCACTTGGAAGTTTTCTCCCTGGGAACAGGGGCGGAGGAAAGAGTACCGCCCATTATTACAGCAGGAAATGGTTTCAGACGCTTTTAATATCACCAATAAATCAATAGTAAGGCTTATACCATCAATAAAATGTGATGCCCTATTCTCACCCAGTGTACACATTTTTCACAGGAGTAGGTGAACATCATCTGATAACTTAATCCAGTAATGATATTATCGCATCATTATGACAAGATTTTTGCTGCATTTGATAGGGTCCCAAGCTTGGGTTCCTTGTCTAGCAGGGTGAAAAGCAATGTAAAAAGTGCTAAAATGCTAGAGAAGAGATTGATCAGACAGCTTGGTTCATTCTTAGCTGATTTGTAACATAATTGAAGAGTCAGCAGCTTTCATTACATGCTTATTTAAGGCATGTGCAAAGGATGTAAGGAAGTTGAAGAAGCTCCCTGCACTCAGTGGCTTGTGCATTTTTGATCAGTTATTCAAATGTAATAGCCAATTTCTATTGACCCTTGTTGAAGGCAGTTAGCTTCCTACTAGGTAAAGAGATGAGAGAAAAGCTATTCTCAGGAAACATTATCCTTTACAATGTTTAGCACTCAAATGCAATTAGGCAAATATAATATCCTCTTTGAAGGCAAAGAGTTGCTCTGTTAAAGTAACTGAAACTAATTATCTTTGCCAAATGAAGGACAGTGGAAGAGTACTTATGAAGTGAGCTGTAGTAAAGGGGGTGGAAAAGACAACTTCATTATATGACTAGAAGGTAAAATGTGAGGTTAGTTATGTTTGTATTGATTTAAAATGTTTTTCAATAATGACATTTCACAGAGAGAGCTAAGGTAGGGTGGATATGAAGATGTGAGACAAGGAAAAGATGCCATCTTCATAGTAAGATCTTTGTTAGCAGTACTATTCTGGTATTTCAGAACTGCGAGGGATCAATAGGGATTTTTTTTAAAAAAAATAGGTTGTAATAAAGAAGCAATTATAAAACACTTGGTATTCAGCCTCCCTCAGAAAAACCCACTCTTATGCCCAGGTAAAATCAAAGCTAAAAGTTCAGATGTTGCCACAACCCACAAAAACAAGCAGCATTGGCTGCACTGTGACATCAAAAATACACATGTTTCTTTGAAGACCTGGTTGTTGATCAGTGAATGATGTTTTGTGTAAAATATGACTAAACATTAACCTGGTTTTTTGAACATCTGGATGGTATGGAGGTTATCTAGGGCCACTGTGTAAAAGTCCAAGGGAAAAGTACATTGGACGTGATCTTTTTGCACATTTCAGTGGAAAACAAGTGATGGAAAGCATAAGGAGAAAATGAAATGAGGAAAAAAAAACTTGTTTACTGAAAAATTCATATTGTTTAAGTGAAATAACTTTCAATATTGGTAGTACAAATAATTTATGAAGCATTTATTATATTCTAATATTGTTATTTTTATGCAAAATTTCATTTCATTTCATTTTTTTTAAAGGAGCAACAGTGTTAGGAAGTTATGTGGGGGGGAGAGCAGTGCCTGATCAGTGTCTCTTTGTCCTTAGCCCCAAGAAAAACTAAAGAAGGTCTTCTGGCATTGCTGAAGAAATTTGATACCCCTCTTCCATGAAGAAACATCTTGAAAGTAAAGGATAATCACTAGGGGTGAAGCTACAGTACAGCAAAATGAGGGCATTGCCCCTCCAAATAAGAATCCACCAAAGAAATTTTTCTGCAGTCCCCAAATTTCTAGCACAGAAGAGAATGAGACACTGGATATCATTCACACCCAAAATTCCTATATTTGCTGTGCAAGTTTGCTGGCCTCTTACCTTCAGATGCCTAAGAGTCTTAAATTACTGCAATGATAGAAATTTGGAAATGAAGACAAATTCCGTATTATAGGACAGAATTTATATTTGGGTGACTATGCTGTCATTTTGCCTCACCTACACCTACTCTCCTGGTAACCAGTGAATAGTATTCCTCATCTCATAGCAGCAGTAGTAGTGTGATCATTATTATTTTTTTTACCTGAGAGTGGGTTCGTTCTTCATTTTACTCCGGTTTCTCTCAATATAGCTAGGCCTCCATACTGCTGTCTGACTTTTACCATCTTCTAGCCTTGTACTTCCGAAAGGAAAGGGGCAGGTGAGTTCCTTGTGAAGAACAGCAGGCTCAGGCAAATCATAGAATCATACAGCTGGAAAGGATGCCAAAGGTTCAACTCCCTGGCAGTGCCAAACTCTATTGCTTAACTCCTGAGAGGTGGGCATCCAACAGGAAGAAATTATGTAGACAAAGTGTTAAGTAGCATATGAGGACATTTGTATTTGCTGTATGATAGCCAGAACTTTAATAAGTGCACTTCCCACCTCCAAATGCTAGGAGTTCCACTCACTGAGGATTTGTCTAGATGGGCTGTTTACCCTGTCTTGCAGCCCTGTAATCCAAATGAAGCAGGGCTCTTGCCCCATTTTGCCCCTAGGATGTCCAGATGACACCCAGGGCAAACATCAGTGTGTGTGTGTGGGGGAGATGGGGTAAAGCCACTTAAAATGTTTCAGCAAAATACCCAGGAAAAACGGCCTTTTTAAGGATAAACTGGTTTGGGCCTCATGGGA
This sequence comes from Gambelia wislizenii, assembly GCA_030847615.1. Classification (NCBI taxonomy): domain Eukaryota; kingdom Metazoa; phylum Chordata; class Lepidosauria; order Squamata; family Crotaphytidae; genus Gambelia; species Gambelia wislizenii. Next base: position 152,569,136 of record JAUMIR010000001.1, on the reverse strand, counting down.
ATACAGGAGGCCATACCACCATGCTGGCCCATCTCTGCAGCTGCTACCACTTTTGTCCATATTGCATTCTCTGAAACCAGACAGCAGGTCTGCAGCAGGCTGGTCAAACACAGGGGGACTTGATCACATGCTGAAGGCCCCCTTCCTGGCTTCAGGGAGTGCAACGGGGATGGCAGTGGTGTTGGCTGCAGAGACAAGATGGTGTGGCGGTATAGACTCCATTCCCTTTCGTGCAGGTAACGGGACTAATCTGAGGCCAGAATATGCTGGCGGGAAGCCGGCACATCCTGCACATGTAGAAGAGTCCTGAGTTTCTGCCTGATACCCTGCTGTTAGATACAGAGCTCCAAACAGGTGCTGCTGCTATCTTGCTAAGAGATAAGGGCTATGACTATTCTGTCTCACTATCAGATACAAAAGTTACTCCTTTTAAATTTAATGGAGCAGAATAGCTTTGCTTCAGCCCCCTTACCCTTTACATGTTAATTAACCCAGAGAGAGAGAGAGAGAGAGAGAGAGAGAGAGAGAGAGAGAGAGAGAGAGAGAGAGAGAGAGAGAGACTTTGCCTAAATAAATAATATTGTGACCAAGTGTTCACTGCTTTCTTTGTGATGGCAGAGGCTAAACCATTTCACTCTTTACTTCAGGAAATTCTCTCCGGTTCCTGATTCATATTGATTACCCCTTTCTGCACTTTCCCAGCCTTTTAAAAATAATTTTAACTCATTATTCATTACAGGGATTGAAAATATTCCATTGCCATTACTCATCACAGTATGGGAAAAACTGCATGTTATTTTACTTAATATGCTGCTTGCTATTTTTGCAATACTTTCTGTTACTGTTTTGGAAGAAAAAAATGTCTTAGGGTTGATAGAAGGATGGAATGAATTCTCTATAAAAACAATGCTTGAAAGTAACTAGAAACCACAGCAACTAGAAACACCAACACAATAACTTACTAATGTGTTAATTTGGAAATGTAATTTTCTTGGATCCTTATAGCTGTGGGTAATTTAATTGATTGTCACTTGTCATTTCTAATCTCTGTTTCCTACAGTATCCTTTATAAGACAGGATGAAGAGAATTGTGCATTGTATTCCTAGGCCTTGTCTACATGGGCCAAATGAAATAGCTTCCCCTCATTACCATGCCCAGCAGTCTGGACAACACAGGGTTTTTGCCCCAGTCCTAGTCCAAAATGTCCAGATGACATCTGGGCAGTTCTGACACAAATCTAGGACAAATACCTCTTAAATAGAGTATACACATCATAAAAATACCTTTCACTGTTTGTTATGGATCTTTTTGAGAAAATTACCACAATGGTGAGATGTCCACATACACAGCCCACATGGTGCCTGGTGGAACCCTTTCTGCTGAGGTCACTGTGAGGCACCCAGTCATGTGACTCATTCCTGGTCTCAGAAGACACAACCAGCATGGGCAAGAGAACTACTGGTTTGCACATGGGCTGTGGGTGCACTATCTCCCCTTTGTTGCTGCAGCAGAAGGGCCGGTATCAGGGGGCAGATGCTGCAGGCCTGAGGCTGCAATACTCTGGCTAGAATGTAGAGTATTCTGGTCAGTGTAGATAAACCCCTAATAAGGCTGAACTGCAGGTTTATATAAAGACATTGGTCATAGTTTCCCATTAATTCTTAACAAAGAATTTGCCTTAAAAAAAAAGGTATAGATGCATGCTCTTCTTGAGGCTGCAGTTTTACCCTGTTTCCAGAAATGTCACAATACATGTAAAGCTAGGATTTTTGTTTGGTTGCTTCGTCTCTTTGAACTTAATTTTACTTCAGAGAAATTTGTGTTGAGCTCTTTGCCATCCCCTTGACTTTAAGTGTCCTCAGTAATTTCCTGTCATCTGCAAATTTGGCTAACTCATTGCTCACCCCTGGCTAGGCTATGTAGGAATAAATTAAATAGACCCTATCCCAGTACAAATCCTTGAGAGAGAGCTCACGGTTCTTATTTCCCTGCATGGCTAGAACTGCCATTTCTTCCTTCTCTTTTCTTCCCATTCTCTAATCAGCTGCTGATCCATAAGAGGGCTTGTCAAAGGGAATGATTCATGAATCCCTTTCCCCAATTTTCCTATAGCCTGAGGTTTCACAGCCTGTGAGTCAATCTCCTGAGTAATATGTAATTCCTTCAGAATTGGAGAATGAAATTGCAATGGAGTAGCACAACGAACAGTGTTACAGTTGGGGAATGCCAGGCCTGAATTCTGGAATGTAGATTCTCCTCCTTTTCACATTTACCTAAGCTAAAAGTCCTTTGTGTCACACTGGACTCAAATTCCCTGTGGGGGAAGGGAAACAAGGTGAGATTTTATGTCTGAATGAAAGCTATATGCATAAAAATGATAACGCCAAAAAGCTTGACCCACATATTAACACTGTAAATGGGGGAGTCTGTCTCTGTGCTTCATTAGATAGAGATAGCATTATCTGGGTACAAATGGGAACATACTGAAATTCATAATTATCTAAAGTAGTCCCAAATCTCAGAAAGTCTGATGGGCATCAAGGCAGATAACAATAAAATCAAATAAAGCAAGTAGAGTGGCCAGAATTCACTAAGGCAGTGATGAATGTGTAACCACTGTAAGTCTCTGGCTATGTAGTGTCTCCTGGCCTGTTCCCTGCCCATCCCCACTATCTGGGAAGCAGCTGCTGCAATCAAGGAGGGTCTTTTCTCCTGTTGATCAACAAGCAGTTGACTGACATTTCCAACCCCCCTTGTGAGTGAGCTCTCTTGCAACAGGCAGAAACAAGGTCCAAGTGGCAATTTTCCCTCACACCAGAGGTTGTTTGAGTGAGGAGAGATGGAAATATCAGTCAGCTACTTCCTGATTTACAGGGGTACAGTGTCAGGGGATGATAGGCCACTCAGTTCCCAGAAGAAGACCAAAAACTGTCTCAGTAGACTCAGTAGCAACCCGCTCCCAAGAATACTCACACACAGAGTGTTTGACGTCCAAATAAGCAGGAGGCACTTTTATCTTCAAACTCAGAAACAGCTGCAATATATACAAATATTTACAATTCAGGGAGAAAATGCTTCACCAGGCCTCACATTCACAGGAAGAAGAGTGATCTCTGCTCTGAGCCCTCTCATATACACAGTCACAGGGCACTGGCTTACTCAAATACATGATCTTACACACCAATAAAAACCCTCCTTCTGTAGCTGTGGCATGACTAGTCAGTTCATGGAGTCAGCCATTTTAACTCAGCATGGTTCTGCAGTTTGTTTGGCCATTTTAAAATGGAGTTCAGTCTTTAACTCCTGACAAACAGACCCCCCCCCCTTGATCACAGTAGTTGCTGACTGGTAAGTGGGGATTAGGGAATTTTCACGGTCACTACATATCTCCTTAACTAGGGAATATGTAGGGACTGTGAATATGAACTGGTCACAAATGCGTAACTCTAGGCTTGTACGTTTGTAAGTGTCTTAGTGAATGCCAGCTTATCTCTCTATCACACATATATGTATGTGTTTGTAGGTATATATGACACACTCACACACACAGAGGACTAATTCAAAGTTAGGACCATTTAAAATGCAATTAAAATACCTTAGTATCCAAATGGAGGAAAAGCCCTATTTTTCCCAAGTATCTTAGGTACAAAATGCATGCTGGAATAAAGAAGTCTTGGCAGGTGGAGATCAGGGAAGGGTCCAGCTTAACTTCCTTTGGTAGGGGTGTTTCATAGCCTGGGAGCCTTCATGGAGGAAAACTGAAAAGTGAAAGAAGGGCCTCCTCAAATGTCTGAAAGCCAAGGTGTAGCTCTTACAGCCATGGTATATGCTTTAACTAGGATGTGTGTGTTTCCTTTGGAGCCATCATGAAAGTGAGGCACTGAATGTTCAACAATTTTCCATAACTGTAGGTTCAATAGTCTTGCTCAGGGACATGTTTGGTATCAGGAAAGAGAGAGAGAGAGAGAGAGAGATTTGCACCAAAGATTTTGTGCTTCATGACACATTTCAAGAATATCTTGTTATCAAGGAGAAAGTCTTCATTCAAAAGGTCAAAATGATTACTTTTCTTGCTTCTAGAAGCAATATATTTCTAAGCAATTATTTGACAGTTTGGATGAAATCAAGAACTTTCCTTGGTAATGGGGATATATTCAAAAGTACCAGGAATTACATAAATATTGGGCAGCTGTCTTTGTTTTGTTTTGGGTCAGGTTGGCTTGTACAGTTTTTAAAATCCCACCCGTTACATGCTCAGTATCTCTCTTATTACGAGATGCTGGAGGGCATTAGCAACTTATTTGTCTTTCGGGTTCTGGGGCATCTGTCACATCATTACTGGAAAACAAAATGCAGAGCAAGATGGATTAATGATCTGACCCAGCATGACAATTCTTATGTATTCCTTGCCAGGCTGTATCTGTGAGGAACTTATTGCATACAGAAGAATTTTATCTCATTGAATACCATTTTCAGTTGTGAATGATTCATCCCAGGAAATGTTTGGTAATAGGTCTCATTCACAAAGCTTTCAGAGAAAACAGTCTGGGACCATTTAAATCCATCACAGAGAATGCCTTAAACACACAGAGCCAAAACAATCCTATGAAAGAGCAATAGCATCACTTTTTTTTCCTGTGATTTCTTTGCTGAAATTGTTTCCAAAGCTTTACAAAACTGTAGGGTAGCCTAATGTGAGCTATTTCAAAAGACTTTACACTACCTGCCACAATAACCTGCAATGTCAAATACTGAACCATGAATATGTTTCGAAGTAAAAATAAAGTGACACAAGACAGACAATGCCACTGGCACTGTGAGTCTGGGTAAGAACTGAAATAAAATCCTTGCATCAGATCATCCAGCAAAATTAAAAAGAAAAAAAAAAGGTGGCAGATGCAGGAAAGGAGAAATGGAAAATAGTCCACTGTGGTTGTAGGACAGAGTGTTTATGCCATTAATTAAATAAATTATGCCCCTCTCTCCTCACTGGGATGTGTTTCCAGGGGCTTGTCTACAATGGGCAGAATATGCCCCCCATTACTGTGTTGAAACAGGCAGAAGTCTGCATGAACATGGCTGCCCATAATGGTGGGCACCTTCAACATTGTCATGAGTCACACTCTCTGAAGCTGGAAAGGAGGCCCTCAACATGTGATTAAGACTGGTCACATGCAGGGGTCTTGATCATGTTCTGGGGGCCTCCTTCCCAGCTGCATAGTGATTCCAGTGGTGGCCAGCAATGCAGCTCAGTGTGAAGGTATGGACCCTGTGTTCCAGCACTGGACCCATCCATGTTTTCCTGCATGACACAGGTTTTCCTTGGTATTTTTTTAAAAAAGTTTTAAATGTTTTTACCCTGGTTTTTCGTTGGCTTTGCCTCAGATGTTGTCTGGACTGTCTGGAGGTGAATTGGTGTCAGAGCCCTCCATTGTTTGGTCTGCAGGGCTCCGACATGGGGAAACCAGAGTAAAATGCCCACCTAGAGAAGCCCCAGGTGATGTTGCTTATTAATGACAGCTCAATATATACCAAACCAATAGGAGAATGATACCAAAAAGACAGCTGAAACACCTATAGTCTTCAAAGATCATGCATGCCAAAACTATGTCATAAACTCTCTAGACAATACGGTGAGTTTGGATAATCATGATATGTATTAGTCCTTGCTCCAGGAAAAACAGAGTCTCACAGACATTCTTCTTAAGTACAGATTGATTTTACCCTACTGAAGAGATCCACCTTGAAACAAGTAAGATGTTATTCCCTAATATGTAACTGTCAGACCTCAAAATTAATGAGTCAGAATTAATGAGTTCACAAGTTACATTTATTTGTCAGATAGTGAGGTTATAACAAAGTCACATTTCAAAAGTAACATAAGTGAGAATGAAGTTACTTTATTAGTGTAAGCAGTCACATTGTATAGTTTCCTTTAAAGTAACTTATGAGTATTAATGTTATTTTGGAGGTGGGGGGAAGTCATCCATGAGGGGGGAAGGGAGGAGAGAGACATTATCCCCCTCCCCAATCCCAAAGGTATTAGTGAGAAGACATCCATGGGAGGGGAGAGGAGAGAGCCATCCTCCCCCTCCCTGGTCCCATCAGTGGCAGCAACAGTGGGAAGACATCCACGGGGGGGGGAGTCATCCTCCCCCTCCCCATGGCTGCCCTCTGCAGGTCCCTTCTGTAAAAAAAAAGGGGAGTAAAGAGCAGGATCATGCCTGTAAACCCAACCAATCAGAAGGTCTGTTCTTCCCCCTCTAGACTGTGCAACAATTCACACAGGTGTCTTGATGGTGGGGGCTGCGCATTTCCCTTGGAGTTTTTTAAAAACTCCAGGAAAAGCCGCCAAGGCTTTTCCTGCAGGGTTTTTGCTAGTCCCTCCCCTTCACAATAAGGTGAACCAACACTGATGGCCATTAAGACAGGTTATCTTCTCCTCACATATATTTTATGAAGAGTATTTTTGCCATTTAGACAACCCCCTGGTCTCCTTGAGTCCTAGTGTCATGCCCCGTGTACCAAATGAGGGTATGGAGTCTGAGGAGGAGGACATGGCAGAGGATGGCCCTAGGGACCCTGGCACAAGTTTATCTACACCTGTGCCAGCAGGGAACTCTGCCAACAGACAGTCCCACACAGAGGAGGAGCCTGGTCCTAGTGGGTTGGCACCAGTCCCAACAGAGAGCCCTGCCAAGTCAGATAAGCAGGAGGAAGAGGAGATGGACTTACCCATACCATCCTTCAGCCAACAGAGATCCCCAAAGGAAGCCCAGAGGAGATTGATGAGGCTTTATCTGAAACACCTGCTCATTAAGGAGCACCTGGGATAGCCCTGATTGCTGTATAGATGCTTTGGGGGAGCTATGGAGCCTTCATCAGAGATCAACTGATCATCCTGGCAAATGCTTTGTGTTGTTTATCTTTGACTCCCTGATCCTGCTGTCTTGATTCCTGTTTAGACCTTGGACTGATTCTGACTACAGTACTGCCTGATCCTGTTGACATATGGACTTGCTTCTGGACCTATGTTGACTTCTGTAAGCCTCTGGCTTTTTGGACTGTTTACTGGGCTATTCTTTGCAACTCCCTGTTTGCTTCTGCCAACTCTTATCAGGATTTTGTTTCAACTGCTTTGCTATTATTAAGAGTTGGCCACTTTCCCAGACATTGCTTTATCAACTTCTAAGCTGTTTGTTGATACTTTTGCCAGCAACTGGCTGCTTTCCCAGACACCTAGTAAGCAAGGGGATCCTGTACCACCTTTGAGACTAACTGAGAGAGAGAGAGAATTGTAGCATAAGCTTTCGTAGACTTAGTCTACTTCCTCAGATGCACCTGACAAAGCAGACTAAGTCTACAAAAGCTTGTGCTACAATTCTCTTTCAGTTAGTCTTAAAGGTGCTACAAGAACCCCTTGCTTACTGATATTCCAGACTAACACAGCTATGTCTTTGAATTCTACTCCTTGAGTCCTAGTCCAATATTCAAACCACAACACCATGCTTGTACATGCTGTTTTTCCTGGAGGTAAATCATATTGAATTTAGCAGAACATGTTTAGGACCACACTATGAGAATATTATGGTTTTAAAGCTGCCCTTGGCACTGCAGATGATGAAGATGATTTACTGGGGTGGGGAGAGTTGTATTGGAGGAAAGGTGCTGTCACAGGTCCTCCTTGACAACTCAGATTCTGGTGCCAGCTTTGACAAGGTCACCCAAATCCTGAAATATATTTTCATTGGGATCTGAGCAATCACCTTGTGAAATGGAAATTGTTCCACCCATATGTAAGGGGTAGGCAACAAGAAGCCCATTATTTTCAGACTTGAAGGTAGAAAGACTCACCCTCCATCCCTTTATTTCTTCATGCCTGGTTGTTCTTTGGAAGACTGGGGATTTCTTCATACTAACTGAATTGACATTTCTACCTTCTTGGGAGGGGGCAGGGGGTAATGGCTGACTTAGTGCTTAGAGGATCGTGATACCCAATTGGAGCATGAAATGACTTGGCGTTGAAGACTGGAGAAACAGATGGTGGAATGACTTTTTCGGATGAAGAAAAATAACGCAAGCAGCCTCTCCAGTTTGCGAGGCTGCTGCGCTGCAAAGTGTCAGTTCCGGATGACGCTGCCCTCTAGCGGTACTGTTGCGGTACCGCAGGGAGAGCTGAGCGTCATATTTTGTTTATTTTTTACTCATGAAAGTTGATCGTGAGTAAAAATCAACGAAATATGACGCTCAGCTCTCCCTGCGGTACTGCAACAGTACCGGCAGGGGCGAGCGTCGTACGAAAGGGGCGCTTTGCAGCGCAGCAGCCTCGCAAGCTGGAGAGGCTGCTTGCGTTATTTTTCTTCATCCGAAAAAGTCCTATGAGGAGGACAGGAAGGTGGGAGGGCAAAACATTAAGAGGCTTGAGGAATGGACCTGTTCATGGCAAAGTCTAAGTGGGGGAGCTGCCATCCAGATTTGGTCAAATAGGAGCAATAACAATAGCACTTTTATTTCTATACTGTTTATCAGTGCAAAGTACTCCCTAAGCAGTCTACAACATGTTAGCTAATTGCCCCTCAACAAGCTAGGTACTCATTTTACTGACCTATGGAAGGATGGAAGACTGAGTCAACCTGGAGCCCTGTAGGATCAAACTTGCAATGTTGTGGCTGCAGTACTGGCATTTAACCACTGTGCCACCAGGGCTCTTTTATGGGAGATTGGCTCACCTATTTGGGAAGGTCACCTTAGATAGGATATGCACTCTTTTCTGAGAGATAAACAAGGTGCCTTCTTCCCCATCAAGTGATTAATTATTGTTCACTATGGCCAAATACACACTACAGAAGTAATCTGGTTTGAAACTGGATTATTTGCCAGGACTCTTTCCTATACAATCCTGGGATCTGTAGTTTGGTGTAGCACAGCTATCTTTGGCAGAGAAGGTTAAAAACCTTATAAAACTACATATCTCTGGATTCAATAGGAAGACACCATGGCAAGTAATCCAGTTACAAACTGGGCTATTTGAGTAGTGTGGATTTGGCCTAAAACTGGGTACAGGGACTCTATTACTTTTTCATTACAACAGACTATCCAACAGACTTCTAGATGATCTGAAATACTTTATCTCCTGATATGAACCTGCTGATTCTTAAGATCATCAGGGAAGGGCTTTCCCACCACCATCCTAGGCCCATCTGGTAAGGGCACCCATGACAGCCTTCTCAATGGCTATTCCCTGAGTGTGGAACTCCCATCTACATGAAGCTAACTTGGTCGCCTATCTGCTTTCCTTTTGCCAGTAGGTCAAGACATTGAAAAAAAATTAAACAGGCATTTGACAATTTATTGGCTGTGCAGAAGGATCTTTTTATGGGGTATATCCTATATTTTTATATTTAGTGTTATGCTTTTGAATATTTTTATACTTTGGAAATTAATGGTGTTTTAATATGATAGCTTGATTAGTTGGATTTTAAGTTTTTCAAATCATCAAGTATTTAGCTTTATCTTCTTTTAACTTTGTTGTAAACTGCCTTGCATTCCATGTTGGGAGAAAGGCATGCTATGTAACAAACAAACAAACAAACAAACAAAGTAAAACAGCTCCACTGACTACTGGTTTGTTTCCAGGCACAATTCAAAGTACAGGTTACAGTGTGTAAAGCCTTATATGGCTTAGGTCCAGGCTATCTGACAGACTGTTTCTGCCTATATGAGCCTTCCCAGGCCTTGAAATCCTCAGAAGCCCCATTACATTCATAGGCATGCCTAGAGGGAAAGCAGGGAGAACCTTCTTAGTGGTTGCCCCTAGGCTAGGCTCTCAAATTCCTTTCCGCCTTGCTCTCTTTCCATTACCAAGCAAAGGCTTTTTTATATATATTATTCCAACAGGCTTTTGAGAATGAAATGTTTTTAAAAACACGGCTTTTAAGAAGTTACTGTATTATTCCTAATGGTACTGTATTGCTTTACCTCTCCCCTTGTCATGGGAGAGAGGCTTGTGTACCCTTATGATGTTTTGAGCTATGCTGGCGGTGGCATAATAGCCACCGGTAGGGTCTCCCATGCCAGACAGGTAAAACCCGAAGGGTCTGACAAAGAGTGTCGAAGGGTAGGATGGGCCCTCTAGCCTTATGGCAACCATCTGAGGAGAAGGAAAACTCTAATCCCAAACCAGGGCAGATGGTGCTCATCCAACCCTGTAAGGTCAACCATCTAAGAGAAGGAAACTCTAATCAAACCTACAACCCGAGGACGTTGCTGCTACCGTCCATGCTTGCAAGGCCACAGCAGATGAACCTTTGATTTAAAGGGTGAGGCCAGTTCTGTGCACACTGCACTCCACCAGAAAAATCCACTGCACAAGCTCGAAGGACAAATCCAATTCCAAAAAAGTCCTGAAGCGATAGGCGAGGGACGAAACGGCAGGTGTACAGATGCACTGCAAGCTGCAGACCCAATCCTGCATGTAGGTGGTTCAGGATTTTGGTTGCTTGAGGCTGACCCAGGAGATGACAGTCTTGTTCAGCAGCATCCTGAACGACCAAGCAGCCTTTTTAAAGGAGAGCACTGCTTAGAGGGGCCTAGAAAAGCTCAACCCCATCTACCTGGTTGGTTAGCTGCAGCCAACAGGCATCTTCTGATGCGGTCAAACCAAGCCAAAGAAACAAAGGCGCACACACTGGCCTCCAAAGGTGTAAATAAACTGATGCTTGCATGCTGGAACATCAGCACCATGTGAGACTCTGCAGATAGTGGACGGCCTGAGCATCGTTCTGCTCTAATAGCCCATGAACTATCATGGCTTAATATTGACATCACTGCTCTTAGTGAAGTTTGTCTCCATGAGGAAGGCAGCCTTAAAGAACACAGTGATGGCTAAACACTTTACTGGTCGGGCAAACCCAAAACTGAAAAACATCTTTCAGGAGTAGGCTTTATGATTAAAAACTCCATTGCCTCCAAACTCGAAACTTCCCAACAGGACACTGTCGCATTATTTACTTACACCTCCCACATGTTGTTCTCTTTAGTATATATGCCCCAATTATGCAAGCTGACCCTGTAGAGAAAGATAAATTCTACACAGACCTATGCCACCTCATATAAAAAGTCCCTGTAGAAGATAAAATTATTATCCTTGGTGACTTCAATGCCAGAGTAGGAAAGAACTCCAAAGCCTGGAAAGGTGTCTTATGCAAGCATGGTGTTGGAAATTGCAACGATAACAGACACCTGTTGCTAGAGTTCTGTGCAGAACAACAGCTGACTATTACAAACACTATATTTCATCATAAAGATAGCTTGAAGACAACCTGGATGCATCCCCAATCCAAACATTGACTATGTTCTAGTCCACCAGAGAAACATTCACGATGTCCGTCATACTCGAGTGATGCCCACTGCAGAATGCCAAACAGATCATCGCCTCATAAGATGTAAACTAAATCTTCATCTTAAGTTCAAACCGAAGAGGGGTGCCATCTTAAAGAAGAGATTCCAAGTCAACAGTCTTCAACAAGCTACCATGAGAGACAACTTCCTCTCTCTCATCTGCAAACAAAACTTGAAGACCATCCTACAGATCCTTCTCCTACAGTGCTTTGGCAACATATCAAAAACAGTATCCTCCAGTCTGCAGAAGAATCCCTCGGGTTCTCCCATAAGAAAAATCAAGACTGTTTTGATAAAAACAACCAAAAGATCCAGGAGCTGTTGGCAAAGAAGAGAACTGCTCACCAGGCATACCTCGCCCAGCCAACTTGCCATGTAAGAAAAGCAGCTTTCCGCCTCACATGTAGTAAACTTCAACAAAAACTCCGAGACATGCAGAACAAGTGGTGGATCAATATAGCAGAAAAGACATAACAATGTGCAGATCTGGGTGGTCTTAGAGGATGTTATGAAGCTCTTAAAGCAGTGTTTGGACCTACTTATCAGGTCCAAAGCTCCTTATAGAGTACAGATGGTCAAACATTAATTACTGATAAAGCCTCCATCCTGAATCGATGGGCTGAACATTTTCAAACTCTCTTTAGTGCCAACCGAGTAGTCCAAGGCTCAGTTATCCAACATATGATACAAAAACTGATGAAAAATGAATTGGACATAGCTCGCACTTTGGAAGAGACCCTTAAGGCCATACAGCAGATGAAAAACGGCAAGGCAGCTAGGATTGATGGAAACCCACCTGAAGTTTGGAAACATGGAGGTCATGTACTCCATGATAAATTCCACAAACTCCTTGTGAATTGCTGGGAAAAGGGGGAACTGCCATCAGATCTCTGAGATGCAGTCATCATCACCCTGTACAAGAAAAAAGGAGCAAAATCTGACTGCTCACAATATCGAGGCATAACACTGCTCTCTATTGCTAGAAAAATCCTTGCAAGGATACTCCTGAATAGTTCCTGCTATTACAGACGAATGTCTTCCTGAAAACCAATGTGGCTTCAGAGCCAATAGGAGTACTACAGATATGGTATTTGCCCTTAGGCAACTGCAAGAGACATATAGAAAGCAGAAAAAGGGTCTCTATTTAACATTTGTCAACCTCACCAAAGCTTTTGACACTGTGATTAGAAAAGTTCTGTGGCACATCCTGGAAAGACTAGGATGTCCCCCCAATTTCCTTAAAATGTTTATCTTGCTACACAAGGGCCAGTGTAGTCAAGTCAGATATGGCGATGCTCTTTCAGAGCCCTTTCTAATAACTAATGGAGTGAAGTAAGGTTGTGTTATTGCACCAACTTTATTTACAATCTTCTTCAGCATGATGCTCCAAAGCACTACGGAGAGCTCGAAGAAGATGGCATCTATATACGTTACTGTACTGATGGTAGCTTGTTTAACTTAAGCCGTCTGAGGGCTTGCACTAAGACTGTAAACTATCTAGTCCGTGAGCTGTTTGTCGTTGATGATGCTGCCCTTGTTGCCCACACAGAAGCAGCTCTGCAGCGCCTAACATCCTGCTTCACAACAGCTGCAGAGCTGTTTGGGCTGGAAGTCAACCTGAAGAAAATGGAAGTTCTTTACCAGCATGCACCACAGGATGAACACCATCATCCCCACATTGCCGTCGGCAAATCTGTGCTTAAGTCCGTTCAGCAGTTCACCTACCTGGGAAGCATCATCTCCTCAGATGCCAAGATTGACAAAGAGATCGATCACAGATTAGCAAAGGCATATAGCACATTTGGAAGACTTTACAAAAGAGTCTGGAGAAACGAACACCTGAGGTGAAGCACAGAAATCAGTGTGTATAGAGCCATTGTACTGTCTATTCTCCTTTATGGGTCTGAAACATGGGACATCTATCACCACCACTTATGACTCCTTGAATGCTTTCATCAGTGCTGTATACACACAATCCTAAATATACACTGGACTGACTATGTGACGAATGTTGCTGTCCTTGAGCAAGCAGGGATCACCAGCATTGAGGCCATGATATTGAGAACACAGCTGCACTGGACAGGGCATGTTTCTAGGATGTAGGGCCATCATCTCCCAAAAATAGTACTCTACGGTGAACTCGCCATGGATCAGTGTAAGAGGGGGGCTCCAGAAAAGTGATACAAGACTCCCTGAAACAACATCTCAGGGTCAGCCAAATTGATCACAAACAATGGTCTGCCTTAGCCTCACATTGGGAGGCATGGAGACACATTATCCACAATGCTGCAGCCTTATTTGAACTCACGCCGAACAAGTCTTGGAGAGAAACGACAACGCAGAAAGAATCACAACCTGGAAACATCACCCAAGGAGACCTTCTGCTGTACTTTCTGCAACTGGACTTGTTTATCTCAGATTGGCCTTTTTAGTCATCAGCGCGCTTGCAGAAAGCGTGGGATGCGTCCTTCCTGAATCTTTGTTTGCAAAGAAAAGCCAGAGAGAGAGACTGTATTGATTTTAATTTTTTATTATTTTAACTGAATATTGTTATTTTTTAAATGTTATTGATAGTTTAATTCAATTTTAATGTTTAACTGTATTGTTTTGTGGGAAAGTTGGGATAATGATGTTGACAATAAAAGAGATTTTCAGACGGGGACAAAAATAGTGTCCCTGCTTCGCTATCTCCTCTCCTGCTTCTCTCCCAACCCCATCCCATCACAGTAACAAAGAGTTTCAGTCCTAGCTTTAATCACATGCCTTTTTTTTTTTAGTTATTTATACCCCGCTCTTCAGCCACAAGGCTATCAGAGCAGCTTACAAATTGTTTTAAGCAATAGCTATTTACACATCTAACTGCATTAAACAGCTTCCAATGTGTGTTAGCTAATTGCCCCACAAGCTGGGTACTCATTTTACCGACCTATGAAAGGATGGAAGGCTGAGTGAACCTTGGAGCCCGCTGGAATCGAACTTGCAACTTACAATGTGGTGACTTGCAGTACTGGCATTTAACCACTGCGCCACCAGGGTAGCCATGGAGTGAATGCGGCTTGCTCGGAGCTGCATTCACTTCCTGGTTGAAATCCCAGGCCGTTCTCTCAAGAGGACAAGTGCGCAGGAAATTCAAAAAGAAAAATAAAGGTTAAAAAATGAGAGCAAGCACAAAAACACACTTAAAAAATACTAAATAACTTGGGGAGGTTACAAAAAAAGGGTCTCACTTACCTCGATGTCCTAATTGCACCCATAAGTGTTCTGGCACAGACTTCACATTGTGGCTGGCATCGCACTATGGAAATGGGGCACCTTTTCACTCACCCATCATTCCGTTACAGAAACAGAATGGGCAATCTGTTCATGGCTTAAGCCGTGAATAAAAAGGAGCACTGCAGGAACGGTAGCAGCACGGGAGCATAATGTGACAGGGACGTCGTCATATGATATTCAAGCCCTTTCCTGATCACCTGGCATCCTCGTAATACCATATTTAGGGTGTCGGATAATCTCCAAAGTCAACAACAACACAATCTAATTTTTGAGCGAAGTATTAGACCCTAGCTGATGGTTATCTTATTAGTGATTAGATGTAGTTAGCATAGATTATGTGTATTATAAATAAACCCATTTATGTG
The DNA here is from genome assembly GCA_030847615.1 of Gambelia wislizenii. Lineage (NCBI taxonomy): Eukaryota > Metazoa > Chordata > Lepidosauria > Squamata > Crotaphytidae > Gambelia > Gambelia wislizenii. The sequence goes on along the minus strand of JAUMIR010000001.1, from coordinate 152,554,097 downwards.
CCAAATAAGACTTCATCTCCCTTTTTTCCTGTCACAAACAGGTCTTCCGCTTTCTTGTTGATGTTGTTTTTAAACAGTTCTTTGGGCTTAAAGCTTGACAAGACAACATGACTGAATGAAGCTCATTGGTCTCTTTTGAAGATAAAATGTTATATTGGCATCTGCCCTTGAACTCTGAGGATCCAAAGAGGCATGAAGAATGTTTTGTGAAATAACAAAAATAACAAAGGTGTTTAGAACAATGGTTTATATTTAGCCTACTGTTTAGGCATCACATGTGCCTAATTAACACCTTTCCAGTACTCAATGTCTTCTAAAAGGCAGATCACTGTGTCTTGCTGATAAGACCAAGCACCAGGCCTTCAGTGATACACTATTTACAGCAGCCTTTTCATTGACCAACAGTCTCTCTTTCATCCTCCAAGCCCTGTTAATTTCTTCCCCCGTGACTCCTTTCAGGTGGTGGTAAATAGTTCACATTGACTCACAGCAACCAGAGAGAAATTATCTTCGTGACCTTGGTTGCCATTGCATCAAATGCTTTGCCCTAATAAGAGTGGAGAGCACAATTATGTGCTGCCTTTTGTGTATTTGGTTTTAGGTTATGGTTTTAAACTAATTAAACATGCACATACATTTTTTTTCCTGAGTGTCCTCCATTGTCCCTGACTTATGGAGAACTTAAAACTATCAAAATGACATCCGGTTTGAATTCACATCCATATTTATTTGTTTAGTAATAAAGTCTTCTTAACAAAGCAGAAGAGTTACCTCACAAAAATGCAACCTTCCAGCAATTCAACAATTTGAAATTAAAACTGGAGAGCCAATATAATTTTTACATCAAAGTTTTCTGCTATTTTTCTGACAGCTACTTAAAAGAATAGTCACTTCAGATATGATAACCTTGCTTTGGAGGTTCAAACAAAAAGTGTATTTTGGAGGGTGGGGAGGGGCTTTGCCATTCAGAAATCTTATTCAGTAGGGCAGCAGGATGGATTAAAAACTCCTAGGAGATCCTAGGAAAAGAATAGGGCTGATAAGAAAACAGAGAAATAAATATCCACAAGAAAAAAAAAAGCTGCACTACATTCCCAGCTGTGTCCCACCCACTGCCACCATGTGTGGATTTATTCACATGATGTTATCCCAGCTATTGCTATAGTTCACTGTAGACAGCATAGTCCTTCCTCTACTCTTCATCCAAGCAGCAAGAATCAAGATTGGCTAACCAAGAATAAATAAATACGTAAATAAATAAGTGAATGAGTGAGTGAGTGAATAAATAACTGCTGCTGTACTAGCACTGTTTCTGCTGTCTTGTACCTTCTACTCCACACTCCATCATGAAGTGAGCAACCTCCCTTCCCCAGATGCCAACTTCTGTAGAGCTACTACACAGACAAAACAGCAACTACTACAACACTCCCCATACTTGTCCCTGATCGCTTTCCCTTTTGATCTCTCTCATACCTTCTTTTTACCCAATGGATTCTCTGACTCTGGCCTCCAGTTTCTCACTGGCTGAAGAGTCTACAATTTTGGCCCTCTTCTGCTTCTCCCTCTATTGTCCTCCTCTGTCTTTTTCTCTCTTCTCTTTCTCAATTATAACAAAAGTAAGATGGAATGTAACATAAAATAGAAGAAATTCAATAATAAGACTATTCCAATCAATTTACGGCAGCATTTCAAAGTGCTATTTTCCTTCGTTTTTGTTTTTTACGTGTAACATGATCCATTATGTGGCCCCAAAACAAAAATAAAAAACAGCAATCTGTCACCATTCACAATAATAATAATAATAATAATAATATGTATTTATACCCAGCCCCTCTTAAAAACAATCAGGGCGGCTTACAAAAATTAAAATACAAATTAAAATCCCTAAACACCACCCACCCCACCCTCCCCCATAAAAAGATATTAAACCAATATAAATTAAAAACAACTAATCTAAAATCACATTAAAAAATAATAAATACCTTCAACATAACCACATAAAAGCTATAAGTAAAAATGACAAGGAACCTCATGGAGGGATGAATTGTCCACACATTATGGATAGTTGAGCTAAATTGTCCCCCCCCCCCTTTATGCACAGCCTTTTAAAACAAATCTTTGCAGCCAAATCTTCATGTGAACTTTTAGATAGTGGTAACTGACTACTGTATCAAAGCACTTTCTTTGCTGTTCCATGAAAGTTTTATGTAACAGTACAACAATACACCCACTGATGGGGACTGTTATCAGTGTAATGGTACCAATGTCTTCTTTGCCGCACTGATTACCATCTGGCAGCTTCTAGAAACACGCAAAAAGCAACAGGTTATAGTATTGTACCTGCAAAATTCTACTATAATAGCATCAAAGATCAAAATTAAAAAAAAATTAAAATCCACCAAACCTCAGATATTTTTCATTTCTACCATTGTAATTGAATGGATCCAATTAATGACTACCTGGAATTACATTCTCTAGATTTTTGGAGATTGTTCAGAAATTTTTTAAAAAATTGCTCTGTGGCTTTTCTTACAAAGCTCAAGAGATAGACTAAGTTCATGTACATTTAATATGAACAGGAGACAAATCCCTGAGGGAGGGCAGTATCAGGTAAAGTACCATCTCTTTCAGCTAAGGGAGGTCAAGCTTCAACAACTCGCAGGAATCTTTTGAAGATATATCCATGACATGACAGATAAGTGGAAATCAGTGGCTCTACTCTAATAACTTTCCTCTCCCCCCCCCCAAGAAACATTTGGCAAACTTTCTATCCTAGATTACTGTGGCAAGGGCACAGACAAAATTGAGTGATGGAGAAAAGAACTGAATATAAAGCAAGAAAGGAGAAGAGGAACTGTATTAAACTACATCAGTCAGAAAAGGTGAGAGCAAAAGTACACTCTTAAATGTTAATGTTTAAAACTACAGAAAATAGCAGCATTTAGAATTGTTACCATAAGCAAATCTCCTGAGTGCCTCTAGAATTGAATGGGAATAAGGTTTGAACAATCAGACTCCCCTAAAGTCTTTTTCAGGTGTCCACTGCACAACAGTGATGCAAATCTTCATGCACTTCATTCTCATAGGTAACAAAAAAATAACTTTGCTATTTTTATCTCTGCCATGAGGAAATCCTCAAGAACTGTGAAGTTTTTGAAGGCTATTCACAAGTCAGGACTCCATCTTCACCACAAATTCTTTTGCAGGGTGGCGGGGGAGGCATACCTTCCTGTGCAGAAATGTTTTTTCTGTATAAAATTATGTTTCCTGCTCAGGAAACTTTCCTTTTGCACAGAAATTGCTGTTTTCTGCAATGTAAAATGCCCATTTTTGCACAGAATAAGTCACAAACTCTAAAAAGTCACATCTTTCCAGTATTTTCCTCATTATGGTTTCCCAGCACTTGAAAATCCCATTTTTCATCTGTCATTCAAATACTTTCAAATATTCTTCCCATACAATTAACAGTCCTGTGGATGGGGAGAGTAAAGTCTTAATAATCATAATCATAATCATAATCATAATAAGATTTATTTCTATCCTGCCCCTCTGCAATGCAATCGGGGCAGATTACAGTATAAAACTCCATAATTACAGTCATCCCTTCACATTCGCAGGGTTTAGGTTCCCCAGACCCCCGCGAATGTGAAAATTCTGCGAATAATGACTGCCCTCACCCTCACCCTCCCAAGCAACTACAGGGCCTCAGGAGGTCCCGTAGTCGCCTCAACCAGCCTCCCCCTCCCTCCCCAAGCCATCACAGGGCCTCCGGAGGCCCTCCGAAGGCCCCATAGTCACTTCCCCTGCCTCCCCCTCCCTCCCAAGGCCCCCTCGCCGCCCCTCCCAACCCCCACCCGGCCTCCTAAGGTGGTGAGGGTGCCTTGGAAGGCCCCCTTGCTGCCTCTCCCAACCCTCCGCCCGGTCTCCTAAGGTGGCGAGGGTCCCTTGGAAGGCCCCCTCGCTGCCTCTCCCAACCCTCCTCCCAGTCTCCTAAGTTGGCGAGGGTGCCTCGGAAGGCCCCCTCGTCGCCTCTCCCAACCCCCCGCCCGGCCTCCTAAGGGTGCGAGGGGGCCTCAGAAGGCCCGCTCGCCGCCTCTCCCAACCCTCCGCCTGGTTCTCTCCACCCCAGAAGTGGCCACAGGGCTTCTAAAGCCCTGTCGCTTCTTTAGGGAGGGCGGGGGGGAGGCCCTCCCCAAACCCGCGAATATTCAAAACCGCAAATGTTAAATTCGCGAATGTGGAGGGGCAACTGTACATCAATATCCTAACCCACCCACCCCTTAAAATAATATTGAATTAGAAAAGCTTTAAAAACATACAATAATAAAAATAGAAGAGAAAAATATTCAATGGCAGCTCAAAGGGAAAAAGACAGCTGAATCTTCGGGCCAGGATATTTATTCAGGAAAGACCTGCTGGAAAAGATCTGTCTTGACAGCTTTTTAAAAGATGTCTAAGGTAGTAATAAGATGGATCTCGTCCAGCAGGCCATTCCATAATCTGGGAGCAGCAGCAGAGAAAGCCCTCTGGGAGGTCACCGACAGCCTTGTTTTCAGAGGTTGTAACAGATTCTTTCCAGAGGGCCAAAGCGCACGGGGAGGATCATAGAGGAGGAGGTGGTCCTGGAGGTAAATTGACCCCAAGCCATGTAGGGCTTTAAAGGTCATAACCAACACCTTGTACTGTATAGTAATATACTATACTAATAGGCAGCCAATGGAGAGCTTTTAGCACAGGTGTTATGTGCTCTCTTCTTGGAAACATCAGAAATCAACCTGGCTGCCATGTTCTGAACTAGTTGAAGTTTCCAAGTCAAGCACAAGGGTAGCCCCATGTAGAGAGCATTACAGAAATCGAAATAGGAGGTTACGAGTGCATGTACCACAGTTTCGAGGTCCCTGATTGCCAGGAAAGGGTGCAGCTGGCGTATCAGCCGAAGTTGATAACATGCATTCCTGACCGTCACATTTACCAGTTTAGACATCAGGAGTGACGGGTCCAGGAGGACCCCCAGACTGCGAACACAGTCCTTGGAAGAGAGTGTGGTTCCATGCATGATTGGAAGTTGTATTCCCAGACCTGGTTTCGGGCCCGTAACTGTTAGTACCTCCGTTTTATCTGGATTCAGTCTCAATTTATTTTTCCTCATCCAGTCCACTACTGCTTTAAGACAATCATTGAGAGGAGAGATGCCATCTGAAGTCAAAGCCGATGACCGAGACATGGAGAAATATATCTGGGTGTCATCAGCATAGTGATGACACCGCATTCCATGCCTCCAAATGAACTCTCCCAGCGGCTTCATATAGATGCTAAATAGCATCAGGAACAGAATAGCGCCCTGAGGGATGCCACAATTAAGCTCTATTCTAGTAGAACAGCTGTCCCCGAGCCTCACCCTCTTGGATCTGTCCGAGAGGAAGGAATGGAACCACTGCAAGGCAGTGCCTCCAATTCCTAACGTTCTCAGGCGATCCAAGAGGATGGAATGATCTACTGTATCAAAGGCTTCTGAGAGGTCCAAGAGCACCAACAGGGTCACACTACCCCTGTCGATACCCAAACAGAGATCGTGAGCCAGAGCAACCATGGCAGTTTCAACTCCATATCCCATCCTAAAGCTAGTTTGAAATGGATCTAGATAATCGGTTTCATCTAAGACAGCTTGGAGTTGGGAAGCAACTGCCCTCTCAATCACTTTGCTTAAAAAAGGCAGCAGGGAGACTGGTCTATAGTTGTTCCTGACCAAGGGGTCCAGGGAAGGCTTTTTCAGGAGCAGCTTAACCACCGCTTCCTTCAGACAGGATGGAACAGATCCCTCCCTGAAGCACACATTGAAAATATCCCTAAGGAGTACTCTCACTGCGTCACCCCCTTGGGTGGCCAGCCATGATGGACAGGGATCGAGGGGACAGGTCATCTTCCTCACTCTGCCAAGAAGCTTGTCCACGTCATTGGTACTCACAAATTGAAGCTGATCCAATAAAATTTCATTAACATAGTTACTGGACACCTCGTCTATAGATTCTGTCATAACACTGGCATCTAAGTCAGCTCTTATCTGAGAGATTTTATCTGCAAAGTGGATGTTAAACGCGTCACAGCAGGCATTACTTCGCTGGGCTGAGTAAGGGGTTCTGCGCAGGTGGAATCTGCGTCAGCTCCCCCACCAGCCTAAACAATCTCTCTTATCCAAGATAAGAGATAAATTTCTCTTATCCGAGAGATTTTTATCTGCAAAGTAGATGTTAAATGTGTCACAGCAGGCCGTTGTTGGGTTGAGTAAGGGGTTCTGCACAGGTGGAATCTGCGTCAGCTCCCTCACCACCCTAAACAATTCTGCTGGACGGGACTCTGCAGATGCAATTCATGCAGAGGAGAAAGAATTCTGTGCTGCACGTATTGTCTCTCGATAATAGAGACGATCATACCCTCCAGCATCATATGTTCCAGCATTTCACAGATGAAAACTGGGATACATGTGGCCAAGCAACATCAGAGTGTGGTTAAGAAGGTAAAAGTTATTAATGAGGAAGAATAGAAAATCTAGGAGAGGCTGCAACAGTTTGCTTTTGCTTGAGCCTACTGAGAAGGGTAAGATTCTTCTTCTCTTCTCCTCTCCCTACTGCTGAGTCAACTCAGGACTTTATCAGACATGGCAAAAATCATACAGCCTGAATGGTTTCTGCTATTGCACGATGTTGTCATGTTCACATGGTCAATCCGTGCTCCAGCCACAAATAAGCTGTTGCTTTTAATGATGGGACAAGCCCCCAGTATCCCTCAATATCATTCTTTTCATGGTACTGAAGAGTGTGCAAAAACACATCCCACTTTAATCGCAAGATTACAGTGTGAATGGGCATTCCTCTTTCCTCCCTCCCCATTCCTGGTGAGAAAAAGGTCTAGGTGAGACTGTGAAAACTATCCACAGGATGTTCTTTTTTTGAACTGTCCTGGTTTGTTTGCACATTTTTAGGTTTAAGTGTTTGTGTGTTCATTTACTTTGTAAATTAAGGGTGGTGTGTGTGTGTGTGTTTTAAGCACACTTCTGTCTTCCTGTGAGAACTGCCGAAATCTCAGCCATGCTAAATCACAGAAATAAAGTCTCATTCATAAAGTGTTAGTGGTGGTCATGCGATAATTCCGTGACAGTTGTTTCATGAGATTATAGTGATGTGCGATAATAAGTGTAATAATGCCACCATGTTTCTGCTCTCCTCATTCACAGAATTACAGGATTTTTAGACACTAGTCTGATAAAGTCAGTTTGCAGTAATTGGAGGAAGTGGAGAACAAAGGGGAAAAGTGGAAGGAGGAGAGAGAGGACTCTTTAAAAGCCGTTGAAAAAGTGGGGCAACAGGGGATTAATCAAAACTGTCTCTGTCAAATTGGGACAGCTGGAGGATATGCATTATGTAGCTTCCTACCTGGGATTGCTGTGGGACATAATAACAATGTTATCTTTTCCTTTACTATTGTAAGTTGTTTTGAGTGAATACCTGATATGGGCTTTAGAAACTGAAAGTGACATTTATTTTTCCCAAAGACCCATATATCCCCCATATTCTAGCCACACCTCAGTCTGCTGATTTCTCGAGCCTATCAGTTTTTCAGTGCCACTACAAAATGTTTCCACACAATGTGGCTGACAAAGCTGGCATGCCTCTGCATAGCATTATATGAATGCAAAGACCTGGTTGTCCCTTTTATAATGACTGGGATACCTTGTTCATTCTGGTTCTTCAGTTTCAAACTCCTTCTGTTCTTGTTTATGCAAAAGAATTCCCTTCTTATCAAGGTTTCTCCATTCATGGCCAACATTAAAGGTGACAGAGACAGAGATCCTTCTGAAGAAAATTTCCTGAGCACATAACTTGCCACCCAATTACATAGTCTCCCAAATGCCACAGTGGTTGAAGGCATACCCCACCTTAAACAGGATCTAGTGTACTTCTGGCGCAGAACTGCAGAATCCAGTAAAACTAAGAGGGAACCCTTTATTTCCCCACTGCAGCCCTTACTCAAATAAGCTTCGACAGGCTAGGGAAGCCCTCTGGGGCTGGTTTTCAAGTGATATGAAAGAGTTACGGGGGAAAGGAAGAAAATTCCATTGTGACCAGCAACACAATGTTGGATCTAATCCTATTTTGGCACACATGAGTATGAGGTGATTGTTATTGAGAGGAATATATCAGACTGATAATATTTTCAAGTTAAGGAATATCGATGGGCTACTACTAGCAATCACTATATCCTGCCTGCTGTATTTTTTACATGATTGTATTTATTAATGTACCAAGCTTAATTTTGTTTAGCATTTTGCTGATGCATAATTGCATGCCATCACATGGGTAAAATACCATACAAAAAGAACATTAATCCAATCATACATACAGAATGCTTAATTCTATCCCCCCCCAACTAAACCAGGGGGGCCTTTCACTACACAATTATAGCACGGCACTTCCACTTTAACCGCATGGCTGCATCCTGTGGAATCCTGTGGCTTGTAGACTGATGAAACACTAGTGTTGTATGAGTGAGAATTCTAAATGCTCCTACCAAATCTGTAAATCCCAGGATTCCATGGGATAAAACCATGGCAGTTAAAGTGGAATCATAGTGCTATAACTGTATAATTTCATGTTGATAGGTGAGTGATATCTTTCTTCCCAAATGTCCAGGTACAAGGTTTCAATAACAGTTGATGAAAAGGGAACATTGGAAAGTCTCAAAGGGCTTGTCTAGATGGACTATTTACCCCGTCTTCCCCCATCTTGGGACTTAATCACACCAACCCCCAAAAGCCCATTCTTTTGCTGGCATAATTTTTCTGTTTTTATTTCACCAAAAGAACACCCCATGCTGCACTTATTTTGCATCCCATCCAAAGTTTTCCTGGCAATGAAAGAGGAAGTGAACAGAGCTCCATTCACTTCCTTGTTCAAAATCCCATGGATTCTTGTGAAAAGATGCTTGTGTGTGAAATTAAAAAATAAAACAAAAACAACACACAAAAAGTTTTTAAAAGCACATATACACACTTAAAAACTTACAAGTAACCCAGGGAGAGTCATAAAAAATGTTCCACTCACCTGGATGTTGTGATCTCACCTGTAAGTGTTCACACCAGACTGGCAATTCACACTGCATTCATGTGAGTACAATGGCGCAAGGTTTCACATGCTGGCAATGCCAGCACTAACGCACCATGGGGGAATCAATTGATGGCTTCAGCAGTCAATAAAAATGTACGTGTTTTTGCCAATACATAAACACGAAAGGGCAACGTCATCTGATATGTGTGCCCTTTCACATTTATGTGGCGTTATTATGACGCCGTATTTAGTGTGCCTGATAAAGTCCTTGGAGCCTTGCAGTTCAAAAGATTCAGGACTTTGTCCCAGTTTGCCCCACCCAGAACAAAGATGGGGAAAAAGGGGTCAAAGTCTGCTAAACCGTTCCATCAAAATATCCAGGAAAAACTGCTGCATTTAGAAAAAATAGATTGGGCCACACAGTGTCACAGAAGGCTATACTGGCTCACCGGGCTGTCTCTGCAGCCACCACTGCTGCCATCCACGTTGCACTCTCCAAAGCCAGGAGGGAGGCCCACAGCATGTGACCAAGACTGGTCACATGCAGGGGGCCTTGATCACATCCTCTGGTCCCCCTTCCTGGCCTTGGAGAGTGTGACACAGACAGCAGTGGTGGCAGCTGCAGGGCTGGGCCGGTGTGTCCATGTGGACTCCATCCTGTTTTGTGCAAGTAATGGTGGAGCAACAGGCCTGATCCAGGGCCAGAATATGCTGATGGGAAGCATATTCTGGCCAGTGTAGACAAGCCCAGTCACCAGACATATGGGCTGAGATCATGCACTAGCGGACATAGCTACAACAGAGCTCTGTAGTTGTAGCTATTTCTGCCTATGCTTCCCTTCCCCAAGAACTACCTCTTAATACAGGGAGCATCACGATAGAAGGGTTTACAAGGCACTGCAGATTTGGGTTCTGGGAAATGACAAATGCAGCACTTTTCCAGTCACAGGGTGCACTGAGATAGGTAGCTGGAGAGACTTCTTAGGGTCCTGCTACCACTCCTTCTCTCAATGTGCCCCATGACCAGGACAGTCTTGCAGCCATCATTGCCAGCTTCCCAATTGGCAGCAACTCAGAAACCCTTCAGTTGGAGTGCTACCTGGCTTAAGAGGTAGGTTTTGGGGGGCATGTTTGGTCATTGATGACCATAAATATGAATTCCAAAAGTTACAAGATCATAAGTCTGGCTTACAGTCTCATAAATATTGAACAGGATAACAGCCATGATCTTTGTTTCCTTTTATAGTAAAGAGACGATCCATTTGAATCAAAAACTCTACCTCTAGGCTGCCTTAACTGCAGCTGTACAAACACAATGGCCTGCAGTTACATCTCTACAGCAAACACTTAGTTTCTGAGAAACAAAGAACCTGTCAGCTGCTCTGTGGTCTTCTCAGGTAACCTCAACCACGGAAGTATTGTCCACAAGTTCTCACAGATTCCTGCCACGTACTATCCACAACCTGCCAATAGCTCTTTCCCATTTTGATTTGGCTTTTCAAATGTGAGGAATTTATAGCCAAAATGTGGTTATTTCTTCAGTACTGCACTGGAGCATAAGACCAAGTGGCTTGTGGAAAGATTCTAAGAAATCATCATCCCATAACTTCTCACTTATTTTGTTTTTAAATAGACCTCCATGAGAGAATTATTGCATAGTAATATGTTTTATTTGGGGTATGAGTTCCAAGACATTACCACCTGTTTTAAAATTGTTCTTCAAGGAGGAAATATTTCAAGATTTATTTTGTTTTTATTGCATATAAACAGCCACTTCCAAGTGACTGTTCTTAGTGTTGCAAAGGCAGCAGAAAATGTGTGTGGAATGTCAATGAGAGATCCTTAAATATTTCCAATCTTCAGTTACACTTCTGTATCATTAATTTAACATTTAACATTCTTCAGGACCATCAGGCCTTCTAATTCAGCATTATCTACAGCAGGGGTGGGCAAGTTTGGCCTGTGGTGTGTACGTGGCCCTTGGGACCCCAAAGTATGGCCTCTGAAACCTCCCAGAAGCCCCCCCCCCAATTTACACATATGATGGACAATTTTTTTATTCTCCTAATGCCAAAAAGCACCCCAAACCAGACACAAATGTGGTGCTTTACTTCACCAACCCCCACAACCCCCAAACTTCTGAAAACCCCTCAAAGAATAGCCTAAATCAGTGAAAATGACAGCTGGAAATGATGTCATGTCATTTTGGGGGTGCAAAAGCATGATCATATGTACCCCTCAGGGACATGGTGTAAAATGGTCCCAGCACCTTCACAGTTGCCTACCCCTGATCCACATTTCCCTTTGATAATATGTCTGAAAATATGGTTCAATATTTATCTGGCCCTCTCTGAACACCATGCTATTAATTCTTCTTTCCCTTCACATTAAAAGGTAAGTGAAAGCCTGAAATTATTTTAATGGACAATATCAAACACCTTCAAGCCATAATTTACAGAGACTGTGAATTTACAGGGACAGTCAAATATTCAATAATGAATTTAATAGTGAATATGACATTCTTTATGTTTGAAGGTGGTGTTTTTATCACAGCAGGAACAATAACATTATATTTTTAATAATATATGTGGCCCTATAGAAGTTTGTGGACTGTATGTCCCAGCAGCCCTAGCTAGCATAGCCAGTGATCAGGAATGCTGGGAGTTACAGTTCAACAACATCTGGAGGGCTGCATGTTTCTAATCCCTGCTATAAAGGATATTACAATGTCAGTAAAATTATAGTTTCATAGCAAATATGACTTATATAATGATACACACATACAAAACATAGGTATGTTATGGGCAAAAGCAACTTTTTTTTTACACTGCCTTAAAAACCAACAAATATATTATAGCATATGCTTTCATGGCTACTGTCCACTTTATCTTCATCAAATGCATTAAGTGTTAGAATGAAGTTGGTAGATTTATATATACATGTAGGTGGCTATGAGTATGCTAACAGTGAGATCAGGTGGAACTGAAATACAGAAAATATAACACAATTTCCATCAACAGCACATTTTCCCTCTTGGATATTCAGTATTACTCCCAGATCTTTATAGCACTTAAAACCAATTGTGAAAAGGCCCCAGCATTATTTTACCACAAAAGCTCAAAAGCATAAGTTCTAACTTCACAAAATAGGAAGATATTTTGAAGAGAATCTAAATGACAAATACTGTAAAATACTTCCCCAAAGTAGCTGCATCATACAATCGAATGTTTTAGAGATACATTTTGATTAAGGAGCTGCTACAGTTGAAAACAGGCAAGCACAAACTAATGTGTATACATAAACATAGGAAAGAGGCATACATCCTTATGCCCTGAAAAGAAGTGAATTGATATTCATAGCCACATATACATAATCTGCATAAGCATGTCCCTATGCACAAGGGAGACTTTTAAGCATATAGTTGTTAATTCACAATGCTAGAAGTGAGATTACAATGTTTTCAATGACAGAGCCATGTATATTTTGACCTAAAGATGTAGAATATGAATTTGCAGTGCAATGAAAGATAAAATTAAATTTGATTATCCCCGTGGACTAGTCCAGATTAAATAAAGCTAAATAGCCTGCTCACTCGTCCAAAGAAACATGCTCTCATTTTACTACAGATGCTGCAATAAAGGCTGCTCTAATCTAATTATAGCATTTTAAAAATAAATTGTTTTTGTGGAGGATGGAAAATAATTGCTAAAGCTTTTGGAAACTACAGCACCCCACTTAAAGAGGAAAACACAACAGGGGAGCCAGTTGTAAGAGAAATGTGTATATAGATAGCATTGCACTACCTACTTGTACTTGTCCAATTCAGCAGAGGCTGACACCATTAATATGGAATTTCCCAAGTGATGCCCTGCCTCCCTGATCATGCTTTCATTTTATATATTGTTGGAGCAGTAAGGAAATCAACCGTATAAGCATGTCGGACTAGACAGAGGAGACCCAGGTTTAAATCCCCATCCAGCTATGAGTCTCACTGGTGCTCTGTCACTGATCTGTCATTGAACCAGTCATTCTCTTTCAGCCTAGCCTACAGCCCCATTCAGGGGGTGGGATAGAAAATAATAATAATAATAATAATAATAATAATAATAATTTTTACCCCGCCCCTCTGTTAAAACAATAGGGGCGGCTTACAAAAATTAAAATACAATACAGATAAAAATCCCTAAACACCCCCCACCCCACCCTCCCCCATAAAAATATTAAACAAATATAAATTAAAACCAACTAATCTAAAATCACATTTAAAAACAATAAATACAATAAATAACCAGCGGACTAAAAGAGGCCAGGATCCCCTGAGGCCGGGATCTAATTAGGAAAGGCCTACCGAAAGAGATCCGTCTTTAGTGCTTTTTAAAAGTTACTCAGGCTTGTCATCTGACGGATCTCGTTTGGCAGGTCATTCCACAATTTGGGGGCGATTACCGAAAAGGCCCTCTGGAAGGTTGCAGACAGCCTAGATTTTTGTGGCTGAAGCAAATTCCTCCCAGAGGACCGAAGTGTGCAGGGAGGATTGTATGGGAGGAGGTGGTTCCGGAGATAAATTGGACTCAAGCCATTTAGGGCTTTAAAGGTAATAACCAACACCTTATACTGGGCCCAGAAACTGATAGGCAGCCAGTGGAGAGATTTTAATACTGGAGTTATATGGTCTCTCCGACATGTTCCCGAGACCATTCTGGCTGCCATATTTTGTACCAACTGAAATTTCTGGACCAAGCATGAGGGTAGCCCCATGTAGAGCACATTGCAGAAATCTATACGAGAGGTTACCAGCGCGTGCACCACAGTCTCGAGATCCCTTACTTCCAGGAAATGGTGCAGCTGGTGTATCAGCCAAAGCTGATAACAGGCGCTCCTGACTGTCGCATTCACTTGACTAGTCATCTGAAGCAATGAATCAAGGAGCACCCCCAGACTGTGAACACAGTCCTTAACGGAGAGCGTGACCCCATCCAGGACTGGAGGTTGCAACCCAACTCCTGGTTTTGGGGCCACTACCGTGAGCACCTCCGTTTTGTCTGGATTTAATCTCAATCTGTTTTTCCTCATCCAGCCCATTACTGCTTTAAGACAATCATTAAGAGGAGAGACGCCATCGGAATTCGAGGCCGACACTCGAGACAAGGAGAAATAGATCTGGGTGTCATCAGCGTACTGATAACACCCAGCCCCATAACTCCAAATAATCTCACCCAGCAGCTTCATATAGATGTTAAACAGCATCGGGGACAGAATGGCGCCCTGCGGAACACCACAAGTAAGCTCCTTTCTGCTGGAGCAGCTGTCCCCGAGCAACATCCTCTGGGACCTGCCCGAGAGGAAGGACCAGAACCACTGGAGTGCAGTGCCTCCGATTCCTAACCCACTCAAGCGATTCAAGAGGATACTATGATCTATCGTATCGAAAGCCGCTGAGATGTCTAAAAGCACCAACAGGGACACATTACCCCTGTCGATGCTTAGATGCAGGTCGTCGGTCAAGGCAACCATGGCAGTCTCAACTCCAAATCCCGTCCTAAACCCAGTTTGAAATGAGTCTAGATAATCGGTTTCATCCAAGACCACTTGGAGTTGAAGCGCAACTGCCCTCTCGATCACTTTGCTCAAGAATGGTAACATAGAAACCGGCCTATAGTTGTTCATGTCCAGGGGGTCAAGGGAAGATTTTTTCAGGAGCAGCCTAAAGGCTGCTTCCTTTAAACAAGATGGAACACACCCTTCTCTGAGGGATGCATTGATGATGTCCTTAAGGAACACCATCAAGGCAGCCCCCCCCTGGATGGCCAGCCATAAAGGGCAAGGATCAAGAGGGCAGGTCGTCTTCCTCACCCTACCATGTAGCTTGTCCACATCCTCGGTACTCATGGATTGAAATTGATGCAGTAAACTTACATCAACGGAGTTGCTGGGCACCTCGTCAATTGTTTCTGTCAAATTACTGGCATCTAAGTCGGCTCTTATCCGAGAGATTTTATCTGGAAAGAAATTGTTAAACGCATCACAGCAGGCCGTCGTTGGGTTAAGCAACGGGTTCTGCGCAGGAATAACCTGCGTCATCTCCCTTACCACCCTAAACAGCTCTGCTGGACAGGACTCTGCAGATGCAATATGTGCAGAGGAGAAGGATCTCTGCGCTGCAAGTATTGCCTCTCGATAGAACCAAAGTTCCTATGATGAGTCCTGTCAGATAAGAGTCGAGTTTTCCGCCAGTTGCGCTCTAGTCGTTGTCCAACCCGCTTCATTTTCCTAAGCTCTGTTGTATACCATGGCTTATGGTTTGGAGCGGGTTGGAAAGGATGCTTGGGAGCGATCGTGTCGATAGACTTGGTAAGGTCGGTGTTCCAGGTATTAACCAAAGCTTCGACAGGGTCACCGGCGTTGCCAACCATTAACCCCTCCAAGGCTTTCTGGAATCCTATTGGTTCCATTAGCCTTCGAGGGCAGACCATTCTAATGGGTCCACCACCCACGCTGGGGCAGGAAGAGACTCTTAGTTCAGTCTTGACCAGGAAATGATCCGTCCACGACAATGCAGTGGTTTTTATAACCTCCCCCCATGGATATTCCTGTTCTGTACTGAAGACCGCATCAAGAGTATGACCCGCACAATGTGTGGGCCTGATGACCATTTGGGATAAGCCCATGTTCGTCATGGTTTCCATGAACTCCTGAGCCGCACCAGTCAGATTTGTCAAGCTGGTCTCAAGTGGAATGTTGAAGTCGCCCAAAACTAAAAGTCTGGGCGACTCCAACATCAACTCTGAGACCAGCTGTGTCAGTTTGGTTAGGGAGTCTGCTAGACAACGGGGTGGTCGGTATACTAGCAGAATCCCCAAACTATCCCTGGTCCTCAGACTAAGGTACATACACTCAAAGTGGACTGTGTTTCGGACAGGTATCCTGGTCACGGTCAGATTATCCTTATAAACCAGAGCCACTCCGCCCCCCCCGCCCACTTCCCCTCACCTGCTCACTGACAGAATACCCGGATGGGACAGCCTGCGCCCACGTGACAGTGCTATCCTCTCCCAGCCAGGTTTCTGTGAAGCAAGGCAGGTCAGCATCCTCATCCAAGAGAAGATCGTAATTAATGTGAGTTTTATTCTTAACCGACCTGGTATTGCAGAGGAGCAAAGTAAGGTTCTGTAGAATGGTTGGTACACTCTCCAATCCATTCTGGGAAACAGGGTGAACTGAAGGTGGGATAGCTAACAAACAGTGATAATAGCTAACAAACAAATAATACAAATTATTATTATTATTATTATTATTATTATTAGGATGTCATGTTATCTACTACACATGAAGAGGGAAATGCATGAGCCCTACTCCCATGTTTGCTCTTCTCTCTCATGTGGAAAGCACCAGTTGGAAGAAAAGATCCTTCTTTCTGCATGAAAAATCAGGGTACCTAACCCTGTTGAGGGCCTCAATTCATAATGGAGCTCTCCTCTTGAGACTATCCTTCAAGTCGCGTGATGATACAGGGAATGGTGCATGCTTCCTTCCTTGTGTCTTTACATTAGTTAGATAACCTAAAGCTCAAATAGGGTTTATTTTATGGGGCTGTTATGAAGGTAAGATGGAACAAAGGTGAGAACATTGCCTTTAGGTTTGTGGACAAAAGGCAGGATGTATATGAATGAGATAGCACCCAAGCTTCTAAACTGATAAAAATTTCAGACCATAAATATGATAAGATAATCTAACATGAAACAAGAGGCAAACTCTGAAGAGGTGCCTATATTGTGATTCCCTTTGAGGCAGACACATTGCCTAAGAGGGGTTCCATATTTGTCCATTTAAATGTTATGAAACAGGATAATATTCGGTGGGTTTATTTTTGCTTTCTGATCATTGAAGAAGACTGAAGAATCTGCGATCTTCATGGTACAAAATGGAGAAGAAGCCTTACCTTGTTTTTGTAATACACATCATCACAGTGATAACCATAGTGAGGCATTACAGTATTCCCTTATTTAAGGGTTCTGTACATATTGCTGTGAGGCTGTGGGGAGTGAAGGAGAAGAGGCATTTTCATTTTGTATAAATTTATACTCTGATATTGCTTTTTGTTTGGAGGAAATATTGGACAACACAAGATTTATATTGGTCACTGGTGAAGACTGCTAGTCGAAACACTTCTGGCTTCTGTTTTAGTGAATAAAGATCTTGGAAAAAAGATCTTGGGCCATCTTTTTCCTTCAACATCTTCACCAGAAGTCAACAAATGATTTATGTTCTATGGACCTTCTCCCAAACTACTATATATAGTGTGAACTGTGTAGTGTTAATTTGAATAATTGATTATCTTACTGATTTACTATATTTGTTATATACTTTTACACACACACACACACACACACACACACACATTTTATATTCACATCCTAACTCTTTCTGTTTACCTTTCCATATTGCTGTAGCTGCCAAACCTGGAAAAGATGATGACAACTATTCCTGGAAATTATTAACACCTCTATAGATAGTACCAAAGTAAGGAGCACTCCCAAAATGCATACCTGGCCCCATCCAGAGTCAGAATTAAGCTTCCATCTGGATTTAATTGATTTCCAGTTTAGAGTTCTTCAAGGTTAAATTTCATCTCGCTGCACCTCATCTGCCCCAATATGGACTTCAGACACCTGTTCAAGAAGTAGACAAAAATGGAGCTTGTTGTCATCCACACATTTTCCCAGCTGTTTCATGTAGATATTGAGAAGTACAAATGATAAATCAGAACCTTGATGCATCCAGTTTCAATGGGCAAAAAATCCCTCAATAAACACATGCCCCTGGCACCAGGATGAAGGGCAACCATCATAAGACTATTTCTCCATCTTAGATAGATTGTTTAGAAAGACACCATGGTCATGGGAAGTCCAGGAGAACCAATAGTGCCACAAAGCCTCCATCTATTTCCTCTCATAAGTCATCCACCAGGGCAATGAAATCAGTTCCAATCCTGAATAGAGATCAGAATGGATATAAATAATCATGGTCATTCAATACATCCATAAGATACAAATTAACTAACTTCAGCAACTCTATTTATAAACTGCTTCTAACAATATATTGAAGGTTGTGGGGAAATTAATAATATTTTAAGTAGCAGAAATTGCTGGGCTTCTCTTGCTCTGAAGAGAGAATGACCTTGTCTACCTGACTGATAAGGATGCACCTTATGGTAGATTGCTTCAGTAGATAATATAAATTTATTACAAAAGCTTGAGGGAGTTTTTTCTGTCACAATGTGAAAGAACGGTTAGTGGGCAAATGTTTTTCTCAGTAGACATTTCAGCAGTTCTGGGCTCATAAGATATAAAAACATGCTTAAGAATGCTTTTATAGATCATCTGGATGCAGTCTACCTAATGACTCATTATTTTGGTGAAGGATGGATGCTGCTTTCTCCAACTGCTCAGATGTTTGATACCTCTTGATTGTAGTTAATCTGGCCAAGCTTGTCTTAAATGCACAGAGCTTTTTAGTGAACAGATTACCCTGTGTCATTGATTTGTGGGATACAAGTTGCTCTTTTTTTATATTTGTGTCCCATTCCCCCCCCCCCAAGAAACATGACTTATCTTAGTGAGTTACATGGGGTTATCTTCATAAGGTTATGGTACAAGTAGGCTGAGCAATAATGGCTAACCCAGGGCATACAGTATCACAGGATAACAGGAACATGAACATAGGTTTGTCACACACACAAACACAAACACACACACACCAGTTGACCAATTGCTTAACACCAATTGTTCTGTGTGCTGTTATTTGAGGAAAAGCCATAGGAAAGAAGGAAGAACAAATGTTTAGTATTAGAGAAACTTGGGATCCAAGATGGGAAACTTGAAGTGTTATGAAGATTTTGTTGCACTGACTGTAGATTTTAAAATGTCAGCCACTCCTGTAATATGCCATGGAATTATTTTTTGGTTGAATAGGTTTTCTATCTGAGCATTTCTTTTATTTTCTGAAATGAAGGAACCATAATATGCTATTCTTCATTATCTGCATTTGGTCTTCAAGGTGTCTGCCCAACAGATTTCAAATGAACATCAGACTTTATGGTACTGAGTCACATAAATGAAACACTGCATCGTTGTTGCAGATGTATTGTAAACCCAGAGTGACCCAAATAAGTTTAATCATATGGAACTCATCAGGAATGCATGCAAATAATGGGAAGCTGATTTGTTTTTCTTGTAGCATTTTTTTTTTTTGTAAAAATGAAATACATTAATTGAATTGCTTCACAGTTCTACTTTCTTATAACTCAGATATAAAATCATCTTCCATTTACAGCAACCATTTCTCTAGATGTCTGGTAAGTTTGCTCAGTACTCTGTGATAATGAGCTATATGTTTCAATTGGTTTCTCTTCCCAGAAATATTCTTTGCACTTTAAGATTTGGAATAAGGAAAATGGATGCTTGGATACACTTAAGACAATTGGACATGGTAGAATTAATAAATGTGCAATTTATCCAAACATGGGTTTCATTAGCTTCCTTTCTAAAGACCCTACATGGACTCTATTATCCTGGCATGATTGTCTGACATATTCATATTCTTTGAAGCCAATGGGAAGTACAATGGAATTTTCTCACAACCTGCTTTTTAAATTGTCTCATTTCAGTTCTCACCCACTGCAACCATTAGCAGCTTTGCTATTGATGGTAATGCAAAGTGTCCCAGAACTCACCTTTGTGTTGTGGAACTATTATAAACTGTCAAATCTTCTGCACAAAGCATTGAGCCAGCATCTCTTAATAACATAATTTACCTTCTTAATTGTAATTCTATTCCTTTCTCTTTGAGCTTGGATTCTGATTTACTTTGGTGCATAGCTTTAACGCTGTCAAGTAATAGTCAAAAGAAAAACGTACAAGCCAGTCCTAGAGAATATGTGTAGCAAAACCATTCCAGTCTTCAGTAGAAGGGCAACAATGGTTTCCTTGGTCCTTTTCCTGACTGCCATTCCTGAATGAACAATTGTCATTCAACAGTATCTCCATTAAAGCTTAGGAAAAAGGAAGAAAATGGCAGGAATAACACCCCATGCAGAGCATAGCTTAAAGATTTACTGGAAGAAAAAGTATCATTGCCAAAGATACTGCCCTCTAAAATACCTTAGACAAGTTATAAGCTTCTTTCAAAGACAATATATTGTCTGTGATGGCTAAATTGATACAGCAGAAAGCAATTTAAAGGATATTCTCTAACACAGTTAGTGTCAAAACAGCAAAACAGCAAAAAGAATAAGAGATGAAATTACCTATGTGAGTTGTTTATACAAATAAACAAATCAGAAATCATCTAAGGCTTACATAAAAGATGCACCAATTTCTTCATGCAGATTTGTTTAAAGCAAGTTTTTTAAATAATAATAATAGTAATAATAATGAAGTTCCATGACAGCATCCACAAATCTTCCCGGCAAACAAATTCTAGGTCCTTGAGACCTCCTCACTTGCACATTTCCAATGCAATAGAGCATGGCGGCTTGAGAAAGCTTATTCCTGAATCTGAATGAACTGGAAGACTGGCAACCCTCCGCAGAAATGAAAGCAAAGTCCTAGTTTGGGTTGGGCTACCTTCAATGTCATCTGGAAAGCGAAATAAGAGGATTTGCCAATTCCATGTTCAGCTCCAAGACTGATCTTCTGAGATGTAGCTGCAGTATCAGGCTGCCTAAAATGACTGAAACACGCATATATTCGCGCACAACCTTTCCTATATGCCGACTCTTAACTCCTCCCATAGCAGTCTGTACAAACATGCAAGCGACAGCATTATATCTATTAACCCTGTAAAGCACTCTGCTAAGTTTCAAGGTTTTTATTCTGGGGGTAATTTTGAGTGGGGGGGTGCTGACATACTGGGAAAATAAGAAACAAGTCTGGTTGCCTTCCAGCCCGTCACAGTTCACAGATCAAAGATTCAAGGTGCCAATGCTTTTCCTTAATGTAGACATCACTTCTTTCTTACCCATGTATTTTTTACATGGTGCTTGGATGGTTATTTTATCCTGACTGAGACCTGATAAACCAGCTTTATGTGGTGACCTATTTTCCTTTTAAGACTGCACAGCCTGTTCATCAAAGGACGACAGCAAACCAAATAAAATCTCTCTATATAGTTCATCCTGAAGTCCTGTTCACTTTATTTTGAAGGGGGAAAAAGAGTCAAAAAGAAGAAAAATAAATGCAGGAATTCTTGATGCCTGAACGCAGACTTATGTGAGTTTACTCAGAAATATCCCACTGAGTTCTATGAGATTTACTTCTACGTAAGTGTGCATAAGACTGCACCGTTAATGAGACAGGTATGCATTGGGGGAAAGATTCATTTGTTGCATTGTATTCTGTCATAGTCAGCAGTTTGTGCTGGCTTTGTCTAGAGAAAAGAAGCTTATTTTGACTGGGGGGGAGGAGCATTCCATTCAGTGACATGTTCAACAAATTAATTCATTTCCTTTAATATCCTCCACCCCTTGGTTAAAAGCAAAGCTTATTCAGGAAATTTCCTCAGACATCTCTGTCTCTCCACTGACACAATGCCTGTACCAGTAATTTACAAGTAATGGGCTACAGCTGTGAACTCTGGCTTCCGAGTTGTTTTGGTAGCTTGAGTAATTACAACAGTTTCATTAACATTTAAAGGGAATACTCTGCTCAATGCCAGTGAAGAGGCTTTTATGCTGTGCAGATCCATTTTATATTTGCATTTGACATTTGATAATCTCTACACAGAAGCTCTGAGTCATGAAAATGAGGTGACTTGAGAACGCCAAAAAATTAACCCAAGTTGAATCTCTGTCTTCGTCAAGGCAGGCTTTAAAGTCAAGTACATGGGACAGGTGGCATGGCATATGGGATGCTACTTGGGGGGCACGTTGATTCATTTGAGAGCTCAAGTACCATTTTGATCCCTCCTACCTGCATTTTGCATCCACTATATCTCCCAGTTAGTGAAAAGCGAAGGGTGTGTGAGGGTGGTGGGTTTTTTTAAACCAAATGGGGAATATATTCATTTAAGTAAGGATATGTGGTAGGGGACCCTTTTACGTGACACCACTTTTTCTCCACCCACACCCCACAATTGTTTTATATGTTATTTGCAGTGTTTAAAATGAGGCAATTGTGTGTGTGTGTTTTTTTTAATTATTGCAATATTACTGTCTAGACAGGTGACTTATAAACACATATATGAGTCACTGAATTGCCCATTTTCACACATGCACACACACACACACACACATATATACACACACCTCCCATGTTTTAGTGTGGATGCACCAGCTACATGTCAAGTGACTCCCACAGGCTGAACAAATATAGCTCTGCTCCTTTTAGTGCTCTAGTGACTTATATCAATAAGAAAAGGAGGTGAAGATTATGAAAGTGAAGGCATCTATGGATATTTGGTTTCACATAATGCTCTAGAATATTTGCCTGAATATGTACTTTATGTAGCTTCCCTAGGGTGGACCCTATGGATGCTCTGTCCATGCTGGGATCCATTTCTAAGCAAATGAAATATTTCTTCCATGAGCGGGTGTCAGATTGCAACAGGAATCAAAAACAGCAGCTCAAATTCAGTATTGCAGTTACAGATTTGTAACCTTGGCTTCAGTTACACAGCAGTTTTTATTGTGGTAATTTGCGCTGTATCACTGTTTCGCACCAGTGCTGCATCGTTCACAAGAATTATTGCTTAATTGGTCTATCGGTTTAGTTTTATGCTTTTTTCCTCTTTGATATTCACACACAGACTGAGGCGGGGGTGTGGCCTCCCAAGCACATCCTCTGATTACCACAGAAATGCCTAATTTCTATTCCTGTAGCATGGAGTGTCACCCAAACACACACACACACACACACACACACACAAACACACACAGAGGCTAGTTTGGGATCCTTCAGCTGGCTGCAACTAAGCAGGAAGATACCAAGGAGGGAGGGAAGGAAAGAGAGAAACGGGATCTCAGCAGGACGAGGGGGATGAACACACACACACACACACACACACACACACAGACTGGAAAAGGCTAGCTTGGAATTCTTCAGCTGGCTGCAGATAAGCAGGAAGATACCAAGGAGGGAGGGAGGGAAAGAGAGAAACGGGATCTCAGCAGGGCAGGGGGGACGAAGGAATGAATATACACACATACAGAAGGAGCAGCCAAGCAAGAAACAGCTGGGTGATTGGGATGGGTATAGCACTCGTTCAGTCTTTTCCATGGCTGGAAACAACAGTGGATGGATCTTTCCTCCATCCCCTCCTTGTCCACACCCCTCCCTGGTGAGTTCAACCAATCATGGCAAAGCTCTGCTGTGAATGTATTGGAAAGATTGTTGGTAATTCACACAGCACATAGTGTAATGCTTGTTCACACAATCGAAAGTGCGCTAAGTCGCGCTACTTTTCAAAAAAGTCGGGAAAAGTTCCAAAATTCTTCCTTACGTTACTAATGGGTTTTTATGCCCCCCTCCTTCTGAAAGAGGTGACTTTGTGGCACAATGCATGTAAACAATTAGGAATCTTAGTGAATTCTTCATGGGTTTTTTTTTCATCGTGTAACCAAGCCCCTAGAGTTACAGATCTGTAACAGATTCATATTCATGAAGACTATAGACTTAATCAGATGCAGCCTCTATAAAAGTTCTTTTGCCAGCATTAAAAAAAAAAAAGCATTTTTATGCTGGTAAAAGAACATTCCCACCTCCCCACCCCAAACTGACCTTCTAATCCTGGCAAAAACTCCTGGCAATAAAGAGGAAGTGAATGGAGCCCACTCGCATGATTTCATCATGCAGGAAATTCAAACTTAAAAACAAAAAATAAAGCATTTAAGTTATACCAAGCACACAAACACACAGTAAAAACCCCAAGTAACCCAGGGAGGGTTAAAAAAAATGGATCTTACCTGGACATCCTAATCTCACCCGGAAGTGTTTGCACTGGAGAGGCCATTGTTGGGGTAAGTCTGAGATTTAAATGACCTGAGGTATCACATAGCACCAATGCCGGCAAAAAAGTGGCAAGGAGATCTATCTAAAAATGACGGGATTTTTGCTGTTTATAACCATGAAAGGATGATGTCATCTGATCTGCACACCCTTTTGCGGTTATGTGGCGTCATATTTTCCTCATCTGATAAAATCATATATATTCACAATTGTCATAAAAGTCCCCCAATCCTACCTTAACAGCCACTAGCTGCTTTGAGTGATGAAGATCTGTTCTCCTTTCAGTTGGGATGCAGCAGACTGATGTTTCCACCACTCCCCATTAGCAACCTGCAATGCAAGGAGGAATTACAATAAAGATCCTTCTAATTGTTACATCAGAGATCATGGTGGGAGCAGGATGGAAACATCAGTCTGCTGTGCCTCAATCAACAGGAGAACAGACATCCATCACATGCAAAAGCTAGCAACCATTACGGTAGGCTGCTGGGAGGGGTCAGTTAGTATTCCTGACCAGGGGATCACCCCCCAGTATTTCCCTAAGCTTGTTGGAATCAGCTTTCTTAAAGTCTGGTATCCAAGTCTGACTATGCTTAGCTTCCCCTTTATTCTATGTAACAAATTCCAGGAGAACATGATCACTTCCCCCTAATGATCCTGCCACTTCCACCCCATTAACTAGGTCATCACTGTTTGTTAGGATCAGATCTAAAAAAGCTAATCACCTAGTTGCCTTTTCTACCTTCTGGACAATGAAATTGTCTGCAAAGCAAGTGAGGAATTTGTCAGATGTTAAATTTTTGAAAGAGTTTGAGTTCCAATAAATATCAGGATAGTTGAAATGCCCCATTACTACTCTATATCTCCTTTCTGAATGTGTGGTCATCTGTTCCAGGGAGGCACCATCCAAGTCCTCAGTTTGGCTTGGAGGTCTATAGCAGACCTCCACCATGACATCACTGTTATTTCTCTCCCCCTTAATTTTTAACCAGATGCTTTCAACCTGGTTCCCAGGATTTAGGTCATAGATTTATTCACAAGTGTACATATCCTTAACATATAATGCTACTCCACCTCCCTTTCTGTTTGGTGTATTTCTCTGAAATAGGTTATACTAATTCTACTATTATACTATTAATAAATTCCATTCATGAGACCCATCCCACCAGGTTTCAATGATGCCTTTTACAGTAGCACCCCTGCTTCCATGAGGGATTGGTTCAAGGGCCCCCCATGGATGGATATTCCATGGATAACAGTGAATGCCCTGGAGGGAGGCTCATGGCTCAGGCTGTTGCTGCAACCAGGCCCACCTAAGCCATGGCCTCACAGCATCCTCCTCCGTTGCCACCACTGCCACAACTTGTGCTGCCACAGCCTCCCAGGCCTCCTCCTCCACCACACACCCTACCTCAGCTGCAACTTCCTGGGCCATACCTTTCCACTGCAATTACAGACAAAATGACTACCTGTACATCTAGATCCTTCACCGTTCTACCCAAAGCCTCATAATCCCTTGTGATCTTCTGAAGGTTATGTCTTGCAGTATCATTGGTTCCCATATGGACCAAAAGGAAGGGATAATAGTCAGAGGGCTTGATGAGTCTTGTCAACCACTCTGTTACATCAAAAAAATTGCCCCAGGGAGACACCACACCTCACTATACATTTTGTGAGGCCTGCAAACTACTGCTTCTGTTTGTCATAGCAGGGAGTCCTCTACCACCACCACCCACTTACTAGTAGCTGATCTAGGATCTTGGACAATAACAACAACTAAATGGCCATCCTTCTTGGATTTTGGAAATCTGAAACATCCTATAGTATTTTAAAAATGCTAATAAATCCAATGGTATTGCCACTCTTCACAAACATCAAATGAGCCTTAACATACACAACTTTGTTTTTAATAAAGCTTTTAAATGTTTCTTTTAATTTTGAGTGTTCTTTTTATGTTTCTATAGTTCTTTTTTTACTTTTTCATTTTTGCTCAGCTATAGCAATATTACAACCAATGTATGTAATTAGTCACTATTGGTGGGGCATAACAGCATAACAGTTATTATGGGGGTGGGGGAGAATTTTTTTTTAGGATAAAGACTTAGGGGCTCTAAATATGGTGGACATTGCACTGGGGGAGAATTCATGTATCTTTCAGTCCTTTTCAGTCATAATTGCTAATCAGTGAAATGATTTCAATATTTTCCCTAATCTAGTCAATATCAGCAGTCCAGGTCTAGTCCAAATTCCACAATGCCTGAGCTCTTTCAGGCATTTGATGAACCTTCCATTGGCTTGTCAGTTCTGTTATTAGAGAAAGTATTACCAGAATTAAAAGTCCTTCCCATGTTTCTCTTTTCTGTATTCTAAGACTACTGAGCTGCACTTCTGCTTTGTTGTCTACCGTTCAAATGTATATGGTGGGTCAGATGGATCAATGGGAAAGAGTGTGCACAAAATATTTAAAATTTATAATATATTTTGACTTGAAAGTGTTTTTTTAAAATAAAATGATGCATATGTGGCCTGTCTATTAAATAACGAGACTGTGTTTCTACCTTTCAGAAAAATCAAGGAGAACTGATTGTGAATGCTTGAGTGGTGACCTTGAACATGTCTGCAACTGCATGATAAACATCAACACTCTTGGCCATTCAGTTAATTGTCAGTTGTTGTTTAAACCAGCTGGAAAAATGCTAAGTTTAAAAGTCAAGCGCCAATCCAAAAATATTGGCGAGGGGGGGGGAATGGAAAATTAAGGCGACTTAAATAGAATGATGAAAAAGGGCAGTACAACAGACAAAAGACAGAAAAGATATAAGAAATAAGAAATATTTTGGGTGAAAAAGGTTCTGAATAATAAAGCGCAAAACTCTTTTTTTTTCTTAAACTTAAAAAGCTTAAAAATTAATAGTTGCATGTAGAAGACAGAAGGGAAAAGTAAAAGAAACAATAATTCAAAGTGGTAAATAATGGGAGTGAAAGGAAAGAGAACAATTTGAAGCAACCCTAGACAGGGGCTGGGCAGAAGGGAGGCGAACGGTTGGGTGATGGGGAGAACAGATATGAATGTAAGAAGGGAAAAGTTGAATGAGTTGGAATGAGAAGAAGAAGTATGTGAGAAGGTGATAGTAAATGTAGAAGGTATGGTGTGAGGGAATCAAGAAGTTTGGAAGAAAATAATGAGAGGGATAAAGATGAGAGAGGGATGTGGATAGATAGATAGGATTATATATGAAGGCGATAGAGAGAAATGGAGAGAAGGAAGAAATAAACTGTTTTGGAAGTCATAGAGGTTATAGATAAGTATAGGTATGTATATGAAGGTGTATGTATGTATGTTCATAATGTATGTATGTATATGTATGTATATGTATGTTCATAATTGGAGCATAAATAAATAATTAAAAAATTAAAGTCAAGCGCCATGCCAATTTGAAATGTTTAGTAAAATTGAACAAAACACCAATGGAATCTTTTAAAATGCTTACTGCATATCTCATGGGCATGTGTTTGAGTGGACAAAAGATTCAGAGAAGAATGTGAAAATGTGAAAGTCGATGAACACCCTGGACAACCTTCCACTTCAAAAACCGAGGAAATTGTGGGAGGGGAAATCAGCCAGATTGTTTAAGGAGACAGCTGACTTAGTGTCCGAATGATAGCTGAAGCCGTGATCTGCATGGAAAATTTTGCACAAGGATCTCAATGTGAGAAAAATTTGTGCCAGGATGGTCCTAGGGTTCTTACACCAGAGGAAAAAGAGGGCCACTAGCACATTTGTGCTGACATTCTGCGGCAACTTGAGGTGGGCCAAACCTTTTTCAAAAAATTGTCACATGTGATGAAACCTGGATCTTCCAGTATGATCCTGAAACAAATCAACAGTCAATGCACTGAAAACACCATCATCACCAAGAATGACAAAGCAAGTCAAAGCAAGTCCACATCCAAAGCCATGCTCATTGTTGTTTGTGTGTGTGTTTGTTTTGTTTTTTACATTCAAGGGCATAATTTTGGCAGAATGGGTTCCAGAAGGCAGAACAGTGAGCCAGCATTATTATAAGGAAGTTTTGACAAAGCTGAGAGAAAGAGTCAAGGAAAAAAAAGGACAGAACTGTGGAAAAAAATGGTTTCATTCTTCATCAAGACAATGTGCCTGCTCACACAGCACATTCTGTGAAGCAGTATTTAGCCAATAAATGCATTATTACACTTAAACATCCTCCATATTTTCCAGATTTGGCACAATGTGACTTTTTTCTTTTCCCTAAAGTGGAATTGGTGCTTAAAAGAAGACATTTTGAGTCAATTGACGCAGTAAAGAAGAAAACGGCAGATGTGTTGACACAGCTGACAGAAACTGATCTGCTGCATGCCTTTGACCAGTGGAAAACAAAACTGCATTAGTGTGTGAGTATGAATGGGGAGTATATTGAAGGTACAAGCATTAGAACTGTAATATATATAAATCAAGATGGGTTATTGTACCAGTCTCATTATTTAATATACAGACCTTGCAGATGGTATCTAACACCTGAAAAACTTTCAAAGATGTATAAAAATGTCCAAAAGTGTTGTGAATAACTGTTGGAAATGCGAAAAAGAAGGTGGAACTTTTTTCTACCTTTGGACATGTGATTTTGGACTTTAATTCACCCAATTCTAGAAAATACCTTGAAAATCAAATTTCAGAAGAAGCCTGGATTCTATCTACTAGGGATGATGGCAATACAACTAGAAAGAAGACATGGTAGAATGCTAAAATATATGATAACAGCTGCAAGGGCTTCCATATGTGCAGATATGGAAAGACAAGGCTATACTAACTAAGGAAGAATGCTTAACAGAGATATATGATTTTCCAAAGGATTTTTTTCATGTGCATGGACAACTGCAGACAAAGAAGTGATTTCCTCTCCTTCCTGTGTGTGAATATTATCAGAATAGGATATTTGGATCTAAGCTCATACCTTTTTTAGACCCAACCTGACCAATTAAGATGCAAAATCATGTAAACTAGGGAGGCCTTAAATAGGCTAAAATAGAAATGGATGTGAGATCCTCTCTTGAACAGAAGAATTAAGAATTAATTGATTGTGTACACATGTGCATGTCTTCAACAGAACTTCCAGAGGCCATTGAACTGCAGCCCTAGCCAGCATAGCCTAGGGTGAAGAATGTTGTTCGTTGCAGGCCAAGAAAATCTGGGGGATTGCATGATGTTCAGCCCTGGTCTACAATGTTCCTTTGCTTGTGTCCAAGTTACTCATTTAATCTCTATTGTAAATTTATCTTGTTCTGGCTATTATAGCAAAGGTGTTCTTGGCTTTAATAATAGCTGTTATCAGCCATCAAGCCCTGCAATATTTCTGTTTAAAAACTCTTTGGAACACAAAGTGAATGAAAATTATCATTAGCAGCCAAGGGTTAGTTAGTGCTCTCATACAAATTTACATAAGATGCATGTGCATTGCATCAGTATTGGATATAAACAGATTTGGAAAGACTTTTTTGGGGGATCATGATGAACAATGTACAGATTGCATGAATGGGGCCAATATTGTAATAATATGAAAATTAAGCAACTAACTAAGGTGATAAATCACTGGGATTGACTATATTGTTCATTACTTAATTTAAAGCCTCACTTTTCTGTACTAGAAATAAATCCTAAAACAGATGTAAAGCTGTTTCACTTTCTTCCTTCAGGCTACCCGATTTCCTACCAAGGTAATCTGAATTCTCTTAGTAGCTGCATTTAATTGGTGAATAACTCCACAGTTTGGCTGCAAAGATGTGAGGTAAGGGAACAATTCAGGGCGGTCTTTTTTGTGAAAGACAATAGAAGACTTCATGGATTGGGCTAGGGACTTTATCATAGCGTCTAAAAATGCTGTAATTCCAATATTGAGGAAGGCAGAAACAAAGTGGTATTATTACACTTATAAATCACATGTCATCATAATTGCATGATACTACCATCACAGAATTATCGCACAACTACCACTAGTGCTTTAAGAATGGGATTTTATTTCAATGATTTAGCACGGGCGAAATTTCAGCAGTTCTTGTGAATTTGCTTAAAAACACCCCAGACCCCTTAATTAACAAACTAAACCAACACATAATCACTTAAACAGACCTAAAAGTGTGCAAACAAAACAGGGCAGTTCATTAAAAGAGCATCCTGTAGATTGTTTTCATTTTCTCACCCAGAGATTTTCTCGCTGGGAACAGGGAGGGGGAAAAGTAGAGTGTCCATTCATGCTGTATTCTCATGATTACAGCAGGATGTGTTTTTGCACGCTCTTCAATACAGCAAAAATAGCAATATTGAGAGCAATTGACGGCTTGTTTCATCAATTAAAAGGGATGTGTTATTGGCAGCTGGAGCACACAGTAACCATGGGAGGACAACAATGTCATGCGATAATGGGAACCCATTTGTGCTACCATGATGTCATAATCGTGCAATTATAGCCTCGTCTGATAAAGTCCTAGGTCTCAAGGATGCTCTTCTGTTAGGAACCTCTGGCCAGTGAGAAAAACTGGTAGTTAGGATGAGGGAGGCATGACATGGCATGCACAGGCACGGTTCTCCAAGAGGATAATGAGTGTGAATGTGAAGTGTTATACTCTCAGTCCTCCTACCTATCATGCTTTTTGATAGCAGAAGGGGATGGATGGAGCTGACATGTCTAGACCGCTAGCTGCACCTGACACTTGGGAAGTTGCGGCTGCCATTTTGTCCCTCACTTGAGCCCAGAGAGTGCTATTAATTAATAATATTACATTTAACATTTTTTTAGTGTTAAGGTTTTTTGGGAGCAATTTAGCCTCATCAGCTGGTTTCTCACAGGATCTTGAGAGAGATCAAAGCAAAGGCTACTTTATCTTGTGTCATACAGCTTGTCTACACAGGCAATTTACCCCATCTTGCCCCCGTCCTGGAGCCCTGCAGTCCTGATGGTGCAGGGCTTTTGCCCCATTTTACCTCTGGGCAGCCCTCACAATCCCCGGGGCAATGATGGAGCTACGACAGTGGGGGAGGGAGAGAGGGTAGGGCATGTTACAGCATTTTAAAATCATACCTGGTAAAATCTGTTCCAAAAAAATGGATTGGGCCCCACATGATTGCAGGATCCCATTCTGGCACAGCAGCCCATCACCGCACCTGCCCTCTGCCTCACTCTTCCATTGCCAGGAAGGGCCACAGCTTGTGAACAAGGCTGATCACATGCTGCAGGCCTGCTTCCTGATGCCAGAGAGTGCAACATGGCGGGCAGCAGCTGCAGGGATGGGATGCCATGCTTGTCTGGACTCCAGCTCATTTTGTGCTGGTAATGGGGGAGTAACAGGCCAAATCCATGGGTGGAATACCCCGGTAAGGATCTGGGATATTCTGGCCTATGTAGATAAGCCCACAGGCACAACCCCTAACTCTGGTGATGTCAAATCCACACTACATAAATAACCCAGTTAGAAACCTGGATTATTTGCCATGGCTTCTTCCAACTGAATCCTGGGGTTTGTAGTTTTCTAAAATCTTGTAATTTGGATTTCTCTGCCAAAGAGTGCTAGTGCCTCACCAAGCTACAAATCCCAGGATTCCATAGGAAGGAGCCATGGCAAATAATCCAGTTTCAAACTGGATTATTTGTGTAGTGTGGATTTATAGGGTTAGCCTTTCAAACCATCTTCTTATCTTTAACTTCCTCTTGCAATCTTATCTTTGTCACAGACAAGGGGCTAGTTACACAGGATTTCTCTGTTGGATTATTGAAGTCTTTTGGGTGATGAAAAGAGAATTCACAGGATTCAGTGCCTTGCAGGACACCACCCTTTCCGAATCTCTCATTGTCTCCACTGGGCATTGTCTCAAAGATGGTGTCTGGTGAATTCAGGCTCGTCTATATCTTTTCTCTCCCAGCTAGATATTCAGTAAATGATATAGTTGTCAAACATTTGTGTACAGTGCATTATATAAGTCTTTTGAAACTGCCATTCAGAATATTAGGCATTGTGCAAAGGATGCATTTTGGGGCAAATTTGATATCAAGACCCGTTTCCACCTTCTTCTGGTCCATTCTGGGGTTCTGAACATTTTTAAATTTGGCTCTTCCCTTTATGTTGATGAAGTCCTGCCTATGAGATGCTTAATTTCCTGTGCAGAGTCTGAATATATGTTTCTTTTTGGAATAGACTATCTGAAAGTGGACAGCTGAATAGGCCTATCCATTACTTGGGTGCCATTTTTTATTTGCTACATGTCTCTAGTCTATTCACTTTCCTGTTTTGAGGGTAGAGTTAAGAAAATTGGCCATTAAGAAAACTGATAGTCCTGTAACTGTCATTTTTGGAAAACGAAATTGATTCTGTCCAAAAGCTACAAGGACATGTTGGCCACTTCAACTTTGCATGTAGGGACTCTCTTTATTGCCTTTGTTCTGTGATGAAAAGTCTATGTAAGCCTCCTCACAGGAGTAGATTTAGGCAGATGAGGAAGATCATGTGATTTAACACCAGGTTTGTTCTGTACTTCGAAAACATTCTGGAAGGTTGGGAGAACCATCAAAAAATGATGCAGGGAGCTGCATGGGGAAGGGGGAATCAGTGAGAAATCTAGTATGCATTGTTGTTGTTATTTTGTTTATATCCCATATTTCTCCCAAAATTGAGATTTAAGGCAGCTTACAATTTAAAAAGAACAATACAGCTAAAAACATACAAAAAGTGAACATTAAAATTGAAATAAACTATTTACAATATTAAATCAACTTAAACCTACACTTTAAAAAGACAGAATGCAATTAAATAGATTTTTTAAAAAAACTATTAAAAACAGTTCAGTTTAAACCAATAAAGCCTGTTTGGAATAAGAAGGTATTTGCTGCTGTAGGAAGGACAGCAAGGAGGGAGCCATTCTGGCTTCCCTGAGATGGGAATTCCAGAATCAAAGGGGCAACCACTGAAAAGGCCCTATCTTGCAACACTTTCACAGTTTGGTTTCTCAAGTAAGCAGTAGAGAAACAGTACATCACCCAACTACTGTATAGATGGTTTCAACAGTATGCTAGGAGCTATGTTAAGAATTCATCCCCCTCCAAAAAACCCCAAAAATATAAAATATTTTAAAATATTTATGTTGGCTGTTTAAAAACAGTTTATGTTGTGGTCAGAGTGGGGGGTGTTATGGAATTTCAAATGAACTTCAAATGATGTAATTTATGAGTTTATCAGATAAGCCACTAAAAATGTTTCTTTGCCAGCATATTTTAGACTGTAAGCATGCTGGCAAAATAACCCTTTTTATCAAAAGTTGCTGTAATGGTGTGAAAAGGGAGTCCTGTACTTCCAAATTTGCTGGGGTGCGTGATCTCAGCAGTTCTTGCAAGAAGACACAGGTGTGCTTAAAAGTATAAAAACACAAAAATAAACAATTGAAGCAAACACATAAGCACAGAAACAAACATAAGCTTTAAAGCATCCAAGTAAAATGAGGAGATCCCTAAAAACAGCACCCCATTCCTAGTTTTTGCATTCTCTCCCAGAAGTGTTCTGGCAGGGACCACCCACTGATGCTGGAATCACGCCAGCAGAATGGGGCATGGTTTAACATGCTCGCAATTCCACCAAAAAATGCCATGACAGATCTATTGATGACTTGGCCCATCATTAAAAAAGAATGTGTTATTTTCAACACAATCATGAAAGCACAATGTCATCTGGTATTAGCACCCTTTCATGTTCATTGGGAGTCATTATGAAACAATATTTGCCATGTCTGATAAAGTTCTTAGTGTTGCACTTTTCCAGATTCCAGAATGGTCATTTTTAGCATCTTTAGATGTCCTTTCTCACCCTCAACCCATCCTCTAATAGAAAGAAAAATGGTGCTTTGGCATCTCCACTGCCCATCTAAGAAATTTTTACTGCTTGAAATTTTTGTTATAGCTTATTTATTTTCTCCTTTATCTCATTGCCTTTGTGCAGCTGATTTGTTATTCACATGCAGTCCTTTTTGGGTGATAAGAAGAATGGGTCTTGTGTTTGTCTTATGTTACAAGGACAATTGAGCTTCAATCTGATCCAAGTAATTTGAGCCAAGCCTCTGAAATACTCAGTTGAATATATGTTGCAGGTACATTAAAGTGCAGTGGTGTTCCCCATTTTCATGCATTTTAAACAGATTGCACATTCCATTCCTCATGGCTGCATTCCTTACTAGTTTCATTGAAGCCAGTGGGATTTCTCTAAAGTAACAAATAACTGCATGTTTTAGACCACTGTTATACAGTAAATATGATAAATTGCACTAACCAGATTTATTATTGTTGACTGCATTAGCAAACAATTTTAGATTTCCAGAGAATTCCTTATGTATTTGACTCATGTTCATTTTGAAATTTTGCTCAAAGGAGAATTTCAGAGGTAATTCTTAATTGAATGATAAAATACTTCAGGAAACCTTACTCCACCCTCCCCTTTAGTTATCAAATAGTTAATATTGCCAACATCTCTTTAAAATACTCTTTTCCTACAGATTATAAGTAAGACTTAACTAAGGCTAATCCACATTGTAAAAATAATGCAGTTTGACAGTACTTTAACTATCATGGCTCCATCCTATGGAATCCAATGATTTGTAGTTTTGTGAGATATTCAGCCTTCTCTGTTAGAGAGCTCTGGTGCCACAACAAACTACAAATCCCAGAATGCTATACAGTAGAACCATGTTAGTTAAAGCACTGTCAAACTGCATTAATTCTACAGTGTGGCAGCAGCCTGAGTTTTTTGTACACTATTTCCATCCTTTGTCTTAGGAGATTATCAGACATGTCAAAAATGGTGTGATGAGGACACCATTTTAGAAGAGCCATAGGATCGCAAAAGGGCTTCCTTATCAAATGTTGCCATCCCCCATTGTTTCCCCAGTGCTCTCCTGCTGTTACGGGGCATTCTTTTTTATTGTCGGGGAGAAGCCAGCAATTGATCTCCATTGGTGTTTCCATTCTGGATTTGCCCATGTGTGACAATGTGCCCCATTTTGCTGGTGACATTCCAGCATCAATGGGTGGTCCTGCCAGAACACTTCTGGGTGAGATCGGGACATTCAGGTAAGCTACCCTATTTTTTGTACATTAGCACCCCACACCCACTGATTTGCCATCCATGGATTCAATTATCTGTGGATGGTGATGGTGGGGTGGGTGGGAGGGGGAGAGAGGGAGGGAGGAGATGAGCTTGTGGGGTGGGGGTGGGTTCTGGCATGGCAGGTGGATGGGTGGCAGGAGGGTTCTGGCACGATGGAGCTCGTGGGCAGGAGAGGGAGGAGGCAAGCTCGCCCCCCTTCTCCATGGGTTGTGTTGGGAAAGCTGCCAAGTCAAATAGCTGATAAGACAGCCCAGCTCGGCAACAACTCAGTTCCAAAGCACAGTACCTTGTGTTGTCAATAGCAGTCCAGAGAGTCAGGAGTCCAGAGAGAGCGAAGAACGATGAGGCAGTCTGAGGTCAAAAGGATTCTGGCAGGTGGGTCAACAAAGACAGTCCAGGGTCAAGATATCTGAGGTTTCAAGAAAGCAAGGTTCCAAGAGCTAGGAGAGTCAAAGGCAGAGGCTTCCTCCAGGGAACACAGATAGCCTGAGACAAGGAATTCAGCATCTCCCCCCGCTGCTTATGTTGGCCCAGCTCCCATTCACAGCTGCTGGGTGATTAATGAGCGTCTTTCTTTTAGTCTCTGGGAGTGACACAGCCCCTTCCTTTCTGCTTTTCTTTGGCTAAATGTAGGTAGCTGCTCTTCTACCTCTTGCTGTTGCTCAGCTATGTCTCCCAGGCTTGGACCCTGTGCTGGGGGGAGGCTAGGCTGCTGAGACCTGGGTTCTTCAGGGCTAGACTCAGCCAGCTTTTCTGCAACTGGCTTAGCCTCCTCACCTTCTGAGTCCTCAGAATCCTGGCTGACCATGACAGGTTGGTGGAGGGTTCCAGCATGGCAGTTGTGGTGGTGGGCAGGCAGGGGAGGGAGGGGTCAAGCTCCCCTCCCCTCCCCCTCCCTTCTCCATGGTGGGTAGGTTCCAGTGTGATGCAGCTGGTGGGTGGGGGAAGGAGGAAGGAGGCAAGTTCACAAGGGTCAGTGCTTTCTGGTGCAGAAGGCAGGCAGGCTGGAGAGGGAGGGATACAACTATATATCGATTTACCTATAAAGCCAAAAAGGTAACTTGACAAAGATTTGCCTTGTCTCATAAAAGGACAACTCAAAAGATTTGTAGTTATAAATTGATTCTTTTTAAAAATCTCATTTGAGTCCCACCATAAAGGGCAATTAGTTTCTTGTCTCCTCATATTTCATAATATACATGATTATTCTCCAGGGACACCTCTATGACTTCTGCTTATTATGAAACCAAACAAATAGCATTGATGACTTATTGGGAATGACAGCTGGCAAAACACAGTGGATGCCATCTTCCTTAGTGTCACTGCTTCCTTCGTCTTCCCAGAAGCCAACATATTTTTTTCTGGGCAGTCAGGAGCAAACAGATTGGCCAGTGGGTGGGATCAGAAGAAGTCAAGTGAAGGATTCATAAAAGCCTTACGCCTGGCTACATAAAACATGCCCAAGGTTTGCTCAGGAGCTTTACCCCATCTGCCCAACTTGTCTGTTCACTGTTGTGGCATTTCATTTTTATTTTATGTAAGGTAATTTGAACAACTTTAGTCAATTTTAGTATGTTGCCTAGCTCCATATGGGTGGGTGACGGGACTTGGGAGATTATCAGATGTGGAGGAACACACCAAAAATCACATTCCCAACCATGTCAGATCACTACAAGAACAGAAAGGGCAACCTTACCAGATGCCCACATCCTTCTGCCATTCTGGGGGCATAGCACTGCTGTAGACAAGGCTTCCCTTTTACACTAATAAAAAGGAACACCTTACTGATGCCCGTGCTACACCCCAGAACACTAGAGGACAGTGTCATCT
This sequence comes from Gambelia wislizenii, assembly GCA_030847615.1. NCBI lineage: Eukaryota > Metazoa > Chordata > Lepidosauria > Squamata > Crotaphytidae > Gambelia > Gambelia wislizenii. The sequence continues at coordinate 152,517,007 of JAUMIR010000001.1, read as the reverse complement.
GGTAAAGTCACCCCTTCCTGTTCTTGTTGCTGTCTTTTGATTGCAGCTTTTGCCACACCTGATAATCTCCTTGGATGCCAATCAGGCCCAGTTGGGGAAAGGATTGTCTCATTGTCCTGGTTTAGCTGGCACGCGCACATGCACACACACTGACTAGCCAGGGGAGAAAGCCAATTAGCCGAGCATTGTAGATAATGCAGGCAAGGGCAATAGATCCACAGTACCCCTTGCCTGTGAGAGTCATCCTTGCCTGTGAGAGTCAGTTCAGCAATTGTGTTTGTCAAAGCCAGTCTGAGTTCAGGAAGACAATCAATCAGTGTGGTGAAAACAGTCAGAGGGTTGAAGAATCCATTAGGAAGTCCAAGGTCCAAATAGCAAAATCAATAAACAGGAAGGCTGGCCAGAAAGAAGTACATTGCTTTCGGCACCCATCCTAAGCAGACTCAGCTCTTAAATGTGCTGGCACCAGCTGACTCTAATCACAGCCTCTTCTCTGCTCTTGGCAAGGCACCTGTCTGAGCATTGTTGTTCTGCTCTCCATTCTGTGCACCAAGTTCGCAGACTAGGCATCTGTACTGTCTCCCCAGTTGTGTCCTTTGCCACATCAACTGCAGGTGAATTCGGCCTTTGATCCCCCTCTGGCTGAAGCTGCTCCTCAGCTCGGAAAGCTTCCTGAGGCTATTCTTCAGGCTGTTCTTTGCCTGGGTCTCTTCTTCATCCTCCTCCTTCTCATCTAGGTCCAGATCTTTGCCCATGACACTTGTGGCACCTTTTGGCATGAGTAAAATGAGGTCATACCCAGCCTCATACTGAAGGGTCAGGGAGCCACACAGTAGTTTCTGCCCATGTGGATGACTGCATCTGTCATTCCAGATACACCCAGCAGAAGAGGTGGTTGAGTTGGCTTACATTAGACAGCGGTCAGAGTTACTGGTGCTTAGATCCAGAGCCATGCTTAGTCCAGGCCTTTTCACCTGGAATCAAGGAAGTTGCAGCCGTTTTGATGACAAATATATGAATCTGTGTTCCAGGTTGCTAAAGTATAGCCTCATTCACTGCTGAATCAATCTGCAAATATTCTTAAAACACATATTCTAAAGTCTGAAACATGTATCAATGTGAGGCCCCTGACCCCTATACCACATCACTACTACTTCTAAATTTTAAAATGACATTAGTTCTAAAACTGAAATAATCCCACAAATTTCACTGAATTTGGACATAGAGATTAAAAAGGCTGAAATCTTGGATGGTGTGTGAGTGCAATTCCTTCCCTTCAGGCAGATGTCAAGCCTTATGAGGCCACTGCCTCAGCTGTTAAATGGCTATGAAAGGGGAGTGGGAGTGGGGAGGGAAGCAAATGGGTAATAGGCAATAGGGAAAGGTTCTCATCCCTGTTATAGTTTGCTCTCCCTCCCCTTTCTCTCTTTTGGAAGAAAGCATACAGTGTGACCCCCATAACCATGGGGGATATGTTCCAAGAACCCCCATGGATAACTGACACCTTAGATAATAGGGAGTCCTCTTATTTGGTCATTCTCCTCTGGACATGTCCCAGTTTGTCAATATCTTTCTTGAACTGTGGTGCCCAGAACTGCACACAGTATTCTATGTCAGGTTTGACCAAAGCAGACTAGAGAGGCACTATTACTTCCCTTGATTTTGACACTATACTCCTTTTTTAGCTGCCACATCACCAGAGTAGATTGGCTGTCCTGGAGTAAAACTAACATATTTCATATAACAGGAAAAAACTCTGAATTCCTATATTCTAGACTAGAAGTGAGGAAAACAATAGAAAAGCTTGCAGACTTGAATGCCTGTATTACATCCTCAGCTGCACATCTAGTCACTTCTTGCTTCTCACTCTAATTTGCAGGATTAGGAATCTCTAAGCTCAGGGTAGTAGCAGGTGCTGAATGTTCCATTCTAGCAAATGGAAAGATTGCACTACAAGCAAATTTCCCACACCACAAATTAAGGCATGAGCGAATATTGCTGTATGCCACAGGCCCAGAAAAGAATTGTAAAGAATAGAGGTAGATATATGGAAGGAAACAACAATCATCACAGCTGTGGCTTGTACACATGACTGTGTGACTTACAAGAATGGAGACTCAGGACTTATCAGACAATGAGAAACAGTGTCATAACAACGCCACATAAACGCGAAAGGGCATGCATATCAGATGATGTAATCCTTTCACATTTCTGTACTGGCCATAAGCCGATCTATTTTATTGATGGGCCAAGCCATCAATAGTTGGCTGTGGTGACTTTTTGCCAGCATTGCCAGTGTTTGAAACCTCATGTTTCCCTCCGCCCCGTGTTATTCCAGCATCCATGGCCAGTCCAGCCAGAACACTTTCAGGTGAGATTGTGACATCCAGGTAGGTAGGTGATGCACATTTTATGATTCTCCCCAGTTTACTAAGGACTTTTATAGCATGTTTATGTGCTTTGTGTAACTTTTACTTTGTTTATTTTTGTTTTTGTTTTTGAATTTTCCATGCTATGTATTCCCATAAGAATCCATGGGAACTCTGCAATTCTATGATTCTATGATTTCATTCCAGGAAGTGAATGGAGCTCTGATCACGATTCATTCATTGCTGGGGAAGCCTTTTCACATGGATGCAAGGTAAGCGTGGTATGGGGATTTCTTTTGCCAGCATAAAAATGTCACAAATTATGCTGGCAAAAGAATGGGTGTAGAGGGTGGTCTGATAAACATATTCCTCAGCTTGGGGTAAGGGGTTAAATAATTATTTTTAATAAAAATTGTCAGCTTTTTCAACTAGGCAGTTGACACCCATATCAATATTTTTAAAGGCTATTTAAAACTGGACACAAATGATTACTGGAGGTTTTAATAATTTAAGATTTCAAAAAAAAAAAAAACGCCAAAGGGATACCCTTCTTGTAACAAAAATGATCCTTTGTGGCACCCTAAAGTTTAGCACATTTATTGAGGCATAAACATCTGTAGATAGAGCCCATTTCATCATATGCATGAAATACCAAGATATATGACATTTTGACAAAGGGGCCTTTGATCCATGTAAAACTTATACCACAATAAGTATGTTAAATTTTCATATGCCAGAAAGACACCATCATTTTTCAAAACAGTATCAACTGCATAATGATATTAACAGAAATCATCATCTAAATATGAATATTAAAAGTACACCTATTACAATATTTCCAGTATCTGCTATACTAGAAAGTGTCCTGTTTTTCATTTGATATCGGTCATGTACTTGTAAAGAATAAATTTTCTTTCTTCCTCTGTCTCTCCCTTGTTCCACATATTGTTCCCTAAAGGTGTCTCAGCTCAGCTGTCTGCTTTAGTGACGAGTGGCTCAGACAACCAGTGTTATCAAGCAGTGCTTCGGGTGTCTCTGCAGTCTTCGATCTGACAGCTTGATGCAGGAGAACCACAACAAAGAAGCTGACACCAAAGGAGAAGAATAATGTGAGATTTCCACATATTTATATGATGTCTAGAGAAGAGGGGGATCAGGGCAGTGAAGGACTCATGAGTATCAGGCTGGAAGAAGGTGAAAAGAAACCTACACTAATAATTATTTAAAAAAACCACCTTTGAATGCACCTAAATTAAGCATAATGTAAGACAGAGAACGTCTAAGATAAGGATGGATAAAGGAGAAAAGGACGTTGCGCTGAACCGTAAAATGAGAGCTTAGCTATTTCAGACTCATGAGGAATGCTTTCTCCTCCCTATCAATGTTCTGGACTGGAGAAGAGATATATTGAGAGAGCATATTGAGCGTTTCTGCAAATAATGTACATTTTGTGCAAATGTTAATGGTATGATTTGTGCCTGTAAAATACATCAACAAATCATGAAGAAGAACTAAAAACATACACATATCAATGACTGTATACCATAGTAGGTTGAGATTCATACGGTCCCTATTTTTTTTGTTTCTAATGCAAAATGGAAGCTATTACAAGATGTTCATATTCTACAATAACCTCTCCCAGAGCTATGCTAAGATGGATGCCTATTCAAAAGGTACACAGGAGAGAATTTATTTTTATTTTTTTAATTCCCAGATTGTTGAATGGATGCTAGCATTGCCATCAAATCCCATTCAAAATACTTTTAGGAATAGTGCAAGAAAAAATATGTCCAAATAGGCCTTTTACGGTGTTTTTATATGTATTATGGTAATATTCATGACTAGAATCCTGTTTGGGAGATATGTATATGCAAGCACTGTATGGTGCTATGCCATGAGTCCTGGCATGGCCCTCCAAATCTCTAGTTACCGGGAAGTAGTTGCTGTGATCAATGAGAGTCTGTTCCTCTGCCACTCATAAAGTGATTGCTGGTTTCCCCTTTGCACCAAATATGGCTCATGTGAGGGGGTGGGACCATCAGCCAGATGCTTCCTGATCAATAGGGGAACAGACCCCTATTGAGTACAGTGGCTGCTACCTGGTAAGCGACAGGTCTTGAATACATAACAGTCATGAGTGCATAACTCTAGGTTACACAATCTTAACTGCCATAGGGGATTATGGACTGTGGTTTTGATTATTGTGGCAAGCCTAATGTTTGATTTATTTTCAGTTTGTTTTGTATTTCCTTTTTTAAAATGTTGGTTGTTAAATGTCTTGCATGCTATTTTTATTCAAGTAGAAATCAGAAGTGTAATAAATAGATAGCAATACATAATGCTACTTTCACTGTTGATATTATCCACCGGTTTCTGAAAACTGCCAGTGATTAGTTCTTGTCCCTGAAGGGCTCAAGTGCCTCACATCCAGTGTTTCTCGCTTTTTGTTTTGCCAGACTTTGGACCTTTTATTTTCCACATTTGTAAAAGACTTCCTCTTTCTTACCTTTTAAAGCTTCCTTGACATTTCTCATTAGCTAAGCTGTCATCCTCTTCAACTTCATAGCTTTCCTAATCTGTGGTAGACATTTCATGTGATTTCTGGCTCTAAGGCTTGTGTCTATAAACTTTCCATTGAGCTTCTATTATAACTATTTTATAGAGGAGGGGATTTGACCCTACAGACTCTTCTTTTCAACTTCCTTAGTTAATCCCTTCAATTTTGAGGGTTCCTTTTTTTTAAATGAAATTTGACCTTGCTGGACTTTGACACTGTTTACCATTTACAGGTATGTTGAGTTGATAGCATTGTGGGTCACTGTTCATGGGGAGCTGAACAGCACTTTCATCTCAGATCAGATCGAGGAGATCACATTGGATTAAAGCAAGGAACACCATTCCATTATAGGCTTAATGACCAACTGTTCTAAGACACAATTGTCTATACATCTAAATACATCTAAGACACAATTGTTTATTGTATCTAGGAATTGGTTCTGTTTATCACAACTTGCATTTACATTTATGCCATAAATGTGAGGGTGCTTGAAGTCACTAATTATTACAATATGTTCGTCTCGTGTTTCTTTCCTGTTTGCTTAAGATTTGGTTCAAGTGAAGATGCACACCAATATGGACCCAGAAAAGATTGATCTATGCTTCTTCAATTCTTACAGTAATTCAAGAGCACCCCTGCTCCTCTTCTATGAATTCTCTTCCACTGTGGAATATAAAGCAATATTACACCCAATATATCAACATGGGCAAATGGGCAACCTGCAACTATGGTGTCCTCAGCTGCTCCCTCTACAGCCCCAGAAGCCAGAGAATTAATAATATAATATTAATAAGTTTTTATTTCTTACCTGCCTGTCCCCAAGGCTTGAGGTGGGATATAATATGAATTAAAATACAATATATAACATAAAATCATTGAAACACACAAGTAAAAACATAAGATTAAAATAACATTATATTAAAATCATTAATACAAATTTAAAATTAATAGATTAAAATTAACTGGATAGGCCTGCCAGAAGAGATAGGGCTTTAGTAACATTTTAAATTTGAACAGCATGTTTAGTTGTTGAATCTCTGCTGGCATGCCATTCCACAGTCTATTTCAGTCTGCCATTTACTTGAAGGCAAACCCAGGGCACTCCCACCCAAGTTCCAGGACTGTATAAATGAGAAAAGCCCCAGGTCAGCCTCAAGGGTAGAATCCTTCCCCATTCACTGGGTCCCAGGACCTAAACAGACTGTTCCAGAGCCTTCACCCAAAAGGATGTCAAGGTGTATACTGAACTGATATATTATCTCTCCCCCACCACCACTACCTGCCACAGACAAGGGACAAGAATCTTCTTAGGACATTTTCAGACACGGAAAAACAGCTTCTTGCCACGCAAGCAGCCTCTGGAACAGTATCGAGGCTGCTGTGCGGCAAGGGTCCATTTTGGACGATGCCATTTCTCTCTCGGCGGCGTCCGTGGCTTTTGCGGCCAGCACTGGAGGCGGCCGCGCTATTTTTTACTCACGGACAACTTTTGTGAGTAAAAAATAGCACGGCCACCTCCAGTGCTGGCCGCAACAGTCACAGATGCCGCCAAGAGAGAAACGGCATCGTCCAAAATGGACCCTTGCTGCGCAGCAGCCTCGATACTGTTGCGGAGGCTGCTTGTGCGGCAAGAAGCTGTTTTTCCGTGTCTGAAAAATGTCCTTAGTCTCTTTTCCCCACCAGGTCAGCCAACACAGCCCTCAGCAAGTCCCCCAGGAACAACATGTCACCTTCTTCCAACAGGTGAACACCATCAGCCCTGTAGAGCTCTAGCCATTGGAAGACTGTGGTGGGATGTGGAAGAAAATGGCCCGACATCTTATTCAAGACATTCCAGACTTCTCTATTTACTCTTCCTTGGGCAAGGGCAAGGCAAGGCATCAGGGATCCCCTTCACCCTACCAAACTTGGCATGGCAAGATAGCAGAACAGACAATGGTTACACCAGGCCATCCATGAAAACCATGCAGTGCCTATAAAATGAGGGCCTTGCCCTTCAAAAAGCTCAAGTCATTCCCACTGAGGTGAATGACTAAAACATGAGGAGAAGGCCCAGTGCACTTCTCAAACAAAACAGACAACAAATCATTCCAATGGAGGCCTCTTCTCTCTAGACACTGCACAGTGACCAACTCACTCAACCCCAGTTAGTGGCAACTTCAGGCCTAGCACACTGTATAGTAAACCAAACTATGGGCACAGATCAGGACCAGTTTTCTTGCCAAGCAGCACCTAGGAATTAACAGAGAAACAACAACTTTAGTGAAATGCAAACAATTAGAACTTGAGAGGACATGCTTACCTCTTGAAAGTGGAAGACCGCCAATGCCCAATACTCTACATAGACTGTGGGCCCATGCCCATAGCAAAAGCCACAGAGGTACCCCCAATCCTAAAGGAATAGGTATCAAACGTCATCCCTTGAAGGCTCTGCACAACCATTAAAGTGACAAACCAAAATTGATAAGGGGCAAAAAAGGTCATCATAACAAAACAGCAACCCAAGTCTAGATCTCCTGAGACTTGTGTAACATTTCAGGGCACTGACTGGGCATAAAGCCAGATCAGAGCAATGACCCAATTTGACTTTTGCCACCAACCTCTTCTGATCAGTCTTGGAGTTTCTTATTCTTAAAACCGCTTGATGCTCTGACAGAACTAAATCCCCAAAGGCCAGAGCTGTTCCTGAGTCATCCCCTTTGGCTGATACAACCAATTCACACAATAGGCCCCAAAGAATACAGGTAATGCTATAGCATGGAATAGGACAATCTCATACCCAGAGTTACAAATGAGAGACCACACATCCCCTAGATCCCTAAGGACCTCAGGGGATTAAGCTTCCCACCTATCAACCACTCTGCCCTTTTCTGGAGACCACCCTTCCAAAGCCTTGTGCACCCAAAAATTGCTAGTGGTATCCTTGTATCCATGAGCCTACATAGCAGATGCCAATACTGACAGCCTAGTCCTGATGTACTGCAGAGCAAGCTCCCTACCCCTCAAAGAAACACAACTGGAATGGGCCAGGTGGCCCCAAACTCATTCACCAACCTAAAATGCTCAAACTCTTGACCAGCTTTCCTGTAACTATTCCTAGTGCTAGAGGCTAATGAGAGCCCAATGGCTCAAGCTCACCCCTCCAAGACTCCACAGACCTGTAGAGGCATTGGGGCTGGACAGGCATCTTCTTTCAGAGCCAGTTCTCTGAAGCTCTCCATCTGTTGGCAGGAAAGAAAACCAGCTATCCCATTATCCACACAGCCACATGGAGAGCAGTAAGCAAAATATTGTAATGGAGTAATTGCAATACATAGGGTACATCTACATTGTAGAAATATTGTAGTTTGACACCACTTTAACTGCCATGACTCCACCCTACAGAATCCTGGGATCTGCAGTTTTGTGAGGGACCAGGACTCGTTGGCAGAGAAGGCTAAAGACCTTGTAAAACTACAAATCCCAGGATTACATAGGATGGAGCTACAACACTTAAAGTGGTGACAAACTGCATTATTTCTACAGTGTAGATGTACCCATACCTGGAGGCAATAGAATTGATCTGAACCACAGCCATATTATCACACCAGAAATGGATCGAGGAGTTAGCCAACTCCTCAGCTGAAATCTGAACAGCCACCAGAATGGGAAAAAAACTAAAAAACTAAAAAAAAAAAAAGTTTAATCTGTCAAAGAACCTTCCTTAGCCCACTCATCAGGCCATACCCAGGCACACCAATGCCCATTAGTGAAAGTAAACCCCAAAGCTGCACCAGAAGATACCTTCAATGTGCACTGAAGTGCAGATCATCCGCTCAGAAAGAGATTCCATTGAAGGAGGCAAGAAACTCCTGCCAAACCCTCCCTAATCCCCCAAGTAAGCCTGATTCTATGGACTTTATCAGATGGACAAAATATAGTGTATAATGACACCACATAACCGTGAATGGATGCACAGATCAGATGACACCACGCTTTCGTGGTTATGTCCTGTCAAAATCCCATACCTTTTAATTGATGGCTTAAACTGTCAATTGATTCCCCTACCATTTTGGTGCCAGCATTTCCAGCATGCAACACCTCAGGCCATTTAACTCTTGTGACTTCAGCAAGAGTGGTAAGTCAGGCGTAAACACTTCTGGGTGAAATCAGGACACCCAGGTACATTTTGCTCTTTTTATGACCCTCCCCAGGCTACTTGGGTCTTTTAAAGTGTGCCTAGGTGCTTGGTGCAAATTTTTATGTTAGTTTTGTTTTTATTTTTAAATTTCCTGTGCAATGAAGTCTTGTGGGATTTTGAGCAAGGAAGTGAACGGGGCTCTGTTCATATCCTCTTTATTGCTGGAGAGCCTTTGCTGGGAGAGGAAGGTAAGTGTGGGGGGAAAGTTCTTTTGCCGGCATAGAGATGATTTATTTTTTTTTTAATGCCGGCAGAAGAACATTTTAAAACAGATTGTGTGATAAAGTCCTCTGATGGGATTTATGCATACCAGCGATAATGTCACAAAGACACCATAAAAATGCCCTGCCAGGAGCTATGACTTTACAGGCAAAATTTAAATGGCCAATGCATTCCAGAAACTCCCTAAGAATGGCCTTGTTAAGCTCCATAAATTCATCTACCCTAAGGTTAAAATCATTGAATATGTACCCTCCCCTGCAGCACTGTTTGCCATATGGGTACAGGTATATAGCATATGAATACATGTGAGCATTCAGGTATATAGCATATGAATACATGTGCAACTGGACTTGTTTATCTCGGATTGGCCTTTTTAGTCATCAGCGCGCTTGCAGAAAGCGCGGGATGAGTCCTTCCTGAATCTTTGTTTGCGAAGAAAAGCCAGAGAGAGACATGTGAGCACATTAATGTATAGCTTCCAGCCTTGCAACCAGTACCAGAAACTGACTTCAAGGCCAAAAGGGTTGTGTAACACTGTAACAGGCTTTTCCTTGTCCAACGTCATCAGTAAGCCTGGTGTCACCCCTCTCCTCAACAGTGTCACTAGGTGTGGCTTGGCTTCTCTGCACCCCATAGTGTTGCCACTGTCCCTGTCATTGCTAGTCACATAGCCCTGAATTATTGACCAGTTTTGTTTTCTTTGTCAGTTTGATATGCCTGCCATATCTGTGTTCTTTTTTTACTACCAAGCATTTCAGTTATGTCATTTGGACCTGAAGCTTCAGGCTTCAATTTATGAACAGCTACAAAATGTCTCCCTCACCCCACCCTCATGTCCTTTCTGTGTGTCTTTTCCCCTACAGATTAAGAAATGGCTGGTCATTTCCCTCCTCTATACTCTTTCATATATTCTATCATATAACTTGCAGTGATGCAGATCTTTGCCAATTATGTTCTCATATGCAGCAACAAAGAAATTCAACAGTTATCTGTGTGCAGTGTGACGTACTATCCACAATGCTGTAGCCTTATTTGAGAACTCACGCCGAACAAGTCTTGAAGAGAAATGACAACGCAGAAAGAATCACAACCCAAAAACATCACCCAAGGAGACCTTCTGCTGTGCCTTCTGCAACAGGACATGTTTATCTCAGATTGGCCTTTTCAGTCATCAATGTGCTTTCAGAAAGCACAGAATGAGTCCTTCCTGAATCTTCATTTGTGAAGAAAAGCCAGAGAGAGAGTTTTTATTCATCTTGCACATATTTTAGGAATTTTCTGTGAAAAAATCATTTGTGCATAAAAGGGGGTTGTACAAAAATGGATTGTTTTGCAAAATATTTTTTCATAAACATTTTTTTTGTTTATGTTGAAGGTACCCTTTCTTGTTGATTATGAGCATATTTACAAATAATCTTTACATCATTAACTAAATAGTCTGAGAACCTGAAACATTTACATCATCATCCTGAGGGACAGATTTGCTGAAATCAGTGGTCTCCTAGCTCCTGTCAGTTTTATTCCAGAAATTAGCTTACGGTAACAGCTGCTCTGCAGCATTTTAGATGTCCCATTATAGCTTAAGGAGACCATTTCTTTTTGATGCTGGTTCAATTTGTCCTTTAATGTTTCCCAACAAACTAATTCATTTTGATATCCAGTCTCATCCACACACTGAGCTATGCCTGTGTAGGAGGGACTTGGAAATTTTCTTGTCCTCAACAGGATGTCTTTTAAAAAAAAATATTGAAAGTTTTACAGTATAGTAAAAGTTACAGAAATTAAGAAAAGAAATATAAGAAAAGAAAGAAAAAAGAAGCAGGAAAAATTGATTCCTGAACTTCCTTTTGGCTATTATATATGCGTATTCATACCTCACTCTCTAATAAATTACAACATATTATCTTCTTTCAATGTCTTATTCTTTCTAATCATCAAAACCAAAGGTGAGCAAGTCATGTGTTGTTGTTTGTTTGTTTGCAGGAAGTCTATAACAGGTTCCCAGTGTTTGAAAAATGTCACCAATGATCTATCAATTCCAACAGCTATTCCTCCATGGTAGGTAATATTAGAATAGAATATTAAATTCTTCCATCTTATAAATTTCAACCCCTTAAATCACATATTTTCATTAACCTGTTCTTCCATTTCAGATTTCAATAAATGTTTATACACTTTAGCTATTATGTGTTCATCATCTGTATACGCTTCTCCAATTACTTCTCTTATTTTATTCAAACCCATAAATCTTTTTATTTGTTTTATCTTTCCAATACCTATAAGTATTTAAAAAAAATCAAATAAAGTAAGAAGCCATTGAAAACTATATCCCTCTATTACTAACTATTTTCTTTGATTTAATTTTATGTCCCCCTTAACAATTTTTCAGGAGGTTTTAATGCCTTAAACATTTTTCTTTAAGATCTAAACTGAATAGCAAATTTCAGATTAGCACAATCCTTCTTTTTCCTTTACATCATGCAGCATGTTAACTCATGGTTTTTTGTCTGGCCATACAAATTCAAACACATCTTTTCACCATTGCTCAAATGGTACATCATTTACAAAACAGATAATTGGTCTGAAATAAGAACAGTCTAAGGAAGACATTCATTTTTGTTACCAAAATTCTCCCTAACAATAACAATTTAGTTTCTCCTATCTTAGCATATCCTTCTTTAAATATTTAAGTTTCTTCTCAATTTTAAAACCAGTTTTGTTCATCAACTCAACCTGTGATTCCATATCCATATTGTCTTCATCTCCAATATTTGTCTAACACACCATCACCAAGGTCTTCCAAATCACTCTGCATCCCAGACAAAATTCCTCCCCTCACAATTCCAGCAATGGCAAATTGTCCAGATCTTTTCCCATGTCTCTATCTATGACCTCAGTTTTACACTCCAAACACTCCACTCCATCCTCAACATGTTTCTCAACTCCAATCAGCTGCCTCACTGTTTCTTCAATTTGTTTGATCTCCTTTTTAATATCTTCCTTCAAATGCTCCTTTACCTTTATTAATCTTTGATTTTTATCATATCATTTCTTATAAGCCTGATTTATTTTTTAAAAAACTTATTTAGAATTTCTGGTCCAATCACATTTATCATTTTTCTGGTGGATGTCGTATTCAATAAATCCAAAGTAAAAACCCAGCAATTACAGGGTTAAAAATAAAGCAAGCCTATCACTTTCTTTAAGGTTAACAGTTTAGTTCCAATGTAGTCTCCATAGCTCCTATAGCCCATCTGGCTTTTCTCAGTCTTATCTTCTTTTTAAAACAAACAATTCATATTCCCATGGAGGCCTGCTCTCTTTCTTTAATCAACTTCAGTATTCACAAACCACATTCATCAAGAAAAAGAAACAAATTTTCCATCTTTAAATAACTGTTTCCTTTATCCATTTGTAACTTTGTTGAGCTATTCTTTAGCTAAGCTTTTTGCTTTAAAACTAAAATCTTGTGAATAAACTTTATTTTATTGCTTCTTCTCCAGTATTATTATTATTTTAATTATTTTATTCATTTATATCCCACTTTTCTCCCAACAATGAGACTAAAGGCAGCTAACAGCACCTATGAAACAATACAAGTTTTTTTAAAAAAAAATACAAAAGTAAAAATAACAGGATAAATCTAAAAATTTTCAAAAGAATTAAACACTGTATAAGTCAAAAACATTAAAAATATTAAAATGCATTAAAAACTCTATAAAGACCCTTTACAATCTTAAAAACTGCAGAACACAGTCTTAAAAGCCTAGTTCTTATCAGTTCATAAAAACTTAGTGGCACAAAAATATTTTAACCTGCTGCCAGAAAGAGAGCAAAGATGGGGCCATCCTGGCCTCTCTGGGGAGGGAATTCCAAAGTTTGGGAGCAGCCACCAAGAAGGCCCTCTCCCTTTTTCCCACAAAATGAGCCTGAGAATGTCGAGGGACAGAAAGAAGGGCTTCTCTGGATGATCTTAAAGCTACTTGGCTCATACAGGGAGATTCAGTCCTTCAAATAACCTGGACCCAAGCCATATAGGGGTTTATAGGTCAAAGGCAGCACTTTCAATTGTGCCCAGAAACAGACTGGCAGCCAGTGGAGCTATTACAACAAGGGAGTTGTGTAGTTAAATGTTCGCTTAGGTGGTTTGAGCTTGTTTTTAATCCTGAGCCTTCACCCCTGGCCACTCTACCTCTTTTCTGACCTTTGAAATTTCTGCAGCCTCCTAGTGATGAGCAGCATTTTGGAGCATACCTGGGCGATTTCATTCTCTCCTTGTTCAGAGAGTGCTTTTGCCAGCTAGAACTTGCTACTCATGCTTTCCCTGCCATGGAACTTACACAGGGAATTCAACCCATCATCATTCCTTCCCTGGAAGCCCCAACAATGTGTCTTGACACATGAAGACATCCCATTGACACATGGAGATGGAGGGGGGGTCAACCATTGGGGGGGGGAGTCAACCATTACAAGATTTTCACATGTCAGGATTTGTTTTAGGGGAAAAAAATCATATTCACTTAAAATTTTTATGTGCAAGAAAAATGTTTTTGGGCAGAAAACTGCATATTAATATGCAACAAACCCTGAGTTTTGCACAGATTCATTGTTTGTGTCAATTTTTTTTCTCATATAAAAGTACAACATAAATTAGGACCACAGCCCTATTGTGTTGCTAGTTCTATGTTAGAAGAAGTGGTAATACTTCTAAACATCTTACTTTAGAGGTTCTGGAATACAACTAAAATTTGGACTATATAGTTCAAGGTGTAGGGTGTGTGTGTAACAGAACTAGTGACTTATTTTCTGTACTGTATGCCAAAACAGGGTGTTATGTTCATAATGTTTAAATCAGTTAGGTTATTTTCAAAATGCATGGTTTAAACCATTTCTCGATGTTCTCCTTGCTTACTGTATTATTCATATCATTAATGATTGGACTCCCTTCTCCAGGGTCAAATCCCCAGGCTAAGGAGGTGTCATCACATAAGAAATGTTTCCCTTCTATAGTAAGGACTTTTTCGGATGGAAGAAAAGTAACGCAAGCAGCGTCGCCAGGTTGCGACGCTGCTGCGCAAGAGGGCGCCAGTTTCGAACGACGCTCTTCCTAGTGGTACTGTTGCAGTACCGCTGGGAAGAGCGTCGTTCGAAACTGGCACCCTCTTGCGCAGCAGCATCGCAACCTGGCGACGCTGCTTGCGTTACTTTTCTTCCATCCGAAAAAGTCCTAAGTGTCCATCCTTTTTCCCTTCAGGATGGCAAGCTCCTGCCCTAAAGCCTCATCCTCCCTAACAGCTGAAGAATGTTACCTCCCTACCATAGAATCATAGAATCATAGAATTGTAGAGTTGGAAGACACCACGAGGGCCATACAGTCCAACCCCCTGCCAGGCAGGAAATCATGATCAAAGCATCCCCAACAGATGGCCATCCAGCCTCTGTTTAAAGACCTCCAAGGAAGGAGACCCCACCACGCTCCGAGGGAGTGTGTTCCACTGCCGAACAGCTCTTACTGTCAAAAAGTTCCTCCTAATGTTGGGGTGGAATCTCTGTTCCTGGAGCTTGCATCCATTACTCCATGTTCCAGTCTCTGGAGCAGCAGAAAACAAGCTTGCTCCATCCTCAATGTGACACCCCTTCAAATACTTAAACAGGGCTATCATATCACCCCTTAACCATCTTTTTTCCAGGCTAAACATACCCAGCTCCCTAAGTCTTTCCTCATAAGGCATTGTTTCCAGACCTTTCACCATTTTAGTCACCCTTCTCTGGACACGCTCCAATTTGTCAATATCCTTTTTGAATTGTGGTGCCCAGAACTGGACACAGTATTCTAGGTGTGGTCTGACCAAGGCAGAATAGAGCGGCACTATTACTTCCCTTGATCTAGACACTATACTTCTATTGATGCAGCCCAAAATCATATTCGTTTTTTTAGCTGCCTCATCATACTGTTGACTCATGTTAAACTTGTGGTCTACTAGGACTTCTAGATCCCTTTCGCACGTAGTCTCATTCAGCCAGGTCTCCCCCATCCTATATCTATGCATTTCATTCTTTCCCCCTAAGTGCAGTACCTTACATTTCTCTGTATTGAATTTCATTTTGTTAGCTTTGGCCCAGCTCTCCAGCCTATCCAGGTCATTTTGAATTTTGATCCTGTCCTCTAGGGTACTAGCTACTCCTCCTAATTTGGTGTTATCTGCAAATTTGATAAGTATGCTCCTAATTCCACCATCCAAGTCAAAGATGTTGAATAGCACTGGGCCCAGGACAGAACCCTGTGGCACCCCATTGGTCACATCTTTTCAAGACGAAGAGGAGCCACTGCTGAGCAACCTTTGGGTTCGACCGGTCAACCAATTACAAATCCATTGAACAGTTAACTTCTCTAGCCCACATTTTACAAGCTTGTTTGCAAGAATGTCATGGGGAACCTTGTCAAAGACCTTACTGAAATCAAGGTATGCGATATCCACAGTGTTCCCTTCATCTTCCAAACTGGTAATTTTATCAAAAAAAGAGATCAGATTAGTCTGGCATGACTTGTTTCTCTGAAACCCATGTTGACTTTTTGTGATTATGGCATTGCCTTCCAAGTGTTCACAGACGCTCTGTTTAATGATCTGCTCTAGAATCTTCCCTGTTATTGATGTCAGACTAACTGGATGATAATTGTTGGGATCCTCTTTTTTCCCCTTTTTGAAGATGGGGACAACGTTTGCCCTCCTCCAGTCTGCTGGGACTTCTGTTCTCCAAGAGTTCTCAAGGATTATTGCCAATGGCCCTGAGATTACATTTTCCAGCTCTTTTAATACTTTTGGATGTAGTTCATCTGGTGCTGGAGATTTAAATTCATTCAGATTAAGAAGGTATTCCTCTACTACCTCTTTGCTTATTCTGTGCTGGATTTCCCCTATTGTGTCCTCTGTTCCTTTATCCTCAGGTTGGTCATCCTTTTCCTTTTCTGAAAACACTGAGGCAAAGAAGGTGTTGAGTAATTCTGCCTTTTCTCTGTCCCCTGTTAGCATTTTGCCATCTTCTCCACATAGTGGCCCTACCATTTCCTTCTTCCTCCTTTTGCTGCAGACATACCCAAAAAAACCCTTTTTATTGTTCTTAACCTCTCTAACAAGCCTGAGCTCATTCTGCACTTTAGCTTTTCTGACTTTACTCCTACACGTGTTTGCTATCTGTTTGAATTCTTCTTTGGTAATTTCCCCCCTTTTCCATTTCCTATACATGTTCAGTTTAAAACTTAGCTCCGTTGAAAGTTCTTTAGTCATCCATCCTGGTTTCTTGAGACACCTCCCATTTTCTGTTTGAAATTGTGCCTTCAGTATCTCCCTTTTGAGAAAGTCCCATCCATCTTGAGGTCTCTGCTCTTTTAATATTCCTGACCATGGGATCACCCCCAGTATTTCCCTGAGTTTATTGAAATCAGCTCTCATAAAGTCGAGAATGCATGCCTGACTATGCCTGGCTTCTCCTTTCCATTGAATAACAAACTCCAGGACAACATGATCACCCTCACCTAAGGATCCACCACTTGCACCCCATTAACCAGGTCATCTCTGTTGGTTAGGATCAGATCTAAAATAGCTGACCCCCTTGTTGCCTCTTCCACGTTTTGGACCATGAAATTGTCTTCCAGGCAAGTAAGGAATTTGCTAGACCTTGAAGTTTCTTAATCTTTTGTCTTAATCATTTACCATACAGGCAGATTTCCTGGACTATTTTGTTCAAGTTTTCTTGATCATGACACTTTTGGTCTTGCATGTAAAATATTCAATTGATATATAAATTCCCTAAATTTAGCTGTTGAAAAGAGAGATTTTCACACAGATACACTTATTTTGTATTCAATAAGCAAAATGAACAACTGCATTTAAGTTAATGAATTTAAGGGACTGTAATTGAAATTCAACCAGGAACTTTCTGATGGAAAATATTTACTGTGTTCTCTCTCTCTCTTTTGCGTTCTCTGATTGATTGATCTACATCTCACACAAAAATGTCAGAATCACATGATATAAATGTATTAATATTGGCAGCTGTTTCTTTCTTTCCACCTTCCTTCCATATTAAGGTGAATGCTGGTGAACATTTTCCCTTTTTTTAGGTGGGGTGGGGGGTGAATCATCTTGGATGAACAGTACAATGAAGCTCTGGTGTTTACAAAATGTGTCAGATGGATAATGTTCACTAATGAAGGGGTATATTAAAGTATAGCAATTCTTCCCAGTTTTATGATGTTTTAATGGTACTGGTAATAAGCGAACTGAAGATGGATACCAACAATAAATAAGTATCCAGCTCTGAATTAGTAAACAGTTTGGTTTGCCATAATATTATCACTGTATAATGAACTAATTTAAAAGAAAGCATACCTATATCTGTATCCATTGTACACTAGATAGTACCATGCTATTTTGTGTATAAGCCTTTTAATCTCTTTTATGAAGTACTCCAGTGAGCACAGCAAAAGCACTCAGGTTCAGAAAGAAGAAGTAGTGTCACCCTAGGTGCCAATTGGCACAGTGGCAGCGTGCAGCACTGCAGCTTAAGGCCAGGATCTTAGGAGTGACATATGCCATTGTACACCCTGCTTATGATGGACATTGCATAAAAAGGTATCCTGTAGCTCTTCATGAAGTGCCACTTGCCATAGCTATGAAATAGCAGCTGGGAAGTTCCTGATGATAGCTATGTTATCTGCAACTGTTCAGATGAATGTGCCCACCTAGGCATGTTCTGGTTGGCCTCATATTCCAGGGAAGGAAGGAACTGCCTTATATGGGGGGCACAGACTGCTCCATTTTGCCCTTCAAGTCTCTATCCAAAGAGATGGCTAGACAGTTTCCTGTCAGACCCCCTGAACCTTCAAACCCTTCAATGTTCTTCTCCCAAAAAATCATCCAGAGTTGTGGGGAGGTTTACAGACAAACATTGACTTGGGAGTGTTTTGGCTTAAATTCCCCCCCACAAACAAACAAACAAACAAACAACAACAAAAAACAGGAGGTAAAACCACCCAGAAGTGAACATGTGTGACTTCCATTTGGCCAAAATGTCACTCTCATTGCCATCAGGCATGCAAATCCAGCCCACTGAGGGTCCATAGGATGTTCAGAGCATACTCACCCCAATCTAGATTGTCTGTTGCATCTAGGATGTTCTAAAGACAAATAGTTCAAAGCACCACATTTACTATAAACACCGTCCTTTCCCTATAGATCAAAGCAGGGAACAACAAATTAAAAATAGCAACAAATAGATGCATAACATTGTTGCAAAATGTGAACACCAATTAAAAATACATAATCAGTTAAAAGAGCATTAACAGCAATTTTAAAAGCAAACATATTAAAAATAATCAACTTATAATTTAAAAACTCATTATTTAAAACCACCTGGATAGACCTGCCAGAAAAGATTGGTCTTTAATGTGTTTTAAACTCAGATAGCATATCCAGTTGTTGAATCTCTTCCAGCAGGTCATTCCACAATTTAGAGGCAGCTGAAGAAAAAAAAATCCTCTGATGAACAGTTGCCAACCTAGTCCTGGCTGACTAAAGTAAACATCATCCAAAAGACATTAATATATGGGGTGGATTGTACAGGAGAAGGTAACTAGTTGGTAACTCGGACCCAAACCATATAAGTTTTTAAAAGTACACTTAGTACCTTTCCTGGAAAATAATTGGCAGTCAGTGGAATTATTTTAATATGATCATTCCTAGATGCACCTGTAACAATCTGGCTACCATGTTCTGCTCTAATAGAAGTTTCTGAACTTGGTACAGAGGTAGTCCAATGTACAACACATTCCAGAAGTCCAGCCTTGAGGGTACCACCACATGTACTACCATCTCACAATATACCAGTTGCTAGGCAAGTTCTAAAATGTAGTATTTTTACATGCATCAAAGGATGCATCATGAAATTTAGCTTAAACAGAGGCCAGAATTCAAGCACAGAGTAACCCCAGATAAATGTGAAGTAGAATGTTGAAGTGGGAGAGTTTTATTGGCTGTTTGGAAACTATATGAGCCCCCCCCCGACAAATGGAGTGCCTTCCAGTAATAGCATTTTGCAGCAGCAGCAACTTGTCTTAATTGTGTTTTTGCCCTCATAAGCTTCACATGCTAGATGGCGTCCACAAGTGATTTACTCTTGTTTGTACTTTGCCTCCACCAAGGTGCACTAGAGTTATAGAGTGATTTTTTTATTAAATAGGACAGCAAAAATTCACACATGCTGTTTTATCACATTATAAGGTGAAAATCCAACATGGCGGCAGCAATTCGCTTGCCCTGTTAGCAAGCCCCACTCTGTGGTCACCTGGCCAATCACCTTTGTTTTTCCTCTCCTATGGGAAAGCAATTCAAAGTGAATCACTTGTCCCAACAAACAGGAATGCATAGCCCTCACTATTATTATTTTTATTTTATTTTTTAAAAAACTACATTGTTTTTGCTGTCTCCCTCCCCCCCACCTTCCAAATTCAGTGGATTGATGTGGGATCCCATATAGACAGGTTGTATTCCCAGCGAATTCCATG
Source organism: Gambelia wislizenii (assembly GCA_030847615.1). Taxonomy (NCBI): domain Eukaryota; kingdom Metazoa; phylum Chordata; class Lepidosauria; order Squamata; family Crotaphytidae; genus Gambelia; species Gambelia wislizenii. Next base: position 152,497,115 of record JAUMIR010000001.1, on the reverse strand, counting down.
AGGGGTATTTTCACCATTTAGACAATCCCTAGGTTTTCTAGCTGTGCTTGAAAGATTATTCTTAAGAAAAATGAATAAAATGGCATGCTGAAGCCATTCATAACTGACCAGTGTCTGGATGATGTTCTGTAACCCAGAGCATAGTTATACCACTACTTCCTTATGGGTGGCTTCATCATGTCATTATATCAATTCTTCTTTAAAGTAACTTTCTGCACTCTAGTTTTGGGATGTGAGGATTTGCAGCAGTAGCTAAGAGCATGTATTTATGTATGCAGAATTCAAGCTTCACTTACTGCTATACTATAAAATGGCTAGAGGAAAAGGCAGTAAGACATGGTCTATGGAGTCTTTAACAGATGGCAATTTGTATTGCTTTATCTTGTTTTTAAGTGTTGGCTTTAAATGACCTTGATCATTCCTTTTCTCCCCTCTCCATTCTTTCCCCCCTTTTGCAATGATAGGATACACATGTTGTACATAAATAAAAGAATATCATCGGGGCAAGGCACCGAAGATTGCATTACCTCATTGTAAGTGGCATTGAACATAGTGGGGCCTATTGTTGGATTAAAATGCACAGGGTTGTACTGTTCAGCCCACTGATTTCAGATGTTTAACTCTCCCAACTGGAATCACTAGCATTAAAAAGTGTTTAACACTAAGATGCAATACTGCACAGTTGTTCTTGTTGTTATGCACCTCCAAGTTGTCTCCAGCTTATGTAAACCCGATTATAGGGTTCTGGCAGGATTTTTTTTTTCAGAGGAAGCATGCTATTGCCTTCTTCTTATGCAGAGAGAGTGTGATTTTCTCAAAGTCCACCCAGTGGGTTTCCATAGCTAATTGGGGATGCAGAACTTGAACTCCGACAGTCTTAGTCCAATGCTGACACCATAACACCATGCTGAAGCACCAATAGCAATTTCCAAAGTGGACCAAATACCATAGCCACACTCCTGCCACATACCATGAGGTAGAAGTGAACCTTTTCTCTTTCTTCCTGTTGAAGGGGTATGGGTCCACCCTCAGCACACTCCCTTATCGATTACTAAACTCAACTTTACTCTCACAGTAGTTCTGGGACTTTTCTTCTCCACCCTGCAGTACTCCAGGGTGCTAAAATTCTGCTCTACAAAGTTCCTCAGAGCCCCAGAGCAGATTTTTAGGCTGCATGAAGCAGCAGAAGAGCCTTATTGGATATTGGCCATTGGGAACCAAATTATTAATGCCAGATTTGGGCTCGTGAATATTCCATATTGGTGATATGTTTGAGTACCTGGAGATATTTGCCAAGACCCCTGTTCCCTCCCCCCAGTTTCTTTTTAACCTTGGCCAGAAAGGCTATGTAAGTATCAGAAGAAGTTGGGAGGGAAATCCAAAAGTGAACCTCCATGACTGTGCCTCCCTCTCCATCATTGAAGGGAGAGATCTGAAAAATCCTGTGGCCCCCATTTTGATTGACCAGTGCATGAAGTAAAACAAAGGGGGGGGGGAATATTGTGTACTTTATTGTTTATTGTTATTTAATTATTTTCTATATCTCAGTTTCTCCAGGAATAATGAGAAAACAAGGGAAGCCATTACTTTTGAGTCTTTTTCCTTTCCAGCCACTTTCTCACTCTCCCATAAATCATATTCTTTCCCACTTCTATTATTATCAACATCTTCACAATCCATGAAGTGTTACCAACTGGAGTGTTGAACCATTCGTGACTTGAATTCTCTTCAGGAATCCAGGGCTGCAGCTGCAGTGCAGAAATAATCCAGTTTGACACTGCTTTAACTACCATGGCTCAATGCGATGGAATTCTTGGATTTGTAGTTTTGTGAGATATGTAGCCTTCTCTGTCAGAGCTCTGGTGCCACAACAAACTATAAATCTCAGGATTCCACAACATTGTGCCATGGCAGTTAAAATGGTTTCAAACTGGATTTTTTCTCCACTGCAGATGCAGCCTAGGAATCAGTGAGTTACCCTCAGATAATGTGACACATTCCCAGCAGTGTCACATTTTGTAATTGTGCTGTTGTGATCCTGTCTAAGGCAGTTTCCATCAGATGTTTTATCAATCCATTTGAAATAGTTCCCAGAACACCTATCACTCTATCATCATCATCATCATCATCATCATCGAAATAATAGTGCCACTCTATTCTACTTTGGTCAGACCTCACCTGGAGTACTGTGTCCAGTTCTGGGCACCACAACTCTAGGACATTGACAAACTGGAATGTGTCCAGAGAAGGGCAACCAAAATTGTAAAAGGTATGGAAGGCATGCCCTATTAGGAGCAGCTTAGGAAGCTGACATGATAGCCATGCTTAAATATTTGAAGAGATGTCATATTGAGGATGGAGCAAGCTTGTTTTCTGCTGCTCCAGAGACTAGGACATGGAGCAATGGACTCAAACTACAGGAAAAGAGATTCTACCTAAACATTAAGAAGAACTTCCTGATGGTAAGAAATGTTTGGCAGAGACTTCTTCATTGGGGTTTTTAAACAGAGGCTGGATGGCCTTATGTTAGGAATGCTATGATTAGGTATTCTTGCGTGGCAGGGGGTTGAACTAGATGGCCCTTGTGGTCTCTTCCTACTCTCAGATTCTACCATCATCTCCTCCTCCTCCTCCTTGATGGTAATATTTGGAAACAATCCAGAGCTGAAAAAGAAAAAAAAAGAAAGAAAGGAAATCTGGTATGTAATAGACAAAGCCATAAAGCAGTTGACAAAATGGGTTGAAGCAGCAACTTACAGATGATGTGTTTCCTCTGAGTCCTTTCATCTAATATTTGTAAGCTCACAGCAGGCACAGCCAAGAGTATTTTCCAGTGAGCCTTATTGATTCACATAGGAATAACAAATAGTACCTGAGGCTTGCACTTCTTCCAAAATATTGTAGCCACCATAAGGGAATAAAAAAGAATCATATTGTTCAATCTGATTTGGGATACAGTTTCTCTAGTTTGCTGAGCATTATGGTATTATTATTATTTTTGAAGAAAGAGGTCTTTATTGACCACACTCAAAGTGATGAAGGAACACTCCTTCTGGTAATAAAATCAGTTGGAGAAAATCTGAGATTTTACAGCCCATTAAACTGCTATTAAAGACCAATGGTGAGGATTTCTTTCAGAGACGAACTTGTGCTGTGTGAGAATTCAACAGTGACACCAGAGGGTGGGGAAGAGGAGAATGGAGGGGGACCCAACACAATTGTTATCAAAGTCCACACTATTAAAGAAATGAAACCCGAACTATACAAAGCCAAAGACACCAATTATGGGTAATGGTGCAGAACCAGGTTACATCAGCATTGAATTTCAGGCCCTTTGCATTTCATTTTACCTGCATTTGCAGAAAGTTGAACCAGTGTCAACTTCTACTTAGAACACAGTTGATCACAGAGCTATAGAGAGTCAAGCTGACACATAAGAGGAAGAGAAAGGTTCTGGGTCATGTCCCTGCTGGATTTTAATTCTTTCTCATTAGGCACAGCAATAAAGCCAAGTGCCTGTTTGATTTTTTGAGACCTAAATTCATGAATATGCATTGGATGCAACTAAGTCACCAAGGTCTTTGAAGCAGAGATGGGTGGGGAGGGGGCGAATACAGGACATGTCATGTAGGAGAAAAATAGTTCTGAATCATTTCAGTAGGAAAACATGTGAAGCTTAAAGCATGCCCTGTCTACTGATAAGTACATGTGTCCTTTCCCTGCTTCTTTTTTGCATCATGTATGAAGCATAATGAAGATATCCTTTCTTGTCAGGTCTGGCCAACTTCTGACATGCCATCTATCAAATTGAATGCAGCCTGCTGGCAAGATATGGTCCACCTCTGTTGTGATAAACTGTCTCTTATTTGGTCTGCTAGTGGTGTAAAAACAGGATGTGGTACAGGCCACCACTCATTAGTGAACTGAGTTGATCTTTGTGAATAAAAGCAATTCAATTTGCCTGCTCTATTTGAATCTTAGGGCTGGTCCAGATGGTGAAATAAATCCTCTCAAAATTTGGGGAGAATCCCATGTGTCCAAATGGGATCCCACAGTGTTCTGTAATTTTCATGTGAAGAGGACCAAAATTCGGAAAAATCTATGCGAGAAAATCCTTTGCGGCTTTTCCTGAGATTTTTTTTTTAAACTGTGGGGGAAATGCACACTCCCACTCATTACGACAACCAAATCACATTGCAGTGTATTCCTGAAGCAGATAGCTGATTGGTTGGATGTACAAGGAGGAGGAGCTTGTTAACATGGCAGCACCTGGAACAGATATGTTGAATTTTCTCAATAAAAACAGCCTTTTTTTCTTTTCCTTTTTTTTTTATTTGAGTGAAAGATCACTCTTCTGCACCTTGGATTTAGTGTTGTTGTTGTTTTAAAAAATACTGTTTGGTGGGGGCAAGTTGGGGAGAATAAAACTGAAAGTAAAATACTTGCACCTGCCATCTTGATTTGCTGGCATGCCGCCATGTGAACACGGATAGCTTTGCACACCAGTGATCTTGCCTAAAAACCATGGAGACAAAATGAAACCTGCTGAAAATTGGCATTAATGCACACCAATCTACATTTTATTCCATTGTTATTCCGGCTCTTACTCATTGTGTAAGTGAGTAAGCCTTCTCTGCCAGAGCTCTGGTGCCACAACAAACTATAAATCTCAGGATTTTTTTGCCACCGTTCTTGCGGCTTGGAGACCATTTAACTCATCGCAGGCAGCGTCGCCTCCCTGCCCACCGAAGCTACGCCTCCCCCTTTCCCGCCTTAAAGAAGGGATTAACCTATTTAGACACCGCCCTAGTCAATTTCCCAAATGCCGCCATCCTAGTATGGGGTAGGTGAAAATCCCCCCGAGAAAAGGGGAAAAAACTTCCTACCCGGCCCTGTAACGACCAATTATCATACTATTCAAGCGGTGGGAGGGCGGGTCACTGATCGCTAGAACTGAAGAGGAGGAGGAGAGGGGCGGCGGGGCTTTTATCACCTCTGGCCCCGCCCCTCATCCTCCATCGCAGGCGACTTTATTCTGGCTCTTACTCATTGTGGAGGAAATACTAAACATCAGGATACACGGGGGTTCTTTATTGTCCATGATTTAAAAAAACAAAACAAAAACAGAAGTCTTAGGACATTTTCAGACAGTGCTTAACAGTGCTTACCAGGGGAGTAGGTCCCAGGAGAGGAACGGAGCTCTTGTGCGGCAGGGGATCATTTTTGGATGCCACCGTCCCTCTTCCAGGATCCTTCATGGCACATCCATGAAGCTTTGGAAGCGGCCGCGCCATATTTTAAGCATGGGCAACTTCCTCCCCCGGGACCTAATCCCGTGGTAAGCACTGTTAAGCACTGTCTGAAAATGTCCTTAATCTTTACCATGCTGAACAGTGTTGTATGTCCACTCTTTAAATGCAGTTGAAGACAGCTTCAACAAGGAAAGTAAGAGGGAAAATTTCAGTTGCCTGTAGTTGTGCATTATCGCAGTAATCCTCCCAGCAACCTTGTAACATGGGTCAATGTTATCACCATCGTATTCCAGATTGGAGGGGAGGGTGAGCCTTAGAGACAGTAGCTTGCCTGAGGCCACCCAACTTAATTCATAGCTGAGGAGATATTTAATGGGAAATGTCTTGGTTCATTGTTCATTCTCTTTGCCTCTACATTATAGAAGGCCTCCCTTCATTCCCAGTGGCTTAACCTTGAGCTAGTATATCAATTGAACAAAATGAAGAAAAACTCTGAAGAGCAGTCTTTTGAAGACTGTATACCTGCATTTATAAATCTGAGAAGTTCTGGCCCTGCCTTAGATGGTTCTTTGACAATACAACTTTAGCTGCCATTTTTCAGGAGGCAGCTTTATATTTATGTTAGTTATTTATACCCTGCTCTTCAGTCACAAGGCCATCAGAGCAGCTTACAAATTGTTTTAAGCAACAGCAATTTACACATCTACACTGCATTAAGCAGTATCCAATGTGTGTTAGCTAATTGCCCCCACAAGCCAGGTACTCATTTTACCGACCTACAAAAGGATGGAAGGCTGAGTGAACTGTGGAGCCCTCTGGAATCGAACTTGCAACTTACACTGCAGGCTGCCAACACACTGCAGAAATAATGCAGTTTGACACCGCTTTAACTATCATGGCTCCATCCTATGGAATTCTGGGATTTGTACTTTGTTGCAGCACAAGCACTCTCTGACAGAGAAGGCTAAATATCTTGCAAAACTACAAATTCCAGAATTCCATAGCACTGACCCATGGCAGTTAAACTGAATTATTTCTGCAGTATGTCAGCCACTGCACTCTGTAGCTATGCTTTTAACCTCTGTGCTGCTATATCTTTGTGTGGTAGTGGTGGGGAAGAACTGCAATCATCTTTCCACTCACTTAAATCATATATGGAACAATTTAGTGGAAGTGTTGGTGAGAATCATGCTGCAATAAATAAGAACATTTATCTAGAAGTCCCACTGAACTCAGAGGGATTTGCTTTTGAGAAGCATTGAACTGTAAGGTCAGGCCCAGTCTATACTCCTGTCAAAGTTTACATATCATCCTGATGTTTACATAAGTTCTTCATGGACAGAAAGAAGAATAGACAGGTAAGATGGAATCAGTAAAGGCTTCTGCCCAATGAGCTGCACATATGGCAGTGGTTTCCAAACTTGTGCCCCTAGATTTTGTTGGATTACAACTTCCGGAAGTCCTAAGCAACATGTTTAATCATCAGGATGCTGTAGTCCAACAACATCTGTGAACCATGTTTGGAAACCATGTCTGTGTGTGTGTGTGTATGTGTGTGTAGGAAGGAAATAAGGACTACATGACTCAATCATATGGTAACAGCTTATAGGAATGATATGTGCTTTTGAGCTGAAAGCCTTTGACTTTGATATAGGAAGCTTGCCAATTTCATAATAAAATTAGAGGTGTAGATGGACGTGTCCATGCTGAAGACTAATTTACCCACCTCTGTGTTTTCACAGAGAGGCATTCATTTTAAAAAATACTTGGGTTGGCTACAGTCATAATTGCGTATAATATCCATTATCTTTTAATATGAGTTATCCTTCATCACTTGTTACATTTATCTGTGGATCCCTTCGCAAACTCACCAGACGCTCAGATTCCAATTTGTTCTCTCAGCTTGACTAATGATGAAAAGTATCAAAAATGACTATTATGTGTTTATAAATCACCTCCTTTAGCCTGAGGTGACTTTGGGATTTCATGCTTTTGAGTATTGTTTTGCTATGCCATGTAAATGCTTAAACCAAAATGCAAAATTCAAAGGGAAACAGAAAACCGTTGTTCCATTTGGTGGGCAAAGCTCTAAACCAGTTAATTTTTCATGCACATAAAACTGAACCCTTTAATAAATATATTCTCAATGTTCACACACAGAAAGTGACAATATTTATAGTATGTTTGGAGATTATCACATGAGGGTTGTACAGTGTTATTGGAGCTATACAGCAATGCCTATGGCTATACCTTATTGCACAATGCCATCCCCATTCTGCTGCCAGCTTATAAACAACTCATTGCTGTGGGGTGCACCTTCTCATTGAAGGGGAAATCCCTCCAATGCATTGCCAATATCACCATTCATTTGAGGTTGCCTCAGTGCAAAAAGGCTCTGCCAGTTCAGTCTGACTCCATGCTGCTTTGGGAAAGCAAGGGGGAAGGGGAAAGAGGGGGAGAAGAGGAGAATAAAGGCTGCACTAATTCCACATGGCTGCATTGATTCTGGGATTGCATTTGAACTTATCACATAAGAGACAGCAGCAAGAGTAGCCAAAAGGACACTGTGGTCTGATTGTAAGACTGGTGTGATCATGAACACTGCAGGACCAGTATGTTCCTATTTCATTTACAAACGTTATTGAAATGAGACACAAGGCTGATGTGATAATTGACTTTATCATACACAGGAAAACACAGCAAAAAAAAAAAAATGTCCAAAGCCACATCATAACGATGGGACGATAACCAAAGGGCAAAATATCAGGTGTTTGCATCCTCACCCATTCCTGGGGCGTAATGCTGGTGCAGATGAGGCATCACTTTTTTTTATTGACATCAATAAAAACTGACACCTTATTCATAACTGTGCTACACCCCTGGAATGGCTGAACAATGATGTCATCTGATAATTTTTCCCTTTTGTGTTATCATCATGTCCTTATGATGCATTATTTTTATGTGTCTGATAAAGTCCTATCTCCTTTAACTATGCTGAGAAAATATTTGACAGCATGGATTGGGCCTTTTATTCAAATACATTTTTGGACTGTTTTGGTTCTTATTCTCTCTTTCTAAAATCTCTTATTTATTCATTTACATATCTTTGTTTACATACATTTGGGGGATATAAATATATCCTTTAACATGAAGATACAGATGATTAATTTAGGCTTTATACTGCAATATAAAAACATACAATGGGAACACATGCGCCAAGAAGGAACGTGATGAAACAACCATAACAATCAATAAGAAAATTTAGAATATTAATCACATAATACATACATAGAAACAGGCACACGGTCATAGACAGACAGACAGACAACACATACATTAACCTGACATTAGCAGAGACAAAGCGAGAAGATAATTTAAATAATACCAACATTCAGCTTTTTAAAAATCAAAGAAGAAAATGTTGTTGACCAAATAGAGACAAATAATATTTTTGGTGTAAGAAACCAGGTTTCTCTTCAGTTTATACAGACTCTTTATCTTCTTACTAAAGACATATACCATTTTGCATGTTACAGAATTGTAAGCAGTTCCAGAAGACTATATATATTTTTTTGCAAACTGAATGACTGATGTCCAGTAAATTAAAAAATATATAATTTTATTCAGTTGCTCATGAAATTATTAAATCGATGCATTTTTATGCTGTTAAAAATATTGTAGCCTTTTTTGTGGTCTTTAAAAGCAAAGACAGGCCCTATTTGAAATTGTGGCCAAGAAAGCCTTGGCAATCACTGGTAAAAAGAAGGTATGGTTGCTGTTGCTTCACTGAATGTAGGTGTTCGTTATGATCATAACAAACACTCAATCAGTTTTCTCATGCATTGATCAAATGTGTGATGTGGAGTAGCAATAGGTCTGCTAGGCCTGCTTTCATAATGACTGCATATCCAGTGTTACTGAGAAAGGGGCTATGTATGCAGATAAGCATTGATATTATGATCAGCAAGGCTGGTGGCCCTAAAATTAGATAGGAATGAGTGTATGGGATGATCGGAAGGCAAGACATGTGGAAGATGGAGTGAGCTTGTTTTCTGTCTCTCTTGCTCCAGAGCCTAGAACATGAGCCAATGGATTCAAATTACAAGAAAAGTGATTCTATCTAAACATTTGGAAGAACATCTTGGTAATAAGAGCTGTTTGACAGTGAAATACACTGCCATGGATTCTCTTTATTTGGAGTTCTTTAAACAGTGGTTGGATCGGGATCTTTCAGGATTTTTGTATTCCTGCACAGCAAGGGGTTGGACTAGATGACCTTGGCAGCCCCTTCCAACTCGATTATTTCATGGGGTAGTCCAGGTGTGTGGGGGGAAACACTTAGAATCCATGGGGAATCCCATGTGTCCAAATGGTATCCCACAGCAGTCCATCCTTTGTGGAGGGATGGGGAGCAAAATTCGGGGAAAGTCTGTGGCACAAGCTTCCAGGCCTTTTCTCAAGTTTTTAAAAACCCTGACAGAAATGTGCACCCTTGCCCATTAGGACAACCAAATCACATTGTATCATATTGCTGAAGAGGACAGGTGATTGGTCGGGCATGCACAGGGAGTAGAGCTTGGATTGTTGCCACAGTGATTGTGCCCTGAGGCAATGAGACAGGCTTTCTTTCCTTCTTTTTTTCTTTATTTAAGCAGATTGCTCTTCCACACCTTGGATTTAGATTTTTTTTTAAAAAAAAATACTGTTTTGCGAGGGCAAGTTGGGGAGTACAAAACCATGAGTAATTCACTTGCGGCTGCCATCTTGATTCGCTGGCATGCCTCCATGTGAACAGCAAACATGAAGAGCTTTGCACGCTAGTGATTTGCCAAAAAAATCATTGAGACAGATGAAAGCTGCTGCAAATTGGTGTTTCTGAGCCCTAATTCACATTTTATTCCCTCGTCTAGACTGGCCCGATAATTCTATGAAAAAATATATTGAGTCAGCCCTGACAGACAGATAGGAGGGTGGATGGGTGCATGGATGGGTGCATGTAGGGGCTTCTTCTAACTAATATTGAACACATGGCTACTGGGAAATATGGTCCGTGGCTGTAGCAGTGCCAGGGCTATGTGCAGAGAGCATAATACACTCCCTTTCATGCCCTCACTGAATCGAAAGATGCATGTCCATTCATGGTGCAGAAGGCTCTATACTGGCTCCAAGATGAGTACACAGCTGATAATCAGGTTTTCTACATCATTTTTCTCCCCACTATATAGAAGTGATAGGACTTTCATGCAAGGGCATGTGGCTTTTAATCAAAGTGAGGCACAAGTAGCTGTTAACAGTGCTATTCCAATTGCAAGTATAATTGTTTGAACACCTTCTCCCATTATTATGACTTTTGGAAGTTTCTTTTCTTTCTTCCACAAGCTGCATCAAGTTCTGTGCCCTGCCGAAGCTTTTCCTACTTTGATTCAAAAGCAAGGAGTTTTCTTTTGATTAAATATGTATTTGCAAGACATAACTGCTGTATAGTGTGGTACCTACAGTTCATATTGACCTTCACAAGAGTTGTGTCTACAATAGCAGTGTTTTGTAGGGGAATGGCTAACTTATGGCTTGTGACTTACCTATTTGAATATCAAAGCTTTAAAAGAGTGCACTTTAATGCTCAGTTGTTTGAATGTCAAAGCTGAAAAAGGATAGGATTAGAGCAGGAATAAATCAAAAGTGTCAGCCTGAAGTTCAAATACACACACACTCTTAAGGCTGATGTACTTATTCCACACACACACCTGAAAGGGAGAGAGCAAGATTCCCAGGCAACACTTTTATGCTGGTCCATAAGATCGGAGAAATGTGGCACCTGTGTTCTGTATAACACTTGCATGGTCAGGTATAATTCCTTAAATATAGAGTAAAACATATACTTCACATATTAAAAATTCAGGTATTTTCCACTTTTGATAGCTGGATTACAAAATACTTCTTTCTCATTTTCTCAGTACTGAGTCTGACTGAATATGCCAGTAAATAGGAGGTTGATATTCTCTCTCTGCTTCCTATTCCTTCTTGTGGTGACTTCTGGCAGGCTTACTAATGTGTTTTTTTGCAGGTCAACGAGCCATGTTGGTGTTGAGACTTTGCCTCAAGAGGTTGAAGACCACTGGGTTAATTAACTCTGCTAGCCATTTCTGCTGTTTCTTCCCTATTTTTTTACGCAGCCAAGAAGAAGTTACTATTTAAATTTTGGTAATAAACATAGCTAATGGAGTTTTAAATGGTATTTAAATTATGTCTAAGTAGATCTCTAAACTCATTTAGCAAACAAATAACTACTAATGGTTTAGATGAAAAGTCTACTGTACAGGGTAATGGGCTTTGAAGGGAAAGCAAAACAGGTCAGTAGAAACCCCCTATCATATTAGCCCACAATTTATGTTTTATTCCATCTGAAATGTTTTTAAGCTGGACTGTTTCAGTATGTCCTCCTAACATGAACTGTCAAATGATTACATGGACTGGCTCCAGACAAAGTTAACGGGTTGAACATAGGTCCCATTCAAATTGGTGTGAAAAGGAAGTTCTCAATAGCAGTAAGCTTGCACAACTGGGTTGCATTGTGCTGTTTCACCATAGTACAAGGAAATTCTCAAGCTGATTATATCCATTGTACAACTGCTTACAGTTAAGATACGGGCACTTACCTTTAGGAATGTTCAAGATTAAACTGAATTCTGTGAGGAGTATTTTTGCTGTTCAGACAACCTCTGAGAGAAAGTCCAAATGCTTGCACAACTTTCCATAAGCAATACAATGTTTTTGGAACCCCACCCTTCAGCAGGAACCAAGAAAGTACAACTTCTTGCACAAATGAAATTACATCAATATAATGACAGAATCATCATCATCACCATCATCTTCAGCCCATGCATGTATCTCTTACATCTGGTTCTAGTCCGTGGATCTTGGGGTACTAGTAAAAAAGGCAGGTCCAACTATTTTACAGTATGCTGTAGCACTCACATGACCTAGGTTCTAGGCCTATCACTTCAGTACAGCACGAAAAAAGAATACTACAATGTTTGTATTTTAACTGTTACTGGAATTCTCTGCAATGGGAATAGCAGCTTCATGAAGTGGTCATAATAGCAGATATACATAGAATCAAATGTAGGTTGATACAGGCTTTGAATGGACTAAAAGAAAGAATAGGAACAATTTAATTCACAGAGTAAAACTACAGGAAAAGCCTCCCCTGCCTCAAGTGGACTTGAGAAATAATCGCTGCTAGATATGCTGAGTGTGCAGGTCAGAATAGCTTGATGACATCACACCATGAATGCTCCATGGAGTGCTGAATTCTTACTTTGTTTTCGACAGTTAACAGAATGATGCTTTGCTAAAATAACTGAACCACTTAGCTGCATTGCTAGGGTTCGTTTCACACCAAAGAATGGGAGCTTTGTAGCTACATGTTTGAAAAAGAGAGAAAGAGAAAGTCCAGTTTTGTCATGAAAGTGAAACAACACCACGATATATAAAGATTAATGAAGCTGCATGTTATGTCATTTGCAATGGCAGTGGAAATTCAGTTATCCATGCATTGCCTGCTGGAATGAGAATTGCCAGTAATCATTACTTATCCAAGTGCAAGGTAAAAGGTGTACAGCTTGATCCTATGTATGTTTCTTTATAAGTAAGTGAAGTTGATTTCAACTGGTTTTACTTTCAAAATTTCAATTGGATTTACTCTCAAACTACTCTTTCTGTTAGGGCTTTATCAGACAGGCTTCTACAATCATTCTTTTGCCGGCATATTTAAAAGCATTTTTCTGCTGGCAAAAGAACCTTTTCTACCTTTACTTGCATCAATTGGCAGCCCCTCAGCATGAAAGGAGCTCCATTCACTTCCGTGCTCATGATCTCACCGATTCTTGCAAGAAGATGCAAGTGCAGCAAATTTTTTAAAAATAAAAAAAACAAGGTCACAAAATGTACACAAAAACACACTTTAAAAGTTCAAAGTGAACTGGGGATGTTCATAAAAAGAGCAACCCTATCTATCTTTCACAATCTCACCCAGAAGTGTTCTGTCATTTAGACTGTATTCACATGAGCACAATGGCGCAAGGTCTCAAATGCCGGCAATACCGGCAAAAAGGCACCATGGGAGATCTAGTGATGGTTCATCCCATAAATAAAATAGAACAGCTTTTGGACTGGACATTATTGTGAAAGGACTACATCATCTGATATGCACGCCCTTTTGTGTTAATTAGGCATCGTTATGATGCCATATTTGGTCCTTAGGTGTACAACATACAGATCCCTTTCTGGGTTTTTTTTGCAAATGTGTGTGGGAGAACACTCCTGATTGACCATGTTAGATTGGCCATTAAGCTTGGACAGAGGAGGTGGGCTGGAATAGTCATGTGTCTGCCTAAATACCCTAAAGGCACCACATCCTGTCTGATCTTAGAAGCTAAGCAGAGTCAGTGCTGGTTAGTAATTTGATGGGAGACCACCAATGAATACCAGGTGCTGTAGGCTATATTTCAGTGAGGAACTGGTAAAACCACCTCTGAGTATTCCTTGCCTAAGAAAACCCTATCAAAAATTCATGGGTCACCACAAGTCAACAAGTGACTTGAAGGCACATATGCACACTGAGGGGTTTCCTTGGCTCACCTTCAGAGTGAGAGGATGAGATATATATATATATATATATATATATATATATATATATAGTTATTTATACCCCGCTCTTCAGCCACAAGGCTATCAGAGCGGTTTACAAATTGTTTTAAGCAATAGCAGTTTACACATCTACACTGCAAGAAGCAGCTTCCAATGTATGTTAGCTAATTGCCCCCACAAGCCAGGTACTCATTTTACCAACCTATGAAAGGATGGCAGGCTGAGTGAACCTTGGAGCCCTCTGGAATTGAACTTGCAATGTGGTGACTTGCAGTACTGGCATTTAACCACTGTGTCACCAGTGGTTAAATGGTGATGGACAGGTGATGGACACCTCAGACTAATATCTCATTGATACTAATGCTTCATTCCAGGATGGGATGGCCCAAGAACAGGGTGGGATAGTACAGAAGGAAACCCGCAGAAGATGTACAAAATGTATTTTGTTGCTAACAGCTGCCTGTGTCTGTCCTTAGGCTTTATTCCTGTAGCAGGCCTTTTATTCATAAAGTTGTAACAGGCTTACACAAAGATTTGCCTGTTATCAACATTCACATTTCTACAAATCATAGAACAAATAGTAACAATAGCTCTTAAATCTTTTCAGAGTTTTGACATGATTAAGTACCACAGAGGGATTATTGATAAATAGTTTAATACTTTGAGCCACTCCATGGAGCATGGATCAAGAACAGGTTTACTCTCACCATTCATCATCCTGTACTTAGAATCTGTGTGTGAAGTCTGTGTGAAAAATGCATGCCCCCCCCCCACTCATACATTGTGTTTTCTGCACAGAATTCCTGCTCAGAATACAAATGTCCTATGTAGAAGATAACATTTTCTATTTCCAAAAACTAAAAACAAAAGAAAACCCAAACCTCAAACTCCCAACCCACATACTTTTTACACAGAATAAATACAGAATTGTGAATTGTGTTTGGAAACTTTTCAACAACTTTTTTTTTTTTTTGCAATGAAGAGAAAATTGATACAATTATTCATTAATGAAATTTATGAAGATTTTCAACACTAGTTCAGACTAAACCCCAGAGTGGATTCACTGACACAATGACATGGAAACCATCAGCCACCACTATGGCCTCTCCTTCTGCCTCCTTGCCCTACTTCTTCCTAGCTGATGCCCCTTTAATATTAATGTGCATCACAACAGGACTAGTACTGTATTCTGTTCTTTTCATAGAAACACCTCTATGTGAGGAAGACTCACTTAATAAAGATGTAGGACTTTTTCAGGCATGGCAAAGACCACATCATAAGGACGCCACAATAACACAAAAGGGCACAATTATTAGACACTCTCATCGTTTAGCTCAGCCATTCCGGGGGCATAGTGCTGGCATGAATAAGGTATCACTTTTTATTGATGGCTTAGCTCATCAATAAAAAAGTGATTAAGCATCCATGCCAGCACTACGCCCCTGGATTGGCTGAATGATGAGGGTGTCTGATAATTTCCCCCTTTTTATTATCATTGCATCCTAGATGACACAGTTTTCTTGTGTTACTTACCTCATCTGATAAAGTCCATAGAGTGTTCATGGCTTTAAAATTACCTTTTGGGATTTTGCCTTTTTCATAACTGAATGGAATGACAGAGATTGTAGATTTCCCTCCTTTAATTATATATATAATTTTTATATATAATTCTCTCTCTCTCTCATATGAGAGAGAGAGAGAGCTTTGTGAAACATATTAAATCTTACTTAATTATAAATTGCCTTTGATGAAGTATGATCGAGGCGTCCTTGTGTAGGAATTTTAAGAATAAATAAATATGGGTTACAGTCTGGTGAATTAAGTACTTTCAATGCTCATTGATTTCAATGGCAATTAGATGCTTCTGAGTCTCTTTCAGAGTGTTTAGCTTGGGCTGAAGTGAAATAATAAATACATATTGAAGTGAAATAATAAATGCATAACTGCAGAATGGGCACAATCCACCCAAACTTGAGCATTTAAAATCCTATTCATTTTAATGGGCAGTGGAATGGAAGAGATCATTTGCTGAACTCTCTCTGAAATGTATATAGTTTAGATGTGATTTATAACATTCATAATTTTTGCCCTGTAATTTGACTACTGAAACATACTGGCTGGCAACACACAGCACAACATAAACTGCATGCACACACATGCACACATTAATATTACAATCAAGTATTGATTTCAAGCACTGCCATTTTCCAATTTTACCTTAAGGTGTGTTTGTGCATTTAACTTCATTCTGAGTTCCACATTTTACTAATAATTTAGACCAGTACTATTCTGTCCAAATGATTGTTATTGTTTTGGAACCAAAGCCAGGAGAATGCTCAAGGAAACCAATTATTTTTTGTCACTATTCATAAGGCAGATGAAAACCATGCATGGAGACGGAGGGCAGTGTGCCAGTACCACTTATACATGCATTTGAAAAGCAGAATGAAAGAGTGGCCACACAGACACAGACAGCCTTGAACGGCACAACTACAAATACCTTATAAAGCTTAATATTACATGTCTCCTTGAATCACCAGAGCTCTTTTAAAAATGTCCTAGGAGAAATGACTACAGCCTATATGAAACCAATGTAAAGTAGGTATGCCTGATACTAAATGTCACATTTTACTAGTTGACACACATTTATCACTTAGTTTCACAGTATAGTAAACAACTTACAAGTCATTGGGTAATCTGATTGACCATAACCTTGGGCATTCATCAGGGGAAAAAATATTCCACAACACTAAGACTTTTAGCATAATCTACTGCAATAATAATAATAATAATAATAATAATAATAATTTTAAAAAATTCAACTTTCAAAAGAAGAAAAGGATTTGGAGACATTTATTTTTTATAAAAAATAACCAGGAACAATAAATTATCAAAATTTCTCATTTGGGTAAGTAACAGTTTTAATAGTTTTCCCTAAGCAGTGAGAGCACTCAATTGAACATCTGCTTTCCAGCTGTACCTATTGATATATTGCTGGTGTTTTATTCTCTTATATTTTAAATGTGTCTATAAGATTGTTTTTTAAAAGGAGAGAGAGAGCCACAGTACCTGACTTTCTGACAATGCCTTGATTGTGAAAGATATAAAAATGTCAAAAATTCTGTGGGCTATTTTATGCCCAGGATATTATTTTTCAATTGAATCCAAAGACAGATGTCCATGAACAATTAAACTATTCTCCAATCACACCTTGTTCCAGCTGGGACTATAGAATTAAAAAGAAATAAGTCATCATGATTCACTTATTGCTGGTGTTTCTAGCATTTCCTGCATTGATGATAGATTCTTATTAAACAATTCTGTTGATGGAAAACGTACATTGTCCGCTGCTTGAACCTCTACAGTTCATTCTTTGATATTGAAGTTGATTTTTCTTCTCTTCTTATAATTCATACACTTAGCAACCTGCTTCAAAAAAAATCCCATTAGACAGAGATTATGTTATCTAAAGCTTGCTAAATCCCATGTCAAGTTTCCAAGAGTTTAGTTGTAAAGTGAAACTCTGAAATGAAATGAACTGAGCTGGAAGAATGGACTTGACAATCAAAATGAATGTAACACATTATTTCATTTAACGGAGGCAACATGGAAGAATATGTGCTCCTTCTCCTGTATTTGGTACAATGTTACCACTCCCAGGTCTCCTCTAACATCATCAACTGAATAGCTCCATGTAAAAACAAGGGACCATACAATGTGGACTTACAAATTAAAATAGAGTTAGAATATTGCCTGTATTTTAGAGATTCTTAGCAGTTCATCCCACAGTCACAAAGAAAACATTTCACTTCCATCTTCTGTCCAAAAAGATGGCTAATGAAGAAATCGTGTTGTATCTCTCTGCTTTGTAGATAGACAACTTACAACATACAGTCCCATATTCTCAAGGAAATACAAACTCTTTGTTTTCCCTGAATGCCATTTAGACCAAGACTCTTTATGTTTTGCAAAGCTAATATAAAGCTGAAGAAGAAATCTTCTGATTGATTTGTTTAATTTCATTAAACGACACTAAAGGAGCATGGGTTGCTTTTTTTATCAGTCTGAGCAATTAGGAGGATATATTAAAGCCCATAATAGATTTGATTAGTTTTATATAATATAGGCACACATATTTGTTCTTTGAATAAGGAAATTAAAGTCTTGCGAGTAGTGATTTCCTTTTCAAAATGAAGATTTCTAAAGTATAAAAGGACATGATTATCTGAAAGATAGTTCAACAACAAAGAAACTCAAAACAACTAAGAAGTGCAGATTGTTTGCCTCACTTTGTGGAATTGTGAGTGAGCAAATCTCTTCTGCAGCTACCTTGGGCTTATTCCAGAGTGCACTAAACTAAATTCAGATCATATTAAGATTCTGCTCAAGTCAACAACTGAAGCATACTGTTTTCATTAAAAGCAAAACAATCATGTAACAATATTTTTTCTATTGATTTGAACATGCATTAGCTTGGATTATGTTTCTCTGTATTTGTATGGATAATACAGTGGGTCCTCAGTATCCACTGGGGTTTGGTTCCAGGATTGCTGTAGATACCAAAATCCCTGGATGTTCAAACCCCATTATATATAATAGCTTAGTAAAATGGCAAAACCAAGGTTTGCTTCTTGGAATTTATTTTGTTTGGGGAATATTTTCAAGCTGTGGAAGGTGAAATCCATGGATACTAAATCCGTGGATATAGAGTGGTGACTGTATCAAGTTTACTATGGCTTGTAAGTTAAATGGGGTTATATATGTAATTATCTTCTCACATTTATCTTCTAAGTTGACTTTCTTATTTCTCCACTAACTTCAATTTTCCTTATTAATCAACAACAAAAAACTGAGATTCATTTTGTATCGATAAAGGTCATCCCCTGCATCCATAGGGAATATATTCCTGGACTTACCGTGTATAAGTGAAACCGTGGAGAATAACAAACCCTATTAAAATGAAGAACTTCTTGTACAAACATACCGCAGAGTTGCGTTGGAGGGCCTATTGATTCCTAGAGAGAGCACAACTCTATGGTACATATGTGGCCCCTATTTTGTATCCTTTGGATAACTGAAATCACAGACATTGGTTCTCTGGATATGGGAGGGATACCCGTGTGTTAATTTTTTTTTATATGTGATCACACTTGTCTCTCTAATTTGAGACATACTAATCTTGACCACCCAGGTGCTTGCTGTCAGGAAAATTAAGTTCCCCCACCCTCCATGCCATCTCTGATGCTAGGGAAACTCTTTCTCAGAATACCCACAAAATAATGCCAAGATCCAGGAAAAAGAAAACTCTACACACTGTCCTTCAGTTACATTCTTAATACCAATGACTTTCTTTTGCTGTGAATGATAATCATAAGAAATTAAGAAGACTGATGTTCTTCAAAGGGATTTTCCCCCACCTCATCACTGTTTGTTGCAACTTTCTTTTGCTTCCCAGATCATCTACACATTGTTTTGTTGCTCCATTGTAGAGTGTCTAATAATGGAATCCCCTGTCTCTTTGTAGTAGTCTTCTATATTACCTTAATTACTTCAGACAACTTGCTCTATTGATTAATGTTCAGTAATCACGGTCTACTTTTTCCCCCTGAGATAGAGAACTCAATCCACAACAGAAAGTAGAAAGTTTTAAAGCTATCTTATCTTACTGAATGCAGTGGAACTAACAGCATGATACAAATCCAGTTGAATCAGAAGATCATGTACCATTGTTGTATTAAAAAAATTCTGTATTTTTGAACAATCTAATTTGAACAGATATAGAGAATAAATTATCTTTTATTTGTTTATTTTTGGGGAAGTGAAGACTATTTCAGTGGAAATTGTCATGGGTGGGGTTCCTCTTACACTAGTTACAAGATGGCTGAAGGGTTTGTGTGTGTATCCTCTCTCTCTCTCTCTCTCTCTCTCTCTTTTTTTTTTTTTGGTACAGTAATGTGTCCAGCAGTCTGCAACCTTCCTGGTTGCAATTGAAGCAGAGAGCAAGTTGTTATGAGTAATTACTTCCATGTGTTTGTTTGTTTTTTCAGATGAAAAAGCACAGGCTGCTGGGGGAGCTGCAGAATTACTGAGAGATATATTATATCAAGGAAAGAGAGAATGAAGGATAAAATTAAGAGTTCTTTTGTGGGGAAATAAAACTTTTGGGAAACATCAGGACAGATTTTAGCACAGTGCTATCATATTGTTGTTAACTGCTGTCAAGTTAAATTTGACTTATGGTGACCCTATGAATGAAAGACCTCCAAGTCACCCTATCTTCAACAGCACTGCTCAGGACTTGCAGACTCAGGATTGTGGCTTCCTTAATTGAATTCATCCATCTGGAATGTGGTCTTCCTCTTTCCTACTGCATTCTACCTTACCAAGCATTATTGTCTTTTCTAGAGAGTCATGTCTTCTCATAATATGGCCAAAGTAGGACAACCTTCTTTTAGTCATATTGACTTCTAGGGAGCTTTCAGGTTTGATTTATTTGTCATTTTAGCAGTCCATGGCATCCATAGAACTCTTCTCCAGCCCCACATTTCAAATGAGTTGATTTTCTTCCTATCAGCTTTCTTCACTGTCCAGCTTTCACAACCATACATACAAATGGTAAATATGATGGCATGGACAATCCTAACTTTAGTATTCAATGATATATCTTTATACTTCAGGATCTTGTCTAGTTCCTTCATAGCTGCCCTTCTAAGTCCTAGGGGTTGTCTAAATGGCAAAAAATAATCCTCACAGAATTCAAGGTGAATCCGATTTGTTTAAATGGCATCTTGCATCAATCAACCGTATTCGGAAAGAGGGGAGCAAATTCACCTTCATGGCTTTTCCCGAAGTTTTTAAAAAGCTCTACAGGTAATGCACATTCCTACTCATTGGAACAACCAATTCACATTCATTTGCATTCTCCATGACTGCAGATGCGGAAAGCTGATTTGTTGAATGGGCACAAGGGGCAGAGCTTGATAACAAGGCAACTTCCCTGTTTTCTAAATCACTGGTGTCCATGGAAAGTTCACACAAGATCTTAGCTTCAGTGGGGAAATAGAAGCATCTCAAATGGCTAGTGAGAGGTTGCACAACTTAGCAGGATTTTGAACCC
This sequence comes from Gambelia wislizenii, assembly GCA_030847615.1. Lineage (NCBI taxonomy): Eukaryota > Metazoa > Chordata > Lepidosauria > Squamata > Crotaphytidae > Gambelia > Gambelia wislizenii. The sequence goes on along the minus strand of JAUMIR010000001.1, from coordinate 152,476,097 downwards.
TTTTTATACAGATGTAGCATAGGAAATATACAGGACTTGGGTATACAAAACAATGGATGAAACTTTATTGAACTGAACTGAAGCTTTCACACATTCACACACATTCATTTTATCAAGCAAACAAGTTTATCAGAGTAAGGCAAGAAATAGTTAGAAGGGAATAGTTAAGGCTATGGGGTATATTGTATATATGATTCCTGAAGCTAGGTTCTCCTCGTGAGAAGCAGTGCTACTCTCGAGCAACAGCAATGAAGGCACTAGAAAGCGGGGTGGGCAGAACTTTAGGAAGGGATGTTAGGATTAGGAAGCCAGGAATGGAGCACTTAGCTTGGCAAGGAAGCCAGAAAAGAGTCCAGGGAAGATTAGTGAGGGCAAGAGGAAGAAGGGGGGTAGAGTAAGGAACGTGCATTCAGTTAGAAGAGGGGTACTGAACAAAATAACCTAAGGTTTCCTGGAGTTTTTATAAGAAAATACCCTTTGAAGATGTGCCTTGAACAAAAGGAATGTTTGATTTCAGATACTTCTCAAATGTTTTACAAAGGGATTCTGGACAGTTAGGGTCTGGAAGATTGGGGACAATCTGATATCTTAATAATTGACAGGCAACCATCTTTGGTTTCTTGGATGCCAGGGTGTCAGCTTCATCTACATAGTAATGAAGTTTCCTCTGTATGTTTGATGCCTGTAAGATATCTGTCTCTTCTGGAGAAATAGTGCTTCCATTTCAGAGAAGATGCAGGATGTTTGTATCCAGGTGTGAATTTGTGGAAATTTATGGAGGCCTCTCCCAGGCATCTTCCATGCTTTCCCTCAGCTTGACTCCTGCCTTGATCTGGAGTGCATTTTATTTCCTGGTAGCTGTTAGAGGGCTCTTAAAGCCAGATTTGACCAAAACACTGTTTCTAATTGAAGTGAACCAACATGAAGGATTATGGTCTTTGCAGTGGTGATACTGAGATGTCTTGCTACAGCCCCAAACTGCCATGTTGGATTGTTGTCATAGCGATCGTGTGCTGAGTCAATGAAACAGCTTTTTTCTTGGTTTTAAAATTTATTTAGGCAGAATATCACATTTCTGCTCCTTAGATATACTTAAAAAAAACTGTTTGGCAGCAGCAACTGGTGATAATAAAAACATGACTAATTCAGTCGCACCTGCCATCTTGATTCACAGGCATGCCCATTGGAACAGCAAAAGTGAATAGCTTTGCATGGCTGCAATCTCGCCCCCCCCAAAAAAAGTTAAGACAAATCGACACTGCTGCAAGTTGGTGTTAGTGTCCATCAATGCATATTTTCCCCCTTGTATAGACAAGCCCTTTGTCTTCTTCTGATTTCTTGACTGTAGTCTCTATTCTGATTAATGACTATGCCAAAGTATAGAAAATCAACTATTTCAATGTCTCTATCATCTACTTTAAAGTTATGTATAACTTTAAAGTTATGCTGTCATGCATGACTATTAACCTTGTTGGGATAAAAGCCATAGCCCTAAGTGCAGCTCTGAAGACAGGCAATTCAGTTCACAGACTGCTTGAAGAAAGAACTCTGTGAAGTTCAAACATGTACCACTCACAAGCCTTCTTCAGCTGTCTTAGTTTTAACAGTCTTATTTTTAAGACTAATGTGTCAGATGGTACCCATTTCTTGAGAAGCTCAATCTGGCTATGGGAACACTTACCACACTCTACATGGGGCTACCTTGGAAACTGTTTAGAAATTTTAGCAGATCCAAAATGCTGTGGCTAGAACATTGACTGGGGACAGTTACAGAGAGCATATAACTTCTTTCTCGAAAAGGCTTTACTAGCTACCAGTTTGTTTTCAGGAACAATTCAAAGTGCTGCTCATGACCTACAAATCCCTATATGATTTAGGTCCAGGCTATCTGAAAGACTGTATCTCCCTAGATGAACCTCCCAGAGTTTTAAGATTCACAAGGGAGGGCTTTCTCTCAGTCTCACCATCATCACAGGCTCTTTGGGTGAGGAAACAGGAGAGAGCCTTCTCAGTGCTTGCTCTTGCCTGGTGGAATTCTCCTAAGCTGGCCCCCTACTTGCTCTCCTTTTGCCGATAGGCAAAAATCTTGTTCAGTCAGGCTTTTGATAAGTAATTTCTTCTTATGGGGAGGTGATTTTATTTTTATTTTTTAAAACTTTTGTATGCTTTTGGATGATTTTATACTGCTTATAGCTATGGTTTTAATGTGATGTTTTTAAAATTATGTTTAAATTTTATTGTCAGGTTTTTTAGCTGGCTCTTTTTGTGATCTGCCTTGGCTCCCACTCTGGGAGAAAGGTGGCATATCAGTGAAATAAATAAAGTAAATAAGTAAGTAAGTTTCCACTTTTTAAAAGATCAGCAGATTTTTGGTAACTGCTAGGCTGACTTTCAGAGTGGTTGAAATACTTCTTGTATGGATTCATCATACAGATTTGTTGTACAATAGATTGTATTGATTGGGTCTTTTATTTATTATTGCATGCTTAAGGTAGTCATAAAAATGATTATTATTTTTTTTAAAAGCACAACAAGCACAAATGACTAAAGGGAAGAACCATCTGATATGCTTTCCTGGATTGTTAGCAGTCAACATGTTTGGTAAGGTCTAAATCAGTTGTTCTGTGTTCTCAAATTGTCTTTCAAGGAAACATGATTAATATTGATCAGAAGTATTGATAAAATGAACTTATTAGGAGAGAAATAAGCAGAGACATGAGCAAGAGACATTGCTACAGGTTTCACATTGGAGGATGAGATGGCAATACTTAATTAGCATTCATAGAGATCCTCTGATAAAATGGGGGGGGGTTGCTTCTTGGGCTGGAGTGGAAGTAATTATTAACAGAGGATGAAAGAGTCACACTCACCTAGACATTAGCATCAGATTGCAGGCCTTTTTCAGGAGGTGAGCAAGCCACTTTGTGGGATGTTATACACCAAGGGAATATTTGATGCATGGGGGCGGGAATTCAGCTTTAAAGAATATAAGCTTTTGTTTTCACACAATTGCCTGCTGTACTGAAACAGGGATAAATTCATGCACTTGCTCTTCTCACAGTCTTATTATGAAAGATGCTTTCTTAGATAAATTTCTTAGATACATTTCAAATGATGCTAAAGTTCATCAGAAACTGCTGAATATGGAAGAGGGTCTACTTAAAAGTGATCAAAGAGGTTCCATATTCCTCACAATATGTCAGGAAAATAGCCACTGGGCAGGGGGAAATAAAAACAGTACAATAACCATAGCATCTTCACATTTTCTTCTTTCTTTCTTTCTTTCTTTCTTTCTTTCTTTCTTTCTTAGTATTGAAGGGATATGATTTGGAATTTATACATTTATACAACCTGCATCTGAAGACATATCCTCTTTCCAGTTTCCACATCTAGCCTGTGCCTAGTTCTTTCTTTTTTTAAGGGATACATCTGTCTTTTTCTTTGCTAAAATAAGTGAATATTTATGCACATTTTACACAGCACACATTGATAGATGCACTCCCTTTGCTAAAATGAGCTTAAGCAGTGCATGCACATTTTTCTATGTGCATTGTTCAAATGTGCACATTTTCCAGAAGCATCCAGAGCCATTCAGAAACATGATGATTCCAGAGTATAACACAGTGGACAGTCCAGAAAGTGAACATTGAATTCAGCCTATCAAATCTGGGACTGAAATTGGATCCTTCACACATCTCTAAATATGACCACAATGAGAAAATTCACACAATATTGGTGTTATGGTCGATGTGTTCAAATAAGTATCTCAGATGTGTAACTTCAGCTTCTTGACTCCTGCTTTCCCCCACATGCATTAATAAAGTAGTGAAAACAAACTGAACGTGGGTTTTAATATGGTTTCAGAATTTATACTGTACATCAAAATCAGCATCATAGCTTTCACTGTTGGAGACAACAACCTTTGCATACCTGAATTTGTGGATAGTTAGACTGCATGCCCTTGCTAGGAATTTAGCCATAGGCATGTTTATGGTAAGGTTCCTGACTTGTCTGTTTGCACACCTCCTCTCTTCCTGATCATGTATACACCTTTTGTTCTCTGAGGCCTGACCCCCTCTCACCTGTCTTCTTTTACCATTCTCCATGAAGCATGTGGTCTGAAGGACCTTTTTGGCTGAGATGTTCCTACTTTCCTTCTAACATATAGAATTTTCTTCTTCTTACCTACCTGAAGTTGCTGAACCTATTTATTGAATTGTGCACGTGCTAGTTTGTAAGTAAACTACTTTTTATACTTTTTCAACAAAGAATAAGCTTGTTTTATTTCTCAGGTAGATATTGGGGGGGGAGGTGGGGTGGCTAGTTTATCTGTTCTAACTTCTGCTTTAGCACATTTTTAACTCTACTAGAGAGATTCAACAAATCTCATTGTTTAAAAGCAACATTCACCACCTCAAGGTGGTTTAGTAACTATATATTGACTGCGGAACCTTGAAAAATCTGCTTTCAGCTGCTTCAACAGGGCATTCATCTAAGATGATCCACCATGGAGACAAGATGCTATTGGTTAATGCACCATTTCAAATGACCGAGCATTGTGAGAATATTTGATAGTTGTGGTAAGATGATTTATGAACAATTCACTTCACTAGTAACACTTCTTTAGGCATTGCCCATCCCTTTTTCCATGGGCATCCATCTTCTTGGGCAAGTCCACGTGCAGAAATACATTCACTTTAATGGCAGAAGTGAAAATTGATTCTATACTGGTCATGCTGCACATGGACATGTGTACTTACACACAGTACAACTGTAGGACTAATGTATTGAACATTCTTTCATACAGAAGACACATTGCAGGGTTGGAAAAAGCTCTTCTTCCAATCATTTACTGACTAGAGACAAGAACTCTTCTGTACTATAGGGAGAGAAAGTGGAGCCTGGTCAGAAGCTGGCAATCTATATGATGAACCCATGTAGGCCATATTCAGCCTTGACTTGGATGTTCCCAATTGCTGTTGGGGACAAGCTGGTGCTGAGCAAGATGGAGCAATAATTTGACCCCATGGAGCAGAACATCCTGTGCTCTTATAACTCAAGTTCTGTGTGCATTAACAAAAAACATCTGGACTTCAGCAAGAAGTGATGCAGTCCTAAAATGAGCAATTTCTGTAAATCCACACACATGAAAGTTGTGATAGACGTTATGTGTTTCAGCACTGCCTGGACTCTTGCTTGGTTTCGTGGACACATGGCTCTGGAACAATACAGTATCATTTTCTCTGTGCTGGTGCTTGTCTGGCTTCAGCCCTATGTCCTTATTAGAGTGTTTATGTGATTTGTGATGTTTAACTGTTTTCAGTGTTAATATTATATTCATATGGAGAAGGATTTTTATGGCAATGTTTATTCAATAATGTCTCAAGCCCCATTGGTTGCATAATGAATCATTCATTTTACATTTCAAACCACTCCATAAATAAAGCAAAGATATGTGTGCAGTTCTGTTCATCACATTGAAATCAATGGAGCTAGGAATGGAATTCCTTGCTCTGACAATGAAGGCCATAATCCAATACTGATTTCAGATGGTCTTAAATATAATTAATTCTCTGTGTGATATCTGGAATTCCCAAACATGCAAGGAGCTGTTATCAAGGCATCATTGGATCCTTGGTTGAACAGTGACCATTTCACTACATAGTTCTTGAAACAATTGCTGAAGTATTCTGAATGTTGTTATATTACTGTAGTACTGAACACCTCTTTTTGCATTCATAGAATCATTAAGTTGGAAGAGACCTCAAGGGCCATCCAGTCCAACCCCTTGCCATGTAGGAATAAACAATCAAAGCATTCCCAACAGATGGCCATCCAGTCTCTGTTTTAAAACCTCCAAAGAAGGAGACTCCACCACACTCTGAGGCAGTGCATTCCACTGCCAAACAGCTCTTACTGTCAGGAAGTTCTTCCTGAAGTTTAGATGGAATCTCTTTTCCTTTTGTGTTTGCAGAGCTTGGAAAATTACGTTTTTGGGCTAGAACCTCCCACAATTATTTATCAAGCACAGGAATTGTAGTTCAAAAAGTAACTTTTCCAATATCTTTTTTTTTATCATTTTCACTCAGCTTGACAAGAAATACATTGCTTTAAACATTTTTTTTTGAAGAAGAACATTTTTCATGTATGAGAAATGTTTACAACATGGTAAGCCCTTTGTGTGGGTGTATGTGTGTATGTTCCATGTCTTTCACTTTCAACCATCCCTCTGGAAACTGTTACCTCCCCAGCTTCTAGTATGTCACTTAAATCCCAAGAGAAAATATCTTGAAGTAATTCTGCCATCCAAACTGAGAAGCATGGGTAGCTGGAAAGATACAGAGGGCCTGTCTATACAAGAAGGGAAATGTGAATTGATGCGTACTCACGCAAATTTGAAGCAAGATTGCCTTGTCCTAATGGTATTTGGCAAAATCACAGGCATACGAGGCTATCTGCTTTTGCTGTCCCAACAGGCATGTCTGTGATTCAAATTGGTGGCCATGACTACTATTTTTATTTTTGCCAGTTACTGCCACCAAATAGCATTTTTTTTAAAAAAGGCATATTGAAGATGCAAAAGTGTGATATTCTGCCTAAATAATTTTTAAAAAAGAAAAAGGCTGTTTCGTTGCATGACCGTTCACTCGCTAAAGTAGAAATCCAAGATGGCGGTTCTGGGGTGCTTGCCTTCTTAGCAAGCCCCACCCCTACTCCCATCTGGCCAATCAGCTTTCTACTTTTCTTGGTATGTGAATAAATGTGATCACATGTCCTAATGATTGCTAATGCACATTCTCCATGGAGTTTTTAAAAAACATGGGGGAAATCCCCAAAGGCTTTTCACACATAGTTTATGGTGGATTTGTCCCCCCTCCTTCTGAATACGGTGGAATTATGCAAGCTCCCATTAAGACAGGTAGGATTCTTAGCAAATTCTAAGAGGATTATTTTCATCATTTAGACAGGCCCAGAATCAAAGAAAGAGTCAGGGGCATACATAGAAAACTCTAACACCTCCCCCCCTCCCAAACACAGCAACCAACAAATTCAAAACATTAACACAGGAAATTAAGGAATTCTAAATCGCCATGATATATTAAAGTCTTCTATATAAAAAGAAACAAAATCCCAAATCCACGAAACAGTAATAACTTCATTGGGCTGACTAAAAAGCACAAAATACAGCATGCAAGCTTTCAAAGCTTCACTGGCTTCTTCATCAGGCAAAGATGTTAAAAATCATACAAGACAAGGAAAGTGACAATGTTAGAATAACAGACCTACATTTTGTCTCAGATGTTACTTGTTGTCAGTTGAGATGGTCTGGTGGGATACCAATACAGGCATGTGGGGATCAGGGACAAAAGACAGGCAATGAAATTTCAAATCTATTAGCAGCAGCAAAGTAACTTCCATTGAGAGCCAAGCTATCTCTGTTCTGTGCGGCTAACTGCCCCTTTCTTAGTCAGACATCTCTTATGGAGGAAGGATATTTTCATGAAACTGGGACACAGATTTCAACACAACATACAACAGAGATGTAAATTCTCACTTATTCCCATGAGAATGACAAATCCCATTTTCCCCTTTCTTTCCAGACAACATAGTGAGAGGTTTCTTTGTGAATTTTTAAGGAGAGTATTAACATTTATAAGACTGAAGGGGGTTTTGGTGAAAATTGCAGAAGTTGTTTGCACTCACTACAATTGCTGCTGCCTATTTCATGGACTTCTATTATTTCATAGACTTCTAAAAATGAGAAGCATTCGATGGGTTCTTTGCATCTCTTTGGTCCATCAACCAGTCCTTCTGTGCTGGGGAGATGTGTTTTGCTTTTAAGGGGAAATCTCAATGTGTTCTTGTCTCATCAAAAACAAGAAGTCTGGCAAAGATTATTTACACTTATAGTATACATAATGTGTTGCTGTTGTATACCTTCAAGTTGTTTCTGGTGCCAGTTACACGGCAATTTTTGTTGCGGGGCATACCGGGACTTCCTGATCCCGTATTCTTCATGTGCTGTTTAAACGATTTTTGTCCCTCTTAAGGAAATTCCGGAATATCCTGGGATTCATATTTACACGGCATCAAGTTCTGGGTTTTGTGGGGTTTTTTTGTTTTTTGTTTTGTTTTTGTTTTTGTTTTTGTTTTAATTATCCCACAATATTATATCCCATGTTTTTATTGTTTACACATGTTTACGGTCCTGGGATTTTTTTTTTTTATTTTTTTTTGCTGTCAATCAAGGATACGATTGCTCGTTTTTTCACAACCTCAGTGATGTACTTCCTTTAGAGTTCCGCACCATGAGCGATGCTATTGGCTGGCTCAAATGTTTGTTCAGGCTTCTGGTTGGGAATGAGGGGGTTAATGAGTGTTGCATTTGGGATGAGGCACTGAGGGGATCAGGGAAGGAATCCAGGGGAGGAAGGAGCCTATGCATGCACACACACAAGCCCAAGCCAGTACAAGCCGAGTGCAGGGGGCCAGAGGCTTGCGATTGCCCTATCTCTTTAAAATGTTAACCCTTTAAGCAGAGGCAGCTGTGGAGTGAACGTTTCAAGCCAGTGACACACAAGGCATTTTGAAAGACCCAGACGCTGGCATTTTTTACTGTGCCTTGTGGGGGGGGGAATGAATGAATGTGTGATCATCCGCTCAGACGCTGGCATTTTTTACTGTGCCTTGGGGGGCGGGGTGATGAATGTTTGATTATCCGTTCAGACCCAGGGAGGTGATCAAGGCAGGGGATGAATGGGTGACCATCTGCCCACAATCTCTTTGTAACATGCAGTTGAGGAACAGGTTAAAGGTGAAGGGTTTGCAGTGTAGAAATCCATTGAACAGGGTGATTTAGTACACGCACACACACACAAACCTTCGTGCAGCTGGAAGGGATGCCTTGGTTTTCAGCTGGTGAGGCTGAATCTGTTGAACAGGTGACTGACCCCTCCTTTTCTGGTCGCTAATTTCTGAGCCCAACCCCAGTCACCATTTCCGGTCATCACCTAGTACGAAGATAGCTTGTCCCGGGCTGCTTACATTTCCGATTTTCCGAATCCTCCCGTGACTTTTTTAAAAACCGTCACAAACCGCGGGACTGGAAGTCCCGCAGGTTGTGGGATAAAAGGTGACCCCCCCTTCCGAAAATCACGTGCCTGATCCGATGTACGTGTAAACAACCAGGGGTCGACACGAATTCTTCCCACTACATTTTTATCATGTAACTGGCAACTCTGACTTATGGTGACCCTAAGGTAAACCTATCATGAGGTTTCCTTGGCAAGATCTGTTCAGGGGTGGTTGTCTTTGCCTCTCTCTGAGGCTGAGAAAGTGTGACTTCCTCAAGGTCACCCAGTGGGTTTCCGTGGCTGAGTGGGGATTCGAACCCTGGTCTCAAGAGTCACAGTCCAACGCTCAAACCACTACACCATGTTGCCTCTCATACAACATTTACTATGGCTTTATTATCACATCCAGCTTTGTACCATCTATATTGTGCTGCAACCACTCCCTGTGCATACAATTATACATGGTTATTATAGGGCACTATGAGCTCCATGCAAACATTTCTGTCACCTAAAACACTGACTTATTTCCATGCTTACATACAGGTTAAAGGACTATCCATGCTGATATGAAATGCATCTGATATTTTTTGAGCTATCTTCTCCATGTTTTCTTCCCCTAAAAGGCCTTGTTTCTCACTTGGAAACTGCAATTTTCCTATTTGACATGCACCATCTCACCTGCTGCTTCAGGTAATTACACAGTAGAACTCCTGAAATCCATTGCCCTTTTATTAAAACCTGCATTACCATCCTCCCATCACTTGCTAAGTGTTCACTACCTGTGGGAGTCTAGATGACACAGCTCAGTTCTGCACGTCAAATAGTCACTTCAGTCCAATTAAGGTCTCATTGTGTGACATTTGTGGCTATTTGGAAGGTATGAAAAATGGCATTTCCTGTACTCCATTTAATGGTATGGGTTTCTGACATAAGGAAGAAGGAAACATTCCAAGCTAAAACTGTATGACCATTTGCTTTTTTTTTTAAAAAAAAAAAAATGTGATGTGACAGTGATGGGATTTACTTATCTTAGCACCATGACAGGGAGGAATTTATATAGACTGTTTAAGATAAAAGAATATGGTTTCAACTTTATATTACAGTTCTGACTTTTCATGGGATTTAAGATGCTCGTTGTTGTGTATCTGCAAGTCAAATCCAAATTGTGTTTGACATGCCTTAGAGTTTTTCTTGGCAATGTTTGCCACTACTTTCCTCTTAGACTGAGAGAGAATGACTTCTCCAAGATAACCCACTGGATTTTCATGGCTGGGTGTGGGGGCAGATGTGAACCCTGGTTTCTGAGAGTTCTAGTCCAGTGCTCAAACCACTATAACACCGTGGCTCTGGATTGATAATATCATCAACAAAAGTTTTGCTCTCCAGCAGCTTGTTGTATGAGTAGGGGAATGCCACCATTTCAGGGTGACCACAGACCACCCCTAAGTTAAATCCAAAAGTTACATGACAAGAAAGACATCAGTATATCCTCTCATTTGTGCTAGGTTCTTGTGCTAGATTTGTGGTAATACTACTCTCTACTCCATATCATGACATCACCCATGCTGCTAGGGGTGGGGCATTCTAATATTCTGAAGTGATTTTTTCAAGAGTTTTTTTTTGGGGGGGGGTTGGTAGAGGGCAGGGCAGGCAATTTGTGAAGTCAATGAAAACTGCAAATACATACATATTCACAAACATATACAATATTTCTTTAAAACAATCAGTTATAAAATGCAATGTGTGAGTAAGAAGGGATGAAGAAAACAATTTATAGAAAACTGAAATTAATTTCTTTGTGTTGTAGTGCAGTGATACATTGCTTAATAGTAATGTGGAACCTAATTCATTGCTTTCTCTGTTATAGACTCTCTGGAGATTTTCAGATGGGGAAATTATTCCTGGGGAGATCGGGACAGAGTTATTTCTGTCCCGGAAGCAGCGCCACTGTTCGCATGCCCACTTCCCTCTCCCGATATTCCGTTGTCCTCACGCTGTCCTTTTTCTAGTCTCTTCCGTCATATTTTATTAACAACGAACTCTCGTTAATAAAATATGACAGAAGAGACTAGAAAAAGGACAGCGTGAGGATGACGGAATATCGGGAGAGGGAAGTGGGTGTGCAAACCATGGCGCTGCTTCCAGGACAGAAATAATTCTGTCCTGATCTCCCCGGGGAATAATTTCCCCATCTGAAAATCTCCTCTGATTCCATATTTATTATTTCTCCAAGGGGCGGAAACCCTTCAATTTAAAGCAAAATGTTATGGTTAGAGCTATTTAAAAAGGAAGGAATTTTGAAACACAGACCACCACTATCTCACTAGGGAGCCCTGTGGCACAGTGATTCAATGCTGGTATTGCAGCCACAACATTGTGAGTTCAATCCTGCAGAGCTCCAAGGTTGGCTCAGGCTTCCAAGCTTTCATAGGTTGATGAGTACCCAGCTTGTGGGGGAAATTAGCTAACAGAAAATGAGCTGCTCAGAGAGTGCCTTGCACTATAAAGTGGTGTAGATGTGTACATTTGCTAAACAATTTTTAAGTCACTCTGAGAACCTTCATGGCTGAGGAGCAGGGTATAAATACTCTAATAAAATAAAATAAATTTTAAAAAATACTTGCTTGTGTGATAACATCCTATTACAAAGAAAAAGAAGGCTGATTATGAAGCAGTAGCCAATCTGGCCAAAACACCAGTGAATGGATGCAGTAAAGGTAAAAGCTGGGGGTCTTCCAGTCCCACAAACATTTCTGTCCCTATCTCATTCCAAACCATCTTTTCCTCCCACTGCAAATGTTCACAGATGGATCTGATTCAGTGAAATTGCAACAAAGAAATGTGGTAGCTTTGAAAATGTACCATTATTTTTTGTCAAAGCTTATATCTGCGTGAAAGGGGGACTGGAGTGCCCCATTAAGATGAGTTGCACTTCTATCATTTTAAGTCTCAATTCTATTGCTTATAAAAATGATACCTATTGAGCTAATGATGTGAAACTTGGTATCCATGATCTACTCAGTGAGTTCTACAATTGTTCTGAATTTCAACCCACTCTGATAAAAACCACCAAATAGTATAGGAAGTTAAAAATTGATGAAAATTGACACATTTACCTTTTTAAACCCATTTTTCTGGACAAATGTGATTATACATACACACACACACACAATTCAAACTTCAATGAAAACTATGTATGTCCTTTATTCAGGCTTGACAAGGAAGGGACTCTTTCATTCATTCGGTGAATTTCTGAGCAGTGGCTCAGCAGTTCTGATCAGAAGTCCAGACAGGCATAAATGTGTCCATTTAATACCGCTATTTCATGTTGCCTAAAGAACCATCAGGCCAAGAAATCAGAAACTATAATATGCCGCATAAATTAGAAATTATATACAGTTACACAAATTGTGCTTGCTTGCACTGTGTCTTCCATGTATCCATACATTCCTTTGGTCTTTCATGCTTAGATAAAGATGAGATGGATGAAGTGTCATGAACAAGCAAAGATGCCTCTCCTTGTCCCAGTCCTGTCTTATGAAGCATCACACTCTGAGGTATTGCTAGAGGAATCCTTCTGTGAATTGATTCATGACCATTAATTGCTTATGTGCTTTTCTTCACATTTGGTTTGACTTTTTGGAGAATGGTGGTTTTCTTTCTCATTGTATTGCTATGACTGTTTCTTTTATTTTCTTCTTTTTTAAAATCCATCCTGTGGTGTTCCTGAGGTCAAATTAGAATTCTCCTGGAAACAAGGTTGCCTAGCTATTCATTTTTATTTTTATTTTATTTTTTACTTCTTTAGCATCTTAAATCTCAAATAGGATAAAACTCTTAGTGTCAGTGTAGCTAGAAGGGGTAGAATTAAGGTACAGATCTTAGTGAACAAGCTACGACTATGGTTCCAAACTCTGGGTCCCCACATTTGCTAGACTACAAGTCCCAAGTCTCTTACCACAGACCATGAGGGCTAGGTCTTCTGAGAAGTGAAACTCAATAAGGTTAGCAGTAGACCAGGACTGCCCCAGAAATAGAGACTGAGTGAAGGTTTGCTCAAAACCTAACAAAGTAGTCATTCCAAATTTTCCTAAAGAGGACACACCCAATTAGCAATTATGCAGATCCCCCCTTAGACAGATAGTTGGGGTAGAAATGTGCTAATTCTCCTAGATGCATCTCGAAGTGAGCCATTCAGTAATTCAGTCAAGTGGCTGGAACACTCATGACTCTGCAAACTGGTTTTCCTTCACACAAACAATAGAAGGTTGCCTGATGCCCATCAGTCTTAAAGTTTCAGCCATTAGCAGAGCCAGAGCTTCTATTGTTTAACTGTGCGAAGCTCCATCTAACATTGTCTTCCACTCATAACACCCCTTACTGGTGAAAGTTGGAGAAGGTCTGTAGCAAAAGGTTTGAGAAAGTGGAAGAAGGCAAGAGAATGTGAAAGAACATGAAAGAAGGTAAGTGAAAGTTGAAGAAGGTCTGAGAATGTGGAAGAAAGACTAAGAGGACAGGTGAAGGAAGGAAGGATAGAGAAGGAAAGAAGAAAAGGAAGAGAAATAAACCTGCAGAGGGAAAAAAGACCAAGAAAGATAAGAATGAAAGAATGAAGGAGGATCAGGAGGAGAGAGAAAGAGAAGAGAGAAGAAAATAAAGAAGACCCAGGAGAAGACTCTGTTGGGAAAATGGCTTCAGGAACCAGAAACAGAAATAAGGTGAACAAGACCCAAAGCTCTTTAAACAGAAGTGGATCCACAGAAGAAGGAGTTCCGCAGTATATACAGACATTTATGGAAGAGATAAGACAATTTAGAAAAGAAACTGATACACACTTCAAGGACATGAGTACAAGGTTTAATGCATTACACAATTTATTTCTGCAAGTCAAAAATGAAGTAAAAGAACAGAAGGAAGATATCCAAAAGCTTAAGAAAGAGAATTAAGAACTAAATATGGAACTGGAAAGACAAAGAGATCAAATGACATTGATGGAACAAAAGAAAAGGCATGGATTCACTTACGGGGACTGAAAAAAACAAACCAATGAAAACACCAGAGCTAAAGTTATAGAGCTTTTAGCGAGAAATCTAGAGTGGAAAAAAGAGCAGCTGGAAGAAGGATTGGACAGGATATATAGATTAAGCTCTGTTTTTGCAAGAAAAAGAAATCTTCCAAGGGATATAGTTATACAGTGTTCCAAGAAATTCTAAAAGATTATATCCTAGAAATCCACTACAACAAAGGAATACAACATGAAGGAAAGTCACTGATGCTTATGAAAGAGATTCCAATGAGGATTTTGAGAAGGAGGAAGGGATATAATTTTCTAGTGGAAAGACTTAAAAAAGAAAAGATAATGTTCAGTTGGGATAAATTGGAAGGCATGAACTTATCTTATGAAAAAGAGAGATATAAAATTAACACAGTGGAAAAAGCTAAGGATTTCATTAAAAAAATAAAAGAGACTTTGGAATGTCTCATGAGAGGAGAGGAGAGAACAGGGAAGATCCTATACAGAGGACTGAAAACAGCGAATCGGAAGAAGAAAATGCCACAAAGGGAAATAAAAGTGAGGAAAGAGAGAGGAGGGAAGGGGAGAGAAGAGAAAAAGAAGACTAGAGCTTAGTGGACTTGAGACTCTTTGAATAAGAAGAAACAGAAGACTAAAGAAAGAACAAGGGGAGGGAGACTGGACGGGGAGGGAAAGGGAGAGAGGAAGGATAGAAGGGGGAAAAGGGAGAGAGAATATAGATAATAAAATAAATGAGATTAGATTATGGAAAAAATCCTCACATGGAATGTAAACGGTCTAAATGTGGTGGGGGGAAGAGAAGAAAATTAGTATTCTGTTTCCTTAAAAAAACAGTCTAGATATTGTGTGCCTACAAGAACTTTGAATTAGAAAAAATCAAGCTCATCTATTAAAACAAAGACATATAGGAGAATTATTATCATTGGAACAGAAAAAGAAAATAGAGTAGTGTTATATATTAAAAATAATTTGGATCCAAAATTAATTAAATCAGATGATAAAGGTAGATTTGTGGCAGTCGAAGTCAATAATAGTAAAAGGAAAATATTAATTATTGAAATATATGCACCAGTCAAAGAAAAGCACACCTTTCATAAAGAATTAAGAAATGAAATAGCACAATTAAATTATGAAAACTGGTATTTAATGGGAAATTTTAATGGGGTGATAGAGCCACATATTGATAGACATTCAGTAACTAAAAGAATAAAGAAAAACCAAGGTAAATTGGCAAGATATTTTTTTGAATTAGAAGAAGAACTACAATTGGTTGACACCTGGAGATATAAAGAAGGAAATAAAAAAGAATATACATTTTTTTCAGATAGCCATAACTCCATGTCTAGAATAGACATGATATGGATCTCAAATAACCTAATTAGCAATGTGGAAAAAGTGAAGATCTTACCTAAACCCACCTCTGATCACAACCCAGTCTTAGTAACAATTTGAAATAATATATATGGAAAAAGATGGAGATTGAATGAACTATTATTGGAAAAAGAAATTGTAATTGAAGTGGAAAATATAACAAAATTAATTATAAATCCAATGGATTAAAAAAAATAAAAGAAATAAACTTATGACAAAAGCAATTAGAAATGGCTATGATTGAAGATATGAAAAGAAAATTGGACTATGTGAAACAAAGAAATTTTGAGAATGCTAATAAACCAGGCAGATGGCTGGTGTATAAATTTAGAAAAGAAACAGCAAAAAGGAGAATTCTAAGATTAAAACTGGGTGATAGAGAAATAAAAAAATGAATTAGAAATTCAAAAAGTATTTAGGAATTACTTTGAAACAATATACCAAAAACAAAGAATATCTCAGGAGTCAATGACAGAATATATCCAACAGTGAAAATTTAAGAAATTAACAGAGATCCAAAGATAAAATTTAAATAAAAATATATCAGGAGATAGAAGAAGTGATTAAAAAATTAAAATGAGGGAAAGCCCCAGGGCCAGATGGCCTAAGAGCAGTGTACTACAAGAAATCTGAAAGAGAATTGATAAAACCTCTACAGAAAGTAATGGATGATACATTACAAAAGAAACAGATTCCAAACAGCTGGAAAGAAGCAAATATAGTTTTGATAAACAAGGAAAATAGAGATCCAAATTTAATGGAAAACTATAGACCAATTTCTTTTCTAAATGAAGATTACAAAATTTTTCCAACTATACTGGCAAATAGATTAAAATGAATATTGCAGAATTATATACATAAGGATAAAAAATGGGTTTGTACCAAAAAGGCAAATAAAAGAGAATACTAGGGCTGTCCTAAATGTACTAGAATATTT
Organism: Gambelia wislizenii; assembly: GCA_030847615.1. Lineage (NCBI taxonomy): Eukaryota > Metazoa > Chordata > Lepidosauria > Squamata > Crotaphytidae > Gambelia > Gambelia wislizenii. The sequence goes on along the minus strand of JAUMIR010000001.1, from coordinate 152,459,680 downwards.
AAATTACCATAATGACATTAAAGGGGCATTAATTTTTTTAGATGTGGAAAAAGTTTTGATAAATTAAATTGGCAGTTTTTAATACAAGTAATGAATGCTATGGAATTAGGAGAATTTTTTTGTAACTGGATTCAGGCAATTTATACAAATCAAGAGGCCAAATTAATTATTAATGAGAGTATGACAGAAATAATAAAAATTGAAAAGGGTACAAGACAGGGTTGCCCACTATCTCCATTATCATTTATTATGGCTTTAGAAATTCTTAATTCAGAAATAAGAAAGGACGATAGAATTTGGGGAATTAAAATTAGAAAGGAGGAGTACAAACTAAAAGCATTTATGATGATGTAGTTATAATGTTGGAGCACCCCATGAAAAGCATTGAACATGTACTAGAAACGACAGAGGAATTTGGGAAATATGCGGGTTTTAAGATAAATAGAAAGAAAACAAAAATACTAACAAAAATATGCATAAAAAAGAAAAAGAAAAATTAAAGGAAAAGACAGGTTTTGAAATTGTAAAAATGGTAAAATACTTGGGAATTAATATTATGGACAAAACACAACAACTATTTGCCAATAATTATGAAAAGATATGGAAAGAAATTAGAAGGGACTTAATAAGATGGAAAGATATAAAGTTATCATTGTTGGTCAAAATATCAGTAATCAAAATGAATGTGCTACCAAGATTAATTTATCTATTCCAAACCATACCAATAATAACATTGAATGAAATATTTACAAAATGGCAAAGAGAATTAGCTGTTTTTATTTGGAATGGAAAGAAGCCCAGGATTAAAAGGAAATTAATGATTGATACACGAGAAAGGGGTGGGCTAGGATTACCGGACTTAAAGACATACTATGAGGCAACAGGTTTAACATGGATAAAGCAATGGATAGTATTATAAAAGAAGCAGGATTTAGATCTGGAAGAACATGAATTAAGAATGGGTTGGCATGGTTATCTTTGGTATAATAAAGTGAAAATTAATGCTGAATTTAAAAATCATATTATTAGAAAATCACTAATTAGGATTTGGAATAAATATAAGGAAAGAGTAAGTCCAAATTTTCTGGGATGGTTGTCACTGCAGGAAGCCTTTTGTAGAAAAGAATTAAGAGAGGAATAATGGTTGAAATATCAGGATGGACTTATTAGAAAAAAAGAGAGGGCAAATGGAAAATGAAAGAAAAGCAACAATTAGAAAAAGAGGGAATAAAAATACAATGGTTACATTAATATCAGCTGAGAGAAAGAGTAAAAGAAGATTTAAAACAATCTTAATATGAAGGGGAAATATCAGAATTTGAGAAATTACTATGCTCAAATGAAAATCATTTGATTAGAAAGATGTATAAATTATTATTAAGATTCACCACAGAGGAAGAACAGGTAAAAAAAAGCACAATTGGGCATAAAATCTGGGATGCCAAATACAATTAGAACAATGGGAAGAAACATGGAATAGAGGTCTGAAATTTACAAATTCGTATAACATAAATGAAAATTTTTATAAAATGATGTACAAATGATACATAACACCCCCAAAATGGTACATAACACCCCCAAGAATATACAAAGGATATTCTGAAAACTGCCGGAAATGTCAAAAACAAATAAGGTCATTCTACCATATGTGGTTGAAGTGTGAAGAAGCCAAAAAATATTGGTTCAAACTTAATAAATGGATGGAAAGAATATTGAAAATTAAAATTGAAAGAAGACCTGAATTATATTTATTAAATATGGTAAATGTGAAGGGCGAAAGGGACAGAAAATATAGGAATTTAATCAGCTACCTGGTAACAGCCTCAAGACTGGTTATGCAAGGAAATGGAAAACTAACGGTGTGCCAATTACTCTGCACAAGAATTGTGCCAATTACTCTGCACAAGAATGTTGGCTAGGAAGGTTATGGAGTTAGCAACATTAAATAAGCATTCAAACTTAATGAAAAACAAGTCAAATGAGAAATTTATAAAGACTTGGGAACCTTTTTTAGAATTTGTTAAATGAAATAATGGGGAAAATAGTACTTTGGGCTTTGAAATATAATGATTATAAAATGTATAGTAGTTTATGTGATGTGAAAGAAATGTTACTGAATGTGATTGGCTAATATAGAAAAAAATATATAAGTGAAAGGTTAATGGTAAAGGAGAGGGTTACGAAACCACTACAAAAAACAAAAACAACCAGGGAAAAGTGGGAAGCTAATTTTAAAGGGGTGGGGAAGGGAGGGAATTTGTTGTTTATGTCTGTAGTCTTTAGATTGTATATGTTGATATGTCTTTAATGTGTTTATGTTTGTCAATTTGTTTGTTTAAAATTTAATAAAAATTATTATTAAAAAAACACCCCTTACTGGTAAATATTGAGTATAAATATTAGCTCAAAACACAATCAAAGTATGCAAAGCCTTCATACCTCCTATCACTCTGTCTGCTGTGTGACCCTCAGAGCTCAGTCTGAGTATCATCTGCTACACAAATCTCTGCTTGTCAGACACGTACAGTATAGATTATGATCCCAAACTCTATCCCTCTACCTCAATACTTCCCCCTATCTTTTGATAGCCTTGTGTGATTGCTTGAAGCCTGAGTGTTGGCTTCAGCACTTGGAATGCTTCTGAGATTATATTTCAATAAAAAAATCTTATTTATTTCCTGGCTATGAGTCTTGTCAGTTAGTACGGGTATACATAGGTCAAAAGGTCCCATAGTTTCCCTGCCTCTTGCTGCCATATTGAGCTAATTAAAATTCCCCATGTTAATATCTGGACATGAGTGGGTTCTTCATGGACCCCACACAATTCAGGTAACATTTCACTATCTCTCATCCCATAATAGTTTGGATGTATGCATTTGGGTTCTTTCAACAGGATTTTATTGATGGAGAGCTTGTACCAAAAAATACACCAGTAGTCAATTAAATTTAATATCTTGAGCCTTGTCTATTCTTTGTTAGGCTCTGCACAATTAATCTCCTCATTACTATCTAGTAAGTGGCTGTGGCGGATCATACCCCACCCTGAATGGATGGGTTGCGGGAGAGATGAACTGGCTCTTCTTTGCTTTCCTTCTCTCTCTGCCTTGAAACCTTGTTTTTCTTTTCAGGTTTCCACAACCTGATAAATCAGATAAAGGAGTACTAATTCTGAAATTATCCTTATGATTTATGTGAATAATTATAAAATGTTTGACAAATGAGGAATGGGGGTGCAGAGTATTTCACTGCTTTTCTAGTAGGTTTCCAGACTGCTAAACCACAACTATAATAGAAATGACTTCATTACACCCTGTATGAAGTCATTCTGGTACATATCTTCCACAGATTAAGAGAAAGGGGAGATTTTAAACATTGTTTCTAATATATAAAGATAAATAGATAGGAGTACACAATAAAAAAGTGTAATATTGAAGTATCTTTACAGATACACTTTGTCAACCCTGATAAGTTTCTTTCCATGAGAAAATAATGTAGTGAAATGATTCCCTAAATAAATAAATAACCTTGACAAGGAGACAACCATGCCTTGACTTTATAAATGCTTCACATGTCTTATCTCAATAACTAGAAAAGATGAAAGTTTGTTCCTTCATCATCATGCAAGAAAAGTCTGTCTTAATTTCAGAGTCCATTACTTCAGAAGTGCCTTTGATTAATGCTCTAAGGAGAGCCGGGCAGGGAGGAAGTCCAGTCTCTAAAGTTAGCAGCATGATTTAATAAAAAAAAAATGTTTATAAGTAAACCCTTGAAACAAGTATCCAAGAGATTATAATAGCCAATTGTGATTTTAAAAAGTGCTGAACTAACTTAATCACCCCATGTCTAGCCTGTATTGTAACTCAATTAATTTAGACGCACTGCACTAGAGGTAATGTCTCTTGTTATGTGTCAAAAGTGTAACTTTACGATTACACCTTCCCTTAGGCTTTGCTCTTAAATTCACTAACTTGGAAACAAGCATTATTGAGAGCAATGGGACTTTCTGGGGAGAATTAACAACAGAACTAATGGAGGTGTTTCAAGGAGAGATTTGAACACAAATTCCTCTCTCTCTCTCTCTCTCTCTCTCTCTCTCACACACACACACACACACACACACACACACAGAGCAAGAGAGAGAGAATGCCATGGAACCACACATATATACATACACACACACACACACACACCCCACACCACACTACACACACACACCGCACGTGCCAGGACACGAGAGCACCTCCACCATGCAACTTTGTATACACAAACACATACCATGCTACACACACAGAAACACATACCACACTACACACACACAGGCACACTAAACCACCCACGCTAAACCCTCCACGCTACACACACATGCCACACATACACCCACACCCACCACACCCACCAGGATGCGAGAGCCCCTCCACCAACATGTTTACAAAGGACTTGAAGCTTTCCACGTTTCCAACTCAAGGCCAAAGAGCAAGGAGCAGCTACAGATAGGACAGAAGGCCCAAGGGCTAGCCACAGACAACAGAGAAAGCCCAAGGCCCAAGGCCCAGCCATAGACAGCACAGGAGGCCCAAGGAACAGCCGCAGACAGCACAGAAGGCCCCAGGCCCCAAAAGCAAGGAACAGCTACAGATAGCAAAGAAGACCATGTTGTGGTGGCCAAAACTGAGGGCCGAATGCTGCTCTTGAATAGCATTTTCCCTGGCTGTTTCATTTATTCTGATTAAGACTGAGCTCCCTGTCAATGAAAAACTGCTGAAGCACAGGAGCAGAGTGCGATGAGCACGAGGATGTATGAAACCAGGTCCCATTCACGGGACAGGAATGTCATCTTGGTGTTCTTAAGGTACTTTTTGGACATATCTGATAATCTCCAAAGATGGTGGGTGTGACCGATTGGAGCTTTGCTCTGCAACACTGCACTTGCTTCGTGGAAAGTGTTGTGGGTTTTTGTTGTTGTTGTTGTTGTTGTTGTGTAAGGGAGAAACAAACATGTTGTGAGGATAGCGACTGAAAAAGCAGTGTCATAATGGTATGGGGAGCCTCAACCTGTGTCCTATGATCCAGGCCTTGATCACAGCTTCAGTCTGTGTCCTGTGATCCAGACCTTAACACTGTTGTGCATCCATGTGTACATGAGCACACCCACACACTTACTCATGCATGCACACAGGCACCCAAGCATAATTCGTTGGTCAGAATGAACTATAACAAGGAGATATGAAGAGGGTTTTTCATAAGAGCATTATTGATCTTGCATAACAGCCTTTTAGTTCTGCTAGATTTGGTAGTTTTGCTGAATTCAGTTAAAAATAGCAATGTCACTGAATGTAATTTGGATCTATTCGTTGCTAGAGCTTTGTTTAGGATATACATATAAGTAAACACCTTAATGTATACATACCTTACATACTTCATGTCATAGACAAATCATAAAAGTGACTACATAAAGGGATTTCTTGATGCCTTTCCACTTGGCAACAAAGGAACTTGGCAAATGGAACTTGATCCCCATCTCTGATTCAGATCATCTAGGCTTATTCATGTGCTCTGTCTCTGATACTGGATAATCCTGGACGTTGGATCTAGAAAGAAACTCTCACACACATACATACGCACACACACGGACATGTGACCAGAGAACAGATCCAGATTTTTGGCAAATATACAACCACATGCTTCCAATTTTATTTTGTTAGCCTTTTGGTGACCTTCAAGAGAAATGACTTACTTTTCATATAGTTCTTGATAAAAACATCTAGAGAAGGGGCAATCTAGTTTAATTAAAATAAAAATCAATTGAAGCTTTGATATTGACTTCAATAAGATCATCCCAGGATCATAAGCATTTCATACAGCTCTTCATCCACATCACATCTCTGTCCAAAATTGAAATGTTTCCCAATGGAAGCCTTACCCCATCATGGTGTTACATCATTTATGACTTTAGTCAAACATATTTCCTATACCAGTTGAAGATCTAGAAAATTTATTCTGGATTACTTTTGTGTGCCCTCACTCTGGTAGCTGGATTAAAATTATCCACCAAATAAAAATGGAAAACAACCAGTCTTATAATGTGTATGATACTGGACAATGAAGTACCATAACCTAAAACCTCAGAATTGTTTTCTAGAATTTGAATTTGACAGGATTATCATGTTTTCATTGTTCCCAGTACCAATTTTTTTTAATGCTGTCTGTATTGAAACCTTATTTTGATTAGAAAAACAGAAAATACATTTTGCTTTTTAAAAAATGACATCTCATATTACTTAAAAACATGGGTCAACTCACTTTAAAACATGAACATACATATCTTTCAAAAGAGAAAGCCTGTTCACAGTTTGGATGCAAAAATATTTTCAGATTTTCATGTTCCTGACAGGAAGGGTGTCTCAAAGTCTAGAGACACCTCGTTGAAAAAAAAATGTCAATCCACCTTGAAATTTTCTTGCTTTGCATGACAACAGGGCTACCTTTTGTCAGCAGCAGCAACAGCAAAAACAAACAGATTTGTATAGAATACAACTTCGTGTAAAAAGCATTGCTTTTTACTGTTAGTCACGGAGCCTCCAGATTTCAATTGCCACTGCTGTGGTCAGTTAAGGAGAACAGCAGCCAGGGACATGTTGGCCATGTTTAGCCTTAGCTGCAGAGGTTCTCCTTCTCCCAATTCCCTTTCCTTTGTGTCTTTTTAAGATTATAACCCTGAGGGTGTGGAATTAACTATTTCTAAACTTCTTTGAGAGCTTTTTGGCTAAAGGACAGAGTACTACCAATTCAAATAATTAAGTAAACACTTTGAGCAAATTATAAAAAAAATGATTGGCTGCATGTGCATGCATGTACATGTGTGCCTTCAAGTCACCAGTCAGCTTGCAGCACCCCCATGAATTTCATAGCATTTTCTTAGGCAAGGAATACTCAGAGGTCATTTTGCCAATGCTTCCTCTGAAATATAACCTACACCACCTGTTACTAAACAGGGCATCCAAGTACTAAACAGGACTGACCATGCTTAGCTTCCAAGATCAGACAGAATCTGGTGCCTTTTGGATATTTAGGTCCTACTAGCTGTATCCAATGTAACATACACCAGTGGTGCATTAAGGGTGAGTTGCTCTGTTGCCCTGCCACTGCTGCCACTGCCACCACCATTTGATTGCCTGGGTCCCATCACAGTGGCAGCAGGTGATGTGACCCCCTGGGCACCCAGACAATATCAAAACCCATATCAAAAATTGTTCTAGTTCTATAACAGAGTAAGTAAATTATACTATTCCAAAAATCCAATTAATTAGTTGGGAGGTCCATCTTCACTGTCTCAATTGGTTGAAAATAAACCATCTATCTATCTGACCCACTTTCACAGACACAAAAAACTTACAGACAGCGAGGTTCATCCAAAAATATCTGGAGGTCTTTATCTTCAGTTTCAGTATAAACAAACACAATATAAACACAGAAAACCTCATTAACAAACTCAACAGCAACACCTCTTTCTCTACAACACCAACCTACACACTATACATTGTGTGCTTTGCATGTATAGGAGTTTTTGCTAGTCATCCCTCTGCCTAGCCACAGATGTGAACAAACCCACTTCAGCTGTGCTAGTCTGTGGTCTGTTGCTCCAACATTTTTCCTTTGCACTTAAAGCAATATTACCCTAACAGAAGGAGCAGGGAAAGGGTTTGGGTTTTGGGGTGCAGAACGGGGAAAGAGCAGAGGAAGGGGAAAAGCCTACCCTGCAAGGTACGCTAGGAGGAAAAAGAAGAAAGAGGGTGGGGAATGCACAGAAAGCAACATTATTTTCCCCATGCATGCATATTAAGAGAGCAAGGGGAGCTGGCTGAGTATTTAGTCACTGCAGCTCAACAGGCAAAGATGTGGCTGCAGGACAAGGAGATAGTGCTGAAAAACACCCTCAAGCTGCTGATTGGCCGTCCAATGGAGCACTAAGGTTGGTTGGGTATGTTTCCTAAGTGGCCAGTCATCACACTGGGAATGGCAACATACCTAGGAGGATTATATATATAGATACTGTATGCTACAGTAATCCCTGGTTACACCTGTGCATGTACCTTTTGGAGGTGTTATAGAAAAAAAGTATCCAGTACATTGCCCTGTATGTGCAACAGCATCCAGGAGGTTCTTTGGCACAGTGTCCTTCCCAGGCACTGTTTGGGAGTGATGCTTGAAGGCAACTGGAAAGCACCCATGTAACTCCTGTAGCCAATCAGTGGCTGGGAGGACAAAGCTGCACCTGGGAGACCTCCACCCAGCTTCTGTTGTGCCCCCAGGGAGGAACGGAGGTAGCAAAAACAACCTGAACAGTGAGCAAGTATGGTGCTGGAAGCTCACACTCCACCTTCACCAAAAAGGTCCTAAAATGTAAAAAAAAAAAAAATCACCTTCAGTTCTCACCCATCCCTTCTGAAATGCATAAAAACAGACAAAGATTTGCTCACAGACCATTAGTTCACAGACCAGTCTATACACTCATTAGAAGGGAGTGGAGAATATGTGGTCCTCCAGATGTTATTGGGGCTGAAGCTCTCATAATCTCTCTCCATAGGCTTTGCTGGGTGGAACTGATGGGAGCTGCAGTCCACCAAAGTATGAAGAATTACACATCCCTTATGCATACAACAGAATCAAATGATAAAAATCTCTGTCATCCTGAACTGTAGCCGTTTTCTGTACCTTGGTGTGGTGTAAGTAAAGTCATATATTTCAAAGGAGAAAGAAGCTCACTGAAAAGAGAGAAAAAGAATATCAGGAAGAAGGTTAGGTCTGTATACTGAACATTTTTTTTTCTAAAAAAAACACAATCAAACTCAACTTTCACATGGAGCCTGATGTGAATTTCTTTGTTGCTTGGTTCTGCTCTCTGTATATTGGCTGTCTTGCGATACTTGAAATGGTGCCAGAGTTCTCATATTTCTTCTCTTGATGATAAATGTTTCTATTGAACTCAGTATTATTTTTCCCCATTTATTTTCAGATATGATAGTGCATCTGTATCTTCAAACAGAGGCAAGAAGTGAGCCTGAAAGAAATGCTTTATGTATGCCAGTTGTTAACAGTAGCTATCATGACATGAAGCAACTGATTAAAGCAAAAATAAACACTATGCATTTATTTGATTCCTTTTTGTATCTGTTGTAAATAGCAAGAATTCAAATATCACAAAGCCATTCAAGTATGGCTTTGTTAAAATTTTTGATATTTATTGATACCTGATCATTTTCTTGCAATTATTTTACACCTGATTTCTCCTCCCAAAAAATTGTTTATTAGATACAGCTGTTTGTTCATAATGACTTCACAGTGCATTGTTGTCAGGAATGTTTCTCCATTTAGTGTCTCCATTATATGGAGTAATCTTGTACTGAGGATTGTTCTGTTGTCCTATAGTGATTGTGGTTTTGTTTGGTTGTTTTATTGGTTGCTAAAATTATCATGAGACCTTTATTGAAGACACTGTTACATGTCCCACCAACCTGAGAAGTTATCTTTGTGGTTACATGACACAGGCCTTTCTCCCTGGAGGTATGCAGATTGTGGAGTCTCTGTCTCTGTTTCTGCAGTGGATCAAAATAGTACAGTATTGTTCTGCCTTGATTTTTTAAAAACTTGTTTTCAAACCGTGTACAAAATTGTTTTAAACAGTTTTATTGCTAATTCTACACCCACATTGGGTGCTCTGGTGGGCAAGGAAATGCAAATAACAAATATTTTTAATAATAAATAAAGACATACATAACAATAAATTCACATTACGTCAGAGCTACATGGCCAACATGACTAACCTCCTGGATTTGAAGATACCGAATTTAGCTGCAACAGAGGAACCTTTAACAAGAGGGAGCTAATGGGCTGGAACTTAACTCTGAGGTTTCTACTTTTAACAAAGGCAAAAAAAAAAAAAATCATTTGGAATACAATTGGCAAGTTTTACCTAAAACCTTTCTAGCTGTAACCTAAAAAGTTTTCCAGACATAACAGTACAGAGACTTCTTGATGAATTGAATATTCTCTGCCTAAGAAAGGGGCAATAAGCCTCACACAGAACAGAGATACCCTGGATCTCAATAGAAGTTACTCTGCTGCTGCTAATGGATTTGAAATTTGAAATTTTATTGCCTCTCTTTTACTTCCTTTGTACCTGGTCCCCGCATGCCCAAGAAGGGGAGTGGCCAATGACTGCCTGCTTTGATACCCTTCAAGACCAACTTAACTGACAACGGAACTAACATCTGAGACAAAATATAGGCCTGTGACTCAAACATTGCGACTTTTCTTTTCTTGTATGATTTTTAATATCTTTGCCTAATAATGAAGCCAGTCAGGCTTCGAAAACTTGCATGATGTATTTTGTGATTTTTAGTTGGTGCAATAAAAGTATCACTGTTCAAATGGATTTTGGAATTTGTTGGACTAAGAACTAAGGAGATTATCAGATGTGGCAAGTATGGTGTGATAACGATGATGGGATACTGCGAGAGTTTCCCTATCAAACGACATTGTCCCCTCGCATTCTCCAAGCATCCCGCTGCCATGAATAAGGTGTTCTTTTTTATTGATGGGCCAAGCTGTCAATTGATTGCAGATGGATTATTTTTTTTTTTGGCGGTGTTGTGAGCATCTGAAACCACTCCTATTATGCTCTCATGAATACAGTGTTACTGGGAGTTCTGAACCTCCCCATTTTGCTGGCAAATCGTAAAGTGTGCTTCAGTGCATGTGTGTTCATCTTCTTTGTTAGTTTTGGTGTTTTTTAAAGAACTGCTGAGATCACACTCCACAGCAAACATGGAAGTAAACAGCACTGGCGATCGTGCTCTGATAATGCTGCGGCTGCTCTTTCTCATTATTATAGCAACATGTGATAAAAGGGTTATTGTTGCTGGACACTCACACTTTTAAATATAGTGGGACAAAAACATTTTTAGAGGCTTGTCTCATTCATTGTGTACTTAGTAATTATATTACGTTGCTCCAAATAAGTGTGCAAGGTGCTGAAGATTTGCTATTATGGATAAATCTGGATAATTTTTGAAACTGAATCTAGACATAATTACACAAAGACAGCCCAGTTATTTTCAAGTGGGATTACTCTCTTTTAAATTCCACTTTCCAATCACTCTTGAATTTCAGTATTAGTCCTCTGTAAACAAGGGGGCATTTGTGTAGTATGTGGGGAAATAATCATTGTAATGTAAAAGCAATCTTGTGTACCTCATTCACATCCTAAGATAAGTCTAGGGTTTTCCCCTGCATGCTTTTGTTCTCCCAAAATTCCCTTTCTCTTATTTCACTGGGCACTTCCAGCCAACTGGAGTGCTGGGTCATTCAACACATGACCTAATTTAAATTTTATTACTTTGTGTAAGTTCTCTTTTAAGTTTGAGTCTCCATGAGGCTGTAGCCATCTTATGCCATCTTCATTTTAAGCCTTCTTTCCTGTAACCATGCAATGATGTTTACCATGCAGCCTGTAGGCTGGGTGAGTTTTTCCTACCCTAAATACCATTAGTTAGTTAGGAACCTCTTTTTTAAAGTTTGTTTTAGTATGTAGATTGAGATTGATATACATTCAGTCAACTTTGATTTGCATTTTAAACTGACTCCTTTGTTTTGTAATGAGTCTAATTTAACTGAGTGATCTCAGACTTCTGAATACATTTTTTAAATGTTAATTGAGTGTAAGTCAGCATTCTTAAGTTTGCACTCTGCATGAAGTTAAAAGTAAATGAATGATTTTTAACTCTCTTTTTTAAAGGAGATAATTCTTGTTGCTTTTTAAAAGGACTAGATCCTGGAAATTTTAATACAATTTTATTTTTTAGACTCATTACTCCTACAATTTGGACTCTTTATCTTTGGGTATACAACACTAATAATTTCTTACCATGCTGAGTGGGGCCGATGGATGTCATAAGCCAAACTGTATGGAGAACAAGAGGCTCCCTATCCTGGCATGCATAGTTCAAATCTTAGAAGAGGGACCATGGGCATTACAAGATATATGAAAGGATTGCTCCACAAACATACGTGTCTTCATTAATGTCATTTTTTCCTTTCTAAAAATGTTATTAGAGTGTGTGAAACATATTGATAAATAGTGGCATTAAACTTCATTCTTTCTCCCAGGTATTGCTGGCATGTCAAAGGAATAGTGTAGATATAACAAGAGTAACCAGGAAACCAGCCAGACCATGAAGGTTATGTTGACAGTTTACAATATGTAATTCTTCCCCAAGGTGCACTTGTGCATCTGTTTTAGAAATATTCCTGTTATGCATGTGGCCTGAAAGATATTTGAACAGGTGAGTATCCAGGATACATATTTTAACTTCTGTGTCTTTTAAAATAAATAAATCAAAATAATGACAAACATGTTACTGGGTGTCAAGAAAAGGCTAGTTAAGACATATTGGCCCAGATTAAGTATTGATAAATTATTTGGAAATGAACTGTGAAATTTTATGAGAAGTTATTTCAACAACACACCTTTTAACACTTTTATAGAGTCATGTTGATAGATTCCTTTGTCCTTTCCCCTTTTTGAAACGTCTATGGGCTACTTCATGCATTTGTGTAATTTGAATCCCAATATGCAACAATCTTCAACAAATTCACATCTGAGGCCCAAACTAACCATACTTCCAGACAACCTAAGACTGATCTCCTGAGAGGTCCCCTCCTCCCCATATATACCCATGGAAGACTGCTAATTTCATCCAAAGTCCTGGATTGGGAGATGTATTACATATATCAGGACTGCCCAAATTTCTGCCAGACGTACCTGAGGACAATGCCATTGCTATACATCCTGCTATAGCTGAACTCTTTTCTGCCATACACACACACACTCCATTGACCATAAACTGGGTGGGTGGTGTGGTTGCACCAGATTAAAAGCTGGGTTTGGTGAGGAGATTTTGATCATTGCTCAATAGGTACAAAATTTTGACTTCAGCAACAACCAAACAAAAAATGGAATATGATGTGTTAAGTTGGACTTACCGGTACATCATCTCTCTCTCTCTCTGGCTTTTCTTCACAAACGAAGATTCAGGAAGGACTCATCCTGCGGTTTCTGCAAGCACGTTGATGACTGAAAAGGCCAATCCGAGATAAACATGTCCGGTTGCAGAAAGCACAGCAGAAGGTCTCTTTGGGTGATGATTCTGGGTTGTGATTCTTTCTGTGTTGTCATTACCCTTCAGGACTTGTTCGGCGCGAGCTCTCAAATAAGGCTGCAGCATTGTGGATAGTGTGTCTCCATGCCTCCCAATGTGAGGCCAGGCCAGATCATTGTTGGTGATCAATTTGGCTGAGCCTGAGATGTTGTTTCAGGGAGTCCTTGTATTGCTTTTTTGGAGCACCCCTCTTACGCTGACCCGTGGCGAGTTCACCGTAGAGTACTATTTTTGGGAGGCAATGGTCCTCCATCCTAGAAATATGCCCTGCCAAGCACAGCTGTGTTCTCAATATCATGGCCTCAGTGATCCCTGCTTGCTCAAGGACAGCAACATTCATCACATAATCAGTCCAGTGTATATTTAGGATTGTGCATATACAGCGCTGATGAAAGTGTTCAAGGAGTTGTAGGTGGTGGCGATAGGTGACCCATATTTCAGACCTGTAAAGGAGAATAGACAGTACAATGGCTCTATACACACTGATTTTTGTGCTTCGCCTCAGGTGTTTATTACTCCAGACTCTTTCGTAAAGTTTTCCAAATGCGCTATATGCCTTTGCTAATCTGTGATTGATCTCTTTGTCAATCTTGGCATCTGAGGAGATGATGCTTCCCAGGTAGGTGAACTGCTGAATGAACTTAAGCACAGATTTGCTGATGGCAAGGTGGGGATGGTGGTGTTTATCCTGTGGTGCATGCTGGTAGAGAACTTCCATTTTCTTCAGGTTGACTTCCAGCCCAAACAGCTCTGCAGCTGTTGCGAAGCGGGATGTCACTAAAAGGATACTAGCCTTCATAGGGAAAATGGCACGGGAGACAGATGGGGAACATCTCTTCTTTTCCCCAGACAATTGTCCATTATGGATTGCTTCCTTGTTCAGTTTCCTTAGTGGAGAAGTAGAATATAGCAACTTGTGGCATGCATCTATTTCCCCACCCCACATCTCAAGAACCCACTTCAGTTGTACATAAATGGTTTAGATAAGAAAAATAGAGTGCTAGGGAAGTCTTTAGCAGTTGTCTGATCAAATTAGCAGGCTCCACATAGCATAGTGTAAAACAAAACAAAAAAGAGGATGATTGGTCAGAAATCTCCCAGGGAATAAGTCTGACCTAGACATGTGTCTTTATACAATTGCTAGTCCAAGTAAAGTAGACCCAGTGAGTCAATAGGATTTATGTATATGTCAGCTTGCCATTCAACAACTGATTCAATGGGTCTAATCTAATTAGGACTAGCAATTGGACTTAAGCCTTAGTCACACTTAGATAAGGTAGTCAGCTGGGACAAAATTCTTTGCTTTTGGCTATGGCCATGCACTATCTGTTCTTATCAGTTTAAGACTTAGATAAGGTGTGTTGAAATCTGTGGGTGAAGTAATGTCCTATTGATCTCAGTGGGTCTACTCTAAGCATGAGTAAATAATATCAGATCCACAGCAATGTGTAATTTGACCCTGAAAGAATGAAGAGAATGGGATTGATTCAGAGTTAGGTATGTGCAACAGGGGTGGTGTAAGCAGTCCTCCTCAGCAGTCATCCCCAGGACATCCTCCCCAGCCCATCCTCAAATGCTGCACAGGGGTTTGTTGGATCTGCCAAATGGGGCAGTATTTTCAGGGAGCTGGAATGGATGTTCTTGGCAAGAGTCAGGAATGTCTTTCCCCATGATTCCTATTGTACGCACCTAAATCTTGACCCTACCACTGAGTCTGAGATAATCCTAGACAGTAAAGTGTTAGCATATTTTTTAGTGTGATGTTTGAGATTTTATCTTACAAAAGTGTTCTGAACTTTTAGGTATAACTAAGTCCCCCCCGCTTACAAAACAATAATTATAATAATGAGATTGCAAAGCTACTGGTTCAAATGATACTTTGTCATGTGTTGATCATAAATATATACTCAATGACACAAAATATTGATGAAATACTGTTAGCTGTGACTGAATCTTCATGAAAATTGTTGTCTTTTTCATTGTCGTCATCATCATGATGGAAAATAGTGTCTGGTGTCCTGCTAGGGGCAGACATAGGTGTAATTTAAATTTACATTTGTGTATGTCTTTTCATGATCATTGCAGAAGGAGGATTTCATTATCTCCATCACACAATCACCTCCTAACCACTGGATTCACCAACCTCCTGTTGGCCCCCCTCAACACAGTCATGTAGTGACCAGTGGATGACAGGGAGAAGCTGAGCAGTATCTGGCTATGTTCCTATAGGTGGATTAACAGTCATGAAGGCAGTCTCCAAGACTTCCTGGGGTCCTCCATGATAGATAATATATGCATGGAACAGTCAATTAGAGAGATCCTGATTTAATGAGCAAAAACACCAATGGCTTTAGAGAAATAAACTAAGGCTTTATTGTAGGAACTCCATTCTAAGATAGGAAAGTTACTCAGGGTGTTATCCTATGCTAGCTACTTCTCTAGGGAGAACTGAGAGAGTTTTGGGTAGGAGAAGAGGTGGAAACATCCCTAAGAGTATCAGTTTACATCACAGAGGGAGCAGGATAGGTAGACAAGCAGGGAGGACAATGGGTCACTCAAACTATCTAACCCTCATACTACTGCCCACTCTGTGGCATTCTTAACTCTTCAGTGCTAAGCATTGTTGCACTTCTAACACTCCAGTGGTCCTGAAGGATGATAGCATCATTCTGAATCCAGCTGTTCAATATATACATGAAGCCACTGGGAGAGATCATCCGGAGGCATGGGGCGGGATGTTATCAGTATGCTGATGAGACCCAGATATATTTCTCCATGTCTCGGTCTTTAGTTATGACTTCAGATGGTGTCTCTTCTCTCAGTGACTGTCTTAGGGCAGCAATGGACTAGATGAGGGAAAACAAATTGAAGCTGAATCCAGACAAAATGGAGGTTCTCACAGTAGCAGCCCTGAGGTAATACCTGAATGGAGGTATTAGGATACAACCTCCAGTCCTGGACAGGGTCATGCTCTCCTTCAAGGACTGTGTTCACAGTCTGGGGGTACTCCTGCACTCCTCACTCCAGATGATGAATCATGTAAATGTGACCGTCAGGAGTGCCTGTTATCAGCTTCAGCTGATCTGCCAGCTGCGCCCTTTCCTGGAAGTTGGGGACCTTGAGACCGTGGTACATGCTCTGGGAACCTCCCATCTTGATTTCTGTAATGCACTCTACATGGGGCTACCCTTGTGCTTGGTCCAGAACTTCAACTAGTACAGAATATGGCTGCCAGACTGGTCTCAAGTACATCTAGAAGAGACCATATCACACCGATCTTAAGATCACTTCACTGGCTGCCCATTAGTTTCTGGGCCCAGTACAAGGTGTTGGTTATCACCTTTAAAGCCCTAAATGGCTTGGGTCCAACCTATCTTCAGGACTGCCTCCTTCCATATAATCCTCCCTGT
The DNA here is from genome assembly GCA_030847615.1 of Gambelia wislizenii. Classification (NCBI taxonomy): domain Eukaryota; kingdom Metazoa; phylum Chordata; class Lepidosauria; order Squamata; family Crotaphytidae; genus Gambelia; species Gambelia wislizenii. The sequence goes on along the minus strand of JAUMIR010000001.1, from coordinate 152,443,053 downwards.
GCACTCAGCTCCTCTGGGAGGAATTTACTACAACCTTTAAAAACTAGGCGTCCTTCAACCTCCCAGAGGACCTTTTCGGCTATTGCTCCCAGATTATGGAACAGCCTGCCAGATGAGGGTCATCACATCACCACTCTAAATAGCTTTTAAAAAGCTCTTAAGATGGATCTCTTCTGGCAGGCCTTCCCTGAATAGATACCCAGCCATCAGAAATTTATTTATCCCGATCCCGCTACAGCCATCGTCTATTGTTTATTTTTACTATTTTTAAGTATGTTTTAAAATTTTTGAATTATTTAATTGTATTTTAAGAGGGGGGTGGGATGGAGGTTTTGAGGGTGTATATTTTAATGTTGCAAGCCTCCCCAATTGCGTTTTGTAGAGGGCCAGGATATAAATAATAATAATAATAAGAATAATAAGAATAATAATAAGAAGAAGACAGCTGGGTGCTTCTTGGTTACTCCTGACTTTCTCTGGCCTTTACACAGCTGGGTCGGCATTGCCCCTGCTAGGAGAACAACGAGTCCTTTGCATTGGGAGAGGACAGACAGGCATAGTTCAGCCTTTTGTAACACAATACTAGGAACTTTATGCTAAGTCTCCCATGTAGGATCTTGGACAATCTTCCTTCCTGTACTTCAGATACTGTCTGAAAATATACATTATTCACTTCAGTGCAACAATTACTGTACTATAACCCTCACTTTTGAATAGATGGCTGGACTCTCATTTCTGTACTTTAGAAACTCCTCACACACATACTCACAAACTTTCTTTCTGTCTCCCTGACACAAACATACTGTGTCTCAGCTTATTCAAAAGGATGCCTGGGGTTGTGTAGTTACTCTGTCAGTAGATTTTAGTACCCATCGTTTGTGCCTCCCTGAAACCCATGCTCTGGAAGAAGTGATTACATTTAGAAGTGACATTTAGAAGTGGCAATGCTTCTCCTGCAAATTGCTTGTCACTTAAAATAGATTGTTGATACTGTGTCATCAAATGATAATGTAGGATATAATTAGTCCTTTTCAAAATTTTCTGCCTTTAAATACAGAAATTATACACATTAGGCATGCCTCTCAAAAAAATACGATGTATCAAGGCATGCAAATCACTGTGTCTTTATAAATATTTTCTTAGGAAGCAGAACATTCTATTAATACAGAACCAATCAAAAAGAGCAGCCATTAACACCCACAGGGTCATTCCTTAGCCATCTTGTTGACGGCAGTCATTTTCATGATGAAATGTCAGATACAGTCAGAGTCTTAGAGATAACTCAGAAGTTCTATTTTGTGAAAGCTTGCCGGCCACTCATTGAACTTGCCATTATCGAACTTTTTTTTTTCTAGGGCGAAGGTTAGAAATATTGCAAGTTTGGCAGCAGAAAAATAAAAACAGTGAATACTTTCAGATCTTTTCCTCTCTGTACATTCTTAAACAGAGCCCTCCAGCTTCATAATAACAATTTCCATTAAGGATGCAATCAAAAGTGTTGTTGAGAAGGAAGTATCCCTCCTTGCTCCCCCCCAATATGGCTGCATCTGCACTGCCAAAAAATCCAGTTTGACACCACTTTAACTGCCATGGTTGTGTGCTATGCAGTTCTTGAATTTGTAGTTTTGTGAGATGCTTAGCCTTCTTTGTCAGAGAGTTCTGGTGCCACAACAAGCTACAAATCCCAGGATTCCATAGCAGTGAGCCAGGACAGTTAAAGCAGTATCAAACTGGATTATTTCTGCAGTGCAGATGCAGTCCATGGGACCTGGAACTTGGGATTCAGGCCAAAATGTTTCCTAGACTGGTAGTGGGAATCTTGCAGCCTCATGGGGCCATTTATGCACTTCTTTGTCCTCTCCAAACCTCTAAATCCCTCTTCATTTTTGCAAAAAATGACAATTTTCACTCCCCAGTGACATAACATATTTTAAATGTTATCTTAAGTTATTTATATCCTGGATTCAAGGTGTCTTATAACATATTAAAACAAAGTATAGGTAAAAAAATATTAATACAAATATTTAAAAACCCAAAGAATTCTGTTTAAAAACACAAATTAAAAATGATAACAATATAATCATATTAATGATGGTGGTGGGATTGAGAGAAAGCCCTCCCCTAAATGTCTTAAAACTCAAACAGACCCATATAGAGAGATAACAGTCTTTCAGATAGTCTGGACTCAAGCCATAGAGGGCTTTAAAGGTCATAACCAACAGCTTGATTTCTGCCTGAAAGTGGAATTATAGCTAGTGGAGCTATTTTAACAAGGAAGTTGAATGCTCCCTATAAACAACCCTAGTCAGTAGCCTGGCCACAGCATTTTCACATTTGAATTTTCTGAACAATTTCGAGAGGCACATGGAGTGCATTACAATAAACCCAATGGAATTTAATCAAGGCATGTGTCACAATAGCCAGATCTGACATCTCAAGGAATGGCCACAGCTGGTACACCAGTTGATGCTGTACAAAGACACTCCTGGCCACTACCAAAACCTGGGCATCCAGGCTGAAATCTGCATACATGAGTATGCCAAAGCTGTGAACCTGAGATTGCAAGGGATGTGTAACCCCATCCAGCACAGGCTGACTCCTTATTCTCTGATCTGCCTTTTGACTGACCAGGAGCACTTGTGTCTTGTCTGGATCAAGCTTTAATTTCTTTACTCTCACCTAGTCCATTATTGACAACAGACATTGGTTTAGCACAGAAACAGCATCCTTGGAATTGGATGGAAAGGAGAGATAGAGTTGAGTGTCAGCAACATAGTGATGACACCTAATCTCCAAATTCTAAATAACCTCTCCTAGCAGTTTCATATAGATGTTAAATATCATCATATAGATGTAAAATAGCATGAGGGGGGGAAACTGAGCCGAGGAACCTACAGACCAATCAGTGGCAGCACTAGGGGGTGTGAAGAGACCAGGTGACACCATCAGGGGTAGTGATGACATCAGCCTCATTGAGGCTGTAGAGACCAATAGCTATAGGGCTGAACAGGAATCCTCCAGCACCTTCTGAGTTCTCCCCTCTGAGAACTGGAACCACTCTAGAACAGTGTCCCAAGTCCCAGGAAGGTAGCTCAGAAGGATACCATGATTGATAATATTGACTTTCGCAGCCCAGGATAGATAGATAGATAGATAGATAGACAGAAAAACAGATTTTACAAAAGAGCTGCTGGATCTTTAAGAGGTGCCTCTCCCTCCCCCCCCCAAAAAAAAAGGTTTCAACTAAGCTCTGCTTCTCAAAGTGAAAATTGTAATATGCTATTTTTGTCATGGATGTTTCCCCCTTTCAGCTACCAACAAAGTGACAGGAGAAAATGCTGAGGTGCTGGTGCTGCCACCAAACCACTCCTCCTGCTGGTCAAAAGGGGTTAGCTGGGCTTCTGGGGGTTGCTGCTGCTTTTTTGGGTGGGAGGTGGCTCTTCCTCTGGCAGCCTAGCCTGGGAGGCAAGCTGAACAGCACCCAGCTCTCTCTCTGTGTGTGTGTGTCTGTGTGTGTGTGTGTGTGTGTGTGTGTGAGTGAGTGAGAGAGAGAGAGAGAGAGAGAGAGAGTGAACAAGTGAGCACACCCATCCATTGGAGGGAGAAAACAGAAGAGAGAGACTGTGGTGGCATTGATTCCCTGAAGACATGGGAATAAAACCAAGCCTTAGGTTTCCCCCATGCATCCCTTCCTGAACAATACAAATTACTTATCCTTTGAGTTCCAGCTGGCAGCACTTCACTTTTACACCTGGCTTGCTTGGCCTTGGGTTGTATTGTTGTATTGACAAAGACACTAGAAAGTGGATGGATCTCCCACCTAAAGCACATTGACCACCACCCCTGACCACCCAAAATAATCATAAAAGTGCAAATGAACTTTTACACAGCAAAGGATAGTGCTACAGAAGTAGGAAAGGAGGACAATAACAGTTTGTGTGTGTATGTGAAGTCAAAGGCTTTCACAAGAGGGACCCATAGGTTTTCCTTGTTTTGTTTTCTTTTTCCAGCCTGTGAGGCTGTGTTCTGGAAGAGTTTATTTCTGATGTTTCACCTTCATCGGTAGCTGGCATTTTCAGAGATGCCAGCCACTGATGCAGGCAAAACGTTGGAAATAAACTCTTCCAGCACACGGCCTCACAGCCTGGGAAAACCTATAGATTTTTGTTGTTGTTGTTCGTTAGTAAAAAAACAAACCTCACTTTTAAAGCAGTCTCCCACAAGACAACAGAATAGCCACAACGTCATGTGGTAAACCCCAACAGAAGGTGCTGTTATTCTGATGCAATTCCGATTCACTGGCCTCATGCAATAAGCCTAAAATATTTTGGGGTTGAGGTTATTAAAGTGCTTGGTAATGTTTGATGTGAATTTTTTTCCACATTTCAGGATTTTTCTTGATAAAAAAATTAAAAACTTTTTTTGTGCAAGAAGGCCTTTTTTGTGTAAACCTTCCTCTGTAGTTTCAGGCAAAATGGATTCTTTTCTTTATATTTTTTTCCCCCTGTGGTGTGTCCCCTTTTCTCATAAAGAATGAGAGAATTTCCAGTCCTCACTGCTAAATCCCCTTTCCTCTTCAGGCAGACATTTACCAAAGCCTGCATTAAAAAAAAAAAAAGTATTTACTTTCTTTCTCTCTCTCTCTCTCTCTCTCTCTCTCTGGCTTTTCTTTGCAAACAAAGATTCAGGAAGGACTCATCCCGCACTTTTTGCAAGCACGTTGATGACTAAAAAGGCCAATCTGAGATAAATAAGTCCGGTTGCAGAAAGCAAAGCATCCTTGGGTGATTTTTCAGGGTTGTGATTCTTTCTGCATTTTCGTTTCTCTTCAAGACTTGTTTGGCGTGAGTTCTCAAATAAGGCTGCAGCATTGTGGATAGTGAATCTCCATGCCTCCCGATGTGAGGCCAGGGCGGATCATTGTTGGTGATCAATTTGGCCAAGCCTGAGATGTTGCTTCAGGGAGTCCTTGTATTGCTTTTTTGGAGTGCCCCTCTTATGCTGTCCCGTGGCGAGTTCACCGTAGAGTACTATTTTTGGGAGGCGATGGTCCTCCATCCTAGAAACATGCCCTGCCCAGCGCAGCTGTGTTCTCAATATCATGGCCTCAATGCTGGTGATCCCTGCTTGCTCAAGGACAGCAACATTCGTCACATAGTCAGTCTAGTGTATATTTAGGATTGTGCGTATACAGCGCTGATGAAAGCGTTCGAGGAGTCGTAAGTGTTGGCGATAGGTGACCCATGTTTCAGACCCATAAAGGAGAATTGACAGTACAATGGCTCTATACACACTGATTTTTGTGCTTCGCCTTAGGTGTTTGTTACTCCAGACTCTTTTATAAAGTCTTCCAAATGCGCTATATGCCTTTGCTAATCTGTGATTGATCTCTTTGTCAATCTTGGTATCTGAGGAGATTATGCTTCCCAGGTAGGTGAACTGGTGGATGGACTTGAGCACAAATTTGATGGCAATGTGGGGATGGTGGTGTTCGTCCTGTGGTGCAGGCTGGTAAAGAACTTCCATTTTCTTAAGGTTGTGGAAGAAAAACAGGGGTGGAGTAACCAAACTTCTCTTAAAAGGCAATTCCACATCCTGGAACACCCATCAAGGAGTTGCTTTCTTGTGTCCTCAACAAACATACCTGCGAAGTTTCTCAGTCCTGGAAGGAAACAGGTGGTTGTGTACAGATTTTGGCAACCTGAGACTACTGAACATAGAGGGGGAGACACTCCTCCTACCCATAGTACCAGAAGGAAATAAATGTACCCAGTGATGACCTACTTCGCAATTGTGATTAAGCTTCACCTTTCAGGCAAAATGGAGGTATTAGGAGCCATAGCACTGGGGGAAAAACATTAAAGTAGCAGTCATACTCAACATCTTGAGAACCCTTCCAACTCCCTCCTGCTTCTTTTTTCCCTCCTTTCCCTTTCAAGTACTGCTTTGTGTCGCCTCATGTACAGTAGAGCCTGTCAATCTGTTTGCTCTTTGCTCTGAATATATGACATTTTCTCAAACGAACAGCAGTAATGCCAGGTGGGGCATTTTAGAAAATATCCATGGTGACTTAAAAAGTAGGGAGTGAATGGAGAGACAAAAGAGTATATCCTTATACTTTATGAATTGCCATTCTGAAATTCAGTGTTTTGAAGAATTCTCTCTTTATGATATGTGAGTCAAGATGTTATACCTCTAGATCTGGCAGATATATCTACTTGAGAAGAAATAAAAAAGCTTTCAGAAATAGCCAATTGATCTACTTCATATATTTGCGCATGTGGAATGCATAATAGATTTCAGTGAGATGCTGAAAATAAATCCACCCTTGAGGCAATAACATACATAATTCTCTCAGTTCTCAGTCTATCAGAGCCTATCATGTGTTATGTGTCTCTTACACTTGTAGAAACCTGTCATGTTTCGCTCAAACCATTAGCTACATGGCTGGATTATAAATCCATCATATAAAACCATTTTTGCAACCTCAGTGAAATGGTATTGTTTTTACAAGTTCTGCCTATATGTATGTTATATCCTTTATAGCTAATGTTCCACTATGTACAAGCACTGGTATTTGTCTAAGCCCACCTTTTGGAAGTTGACATGTGTTCACAAAAAGAGACATACAGTCCAATATGTACTGGATGATTACACTTTTCAGGACTGTGATGCAGTTCCCTTTGTAACTGTATCTTGACTTCACTCAAGAAGGATTTGGTCTCCTCCTCCCCAATTGATTACAACTACATCACATAGCATGAGTACTGAAATGACATATATGAAATTGTGTGGCACTCTTGTGAATTTCAATTTGAATGATAAACGCATGCCTGTTTCACCCTACACATGTGTGCTGATGCCCCCCCCCCATGGGTTAGGTCAGGGGTTGGCAATATTTCTGGATTTTAAAATGTTGAATTCAGAAATTGTTAGTTAACCTATTGGGGGGTGTATGATTGTGGGGACAAAGCTAAATCCAAAAGAGGTAATAACCATCTCCTCAGCTGCAAAATGGAGAAAAACTGTAATGCCTTTGAAACTCATTCTTTGTTAAAGAAAGAACAATAAAGCTGTTCCTAAAAGTCCTGGGGCTGGTTTACACGGCAGATTTATTGTGGCAACCTGCGCTTTAATTCTTTTCCGCATGTGTGCCAGTCAGGTTTTTTTTCTAATTATGCCGCTTTTTCATTCAGACTTGAAAAAAGGGGGGCATGGCCTCCCAAGCAGAGGCAGGCTTTATGGGGAAGGGCATAGACCTTTCTTTGCAGCCCTGCATTTTCGAGCTAAAGAAAGACTCACAGATTGCCAAAATAGCAGGGGGGAAGATCAAAGAAGTGGCTCTCTCTCTCTCTCTCTCTCTCTCTCTCTCTCTCTAAATCTGCCTGTGAATGAACTCAGTCACTGCCCAAAGCAGAGGGACAGCAATCTCTCTGCTGAAAGACATTTCTGCCATGCCGAGGATCCTAAGGTGAACCTATCAGAGATTTTTTCAGCACGATTTGTTTAGTCAGGGTTCACAGACTTGCAAAATAGCAGAGGATTTTTGACTCTCCCTCCCTGGTCCCCCTCCCCGCCTCTCTCTCCCTCTCCCAAGCAGAGCTGACAGATGGGAACTTTATGACTGAAAGGTCTTGGAAATCCTTTTTCTTGGCAGATTTGCAAAATAGCAGAGAGAATTTTTCAGAGTTTCCTGAACGCTACTGAACTCAGGCCCCCTCTTTTAAGCCCACCCCTTGCAACATAGCAACCAATCACAATGCAGATCTGCTTCAACCCTTAATGGAATGGTAATTTACACTGCCAATAAAGCGCAAATATACCTGCACATTGCAAATATACCTGCAAAAGTAGCCACATCCCTTGCCACGCTATATTTGGGTGTTTTACCTTCCCCCTTCTGAATGAGGCGATGCTGTGCTGCGATCCGTGTGAACTATGAGCTATCTTAGAGGTATATTTAGAGGAATATTTGCCCATGTAAATGACCCCCTGGGGAATGTTGTAATGTGTCTGTCTATAGCCACATAGCCAGATGCTTTTCAATCATTCCTCACTCTTCATCAGCCACTACAAAGCTATGGAGTGGGGAGCCACAAGAAAAAAGTTGATTGTCTGTGGGTTTTAGTCTTTCCATGTAGAGAGGCCTGGACTTCCCAGGTGGCTGGCACATGGACACCATATAAGGGAACTTCACGCCTCTTTCCTTCCTACCTTTTAATTGGGTAATAAATTATCTTCAAAGTAAGCTTTGAGGAAAAGAGCTCGGACGTTAACTTACTTTTACAACCCAGTGTTATCTTGCTATCGGTATTTTTTTACATGGTAGCTTGCTTTGATGTATTTTACATCCCTACTGTTAAGTTTCTACTGCACTAGAAACTTAACCTACACTTTTGATCCTAGGGATTGATTGTATCACAGACTGATGGTTAGCAAATGGTTAACTATGCCTACATGACTCTTAAACTATATAAGGTGTAACCCCTGAATGTGGGGGGGGCGGAGTCTGAGCCTGCCTGCATTCCTTTCCTGATGTCCTTTATCTGAGATGCAGCCTCGAGGAGAAGCCTCCATTGTTCTTTTGCTAATGTCTCTGTGTTAACATTCAAACCCTGAATAAATTTGTGTAGCATTTTGCTCACTTTCATCATGCTTCTGTGTTACTTGCTGTAACATCTGGCATCCGGAACAGGGACTCTCAGCTTTTCTCAACCTGGAACCAGGACTCTCAGCTCTTCTCACCACATGAAACAGACCTCTTCCCATCTTACCTCACTCTGGCATGAGCTAAAGTGGCCACGTATTCATTAGATAACCTAATCCGATTCCCCCCCCCCAGGTAAGTCATGGGTGCTTTCTTGTCAGGAGAACAGGAGAAGCATGCAGAGGAACTTTTATTTCTTTTACATAGGATAGGTCACCATCCTTCCTGGGATGCAGTTCAAAGGCTGGTCCTTGAACTTGGGGAAAAATGCCCCTGGTATCCCCAGAAAGGGTCCCTACAGCTCCAGGATTGGGAGAAATTAGGAAGGGCATTACATGCAGAACCTAGGGCTTCAATTGAAACCTTGCAGATGTTGCATCTTTGTCATTATGCAGTGGAAAAATTTGGCTGTGAATTGAAAACTATAAAGCTATCCACTTCTCCTGCAACTTATCAATCCACCTTGTTTGTACCTCCACTGCCTGCCATTCCAGCCAATGAATTACAAAACTCAAAAAGCCATAGTGCATTGCAAGAGATGGCAGAAGAATGTAAAAATGACCCTGCCCTTCTGGCTGATGAGTTAACAGAGATGCTTGCCATGCCAGAAACAGAATGGGACACTTTCCCTTATTCAGTCATAAATGAGCCTGAGCAACAAATGTGCCACATGAAAACTCAAGATCATTTAGTCAAACCTGTAACTCAAGAAGGAATGGATGAATCTTGCCAGGATGATAGGAATTGCAGTGGTGATAGGGATTCAGATTGGGAGGATTCAGAGCTCTCCAACTGGGAGAATCTCAATTTTGACCCCCCTGTGGCTTGCATGGCCTCTGCCAAACAGCCATCTATCCACAAACCACGCCATAAGCTCCAAGTGGTTTGGAAAACCTTACCTAGGAAGGCAAAGCCTCGCTCTAAGAAAGTACAGGCAAAGCCCTGCCCCACAGAGACATCAGAGAAAAAAGAAGTGACTTTTAAAACACCCCCAAATGTGACCAACTTGTGTACCACCCCAAAGCAGTTACTGGAATGGCATAGCAGACGCCCAGATGGCACAAGCCAACTCTCTGCCTTGAACAGAGTAAGCAATGCTTGTGAAGCTGAGATAGTGTCACCCCCACAGACTCAAATTTCAGGGAAAATCCCCCTAGAATACACAGGCTTTCCTTTAGGAACAAATCTACAGGATGGAACACAGGACAGAACATCTAAGGTGAAGGGTGAATATATTTTTTGTGTGTGTTTTTAAAATTAATTTAGCCCTTATGGAGTCCACACATTTGGGAGGTCCCAGTAAACCAACTCTGTTCTCAGAACCTCCAGATTTGGAAGTTCCCTGTCTAGCAACCTTGAAATTCATGCTGAAAGGTCCTGATTTACCAGATCTGCCCATTAGTCTAAAAGATCATCCAAATGAGCCCCAAATGGGAAATGTAAAGGAGGAACCTGATGCGAATCTTTTGCAAGCCTCCCCCCCCCATGGGAACCCCTCAGCACAACAGCCTTGATGCCCCCCATCACAGGGAATACACCCCAGAGGGTGAGAGCACTCAGAAAAGGGAAATAGTGTGTTCAACTCCCACAACAGCAGTTTCTCTCCTGATTTTGGATGAGGGCACCCAAACCTTTGGTCAGAAAGCAGAAGTCCCCAGTAGAAACTTTGTGGACTACAATGCCCATGAGGCAGCAACTCCTCTAGTTTCCTTCACAATGGCAATATGCAGCTCAAATTTAACTACAGCCATAAGCGCAATGGCATCAATTGCCAAACACCACTTGCTGCAAACCTCAGCCAGTCCACAAAAAGGCACAATATTTTGTCCCCATGAGTGCCCCCCTTCTTGAAAGTGTTCCTGGAAACCCTGAACAGACCAAAGCATGAAAATTTCATTTCCTCCTTGCTATTCCTCAGAAGCTGTCTGAATAGAATGGCAGACCTCCAAATGAGATTGCCCTAGCCTTTCAAAGGCAATCAGAGGCTGAGACAGTGCTACAGTCACTATTTGTGATGATTGAGCAGATCTCTCTTGACTGGAGAGATGCCAAATCTTATGGGAATTTGCATCCCCCATAAAACATTATTGTTAACAAGTTTATCCCATGAATGTTTTTCCATGAATGTATTTTTTCTTTTGTAATAGTTGAGTGAGAAAATTCAAGGTATATATATTTTTTCTGTTTGGAATGGTATCTTGTAAGGAAAGAAGTCCTCACTCAGTTGTAAATAGTTTTTGTGCTTTTCTTTTGTCTTTTCTCTCTATCATGCAAATTTGGGCATCTGGAGGCCCCAGACTCAAGCATGCAATTCTAATTGGGAAAATCTTTTCTTTTTTAAGGGTGAAGGAGGAAGTCAGAGCATGCATTCTGACATCCCATTGAGATTCCCTGATCCTTTCCAGTCATAGCTGACCCATGAAATTTTGCTGCCTGAAGTTCCCCAAAGTTACATGTTAACAACTGAAATTCGATTTTCATTGGGATTTTTGTTAAATATAGTAATTGGTTTTAGATACTTTTGCATTCTCAAACAGTTCTTTCATGAACTCCCACCTTTGTAAGCAACTTCTCTTGGGAAAGAGAATTCCATTGTTTTAAGAGAATTGCTCTATTTTCCATTTGAAGTCTTAGTCCTTTGACTAGATGTCTAGAAGCCTTGACAATGACCCCTTTGATCTTTGGGAACTCCAATAACAGCTTTGTTCTTTGCAGGTCATAGTAAGCCAGCAGAATTTGTGTTCCTTTTAGTCATTCTTTTTGCTTGTTGTTATTGTTGTTAGTTGGTTTTCAGTTTAGTTAAATGAGTTACTCAAAAGCCAATGATATTTTGGTTGGTTGTCCCTCAGCTATTATTGCCTTGAACTTTTTGCATAATTTCTCTAAGTTTCTCTCAGTATTCCATAAGACAGAAGACTGAGCCTGAAACTCCTAGAAATTGCCATTTTTTGGACTGTATGCTGCAGTGGAACATACACAATTTTCTATCTGCTTTCCTGATATCATCTCCACAGCTGGGGAAGGAAACCCCTAGAAGACTGCTCAACTTATCCTTATTAACTTGCATAGTTTGTCTTTGCTTTTGTTTTAGAATTTTGTTCTTTTCTACACAATTGACATAGATCTAATATGCATTGCTTTTCCAATTACAAAAACAGGAATTTGAATCCAACCCTGAGGCAAGGTTGGGTAATCTTGAGGGCATCCAGACTAACCCCAGATTGAAAACTTCATGTTTTTGAAAAACAAACAAAAAGGGAGGACAGTGCTTCCTGGTGGTCATTCAGTCAAACAGCAACTACATATCACACTATTTACTATGAATTATTAACTTTTTCTGATTTTTCTCCCTATACAGAAGCATTTTTGGCACCTTTTTCCCTCCCATGATCACAGGTTTTGAATTGCCAGCTTCCAGATCCTTCGTGGAAAGGTCCTGATCCTGAATTTCAATCTCCAGCCTGCAACAAGTGATTCCACATCAACCAAAACATTGCCCAGTAACATGGGAAGACATTAAAGGGTTGACTAATAAAGACATTATAGGACTGATCAATAAAGACATTAAAGGACTGATTAATAAAACACTAAGTATTTTGACAGACCAAAATCAAGAACAAACCCTGTTGCTATATTGGCCCTAATCACAGCAAAATCTTTGTTAATAACTACTTGTTTTCTCTTAATCTGTGTCAATCTTGTTTCTAGTAATTCTTTATCTGATTGTTTCTCATATAATGTATGGATTCAACTTACACAAATAAGTAATGTGTCTCATTTTTGTCTGTTAACTCAGTTATATTAATTGTTCTTTTGATTATGCTCATATTATGTTCTCCAGACCCATTCTATTCAATTGCAAGCTAATTATGACCCCAGTGTTGCAGACCTCCCAGAGGGCCTTCTCTTCTACGGCTCCCAGACTTTGGAATGGCCTGCCAGATGAGATCCGTCTTATCACTACTCTTTATAGCTTCAAGAAAGTGCTAAAGACGGATCTCTTCTGGCAGGCCTTCACGGAATAACTTCCTGGCTCAAGTGGACTTGATTGCTTACCCGCCCCCCTGCTGCTATTGCCAGTTTTTTTTTTTTTGTATATTGTATTGTATTTTATCTTTGTTTTAATTCTCTACTAGTTTAATTTAGTTTTAAGGGGTGGGAGGGTTAGGATTGGGAAGGATTGTTTTAAATTGTTGCTGTTTTAATCCTGTTGTACGCCACCCTGGTTGCCAAGCAGAGGGGTGGGTTAAAAATAAAAATGTATTATTATTATTATATGTCCATTTATTGTCTAAAGCGAATGTTTCTCTAGCTGTCAATAGAGCTACTATTATTTGCTTCACCTGCATCATCATAGATGTGAACTTTCGAAGAATATGTGTGGTTTCAATTTAACTGATAACAGCAGAGGTATAGATTTTATAGAGTTTTAGTTTCCTTATTCCTATGTGTTGTGCCTTTAATTCATTCTATCTTTAATTTCCATGTTTTGCAATACTCCACAAGCCATTCCTATCAAAAGACATCAGTTGTTACATTTAAAGAACAACTAAACAATTTGGATCTTAAAAAATAAAGAAGAGGGAAATGTAGAGAGGTCTGGACTTCCTAGGTGGCTGACACACGGACACCATGTAAGGGAACTTCACGCCTCTTTCCTTCCTACCTTTTAATTGGGTGATAAATTATCTACAAAGTAAGCTTTGAGGAAAAGAACTCGGAAGTTAACTTACTTTTACAACCCAGTGTTATCTTGTTATCTGTATTTTCCACATGGTAGCTTGCTTTGATGTATTATACATCCCTACTGTTAAGTTTCTAGCTGCACCCCTTTTGATCCTAGCGATTGATTGTATCACAGACTGATGGTTAGCAAACGGTTAACTATGCCTACGTGACTCTTAAACTATATAAGGTGTAACCCCTGAATGGCGGGGGGGGGGGGAGTCTGAGCCTGCCTGCATTCCTTTCCTGATGTCCTTTGTCTAAGAAGATGCAGCCTCGAGGAGAAGCCTCCATTGTTCTTTTGCTAATGGAGATTTTTACACGGGGCCAAAATGCCCCGTTATTGCCCCGCTACCTCCTCTCCCATTCCTGCCATGGAATAACATAAATCTTTCACACACTCACCTTAATTCCGCAGCAGGAACGGGCTCCCCCTCCCCTTGCTGGCTGGCCGTAAATGCAGCCGTCGTAAGGCTGCTTTTATGACCGGCTGTCTGAAACATTATCACGTTATCACGTGATAACGCCGGACAGTAAATTTAAAAAATAAAACTCCCCTAAACATAAAATCAGTTCACCAAGCACAAAAACACTCTTTAAATCACATAATCAAAACAGGGAGGGTAAAATGAAGGGTGCCACTTACCTGTATGTCCAGATTGTACCAGGAAGTGCTCAGAACAGACCTCCCCTCCACGGCTGTCATTTCGGAACAGGAACGGGGCTCCTGTTCGCACACCCGTGATTGCGTGATAGTGACGGAACGGGAGGTCTATTCATGATGAAAAATTGTGATTACATTGTTCTGGAACAGTCACGGGAGTAGAATGGATGAAGGACAGAACGGGGTCAACGTCGTCCGAAAGGGAAAACCTTTCCCGACCCTGTTCTGTTCCTGCCACGGGATATATAGCCCGTGTGAAAATTTCCAATGTCTCTGTGTGAGCATGCAAACCATGAATAAATCTGTGTAGCATTTGCTCACTTTCATCATGCTTCTGTGTTACTTGCTGTAACATTTGCACACAGGAGGATGAGAACTCCAATCTCCCCAATAAGACACACACAAAACATACAAAGGTGTATGTTGCACTTAACCTTGTGTAGGTCACTAATAGGATGCCAGCCAAAATGTTCAGCTTACTCTAGTGTAATGCCTGTGTTTGTTTTTTGTCAGTGGATCTTAGTTGTGTGTCTAAGGGTGAGGCCACACCAGAAATTAAACACAGACACCGATTTCATTTGGAAAAGAGTTGGCACAACTTTATTGATTACAGGTGTAGATGCTGCCACCATCATAGAAACAAGGAAGATTAGACTTTTGCAATTGGAAGTTGAGGTTTGATCAGCATGTAGTAGCATTTGCTATGAATGTTAAATCTCATAGCCACTTGTGTTCACATAAGCCCTGCAACAGGTTTCCTCTTGCTCTTCATGAAAAGCTGTACTTCATCCTTCAGTTCATATATACTTCACAAGAATACGTTAAATCATTATATGTTGATGCAAGTTCTGTGAAAATTTTCATAGTCAATAGCTGTCAGAAACTACTGCAAACATGGAGATTTCCATGCACCATCATACACACAGATTCTCTTGCTATATGATGCACTGGTATGCCATCAGTTCACAAAGATAAACGCTCAGGGCAACATATCTTTCTTGTAAAATCCAACAACAGCTGAAGCACCATATATTGTGACCCTGGTGGCGCAGTGGTTAAATGCCAGTACTGCAAGCCACCACGTCACAAGTTCGATTCCAGCCAGCTCCAAGGTTCACTCAGCCTTCCATCCTTTCGTAGGTTGGTAAATTGAGTACCCAGCTTGTGGGGGGCAATTAGCTAACACACATTGGAAACTGTGTAATGCAGTGTAGATGTTTAAATAGCTATTGCTTAAAACAATTTGTAAGCCGCTCTGATAGCCTTGTGGCTGAAGAGCGGGGTATAAATAAATAAATAAATAAATATAAATAATGCAAATTATCAGATACTACCTGGGTGTCCTATGCTCCAGTCAGCAGTGTCCCAGGAATCAGGTGGTTAGAATACAAGGGCTCCTCTGTAGGTAATTCAGTCCAGGTCAATAACAGAATATCCAGCAGGATGAAGGGAGAAGCAAGAGAGTGGTCATCAGCAGTCTAGTAGTCATTCAACCAATTAGTAGTCTGGATAAACAAAGCCAGGATGAAGTAGATCAGAATCATAAATCATGGCTGGTCCAGGGTTAGGAAAACATGACTGCCAAGGAGTACTGCTAGTTGTCAAGAAGGAGGGTTGAAGGCAACAAAGGTGTCAGGGAGTGGCTGAGAGATTTATGGGCAGCTGTTTCAAGACAACAGGTGCCTAATCAGGTCAGTGTCACTTGTAACAACTACTGGGAATTACACAATCTCTCTTTGTCTCTTCATTGTTTAAGAAATGATGGCAATGGGTCTTCAGTATCTGCAACCACCTCCTGGGGAGCAGAACTCCCCTCTGCTTCATCTCCTCTGACTCAGATAGACCACCAGCTTCATGAGCTGCAGATTCCTGGCAATCTGCCTCCTTCTCATCACTCTGCACTTTTATAGTGCTGTTATTCCACTTTAACTGCTCTGGCTGCCTCCTGTGGAATCCTGGGATTTGCAGTTTAGGGAGGGGCATTTAGAATTCTCAGCCAGAGAGTTCTTAGACCTCACTAAACTCCAAACCCCAGAATCCCACAGGAGGCAGCCAGAGCAGTTAAAGTGGAATAATAGTGCTATAACAGTGTAGTGTGATAATCTCCTTCATCTGAATCTTCTGACTCCAGAGAGTGAGATATGACACTGGAGTCCTTGAATTTTAGACACAAATCTCACAAAAATATAATCTTCTTAGGGTTTGTCATGCATTCCTTCCAAAACCATCCTGGCGTCTTGTATATATATCAAAAAATCTTGTATGATTCCAAATACAAAAAGAACCAGCAGATCTATATTGATGATGTCTCCAGTCTCATTAATGGACATAGGCTAGAAGGCTCTGCCCAGATAGACAGCTGCTGCAATATCACTGATGTGGTGAGCCCAAGTCCTTCATGGTAAACGGACACTCAAATAATGTATGTTTCTTAGGAGCTAAGTGTGCTGCAGGACAACTTCCTTCACATTCTCACCATTGGAATAAAGACTAAGTTGTTTTTCTAAAAGTGGAGTGCTTGGTTGAACTATTTACTGAATTAGCTTGATCAATAACACCAGTTTCTTGATGTTGTGAAACTGTTTTGTTACATAGCTATACTTCCCGCTGTCCCAAGGATCTTGACAGAAGCAATGTCTCTTTTTGTGGCAACATTGGCTGTTTTGGTGCAGCGGTAGGCAACTGTGGCTCTCTATTGTGAGTTCACAACATATTTTTTAAAAATACAGCCAAGAACCAATCATAATAATATTAAATAAAATATCCTATTAAAACAGGGCTGATTTAAAAGCATTTAAAGGATAAAAATGAGAATGCAAGTATAGCACTAAACTTTCCTTGGCATTGAAATGCACATGGTCCATTTTCCTCACAAATGAACAGCTGTAGTGCCATGACTTTGTACATCCCTCTAGTATGAGTCTGGCTATAATGGATCTAGCTGGGAAAATATCTGCAATCACTTAAGTATATTTCCAGCTATGACAATCATGGGATTTCCTGCCCCAGTGTGGGTTCCATAATCCATGCTGTTGTGTGATATGGCCATAACATAAAAACCAATCACATGTAATGTCATACTACTTTTGTTCATTACATAATTAGGCAACATTATGCACACTAAAAATGAAGCTTCTTTCTGGCTACTGTGTTAGATCTTGAACCATGTACTTCTTGCTAAACAAGACATGGCTATTCACCTAGCCCTAGGTAGTTGCTCTGATGAAATGTGACCAAGCCATCTATTCATATAGCCTGCCCAGCTTCATTAAAGAGCACATCGTTTCAGAGAGCATTAAATCACACTGTAGAACAGCCTTTTTAATCAGTCTGTGCATAGCTGACCTGACTTTATGATATGTGAAAGCATGTTAATATGCTCTCACTCTATTTCTCTTGAGAAGCAATGAGTGATTACCATTCACGCTTAGTGTCCAGAGTAGTAACTGAGAATACATATTTCTTCTTAATATGACAGTGCACCCAGGACTCAAAATGAAGAGAGAAGACTGCACAGTTTGGGTTTAAATGAGTGAAAACATTTGTTGAACAACAATAGAGATCTGTGGTGGATTATCATTCTGTTAGGTAATTACTTCCTGTAGTGTACATGTACTCTTTCCTAGGGATGTAACTCTTCACTAAGGACTTTTTCAAATGGAGGGAAAAACCCGGAGGACGTTGGGAGAAGAACAGGGCTGTCGCGCTTACAGAGTCCCATTTCAGATGCCACCGTCCTCCTCCCAACCTTCCCCCATGCTTCCTCGGTGCTGCGGGTGCCGCTTTTTATTGACAGAGGTTTTCTGTCAATAAAAAGTGGTACCCACAGCACAGAGAAGGCATGGGGGAAGGTCGGGAGGAGGACGGCTGCATCTGAAAAGGGGCACTGTAAGCGCGACAGCCCCATTCTTCTCCCAACCTCCTCGGGGTCCCCCCCCCATTTGAAAAAGTCCCAAGTTTCTTCCTGAAGGCTGCAACAAGTGATTTCAGCAATTTTCTTCCTGTTGTGAGAAAGTCTTTGAAAACCACACAGTTTTCAAAGCTATTTGCATTTTGGCACTTATTTTGAGTAGAATTTGCAAATGGTTGTTTTGCATGAAGAGCAGCATTCTCTGCATGTAAAATAATATTTCAATGCATAAATCTTGGTTCCTGTGCAGTAAATGCTATTTTCTGTGCAGGAAATGATGTTTTCTGTGCAAAATAAAACATGTGCAAATTTTATACAAAACAATTCCCCAATTACACCTTTTTTTCTGTGCAGAGAATAAATTTTCTGCAGAGGAATTAATATTTATGCATTATTATTTTCAACACATAAATACTGTTTCCTGCTCAGAAAATGCTGTTTTCTGTACAAAGCAGCCCCGTGTGAATTTTGTGCAGAATATGTCCTGAACTGTGAAGATTCTTGCAGTCCATGATTCCTCTCATCAGAGTTTCTCTGATGAGGGTTTGTGATTTTTTTGATTTGACAAATTTTTTTGAATACTTTCAAATATTATTTCCAACTCTGTCTTTCACAAGGCATGTAGTCATTGATCTTACATAAATATCTTTACTCAGAACTCAATCAACTCCACAAACTTAAATTAACCTTTTGAAAGATGTTGCTGTTTACACCCTCTGCTAATACCAGGTACATTCTTGTTTATTCAAACACTCAACTGGGATGCTTTTTTGGGGTTTAGACTTTGCGCTGAAGAAGGCATAGAATGGTGCTTACTATTCCAACTGTGATCATATACCCCAAAATTTACAAATCATATCTCCTAGGGTGTTGTACCTGATACCTTGATTATGTAAATGTAACTATATTATACCCATGATTCGTAAGCTATCTGATGTTGGGGACCAGCTATTTCCCCATCATGACAGGGACTGGTATCATATTTATGTTCATTGTTTATGATTGTTTATTTTTTCAAGCTGCCCAGGGAATGGCAGCTGGTGACTCTTGTACCAACAACAGACCATTGTTGTTGTGTGCCTTCAAGTCATTTCTGACACATGACGACTCTAAGGTGAACCTATCACTTAGTTTTCTTATCAGAATGTGTTCAAAATGAGTTTGCCCTTGCCTTCCTCTGAGGCTGACTTGCCCAAAGTCACTCAGTGGGTTTCCATGGCCAAGTGGAGATTTGAACCCTGGTATCCCAGTGTCCTTGTCTAGCACTCAAACCATTGCACCACCTTTTTGATTAGGATTGATTTATATTATAGAAATACTATTATAATAATAGGACTAATATAATAAAAGTAAAGCATGGAAATAGAGAAATACAAGAATTTCATGGTAAAAAAATACTAGGACATCTATTTCTCAGGATAATATCAACACCAAAAGGCATAATGGCAGGGATACGTGTGGGGTAGGGTATGAATACTTACTGCCATCCATTCCAAGGACATGTCTATTTCAGAGATGTGAAAGGACATGAAATCATGGGCTGCTGTACCTAAATTCCCTCCCATTGATTTCAGTGGGAGAGGAAAAATATATTCAGAAAACCTTCCCCATGTTCACACTGGAATGACTGAACTCAGGAGTCAGTGCAAACTAAACAACCAATCATATAATGACACCAACAGCATAGAGGGGGCAGGTGACGTGGCATGGTCTCATATCAAGCATACTTAGCTCACAAGACAGAACTCTGGTGATGGGAACCTATTGTGAAAAGGATATGCATGCGTTTTCCTAGGAAGTGTGTGCCAGACCGATGGGCATCTGCATCCTGAGCTGTTTAGAGTGTTCGTGATGATAAAATAAAATAGCCCCCCTTGAGATTTTTAGCCAGTAGTTGTCTGGGACTACCATTGGTCGATGACTAAAGTATACCACATGGGCATATGGGTTGGTAGCTGTGTCTCACCACCTTTGTTGGCTCAATAACCTGTGTGTGGGAGGGAGGGAGGGGACTGACATTGTCAGGTGGGATATATGGAGGGTCCTTATCAGCTGCCCATGTTGTTGCTGACAAAACTATTTCTCCCTCCCTGCCAGCAGGACCCACATGGAGGAGGGAGGGTACACTTTACAAGGGGTGCAGAGGTACTGAGGGACTTCTCCAACCTGTAATCCCCATTACTATGAGGGGGGAAATGAAGATAAATTGCAGTTCATGCCTGAGGCTATTTATAGAAATTTATTTCCTTATATCTATATATTGATTGTTTAGATCTTGTGTGATTTGCTGGAACCAATTCTAAAGCACTTTTAGACTCAAGCATTTTGGAATGCTGTGGCTTCCTAGCCTGCCCCCAACCTCAAGCCCTTCTCTAAAATAGTAAAAGTGTGGTTGTGCAGTTAAAGTAGGATTGTTGATACTAACCGGCAGACATATTTATTTCCCTCTATTTGGGGTGGTCTATTATATCTTGGGATTCCCTGTGCACAGGCAGGAAGAAGGGACTTCTGGTGAGATTAACCAAGTGGGAGAAAGTACTACTGCATCTTCTCATAGAATTTCTATAGGTCTCTGAGTAAGTGTCTAATTCACTCACAGGACTTTTTCAAACAGGGGAAAAACCCCAAGGAAGTATGGAGAAGAATGGCACTGTTCCGCTTACAGTGCCCCATTTCAGATGGCGGCGTCCTCCTCCTGACCTTCCTCATGCTTCCTCCATGCTGTGGGCACAAGAAATGCACTGCTTTTATTGATGGAACCCCCATAAATAAAAGTGGTGTCTGTAGCACGGAGGAAGCACGGGGGAAGGTCGGGAAGAGGATGACACCATCTGAAATGTGATACTGTAAGCGGAACAGTGCTGCTCTTCTCATGACCTCCTTGGGGGTGTTTTTCCCCCATTTGAAAAAGGCCACAGTCTCAGTTTCAATGCAACTTACCATTCCCACCTTAGAGTACAAATCAATGCAACTATGACATTTATAGTCGGCCCTCCATATCCATGGATTCTGTATCCATGTATTCAACTATCCACAGCTTGAAAATATCCCCCCCCCAATCCAAAAAGCAAATGTTGTTTTTGCCATTTTATATAAGAGACAACATTTTACTATGCCATCGGGACTTGAGCATCTATGAATTTTAGCATCCATGGGGGGTGGTGGTGGGGTGTCCTAGAACCCATACCCAAGGGCCCGCTGTATTTTACATTCTGTTCAGCCTTAAGATATATGACACTATAACCTTGGAAGAAGCTTGTAAAGGACAATTGCACAAGATTCCACAAAACTTTCTGAGACTTCTCCTTCTGAAATATTGCATGAGAAAAAAAAATAAAGTTCACTTTTGAAAATGAACAGGTACAGGAACTCCACACTTTTATTATTGAAAGAGATTGAAAAGTAACAACAGCTATTTTTCAATGAAGTATGCATAGTCTTGTTGATTGCCCTCCCCACACACACACACACACTGCCAGTGACTATGGCAGAAACTAAAAGACATTTTGGCAGGTTAGCACTCATGTTCTGCAATGGAGCAAGGAAAGTGATGCCACCTAGCTATTCTTGTCTACTGAGTGTGAATTTGCAAGATAAATTGATAGGGCAGGGAGTGTGCTGATTCCTGAGCTTGCAATTAAGAAAAATAGAGCTTCCAAGTAGGGATTTAAATCCTCAACAATTTCATCCTCACATGTGAGGACAGATAAAATTAAAGCTGTTTTCTCCTTGCTGCAGGAGAAAAGCAATATTCCTTCTCAGTATTCTCCCTGTATTTGCACATTCTTAAGTCTTGTACCAAAATCACTCTGCAGGGAAAAACAAGTATTTTCTTGCATAGAAACCCATTTTCTGTTTAGAATACAGGGGTGTTTTGTGTGTGTGCTATTTCTCTATGGAATAATTTCTATGGAACACTTCAGGATGCTAAATTCTAGGAGAAAATTGCACACAAAATCTGGTTATTCTATCATTATTCAGAATGGGGATTCCTGACTATCAGGAATTCCATTTTTGACTTGAGAACAGATAATTGAGAATATTCCTTCCATTCCTACTTCAGAGTTAGCTGGCCTAAAGTTAACAGTCATGTTGTTGCACCATCGTCATCATCTTCAGGATGTTGATGGAATAATCAATCCCCTTAAGTAAAAAATGTATGGAGTGAAGGATCATGAAGTTAATTATGAAGGGGCCTATGTTAAATGTTTATAACAATCCCTCTCAAAAAGATGTTGTTTTGGCCCTGTTCCCCTGCATTTTTTTCTATGAAACTCTGTCACTCTCCATGCTTTTGGCCCGAGGGGGGTTGGATACAGAAGACTTTCCATCAGAGTAACTTTTCATCAGATGTTCATCCAAGAAGAATTCTGCACTTAGGTTTGTTCTTTTAGCTTGAATCCAATTCATAGGTTGATTATTGGAGATAGTAATCACCATACTATGATGTCAGGCACTATGATGTTACATAATGGTGGGGGAGAATTTTGTATTTTTGGTGACAGCTCCATGGTTTTTGAAAAGTAGCCCTCTTCCCTATGTTTAATAGTGTTAGAGTGTTAGAGGAGGTTGTTTATATAGCAGTAGCCTGAACTTCAGTGGCTATTGTGGTACCATTTGATGAATACTGAAAACATTCCTGTTCTTGAAAGACAAGACATCAAACCGAGCAATGCATAATGAAATGAAATGAAACCTGTAAGATACACAGCTCAAAAATGTCAGAGCCTTACACTCCTAACCTTCTCATTGTTTTAATGGCATAAATAACACAAATAAAAATACTTTAGGTGAATATTTAGACAAAAGGGATTGGTAAGGAAATATCAAGACTCAATCAAACAATTTTAAAACTATCTTTCTTCAGTGTACAGTTCCACAGTGCTCCTTTCCCCTGAAATTTCCATGACATCCATTATTTTCATGCTGTTAGAACAATTTATTCTGGAAAATCAGAATAATTAAAAGGGAAGGAAAGAAATTATGATTAATCAAATAGAAATAACAAAAGCACAGGGAAAATCAAACCTATTTTCATACCTTTACAGCTGTTTCAGTACAATGAGAAAAAATGACAAGACAGAAAGAAAAGAAAAGAAAATGAATGGTGGATGTTCAATCAACTAATAGTTGTGGGGAATTACCAATTTCTTAAAATACAACATGAGAAGGTTGTGCTATTATATTCCAAAACACCTTTTGTAATGGACCCATCTTTACATAATGGGTTGCCAGAAAGAAAATCACAATTCTCAGCTAGATCTCTGGGTGATTTTCAATAGATACGTGAGAGTTTCTAAATCCCAGTTGTCTAAACTGGACAAAAATTGACAAGCTGCCAATTCACCATTAAATTCCTGAAGAGAAAAAAAAAAAAAGACTGAGGGGAAAACCAGAAAAGAATGTTTGTATAAAAGGACTTGTCAGCTTGGGCCTAGCTCTGATAACACATATCTAGGCTGACATGTACTCAGAGAAAGAACGGTTACTTACCTGTAACTATAGTTCTTTGAGTGGTCTTCAATGAATTCACACAATGGGTTAATCCTGCATAGAGCACTTCAGAAATTTCTAGCACCTCATTTTAAACTTTTGGGCGGTAGCTCCTCCCTCATGCCTGGCCCATATAAGCCCCAGCCTCTCACCAACTTCTCAGTTCCTAAGAGCCACATGTTAAAAAACATTGTGAGAGGTAGGACACCAGAGGGGAGGAGGGTGGGTTTGTGTGAATTCACAGAAGACCACTCAAAGAACTATAGTTAAAGGTAAGTAACCCATTATTCTTCTTCGTGGTCTCTGTGGATGCACACAATGGGTAGACTAGCAAGCTCAGAGGCACCAGGCAGAGGGGGTGTCCTAATACCAAGAAAGACAAGACAAAGTACATAAGAAAAACAATATATTGTAACAATCAGCAAATTTAAGCTAGAACCTGTCAGACACAGCTGACTAAGGATGATAATACTCAGGACCGGTTTAAGGAATTTTGGGGCCCCCTGCAATGCTTTACTTTGGGGCCCCCATATGTTTATCTCAGATCAATGTAACCTAACCTATTCACCGTACAGGATGTTCAGATTATAGCAGGACCCCCGTATCCCTGGATTCATTATCCATGGGACACAAAACAGCACACCTACCATAGAGTCTTCCTAGAAAATGTGTCTTCCCTAGCCCTTTTCTAGGCCTTCCAAGGCAACTCTATGGTATTTTAAACCAGAAATCCCATTATTTTCATATTAAGGAGGCCAACACGGGGCCCTCTCTTGACCTCGGGGCCCCCTCTTGACCTCGGGGCCCCCTGCCAATGCTGATTTGGCAGACAGGTTAAACCGGCCCTGATAATACTGCCCTTCCCAAGGCTGAGCCATCCTTCTCAGCCGAGTCCAGTTTATAATTCTTCACAGATGTTAGTGGCATGGCCCATGTGACCGCCCTGCATATGTCCAGGATAGGGACGACCTGCAGGAAGGCCATTGAGGTAGCTGTTGCTCTGGTACAGTGGCTACATATTGTTCTAGGAGTCACTTCTCCCATCAGCTGATAAGAAAGAGAGATAGTGGAAGCCACCCACTTGGAAAATTGCTGCGATGACACTGGGAGGCCCTTGTCTTGGCTGGCGTAGCAGACAAAGAGTCTACTAGAGTGGCGAAAGCACATCATCCTGTTTATGGGTTAACTCAAAGGCGAGTTGGACGTCAAGAGGGTGACGGGGTCCATTTGACTCATTGGTTGGAACCGGGCAGAAGGCCAGCAGAACTATGTCTTGGTTTAGATGAAAAGAAGAGATGACTTTACAGAGAAATGTTTTGTCCAGCCTAAGGACGACCTTGTCCTGATGGAAGTGCATATAAAGAGGATCCATCCTCAGGGTGCAGAGTTCACTCACTTGTCCTGCCGACATGATGGCCATTAGGAAAGCTGTCTTGAAAGACAGGAATCGCAAGTCGCACTTGTCCATAGGTTCAAAGGGACCCCCAGATAGGTCTGTTAGGACCAGAGTTAAGTCCCAGCTAGTCAGAGGGCCCATCACTGGTGGATGCAGGTTCCTATATCCCTGAAGACAGTTGTGAACCAGCAGGTCTTTGAAGCATGACTGCAGCCCTAGATGCTGAAAATGCCATGATGTCACAGCTATGTAAGTCCGTATGGAAGAGAGGGACAGGCCCTTTACTGACAGGGTGGCAAAAAAGTCTAATAAGAGCAGCATCGTAGCCTTGTCGGGTGGTACATTCTTCCTGCTCAGGAAAGGACAAGACTTTTGCCATTTGTAATGGTATGCTTTTTGAGTAGACAGGCATTGGGCAGCCTGCAGAATGTCGCAGGCCACATCCAGCAAGGCTGCTAGTGGCAGATGAGTCATGCCATTTGCTTGATGGTGTCCAGGCCCGGGTGGAGTATCTGGCCGCCTTGTAGGGACAGAGTGTCCAGATGGAAAAGGAGATGCTGAAAATTCCTCTGGAACAGAAGAGGATAAAACCATGGTTGCCTGGGCCACCAAGGGGTTATTAATATGCAATCCACTCTGTCCTGCTGTAGCTTCATCGCTACCCTGGAGAGCAATGGTAACAGGGGAAAAGGCATAGAGGCGGACTCCAGTCCGCTCAAAGAGGAAGGCATCCCCCAGGTTCCTCCACGAACGTCGCTGCCTTGAGCAGTACAGGTGACACTTGGCGTTCTCCCTGGTAGCAAAGAGGTCTATGACAAGGTCTCCCCAGTCTGCAAGCAGTGAGGTCAGGACTTCCAGTGCCAGGGACCACTCGTGGTTGTTGCTTTGTGACTGGCTGAGCGCATCTGCAATTTTGTTCTGGCTCCCTGCCAGATGAATGGCTGTCAGGGAAATTTGTTGTACAACACACCAGTCCCGCATCTTGAGGGTCAGGTCTAGGAGCATTTGTGATCAAGTCCCTCCTTGTTTGTTGATGTAAAAAACCATGGGTGTGTTGTCCGACACAACTTGAACTACGTGTCCCCGCAGGGAAGGCTCAAAAGCCTTCAGCACCTTGAATACTGCTAACAATTCCAGAGCGTTGATGTGCAGTGCAGCTCTGTGTTTGACCAGCGTCCACGAATGACTACATCCTGAGAGTGGGCTCCCCACCCAGTCATAGACACATCTTTAGTCACTGACCTGGTGGGATGTTGCGTGACAAAGGGTAGGCCTCACCGAACCATTTCTTGTTGAGTCCACCACTCTAGAGTCCTGAGTATTGGTTGGGGCACAGAAAGCATCTTGAAGGGGTCGTTCAGAAGTGGATCAAACTTTCTGAGGAACCATGCCTGCAGGAATCTCATTCTCAGCCTGGCGACGGGTGTAACTGCTGTGGTGGAGGCCACGTAGCTCAGGATGCATTGGATGAGGTGTGCTGTCACCCTTCTGTGGGCGATGCAGTGGCATACTGTTCCCCTCAAGACAGAAAACCTGTCTTCTGGTAGAAACGCTCAACCCGACGTAGCATCTAGCTGGGCTTCTATGAACCTGATGAACTGCGTTGGGTCTAGGTGGGATTTCTCTAGATTGACCACAAAACCTAGTTCGTTGAACAACGAGAGGCTCAAGTCAATGTCCCTGATGACTTTCTCTCTGGAGAGCGCTGCTATAAGCCAGTCATCCAGGTACGGGAAGATTACCACTCCATTCAATCTGAGATGTGCCACAACCACCGCTACACACTTGGTGAAAACCCTCAGGGCTGCGCACAGGCTGAAAGGGGGGGCCTAGAAGTGGAACATGCAGGGGCCAATAAGAAATGCAAGAAAATGTCTGTGTGGTGGCACTATGGTGATGTGGAAATAGGCGTTGCAAAGGTTGATGGTGGCAACCCGGTCTCCCATCTGAAGGAATGGGAGGATGGAGGATAGTGTAACCATCCTGAACTGCATGGGAACAATATAGTGACTGATGTCTCGCAAGTCCAAAATGGGGCATAGCCCACTGTCTTTCTTGACTAGAAAGTAGTGGAAAAAGAATACCTCTGCCTTCTGATGTCGAGGAATAGGCTCTATGGTGCCCTTTCTGAGAAGGGTGGTGACTTCTTCGAGGAGGGGAGTGGAAGGCAGGATTACTCTGTAGACCCCTGAAGGAGGTAGATGGTCGAATTCTATAAAATATCGTTTGAAGATGATGCTCAATACCCAATGGTCTGAGGTGACACTGCGTGAAGAATGGAAAGTGGTGCAGAGTCTATCTGCATAGGCCCCAGTGGTAGACACAGAGGGGAGGAAGGGATAGTCAAACCATCTGTTTAATGGTGTCAGGCTTCTTCTTTGGGAACTGAGACTTGCTCATGGACATAAGCAGGAACTTTTTCTGATGCTGAGGGTATGAAGAGGTACTGTGCTAGAAGCACTGCGAGGTGGGACTGTACCTCCTGTGAAAGGAAGGATGGAATAACCTTCCCAATAGTCATGATCTCTAGCTCTGGATTGGTGGAGGGATGCCAAAGTGTTTCGCTATAGTCCTCATCTTGTGTGTATGCTTGAGTTTGGTGTCTGTGTCTGCGTGGAAGAGATTGGTCTCATCGAAGGGGAGGTCTTCGATCACTGATCTGGCCATGTGTGAGAGGCCTGAGGACTGGAACCACACATGCCTGTGGACTGCCCCTGCACTTGCGAGGACCTTGCCGGCACAGTTTGCCACATGTTTGGCCACTTGCCTCTGGTAATTCACCAAAGCAAAAACCATCATCTCATGGTGTGCACCAACCCAAGATCTTGTTCCAGTATCTTGTCCAAGTATGGCAATATAGTGTCCCACAGATGTCGTTCATAAGCCCCCATGTATGCACTGTATGTGGCTATCTTTGCCAGCAGACAGGCTGAAGAATAGAACTTCTGGCCGATCACATAGAGGTTCTTACCTTCCCAGTCAGTTAGGGATGAATGTACCCTTTGTGAAGTATACATTTGGGCCGCATCCACTATAATAGAATTAGGTTTAGAGTGTGAAGGCAGCCATCAGGCTGCATCATCCAACACTCTATAGAGATGGTCCAAACACTGAGAGGTAGGTGATACTGAGGATGGGGTAGCCCAGGCAGCTTTGATGATTTGCATAAGAAATGGTGAAATGGGGATGGAAGGCAGCGGGGGCGGGGCTGTCGTTGACATTGTCCATTGGGGATGGTGGTCTGGGTTCACACCCTTCAGGCATGGCAAAGTTTTTGGAGATGGGGTCTCTGAGTGAGTGTCGTCTGACACATGAGAAGTTGGAGACGGGGATCAATGTGGTATATATACCTGGCCTTGGTCAAGTTGCCGTATTTGGTGCAAGGACCTTATGGGACTCAGGGTCCTTACCCTTAGGCATTGGGGACTGCCTAGGAGGAGGAGGGGGTTCATTTTGTGGAGGAGTTTATAAGCGGGACCATCCTCCCCTTCCTCGGTCCTCTGGCGATCTGACATGGTCAGATTGGTCCTGTCCCATCAGGTGGCCCCATCAGTCTTCAGGTGAACAGTACCATCCTCGATCTGTCGGACAGCTTCATCGTCCATCCCAGTGGTCTCCTTGGTACATCAGAGAATAGTCCTGACAGTACTGTCTCCTGTACTCCCTGGGGGAGAAGTCATCATAAAAGTGGTACCGTGGATCCAAGTCCCAATAGTATCTCTCAGGGAGATATCCCCAGAGAGGAGGAAATTTGTTCTGGTACCACTCTTACCTGTCCCAAGACCAGTCATCATTGTACTACAGGGACTCAGACCCAAATCGCTGAGAACTACCTTGATCATGATCTAGGCATGGGCCATGGCCAAGAGAGAGGAGCATGGGACCGTGATTTCAAGTGGGACAGGGAATGATGTAGAGGAGTTCTCAGTGGAGACCTGGGGACTGGGTGAGTCTGAGAAAGCATCCATGACCTATCTGGTACCGTCTTCCTGGGGGAGCGAGACCTTGAGTGGGAATGTGCCTGAGTGCGGTACTGGGAATGATGCAGAGTCAAAGATCTCAAGAGGGTCTGAGAATGACATATAGGCAGTGACCGAGAGCGGGACTGGGAGTGTAGTAGAGGGAGGGACTGGGAGCGGGACTGGGAGTGGCTCAAGCAGTGTACAATAGTCCCCAACACCAACGGTGTCCTGGGAAGAGATACCCAAACAACCTGTATGTCAGGCGCCGACTCTCTAGTGGCCCCATCAGAATCCAAATTTTCTGTATTGTCATGAGACTGGCTGGGCAACGTATTGAGAACCTCCTCTTCACAGGAGAAATGACTAACTGAGTCTCTTGGGTGCAGTCCCTGTCCCTTCTTGTGGGAGACTCACAAGACGGAGAATTCTCCTTGCAAGTTTTTCTATGCTCCCAGGATTGCCCTCTGCAAGGGGATAGCTGCTCATCCACTGCCTTTAGCTTTTTTTGGTGGCCCGTGTTCCTCTTTGTCTTCATCCTCAGCAACATCCAAGGCCTGGGCCAGAGGTACCGGCCTGTGTTTGCCCCTTGATATCGTGGTGGTATCTCTCGCATGGGTCCATACAGTACCCTGGTCACAGGATCGGGTGGACACTGGGGGCTTCTTAGCAGTCCCTTTTGAAGGGGATGGGACTGTTGCAGACCTGCATTTCTCAGATCCTTGGCTGGTTTTGGAGTAGTACCAGACCCAGAGGTGTTAGTGGGGGATGAAGTTGCATAAAGCAAGGCCTTCAGCCTCTTATCTCTGTTGCATCAGGCCTGGGGGTTAAAGGCCTTACAGTGCCTACAAGACTTAACATCATGGAACTCGCCCAAACACAGGAGACACTTGGAGTGGCCATCTAACCCAGTCATTTTACCCTCATATTGAGACCCCCATATTAAAGAAGCCCATGGCCAACATTTTAGGCCAAACAACAGTAAAGGGGCTGCAAAGGCTATCAAAGAGGAGTAGAAGAGTACAGTACCGTAGTCAAGGAGTCCAGGTTAGAAGCCAGAGAGTCAGTCCAGTAAACTCAGATCTAAAGAGTAATCAGAGCAATCCAGGTCAAAATCCATAGGTCAGTAGCAAAAATAAAGTCAACAGATTAGTTAAAATCAAATCCAAGAACAAATATCAGTAAGAAAAACACAAGAGGTTTGAGGAATGTTTCTTCAGTGCTGCCACGTGGCAGGAAAAAAGGAACTGAGCAGTTGGTGAGAGGTGGGGGCTTATATGGGCCAGGAGTGAGGGGGGCAGAGCTATTGCCCAAAAGTTTGAATTGAGGTTTCTGGAAGTTTCAGAAGTGATCTGCACAGGATTAACCCATTGTGTGCATTCACAGAGACCATGAAGAGAACTTTTAGTTCTTTGCAAAGGTATGCCTACCTGGGTGACTATTTTACACTGGTTTGGGCTGATGCATATCAAGGTTCTAATAAAACACCAAATAGAACCCATAGTCCTGAAATCTACCTGCATCTTCCATACATAAATGAGTGATCTTTCTCACACAAAAATTTTCTCGTCAGAATGGTTTCCGTCTTTATTTCAAAGGTGAATGCTCTGTTACAATACATGTTACTTTACTTCATCCCTTCAGGACTGATTGTGGCAGAACTACGGATTCAATAACTCATTCTCTATGTTGAGGCACCTAGAATTCTAGATTGTGATAACTATTCATACATGTACATTTTACAGAAAAGAATCCTAGGGCTTGACTACATTTGCACAAAAAAAGCTGTACTCACCACGTAGTTGTGGCACAGTTGCTACACAATGTTTTCAAGGATTCACATCTTCAGCAGGGTTTCTACAGGAAACTTGGGGTCTGAAAGATTCAGTTTGCAACAAATTTTCCAGGAAAACCTGGATTATTGACCATGTGGCAGCCATGGATTGGCTTTGGTGAGAAGCTGGGGGCAGGACTTCTGGTGGCCAGGACTCCATTTTGGTGCTTTAAGTGTTTTTTTATGTACATATCTGCATAAGCATATCTCTGCTTATCCAGTAATACAGTACTCTGGGACAACATATATTCTCATGCATGAGTGAACAGAACCCCCCTTGGAGTAGACCTGGCCGTGTGGCCGGAAATAATATAACACATAAGACATGTGATCAGTGTAGGACCACTCATTTCCTCTGATGCAGAATACAGTGTGGCAGGCTACTCCAATCTACCATCGGACAAGCCCTTGTGAGTGTGGCATTTATGGGGCAACTGCAGATCAAAAGAAAGGTGCAGTATCTCCTGCCAGTGTAGTCAAGGCCCCAGTGTTCTGGTGGGCAGGCAAAGGAGGGACATTATCAGTCTAGTGACTAAAAACACTGCAGTTCTGTGAATGAAGATAGAAGGGATGTTGTGGCATTATAACACTTATTATCATACCTCGCTATAATCACGTGAAAGAAACACCACAGAATTATTGCACCACCACCACCACCACTAGCACTTTAAGAATGAGAGTTTACTTCCATTATTTGGCATGGGTGAGATTTCAGCAGTTCTTGTGAGAAGATTTAAGTGTACTTCAACCTCCAAAATAACACACAAACCCTTAATTAACAAAGTAAACAAACAGATAAGCACTGAAACAAACATAAACACTTGCAAACTAAATGGGAGAGTTCACAAAAAGAGCATCCCGTGCTTCATTTTCGCATCCTCACCCAGACGTGATTACAAGGGGATATGGTTTTGCATGCAATCCATAGCATGAAAAAAGTGCTATTGACAATCTATTGACATCTTCTCCCATCAATTAGAACTGATGCTGTTTTCACGGCTGGAGCACAGAGTAATAATGTGAGCACGATGACGTCATGCAATAGCAGTGCCCATTGTGCTACCCTGACATCGTAATCCTGTGATTTTGCTGTGTCTGATAATGTCCAAGGTATCTTAGGAAAAATGAAATTACCATGTCAGAAAAGTATTGGGATATCTCCTGGTGATTTTTAGTTCATTTTCAGATGTGCAGAATTTCCCAAGATTGATTTTTTTTTAAAAAGGTCATTTTTAGTGCATTTATTCAGGCTTTCCTTCTGCAAGGCTGTTTAAGTTTCCAACCAGGTTCCACATATTTTTTTTTCTCAAGGTCTGCTTTTACACACAGTATGAGTCCAAAAATAAATATATGACAACACAAGCACTTTGCTAGGTGGACAGAGCGATTCTTGCTTGTCAGAACAAATGATGATGATCAAAGGGAGCTAGGTGCTCCCTGTCTCCAGGCTTTGATAATTCGTTATACTTCTCAATACATGACTTCAGGAGTGAATCACCTTAATAGCCTGCTTGCATTCATGGTGCATCAGAAAGGGGAATAAATGCCATCAATAAGAAAAGGAAGAAGAGGTGGTATTTGACGATATATACTCTGGGGAAACAACAACAACATCACCAAAGATACAGTCAATAAGAAATCACATTTAATATTATAGTCTTTCCTGTTCCTTTTTTTAAAAAAATATATATTTTAATAACAATTTCCAGATACATTAAAAAGGAGTACACAGCTATACATAAAAGGGGAAAAAGGAAAAAAAAGTAGAGAAAGAAAGAAGAAAAGAAAACAGAACCCAAGACAAAAAAAAATGAAAAGAAAAATTACAATGGCTTCGAACTTTGTTTAATATGGTTATAAGTCTTAATATATAACATCTTATTTCTCCAACTAAGAATTACTTCATGCACTTCTTCTACTAATCTAAGCCTACCAATTATCAAACCCAACAGTTATCTTATTATCTTTTGTCTTCAGATAGACAATCAAGGGTTCCTTCAAAAATGTCTCCAATGATTTTTCTTTAATCAAAGCATATAATTTATTCATTTCAGCTAAATCATTCACTTTTAACAGGCAGTCCTCTTTTGTTTGCTTTGCTGCACTCTTCCATTCTTGTGCATATAATAACCTTGCTGCAGTGGTCATATATCATAACAATCTTCCATGTTTCCTTTCCATTTGCTCATCCATCAGTCCCAATAAAAACAGTCCAGGTTTTAGTCAAACATCAACCTTCAAAATATTCTGTATTAAACTACAATTGGCCATCAGTATCCACGGATTGTTTATCCATGGATTCAATCATCTATGGCTTGAAAATATTATTTTTTAAAAAATAATTCCACAAAACAAACCTTGATTTTGCCATTTTATATGAGAGATGCCATTTTACTATGCCATTTTATATAATGTGACTTGAGCATCTATAGATTTTGGTATCCACAGGGGGTCCTGGAACCAAGCCCCAGCACATACCAAGTGGCCCCTGTATTTATTTGAATCCAAAGTTTTTTAGCTTTTTCACATCTGTTATCATTATGTTCTAAATACATTAAGGCATCTTCTGGTCAATCTAGACTGCCTTCACACTGAAGAAATAATGCAGTTTGACACTGCTTTAACTATCATGGCTCCATCCTATGGATTCTTGGTATTTGTAGTTTGCTGTGGCCCCAGAGTTTTCTGACAGAGAAGACTAAATATCTCTGTCAAAATCCCAGAATTCCATTGCATTGGACCATGACAGTTAAAGTGGTGTCAAACTGCTTTATTTCTACAGTGTGTCAGCAGTCTCATTGATGCCCTAGAGGCCTATTTTCTCTCCCCCAGATTGTTGCAGTGGGCATTTTTCTCTTCTCACACATCTCCTAATCCATTGGACCCAGAGCTCTGCTAAAGAGATTGAAATCAATGTCTACACCAACTGAATCTTTGTGCCTCCCAGCAATTTCTGTCTGCTAGAAACCCAACCAAATACAATGCTTTCCTTCTAGCTCCATGCTTTCTGCTCAGAGGGCCAAAAACAGAGCACATAAGAAAAAGGCTGATTCTTGACTTATTTGACTTGTAACTTACATTTCTCACAAGAATAGGACTCAGACTATCTTACTATGCTTTTTAAAAAAAGTAATTAAAATTTGAAATGAATAGAATTATACAAACATATCAATAGAAAACAATAAAGGACATGGGTAAAAGCTCTTTCCACAGCAAGTGAACTCAACTACTAAAGGCCTCACCTGAATAAAAAGATTATTTCCTGTTTGCAGAAACACAGCATAAAGGAAGTAACCAGAGCATACTTCAGTATGGAGTTTCAGAGATTGGGAGTATCCACCAAGAAAGACCTTCTTTCAACCCTAGTATATGTTTCAGAAGACAGAACTGACAGAAGTTAGAAGACATCACCTATGATCTCAAAGCATGGCCAAGTTCATAAGGTAAATATGGGTCTATGGATACCAAGACCCAGATTGTATAGAGTTTTACACAGAAACAGGCAGGTAGCCTGTGAAGCTGTCATAAGAAGAAAGATATATGCTCGTTGGAACTGGCCCTAGCCAAAATTCTGGTTGCAGATGGTTAATTAGCAATATGTTGTCTCTGTTTTTCTATGCAACAAATTTATTAGAAGCCAGTATAAAGCATAGACAAATAAGAAGAAAAAGCTGAGAGATAGATGTAGAAAAAATGTACTCTTTGCTATCTAGTTTTATGTCTTGTGATGGAGGAATCAAAAAAATCAAACAAAACTTTAGAAGGTTAAAAAAATTACTCTTGACTCAATGTTTGTCTGTTTTATCTAGGTAGAGGAAATCAAAAGAAAATTAAGAACTTTTTAAAAGTAACAACTACTCTTTTACTCAGTCTAAGGTACCTGATAACAGTGCTTCTTTCTTTTAAGGAATTTCCCTTGGTGTAATGAAACTTTTGCCTGATTTCTGAACATTATATATACGCATATCCCACTTGATACTGCAATCTATACAAGTGTAAATTACTTAAACGATTATATTTGATTATTTCTAAACAGTGAAGAGTTACACCTTCAACTAATAAAAGAGAGCGTATAGATTCCATGTGTTGTCATCCTCCTGAACAATATGTATCTCCTTTTTATTCATGAGGTTGACAACACATTGAATCTATATGCTGTCTTTAAACAAGATTAGAAACAACTGGTTAAAGACACTGGAGAAAATGAAATATACTTATCACTGTATAAGGATGATGATCACATAATTAAAGAAATATATAAATCTCTCTTGAAGTTGGAGACAGAAAATGAACTAATAAAAAGAATACATAATAAGGTGGGCACAAAATTTGGATCATAGTGTGCAAATGGATGTATGGGAGAAAGTGCGGACCAAAGATATAAAATTTACCTTGTGTAATAATTTGAGGGGAAATATGTGTAAGATGATGTATAAATGGTATTTAACCCCAAATAAGTTGTCAGAAATGTCTAATGATGTTTCAATGCACTGTTGGGTTATCAAGAAAAGAAATCTTCATTTTTCACGTGTGGTGGACGTGTAAAAATGTGAAAAATTATTCGTCTAAGATTTATATGCTAATTCAGAAAATTCTAAAAGTAGACTTTGTAAAGTCACCAGAAATGGTTTATGCATAAAAGATTTATGCATAAGGAATTGGACAACAAACATGAACTACTTCTTCAGTATATGATAACTATTTGAATACTATTTGCCAAAACATGAAAACTGAGCAAGGTTGCAGATCTCGCTCAGGTTGCCAAGATTCTAAAGGACAAAATGATTGAAGACTTTCTGAAAGACTGGAAACTGTTTATGGATGTCTTGAGCAATAAGACAATAATATAACAATTTGTGGTTTTGATTATTAGTAATTCTACCAAGCAAAATACTGTAAATAAGTCTGCAATGAAAGAACACATTATAAATATGGTTTTATCTTTCTCTTACATTCCAGTTTGGGAGGGGGAATCTGAGTTCTTTAAGGTTTTAGTTAGTTTAGTGTTTTAGCTAGTTTAAGTCAGTTTGCAATTAGCTACTTAGGGGTTGTCTAGATGGTAAAAATGCTCCTCATAAAATTTGAGGAGAATACCTTTTGTCCCAATAGGATCCACAGGAGATTCATGGTATTAAGAAGGAGGTGTGGGGGGGGGGGGAAATCTCCAAAAACTATGCAGGAAAAGCCTTTGTGGTTTTTCCTGAAGTTTTAAAAATAATGCATGGGGATGTGCATTAGTGCTTGTTAAGATGCTAATTGTTAGGATGATTTGCATTGTTGCATATCCTCAGAGAGAGCAGAATCGGAGAGTGGATTGGTTGGATATGCTCACGGTGGGTGGGCTTGCCGGCAAGGAATCAGCCAGAAGGGCTATTTTGGATTTTTGCCTTAGCAATTGTGCACTTTCTTGCTGCACTTAGGTGCCCAAATAACTTTTTAAAGCAGAAAGTCACACTTGCAGACCTTGGCTTTAAAGTTTTACAAAACCTGTGCAGTGGTGGCGATGTGTGGAAAATAATAACACGCTAATTTCCTTGGCTGCCATCTTGATTCACGGGTGTGTGCACTTCAAATGCTGATAGCTTTGCATACTATTGTTTTTGCCAAAAGACCATGGAGACAAATGAGCACTGCTGCGATTTGCAGTAATGCACATGAATCAGCATTATATCCTCTTGTCTCAACAAGCCCTTATTTTGTGTTGTTAGTTCAGTTTTAGTTTTAAAGTTACTTAGGTATTATGTATGCTTTTTTTCTTTGGGGGTGGGTCTTTTTTCTTTGTTTTGTTTATGTATGTTGATTGGGTGTAGTGAACCTCTTTGAATGTTTAAAATTTAATAAATATATTTTTTTAAAGAAAACAATATGTATCTCCTTTAAAAATGAGATTTAAGAATATATAGGTTTTGTAATTATATTGTGCAGAATTCTTGTATGGATATTATGTACAATTCAGCTCTGAAGAATAAAATAACTTGAATATCTTAATAACAAATCCATTTGGAAACCAATTACCTGACTATTGAGATGGTAGGTATGTTACTCTAATGTGAGATCCTGACAACAGAAACAGTCATTCTTTGAAAGCTTTTGAGTTGACTGTTGGCACCTTCATTTATAATCTAGTTATAAAGGTTACTTATAAAATAAAATAGCAATTGTATCTTTTGCTAGCTAAAATAGTCACAAAGTCTGGTATTATGAACACCAGACCTTAACATTGCCAGGTACTCAAATCATGTGAGCTGAATTTCTCTGCCCCATCTTATCCACTATCCCAACTCTCTGCACTCTTACCATTTGTGTGCCAAGATGGAATGCTGAGAGTGTAGATAAACAGACATGCTAATGGATCTTCCCCAGGTTCTCCTGGGGTTTGGCCCAATGTGTTCACCTTCTGTGCAAGATGTTATTATTTAACAATTGGTGCTGATTTAAGATTCCAAAACTGCAATATGTACAGTACTTCCCTCTACATTCCTATATAGAATAAAGACTGAATAAAAGCCCTTTCTTTTAAAACCTTCAGTTTTCAAAAGCCTGTCAGAATAAAAAAGACTTTGCTCTTTGGATGGTGGCATGTCTTCAGCAACCTCAGTGCGTGCCACCGCCTGCTGGGGAGTAGGGCCTCTCTCGGCTTCTACCCACAGCATCTCAGACTTGGAGAGGGTGCATTATGACAATGATGTTGATTGCTTAATTCCATTTTAATGTTGATATATTGTATTCTTTAACTATTATGTATTTTAATTTATAAACCAACATGACTATGTGGGAGGGGGGAGAGAAGGTACACATGATGATGATGATGATGATGATGGCAACGACGGCTAGCATCCTGCTGGGAACTGTCATAAACTAGCTTACAATTGTGTAAAGTTGAATTACACCATTGTGCAATGTTAGTATTCTCAGGAGAGGGCAGAGATATAGGTACAGCATTTGGACCATTGCACAAGTGGAGCCTGCAGTATGGCATTTACACAACAGTCCTGATACACAAGGTGTCCCAATGCAGAAAGTGTCCCATTGCACAATAGGAGCCCTTATAGTGCAACAGGACAACTTGCACAGTGTTCCATTGTGCCTGTATATTGTGTCAGTGACATGGCTTCATCTTCATTATGTTATGCATCATACCCTCCGATACAAGATCTTGGCCAACAGCAACAACAGAAACAAAGCAAAAATTGGTTTGAATTTGGTTTCTTAAGAAATGTCTTATATGGTTTTATATAACTAGACATTAATTTGGGGGCCCTGGTAAAAAGAAAAGGCATTAAGAAATATTTGTGGCAAATAATAAATGAGTCCTAATGTTTTATGTGGGTAAATTTGCATAGGATTGTAGGCCAAATGACTGTAAAGCAATAACAACTGCAATAACAACAGTGTCATGGAGTGAGAAATGCCAGATGTCCAAGCTGGGTTCAGAAAGGAAGAGGCACTAGGGATCAATTGAAAACATACATTGGATAATAGCACACACTAAAGAATTTCAAAATAAACCAACCTGTGCTTTATAGATTACAGCAAAGCCTTTGATAGTGCAGATCATGGAAAACTTTGGATCATTCTTAAAGAAATCGGTGTGTCACCACCTTTGATTGCACTGATGCATAATCTGCACTCAGGACAAGAAGCTACTGTCAGGACAGAATCTCTCTCTTTCTCTCTCTCTGGATTTTCTTCCCAAACAAAGATTCAGGAAGGACTCATCCCATGCTTTCTGCAAGCATGCTGATGACTAAAAAGGCCAATCCTAGATAAACAAGTCCGGTTGTAGAATGTACAGCAGGTCTCCTTGGTTGATGTTTCTGGGTTGTGATTCTTTCTGCGTTCTCGTTTCTCTTCAAAACTTGTTCTGAGTGGGTTCTCAAATAAGGCTGTAGCGTTGTGGATATTGCATCTCCATGCCTCCCAATGTGAGGCCAGGGTGGACCATTGTTGGTGATCAATTTGGTCAAGCCTGACCTGTTGTATCAGGGAGTCCTTGTATCGCTTTTTTGGAGCGCCCCTCTTATGCTGACCCATGGTGAGTTCACCATAGAGTACTATTTTTGAGAGGCGATGGTCCTCCATCCTAGAAACGTGCCCTGCCCAGCGCAGCTGTGTTCTCAATATCATGGCCTCAATGCTGGTGATCCCTGCTTGCTCAAGGATAGCAACATTCATCACATAGTCCAGTGTATATTTAGGATTGTGCATATACAGCACTGATGAAAGCGTTCGAGAAGTCGTAAGTGTTGGCGATAGGTGACCCATGTTTCAGACCCATAAAGGAGAATAGACAGTACAATGGCTCTATACACACTGATTTACAGAGAAACAAAATGGTTTCCAATTGGCAAGGGGTTCAGGCAAGGCTGCATTTTATTACCCTGTCCATTTAACTTGTTCACTGAACATATTATGTAAAGCAGGATTAGACTCTAAGGAAGGTGGTATGAAAATAGGAGGCAGGAACATTTAATAGCCAAATTGCAAACTTCTGCACAAGCAGAATAGAATGAATGTCTAGTTACAATGGAATATAAGAGAAGTAAAATGTTAAGGAACAGAATGGGGAAGAATCTACTCCTCAATAACTCCAGTTCATATGGGATATCAGTCTGGTCTTTATACTGTGGCGGAAAGGAATCTTTTGCCATACTGCTGCCAGTGAGAGTCAGAAATAACATGAAGACACACCACAACAAGACTATCAATAATCAAGGGGAATATGTAGCACCTTTGAGTCTAACTGAGAGAAAGACATTGTAGCATAACCTTTCATAGACTTTTGGCCTACTTCCTCAGATGCATCTACAAAAGCTTACACTATAACTTCTTTCTCTCAGTTAGTCTCAAAAGGTGCTACAAGGTCCCCTTGTATGGCTATGTCTTTGAAGACTCAATCTAGGAAACCATGGCCCTGATCCTGCAAGACCTAAACAGGTTTGTTGGTAATACAGTGAGTTGGAGGGCTCTCAGTTATAGGGTCATCATAAGTCGAAGTCAACTTGACTGCAGTTAACAATATGGAGTGCAATTATGGGCCAGAAACTATCTTTCACTGTGGGGTCGGTGCTAGGTACTCTTTGATTATCCCCATGTCTGATTTTGTGTTAATCAAATTATCCAGCAGACACTGAGTACCAAATATAACATACTGTATGTATACAACAGCATTCATATCAAAAAGAATAAGAGGGGAATGGCAGTTGTTGGGTTGCTTTAGAAAATGAAACAGCTAATCACCTCATCTTTCAATGTTGTGTGTAATTATCTCTCTCCTGATTTTCCTAGTGAGAGATCTGTATTTTTGAGCAAATGTATCCAGAATCACTTGGTTTTGCAGTGTGTTGCTAAAGAATGGCTTGGCATACAGAATTAATGAAAGGATATATACCCCTCTCCTTCCTCCTCTGTGCATTCAAAACCAGCCAGGATGGAGCTGTATGACAACATTTGCAATCTGACATTCAGTTGATGAAATTAAATCACTTTGGAATAAAGGAGGCTCTTCTATTAACATTGATAGGATGCAGGTGACTCCCTGTGTGTTAAATGCTCATAGAACTGACACTGGTAGTTGAATTCAAAGGTTATAGATTCTGTTCTTGGTTTTACCAGGCTTTGGGAAAACCTTCTAAACAGAATACAAATGGCATTAGAACTACCTCATGTCTGCAGATCTTTTCAGGCAGGAACATAACAAGACCCTAACAATTCCAGCCTTTGTTTGGATTTTCCCTCCTAACTGGACTACTCTCAATAAATCTAGCACAGCCACCATAGAAGAAAGAAAGACCACCCCTTCCTTAGGTAAGTGGGCATAGGTGCAGGGCAAAAGATATATAGATTTTATCAATAGAAACATTTTTTTAATTGAAATGATAATTTACACCTTAACATAAATGTTCAGTTACCTTTGTTGCCATTATGCTAATAAATAATAATTAGCAGCCATAATCCTGTAAGGGAGATACACATGGATAAACACTATAATTATAGTGCTATGCAGTGAGTCTCAGACTGACCCCCACCCCCAGTTTTTGCTTACTGGGAAACAGCTGCTGTAGTCATTAGAGGTTTGCTTCCCTGTTGCTTGAGAAGCAGCTGACGGTCATTTCCACTCCTTTCTGTGAGAGATCACTGGTGCCACAGGTGGTAGAAGGACAATTCACAATTTCCATAATTCCCCCTTGCACCAGAGATCTCTTGGCCAAGGGGATGGTGGAATCATCAGCCAGCTGCTTCCTGAGTGACAAGAGAACAGACCCCCATCCTTGATCACAATGGCTGCTGCCCAGTAAGTGGGGATTGGAGGACTTTCACAGTCCCTGTGTAGTACCTAAACTAGGAGCAATGTAGGGAATCATGAATATATAACAGTTACAAGTGCTTCACTCTAGGTTACACATTTGTAACTGTCTAACAGGATTCTGTCCACCATTTCCAATACCTAGAATGGTGAATAAGCTGAAGTTCTGATCCCTACTATCTTTACTGTCAATTTCCCTACAAAATCTCACCCCACTTAACTCAGAGCTATTACCAGGTGGGTTTGATAGTCTGGTTTTTTTTTTTAATTATTTATGGTGACTCTTGATGCTGGCCTTTCTTCTGAAAATCTTACCTTTGACTCTCCAGATCCAGGAAGACTGGGGTGTGCAACTTTCAGGAGTTCAGGGTACAATTTTCTGCCCCTAGGATTCACTTCACAATGCAAATGGACAAACATTGAAAATGCAGGGAGAGGAATCAGAAATGACCAGATGCTAGGGTGTTGTGTGTGTGTGAAAATGTTAGGGTGTTTTTTGGGGGGGGGATTTGTGGGCCCCACACCCTGTTTTCTTTTGAAATTGCCACTCTTGGAGGCTTCCAGAGGGAGAAAGTTATTTTCCTTTCTGAATGTCTTTGGTTGGGGGATCAATAAAAGGCCCTGGGGGAGCCAGAGGCCCCTAACATGGCCTTAGAGTCACAAAAAGACCCTTGGGGGCACACTTTGCCCACACCTGCTCCATACTGAACCCCAAATGAGTGTATTGTACAGATGATAGAGGCAATCAGTGCACATGCTAGTATGTCTGATTTTTTTTTTAAAAAAAATTGAATTTTAAATTTCCATAACAAAAGGTGGAGGGGAAAGGGGGATGGAAATATAGGATAAGATTTAGTCATGGGCTATTTGTCTGATATAACATATTTGGTTGTTATCATTCATAGGGCCAGCCCCACATATTTCTTTTCCCGAGGCCAATAATAAGAATCCTACTGGACTAACAGAATCCTTCCTCAAAACTAGCTATTGGCAGCATCTACTTGAAAAGTAGAGGGCAACAGGCTACCACAAAATGTGGTGGGCATCCTTCACAACATGCACAGAGCTGTCTTTCAAAAGAACTAAATGGTCAGGCAACTCAGTGTGAATGCTGGAAGGACATGCTTTTTCTGCCTCCTACATGTGCCCCTTGAAGTGGCTGCCTTGTTGTTTCTATCCGTAGGGTTGGGTGTCAATACTGGGGTTACGAGTGGCAAGGAGTTACAGCCCAGTCCTTAAGAATGGGTCTGATGCCAACTTCCCATATCTGCTCATACAAGTAGAAGTTTTCCCTTTACTCCTACAATGATAGGTTTCCTACTATAGTGATGGGGAAACCTGCCCCATTGCTACAAATGCTGAGCTGTTGTTCCCAGAGACAGGAGAGAGCTGTCCAGCAGAATAAGAAGATTCTTA
Source organism: Gambelia wislizenii (assembly GCA_030847615.1). Lineage (NCBI taxonomy): Eukaryota > Metazoa > Chordata > Lepidosauria > Squamata > Crotaphytidae > Gambelia > Gambelia wislizenii. The sequence continues at coordinate 152,400,643 of JAUMIR010000001.1, read as the reverse complement.
GCATGGGTGCTGAAGTAGCAAGGGAACTGTCCAGCTAAAGAGGTGGAATTGGAGTCAGCCTGAAGGAAGCCTTGCAACACTCATGGCATCCAGCAGCATGTGAGAAATTTTATAGCAGTCCCCACATGTTCACAGTGGATCATGGGGCCATGATCCCAAATAGATTCATAAATCCTTCTCCAAGCTTCCCATCAAAAATGGTAAACCAAAAACATTGCAGAAATATTTATAACTGTGCTATTGAGTTTTATTAAAAATAGGCATACAATAATGTTAATAAATAGTAATATTCCCCATAAACATGTCATTTTCACATGATGTTCTCCAGGATTTTCATTAATTTCAGTAATCTATCAGCAACCTGTGCCGCCATCTGTCACATGTAACATTCCACAATAGTGGCACCATTGTGGTAAGGTCTCTACATCATCTCCTAACTGTTAAAGATCAATAATTACTCCCTCAACTGTTCTATCAGAAGGAATATTTTCTGTGGAGGGAAATATTTTTAAGGGGCCATCAGCATACAGTCAGAGAGGAGAACTTTTTACAGGGAAAAGTCTTCTTTCAGACACAGTGGCTGCAGTCCTATTCACGCTTACCTAGACAAGAGAGACACTGAAAGGAATAGGGATCATGTATGAGTAAATTTACCAAAGATAGTACTGCTGTTGGATTTAGCATCTTCCAGATGCTGATGCCATTTTTCATTTAAAATTGCAGAATAATAATTTCTACCTTCTCTCTCTCTCTCTCTCACACACACACACACACACAATACAGAAACATTACAGAACCCAGCATATTTTTTCTCCCAAATGTCTTATCTTTCACATTAATGATTTTTGCATGTAAATTATAAAAAATGATGCCCCAATTTTCCCATCTTTGCCTAGAGTATTTATTTAACAACCGAGATAAAACCATCCTATATTGACAAAATGATCTATTTATTAATACTTTTTGTGCTTTTTAAAGAGAGACATTTACCATTATATAGCAAAGGTATTAATAATGATTTTCTTGAATGTTTTCCAATATGAATATAGAATAGCATGCTTGTACACTGTCTAGGCTTTCCCCCCTGTATTATATTTATGCATTATAGTGCTCTATGATTATTATTAATACTTTAAAACAAATTATTGCAGGTTGCATCTACACACAAACTGTACTGTACTCTGCAAATAACTTTGTTATCTTTTGATGTACAAAGCTGTTTTTTGTTGTTGTTGTTTTTCATCTCCGCTGTCTGATGCCAAAATACCAATCAAGTAGCTTACATTTTTAATCACCAACCAGCCAACCAAGGAAACAGATTCAGTAATTAAAACAAACTTATGACCCAGGATCCGCTTGTAGCACAATGTTCACTCAATTCCTGACTGCATGAGAAGTTATACTTTTTCTTTGCTCCTACAAGGAGGAATTCTATACCTCCTTGCACAAGTGGTTCATCTCCATTGTAAAAAAAAAAAATCAGGCACATAAAGGAAACTTACATGCTCATCATGTGCCAACTACATAGTTGATCACTAGTTTTCCTCAATATGCCACCACTGGAAGGTACCACTGCCAAACAAATGTTATTGAACAGGATAACAATACGCACACTGTAAGCAGGTTATAATGTGTTAGCTAATTGCCCCCAACAAGCTGAGTACTCATTTTACTGACCTATGGAAAGCTGAGTGAACCTTGGAGCCCTGTAGAACTGAATTTACAACATTGTGGCTGCAGTACTGGCATTTAACCATTGTGCCACCAGGGCTCTCAGTCATTGTAATATTGTTTGCCACAGACTGGAAACTTTAAATGTTTGGAAAATATTTTCTGTAAAATTATTGTTCTTAAGCTGTTTTATGCTTATTAAGTTGTCATATAAAACAAGTTGTCATATAAAACACTAGTACACTGCAAAATGCAAAATTACTGGTGTCTGAATCCAGTGACATCTGTCTAGCAGTGACTGATTAAATTGAATTAAATGTGCCACAGGTTGTTTCAAAAAACAGAATAAATGCGTTTCTGAAACTCTGACATCTCTCCCTTCCTCCCTCCCTCTATCCATCCTCCCATTATCACCTTTTAATCAAAGAAGCAGAAGGCACTGTTATGTGTATTCCCTTGTGTGTTTATATAGTAATATAAAAACATCAAAACAGGAGGTACAAAGCACTAGCATTTTTGGTCCCTTTCCCAACCTATTGAGATATCTGAATCTGCTCAGGTAGAGCCAAACAAAAATCTTGCTTTGAAAGAAATAAACAAAATACCTTTCTCCATATAACAGGATCATTTGAACTGCAATCTAATGCACATTTACCTGGGTATAAGCTCGACTGAACTGAATAAGAGTTGTTTGTGACACAAACATATAAAATTGCACTGATGGTACAGTTTTAATCTTGTGCTGTTTTGGACTATTGGTTCATTATTTGTTTTGGGAGGGAATATAGGAAAAGAAAAATATAAGAACTGAACAAAAGTTTAAGTTTTTTCTTTTAAAAAAAGCACAACTAAACTATCTAGAATATGAAACATATCACCATAAGAATGTAGCCCCTGATATCTGTCCTTAATTGGAATTCAATTGCTAGGTCAAAAATGATTCTGCCACCCCAATATAGGCCATGTTGCTGGCCTATTGTCAATCCCCATGTCCATTCAAACCTGTGGATGGTGCCTTGCACATATAGTAAAACCAGTAAGTGTATAAGCTCTTGGTTCATGCCTTCAGGCCTGTACTTGAACAACGAAGGGTTCTTCATTCATTCTGGAGCACACGTGTTATACAAATATAGGCTATGATTCCAGGTCTGGGATAGTGCGTGTGACAAGACAGAGCTGAGTGGGTGTAATACTGCCCCTCCAAATGTCATTATGTTCACACATCTTATATAAACTAGGACTTAACATGAGAATATCTTCTGATATACACTTTTCTCTTTTCCACTTCTCCAACTAATAGATATTTTGCAGAAAGCTTTTTATTGTTAATTCCTACATGAAACCAGAGAACTAATATAGATGGGTCAATACCGTGTGTGTGTGTGTGTAGTAATGTACATCGAATTAATAGATGACTACTCTCCCCAAGCAAGTCAGTGTACACAGAATGGCAACCTTTCAATGTTTATGCAATATTTCTTTTCTTTTCTTTCTTTCTTTTTTGTGTGACAAATACAGAAGTTAGCTGAGCAGGGGGGAGCAGTTGCAATGCAGACAGTAATATGTTTCAAAGAGATCCAGCATGGTGTAGTGGTTTGAGTGTTGGAGGCCAGGGTTCAAATCCCCAGAAACCCATTAGGTGACCCTGGGCAAGTCACACACACTCAGCTTCAGAGGAAGGTGAACAGAAACCCACTCTGAACAAATCTTGCCAAGAAAACCCCATGATAGGGTCACCTTAGGGTCACCGTAAGTTGGAAACGACTTGAAGGCACACAACAACAATATGTTTCAGATCTTGAGACATAATTGATTGGTTTTATGGCACAGAAATGTGACTATTACTTTCACAGCATTCGAGTCAATAGGACTTCAGAGTGATTGCCAATTTCAGTATCATTTGCTAACAATGGACTGGATCCAGATTTGGTCATATGTGGAACATTGATTTCAATGGGTCTTCTCTAAATATAGTTAAGTCTAGATTCAAGTCATTGTGAGTAACTTCAGCCAATTAGTAAGCAAAGGATAGTTACTTTTGAACTTTTCTTTGCACAGAAAAAAGCAGCAAAGCACAAAAAAGCAGAAAAGAGTAAAAATAGGAAAGAACAATTGCAACTGTGGGATAGCACAGCATGCATTCTTTCAGAAAATAGCAGCTATTGCTACTGACAGGAAACTACACAAAATAATGAAACCATAATCATAACAGAGATGTAACCATGTAGGAAGTATATCTGTTATTATTTATGGCTTTCTATGACATGAGTATGAATTTATCTGAACAAGGAAAGGATCTTCAGTACAACCGTACATTGCTTACCACCACTTTAAAGCCATCTCATACACATAAATCAAACTTTCCTCTCCTCCAGCTCTTCTTTCTCTGAAATTTGTCCTCCTGCCTAGAGACCTCAGCTCCCTGAGGCTTCAGCCAGGGCCTAAAGACTTGGCAACCCCAGGCATATATATAGAATTTTAATTATTCACAATGACCATATGCGTGGTTCCCAACCCAGTTCCCTCCTGAAATCTACAAGTCAGCAAGGACAGCAATTCACTGTTTAAATAAGTTGCAGGGGCCCCCCTCCACATACAGTTTCATGTAATATTGTCCTGTTTTTTTAGAATCAGAAATGGACTTCTCTGTGTATTGCACTTGTGCAATGTTGTACATTAAAAACTAACAAGCAAGAGTGAGGGAACTGGGAAAAAGACTGTGGACATAAACACCTGGCCTTATCATACCATTTTGAGCAAGGCAGAGAGTAGCATGCTAATGTTGCAACTCTTAAGCTTTTGTCTTGTACAAACCATGGTGGTAGCAAAATGGAGCCTGAGGAAAAAATTCTTAAGGGATGGCTTTGAGCGCTCATCTCAGCAACAGTATAAGGCTTGGGAAAACTCCCCATATCTTATGTGTATATACTGTAAGTGTAGTGATGTGGGAGGCAAGCCCTAGAAGTAACAGTGACAGCTACTGCAACTTTTTTTGATGTGTGCCTTCAAGTATCAACAGAGGCTGGATGGCTATCTGTCTGGAGTGCTTTGATTGTATATTCCTGCATGGCAGGGGTCTGGACTGAATGGCCCTTGTGGTCTCTTCCAGCTCTATGATTCTAAGTCATTTGTGACTTATGGCAACCCTAAGATGAACCTATGTTGTCTGTCTATTAAATAATGAGACGGATACTCTAACCCATCTTTATTTATCTGTATTACAATTCTAATGCTTGTCCCCTTCAATATACTCTCCACTCACACTCTCACACTTGTTTTCCACAGGTCAAAGGTGTGGAGCAGATCAGTTTCTGTCAGCAGGAGGTGAGAGCCCCTCCATCGCCATGTTTAGAAAGGACTTGAAGTTTTCTACATGTCTCCACCCCCAGTGTGCTGATTGGCTGCCCAACGGGAAGCTTTGATTTGTTGGGAAGTTGGGGCATGGGTGGCAGGTTCTAGGAGCAGGGATGCAGGGTTAGGAACACAAGAGATAGAGTCCAAAGTCCATGCAGGGTCAAAGATAAACAAAAGTCCAAAAAAAGTCCAAGGTCAGAGAACATACCAGTTATCCAGGGCCCAGGGTCCACGCCCCAAGAGCAGCTATGGACAGCACAGAAATCTCAAGGCCAAGGAGCAGCTACAGATAGCACAGACAGCACAAAAGGCCCAAAGGCCAAGGAGCAGCTACAGACAGCACAGAAGGCTCAAAGAGCAGCTACAGACAGCACAGAAGACCATGTTGTGGTGGCCAAGACTGAGGGCCAACTGCTGCTCTTAAGTAGCAGTTCCCCTGGCTGCTTCAGGAGTGCTGCGTGATTACAGCCAGCTGCGTTTTGATAGCTTGGCCCTGGTTCTTCCAAGACTCCCACAGCCAGGGGCCTAGTCCTGTAAGGAGAGGCAGATCCTGACACCTAAGCAGCCAATCAGCACACTGAAAACAGCAACATACCCAAGAAAATTATATACACTGGCTTTTCTTCGCAAACGAAGATTCAGGAAGGACTCATCCCGTGCTTTCTGCAAGCGCGCTGATGACTAAAAAGATAAACGAGTCTGGTTGCAGAAAGCACAGCAGAACATCCCCTTGGGCAATGTTTCTGGGTTGTGATTCTTTCTGCGTTGTCGTTTCTCTTCAAGACTTGTTCGGTGTGAGTTCTCAAATAAGGCTGCAGCAATGTGGATAGTGCGTCTCCATGCCTCCCAATGTGAGGCCAGGGCGGACCACTGTTGGTGGTCAATTTGGCTGAGTCTGACATGTTGTTTCAGGGAGTCCTTGTATCACTTTTTTGAAGCGCCTCTCTTACACTGACCTGTGGTGAGTTCACCATAGAGTACTATTTTTGGGAGGCGATGGTCCTCCATCCTAGAAATGTGCCCTGCCCAGCGCAGCTATGTTCTCATTATCATGGCCTCAATGCTGGTGATCCCTGCTTGCTCAAGGACAGCAACATTCGTCACCTAGTCAGTCCAGTGTATATTTAGGATTGTGCGTATACAGTGCTGATGAAAGCGTTCAAGGAGTCGCAAGTGGTGGCGATAGCTTATGAATTACTGGGAAAAAGGGGAACTGCCATCAGATCTCTGAGATGCAGTCATCATCACCCTGATTAAAAATAAAGGAGGAAAATCTGATTGCTCAAACTATCAAAGTATAACATTGCTCTCTATTGATATATATATATATATATATATATGTATATATGATGGCTACCTAACTCTACACTTAACCCTATATTGCTTATTTCCAGGCCATCTAGAAGCCTAGATCTTCCTATTTGAGCCTAGCTGAATCATATGGTTTTCCAAGGAGGACTTTCTCTCCATCCCACCACCCTCATAAGCTTGTCTGGTGAGGACCTAGGTGACAGCCCTATCAGTATCTGCTCCTAAGCTATGGAACTCCATCCAGTGGGAGGCAACATTGGCTTCCTCTTTGCTCTCTTTTCTCCAACAAAGACCTTTTGTTTAAAATTTTTGTTTTAATTTAAATTGTAAGCTGCTTTGGGTGCCATATTGGGAGAAAGGTGGGATATCAAACAAAATAAAACAATAAATGGTTGTAAAAGCCAGACAGTGAAGAAAGCTGACAGGAAGTAAAACAACTCATATGATGTCTGGAAATGGATGAGAGTCCTATGGATACCAAAGACTGCAAAAAGATAAATGAATAGGTCTTAGAGCTATCAGGCCTAAACTCTCACTAGAATCTAAAATGCCCAAGATGAGTGTATTGTAACTATGGACATAGCTTGAGATGACGTGATTCATTTGGAAAAAAGCAACAATGCTTGGTAAAGGCAGTAGGAAAAGAGGAAAACTGCACTACAGGTGGATTGATTCAATCAAGGAAGCCATAGCCCTGAGTTTGCATTGCATGACTAGGGATCTTGGATGTCTCTCATTCATACGGTTGCTGTAACTGAAAGTCAACTTGATGGCAAACAACAAAAATATCCTGTTGTGTTTTAAAACATAAAATCAACATTTTGCTGCATTGTGTTACAAATCTACCGTAATCCCTGTAGAGATTCTGACACATTTGCACTATAAACCATTGGAACACTTAGAGCATTACCTATGCCATAGAGGGCAGCCCCCCAAGAATCTTGACTAAGTACAGTGGGCCCTCCATACTGATGGGCTCCTGATTTACAGATTGGACTGTCCACGGATTGCAATGCCCCATATTATTCAATGATATGAACATGGATATACTGAAGCATGCACTTTCACATCATCATCATTGAATAATATGGGACTTGACCATCCACATTTTTTACACCTGTTGCGCGTCCTGGAACTGAACGCCTGTGGTTCCATTTGATTGTATGTTTCATGATTAGTTACTGAAGCAGAAAAATGAATATGAAAACTTCAGGACAGGTTCACTTCATGAAAGTCATGATAAAATGATTTTATCTGTAAGAAGCTACATGGTTTGTAGGGATGGGTAAAAAACTCATTTCAATTTGTTTTTGACAAGAATATACCAAATTCCACAATGCTGTTCATATTCAGAAAAGAAAGAACTTGAAAATTTGTTCAAAATTAATGTGGGAAAATCCTGAATGGAGAGCCTCATCCATTTTTTCTATCTAGGCATGGGAGTTTGCATGTTTAACTCCTAAAAGTTTTTAAGTTCTTTCCATTCGACCATATTAATGCTGATAGGGTTGTCACCTTTCCATGTGCTGCACCTGGAGATTTGGGGATTAACACAAGAAGGATTGGCACCAAAGCATCAGCAGAAATGACTGCCAATAATGAGGTGACTTCCCCTCCCTCATTCTCTAATATCTGGTTCAGATGGGGAAGGCTCACAGCACCTAATGGTGTGCTAGAGCTATGATCTCAGAGGCAGAGAGTAGAAGTTTTGCACCATTGTTGAAGCCTGCCCACCTATTACCATAAATTGAGGTCAACATGATGGCAAATAATAACAGTAATAATATGTAATGTAATATAATGTTATGTCTTGAATGTAATCTATAGTGTGTTTCTCAATGTTAGTGAAGAAAGAGCAAGAAGAGAAGATACAGACCTCTTGTTTCAGAAGCCATTGTGAAGTTCAGTTCAAGACTCCAACTGAGCATTTAACATGGACTTTTCTTGAAGTGGCTTTCAGTCAGTTGAACTGTGTTACAGCAGTTCTTCTTTCCTATTGTCAGTGGCCATGACCACAAGTAGAAGATAGATCCATCAAGCTTGCCAATCTACACCCAAAGTGTGCCCCTTTTCAAGTAGGCCAAAGAGCAGGTGTAAGGCCTATGTTTCTGGCCACCCAAGGATGATTATTATCTTTCCAAATTGTCAGTATATAGTGGGAACACTGCATATAACTGAACATTCCTCCTGAGAGCAATCAAAGGATTAGTAGAATTTGGGCAGAGATTCAATCTGCATGGAAAATTGTCCATGCTGAGTTCTATTAGAAGGCGCTGCTGTGCAGGATTTGTTACTAATCATACAGCAAAATTACAAGAAGTTGCAGCAAGGAGGTGCTTGTAAACAAAATAATATATGAGTAATTGCCATTATTAAACTAGAACTTTGTGAGTGATATGCCATCTATCAGTGACATTTGTAATGTAAGGGGGCTAAAAGAAATCCATAGGCACTGCACTTTGCACTTTCATTTAATATTTTGTAATGAATTACTGTCATTTGGAGTTTAGGAAATGCTACTAATCACCAAATTGCAACCTGTTTTTACCACTCAGCTTCAGAAATGTAATACTAAGAAATATTAAAGCTAAACTGTACAGTATTTTTCTAAAGATGTTTTGGAGACAGATCTTGGCACTATGGCTTAATAATAAGCCATTTACAAGAGCTTTAAATACCTTTTTTGCACTGTTGTTCATGTTTAACCTCAATTATTTAAAAAAAATTGGATTTTTTTTAAAAATCCAATTAATTTTGTTTTTATTTAAAAAAAAACATACATTGAGGATGAGGGAGAGGTTGCAAATAGAATTTCCCTCCTCTGTTATTCTTAAGACTCTGGCAGGTTCATATAGGGAGATACAGATTAGGCATCTAAGAAAAAGGCACTTGGAAAGTTACCAAGGGAATGTGAAGAACACAACAGATATAAGATTTCTGGGTGTGAACAATAGTCAATGTCTCATTCTCAGCAATATCTCCTTCCCTGCAACCAGTCTGTTTCCAGACACAATTCAAAGTGCTGGTTATGACCTATAAAGTCCCACCATCCTCAGATATCTCTCTCTCTCTGGCTTTTCTTCGCAAATGAAGATTCAGGAAGGACTCATCCCATTTGCTGAGAACACTGGAGAGGAGCTTCTTGGAGACTGCCTCCAGGCTACCTTCCTAGAGAGGCTACACTTGCACCATTCCAGTGGTGGCACTTCGGGGGTGCAGGGAGGCCGAACTGCACCAGGTGACACCATCAAGGTTTGTGTGTGACACCAGCCTTAGTGATGCCATAGCACCATTCTTGCTATTATTATGTAGGTAGTGAACACATTTTTTTTTAGCAGTTCTTTCAGGGCTAATGTTCAGGTGCACAGGGCCTTTTATAATATGCAATATTATCTACATTTCTTGTTTTTAATATACATTTTTAAATTGCTTTTAATTCTATTGGTTGTTTAATTGTATTTTAACTTTTGTGTAATGCAAACTTTTGGAGCTGCTTTGGATCCCAAGGCTGGGGAAGGGGAGATATAAATAAAGAAAATAATATGTCTCTGCTCATAATGTGCTTTCTTTGTCCAGTGAAGAATATAAGACAGTGACTGGAATTCATGGTCACAGTTATGAATATGTAACCTAGAGTTATACATATTGTAACTGATTCATATTCATGATCCCTATGTAGAGTTGCTATATATCCTGGAAATCTGGGAAAATCCTGGATTGAAGGGACTGAAAATTGTTCCATCTGGCTGGGCTGCTCGAAGCAGCAGATCCTGGATTCCTCCAGCTCTGGCTGGAAGAGAGTCTCTCTTCCATACAGAACTGGAGGAATCTAAGATCAGTCTGCTGCTTTGAGCAGCCCAGACCAATGGGCTGGCATAGTGATGGTTGGGAGGGAGGGAGGGATGGGGCAGTCCTCCCCAGGCAGTAGATGTTTTTGGTAGCATTCCCTCCTGCCTCACTCCCCTGCCCACCCCCACCTACCTGATTCACACACATGTCCCTGCCCTGCCTGCCCACTTGCTTCCCCGTGGAGTTCCAGTGAGTCTTTGGGCTCCCTCCTCTCCCCCCCTGCAGGTGCTCTGGGTGCCCTCCTCATGGGGAGGGGGGGAGAGAAGAGGGGTCCCTCCTCCTCCTCCCCCCTGTGGGTGCCCTGGGTTCCTTGCCCATGGGGAAGGGTGGAGAGGGCTCCCTCCTCCCCCCCCCAGGTGCTCTGTCCTGGTTTTGTGGCAGAGAATTATGGCAACCCTATCCCTATGTGTTCAATAGTGTAGGGAATATGTAGGGCTCGTAAAAGTCCCCCAATCCTGACTTAATGGGCAGAAGCCATTGAGAGTGATGGGTATCTATTCAACAGGAATATCTGGTATCTATATCAAGAAGAGTGCAGTGTAGCCAGCACAATATGAACTTGTGGTAGAAAACAGGAGAGAAATACTCAAGATGATGCTGTAAGGTTAAGAAAAAGGAAAAGTGACATGTATTGCTTCATCTGGGAAATCCATCTGGGATAGGCTAGGAGATAGGCAAAAGAACATTACCTAAATTTCAGTAGAAGAGCCCCTAAGGCTGGCTATCACGTGTGGATGTAAGCCATCTTGAGGCAGGAGCCTTGTGGATGCTCCTTTCCTAAAAAAAAAAAAAAAAGCGGGGGGGGGCAAAGGACTAAAGTGACTGAAGGCAGGAAGGAAGCAAAAAGGCTTGAATACATTGTTCAAAGAAAGAAACAGAGATGAAACAAAAGGGCAGGCATGCTCTCTTGAATTTCCTTTCAGTAATCACTTTATACAAGTGTTGATGCCTCTTTGCTTCCAACATGTTTTCCTATTGATCGGGACTCATTTGACTGATGTTTTCACTCCTCAAAAGTGATCTCTGGTGGGAAGAAAAACTGTAGCAGGAATTCTGCTTCACGACCATCACACCAAAGCCTGCTGATGGGAAGAGATGGAGATGTCAGCTTCTGCATTTCAGTCCATAGGAGAGCAGATTCTCATTGCTCAAAGCATCTTCTGCCCAGTAAGTCAGCATTTGGAGGGGGTGGGTGGGCTGGGAGATGCTGTTTAGCTAAGCAACTTAAGATAGTTATATAACTGAAGAGTACATGTAGAATTCCAGTTAGAACTTCTAACTTCAATAACTTGGACACACATCTCTATGCATCAGGTTTATAGACAGTACCATGCACCTATGTAAGAGATATATAAGCACCACTGTATGCTGTATTTTTTTTTAGGACTGTTGTTATTGTTGTTATTGACATGAGGGAATTCTAACACAAGAGAATTGGTTACTCAAGTTTACATGAGGTCATGCATTTTTACCATTTAATAAATCTGAGTCTGAAATTAAACAGCTCATACCCATACAGGACACAATTCCTCCCCTCTCCCCACTATTAATAATTCTACTCATATGGAAATTCTTTATTTACTTTCCTCTAAAGTGGAAATGCTGATGCAATAAAATATTCATGATAATTGCACTTTGAGGAATTATCATTTATGCAGAAAAATAGCATGAACCACTCAAGTGACCTTTGATAGGATTAATTCAGCACCACTGATAACTCTAAGAATCAACATCAGCAAGACTACATTTTTCTGGCACAGCACAGGGTTGGGATAACTGCTTATAACTGTGCTTTGAACTGTTTTGGCTGAGTCAGTAAGAACAATCAAAACTGCTAATGTGAAAAAAACATAGAAACATTTTACACTATTGTAGCATCCCTTTGATATTCACTGAGATTTGGGGAAAATTTCCCGCCTTTACCTCTGTCTTAACTGATCTAGCCAAAGTCTCTGCTCACATAAGATGCTTCATTTTGTGTCACCTGTTTCTGTGCTTGATCCCTTACTGAGACCTTTATAGATAGGACTATAGGACACCGCTGCAGTCTGCCACCCAATTCAGTCATGAACTGTAGTGTCTGCAGCTATCAGAAACCAGTTTCCAAGGAGAACGGATTAGCTGTCATAAATAAAAAGACAATGCATGAAGTTTTTAGCCTTTAGGACAATGTATTAGCTTCCAAAAATGAGTTTTCCACTTCCAGGTCTGCAGAGATTTTAACCCACTTACAGTCATTTGGCTCCCTTCCTACCCAACATCTGGTTCCTGTGTATTGGGGGAGGTTCTTTCCAAAGTTCTTCTTGTTCAATGCCTCCTTCTTAAGTACTTTTAAGCCCTGTTTGTGGGGACACAGTGGGCTGCAGTGGAGAAGAATGCAAATGCCTTACTCTGCAAGCTTCTTTCCACTTATATTTCTTAGCATCCAAGTATGTGATTTGTAGGGTATACAGATAATTGGAGGGGATGATAATAATCAGTAAAGTTGAAGGCAGTAGGAATAGAGGAAGATTGCCTTAGAGGTGGATTGACTCAATCAAGGAAGCTGCAGCCATGAGTCTACAAGTCATGTACTATGAGCAAGGCTGTTAATAATAGGGCCTCCTGGGTGTCTTTCGTTCACAGGGTTACTATTACATCAAAGCTGACTTGACAGTACACAACAAAAACAACAAACCAATTATTGAGGACAGGCAAGCAATTTCACCCTATGTTAATACTGTAGGGATATTTGGTATCTATATTAAGCAGAGTTCAGTGGGACTAGTGCAACATGAGCTTGTGCTAGAAACAGGAGAAATGACTCTGGATACTCTGGTAAGGTGAAGGAAGGAAGGAAGGCTTTGTCCCAGGAAATCTGTCTTAGGATAGTAAAGAAGATAGGTAAAAGAAATTGAGCTATACTTGGTTGCAAGAGCCCCTAAAGGCTGGCTCTCAGATGTGGGTGTAAGTTAGAATCCCTTGATGAGGTTGGAGCCTCAAGAATGCTCCTTCCAGACAAAGGAAAACAAAGAGACTAAGTAACTTCTTGAGAGAAGGGGGAAGTGACATCTTTGTAGGCAAGAAGGAAGCCAAAGACTTGAGCACAGAGACCAAAAAAAGATACAGACAGGTGTGACAAACAGCAGGAATTCTCCAAACTCCCTTCTCTTCTAATCATTTTATACAAATGCTGGTGCCTCTTTGCTTCCAACAAATATGAAAGAGAACAACTATAAAATGCTATATCAACACTATCAGACACCTAATCAATTGAGTCACATTTGCACGTGTTGTGAAGACAGGTGTTCGCAATGTGAAAATGACAAAGCTAATTTTATGCACATTTGATGGAAATATCTCCCAATTAATTAAAGGTAAAGGTTATCTGAACAATATCAATAACTTGGTGTCTTTCAGTCTCATGCATTTTGCTAATAATTGTGCTTGGTTAGATATATGAGCAGATAGATTCTGAATACAAACAAATTATTCAGAATCACTTGTTTGCTGCTAGGACTTCGTTTACCTAATGTTCTCACTACTTTGGAAGAACAGTTGTATGAAGTTTGGAAGATAGACACGATGACTGTTCCCAGTTTTTTAAAAAAATGAGGCACAGAGGCAAAAATCCAACCTTTTGTCTCAAATAAACTATTGACTCCACTAACAAATAGTAATAGTAATAGAAATAAATCCCATTGATCCAATTGACTCAGGGAAAATGCTAGTTTAGTTGGAACTAGCAGTTACATTTAGAAAAGAGTGTTGAGGGTCCCTCCCTCCCACCCTCTCTCTCTGTATATTAAAATCTGCAATCAGATTTTTTTTTAACTATTGTATGTTTTAATTTTTTTCTTTCTAATTTATATATTTTTAAGTACTGTATGTTTTTAATCTTTTATAATTTAATATTATTTTAAGGGGTGGGTGGGCTAGGGTACTGTGTCTATGGAGTTTTTATATTGTAAGCCGCCCCGATTGCGTTGCAGAGGGTTGGGATAGAAATAAATTATTATTATTATTATTATTATTATTATTATTATTATAAAAGGGAGAGACATATAGCCATGTGAAGGGTGATCAGGGAATGAACGAGAAGTTTATACTCCTAAGAGCTTGCTTCCAAGCTATATAGGCATCCCTTTTCCTCTTTCCTTTTGAAATACCATGTATCCTGAACAACATACCTTGATTCTGTTCCAGGCCAGACTTTCCTTTTAGGGACTGGGGAAGAATGCATTTGTATTTTTGTAGTATGTCTCCATGTATTTTAATCTGACTATATAAGGATCAAATAGAACATGTATTTCAAGACAGAGTGGCCAGAACAAAAGAAAAAGCACAGGGGTCTGGGAACTGTAATAATTGCATAGAAAAAGGAATTTCAGCAATGCCTCCTGAAATTTCCTCTTGCACAATAATCCATGGTAAAGGATCCCTATCCAGTTTTTCATGTGGCCATCTTGCTTAAAAAGTAAATACAACATGCACCTGACTGCCATCAACATGCATGCTTCAGTTATATAGTGACTGAAGTACAGTAATACAGAGGCCATCCATCCATATGGGTGTTTAGATGGTAGACTAAGTACTAGACAGTTGCTTGGAAGTCAGTTAAAAACCATGTTCATTTCATAACAAATGGGAAATGTTAGATCCTGCTCTCAGGAGTAAATGCCACAGTCAAAATGCCATTTTCTCCCTTTGTTAAAACACTATTCCATTGGTTCCGTTTTGACAAAAGCCATAGACCTCCCCCCCCCTTTTTTTTGGTTATATCATGAACACCCTTTTGTTTTTGGCAAAATAAACAAAGGACCCCTTAAAATAATCTCTCTCATTTCACCATATGCCACTACTTATGTAGAACACCTGCACTCTCTCTTGGAATTCTTCCCCCTTCTAATCTTCATTGCAGTGCCCACCATCCAGATATACTTCCCCTGAGCATATAAGGCATGTATCACTCACAGCTGGATTCAATCTCTTCCTTTGGCTACTTAATGACTAGCATTTTGAATTTGCCCTGGGCTACCAATACAAAGACTTCTCTGAGTAGTAAGTGTTAATAATTCAGAATAGCTTGGTTCCTGATGCAACAATACCCTCACTGTCAGTAATTTAGGCAATAAAGCAACAGATGTTGAAGAAACAAGATTGAGTGTAGGCCCCTTTTAATTTGACTGCAAAATCTGGATAGATTTACCTTCAGAGTGTAATTCCAGTCTTTTGTGACACCTTAAATACTATCAAAGTTATTATGGAATAAGCTTTTCTGGAACACAGCCCCCCATCATCAGGCACATATATCTGATGAAATCAGCTCTAGTCCACCAAAACTTCTGGCATGGTATAATTGAAGACCTTTAAGATACAACAACACTCTTTGCCTTTTTGCTGCAAAAAACTAACCGGGTCATGATGTGAAAATAGAAATCTTACCAGTTTTGGATTTATGTACAGGTATTAGTTTCACTTTCTTTTGTCTTAATATTTTTGGTGATTAATATATAAAATATATACTGTGAAGCTCTATATCAGCTCTATATCAACACAGGATGAAGATTCTGTAGGACAACAAGAAGAGAAATAAAAGACAAGATAGCAACTGGGAAGCTTGTAATAGGCCGTGTTCAAATTATTCTCCCTTTTGTCTTGTTCTGTTATGCTGCCTTATTCTTTTATGTTTTCCCACATGTCAAACAGTGGTAGACTCTGCCCCAGCCCTGCATTTTACAGTGATCTGCATATACTTTGTTTCACATGTGGGTCTGCACACTTACCAACAAATAGATGGGCAACTAAGATAGTTATCAATGTCATATGATCAAAGTCTGAAAGACTAGGATGTTCCCCCCAAATTCCTTAAAATTATTATCTTGCTACTACACCACAGTACATGATGAAATTTATGGAGGAGATACGGAATTTTAGGAAAGATGTGATGGTCCAACTGGAAGATATTAACACAACATTTAATGCTCTCCATACTATATTAACTCAAACAAAAAATGAAGTAAGAGAAAATAGAGAAGATATCCAGTTATTAAGAAAGGAAAATACTGATTTAAGAATGGAGCTGGAAGCAACACGAGATCAACTAGCACTAGCTGAGACAAGAGAAAAGGAAGCCTGGATCAGGCTTAGAGGTTTTAAGGAACTACCAAATGAAGACATCAAAAGAAGGATAATTGAATTGTTAGTGCAAAACTTAGAATGGACTGAGGAAAAGGTTAGTAGAGAGATGGATCGGGTGTATAGACTAAAATCAACATTTGCAAATAAGAGAAATCTCCCAAGAGATGACATAATTCAATGTGCAAGAAAAGTAGTAAAGGAGTATATTATGGAAGTGCATTTGAATAAAGGGATCTACTATGAAGGAAAACTACTTATTCTATTGAAGGAAATCCCAACGAGAATTTTAAGAAAATGTAAAGACTACCAATTTCTGGTAGAGATATTGAAAAAAGAAAAAAAATCTCTTCAGCTGGGACAAATTGGAAGGGGTATTGTTTACTTACAAAAAGGAAAAAATTAAAATTGACTCCATTGAGAAGGCACAAGAATTTGTAAGGAAGAACAAAAAGGACTTTGGACTACAACGGAAAAAGCAAAATGAGCAAAATGACAGTAGAAATGGCAAAAAAGATGACACCCCCCAGGAAGAAGAGACCCTAAATGAGAAGATCAAGGAGATGGAGGAAAAAGGTGCAGAAGGAAAGAGAAACTTAGAAGATAGATTGCTCGACATATGAGAATTTGTGTAGGAATTTATTTAACTGTCTTATTTGATATTGTGTGAATTGAATAAGAAAGGGAAGGTTAATTTGTTGATTTATAGTAAATAAAGAAAGAGCCGCTATTTTTTTTTGCTTTAATACACTTATATAAATAAAATTATTGATAATATAATTGTTACTATTGTGACTCTATCAATTGAATTAGTTATATAGTAGAAATGGCAGGAATTAAACTTATGACTTGGAATGTAAAGGGACTAAATGCAGAGAAGAAAAGAAAATTAGTGTTCCATTACCTTAAAAATATTAAAGCAGCTGTGATCTGCTTACAAGAAACTAAGATCAAAAAATCACAGGAATATATGTTAGAACAAAAAAGCCTAGGAGAAATATTTACATCATCAAATACAAAAAAGAAAAAAGGGGTGTTACTATATGTAAACCCGTGTTTAAAACCAACTTTGATTTTAAATGATGAAAAAGGAAGATATATAATGGTGGAGATAACACTTGATACAACAAAACTATTAGTAATGGGTATCTATGTTCCTATAGAAGAAAAGTCTAGCTTTTTCAGAGAATGAAGAAATAAAATTGGGCAAATGGACTCTATTAATTGGTGCCTTTTAGGTGACTTTAATGGAGTGATAGAGCCTAAATTGGATAGATATGCTAAAAATGTAAATATCAAAAAATACCAAGGGAAATTATCTAAGGAATTTTTTGACATTACAGAAGAACTGCAATTAATAGACATCTGAGGATATAAAGAGGGTGATACTAAAGATTATACAATATACAGATGTACATTGCTCGTTTTCGAGGATTGATATGATTTGGACCAGTGTGAACTTAGCAAATAGAGTTAAAAAAATAGATATTCTGCCTAAACCCCTATCGGATCATAACCCGGTACAGATAATAATAAAAAGTAGTAAAGGCACAAGTAATTGGAGGATAAATGAACTTTGCTAGCAAAAGAAGAAGTAGTTGAAGACTGTAAGAAGAAATTAAAAGAGTTCTTTGAATTAAATTTAAATAAAGAGGTAGATAATAATGTGGTCTGGGATACAGGAAAAGTGGTAATGAGGGGAATCCTTAAGAACTGGAATGTAATAATTAACAGAGAAAAGCAAGCAAAATGGAAATTAATATTGGATGAAATAAAATTAAAAGAACAGAAACTGATGAAAACCCCAGACAATAAAGAAATTAAAAAGCAGATTAAAATATTACAAGAGCAATTAGCCATGATTATGACAGATGAAATAAAGAAAAAGTTAGATTTTTTAAAACAAAGGAATTTTGAATATGGTAACAAACCAGGGAGGTGGCTGGCCTATAAGCTGAGGAAAGAAAGAGCTAAAAGGTTAATAATGACAATAAAAACGGGAGACAGGGAAATAACTGATGAGATACAAATACAGAAAACATTTCACAATTACTTTAAAACAATTTATAGAAAGCCAGAGACCTCATTAATAAAGATAGATTATTATATTAGGAAACGTGATATTGGTAAAGATACAGATATGCTAAAAAAGGAATTGAACAAAGACATAAAGATAGAAGAAATAGCAGATACAATAAGGAGAATGAAGTCAAAGAAAACCCCAGGACCTGATGGTCTGCCAGCAGAATATTATAAAAAATTCCAAGCAGAATTAATTGTACCTTTCTCAATGGCATTAAAGGATATCCTAGAAAAGAATATAATCCCTAGTAGTTGGAGAGAAGCAAATATAGTCCTAATTCCGAAAGAGGGATGAGATCATCTACAAATAAAAAATTATCACCCTATCTCATTACTTAATGAGGATTACAAAATTTTTACAGCCATACTAGCCAACAGACTCAAATCCTTTCTGCAAGATTATATACAAAATGATCAAAATGGCTTTCTCCCCCAAAGACAGATAAAAGATAACATTAGATTGGTAATTAATATATTAGAATACTTACATTACCACAATGAAATTAAAGGTACTCTATTTTTTTAGATACAGAGAAAGCCTTTGACAACTTAAATTGGCCCTTTATGTTGAAAACACTAGAAGATATAGAAATTGGGCAAAATTTTTGTAAATGGATGCAAATTTTATATAAGGAGCAAAAAGCCAGATTAATAATAAATGGAAAATTAACGGAAGAGTTAAATATTGAGAAAGGTACTAGGCAGGGATGTCCTTTATGCCCCTTGTTATTCTTTTTAGTACTAGAAGTCTTAATGAAATATGAAAAGATAAGGAAATCAAAGGGCTCAAAGTGAAGAAAGAAGAATACAAGGTAGCATTCGCAGATGACTTGGTAATCATCTTAGAGGAACCAATAAAGGGAGTTGGGCAATTAATGGAGATAACGAAAGAATTCGGAAAATTGGCTGGATTCAAAATTAATAAAGAAAAAACCAAGATATTAGTGAAGAATCTAAACAAAAATGAAAAAGATGAACTGGAAAAAAGATCAAAATGTGAAATAGTAAAAAAAGTAAGATATTTAGGAATAAACTTGACAACTAACAATCAACACTTATTTGATAAAAATTATGACATAATATGGAAAGGCATTAAAAAAGACTTAAATAGGTGGGATGGATTGAATCTATAACTGTTAGGAAGAATAGCCACTATAAAAATGAGTGTTTTACCAAAATTAATGTTTCTCTTCCAAACAATACCGATAATTATATCAAATAAAATTTTCAAAATTTGGCAAACAGATATAAATAAATTGTTATGGGCTGGGGGAAAAAAACTAGAATTAAATGGAAGGTATTAGTAGACGATAAAGAAAGAGGTGGACTGGGCCTACTGGACCTGAGAATTTATTTTGAAGCAGCATGTCTCTCTTGGTTAAAGCAATGGATATTATTGGAGAATAGAAGAAATTTAGAACTAGAGGGGTTTGAGTTAAAACTAGGCTGGCATGAGTACTTGGGATACAACAAGATAAAAATAAATAAAGACTTTAAAAATCATGTGATAAGAAGATCATTATTCAGAATTTGGGAAAAAATATAAATTTAGAATATGCCTGAAAATCCCAGGATGGCTGTCACCCCAGGAAGCCTTTTGTAAAAATGAATTAAGAGATTATAATTGGATAACCTACAAAGAACTTATGGTGAGAAGGAGAGACACCTGGAAAATTAGAGAATGGCAGGACTTAACAGCAGCAGGTTTTCAAATACAATGGTTAACTTACTACCAGATTAGATCTAGAGTGAAAGAAGATTTAAGACAAAGACAATATGAAGGAGAAATCTTGGAGTTTGAAAAGTTATTGGGAGCGGGCAATAAAAACTTAACTAGTAGACTCTATAAATTGGTATTAAAATGGAATACAGAGGATGAACAAATAAAACATTGCATGGTAAACTGGGCTAGAGATATTGGACATAATATTCTTTTAGAGCAATGGGAAGATATCTGGAAGAGAGGTTTGGAATTTACCTGCTGTTATAATTTGAAGGAAAATTTCTATAAATTAATGCATAGATGGTATATGACACCATCTAAATTAGCAAAAATGAGGAAAGACAGATCTCCGCAATGTTGGAGATGTAAAGAACATATAGGCACATTCTACCACATGTGGTGGGATTGCAACAAAATAAGAAGATTCTGATTAAAAATAAAATAAAGAAATAGAGAAAATTACAGATATAAAGTTAGGCCTGAGACCTGAACTATACCTGTTAAACATGATTAATTTAGAAAACTCAAAAGAAAAAGAACATAGATACTTATTACTTTATCTAGTTACAGCAGCAAGGTTGGTGGTAGCTAAAAATTGGAAGAGCGCATGTGCCCCATTAAAATCAGATTGGCGGGAGAAGGTATTAGAATTGGCTAAATTGGATAAGTTAACAAATTGGATGAAGAAGAAAATGACGAAAGACTATGTAAAGATTTGGGAACCGTTTATAAAATATTACAAACAAAAAGAGGGAAATATAAGCGTTCTTGGCTTTTATAGTTAGGCAAATAGATGATTAAAGTTTTCTTTCTTTTTTCTCACTGTTGTATTTGTTATACATGTGGTAATGGATTAAATAAATGGAGATAATTTAAAGAATGTAGCCACAAGGGAACATAATTACCTAACAAAGTGTAATTATTTAACAAAAAATTATTGGCTTCAAATTGGTTACAGTGAACAATTATTGTAGAAGGAAGGTAATGTTAGAGTAACAAGGTTAAAATTAAACAAATGCGGGAAAATGGTAATAAGGGTTGGTACAGGAGGCTGAATTTATAAGTGTAATATATAGTCAAACAAGAACAAGCAGGAAGTGTTTTAATAATTTATGTGTATATGTATATAGGGATAGGTGATTGTTATATTATGTTGTTACTGTTGTTTTCCTTTTTTCTTTCTATTTTTTCTTTTCTTTCTTTTTTTTTCTTTTTCTTGTTACGTATTTGAATTGGGATGAATAGGAATATTCTATTGTTAAAGTCTTTGTCTCATTGTCTCATTGTCATATGATGTATGTTATGACCATTTAATAAAAATTAAAAAAAATTAAAAAAATGACTATCTTGCTACATGAGGGTCAGCACGGTCAAGTCAAATATGGCGATGCTCTTTCAGAGCCCTTTCTAATAACTAATGGAGTGAAGCAAGGTTGTGTTCTTGCTCCAACTTTATTTACAATCTTCATCAGTATGATGCTTCAAAGGGCTACGGCAGAGCTTGAAGAAGAAGACGGCATCTATATACGTTACTGTACTGATGGTAGCCTGTTTAACTTAAGCCGCCTAAGGGCTCGCACTAAGACTCTGAACTATCTAGTCCGTGAGCTGCTCTTTGCTGATGATACTGCCCTTGTTGCCCATACAGAAGCAGCTCTGCAGTGCCTAACAACCTGATTCGCAACAGCTGCAGAGCTATTTGGGCTGGAAGTCAACCCGAAGAAAATGGAAGTTCTTCACCAGCCTGCACCACAGGACGAACACCATCATTCCCACATTGCTGTCAGCAACTATGTGCTTAAGTCTGTTCAGCAGTTCACCTACCTGGGAAGCATCATCTCCCCCGATGCCAAGATTGACAAAGAGATCGATAACAGATTAGCAAAGGCATATAGCGCATTTGGAAGACTTCACAAAAGAGTCTGGAGTAATAAACACCTGAGGCGAAGCACAAAAATCAGTGTGTATAGAGCAATTGTACTGTCTATTCTCCTTTATGGGTCTGAAACATGGGTCACTTATCGCCAACACTTACGACTCCTCGAACGCTTTCATCAGCGCTGTATACGCACAATCCTAAATATACACTGGACTGACTATGTGACGAATGTTGCTGTCCTTGAGCAAGCAGGGATCACCAGCATTGAGACCATGATATTGAGAACACAGTTGCATGTTTCTAGGATGGAGGACCATCGCCTCCCAAAAATAGTACTCTACAGTGAACTCGCCATGGGTCAGCATAAGAGGGGCACTCCAAAAAAGCGATACAAGGACTCCCTGAAACAACATCCCAGGCTCGGCCAAATTGATCACCAACAATGGTCCGCCCTGGCCTCACATTGGGAGGCATGGAGAAGCACTATTCTCAATGCTGCAGCCTTATTTGAGAACTCATGCCAAACAAGTCTTGAAGAGAAACAACAATACAGAAAGAATCACAACCCGGAAACATCACCCAAGGAGACCTTCTGCTGTGCTTTCTCCAGCCGGTCTTGTTTATCTCGGATTGGCCTTTTTAGTCATCAGTGTGCTTGCAGAAAGTGCGGGATGAGTCCTTCCTGAATCTTCGTTTGCAAAGAAAAGCCAGAGAGAGATGATCAAAGTAAGCCCTTTTCACCCACCACTAAAATGATTGGTGCTGTTCTGTCAAATTGGAGGTGCTAATCACCAGCTGATTATGTATGAGCTCCAATGTAGCAAAGAAAAAGGATGTGCTGAGGTCTGTATGCTGTAGCAGAATGTTGCTGTACAGGTAGTAGTCAGTCCAAGGAAAGCCTTCTTATGTACAGATTGCCCTTCTTAGAGAGCTTCTGATTCAGAGTTGAAGTTTATTCATGCACTCATTCCACTCAGGCATGTATACAAGTTATTCATTACAGTGGTCCCTTGGTATCCCCCAGGGGTTGGTTCCAGGACTTCCGATGGACACCAAAATTCATTGATGTTCAAGTCCCATTATATGCAATGGCTTAATAAAATTTTCAAACCATTAAAGATGGTATCCGTGGATCCAGAATTCATGGATATGGAGGGCCAACTGTACATTTATATTTTGCCAGTTTTTCAAGGAACTCATGTACATAACCTTGCTTCCAATTTTTGTTATCAAAATGTAAGGTTAGGTGAAGGAAGTGAAAAATAGAAAACTGTTCCATTGAACTTCATGATTAAAACAATGAATCACTGTGGGTTTTCATTGGGACAAAAGCTATTCTCCTCAAATTCTATGAGGAGTTTTTCCACCATCTAGACAATCCCCTAGAAAGACAGTGTGATATGATGGTTAGAATGTTGGACTAGGGCTAGATTAAAATCTCCATCAGCCATATACCATTTTCTTGCAAGGTCTTGAGGTTTTTTAGACCCAGTTTTCATTTTTAACACCATTTTTAGTATAGGACCCACTTCTCATTGTTTTTGGTTGCATTGGTCTCTTTTTCTGTGGTGGATTTTTTCTTCTTCTCTCTCATCTCTGCTGCTTACCTTCTAGTGCATCCCAGCTGAGGTAAAACTTTCACATGATTTACCAGTTTAGGATGACACAGCATCGTCACTGAAAATAGAGGGGATACCTGAGCCACTTTTGGGACCAATTTATAACTTGCACCTCTGGTGTAACTCAGTTACAGTAGCAGCCCATGAGCTGAAAACTATGACACCAATGAGACTGAGAGAACTGGTAAATGGTAAGTTCTGGAAATTAAAATCAAAACAAGGGCTATTTTTAAAAAATCAATAACAAAATCAATGAAGTATGACTCTAGATGTCAATTTTGTATCCATAGGGTACTTATGTTTGGGTTTTTTTCCCCAGCTCAAAGCCACACAAAATCCATTGTGTTCCTCAGCAGAGCATTACTCATCTTCAAATCTAATCAGCATATCCTCCTTTGTAATTCACCTGCACTCAACTGAATTTGAGCAGAACCATGACAGAAAGGTACAGCAATACAACAGAATAAAAATAATCAATTGAGCAAAAGGATTCCTGTTTAATAAATTTATGGGCCTAGGCTTTATCTTCAAACATTCTCTTAACATAACTGTTACCAGCTGTCCAAGCTCTTGGACCTGATCCAGTCTGCAAGGAAGGTGAAGCGTGTTGTTTCCTCTTAATGCAGCATTTTTTAAATACTCTCAACTCATTTTCATTGCTCTCAGACAACGCATTAATTCTAAAGCTTTTGCTGCCCCATTGTATCCTGCCCCCATCAACACAACAAACTGAAAGGTGTATAATATAGGAAAATTACTGGATATTGTGAAACCTCTGAACTGCTGAACCCGGAGAGTGGAACTACACATTGCAAAAAAAGAAGAAGAAAAAAAGAAAAGAAAAAGAAGGTGCTTTGCAGCACCTCTGCCTTTTGATTCTGCCCTGAAAATGACTTGCCCCATTAAATCAATTTAAAATAACCTTCAGCTAGACTTTGAAAATATTTTAGCTGAGCAGGAGCCACCAAATTTGCATCAAAATTCACTTTAGGCAAAATCTGCTGGCTACCTCTAGGGAAAAACAAAAAGAATCCCCGTTCTCTTCTACAATCTCATTGTGACCATCATTATATATATATATATATGTGTGTGTGTGTGTGTGTGTGTGTGTATATATTCATGCATGCATGCCAATGCATACTTAAAATGTCATCCATATTATTCATGCCCTTATCTTTTTTAGTGGAGAAAGCAGATTCAATGGCAGAGCCTAGAAAGCACTATGGGTTTATTGTTACCTGTTGCTAGTCTAAGCAAAGTTAGCCCTCTTTATTTCCCAAACCCAGCAAAGTTGTGGCTTCCAAAACCCTCAGTTCTTCTCTGTCTTGCTTACTCTTTGCAAGTTGTTGGGTTGCTATTTAATTCTGCAGGATAAGAACAGCCATCTTCTTTTGGATCCCTCCCTGCCAGCCCTTCTGTCTGCTCCACCTAGTATATCTGCTGCCAATGGTGGCCTAAAGTGGTTACCATTGGCAGCAGGTCAGCATTCAGGCAGCAGTCCATCAGCTGCGAAAGGTAAGGGACAAATTCTGTGGTGATCTGGTGCAGAAACCGTCACCTCCAATTTTCTAGCTGCTGCTGCTGCTATAGGTACATTTCAAGAAGAGTAGTGAGACATGGCTCCTTGATGTCTCTGCCTTAGCGTTCACTTGTCATTGCTCTGGCCACAAAATGAGGAGTAGCCAAGCACACCTCTATTATGCTGGAGCTCTAGTAGCTAACTTAATTGCCCCTCCTCCTCTTTCGCCATACCTTTCCCCATATTTGCCATGTGATCTAGTGAGGCATATTTATCCCTTTACTCTTACAGTCCCTGAAGGGGGTGGAAAATTTTATTATGCTTCTTGCTACTCTGTGGAGAGCTAGATATTTCAACTGGGTCACCCCTCACAAAGAGGCCCAACCATTCTTCCCCAATTCCCAAAGAATGAGGGCTGTAAAACATTCAGCTGTCTTTCCCTTTCTTACAGTTAATGGTGTGAGCCATAAAACTCTGTTCATAGTGTCTAACAAGGAGGGATAACCTGTGTTTATCTTTAGAATGGAATTCCTCCCTCTCCCCCTCCCCTTCAGCAGCCCAGTGGAGTAATTCAAGTTGTCTTGACTAAGACTAAAACAAAAAAAGTAGGGAATATCAAGTTATCCTACTCTAGCTGTGTATGCTTATGTACAATGGGCAATGTAAACAGCTTCCTCCAGAATCACCTACTCAGCATGTGTGAAGATCAAACAGAAAGAAAAGAGGAAAGCGTGCAGATACTTTTACAATGTGAAGCTATAATGGAAGAACAATGTTCACATTACCTACCTAACCCTCCACCATCTCTTGTGGTGGTGACTGGAGAGGGCCATAAAACATCCAGCTATTTCCCCCTACCACCGTATCTAACTAGTTGAACAAGGAAGGATGTCCTGTGTTTATTTTGATAATGGAATTCCTCCCTGTTCACCTTACCTCCTGCAGCCCAGAGGAGTAATTAAAAATTGACTTGATTAAGACTCAGAAAATTAAAATGAATGGTCGATGCACTGTTACATTTATGACATAAGCAATACAAACATCATGAACATCAAAATCCCCATTGAAGTATTTCTTTTGCAAATGAAATATCTGCAAATTTTCACACCTGGGTCGAGCAGGTGCCAACTTTCAAATACTTGAGCCAAGCATTGAGAAAACCACAATGCTGTATGGCAAAATGTTTTTGCCACATCCCTAATCATGTCTTACATGGATTGTAAACCTCAGGGCAGGGACTGGCAAATAACTATGCTGAGAGTTTTGGCTAAAAGGCAGGAGTGGAGTTCAAGGATGTAGCTATGGGGGAGCAACCAGAGGGCATTTTCTCCCCACGATAATTCTGCCCTGTGCATTTCCCCCAAAATTTCTAGGATTGGAGAGAGAGAAAAAAGAGAGAGAGGAAATTGTTCATACCTTGAAATCTTATGTTTTCTGTGTTGTTTAAATTCCCTTGGAATTTTTCTTCCTTAAAAAATCAGAATTATGACGTCTGTTATCAGTCTGTTTTCTCAGTTTCCTTTCTTCTTTTTTACCATTAGTGCAAAACTTGAAACTGGGAAAGGGGTATTTAGAGACTTGCATAAGGCCAGCTGTAGCTTATTTTTATTTTTTTTTATTTAGTTATTTATACCCCGCTCTTCAGCCACAAGGCTATCAGAGCGGCTTACAAATTGTTTTTTAAGCAATAGCTATTTACACATCTACACTGCATTAAACCGTTTCCAATGTGTGTTAGCTAATTGCCCCCACAAGCTGGGTACTCAATTTACCGACCTACGAAAGGATGGAAGGCTGAGTGAACCTCAGAGCCCACTGGAATCGAACTTGCAACGTGGTGGCTTGCAGGACTGGCATTTAACCATTGCGCCACCAGGGCTCCTTACTTAGCATGCACATAAATTTAGTGCTGCAATGGCCCTGATCTGCTTCAGTCTCTCTTATGTTAAATGCATGCACAGAAAATACATCCTGAAGAGGGTTTGGATCAACGTCTTAGGCTGAAATGATATGATTTCTTGATTCTGTTACTTTATTTGCATCCCTGTTATTCAGATACTTCAAGTCACTCTCAGTTTAGAGAGACCATCAGGAAGCACTAATTTTTTTATACTCCTGTTTTCAGTGTGTTGCAAGAGCTACTTAGGCACGCTCCAAATTCTGCATTCACCCACAAGCATCTTTAATTTTATTCCGCTGGGTGGCTGTGTCACAAATAGCACCGGATGCTTCCTTGAACATCTAAAGATATTTGCTGTGCAGCTTCAGAAGAGAGAAGGGCTGCTATCTGAGAAACCCACATTCAACATGCATTTAGGCTTGGGGGTCTAACCACAAAGTTCACTGAACTGTGGCCAGTGTGTGTTTTTAAAAGAGCCTAAGACCAACAATACCATCTGTGATGAGCATGAAGATGAGCAAATGAGATGAGAGCCTGAAAGGAACCAATCCCAGAGTAGGAGACTGAAATGGGAGGGGTTTCTGGGTGTTTGAAGGCATGTATGACAGAGTTGTCAGTTGGCTGATTGGAATTTGGGATGTGTGGTTATGTATGTAGTTTACGTCTAAGTGGAGGCTTGTGTGCTTTAGGAGTGAGGTTTGAATCCTGGAATATTGTGTGCAGAGGTTGGAAGTCTGGATGTGAAGGTTGAATGAACAAAGAGAGAATGAGTTTGGCTTATCAGGGAAGGTATTAGAATAAACAAAGGCAAATCGGTGTGCTATGATATTTATGTTTGGTTATTATCAAGTGGCACACCATCCAGATAGAACAATGTTATAAGCACAATATTTCCTAATTGATGTTCCATCTTTATCCCTTCATTAAACCAAGCCTTTGTTGTTTTGTTCAGACTAGACTCTGTGATTAATTCACCATCCTGATAGTTGGCGGTGCGCTTACCAGTATAACACCACACAATTCCACACACATTTGGTTAAAAAGGTTCATTCCTGGTTCAAGAAAAAGGGACAGGGTGAATCTGAAGGCAGGATGATAGGAACAGAGGTGGCCAGGCTGAACATTTACGTAAATTTGCCTGGCACATTTGAGGTTGCCCCTGGGGTTCATGACACCACAATAGAGATATAAATTGGTGTGCAGTGATGTAGGTGTCATCATCACACTATCCAGTTTGCTCCGTGTTTTGTTAGAATGACTATATATAGCAACTGAAAATAAATACAGTTGTCGCTCCACATTCATGGGGCTTAGGGCCACAGACCCCCACAAATGTGAAAAAAATGTAAATAAAAAATAGGTCACACTAATGCCCTCCCACAACCCCCCCCCAGCCCTCAGAAAAGTGGTGATGGGGCTTCTAAAGCCCCATCACCGCTTCTTCCCCCCCCCAAAGCGCCTCTCTCCCCCCGGCCATCCCAAAAGCAGTGACAGGGCTTTAGAAGCCCCATCACCACTTCTCTCCCCGCCCCCCCCCCGACAATAGGCGACAGGGTTTCTAAAGCCCTGTTGCTGCTTTTGGGAGGGCAGGGGAGGCCCTCCCAAAACCGTGAATAATCAAAACCGCAAATGTTAAAGCCATGAATTTGGAGGGGCAACTGTAAAATACCATAAAATTTCAACTTAAAAATAAATCAGACTATCAAGCTCTGTTCCCAGTTCAAAAGTATTTTAGCAAGAATCATTTTTAAAATAAAATTGGCCTCTTTTCACTGGAGGAGGAAAGAATTGCAAGAAGTTTCTCTTCTGTGTAAAGATGTGTGTGGTGACTTTGAAAGCTTTGCACTTACATTTTTTTTTTTTACTTTTTACCTTGGTTCTCTTTCTTTCCCCTTCTTCTTTTCCCCTCCTTCTTCTAAAAAAACCCCTCCCTTCAGTACCTCACATTTAGAAATCACCTGTGCTTTGTGCTTCTCTTCATTAGCTTCAATTTATGTAGTCAGCTTTTCTTCTTCCATTTTGCTGAAAGGGTAGTTTTCCTAAATTGCTTTGTCAAGCACTCTGTGTCTGCTCTTCTTTCTCACCTACTTTCTTCAAGATTTCAGTTCCTCGAGCCAATTATCCTGCATCTTTCATTTCATATGTGTATTTATTTACTAGTATTAGGCCAGTATTTGGCCTTATACTATTTACAAGTTTTTGGCCAGTGATTTCAGAGTATTTGAGGTAGGGAAAAATAACACCTCAGCCTGTCCAAAGATTGCACATCTTCAAGAGGTGACTGGAGAATAGGGCAACCATCCACAAATGCCTGTGACAGTGCTGCTGCTGATACCATGATGTAGCTTTAATCTCATGGAGCATTCCATGCAAAATTTCAAAAGGAATGCTTAGAGCAGTCAAGCCACTGCTTGAAGTGACAGCAAATCTCTGTTTTTTTCCATGAAAGAAGAAGGGGGGATATCTACCACCTCATCTTTAAAAGTAAACCCGTCTCTACCTTTTTTTTCCCCTTTGCCCTTTTCTCCTAAAGTTACTTATAATCTTTCATTGCTTGCATGAAAACAGGAAGGGGGATAATAGTTTAGCCCCCCTTAAGAATTTGCATTCTGTTTACAGATACATATGATGAGACTGATGGAAAACAGCTTTCTACAGAAAAAGCAAGAAAGTCTAGAATAGCATTTTAAGCCTGTTAAAATCTAACTTGTTCATCCATCTGTTAAACATCTAGTCTTTTTCATACAACATTTATACTGGTTGTAATGTATTTCTTTCTGTCACTGGAAACCCACCATTAGGGGTCTAAAGTGGTTGCAACATTGGAATCACATCCCATAGGATTGCTTTTAAAGAGTCAAGATAAACTGAGAAAGGATAGAGATTGGGGCCAAGTCCACACTACATGAATAATTCAGTTTGAAACTGGATTATTTGCCATAGATCCTTCCTATGGAAACCTGGGGTTTGTAGTTTAGCGAGACACCAGGGCTCTTTGGCAGAGAAGGTTAAAGATCTTGTAAAACTACAAATCCTATGATTTCAAAAGAAAGAGCCATGGCAAATAATTCCGTTTCAAACTGAATTGTTTGTGTAGTGTGCATTTGGCCTAGGACAAGTTGGGTGAGAGAGACAAATCGGGAGCAAAGACATAGAGAGGGGTAAAAGGAATACAGATACCCCCTATATAATGGGGGAAAACAACAACATTAGTCTGGTGTGGGCTGTGTTATCAGGTAGGTTCTGTCTTTCAAAAGGAGGAAGATTACTGTTCTAAAACACTGAGGGGTCAATTACAGGGGAGAATTAAGTGCAGAAAATATCACCTTACCTCCCACGATTTTCTTCGAAAGTGGTTGTAGCGAAGAAATTGCAATTTTGCAGTTCACACAGCCATGCATCACATGGAGGGCTGTGTCACCTGCCCGTGCCCTTGCCAGAGCCCCCCGCACCCTTGCCATCTTTGGGCCATGCAGTGCCCCTGCCAGCCTTGGCCAGAGTGGCCAATCGATGGTCCTTTTGCACCCCCTTGGAGGCCCAACAACAACCTCATTTGTGACGCAGTACTGTTGTTGTCATTGGGCCTTAGCTGCCCCCCCATGCCATGGATACTCTAGAGGCCTTGGGAGAGACGCAGCGGTTGACAAAGCCATGCTGATCCTAGGGCCTCCAGGGCGAGTGTCCGTGGCATGGGGGGCAGTGGCCGAGGCCCAACTACAACAGTGCTGTACTGCTCACAAGGCTGTCATTGGGCCTCCCAGTGGGGCACAAAAGGACAGTTGATCACCACTCAGGCTGAGCTTGGCAGGGGCCCAAAGATGGCAATGGTATGGGGGACTCTGGCAAGGATGCAGGAGAGTCCATGATGCAGTGGGGGAGGGCAAGACTCCACGGCGAGGTGGCCATGCCCCTTTGCTCCACAGGAAGTGCAGCAGACCCCTCCTTCTTGCTGCTGTGAATTTTGCTCTTTTACGCATTGATAGTTTACATGGCAAATTTTGAGTTTGGTATTCACATGTCCTTTTGTGTGCATTTTTTTGTAAATATATTGCTTTTTTGGAAAAAAAGTCAGAAAAACTATGTTACCGCACTGTTTATGGGTATTTTTGCCCCTCCTTCTGAATACAGTGACTTTGACCCAAAAGTCATGTGAACCATTAGAAATCTGGGTGAATTCTTACCTCTTCCCCCCCCCCATGCAAACAGCCCCTGAGAAATTATAAACAGCATGAACAATGGAGAGGTAAATTAGAAAAATTGTGAAACTAAGCATTGTTATTTGATGTTGGCCTTGATTTATGGTGACCCTATGAATAAGAAACTGTCAAGAGCCCTGGGGTCATCAGTAGCCCCACTTAGGTCTTGCGAACCCGGGGCTGTGACTCCCTTGGTTGAATCAATCCATCTGTAATGTGGTCTTCCT
Source organism: Gambelia wislizenii (assembly GCA_030847615.1). NCBI lineage: Eukaryota > Metazoa > Chordata > Lepidosauria > Squamata > Crotaphytidae > Gambelia > Gambelia wislizenii. Next base: position 152,369,196 of record JAUMIR010000001.1, on the reverse strand, counting down.
CCCCTGCCTTATTATGTCCCAATTTTCCAAGCATTATCATATTTTCCAATGAGTCATGCGTTCTCATGATACATCTAAAGTACAAAATCCTTAGTTTAGTCATTTAGGCTTCTTGTGAAACTTCAGGCTTGATTTGCTCTAGGACCTGTTTGTTGGCAGCCCTTGGTATCCATAAGACTCTCCTCTAGCACTGCATTTCAAATGAATAAATTCTCTTCCTATCAGCTTTCTCCACTGTCCAGCTTTAACAGCTGGTCATAGAAACTGGAAAAATTATGGCCTGGATGATTCTGACGCTGATATTTAACAATATATCTTTGTGTTAGAGGAACTTATCTCATGCCTTCATAGCTGCATTTCCAAGAGTAAAATGCTAAGTATAATCCTTGAAAAATAGTTTCACACTGATCCTTCAAAAGTAGCATAGATAGGCTGGAATCTTGTTACTCCCAACTAGAGTAGATCCAATTGTTGAGCAGTGAATCAACATGTCAGCAAATCCAATTGATCCAATGGCTCTACTGGAGTTGGGATTGAACAGAAAAATCTCCTACCCATGATTTATACCTATGGGGCAGAGGTCTAAGTCCTCTTACAATGCAAAAAATAAAATAATTCTAGTACAGAGCATGTAGACCAGCAAAATGATGGCCCACTCTCAGTACCATGCATATCACATGTGGAAGACACAACATTAGGAACAGTGGTAGAAGCCAGCTTTCAGCCTTGCCATCTTTGCCCTTCAAGGCTTTCTATGCCTTTCAAGACTCTATGGTAGATATCAATTTAACAGTCACAGCATAGCCTACTGTGAAGAGGCAGTGGTAAGAGAAGACACATAAGCAGCTCCAGTGCCAATTATGGAGCTACAGTACGTACAGGGAATCCACAATAAAAGATATCTGGGACTATCTTCTCATATGTTACTTTCAAAACCCATTCCACACTGTCCTGATGCTGTTGTACCTTTTATTTCTAATGACTTTGCTGCTGTGGGTGGGTAGCAATTCTAATCATAGTTTGTTATCATAAGCTCTGGTATACTATGGACCAACATAACAGAACCATTGTGTTACCCAAATTGCCTGTAGAAATCCCACACAAATATTGAGTTTCTAATATTAGCAGCAACTCGACTTTAGCAATACAAGAGGGGGAAACAGAGGGGACCTCTACACCTGTTTTTACCCCTACTAACTCTGAACTGACATAATACAAATACATGATGGAAAGTTAACAATAATATTTATTAAGAACTTGATAATAGTAACACCAATCATGCACACATTCATACAACAGAGCAGTCACACAAGACCACTAGGAATGGAAGAGAAGTTGATAGAGGAATAGACTGGGAGTCTTTCAGAGATTGTCTCATAGTCCGAAGTTTCAGAGCAGACTGGCAGCATGGATGGATGAAGCAGGAATGACTAACACAGAGGGACATGGGGTCCTCAGGAATGGAGTCTGTGCATGCTGAGGCAAGAGTTTGGGCCAGTAGTTATACCCAAAAACATGCCCTCAGGTGATGGGATTTTTTGTGTTGAAACAATAGGTTTCATAAAACTCCTGGGTTTGAACAATGGGTTTCTGATTATGTTAATGTGTTGCAACTACTCTAAATGTTCTGGTGATTAACTTTACAAAATGTGAGCTGACTCCTTGATGGCTGGGTCTGGGGACTAAGGGAAGAGTGATACCTTCAGACAAAGGATTACTCCATCCACTGATGATGGGATCAATTGTCTGTCACTAAGCTGTGTGCAGGCAATGTCCTCTTGACCTCATGTTTCCTTCTGTTTGGAATTTGTCAATAGTCCTTCCCTTGGGTGATACATGGCTTAATACCTGTCTTTGAGATCCTTACAGTGAGTCCCTGAGATTTACTGTCCTCCTACATGGATCACTACATTAATATGTGAAATTATTAATATGCCAATTTTGGGGGTTCCTGAGGGTGGGACTTGTCAGGGTGCTAACAATTGAAGTGGCCTGCGTATCACATATTTTGCAGGTCATCTGTAGTGCTATCTTATAGAATAATGGTGAGGAATTTGGGCTGTCCAGATGTTCCCATATGACCCAGCTAGCATGACCAAAGCTAAGGGATTATGTGAGTTGCAATTCAAAACATCTTGAGGTGCAAAGGTGCCAACATGTGCTCTTGAATTAAGAGAGCCTTACTTTCTTCTTGGAAGCTAAGCGACTGCAGCATCTTGAGTGAATAAGACCATGAACTTTAAAGAGAAGCCACAATAGCGAAAACTGTACAGCGAGCTTTTATTTTTTGTACAGAGTTTACATTATACAGGCTCTGAATCATCAGCAAGTGCACAATATACCCTACCTATGCAGTTGCATAGTCACATTTGCAATATCCATGAGCAGTATAGGGCTTTATTTTCAGGAATTTAGATTTTGAAGAGCAGTGGTCTCAGACTGGATTTGGAAATTATTACATCTCCCTTCAAATTTGTACAGGAATTTCTGGTTCAGGATCATCATACCATTGAAGCACATGGGAATAAAAATAGAAAGAAAAAGAAAAATGCACTTGTCTGATAGTGGATGGAAGGGCAGAAAATAGCCATACCTTATTTATTTTGTGTATCATACTCCTCTGTCTTCCACTGCCTGAAGATTCCTATTCCACTAGTAAATGTCCCTGTGCATTCAAAGTTATAAATATGGAGTGAGTGGAGCAATTCCCAACATTTGGCAGTATGACCAACAATAATGCATTGTCAGTCATCATGACAGTGTGCCGATCAACTATCACTGACAGTTTTCTTATCAATTGAATGCAGAATCTGCTAATGAAAAGTATGCTCACTCTTCTGTCAATACAGTTCCCATCTATAGTCTCTTCCATATAATCCCCTATCGATCCCACTTTTGTTTTGTTTGGTGTAGTTTTCTGTTGTTGTTTTTTTAAAGCATTAGATGGTAATAAGAAATAAATGAATACATCTTCAAGACAGATTTCTTACAAGACTTACAAGATAGTAAAATGTGAAAGTCTTCCTTTGAAATCTATCTTGAAGATTTATTTATTTTAGGTCCTAGCTCTGAATCTGCAGGCTCTGATGTGTCTGTTGTGGGACTGTGTTGCTTCATAGAGTGGGGAGGGGGATTGATTGCTTGGACATTGTGTCTCATATTACATGGACATCCAACTTTGACAGACAAGATTAGAGTAGAAAGATCCTTTTTTGGACTTTAATACATGATTTGTATAGTGTGAAATGACTTTTTTAAAAAACAAAAAACCTGAAGTATTCAAACATTCAATCTATTTTGCATCCTGAAGCACTATAATTTAACAAAAACAAAGTACATCACATGTGACTGGAAATAATATAGATTCTTCTAAAAATTACATATTTAAAATTGGTGCAGGCTACATCCACAACCACAACTGAAAGATCAAAAAACCTCTTAGGAGTAACTAGGTTTGTTTTTTTTTAAAAAAAAACAGCTTTTAGCATAGGCCATTTTTAGCTGAAGGGAAATATACATTACCACAGACTGTCCAGTTCCACTTTTGTAACAAATCAGAAAGAGGTATAAATGACTGTATTTGGTCTCTAGCCATACCACATGGGGAAGAGTGTTAGCCGCTAGGCCTTGAAGAACATATTGCAACACATTATCCCCTCTAAACAAAACATTCTTTTGCCCCATTGTGGTACTTTTTCATTTATAACTTATTGATCAAAGAAAAGAATGTCTTCAGACAAGGCTCAAAAGGAAGTTACAGAAGTAGCCAAATTACTGCAGTTCTCTGACTTATGACATATTGGATGGATTCCATTTGAGTCTATGATAGTCAGCCTATCATCACTTCTGCCACTACCACTAATCATAATCTCAAAAATTACTTTCTGTTCCAAATTGCCTATTTCCCTCAAACAAACACAGCTGAGAACATTTAAACTACCTAATATTCTCAGGTATACACTGTATTAGGCTGCCTGACATCTGCTGTTTCGTCCATTCTGATAACTTGAGTGGAGAAGTTTTTGACAGTGAATGACAGGTGATGTTAGGCTTGGCAAGTATAGCTTTAAAATGTATTCCCACCAAGTAAGAATTAAAGAAGTGCTGAACCACTTGTTACCTTTAAACTGGCAAGGAAATAGAATAGATACCAATTTTGCAAATATGTATACATATATTTAAAAAATGAAAAGTAATGTATTATATAATGCTGCAATCTATGTGAGGTAGTAGTTTGCTTCTTAGATGTACTGGTAGCCCTAGGAATTTAAGGGTCAAATCCCATTCAGCTTGAATCTTACATTAACTGGGCCATCCCAAGGTACTTTGCTTCCTGAGGGAACACGATAAATAGTGTCTACCTGCCATCAAAGTTTGCACACTTTAAACCAGCCAAATTGTAATGGCAGCTAAAGCAGAAAACCATACAAGAACCTCTTCCATTGCAGTAACATTGGTGTTGTGGTGGTGTGACTTCAAGTCATTTCTGACTTATGGCAACTCCAAGGCAAACATATCATGGGGTTTTCTGAGGGCTGAGAGTGTGTGAGTTACCCAAGGTCACCCAGTGGGTTTCCAAGGTCGAGTGGGGATTTGAACCCTGGTCCCCAGAGTTGTAGTCTAATGCTCAAACCATTATGCCATACTGGCTCCTGCAGTAAAAATACAGCAGTAATAATTTAATAACTATCAGTTTGATGCCTTTGCATGACTCTAAAAATGTGAGGCTGCAATGTTACTTTGGCCTAATGGTAAGGCTATTTTCTTATAAGAGCAGGCCTTATGCAAGTATCTGAGCCTAAGCTAATTTACAGGGTTGACGTAAAGTTTTAATGCTGTCCCTTGAGAGAAAGCTAGGACATTACTATAATAATGAAACTGCAAAAAGGAGGTTAAAAAAAATCTGTTTTCTAAGCATTATTATTTTGTTTACAGAACTGATAAGTTTAAAAAGCAACTGAATACAAAAAGCTGATTTCTGTAGTCAAGCTAGTGGCCCAACGAATGCCCTGTTGTGTACTCCAGTGTAAATGGCAGCCACTCTTCACGTTCTCAGGTATAGGACTTCCCCAGCACCTCCTACCTGGCCCTTTTAACTGGATTCATCTGTGATTGTATATGCAAAGCATGTGTCTTACCTTTGAACTAAGACCTAAGACTAAGAGATCATGCCATTGTTCTGCTTTGTTCTAATCAGGACAGCATGATCTCCTTTTTCTAGGCACCTTTCAAGTCTTCTTTTTCGTTTCTCTTGCAAACAGGAGAAAAGCTGATAAAACTGTTTCTAGACTGGACCACATCAAACAGTAGGTAGGAATTGAGTAATTCCTCAAAGAGAAAGATTTTAACTTTTCCCCTAATTGACTTATTGTGTGTGTTTGTGATCTTTTTAATGAGAAGAGCATTTGACCTTTTGAGTCTTCACTTGCACTCAAATGCAGTCAAATTCTGGGATAGCCTCATTACCTTGCCTGACAATGTGTGGGTTTAGGCCTTTAGAAAACTAAACTTCACCTTACTTGTACCACCTTACTTGTACTTCTAATATAATCTGAGTCCCTATTGTCCCACACTATCCATATCCCCATGACATGGGAAACAAAGTTATAGGGAGCAAAGCCATAAATGCATGGCTTTGTCAAATCCAGCTGGCCTGCATGAGAAAATGTCTGGGGTTTTTTCTGGCTTCTGTGCCAGAAAAATGTGTGATCAAACAATCACACATATGGGTTCTGTGACTGTAAAGGACAACATCTCAGAAATGTCTAAACCTTTATGAAGTAGGAATTGGGAGTGCACACTTGTCCCCCACCCTTTTGAATGAAAAAGCTTCAAGGGGCAAATAAATACCTTCCCACCAAATTCTTTTTAAACTATCAGCTGAACAGCATTAAAGAATGATTTCACATTTGAGGATTTTTTTTCCCCTCACTCCATTATGTTAGGGCTTGGTTTGGAAACCGAAGACTTTATCAGACACACTAAATACAGCACCATAACGACACCACATAAACGCAAAAGGGCATGCAGATTAAACAATGTTGCCCTTTCATGTTTATGCCCTGTCAAAATGCAGTACCCTTTTATTGATGGCTGAAGCCATCAATAGATCTCGGTGGCACTTTAGTGTCGGCATTGCCAGCGTATGAAACCTTGGGCCATTTAAATCTTGACACTGCAGTGAGAATGGCCAGCCAGTTAAGTTTTGCTCTTTTTATGACCCTCCCTGGGTTACTTGGGACTTCTAAAGTATGTTTAGGTGCTTTTAAAAAAAACTGTTAATGTATTAGTTTTGTTATTATTTTTGAATTTCCTGCATGATGAGATCTCACAGGATTTCAAATGGGGAAGCGAACAGGGCTCTGTTCACTTCCTCTTTATTGCCAGGGCTGCCTTTGCCAGGAGAGGAAGGTAAGTGTGTGTGTGGGGGGGGAGAAGTCTTTTGCTAGCATAATTTTTTTTTAATGCCAGCAAAAGAATGTTTAAAGGGGCTAGTCTGATAAAGTACCAAGACTTATGAGAAACGACTAAGGGAGCTGGGTGTATTTAGCTTAGAGAAGACTGAGAGGTGATATAGCAGCCATCTTTAAATAACTGAAGCGATGTCATGTAGAAGATGGAGCCAGCTTGTTTTCTGCTATTCTGGAGACTAGAAAACATGAATGGATTACAAGACATGAGATTCCACAGAAAAAATTAGGAATAATGTTACTATGAGAACTGTTCAGTAGTGGAACAGACTACCTCAGAGGGTGATAGCTATTCTTTTTTTTGTGTGTGTGTGTGGGGGGGGAGATGTTTAAACAGGGAGTGGAAAGGCATCTTTAAGGAATTTTACTTGTGTATTCCTGCATGGAAGGGGGTTGGATTAGATGGACCTTGCAGCCAGCTCTATGATTCTATGATTCTGTAATTCTAAGCTGCCCTTTTTATAGTATTGTCATTGTGTGCCTCTTTGTTCTTGACAATTGCCAAGATTTTTCTGTTCACAGCTGTAACCTATTTGGACATGCTGTCATTTTATGGTGCAATATGGCTCTTTCCAGTGGTGCCACAATTGAATCAGAGGGGTTCATTATCAGGTATGAAAACTAGGTCTTTTGTCTGGGTGAGCCATCCTAGTCTATGTGAAAATTCACAAAGTTTTAAGAAGCATCAGCCATAGAAGTGTACATCTTTCCTTTATTTCCTTTGCTTTTGCTCAGAAGAGGAAGCAATTGTCTTTTCCATTTTTATAAACACTTTTTCAAGCAGAATGCATTTCATTTGGTAAATAAAACCTCAGTCACTGTCAAACATTGATTAAAACATTAACAATGCAGGGACTATTTGTGACCAAAGGTTTAAGGACACACACACACACTTGCTTCTCATCAAGACTGCAAGTTCAGCAAGAGTTTAATTAAAATCAACAAAGACAGCTCAAGATAATAATGAAGTATTAAAGTACCATACATTATTTAAATTCTGAGCTTATTGAACTTCTTCACACTAAGTTCTCTTGATCTGGTCCACTTACGCTCCAATCCTAAATGGATTGCTTGAAAGGAATTACCATTGATTATTTATTTTGAAGCCTAGCAGCCAAAAGAGCAGAGAAGACTGGGGCAGGGAAGGTGGAGGTGCATGAACCAGGAAGTGTTGGTGTAAACTGACCACAACATTGATTGGTTACAATAGAGATTTTTCCTACTAGGTGAAATAACCAGAATTTTTCCATTCTCCCCACCACCCATTTGGAACTCTTTGGTTAAAAAAAATCCAGTAAGGGGGATATGATGCTTTTACAAGCAATTTCCCTAATGCAAGCATTGAATACTATTTTTACTAGAATATTAAAAATATACTAGCTGTACCCAACGTAATAGACGCCGGTGGTGCATTAAGAGTGAGTTGCTCTGTTGCCCTGCCACTGCTGCCACTGCCACCACCAGCTGATTGCCTGGATCCTGTCACGGTGCCAGAAGGACTGGCGGGGCAATGATGTGACCCATTGGGTGCCCAGGCAATATCAAAACCCATACCAAAAGTTGGTCTAGTTCTATAACAGAGTAAATAATGTCTATTATTCCAAAAATCCAATTAATTAGTTGGGAGGTCCATATTTACTGACTCAGTTCTTAGAAAATAAATCATCCATCCATCTATCAGTTTTGGGTATTTTTCCTTCCCCAGTGTGTTTATTGGCAGCAAAGGAAACGTACCCAACCAATCCCCTCACTCCCTCAGACAGTCACCACCCACATGCAAATTCCCTATCCACCTCACAATCCACTCCTGCCACTCAATCTGCATCTACAGTCCGTCCCTCACATTCACTGGGGTTAGGGCTCAAGACCCCCATGAATGTGGAAAAAAAAACACAAATAAAAATTCATGTAAAGATTGGTTGGAGGGGCACGTGGAAGAAACGCCCTGTAGGAGGAGGAAGGGAGGGAGAGAGGCTCGTGGCCCAGGCTGCCACAACCCAGCCTGCCTAGGCCTCCCAGGCCTCCTCCTCTCCACTGCTGCCACCACTGTTGCTCTCCCCATCATCGCCACCATGGCGCCGCTGCTGCCACCATCCCAACCACATCCCTGCCATCATACCTCCAGGGCCTCCGCGCTGCATCTATTATGGTCTCTCCGTCATCTTTCCCTTTCGCTCATGGCCCAATCCACAGCATTGTAGGGCCTTGGGGGAAGAGGAAAGGGGACAGATAGGCAGAGCCTCTCCTCCCCATTTCCCCTTCGCTCAAGGCCCGATCTGCTGAGGCACTCATCAGGGCTTGAGCGAGGGGGAAAGGAAGCGACAAGCAGAGCCTCTCCACCCGGTTTCATCTTCGCTTAAGGCCCAATCTGCTGCAGTGCCCATCGGGTCTTGAGTGAGGGGGAAAGGGGTGGACAGGCAGAGCCTCTCCTCCCCATTTCCCCTTCGCTCAAGGCCCGATCTGCTGCAGTGCCCATTGGGTCTTGAGCGAGGAGGGAAAGGGTGGACAGGCAGAGCCTCTCCTCCCCATTAACCCTTTGCTCAAGGCCCAATCCAGTGTGGCACCATCAGGTCTTGAGTGAGGGGGAAAGGGATGGACAGGCAGAGCCTCTTCTCCCCCTTCCCTTTTCCCCCCATCCCTGCTGCCTCCCCCCTGCTGCTGCTGAGCACTTGGAGGCTTAGTTTTGTGGCTTTGTGGGGAACGCAGTGTGGGTTTGCTCTCATGCCTTGCCTTATAAGTAAGCCGCTTAGGTTTAAGCCCCCCACCGAAGGGACAGTGGTGGATGGAGTGGGCCTTCCTTGTGTGCCCCCCACCTTAGGGTGGTGAGGCACGTGCCTTTAAAACAACAACAACAACAACAACAATAATAAAATTTTATTTCTATCCCGCCCCTCTGCAACGCAATCGGGGCGGCTTACAATATAAAACTCCATAGACACAGTACCCTAGCCCACTCACTCCTTAAAATAATATTAAATTATAAAAGATTAAAAACGTACAGTAATTAAAATATATAAATTAGAAAGAAAAAAAAATAAAACATACAATAATTAAAAAATCTAACTGCAGCTTAGAAGGACAGCCGAGTCTTGGGCCGGGATAGTTATTCAGGAAAGGCCTGCCGGAAAAGATCCGTCTTGACAGCTTTTTAAAAGCTGTCTAAGGTGGTAATAAGACGGATCTTGTCTGGCAGGCCATTCCATAATCTGGGAGCGGCAGCAGAGAAGGCTCTCTGGGAGGTCACCGACAGCCTTGTTTTCATAAGCTGTAACAGATTCCTCCCAGAGGATCGAAGTGCGCGGGGAGGATCATACGGAAGGAGGCGGTCCCGGAGATAAGTTGGACCCAAGCCATGTAGGGCTTTAAAGGTTATAACCAACACCTTGTACTGTGCCCGGACACTAATAGGCAGCCAGTGGAGAGCTTGTAGCACAGGTGTTATATGCTCTCTTCTGGAAACACCAGAAATCAACCTGGCTGCCATGTTCTGAACTAATTGAAGTTTCCAAGTCAAGCACAAGGGTAGCCCCATGTAGAGCGCATTACAGAAATCCAGACGGGAGGTTACCAGTGCATGTAACACAGTTTCGAGGTCCCTGGTTTCCAGGAAAGGGCGCAGCTGGCGTATCCGCCGAAGTTGATAACAGGCACTCCTGACTGCTACATTTACCTGATTAGACATCCAGAGCGTCGGGTCCAGGAGCACCCCCAGATTGCGAACACAGTCCTTGGAGGAGAGTGTAGTTCCATCCAGGATTGGAAGTTGTATTTCCAGACCTGGTTTCGGGCATGTAACTGTTAGTACCTCCGTTTTGTCTGGATTCAGTCTCAATTTGTTTTTCCTCATCCAGTCCATTACTGCTTTAAGACAATTATTGAGAGGAGAGACACCATCTGAAGTCGAAGCTGATGACCAAGACATGGAGAAGTATATCTGGGTGTCATCAGCATACTGATGACACCGCACTCCATGCCTCCAAATGATCTCTCCCAGCGGTTTCATATAGATGTTAAATAGCATCAGGGACAGGATGGCACCCTGAGGAACACCACAGCTAAGCTCTATTCTGGTAGAGCAACTGTCCCCGAGCCGCACCCTCTGGGATCTGCCCGAGAGGAAGGAACAGAACCACTGCAAAGCAGTGCCTCCAATTCCTAACCCCCTCAGGTGATCCAGGAGGATGGAATGATCTATTGTATCAAAGGCCGCTGAGAGGTCCAAGAGCACCAACAGGGTCACACTACCCCTGTCGATACCCAAGCGGAGGTCATCATCCAGAGCAACCATGGCAGTCTCCACTCCATATTCCGTCCTAAAGCCAGTTTGAAATGGATCTAGATAATTGGTTTCATCCAAGACAGCTTGGAGTTGGGAAGCGACCGCCCTCTCAATCACCTTGCTTAGAAAAGGCAGCAAGGAGACTGGCCTATAGTTGTTCCTGTCCAAGGGGTCCAGGGAAGGCTTTTTCAGGAGCGGCTTAACCGCCGCTTCCTTCAGACAGGGTGGAACAGACCACTCCCTGAAGGACGCATTGATAATATCTCTAAGGAGTTCTCTCGATGCATCGCCCCCTTGGGTGGCCAGCCAAGATGGACAAGGATCGAGGGGACAGGTCGTCTTCCTCACTCTACCAAGGAGCTTGTCCACGTCATCGGTACTCACAGATTGAAGCTGATCCAATAAAATTTCATCAACGGAGTTGCTGGACACCTCGTCTATAGATTCTGTCATAACACTGGCATCTAAGTCGGCTCTAATCCGAGAGATTTTATCTGCAAAGTGGATGTTAAACGCATCACAGCAGGCCGTTGTCGGGTTAGGTAAGGGGTTCTGCACAGGTGGAATCTGCGTCAGCTCCCCCACCACCCTAAACAGTTCTGCTGGATGGGACTCTGTAGACGCAATACATGCAGAGGAGAAAGACTTCTGTGCTGCACGTATCGCCTCTCGATAAGAATCAAGGAAATTCCTATGACGAGTCTTGTCGGATAAGGTGCCAGGTGCGCTCTAGTCGTTGTCCAGCCCGCTTCATCTTCCTAAGCTCCTCTGAATACCAGGGCTTACGGTTAGGAGCAGGCTGGAAAGGACGCTTGGGAGCGATTGTGTCGATAGCCTTGGTGAGGTCGGTGTTCCAAATATTAACCAAAGCTTCAACAGAATCACTGGCATTACCCACCATTAAACCCTCCAAGGCTTTCTGGAATCCAATTGGTTCCGTTCCATTAGCCTTCGAGGGCGGACCATTCTAATAGGTCCACCACCCCTGGTGGGGCAGACAGTGGCTCTTAGCTCCATCTTGACCAGGAAATGATCCGTCCATGACAATGCAGAGGTTTTAACAACCTTCGCCCACGGATATTCCTGTTCCATACTAAAGGCTGCATCGAGGGTATGACCTGCACAGTGAGTAGGCCCGACAACCAATTGGGATAGGCCCATGTTTTTCATGGATTCCATGAACTCCCGAGCTGCGCCAGTTAGATTTAGCAAGCTGGTCTCGAGTGGGATGTTGAAGTCACCAAGAACTAAAAGTCTGGGAGACTCCAGCAGCAACTCTGAGACCAGCTGTGTTAGCTCGGTTAGGGAGTCTGTTAGACAACGGGGTGGCTGGTACACTAACAGAATCCCTAAGCTATCCCTGGACCTCAGGCTTAGGTACATACACTCGATGTGGACTGTGTTCCGGATAGGCTTCCTGGTCAAGGTTAGATTGTTTTTATGAACCAGAGCCACTCCACCCCCCCCGCCCACTTTTCCTTACCTGCTCACTAACTGAGTACCCGGCCAGGAGTGCCTGCGCCCATGTCGCAGCACTGGCCTCTCCCAGCCAGGTCTCCGTAAAGCATGCCAGGTCGGCATCCTCATCCAGTAAAAGGTCATGGATAATATGTGTCTTGTTTTTAACCGACCTGGCATTGCAAAGGAGCAGAGTAAGGGTCTGTGGAATGGTTGGTGCACTCTCCAATTTATTCTGGGAAACAGAGTGAAGTGAAGGCGGGATAGATATTAAACATCGATCCTGCCTTCTTTTGTAACAATTTTTCACTCTGCTGCCGCCATACCTTCCCTTCCCCCACACAACCTCAATTCCCACTCCCAGATCATTCCCGGCCCCTGGTAGGTGTTCCTGGGGTGGGGTGGTGGAGTGACTTTTAAGGCTAGCCGCTCCTGGCCACACCCCAACTCCCTGCTGCCTCAGCTGCCCTTACCCCGGTGTAATGGGAAGGAAGGAAGGCTTCCTCACAGCCCTGCAGAGTCTTCTTCAGGCAGGCTGGCTGGCTGGCTGGCTGGTAGGTCTTCTGGGGTGGGGGTGGTGGAGTGACTTTTAAGGCCAGCCACTCCTGGCCACACCCCAACTCCCTGCTGCCTCAGCTGCCCTTACCCCGGTGTAATGGGAAGGAAGGAAGGCTTCCTCACAGCCCTGCAGAGTCTTCTTCAGGCTGGCTGGCTGGCTGGCTGGCTGGTAGGTGTTCTGGGGTGGGGGTGGTGGAGTGACTTTTAAGGCCAGCCACTCCTGGCCACACCCCAACTCCCTCCTGCCTCAGCTGCCCTTACCCCGGTGTAATGGGAAGGAAGGAAGGCTCCCTCACAGCCCTGCAGAGTCTTCTTCAGGCTGGCTGGCTGGCTGGCTGGTAGGTGTACTGGGGTGGTGTGGTGGAGTGACTTTTAAGGCTAGCCACTCCTGGCCACACCCCAACTCCCTGCTGCCTCAGCTGCCTTTACCCCGGTGTAATGGGAAGGAAGGAAGGCTCCCTCACAGCCCTGCAGAGTCTTCTTCAGGCTGGCTGGCCGGCTGGCTGGCTGGTAGGTGTTCTGGGGTGGGGTGGTGGAGTGACTTTTAAGGCCAGCCACTCCTGGCCACACCCCAACTCCCTGCTGCCTCAGCTGCCTTTACCCTGGTGTAATGGGGGAGGAAGGCTTCCTCACAGTCCTCCAGAGTCTTCTCTGGCTGGCTGGCTGGCTGGTAGGTGGCACAAGGCTTCTTGGTGGCAACAGTGGTGGCTTTCATGGGCTTCGGCTCCCCCCTCCCCCAGGGAAATTCCATGAATAAACGGAACCATGAAAGTCAAAGCTGTGAATGTGGAGGGATATCTTTACATTCCTAGCCTCACAAGGTCCCCTCCCTCCTCTCATTCCCTCAGCCAATCACCACCCCCATGTAAAAAAATCCAATATTTTCCCCTAAAATAATACCATGTAGCTGAACTGTGTGAAAGGAACACTGCCACTCCAAGCTCCACACTGCAACCACCGCTTGAAACCCCAGCAGGGCACATAATGGTGTATGTTACTCTGGGCATACCTACACTAATACTAATACTATTATGGCAGTCACTCTTAACCATTTCTTTACCAGGGACCTCTTTTAAATATCTTTTGTTCTCATGGACCCCCAAGATATAACCCAAGATTTAAAACCCCAACAACTACAACAACAACAATACAATTAAGCCAGTAGCCTTTAAACTTTTCTTTACCAGTTACCCCCTTTAAATATCTTTTGCTGCCATGGTTCCCCAAGATTTAACTCAAGATTTAAAACCCTAACAAAAATATTACCTAACAATAATACCTGATAACAACAACAATAATACAACTACAACAATGCCTCTTAATCTTTTCTTTACCAGTGGTGCCTTTAAATGTCTTTTTTTCCAGGGACCCCCAAGACTTTAGATTTAATTAATTAATAATAATAATAATATTAATACTACTACTAATAATACACCATCCATGAAATCTTCCCTCAGAGGCAATGGAGTGGGAGGGAAGACTTTTCTCCTGTTTATTCCTGCAAGTTTGTGGCTGGAGTGGATTGTATGGCAATGTGCAGGCCAAGCCAGCCAGCCAGCCTTTGCCTTGGCTCCTGTCACATGGCCACTTCATTGCAGGCAGAAGATGATCTGAGCAGCCTTCAAGCCTTCATGAACTCCCTGTGAGGACATCGAGGACCCCTGGGGATCCCCAGACCCCAGTTAAGAACCACTGGTCTAGATACTTGGCAAAAGTAGCATGCAAAAACTCTGCCTCATTGAGAACAATTAGGGTACAAGGACCCTTGTCCACCACTTGTTAAAATAGACATGAATAGAAAAGGGAGCAAAGGAATCTCTCCAGCAAGGGGTGGTGTGGTCACTTCTAACTTTTTTGTGAGTCTTTGGGCTCACCCATGGACTACAGAGCCTCAGCCTTCTGTTCCAACACCAGCTGCCCTTCAAGGGCAGTGTGATGGATTCCCATTAGGGGAGGCTGACAGCCAATGAGAGCCCACTTTACTCTGTTCTGTTCCCCCTCTCTCAACATCTTTGGCTCCTCCCACTGGCTGGAGGGTTGTTTAAAGCATGCAGCAGCCCATCCAGTCCAGCATTTGCAAAGAAAGCCTTTCTCACCATGGGAAGCAGAGCCAGTGGTGGCCAGAAGACCTCAAGGGGTCCCCCAAGGAGGAAAAAGAGGGCCTGGAACCCCAGGGTGACCTCCCACCTCTTTCCCACACCTTTCCAGGTTTGTTTTTGTTTTTGTTTTTGTTTTTTTGCAGCCTGTACACTCCTTGGGGCAGAAGGTGTCCACTCAGTATAGGCTCACTGAGAGGCACCTGGCACAGCCTGGGGACAAACAAACCCAGGAGTAGCCAAAACAGCAGAACTGCACAACAGAAAGATCACAAAAACAAAGGCTTCAGCTAGCAGCTGTTCCACAGCTCTGACCCAACTTCACACAAAAAAGACTTACAGACAGCAAAGTTCATCCAAAAATATCTGGAGGTCTTTATCTTCAGTTTCAGTATAAGCAAACACAGTACATTTGTCCCTCCACATTCATGGATTTGGCATTCATGGTTTTAAGTATTCACGGCTTGAAAATATTCTTAAAAAAATAATAATCCAAAAAGCAAACCTTGATTTTGCCATCTTATGTAAGGGACACCATTTTGCTATGCCATTGCATATAATTAGACTTGAGTATTCACAGATTTGGGTATTCACAGGCGGTCCTAGAACCAAACCCCAGCAAATGTGAAGAGACAACTGTATATACACAGCAAATCTAATCAACAAATTCAACAGCAACACTCCTCTTTCTCCACAACACCAACCCACATAAATGCATTGTGTGCTTTGGCTATATAGGAGTGTTTGCTAGTTATCCCTCTGGCTAGCCACAGATGTGAACAAACCCACTTCAGCTGTGCTAGTAGCCTGTGGTCTCTTGCTCCAACATTTTTCCTTTTGCACTTAAAGCAATATTACCCTGACAGAAGGTAGAGGGAAAGGGATCAAGTTTTTGGGTGCAGAAGGAGTAAAGAGCAGAGGAAGGGAGGAAAGCCTACCCTGCAAGGTATGACAGGAGGAAAAAGAAGAAAGAGGGTGGGGAATGCACAGAAAGCAACATTATTTTCACCATGCATGCATATTAAGACAGCAAGGGGAACTGGCTGAGTATTTAGATACTGCAGCTCAACAGGCAAAGATGTGGCTGTAGGCCAAGGAGATATTGCTGAAAAACACCCTCAAGCTGCTGATTGGCTGGCCAACAGAGGACTAAGATTGGTTGGGTATGTTTCCTAAGTGGCCAATCAGCACACTGGGAATGGGAACATACCGAAGACATACACACACACACACACACACACACACATATATATATATATATAGAGAGAGAGAGAGAGAGAGAGAGATTTTAAAAATGGTTGAAAGGCATTTTTTTTAAGTGCTGAAATACTCTGACAAAAAGAATCCTGGCCTGACAAGACTCGTCACAGTTTGGGATGTATTCTGCACAAATTCACACATAGTTGTTTTGGGCTGAAAAACAGCATTTTTCTGTGTAGGAAACAGCATTTTCTGTGTGGAAAATAATACCACAAGGTAGAAATATTAATTCCTGTGCAGACAAAAATGCTATAATTGGGGAGTTGTTCTGCGTAAAATTCACACATGGTTGATTTTCATAGAACACAGAATTTTCTGCACAGGAACGAATAACTCTGCATTGAAAAATTATTACCCACATAGAAAATGCTTTTCCTGTGCAGAAAATGTTTTTTCCTGCCGCAAACAACATATGTGAATCTTGTGCAAAATAAGTCCTGAATTGCAAATAGCCTTCAAAACCTGTGTGGTTTTTGAAGACTTTCTCACAGTGGGAAGAAAAGTGTTGAAATTACTCATTGCTGCCATTAAAAAAAACTTAGCAGATTTTCACATGGGCCAAAATGCTCCATAACTGCCCCACTGCCTCATCTCCTGTTCCTGTCACAGAATGGAGAAAAATGTTTGCACACTTACCTCCATTCCACTGAAGGAATGGGCTTCCTCACTCCTTGCCGGCTGGCTGTAAATGCAGCCATTGTAAGGCTGCATTTACAGCTGTCCAGCTAAAATCCCAGTTGTTCTTGCAAGTGAACGGCCGCGTGCCAAATTCAAAAATACCCCCCCCCCGCAAATGTCAAAGGAAGAAACAAAATACAAAAATAAATTTTAAAAACCAAGTAACCTGGGGAGGGTGCCACTTACCTGGATGTCCCGTTCATGGCCGGAAGTGCTTGGCATGGACCTCCTCCCCATACCTGTCATCTCGGAACAGGGATGGGGCTCCTTTTCACACATCCCTGATTCCATGACAGACATGGAAGGGATGTTCTATTCACGATGTTTCATCATGAATAGAGTACCCTTGGAGTAGGAGGGCAGCAGGACAAAAGGGCTCAATGTCATCAGAAAGGGAGCCCCTTTCTTGATGCTGTTCCATGCTGCCCCACAATATTGGCCCCATCTGAAAATCTCCACAGTGAAGACTTACTTACCTAATTTTTACTCTTAAAGGCATCTTGGAACCTTCCCCTAGTATTCACATTTTTACATGGTGCTTTTTGTCTGTTTCTTTCTTTCTTTTTATTTTTGTCTGTTTCTTTCTTTCTTTTTATTTAATCACAGTCAAATGAATTTACATCTCGAGAAATGTGACTTTTGATGGATAACCGAGTTTCAGTTTGTGTATTGCTTTGGAAGTTTGAAATTATATACATTTGCATTAAATAGAACCAGAAACCAGTTTTGACAAGAGCAGATTTTTTTATTAAAGTCAGTGAGTGTATGTGTGTGGGAGTTAAGGTTCAGGAACATGTGTTTGAATATGTGTATGTGCACACATTTGTTCAATACACATAGTTACCTGAGTTGCCAGTATCCTGAAGTAGATAAGTAAGCAAGTGGATGCCTCTGATATAGAGAAAAATTGTGTCCACATTTCTGGAGCTGTACAATGGCTATCTTATATCTGTTAGGTATGATGAAAGTTGCTACACCAATATCACCTTCCCTACTGCTTCTTGTCCCGATCTATCTCCCTTCTCCTGACTTTTGTCATTTATGTATTTGTTCTGCCTTTCTCTACATATTTAGAATTGTGACTGGTTTACCAATTGTCATGGCCGACCCTAGGGTTTCTCTTCCTGAAGCCCCAGGGTTGCCCCTTTTGCCAATCTCAAACCTGAGGGATTTTCTCTTCAAAACGCCACCACTCGCTGAGTTTCTTTCTCATCTAGCCCAGCCAGACAGGTTGTGTTAAAAAGATCGGTAACACACTTTCCTCTATTCCAAAGAAATTCAGATAATTGACCAAGAAAGACGCGTGAGGCAAGCTTATAGAGAAAAGGAAATAAACTTTATTTTAGTTCCAAAGGCTTAAGGCTAACATGGAGAAAAAGCACTCCCCCAGGCATTCAGCTTAGGTTTACAAAAGTTATACATTCAGTCAGAGTACTAAAATTAAATCATAAGAACCAACGCAACTAGCTAGACTTGTTCCCTAAGCTAAGATAATGGTAACTTACAATTCTGGTGTCCATGCAAAGTCCATGTTCCAATTGGGATGATTAGGCCAGGCTCCTCCTAGCCTGCCTACCTGGCCCTGGAGATGGAGATTCAGAGTCCTTTTGGATGGAAGTCTCTCCTTAGACTTCAGATATCCATTGGGGCCCTTTTGATGTTATCTGGCCATGAGGGAGGTTGGCTCCCCACCAACCTCCTGTATCACAATTTAGTTATCTTGCTACAAAGGTATGTGTCTCTCCATCTGGTCCAAGCCAGGTGGCTGCTGCATGAGGCCCAAGGATGGGTCCCAAGCATGTGGGTAAGCCCTGTGTCTCTCCATGTGCTCTCCTATATCTGGCTGAGAACAAAGGAATTCAGAAAACTTAAAAGTCTTTGTGGTCATCTCTGATTGGTTCTGCATTGCCAAATCTGATTGGCTCCCCAGTCAGGTGATGTGATGTCAAGTTAAGGAAATGAGGGTCCCACCCTCTCAATACCTGTTGCTATGGAAAGCAAAGAGTTTTCCAGTTGCTGTGACCTAAATTTGTAGATGAACTCTCCATGATGGCTGGGCAGGCCATCATGACACCAATAAAGATTTAATCACAGTCAAATGAATTTACATCAAGTGACTAAGGAGGATAGGGGTCGACAACACTGGAAGGGTTAGGTGAGTCAAAGATAATGGCTGATATGCTTATGCTGTCTTTTGTTATGTTGACATCTGCTTTTAACTCTGTTTTATGGTAACTCCATCATAGGGTTTTCTTGACAAAATTTATTCTGAGGAGGTTTGCCATTGTCTCCTTTGTTGGGGCGTAGAAAGATGCACTGTGTCCAGCACGACCACCTGCAGAGTTGTTCCACGTCGACAGGACGCCAAGGAGAAGGTTTCTGGAGAGACTTCTGCAAAAGACTTCAGGCTGAGAAGGAAAAATTCCTTCACCCCAGCACACTGCCTTGAGCTCTGGCTTGCCAAATAAAGACAGCAACAAGGCCAGCCTTCACTCAACTTGAGGTCTTTAATCTTTGTTTGCAGTATATTTACAATAAATATACAGAGTATAGGACAATCTCTCTTAAACTAACAAACTGCTTTGCCAACCACCATCCACAACAAACCCACACTGGAGACAATTCCCATCTCCTCTTTATAGTCAGTTAAACAATGCCTGTTACATCAGACATCTCAGGTGTGCATACTCTCAAATGCTAACTCACACACACACCTGCCACTGGAGCTTAACTACTTTCATTTCTAAGCTCCATCTTGTGGTCGCATCCATGTCATTTCCTGACATCCTTATAAGCTGAGGGGATGTGACTTGCCCATGGCACACTGTGCACTTCCACACCTGACTATTTCAGTAGGATATGCAAATGTTTCTATTTAAAATTCGAAATTCGAATATGTTTGCTTGTAGGCCTCAGACAGATGTTGAAGCTGATTGCTAAAGGATAAGTTCATTCAAAAATGTGTGTGTGTGGTCCCTGAAAGTCAATTTAAAGCATATATATATAGTTTGTTTTCCTCGTGAGGTATACCAGAGTCAATACAGTATGACCCCCATATTCTCAGGACTGGTAACTGTCCTGGATTTCTGGATTCACCTACCCATGTCCAAAAATATGGTCTCTCCAGGCACCTTCTAGGTCAACATCCAGCTTGATTCCAGGCACCTTCAACATCCAGCTTGATTCAATGTTATGTTTCTGCTGGAAGCTGACCATAGTGTCATGCTGGAGGACCTAGAAAATGCCTAGAGAGGTGTTCACATGGGAGATTTTCACATGGGGAAATTATTCCCTGGGGAGATTGGGACAGAAATGGGGCTGTTCTGGAAGCAGCGCTGTGTTTCTCATGGCCCCTTCCCTCTCCCGATCTCCCATCACCCTCACTCTGTGCTCATTCCATTTCCCTCCCGCTAGGTTCCGTGATTTTTTATTAATGAGGGTTGGTCGTTAATAAAATAACACAGAACCTAGCAGGAGGGAAATGGAACGAGCACAGAGTGAAGATGATTGGAGATCGGGAGAGGGAAGGGGGCGTGCGAAATGCAGTGCTGCTTCCAGAACAGCCCCATTTCTGTCCCAATCTCTCCAGGGAATAATTTCCCCGTGTGAAAATCTCTAGGAATCTCTAGGTCCTCCAGCACAACTCTGTGGTATGCTTGGGCCAGAAGTCTTCATTTTAATAGTGTTCACAATTATCCGCAGTTTCTAATATCCATGGTAGGTCCTGGAACGTATCCCTTGCAGATACGGGGGTTGTGCTGTATGTTGGTTTTAACAAAAAATCAGCAGATCATTTCATTTCTTTCAAAGCTTTAGTTAAAGTCTGAGCACATCATACAAGTTAAGCACTAATGACTGTGATACAGAATATTTTTTTGCAAATTAATAGAAAGCTTGTAGGGAGTTCATAACCTATAGCTAGACATTCTGAGCCATGAACATGTTCCAGCAGGTCTTTAATTTCCTGAGAAAGTGCATGTGTTATTTCTGGTCTAATTGCTATGTACCAGGCAGGTACTTTGGAATAGTATCAGGGCAAGTTCATGTATGTCTACTCAGAAGTAAGTCCTACTTAGTTCAATGTATTTTGCTTCCAGCTAAGCATTCATCAGATGAGAACCTTAGTGTTCTATCTGTTATCCAATCAGATTAATGGAATTGTGTCTCAGCATTTCATTCAATGAATCATAATTAATGCACCCTTGTTGCTACAGCTTGAATAATAAAGACATCAAAAATCTGTGTTGATTATGAGCAGCATAAATAGATGCAGAGAGTTTACAACAAACATTCAAAATTCATCTTATTAACATCTTAGTTTATGAAAAGTGAAACATGCCACCCATATTAATTCTAATTATTCAGATAGGCAGGAGGCAAGAGAAAAGGGCATAGTGCTAAGATAAAATATCTCCTTTCTGTCCCTTTTTAAAATAAATAAAGAAATGATGGAACCGCTAACACTCTATATAACCCATGTTCTCTGTCATGCCAGATATACAAGGTAAAGAAGTGTCCTTCTATACAGGGCTATTCACTTTTGGGATACTTTCTTTTAATTTCATTTGTAGCTTTTTTCATGACTTCGAAGCATGATTTGCACATATGATTTATCTCTGTCATGTAAGATGATACTTTTACATGCAGTAAATCTGTATTTATTCATGTCTGATGAACTGTTTATATGGCTTGTTTCAGTCATCAGTGAATAGTTGAGGAGAAGGCTTGTGCCAATTCTTCTTTCTCTTGAGACCAGCACTTCATGAGGCTGGTTGGATCAACTGACCTTGAATATCAGCCTAACTTCCATTCTTTTCAAAAAGGGGGAGAACATTCATGTGTCGTGGCTATATGCTCTCCATATGAACACATATAGCATGTGTGTCTGCTCATCCCTTAGCTTGCATGCAAAGACACACACCTGTCCCAGGAGTGCACACATAAGTTATATAATAGCATTTGTGACTCTTATTTAGACATGACTGAACTGGATGTTCTACATTTTCAGAGTAACCACCAAATGAAGACATGTAATCCTGCTATGGGTCCCATTTAAATAAACAGATGATGTTCTTGTATATCTGCTGTTCATGTTCTTGAACTTAGCAGAAATGCTGTTGGTTTTTGATGTGGAGATGAGAGATGTCTTTAGGGGTGGGCAAATGTGATTATGTGGTACAAAGACAAACACAAAGAAGAGTGCCTGCCTCAGAGAGTCTCTAATTGTTGAAGCAACTAATATTAGTATTGGATTTGGTGAGAAGGAGTATGTAAGGATGTCAGTCATGTTAACTGTGGTTCTTTTCTACCTGAGAAGCTCTACTGACACTATTCTAATCTTCTTTGCAACCGATTATGCCATCTTTATTTTGTTTTGTCTGTTATATAGACTCCTTAAACGATTTCTTCAGCTCCAACTTTGTTTGTGTCAGGTGGAAAAAAATGACAAATAGTCTAATCGTGTTAGGGTAAATCCTATGATTGTCTATGGCAGGACTCTTCCATGGACCATGAGTCAGGCTTTGGGTGTTGCTAATATCCAGCTGTGTCTTATAACATGACAACAATTTTTTGTTACATCCCATCCTGTTCAAATTTTCAATCTCTTCAGGATTCTGACACATTTGAATCATAAAAGAGTGTGCCACTTCTAGCATCACCTGTAGATTCTTTTTCACCCAGAGGGCTGCACCCCAAGGATTTAACTGAGTACTCAGATTTATATTTCATGAATACTTATTGTAACAGAAAAATGAATATGGAGACTTCAAGAAAGATTCACTTTATGAAAATCATGACAAAATGGTTGCAATGAGAGACATCTGCACAATTTTCAAATGTTCATAGAACCATAGAATTGTAGTGTTGGAAGAGACCATGAGGGCTATCCAGTCCAACCCCCTGCCATGCAGGAATACACAATCAAAGCATCCCTGACAGATGGCCATCCATCCTCTATTTAAAAACCTCCAAGGAAGAAGACCCCACCACGCTGCCGAATAGCTCTTACTGTCAAAAAGTTCCTCCTAATGTTGAGGTGGAATCTCTGTTCCTGGAACTTGGGTTGTTCTGTGTTCTAGTCTCTGGAGCAGTGGGCTTACTTCTGTTAGGAGCTGCATGAATGGTAGGGATGGGTACAAAATTTCATTTCAGTTTCTTTTTAGCACATATATACCAAATTCCACATTTTTTTTCACATTCAGAAATATATATATATATATATATATATATATATATGGGAAAACCCCAAAAGGAAAGGTTCAGCTGTTAATCTATCTAAATATAGGACTTTGCATGCTCATAATTTCAGTAAACTCAGGGAAATACTGGGGGTGATCCCATGGTCAGGAATACTAAAAGAGAAAGGACTTCAAGACGGATGGGACTTTCTCAAAAGGGAGATACTGAAAGCACAATTTCAAACAGTATCAATGAGGGGAAAAAATGGGAGGTGTCTCAAGAAACCAGGATGGATGACTAAAGAACTTTCAATGGAGCTAAGTTTTAAACGGAACATGTATAGGAAATGGAAAGGGGGGGGGAAATCACCAAAGAAGAATTCAAACAGATAGTGAACACTTGTAGGAGTAAAGTCAGAAAAGCTAAAGTGCAGACTGAGCTCAGGCTCACTAGAGAGGTTAAGAACAATAAAAAGGGTTTTTGGGGTATGTCCGCAGCAAAAGGAAGAAGAAGGAAATGGTAGGGCCACTACGTGGAGAAGATGGCAAAATGCTAACAGAGGACAGAGAAAAGGCAGAATTACTCAACACCTTCTTTGCCTCAGTGTTTTCAGAAAAGCAAAAGGGTGATCAACCTGAGGATAATGGAACAGAGGACACAATAGGGGAAATCCAGCACAGAATAAGCAAAGAGGTAGTACAGGAATACCTTCTTAATCTAAATGAATTTAAATCTCCAGGACCAGATGAACTACATCCAAGAGTATTAAAAGAGCTGGCAAATATAATCTCAGAACCACTGGCAATAATCTTTGAGAACTCCTGGAGAACAGGAGAAGTCCCAGCAGACTGGAGGAGGGCAAACGTTGTTCCCATCTTCAAAAAGGGGAAAAAAGAGGATCCCAACAATTATCGTCCAGTTAGTCTGACATCAATACCAGGGAAGATTCTAGAGCAGATCATTAAACAGAGAGTCTGTGAACATTTAGAAGGCAATGCCATGATCACAAAAAGTCAACATGGGTTTCAGAGAAACAAGTCATGCCAGACTAATCTGATCTCTTTTTTTGATAAAATTACCAGCATGGTAGATGAAGGGAACACTGTTGATATCACATACCTTGACTTCAGTAAGGCCTTTGACAAGGTTCCCCATGACATTCTTGCAAACAAGCTTGCAAATGTGGGTTAGACAAGTTAACTGTTAAATGGATTTGTAATTGGTTGTCGGGCTGAAACTAAATGGTGCTCCTCAGTGGCTCCTCTTCATCCTGGAAAGATGTGATCAATGGGTGCCACAGGGTTCTGTTCTGGGCCCAGTGCTATTCGTCATCTTTATCAATGACTTGGATGGTGGAATTAGGGGCATACTTATCAAATTTGCAGATGACACCAAAGTAGGAGTTGTAGCTAATACCCTAGAGGACAGGATCAAAATTCAAAATGACCTGGATAGACTGGAGAGCTGGGCCAAAGCTAACAAAATGAAATTCAATACAGAGAAATGTAAGGTACTGCACTTAGGGCAGAAAAACGAAATGCATAGATACAGGATAGGGGAGACCTGGCTGAACAAGACTATGTGCGAAAGGGATCTAGGAATCCTAGTAGACCACAAGTTGAACATGAGTCAACAGTGTGATGCAGCAGCTAAAAAGGCCAATGCAATTTTGGGCTGCCTCAATAGAAGTATAGTGTCTAGATCAAGGGAAGTAATAGTGCCACTCTATTCTGCCTTGGTCAGGCCTCACCTAGAATACTGTGTCCAGTTTTGGGCACCACAATTCAAAAAGGATATTGACAAATTGGAGCATGTCCAGAGGAGGGTGACTAAAATGGTGAAAGGTCTGGAAACTATGCCTTATGAGGAAAGACTTAGGGAGCTGGCATGTTTAGCCTGGAAAAAAGACGGTTATGGGGTGATATGATAGCCCTGTTTAAGTATTTGAAGGGGTGTCACATTGAAGATGAAATAAGCTTGTTTTCTGCTGCTCCAGAGACTAGAACACGGAGCAATGGATGCAAGCTCCAGGAGCAGAGATTCCACCTCAACATTAGGAAGAACTTTCTGACAGTAAGAGCTGTTCAGCAGTGGAACACACTCCCTCGGAGTGTGGTGGGGTCTCCTTCCTTGGAGGTCTTTAAACAGAGACTGGATGGCCATCTGTCACGGATGCTTTGGTTGTGATTTCCTGCGTGGCAGGGGGTTGGACTGGATGGCCCTTGTGGTCTCTTCCAACTCTACAATTCTATGATTCTATGATTAAAAATCTAGGTTTTAATTTCTTTGTATTCAACCATATTAGTGCCTATAGGGTTGCCACCTTCACATGTGGTATATCTGGAGACAGGGCTTCACACAAGGAGGAAATAGCACCATAGCATCAAGAGAAACAACTACCAATGATAAGGTGATCTCTCCTTTAATCTCTAGCATCTGATATGGATGGAAAAGGCTCACATGACCTCAAAAGTCCAGGGCCATGATCTCAAAGATATATGACGAAAGCTTTGCACTGATACTGAAGCTTTCCCATCTCTGTAGCAGAATTAACCTCAGGATAATATTTTGGTAATCCTATAATGTAGGTTAGACAATATGTTTCTGTTTGATCGGTAAGAACAAGTAAGGCATTTTTAATGTATTAGTCTAGGAAAATGTATGTCACAATAAATGTGTCAGCCTTTAAAATGCTACTGGATTATTATTTTTATTGGAAAACAGAGTAACGTGCCCACCACTTTGGAGGGAACTGTCACCAGTCAGTATGAAGATGCCTAGACCAAATTTCAGCCATTTCGTGAAAGTAATCCATTTTCCCCTCAAGAGATAGTACAGCGATTACCAGGTGTTGCAACTAATTGCCTACAATAATGAAATACTGTCTAAGAAGAATAAAGTTATAGGAGAATGGTTCCAATTAATTGATACAGAACAAGGTCATGATCATAAAAAGAAGTTCTATCAGGGAAAAAATAATCCCAGAAGTTTAAAAAATGTTTTAAAACACCCAAATTTTAAGATGTGATTGGGTTATTTTGGTTTTGGAGGATTGGCCAATAGCTGAAAGTGGCAGAACCTTTCCTTCCTTAAGCTGATGCCAGGTGTTGCAACTAATTGCCTAAAATAATGAAATACTATCTAAGGAGAGTAAAGTTATAGCAGAATGGTTCCAATTAACTGATACAGAAAAAGATCATGATGAAGCTCTAGGAGGAAAAAAAAAAACCCTCAGAGTAATCCCAGAAGTTTAAAAGATGTTTAAAAACACCCAATTTTTATGATATGACTGGCTTATTTCTGTTGAATATTATTTCTGAATAAGAGAGAAACCTTCCTTCCTTAAGTAATTTAGAAGTACAAGTGTTAGCTGATGTAACTCCAGTTTGACACTGTTCTATGAAATCAATATAAGATCTGGAGGATCCCTAAATATCTTCAGAGGGAAACTTCTGTGTAACTGACCAGTAATACTGCATATGAAATCTTTGTATCCATTTCAATATATTAGTCTAGTTCCTCTCATTCGTATAACTGGTTGTGCAGTTGGTTCTTTGTTGTTCTTACATACCTTCAAGATGACTTATGGTGACCCTATTATAGGCTTTTCTTGGCCATACTTTTTGCAGCTTGCCATTGCCTCCCCCTAAGACTGCAAGAGTGTGACTTGTCCAAGGTCACCTAGTGATTGAATGAGGATTTGAACCCTGGTCTCCCAGGGGCCTGTCACGCTGTAAAATTATAGCTTCATTATTTCTTTTTAACTGGCATGGCTGCATCCTATGGAATCCAAAAGTTTGTCATTATGAGGTAAGAAAAGATGTCTCTGGCTGAGAATTTTAAATACACCTGCCTAAACAATAAATTGCAGTATTCCATAGGATAAAACCATGGCAGTTAAAGTGCATTTATATTACTATATTTGTGCAGTATGAAAGCCCCCCCCCCGAATCCTAGTACAACACTCAAATCACTGGCTGTCAGTTGACTAACTATTGCTTTCTCAAATTTGTCTTTTTTCCCCCACATTATTGTTCCTTCATATGTTTGAAGAATATCCAATTTTACTGCAATTCCTTCAAATCTTACCCTCTGTCATTAAGATATTCAGTATTTAAATCAATAAATACATTAATTGTGACAACAATTTTGTGTGTGTGTGAAACTAAGGATGAAGGGGTTCATGAGAAAATGACACAATTGTCCTTGAGACATTTCAAATCTCACCTAAACACCAATAGACTCTACCTCTGAAGCTGAAATTGGTATCGCATTTTGATATCGTTTAGATTTTGATCTTTAAAACAGTAATGTAAAATTAATAAAGTTGAGGTTAATTTCACACATGCTCTCTATTCTCCTAAAGGTATTTCAAGGTGCAGTTTTGGACATGACTGCTTGAAACATGTTGATAACAGGGAATTGAAATATGTAGAGGTTCCTGTCCTCAGTATATTAATGACAATAAAAATGATAATAAGATTGATTTCACATTTTGCGTAGATAAAAGGTTCTTATCTCATAACTCACAAGACCTAGAAAAAAGTATTTCTACATTTATCAGTGTAAGCTTGGCAGGAAGGGTGTTTATGGACCAATCTTTGAAATAGTCTCATCTCCTTTGCAGACAGATGTATAAACTAGTGGTCTGAAACAGTCTTCTGTACTATAGATAAGTACATAGGATTTTATTTTTAATTTGTTCAATAATTATTACTTCAAGAAGATCAAATCATTTTACACAAAGAAAACCAGTCACTGAATTGAATTAAGCTATCTCTACCTAGAAAGAATGTTTGTAGTATATATGACATTATTTATTCAGATTTCATAATCAGTTGATTTCAATCTATGGTTACTTCTGTTCATTTTCTCAGAAACCCATTTAATTTTGGCTAGGGAGATTTCAAGGTTTTCCTGAAAAGTCTCTCCCTCCCTCTCTCTCTCTCTCTCTCTCTCTCTGGCTTTTCTTCACAAACAAAGATTCAGGAAGGACTCATCCTGCACTTTCTGCAAGCGCGCTGATGACTAAAAAGGCCAATCTGAGATAAACAAGTCCAGTTGCAGAAAGCACAGCAGAAGGTCTCCTTGGGTGATGTTTCTGGGTTGTGATTCTTTCTGCGTTGTCGTTTTTCTTCAAGACTTGTTCGGCATGAGTTCTCAAATAAGGCTGCAGCATTGTGGATAGTGTGTCTCCATGCTTCCCGATGTGAGGCCAGGGTGGACCATGGTTGGTGATCAATTTGGCTGAGCCTGAGATGTTGTTTCAGGGAGTCCTTGTATCGCTTTTTTGGAGTGTCCCTCTTATGCGGACCCATGGCGAGTTCACTGTAGAGTACTATTTTTGGGAGGCGATGGTCCTCCATCCTGGAAATGTGCCCTGCCCAGCACAGCTGTGTTCTCAATATCATGGCCTCGATGCTGGTGATTCCTGCTTGCTCAAAACATCATTAGGGTACGCAAGCCTATCTCCCATGACAAGGGGGCATCAATGGAGAGGTAAAATTATTTATACACTTGCACAAAAAGAAGAGATGTGAAGTAGACTCATTAGCTTTAAAGATAGGACATAGAATTAGCAGTGTAATGTTTATCCAACTCAGAATCTGTATTATGGTTAATCTATGAACAACAGAAGTTATGTTGACATCTTGGATTTGCCACCCTCACTTTCAGAAACAGCCAAAAATGCCCCCTAGGCCTCCAAAACTAGAAATACAAATCTACTTGTGTAGTGAAAGTACCACAGGAGATCAATTGATCAATAAAATAGGACAGTTTTTAAACTGGACATGATCACGAAAGGGCGATGTCATCTGGTATGCGTGTTCTTTCACAATCAGTAGGCATCCTTATGATGCCATATTTACATGGTCTGATAAAGCCCTAAGTCCCCAATCCCCATTTACCAGGCAACAGCCACTTGAATCAATGGGTGGTCTGTTCTTATAAATCAGGAAGCAGCTGACTGAAGTCCCACCCACTCCAGCAATCTCTGGTGTGAGAAGGAAATGCTAACAGGAAACTGCTTCTGGCTGTCACACTGGAGATTACTCATGGGAGTGGGTGGAGATATCAGCTGCTTCTTGATCAGCATGAGAAGAGACCCATATTGATCACAGTGGCTACACAGCAACTGAGGGGTGGCTCAGGCTGAGAGACACTACATAGCTGCAGAACTATAGTAGTTACGTTTTTGTATTGCCTTAGTGAATTCTAGCCCAGATCTCTTGTTTTACCAACTTAAACTGGTATCATCAGCAAACTTCACCATCTCATTAATCATCGGTAACTTAAGGTCATTTATGAGGAAACCAAACTGGCTGTGCATGATGGGAGAGGTAGTCTAATATATCCAGACTGGGGGAGGTTACTCTGAATACATGTATTTTGCAATAACCCTTGTTGATTTCAGTAGATTTTACTCATATAGCTCTGCCAATATGTATTGTACAATAAATTCATCGGGTGCAAACATTCAAGAAGAATATGATTTTCAACTTCTTTTTTTAAAAAAATTCTGGTGATGACTGCTCTGTATAGCTGAAGAGATGGCAAAGTTTTTTTAAAAAATTTGCAATTATATTTATTCATTGTCTATTGAAAACAGTTCTAAAATGGTGTTTGAAGGATCTAACATTCTAAATATGTCTCCAGATAGAATAAATACTCCTTTACAACAAAGCATTAAATACTTGCATGCAGTTCCTCCCTAGTTACCCTAGAGACATTAGCTTTTAAAGAATTTCTTCATAAGCAACATGCAAATCAATAACAGGCATAAGAAATAAACTATGGGTTTGGAGGTGTTTTTTTTTTTTTGTTTTTTTTGGTAAATCTGAACTTTGACTCCATCAACCCATCCCTATTGTCATCTGGTGGACATATGTGTATTGCTCATCCCTCTAGCTAGCTATGTTTTGGATCTACAGATTTTTTTGTGCTGTTGTGAGAACCTCTGGGCAGTCCAGATTGTAGCTTGATTTTCGTCTTTAGGTTGAATCAGGTGGTGGTGATACATTGTCTTAGGAATTGTCACTGGGATTTAGACATGCTTTCTTTCATGGTTTGAAGCCTAGGTGCTGGATAAGCATAGACAGATATCATTCCAATCCAGAAGACTTTGACCCTTAGCTATGAAAAGAAGACAGTTTATGATGGGATTCCCAGAGGTATTATTCAGTTTATGACCTATTCTTTTCCCATTTCATTCTGTTCATTCTTAGAATGTAGAGAAAGATTCAGTTTCTTCACTGTCTCTTTCTTTCAGTGCAAACATTGTTTAACAGATTACAGAACTCATATCCACATCAACAGTTCTACCTCTTTTTCTTAATCTTACATATGTGATTTTCCATATGCACATATTCTTCATATTATATATAACCATGAGCTTGACATGCAGACTGATACTAGATGTTTCCCCATGGTGATCATCAAAAAAGGGAAGGAACATGGATCAATTCCTCAAAATTTGAATTATTTAAGTTTCCAATGCACTTAAACAACGCAGAAATTAATTCAAGTGTATATTGGCCTTACAGTATACTAATGACATTATGGCAGAAACACACTTTATGATGTGTGTTGTGTCTTGGCATTAAGTGGAATTAAGTCAAGATTTTGACTAACTCCACTTAATGGGCATAGTTTGGGAGGATGGCCACTAGGGGCAAACCATATCCTTTTCAAGGGTTGAGAGAAAATGCTTGGAAAAGGCCATAGTCCCAAGTGGCCATTGCAAGACACTTGTAAACTAGGAGGTAGGCTCTGGGCTCAGGTGCCTTATTCCCTGTCTCAGACTGAGAGAATTGCCAAGACCAATCTCTATAATGCAGAGATAGCCAGAGCTCTTAGATGGCCGATCTTCAGTGCAGTCAGAACCATGTTGTTTGAGGAATCAACAGGAGTCTGTCTGATCCAATATAACTCCTATTCCAGTGTGTGTGTTTCAGTTTGAGCAACTTCTCAGATGGAGCAATGCCATAGGCCTCTTTGCCTTTTGTGCATTCTCCAGACTGCTTGTAATTACATCTCCGTCTCTGGCCCTGTCCATTACCCAACTACCAAACCACTTTGTGCCTTGAGATTTCTGTCCTTGTTTGCCTGATTCACTGCCTGATCAATAGCTTGATGCCTATACTGATGATGCCCAAAGTCCACCCCAGGGTGGGAACACTGAAATTAGCAGGCTTAACTATGCCAGATATTATGCTCAATTGGAGGACACAGAAACAAACATGGGAAGATTCCTTTTACCCAGCTACCCAGCCAGACCCAGTTCAGGTAGTTCAATAACATCTACACTGACTCTCAGTGAGTCTCCAGATGGAATCCACCAAGAGATGCCAGGGACTGAACCTGGGAATATGTGTGTTTCCATTGAGAATGGCCCTTTCTCCAAGTGTACCAAATAAACATTACACCTGTTTCCCACAACCAGTTAGATACACACACACACACTATATTTACTATAAATATAATAATAATAACAATATAATATTATTATATTATTATAATATAATAATAATAATAATATATTATAAATATAAATATACTTACTATATAGTTACTATAAATTTCTATAAATATAAATATAGATCTGTTCTTAGATGTGTGTGGATGTCTTCAAATAAAATGGTATCCACTGAATTATAATGTCAGGCCTTCTCTGGCATAAGGAGAAAAACTACAGGCAAAGGGGAATATGTTTATGCCCATCTGTTTATTCCAGTACATTTGCAATATGTAACTAATTTCCTCAGCATGCAGAACAGCAGGTGTCATCTTTTGTTGCAACTGTCCATCATCTGTGACCTAATAGCTCCACCTCGTCACCTTAAAGAACTCTTGTATTACTTTTTAATGCAAATTTGGGGGTCGGGGGAGAAGTCTGCAAAGATTGCTTTCTGTCTAAACCACAAAAATCTGCTCTTCACTGATAATCATTGATTGGATTAAAACCGGATAGTATTTACAAACAGTCAGATTTCAATGGCATGGATCCAGCAAAATGCTACCATGTAAAGCTGAACAATTGAGATCTTTCCATGGCTTTAAAATCACCAGTATTTGTCTAAGTGAAATCAGAAGCAAATTTTAAGCAGTTCCTCTGGTCAAATTTCAGAATGCTTTCAAACAAATCTAAATGAGGTTAAAGCCGGTGACATATGCCAGATGTTGCAAAGGGATTTTGTAGCACCTTTGAGACTAAGGAGATTATTAGAAG
Organism: Gambelia wislizenii; assembly: GCA_030847615.1. Taxonomy (NCBI): domain Eukaryota; kingdom Metazoa; phylum Chordata; class Lepidosauria; order Squamata; family Crotaphytidae; genus Gambelia; species Gambelia wislizenii. The sequence goes on along the minus strand of JAUMIR010000001.1, from coordinate 152,336,988 downwards.
GGTCAAATATCCCAGGATAGGAATGACAGGAGATCGCTAAAAGGCTTACCTTTTAGACAATGTCATTTCTGTTCTGGGATGCTCCTGTTCTGCTCCTGTTTCTCCCCCGTTTCCTCTTATTCACGGAAAAATTCATGAATAAGAGGCTCGTTCTGTTATTATAACAGAACACTGGGTGAGTGAACAGGAGACCCATTGTGCTCCCGGGACAACAACGGGTTGTGATGTCACCGGGAGGTCCCTGCCAGACACTTCCAGATGCAATTGGGACGACAAGGTAAGTAAATAAATAAATAAATAAATAAAACCCTTCCCGGGTAGCTTTTTCTTCTTTTAATGTGTTTTGGTGATTGCTTTTTTTTTTTTTTTTTGACAGCTGGAGGAGTGTTTCTTATTAAATTTCCCTCTCGACTGTTCTCTCACGGGAATGGCTGGGATTTCAATTGCCAGTCATAAAAGCAGCCTTACCATGACTGCATTTACGACTGGACAGGGAAGGGAGGGGGAGTCCGTTCCTATCATGGAATAAAGGTAGGTGTCTGAAACTCTTTCCTTTATTCTGTGGCAGGAATGGGAGTGGGGTGGGTGGGTGGTAGTGGGACAGAAATGGACCCAAAGGGCCCATCTGATAATCTCCTCTCTTAAAGAAGTTGTAGCATAAACTTTCATAGATTTGGTCTACTTCCTCAGATGCATGGAATGAAACGAAACTTATACATTACTCCAGGGCTACCAGGGCTACCACTAGGCAAAGTGAAGTTCAGGAAACAGATTTTGAGTGTCATTTTATCACTTAATTAGTTTCTTTCCAGGAATGAAGAGAGCAATTTGTGGGATTAGGATCTTCAAGTAAAAGGGGAAATTGGTTCCTCCCTCTGCTAGTCTCACATCTGTGTACAGAAGTATTTTGCATGCATACACACTAGCCTCTTTAGATCCAGAGCAATAAATCCTAGATTGTTTCTGAATAAACACTGACAGTGTGCCAATATACACAGCTATACATCACATTAGTATAAAATAAAATTTACCCTAAAGAAATAGATAGCATAAGGCACAAACTGTTTAACCACACCTAAAATTTTGCCTAGTGTATGCCATCCCCATGGCCAGTCTTGTCCTCTAACATTGTGTTAAACCTTAAAGAATCTGCAACCCAAATAAAAGTGGAAAAACACAGGTGGTCATATGAAAGTATTTGCATTTGACATATCTGAGTTTCTTGGAATGTTTATGCCCATTTGACCAAGTGTGCTTTCATTTCATCCCAAGGCTTTTGTGGTAAGGTAACTATCTCAGAAAGGAAAAGAAAGAAAGAAAGAAAGAAAGAAAGAAAGAACTCCCAGTGGTGCAGTTAGGTAATTTGAGGAGATTTTCAGATGGGGGAAATAACCCCTGCAGAGATCAGGAGAAAATTGGGGCTGTTCCACTGCCAGCACTCCGTTTCGCATACCCCCTTCCTTATCCCAATCTCCATTTGTTCTTCCTCTGTCCTGCTTTCATTTCCTTCTGCTATTTTCTGCTATTTTTTACTAACAAAGAACTTCCATTAGTAAAAAAAATAGCAGAAGGAAAACGAAAACAGGACAGAGGGAGAACAAATGGAGATTGGAAGAAGGATTGCGAGGAAGGAGCACTGGCAGCGGAACAGCCCTGTTTCTCTCCTGATCTCCACGGGGGTTATTTCCCCCGTCTGAAAATCTCCTTAGGCTCTAGAGATAGGGCTTGTCTGCCACGATGAAATATATGGAATTCTGTGAACAGGTTGGATCAGGTCTCCGGTTCTGTTGTGCATCACACTCTCTGAAACCAGGAAGGAAACCCTCCAGCATGAGATCAAAGCTGGTCATATGCAGGGGGCATTGATCATGTGCTAGGGGCCTCCTTCTCAGCATCAGTGTGGCACCAGCAGTGGTGGTGGACATATCTGGAGATGCAATCTGGTGTACAGGTGCAGTCTCCTGCATTCCCATTCTGAACCCACCCGGATTTTACTGCATGATGCCAGTTTTCTGTGTGTGTTTTTTTAAAACCTTGCAAAAGGGCTTGTCCCATCTTCTTCCTGGCTTTGCCTCAGACATTCTCAGGACTGTCCAGAGGCAAATTGGGGCAAAAGCACTGTGTCGGTTGGACTGCAGGGCTCTGACACGGGGGGAAGCAGAGGTAAATTGCCCATATAGACAAGCCCATAATGGTCTTATTGGCCCCACCACTTTAGATGACAACATGTATTACTCCAACAACTTCAAAATGTGATAAGCCAGTCCTCTTGACTTTTGCTTCCAACAGCATCACTAGTAGCATCATCATTATAAATCTTTGTGTAGGGCTACAGATCACATTTTTTATCTGGTAGCAGCTAAAATATTCATGTTTGTGACTAATAATGTCAAACTTCCTTCCCCATCTATTTTTGAATGAGAGGATGGCTCATCTACACTGAGGTTACAATGAGGGAAATAATGTGTTGAATTGATCATTTATAAGTAGGGTTACCATGTCAGGAGCATCTCATTCCTTGATATTTCAGGATCAAAACTTGAAACCAGGAGCCTGGAATGCAATGTTTCACTAATTTTGTTCTGAAAGGGAGCAATGAGTAATTTAGCAATTTTCTTCCCACTGTGAGAAAGCTATTGAAAACTGTGCAGTTTTCTAAGCCTATTTGCAGTTTTGTACTTATTATATGCAAAAATTGCACATGGTATTTTGGGACAGAAGCAGCATTTTCTGCACAGGAAACTTGATTTTCTATGTAGAAAATAATATAATTTTTGATTCATTGGTTTTGTGTATGTGTGTGTGTACACCCCCACAGGAAACTGTTTTTGAAACAAAAAGAACCAAGGACAAATTTTGCACAGAAGTAATCTACTGTGAAGATTCTTGTCAGTCCAGGTTTCTCCTTGCCAGGATTTCCTGACACTCAAGAAAAATGTTTTTCAACCATTTTGTAAATATTTCCAAATATTCTTTCTCTCCTTGCCAGAGGTCAGCCCTTGTGATATCACAGCACGAATCAGGCAAGATTTGGTGGGGTGGGGCACGAGGGGTATCTAGCTAAAATCTTGCTGACCAGACACTTAGAGATAAGCTGGAAAAGATGGCAGTCTCCCAGGTAGCAAAATGCACCCAGGAACTATAGCAGTTGCCACCACCCCTTCTCCTTGTTTGATACATGCTTTTAACCACTAGTGTAGTGGTTAATTTTGAAGTGCAGGCTCTCACCAAGACAGTCTCTATAGCAACATTTGCATTTCAAAAACACAGGTGACTCTAATGATCTAAAATAATTTTGAGGATTATTTCTCTCCACGAGGAGTAGGTCTTTTGTAAAGCTGATGCGTCTTGCCCACTCAAAACCAACCCTTTCAAAGTACTTTGGATTACAACAGGGATTGCTCATAACAACCCATTGTTACCCAGAAAACCAGGGCTGTGTAGATTGCAGCTAAGGTTAGAGGGGACAGGTAAGTCCAAGGGGGAAGTAGTTGATGGCATAGTCCCTCTCATGAAAAAGTTTGTGTACCTTCAGCCTTTCAGCCCTAGTTCAACTGCTGTATTGCCTACAGAAGAGATATTCTGTGTTAAATTATTTGTCCCTGCAAGGAAGAACAAATAATTTAATCAATTTGCTCCCCACTGTCAGATGTCTTCAAAAACTATGCAGTTTTCAAAGAGCTTTTGTATGGGAAGAAAGTTTCCAGCAGTGGGTGGGGAGATACCTTTGGTCCACCCCATGTGATATCAGGGAGAAAACTGAATATCTGGAAGGGTGATTCCTGTTTCTTTCCCCTCACCTGCCACTGCACAACACCAGTGGGAGAAGACAGATAAGGATCTGGAACTATGTAACCTTCCAGGATCCTTGGTTACCTTCCTCCTTCACACATGTCATGCACATACACACATGGTGCAACATCAGCAGGGTGCGGAGAAGGCAGATAAGGATCCAGAACACTGTAGCCTTCCAGCATCCTTTCCTGGCTCTCCCACACTGCTCATTGTGCAGCATCAGGAGGTGAGTCTATTCAAAGACTACGTAGGAGGGGGAACACAACAAAGGAGATTGAGACATTTCCCCTTAATGTTGTTTTATCTTTTGACACTAGAAAGCCCCTTTCTCTGTTTTGTCCCCTAACCTGAGCACTCAAATAGTCTTTCCATCCTAACCTGAAACACACAGTATTTGACACACAGTGAGTTTTTCAGGGGTTAGCTAGGGACTCAATGAAAGCACCAAATAAGAATTCTCATCTCAATGAAATTTTCATTCAGTTCCCCAAATGTATAGCACTGCAGTAATTTAAAATGTCAGTTGAGCATTTAGAAGTACCGTACAATGTAGGCATCTCAAGAAAAGAGGCAGGAAGATTTCCCAAGGGAGGACAAAGACAGAGAATATAATTCATGGGGGGCAGAATCCTTTTTGAGGCAAAATGCCCTCATTTTGTCACCCCTATGGCTACACCCTTGCTTATGCTGCTTCTGGTTTTATTGAAGGCTTAGTGCCAGCTTGTGGGAAATTTTTTTCAAGCCCTGGGCTGCTGCTTCTTAAACAAGGAGGTTCATGAATCATGACACTGCTCCTCCATTCTAGTCTTTGCTCCGAGGGGCATGTCAGGCCTCTTTCCTCATTCCTGGTGTTTAGGCTCACTGATCTTGTGCAGGCAGGAGTCCATCCAAACATCTGCTTGTTGAAACACTGAGCCCTAAGGGCTACTAAGAATTGGTAGAGAAGGCCACCTTACACACAGTTATCAAACTTCTGCTGGTGCTAGTACTGCTTCCCCTGAGATGTGCCTCCTTCCCCAGAGATCTGGAGAGCCAGTGTAGTTTATTGGTCTGAGTGCTGAGACCAGGGTTCAATCCCCACTCAAACATACTGGGTGAGCTTGGGCAAGTCACACTTTCTCAACCTCAGAGGCCATGGCAAACTTAATCTGAGGAAATTGGATTATTTCTTTCATCTGAAGAAATCTTGCCAAGAAAACCCATGATAGGTTCACCATAGGATCACTGTAAGTCAGAAGGCACACACACACACACACCCCAGAGATATGGAACCTGCTGAGAGGTTAGTCAGTGCCCTGAGATAGTCCAACCTTATTCAAACGTGTACCTTAATCCTAATGACTTTTTTTTTTTTTTGCTTCAGTATAACTGTTAACTCTTTGTTAAGGTTAGAAGTACTTTCTTTGGCATTTCCCCATGATTCTAATGGCATTCATAAGTCTGAGGGTGTCTGAATTGAGGTGGCTTGAAAAGCAGTACTCTCCTACTCCTTAGTGCATATGCATTACAATCCTTGTTTTAATTATATGACCTCATATATTTCTTAAGTCAGGAAGGATGGGTTTGTGGTGAGGCATTGGGATCAGAATGGGTGCAATTTCCTGCTGTTACAGCCTTCCTTTGTGACCTTGGAGGAGTCACTTAATCTCCACATGTCTGTTCCTCATCTGCAAATATGATAATAATACCTCCTACTTAAATCTCTCAGGGAAACAGAAAGAAAAAAAATCAATTAATATTTGGAGGCATTAAGAGGGGGAAAGGGCTCCACATGAAGACACATGAGCTGTTATACTGTTTTAAACATTTGTATTACATCTGGTAATGTTGTTTTCTGTTTTTAAACACACACTTGTATTCAAGTGTTGCAGAGATATGAGGCCTGTGCTTTTGAAGGACATATCTAATATTGTGTCTCCTGAACCAGAATGCACTTGGAAAAACCAAGCTATTAATTCTCATAGTGTTTAAAGGAAAGGAGAAGAGGGAGAAGAAAAGGAAGCCAAAAACCACAATGTGTGATTCCCCATTAATGCCAGGATAGAATTAGCATAGGTCAATAGGGAAATTTAAATATAAAGTGAAAAGGATCCCTTAAAGGAGGTGCAAAGAAGATTTTATTCATCAGTAAATGAAACCTAATGTACTTTAAGCAACAAAGCAGACAGTAAAACTTTGACTATAAAGAAAAGTCTGTGGAGATTTTCAGACGATCCTTGCTGTGCAAGGATCGTCCGGGACAGTTTCGTCGCAGCAGCGCAGCAGGGGACGATTTCACACGATGCCGTCACTGCTTCAAGATCATCATTCCCTCTCGCGCTAAGGCTTAGAGCCTGCCGTGCTATATTTGCCAAGATTTTATTCACAGAGGTTGTCCGTGAATAAAATCTTGGTGAATATAGCGCGGCACACTCCAAGCCTTAGCGCAAGAGGGAACGACAATCTCGCAGCAGCGACGGCATCATCTGAAATCGACCCCCTGCCACACTGCTGTGACGAAACCATCCCGGATGATCCTTGCGCGGCAAGGATCATCTGAAAATCTCCTATCTCGTCAAACAAACAAAAAAAAATAGTGAGAAATTCTTAGTGATGGGAAAATATGCCAGTTTTGCAGTGTTTCAAATCTGTATTTTGTAGATTTTGATAAGTTCTGTTAAAAAGTGAGATGAAACAAAATTCTCATCCAGTCCTAGGGCATGCAGACATCTGGTAGTTTTATTTTTTCCCACATTTGAATTCTGTTGTGGGTTTTTTAAAAAACTGAAATGAAATTCTCATCCATCCATAAGAAAATTCTTTTTACACCCACTGATAAGAGCATTTGTCACCAAATCTAAACAAATATTCAGAAGCCATTGTTTATGACAGTGTGCTTGTCAATAACTAACTGGAAGGAGTCCCCAGATGGGTGTTGAAAAATCATGGGTTAATATGTCCGCTCTTATCTCCGAAAGCAGCGTTTCTCAACCGGGGTTCTGTGGGACCCCAGGGTTCCCCTAGAGATCACCAGTGGTTCTGTGAGAAAATAGTAATAAATTAATAAATCATGGAAAAGTGGTGAGCTGAAATGGCTTATCTCTCCCCTCCTCAACAGAGAAAGCCAGGGAGGAATGAGTGTGTGTGTGAATGTTTTCACACCAACAGAGCCTGCAAAGGGGCCTCTTATGGGTTGTGGGGGGGAAGGATGCTTATGTGCCAAATACCTTGCTCTCCTTCCGAGCTTGTGATTTGCCTTAGATGTGATAAAGAAGCTCCCTCATGTCAGGGAGAAGGCAAGGAATGAGTGTGTGTGTGATTGAGTTTGCTTCCTGCAATCAGCCACAGACCCTTATTGTTTGCCAGAACTGAGGGCAAAAGAAGACACTGGTTTGCATAAAACTGATTTAAACATACAAATGCAAAATGAGGGTGTTTTTTTTTTAAAAAAATCAGAACAACAGACAGAGAATTGCAATACTGTACAGCTCTTAGCCAATTGGGAGAAACCGACCAAGTAATCCAAGTAACCCCCTGGTCAGTCAGCTACTCAGGCACCAGCTGTAGATGGGAGAACCCTGATAAAAGTGATGTAGGGCTTATTATTTTTAAACCAGATTTGGAGAGGGGAAAGCCATTAGAGTAAATGAGTCATTATAGAGAAAACGTTCTTAAACTGTGGGTCTGGTAACTGAATGTGGGGGTCAGAGCTCAATTTTTGGGTCAGAGTCAGTGAGGATGGAGCAATTTTGTTTTCTGCTGCTCCAGAGACTAGGACACAGAGCAAGGGTTCAAACTACAGGAAAAGAGATTCAACCTAAACATTAGGAAGAACTTCCTGACAGTAAGAGCTGTTTAGAATTGGAATACACTGCCTTGGAATGTGGAGGAGTCCCCTTCTTTGCAGGTTTTTAAACAGAGGCTGGATGGCCATCTGTCAGGAATGATTTGATTGTGTATTCCTGCATGATAGGGGTTGGACTGGATAGCCCTTGCGGTCTCTTCCAACTCTATGATTCTATGTTGTTGCCTCAGGCAGCAGATCATGGTAACCTGAACTCTCCCTTGAAGCCAAGATGATTAAACTGAGACTGTCTTACTATATATTTATATTTATATTATATTTTATATTATAGAAATTTTTGATCCTGCAAGCATCAAATATGTATTGCTAGCAATGTGGAATATAGGAAGCATCATTTTTTTTCACTGTTTCTGTAATTTTTAAAAAAGGGGGAGATGTAGGTATATTTTTACATAGAGGTTCCCTGAGACCTGAAAATTATTTCAAGGGTTCCTCCAGGGTAAAAAGGTTGAGAAAGGCTGTGCTAAAGTGTCCCACTATTTGGCATCTAGATGCAATACCTTGAATGTGACTAGAATCTCAATCCAGTATATCATTGAAAATCCACAGATGTCTAAAACTGTTTTGTCCCTTTTTATCAGACTAGATACAGTTTTCACAATACCCCCTTACAAGGGAAGCAAGACACCAACATTTCAGGTTTGGGGTGAGCAGCTGTGCTACATTCTTTTAAAAATTGATTTTTCTTTCTTTTTTTTAAACCCATGGATGCTTTTTAAAAAAGATTTTTAAAAATCTTTTTTTTTTCATGAATTGGTGAAATTTTCAAGGAGAATGGACCTTTCGGGGGTGGGCAGATCACTCTAATTCAAATTCAGAGGAATAAAACCATGGATATTTGGGTAAGAGCAATGCTTATAGTTTAGGTCCCCTTCCCCAGAAAAAAAAAAAGGGTATGTGTATTTCCCTAGTTGTTGTTGTTGTTGTTGTTTTTAGGGAATTGTTTAAAAGGTTTTTTTTTTTTTGGTAGGGAATTGTTGCAAAAGGACATATATAATAGAAGTGGCTCTTATTGGAAACCATAAAACAACTCAAATTCACAACACAGCTTTGGTTAAAAGGGAGTGTTCAATGGAAGGAATGTTCCCTTTATAACACCCCTCCCCCAAAACATGGTCTATGCATGGAAGTTTCACTTGGCAAGAAATCTGCACAATTTTAGAAGAACAAATGGAAGTGGTAGCGAGCTAGGAATGAAATACAGTTCAAAGCTAAGAGTCTATACAACTTGCAACATTGCATAAATAAAGTACTGTAGTTGCACTGGATCCCAAATTTTCACAATGGGCATCATGGACTTCAGATCCTCCATAGCACAAAGGGCAGCTAGGTTCCAAAGTAAGACAGAGATAATGAGACAAGTGTATGCTTGCAAAACAATTACATGCATTAGGCACCGAACTTATGAGACGTCTCAGAAAGTGCAGCCCCTGCTCCAACTATTTTGATTTCAGCATAGTTCCCCAACAGGATTCCAGCTAAGGAGACTGGTTGTTTTCTGCTCAGCTGGCACCTCAAATCTTACAAAAGGCAGGCCTCTTGTGTGAGTTCTAGGCCCCTGTGAGATCTCAAATCCAACAGGAACCCCCAGCCTCCTGGAAATATTGATGTGGCAGGCCAATAGGCATTGTGAGGAGAAGAATTTTACTTAGGCTGAATGTATTGTACAGTCTGTACTAGGAAGAACATGCACCAGTTGTGTCCACAACAGACTCCCCTACCCCAGCATTTGCTGCATAATTTGAGAGCTATATGTTAGTACTATAGTAAAAAGTACATGACTTTGGGTGTCCTGTTTAATACTTATAAAGGATGAGCTTTCCAGTCCTTAAATAAGAGACATCTTTTGCAATAAGCACACATGGCAATCCTACCACCAGCACTGGGATTGGAGAACTCTGAGTTTCCATTTCCCCATCTCTCCTCCTCCTTTCTCACCTTTGTATTTTTCTTATATAAAAAGAAAAATGTATTTTTGGAGGCACAGTCTCAGGAGATTATCAGATTATTTGCAAAAAGCGTTCCTGTCCCATAATCTCCAATCCTGTCCCTGTCCTGCCACAATAACCCTCCACATCAGACTTACCTTATCTTCTACACAAAGGCAGCCCAGGAATGAATGAAGTGCTAATGGAGCTCCGTTCACTTCCTGGATTGAAATCCCACCCATTCTTGCAAGAAGAAGCAAGCATGGGAAGTGTTAAGATTCAGTCCACTTTGGGAATAGCCTTATATTGGTTGAGAAATATTCCAGACCTGTTTGACTTCAGTTCACAAATTCAGCATTCATCTGAATCTACACATACTCCAAAGCTAAAAAATGGGGATGGAAAAGTCACAGCCAACCCTTGTTTTTTATCCCCATCATCTGGGCTTCACACACTCTTTTTTTAACCATGGAGATTCTGTCCTTGTAGATATCACAGACTTGTGCTCCACAAAGTTTATAGAATCATGGAGTTAGAAGAGACCACAAGGGCCAGGCCATGCAGGAATACATAATCAAAGAACTCCTGACAGATGGCCATCCAGCCTCTGTTTAAAAACCTCCAAAGAAGGAGACTCTGCCACACTACAAGGCAGTGTATTCCAATTCCAAACAGCCCTTACTGTCAGGAAGTTCTTCCTAATCTTTAGGTGGAATCTCTTTTTCCTGTAGTTTGAATCCATTGCTCCATGTCCCAGTCTCTGGAGCAGCCGAAAATAAGCTTGTTCCATCCTCGATATAAAATTGCTTCAAATATTTGAACATGGCTATCATGTCACCTCTTAATCTTCTCTTCTCCAGAGTAACCATATCCAGCTCCCTAAGCCGCTCCTCAAAGGGCATGGTTTCCAGACCTTTCACCATTTTGGTCACATTCTAATTACTTTTACAACCATCTGAGCTAGTGTTCATCCCCCCCTTGCATGCTGCTCTGAATTAGCTGCAGGTTGCACAAAGACATTTTAGTTGTCAGGCTTGAATGTATCACTAATCATTTTCATTATGAGAGAGAGGAGAAGAAGAAGAAGAAGAAGAAGAAGAAGAAGAAGTAGAAGAAGAAGAGCAACATGCCTACCCATACTTCAAGCCAACTTTCCTTCGAGTGAAACTTCATCTTCATGTCTTTATTACCATGATCACCTTTGCTATCCTCCTCCGTTTTTTTTTGTTTTTTGTTTTTTACAAACAGACTAGTTAGGTGAGGATGATGTTAGAATTATCAGATTTTGCATACTCATTAATTGCTATGTTATTCAACAGTAGTTTAGACACAACATATATTTATGGCAATTTCTTTGTTTTACCATACCCGCTCTCTTCCTGCCTCATTCTAACTTGCATCCATTTTCTCTTCTCTCTCTCTCCTCCCTTGTAATGTATATTTCAGTATTCACAATTTTTGTAAGTAAAGCTACTTTTATGTACTTTACAAAGAATAGTTTTTCTACTATACTCTGAGGTGTGTGTGCCTATAGGACTGGTTGTTGTTCAGCCTTTGCCTTGACAATTTGTTTACTCTGATTGAGAGAGCTAGCACTATAACTCACACTTCCCTACAGATCCCCATCGTGGGATGGTTCACTTGTTACACTGGACTTCCTATCTCCTTTAATCAGTTACAGCAGCAGGCTTTCATTATACCGTTTCATCCTTACTGCCACACTAAACATAAAATACAATCTAATTACCGTAAAGGCACCAGATCCTGTCTGATCTTGGAAGGTAAACAGAGTCAGCCCTGGTTAGTACTTGGATGGGAGGCCACCAAAGAATACCAGGTGCTGTTGGCTATATTTCAGAGGAAGGAACTGAAATCCATAGGGTCACTGTAAGCCAACAGGTGACTTGGAGGCCCAAACATACAGGGTTGGGGAAGAGACACCATAGCTATCATTTCCTTGTAAGTGGAACTTCTTTTTAGTGTTCATCTTTATGCAAAAATTCAGCTAAGGCTGCAGGCTTATCTGGGAGCGGGGATGTGTAAGAAATTAAAAAAAAGATTTTTGTTATTATTTTTACAGAATTGCTGAACACCAACATTAGCACAATGTGGACTGAAATCCATGTTTTTCCAATTTGGTTTATTCCATGCAAGGAAAAAAAAATTGCATTCAACAGCATGTAACAATTTCCAAACAAAACTATCTCTCTCTTTCTGGCTTTTCTTCGCAAACGAAGATTCAGGAAGGACTCATCCCGTGCTTTCTGCAAGTGCGCTGATGACTAAAAAGGCCAATGCGAGATAAACAAGTCCGGTTGCAGAAAGCACAGCAGAAGGTCTCCTTGGGTGAAATTTCCGGGTTGTGATTCTTTCTGCGTTGTCATTTCTCTTCAAGACTTGTTTGGCATGAGTTCTCAAATAAAGCTGCAGCATTGTGGATAGTGCGTCTCCATGCCTCCCAATGTGAGGCCAGGGTGGACCACAGTTGGTGATCAATTTGGCCGAGCCTGAGATGTTGTTTCAGGGAGTCTTTGTATCGCTTTTTTGCAGCGCCCCTCTTACGCTGACCCATGGCGAATTCACCGTAGAGTACTATTTTGGGGAGGCGATGGTCCTCCATCCTAGAAACGTGCCCTGCCCAGCGCATATGTATACGTATACGTATATGTATATGTATATGTATATCTATATCTATATGTATATCTGTATCTATATCTATACATATTCTGTTAAAAACATCTCAATGGATATGGTACAGAATGGACTTGGAGGTGAGACAAGGAGGAACTCCATGGAAATGGACTTGGAAATGGACCTGCCTATACGGAAAATACTTTTGAGAAGACATGTATAGGATTGTGGTGTAAGACAGTTAGCCTTATAAATCTTTGATGAATCAAGCACATGTCGGCCTGCAGGGTTAGGTATACTGCCTTCTCAGTTTTTCAAAATTTGAAAAGAGGATGCAATGTAAATATATAAATAAATAAACTGTAGTTACCCTGAGAAGGCAAAGAGATTAAGATCTTGATACAATATTTCCAATATTATTATTTGTTTTAAAAAAAATTCTAACAGGATCATCTAGCAACTTAGAACAACCATAAAGCACACCTGAGGCATGACCCTTTTAAATGTCCCATGGACAAAATAGTAAATAATAATAATATTAGTAGATGATGATGATGATGATGATGATGCAACGTGTGACCAGAACATACCAATAGTTATATGACATATTTTAAAGAAACACAATGCTTTTATAATAAAATCAAATAGCAACTTCCATTCAATTGTGTAATTCCATGGACACTGGGAAATACATATTTAAATGGAGGCCAAGAACAGTTCATTCATTCAAACGCAGTGAAAAGTAGCTGAAACTTTATTTTTTTAAAAAAGAACTAATAGTCATTCCAGATAATTGAACTGACAGGTTGTTTTGACAGCTGCAAGGGAAAATGTACTTGCTCCAAACACTGACTGTAAATCTTTTAAAATTTTGTAGAAAGTTGAATGATGAGCAGGTTTCACTTTAATCAGTTTGAAAACTTCTCTCTTTTTTTATATATAAAAAAATAAAATAAAAATGGAACTCTTTCCCAGCATAGTGGAAGTAACAGTAATTGGGGGTGCTGCCAATCAGCTGAACTATATGTCTAGAAATAAAGGAACATTTCTTAGATACTGGGAAATGTACCAGACATTTTTTTAAGTTATGGTTTGCAGACTTTTTAAAAGTTATGGATAGAAAGCCAGACACATGAGGGAGGAGGGGGAGCTCCTTCTTCAGAAGGAAATGTAATGTACAGTTCAAAACGCAATCAGAAGAAACTAAAAAAGTATCTTATTTTCAGGATCAGGACCTAGCAACAAGGCAATGTGACAAGCTGTCGTGCTGAGCTGAATGACCTCTAAAGTGATACAACTAAACAGAATATCAAAAGAAAACATCAAGTAGAGTAGTGTATAGAACAGCTTGATCATAAACATATAGCAAGCCAGTAGAGATATAAGGACATAGAAATGATGCAAACAAAGCCATATTCAGATGAACTCTCCTGTTGTTTCTGTTTCATAGGAGAAAGACCAGCAGCTAAGGCCAAATTGGATGTGATTGCAGCAGACACACTTGTTTAATCCCATAACTGGCCGATTCATGTCAAATGGTGGGTAGGTTAAACTTGGGGGGAAATGAAGTATAATGTAAAGTCTATATGGCAATATAGTATCAGTATATTTCAATCATAGAGCTGGAAGAGATCACAAGGGCCAGCCAGTCCAACCCCCTGCCATACTGGAATACAGAATCAAGTACTCCCAACAGGTGGCCATCCAGCCTCTGTTTAAAAACCTCCAAAGAAGTAGACTCCACCACACTACAAGGCAGCATATTCCACTGCCGAACAGCTCTTACTCTCAGGAAGTTCTTCCTAATGTTTACATGAATCTCTTTTCCTGTAGTTTGAATCCATTGCTCTGTGTTCTCTAACTTTATCAGATGCATAAAATATGGCATCATAATGATGCCACATAAATGTGAAAGGGCATGCGTACCACACGATGTTGCCCTTTCATGCTTATGTCCCCACCAAACCCCGTATTTTTTAATTGATGGCTGAAACCATCAACTGATCCCCCATGGTACTTTTGTGCCAGTATTGCCAGTGTGTGAAACCTCATGCCATTGTACTTACATCAATGCATCGAGAATGGCCGGTCAGAAGTGAACACTTCCAGGTGAGATCGTGACAGCCAGGTAAGTGATGCACTTGTTATGATCCCCCCTGGGTTACTTGTGAGTTTTAAAGTGTGTTTTTGTGCTTTGTGTCATTTTTTGTGTGCTCTTTTTGTTTGTTTGTTTAAATTTCCCATGCAATGAAATCTTGCGATAATCTGTGGGATTTCAAAGGTGGAAGTGAATGGAGCTCTGTTCACTTCCTCTTTCATTGCCTTGGAAGCCTTTGCTGAGAAAGCAAGGTAAGTGTGGTAGGGGGGATTCTTTTTCTTTTTCTTAAAGAACGCTTTAAGGGGCTCATCTGATAAAGTCCCTAGTCTCTGGAGCCACAGAAAACAAGCTTGCTCCATCCTCAGTATGGCATCCTTTCAAATATCTAAACATGGCAACCATGGCACCTCTTAACCTTCTCTTCTTCAGGCTAAACATGCCCATCGTCATAATGACAAAGATGACAAATCTGTCAGTTTTGCTTTTCCCCACATTCCCCCCCCCAAAAAAACCCACAAGCTCTTTCAGTTAAGTTAATTGAGAAATTAGAATTTTTGGCAAATTCTTTTTTTTTTTTAAGCCAACAAAATCCTGCAGTGAACAAATGCAGTGCCCCACAGTCTCTTTCACACTCTATAATCATAGCAGTTTGATATCAACTGCTATGGCTGCATCCTACAGAATCCTGGGATTTGTACGTTGGTAAGACATTGGAGCTTTCTGAAAGAGAATTCTGAATACCTCACAAAACTACAAATCCCAAGATTCCCTGGAAGAGTAGTGGAGGGCTTCAGGTCACAAAGGTGGAATCCAGGGCTGCGTGCACCTTATGTGCTATACTCTACTCATTGCTGCTTCAATACATGCTATTCACAGAAAGGACTACAACCTCTAGGCAGGACTGGTGTAATGGGAGACAAGTGATCATGACCTTACTTCTGTCTAGAATCATTTGATGACCCTTTGAATTCAGCATAACAATTTCATACCCATATTGCATTGTACTGGATTTTTAGGGCTTTTTTTTTAGCGTAGCCATAAATCCTTCTGCAACATTTCTAATACAGATACCTATTCCCATTTTCATATGACCTTCAAATCATTTTAAAGATTTTTTTTTAATGTAAGCAAGCCCACAAAATTGCCTTTCTATTGAAAGGTAAGCAATTGCAGCTCCCCCTCTGCTTCCTTAATTCCTTTCCATAGCATGGATAAAATAGAGAGCAAAAAGAGCTCATCGTTGCTATGTCACTTGAATCACACGTGTGGGATAATGATACAAGTAGCTACCAAGAGAGAGAGGGAAAAGTAGCATATTATGTGGGTAGATAAGAAATCTATAAAAATAAATAGGTTGGAGGATAATCCAAATGACGTTTTACTATATTGTCTATAACAGCATGAGCTGTTGCCACAAAGTTCTGACATCTCTTTCTTATCCCTTCTTCATACGTATATACAGTGATATATGCAGTTCCAAGGAATGTATTAGTTTCTGCCAGATACATCAGAGCAATCCTCTCCCATACAGAGGCTGAGAAAGAAATCTACATGATGCTTTGAAAGATGCGTTGGATTTGATTGCATAATTGTTTAGTCATTCCACTGGAGACCGAGTGCTGCTGGAAATGTGTATTTCACAGATGTCAATTTTAAGCCACCTCTTACGGTGCATGGGAGAACAACTGAAACACTGAAGAATAAAACAATCCATCCCCAAATGCAGTTTGATTGGATATTTTTTAGATTTCTTCAGACTAGATGTGACAGAGTTTTGTATAAATTACATTTGTTTAAAATGAATCAGAGCTTAGAATTGCCAGGGACAATTTATACACCATGAATGTTCTCTCTAAATTGATTCAGTAAAGACTAAACACAGTGTGGGAATTTGAGGTTTAGTTTTTAAATGGTAAAAAATCTAGAATCAGGCCATTGTTGAGAATATTGCATATTCACACAGCACGTTCATAGATTCACCCCTCCCAATACTCACCTTCTTTCTGCTTATTTTTGCTCCAGACTTTCATTATAAGATATACACTTCCCTTCAACCTCATCATCATTCTGTAAAGGCAAGTAAGGAGAAGAAATGGAGATCAATGCCAAGATCATTCTGTCCTAGTCCAGTTGGTAATTGACACCAATATCTGTTTTAGGTGTCAAATCACATTTGAATATGTTTGTGCATCAAATGAACCACTGTGTCTAAAAGAAAAGAACAAAATTGTTCCTGCCCAAGCTGCTGAAAGAAATTGTTCTTAAAAGATACCTGACTGGAGGCAATTGAGCCAACTTCCTGTGTGTATACCACATGCGGGGGGGAAAATACTAATAAAAGTCTAATAGCAGGAAAGGCTCATCAGCACTAAATGACTTTAATTTTCATAATTGGTTTATATAGACATTATGAAGCATTAAATTAGAAGAGGTAGAAACATCATTGATCAAATATGCTATTTCATGGAGGTAGATTTTGTACTTAGACCTCTTAAAGTTATCACATTCATTATGAAACAATTACAGGAAGAACATACCACTAGACTTCAGCCATCGCTATTCTTACTTGCCATAAATTATACTGAAATACTACCATTAGTACTGCTAGAGCACACAACTGAAAACCATTACAGAATCAACAAGCAAGCATCCGCATTTCCAAATATTCCAAATATTTTTGATTGGATTGTTCAGCGCCTCACTCTTTTACAAGGTTAGCACAAATCTAACTCATGCACTGAAATAATGCATGGCAAGTCCTGCTACCTGGACTAGTCCAGCACTTCCTATGAACAGTGCTATGTCCCAATTAAGTAAGACTTTGAATCTCTATTTTCTTATGTTATCTATATCCTACCTGCATGTCCCAGACTCTGTCCCTCTCTCATAGCAAGACCTTTTTTTAAAAAAATCCTGCATGGAAATTCATGAACATTTTCCATATACATTTTCCCCATTTTTCATACATTTTTCTCAAATTCACTAAAGCATGTTTGCACACATTCTTCATTCCAGACATTCACATTTTCAGAATGTGTACACATTTTTCATTTTAGACATTCACATTTTCAAAATGTGTACATGGTTTTATGTACTTTTTTTTATCTGAAGCACACCATGAGATTCACAAACATGTGAATTTAATTTCCACGAAAGGTATGCTTTGTTTCACAGGGAACCCCAGGAGTCTCAGGACAGTTTTGCCTGATACTGTCAGTGAATACCTTAGTTCCATCTAAATTCTTTTCCATTTCTAGACTGTCTTACCCATGGTGGACATGGGAGGGGGGACAAAATGAGGGCATCACCCCTCCCATATAAGTGCTTACAGATTGTTTGTTTGATAATCTGCTCTAGAATCTTTTCTGATATTGATGCCAAGCTGTCTGAGTAGTAATTGTTTGGGTCTTCTTCTTCCCCTTTTTGAAGATGGGGAAATTTGCCCTTTTCCAGTCTGCTGGGACATCTCCTGTTCTTCTGACAGTTCTTTTAATATCCTTGGCTGTAGTTAATCCAACCCTGGAGACTTGAATTCATTTAGAATAGCCAATAGCAAGCCTGAGCTCATTCTGTGCTTTTGCTTTTCTGACTTTCTCCCTATGGGTGCGAAGTATTCATTTGAATTCCTCTTTGGTGATTTCCCCCCTTTTCCATTTTTTTTTACATGTCCCTTTTAAATCTTAGCTCAGTTTAAAGTTCTTTAGTCATCCATCCTAGTTTCTTCAGACACCTCCCATTTTAACTCCTCACTGCAACTGTTTGAAATTGTGCCTTCAATATCTCACTTCTAAGAAACTCCCATCCATCATGAAATCTCTTCTCTTCTAGCATTCCTGACCCGGGATCACTCCCAGTATTTTCCCAAGTTTAGTGAAATTAGCTTCCTTAAAGTCTAGAATGTATGTCTGACTATGCTTGGCTTCCCCTTTCTGCTGTATAACAAGCTCCAGGAGAACATGGCCATGGTCACTCCCCCCTAAGGATCCCACCACTTCCACACCACTAACCAGATTATCATTGTTGGTTAGGAACAACTCTGAAATAGCTGATTCCATTGTTGCACCTTCTACTTTCTAGACAATGAAATTGTCTGCAAGTCAAACAAGGAATTTGTTGGATGTTACATTCTTGGCAGAGATGAACTACCAAGAAATATTGGGAGAGTTGAAATCACTACATCTCTCCTTTCTGAATGTTTGGTCATCTGCCCCAGAAGGCACCATCCAAAGTCCTCAGTCTGTCTTGCGGTGGGAGTCTGTAATAGACCCCCACAATGATATCACTGTTGTTTCTCTTCCCCTTAATTTTTACCCAGTTGTTCTCAACCTGACTTTCAGGATTTAAGTTGTGGATCTCTTCATAGGCATAAACATTCTTGACATATACTTCTACTCTTCCTCCTTTCCTGTTTGATCTATTTCTCTGAACTAGGTTATACCCTTCTATTACTACATTCCAGTCATGAGACTCATCCCAGCAAGTTTCAGTGATGCCTATCTTAATATATAATGCTCTTGGGTATGTTGCAGTTTCCAGTGGGGTGATTGGCTGCTTAGGAAACTGACCAACCAATCAAGGCTCTGTTGGGCAGCCAATCAGCACACTGGGGCAAGGCCATGTGGATGTTTAAGTCCTTTCTAAACATGGCAGCAGCAGAGGGGATGTGAGTAGCATGGGGGGATGTGGCCAGTATGTGTAGCATGGCACGTGCCTGAGTGCAGGGTGGTGGTGTGAGTTTGGCAATGGGGGGGGCGCACATGCCTGGCAGGGGTGAGTTTGATGGCAGGGGGCATGTGCCTGGTGGGGGATGATTTTGGCAGTGGGAGCACATGTTTGGCAGCGGGGTGTGTGCCTGGAGGGGAGTGAGTTTGGTGGTGGGGGTGCATGACTGGCAGGGGGCATGTTTGGTGGGGGGATGCATGCCTGGCAGGGGCAAATTTTGTGGTGGGGGCACAAGTTTGGTGATGGGGTGCACCTGGAGGGGGGAGAGTTTGGTGGGGCGTTCACCTGATGGAGGGGGGAGCAGTTTGGCAGTGGGAGGCTTGTGCCTGGTGGGGGTGGCAAGTTTGGCTGTGAGGGTGTGCTCCTGGTGGGGGCAGTGGGTTTGGTGGCAGGGGCACACCTGGTTGGGGCTGAGCTTGGCAGTGGGGCAGTGTGCACCTGGTGGGGGTGAGTTTGGTGGTGGGGGCACACACATGGCAGGGGGCTGAGTTTGCCAGCAGGGGCATGCTCCTGGTGGCAGAGTAGTGAGTTTGGCAGTGGGGGATGTGCCTGTCAACAGAGGTGCTCATCTGCCATTAATATGTATAGATAACATTGTATGTTACACCGGGCATAGCTAGTTATATAATATTTTGTGTTATGAGTACAAGTTAATCTTGTTTATTTCCCATGCTCTGTGCATTAGTGTAAATGCATCTAAGACCATGGACCATTCCATGTAGCTGCTTATTTACTCATAAGTTTTTTTTCTTCCACTGCTGGATTATTGTATTCTTTGCCCAGTTCCCTCTCTAACATTCAAGCTATTATCTCCAGCACTTGATGAACTCCTGCCCACAAGAATACTATTTTCCTCCCCCTACATAACTCAGTTTAAAGCCCTCCTGATCAGGTGTGAGACTCTTAGGGGGAAAAAAAACATATTACTGTCAACTGCTGTGAGGTGCAATCTGTCTCATGCCAGAAGTCTATCTTCATGAAACTGCAGACCATGGTCCTAGAAGCCAAATCATTCCCCATGGCACCATTTGTGGAGCCAGTTGTTCACCTCTACTATTCTCTTCTCCCTTCCTGGGACATATCCTTCAGTAGAGAGGAGAGAGGAAATTACAACATGTGCATCAAGGTCCTTCAGCTTCCTACACAGAGTCTCATAATCCCTTGTGATATCCTGAAGGCTATATGTTGCAGTGTCATTGGTTTCCAACTGGACCAAAAGGAAAAGGTAATGATCACTAGGCTTCACAAGACTTGTCAGCCTCTCTGTTACATCACAGATTTTTGCCCCAGGGAGACAGCGTACCTCTTGAGACATCCTGTGAGGTCCACAAACCACTGCTCCTGTTTCCCTCAGTAAGGGTCCCCCTACCACCACCACATGTCTTTCCTCAGTTGAACTGAGCTCTGAAATTAATTGGAAGGCATCACAGCATCGTAGGCCAGGAGGCATCTTAAACATACAAAATATGATTTAAAATGCAGCAGGACCCCTGTATCTGTGGGGGTTCAGTTCCTGGACTTATCGCAGATACAGGAAACTGTGGATAACAGTGAACACCATTGAAAATAATGGGACTTCCAGTTTAAAATACCATAGAGTTACCTTGGAGGACCTATAAAATGTCTAGAGAAGATGCCTCTCTAGGCATTTTCTAGGAAGACTCTGTGGTATGTGTTCAGTTTTGTGTCCCACAAATAACTGAAACTGTGGATATTGGTTCTGTGGATACAGGGGTCCTACTGTATGTGATTTTCACCATCTAGATTAACATTTCTAATCTAATTAGCATTTTTCCTTTTTAACAACAACAACAACATAGTCCAAAATCCTTTTGGGGAGTTATGAATGCATAACCTGGTGTTACCCATTTGTAACTGTATAGTTACATGACCTCCATGTAGCTCCCAATTTATGGAACACATAGGGACCATAAAAGTCTCCTAATCCCCACTTAAAAGAAACAACCACTGCAATTGACAGAGGTCTGTTCGCCTGGAAGTAGCTAGCTGACATTCCCACTCACCCACGCCCCTTGTACAAGTAAACTCCAGTGTGACAGGGAATTACAACAGAGGCTTCTGTCATAATGGAGTTTGTTCACAGGAGGGGTTGGGAATTTCCCAAGTGACAGGGGAATTGACTTGTTTTTATCTCAGTGGCTGCTTCCTGGTGAGCGAGGATTGTGGAAGTTGGGCCAGAATTCACTGTGTAGTTCCATAACTACATGATAGTTACACACTTGTAACTGCCCAATAGGATTCCAGCTAATATATTAATACTACTACTAATAATAAATATACTCATAATTTGTTAAAACATAAGTGTGAGTTGTCAAGCAGATTTTTAAATATATATATATATATATTAATGGAATAATGGCATGAAATTGACTTTTATGAATTCTTGTGACAGAGGCTCATCTTTATCACAGGAAGCATCTTTCTAGTTGTGGCCATGTTTGAGATTGCCCAGATCATGTCACATATATTTTATCACACAACAATATACCTAAGAATGGCCAGGGTACTTGGATACTAAAAAAGTATGGTTGTTTTCTGAAACAGTGCTACACCTTGCAACCTGATACACACTAGTCCTACATTGCTAAAGGCACTTCTCAGTGAACATATTCCATTCAAAGGACATTCTTTAGTATACTAACTGTCTTTTTGGTGCTGGTAATGAACTTAATAATGCCAAGACATATGTATAATACTCAATTACTGCTGCTGTGAATGGTCACTGTGCTTATTTTACATTAATTGAAGCTCAAATTGAATTTTCATACCAAATGTCTTGCAATTATCCCTTGACTCAGCCATTTACGTTTCTCCCTGTACTTTCTTGCATGTATTATATTTCTAGCAACATACAAGCCTTAAGAAGTGGAGACCACAGAAATTTAGTCAAAAAAAATGTATGCCACAAAATTATTTGTTGCTTGAGTGGAAAATATCACCATGTGAATGGGTAAAAATCAATAAACTCTTCCTTTTGAAAACAACAGCTCCTGTTAGTGGTACAGCAAGGCTGGTGATTCCTGCCCTCCATGAACACTCCACATTTTCTTGAGAGAGTTGGAATAGATTTTTGCAGCAGATTTTCCAGCAGAATGAGACAAACATATGAATGTTCAAAAAGAAAATATCACCATGAAAAGGGAGGTCCTCTGGTGCAATACTGCAGTTCTCTG
This sequence comes from Gambelia wislizenii, assembly GCA_030847615.1. Lineage (NCBI taxonomy): Eukaryota > Metazoa > Chordata > Lepidosauria > Squamata > Crotaphytidae > Gambelia > Gambelia wislizenii. Next base: position 152,314,776 of record JAUMIR010000001.1, on the reverse strand, counting down.
GTTTTGGTGATGCAAGTTGAGTCTCCCTTATCCAGAATTCCAAAATGTTCCAAAATCCAAAATTGTCCACATGGCTGGCTGAGATAGTAACACCTTTGCTTTCCGATAGTTCAGTGTACACAAATGTTGTTTCGTGAACAAAAATATATAAAATATAGTGTATAAAATTACCATCAGGCTATGTGTATAAGGTGTATATGAAACATAAACGAATTTCATGTTTAGACTAGGGTCCCATCTCCAAGATATTTTATTATGTATATGCAAGTATTCCAAAATTGGAAATATTCCAAATCCAAAATGTTTCTGATCCCAAGCATTTCGGATAAGGGAGAATCAACCTGTAGTATATTTTCAGTCTGAACATTCATATGTTTTTCTCATTCTGTTATGAAAGGGCAATATCTATCCATACATAGGTTGAAACTTTTTTTAAAAAAAATCTGTATAATTTCATCAGGAGGGAGAGCTAAATATTGCTATAACATATCCATTGAACCCAAATGAACTTAGATGAGCTTTTCTTTGGCAGGATTGTACCTGTAATGTATTAAAAATTAGTTTACCTGCTGAAAAGCAGTGTGGTCGCAGTGTGGTCTGTCACTTTAAGGAATATTTGCAGTTGAATAAATAACAGACAGATTATTATTTTAGTGGCTTTCACACACAATAATGACCTATGCATAAGAAAACATTAGCATACTACCTGAGAGGTGTTCTCTTATCACTGTTTTACAGATCTTATTTTTTCCCCCACTGGAAAAATATGACAGCAAACACCAGTTATAAAATGAACAATAATTGCTTTGGGTTTCAGTGCATTCTGTAGTTGTAAAATGCCACTCTCAATTAATATGCATTAGTTCAAAGAAAGCCAACCATTAATATTCAGTGATTTTGAGTGACAACTTGGCAGTTACCATAAATGTGTATTGAGAGTAGACAAGTGTATTTCATTGTGAAAATAATAGTTGTTTTTTTTTTGTTTTTTTGTTTTTTTTTTGTGGGGAGGGAATGCAAAGCTCATAGGAATAGAAATTGTTTGGATTAAAAAACCCACTTTAATGAATAGGTACCAGGTTTCAGCTGAAAGTTAATAGATTAATAGATTCAAAAATATGTTGGAAAGAAAATCTATTCCAGGGTATCGTTATTTTCTCCCTTTTTCTTCAATGTCTAGCAAAGCTCAAGGCAATATTTAATTTTCCATATTTCAGCTTCTGTTACTTGGCCATACCTGAATACCACAAATATATAATAACATTAGTGATTGATTTATATCAATAAAATATATGAAAACATAAGCGTGGAAATATTTTGAGAAGTTTTAAAATTCTTCCCTCAGTTTAGAGATATGAGAATGCTGCTTTCCCCCATACCTATATCATAATCAGCATTGTCACTTCATAAAACATTTATCTGCTGTTGAGAAAAGGGAAAGACCATGCTTACACAAGGTATGTGACTGCAAAAGTAAGCTCAATTGATTTACTGTGCCCACAGAGTTTTGAACTGGGTTAATCACAAAACTGACTAGGTAAATAAATAAATAAATAAATAAAGCTGAACTCTTTAATCCTTTACTGAATAGGGAAGTTTATACAGTGGGGCCTAGATATCTGCTGTGGTTTGGTTACATGAGACCCCCCACCCGCCCGCAGTGGATACCAAAATCTGTAGATGCTCAAGTCTCATTATATACAGTGGTGTAGTAAAGTGCCGTCCCTTATATAAAATGGCAAAAACAAGGTTTGCTTTTTTGTGTGGGGGAGGGGAATTGGGAATATTTTCAAGCCATGAATGGTTGAATCTGTGGATACAGAATCTGTGGATACAGAGGCCCAACTGTAATGAATTAAATTCAGTATTAGGGATTAGATCCATTGAAATGAATTAAATATGATACGTGTGTGTGTGTGTGTGTGTGTACGTGCCTTCAAGTCACCTGTCAACTTATGGTGATCCCATGATTCTCATACAGTTTCCTTAGACAAGGAATACTAGAGGTGGTTTTGCCAGTTTCTTCATCTGAAATATAGCCTACAGCACCTGGTATGTATTGCTGGTTCCCCATCCAAGCACTAACCAGGGCTGATCCTGTTTAGCTGCCAAGATCAGACAGGATCTGGTGCCTTTACATTTCATAAATCCCATTGATTTTTTTTAAAAAAATATTTATTTATCAATAAACATTATACATAGTACAGAATCATACACCATATATAATCATGAATTTTTACACATCCGGAATCGTCGTCTCTTGTATTCAAAATTATAATACATATAGTGTATCCCATCAAGAATTATTCTACCTGTTTCATCTCTTCTTTATTCTAAACACTTCATTATCTTGCCCTCCCCCAATCATGATTTCCCTTGATTACAAACCCAAAGGATTTATTCTCCTTTAATTCTTTTTCTATCTTTGATCCAAAATTACTATATAAACCTCTCTTATATATCTTATTGTATGTTTCATCTTTTTCGTATAATTTGCAATTTATTTTTGACATATATTCATTTATTTTTGACACTTTCTCGAATCCTCACCTTCACTCAGTACTTCTCAAATGAATTAAACTCTTCCTCTTTTATACAAATAATCAGTAATATGTTTCCATTCTTGCCTCACTTCTGTCTTTCTATTATTTATATTCTGTGTCAGTTTATCGTTATTCTCCATCTCTGTCAACTTTTCTAACCATTCTTCTATATTTGGTATGTCTTTTGCTTTCCATACTGCAGCTATCTTTAGTCTGGCAGCTGTAATTAAGTAAAACATCACCCTCTAATATTTTTTCTCTATCTGTTTCTCTAATGTCATTGTTATGTTTAACAAGTATAGTTTAGGATCCAATATGAATGTTATTCCAAGTATCTTTCGTATGACATCGTGCACTTTTTTCCAAAATCTCTTTATCTTAGGGCAACTCCACCACATATGATATAAGGACCCCACCTCTTTTTTGCATTTCCAGCATTTTTTATTGGTTAATTTATGAATTTTACTTAACCTCGCTGGTGTCAAGTACCATCTGTTGGCTATCTTTAGAAAATTTTCCTTCAAATCTTGATTTGCAGTAAAACTACTTGTTTTATTCCAGGCACATTCCCATTCTTCCAAACTTATGACCTCTCCTATATCTTTAGTCCATCTTATCATTGAGTCTGTGATCAGCTCTTTTTCTAGCTCTCTTTTGAGCAATACCTTATAAATTTTGGCTATTTTACCCCTTCCTTGTTCGCAAATAATCTTATCTATTTCATTTCTCACCTTTAAAAAGCCATTTGTTGTTTTATCCTCTCTAAATCTATGTGTTAATTGAGCATGGGTTAACCATTGCATATTATATCCTTGGCTGTGTAATTCTTCTCTTGTTTTTAGACAGCATTCCCCATTGGACCATTTTATCAGATCATTGTAGGTCACCCAATCTTCTTTTTTTGTCCACCTAACTTGAAATGCTTCTACAGGTGATAGCCATAAGGGAGAGCTGCTCTAAAATTTTTGTTTTACCTTATTCCAAATTTTCAGTAGAGGCCCTCTGACCATATGATTTTCAAATGCTTTATCTGCTTTTAATTTATCGTACCAGAGATATGCGTGAATTCCAAACATCTGATTACTACATTCCAAATTTATTGTTCTATCACTCCTTAGATTTATCCATTTGCTTATCCAGTTTATCCCACAAGCCATATAATATAATTTAAGATTTGGAAGGCCCGTTCCTCCTTTATTCTTTGCACTAAGTAGAGTTGTCCATTTTATTCTGGGTTTGTGTCCATTCCATATGAAATTCTTTAGGTCTTTTGTCCATTCTTGAAAAGGCTTTTCATTAGTTAATATAACCAGATTCTGAAACAAAAACATCATTCTGGGCAGGATGTTCATCTTAATCGTAGCTATCTTCCCTAATAATGACAGATTCAATTTTTGCCATCTTTTGAGATCTTCTTTTATTTGATACCAAGTTCTTTTATAGTTGTTTTCATACAGTTGTCTGTTTCTTTTAGTCAACCATATGCCCAGATACCTTACTATAGATTCTATCTTACAGCCCAGTGCGTCTTTTAAATTGAGTTCTTCCAATTTTGTTAAGTTCTTGGTTAATATGACTGTTTTTTCCTTATTGATTTTAAAGCCTGATACTTTCCCAAATTCGGTTATCATTTCAAATATTTTACCCATATTTATTGTTGGATCTTGTATTATTAATAGTAAATCGTCCACATAAGCTAACAATTTATACTCTTGGCCTTTAAATCTCAAACCCGGAATTGTTTCTTCTTCTCTGATTTGTCTATTTAGAACCTCCATTGCAAGAATAAAAAGTAAGGGAGACAAGAGACAGCCCTGTTTGGTTCCTCTCTGAATGTTGATTAACCTGGATCTCTCCCCATTTACTAGGACTTGTGCTTTTTTTTTCTTTTTTCTTTTTTTGTAAATCTGTTCAATACATCGATAAAATTCTGGTCCTACATCAGTCTCCTCAAGTACACCTTTCATGAACTGCCATCTCAGACTATCAAAAGCTTTTTCGGCATCTGCAAATACTAAGGCTGCCTTCTTATCGTTATTTTTCTCATAGTATTCTAGAACACTTAAGGTTAGCCTTATATTATTTGCAAGTGTTCTACCTGCGAATAATTCTGGATGTATCTGATCTGGATGTATAAACTCCTTTAATACTTCTTTCAGTCTGTTAGCCAGAATCATTGTGTAGATTTTGTAGTCTACATTCAGGAGGGATATTGGACGGTAATTCCTCACCTCAGTCTTCTCTTTCCCTTCCTTTGGAATTATAGTTATTTCTGCGTTTTCCCATGTTTCAGGGATGCCTTCTTCCTTTATTTTATTAAACATTTCTTGCATATGTTCAATTAAATCTTCCTCAAAAGTTTTATAGTACTCTGCTATGAAGCCATCGGGACCAGGAGATTTACCTGTCTTCACATTTTTTATTGCCAAGGATATCTCTTGTGTCGTTATCGGTTTTCCAAGTGCCTCTCATTGTTCTACTGTAATCTTGCCGATGTTGCTATTTTTTATACATTTTCTAATCTCCAAATCTTGAGTTATTTCTTCACTTTTTTCTGAGTATAAATTTTCATAATATTGTACGAACTTTAACATTATATCTTTCTGTGAAGTATATATTTTGGATTCAGCTGAGAGGAGCAAACATACTGCAGCTTCTCCCCAGCTCGTAGTCAGCATCTACTTCCCCCTCTTCTTTTTGCTGGAAGCCAGCACTTTTCTGTGGTAGCTGCCTTTTCCTCCCAGAATATCCCTCAAAACATGGCATTTTATAGAGGAAAAAAATATGGCATTAGCCAACCTAAAAACAGACGTGAGGGAGTTATAAGGGGCTTTAATGCATGCACATGCATGTGTGCATGCACACACAGCAGATTACCATCCCCTACGTAAGATGGAAAAAATGAGATTATTTTACCCCTGGAACATATTCACACTATGCAATTGCAGCAATATGATTCCAGTTTATCTGCCATGGTTCCATCCTATGTAATCCTGGGATTGGCAGTTAGGGAGGGGCATTTAGAGCTCCTTGAGTGTTTCTGACAGAACTACAAACCAAAGGATTTGGTTGATTCCAAAGGATGCAGCCATGGTAGTTAAAGTGGACTATAGTCCTATAATTATGCAGTGTGAAAAGGGCTGCCTCTCACATCCTTCTTTCCCCATTCAACTCAGAAATTCAGGTATAGTTCTTGATTGAGGGTTGTCAAATTTGTCAGGGCTGTAGGTAAACTTTGCCCACACCCAGCATCCATCATTGGACACATTGGGCCTGAAACCAGGAACAAAGTTTTTGTAAAAAAAAATGCAAAAATTGAAAATGGAAGTGAATGAAAGATAAGGTATTTCTCAATAGTATCAGGGCAGTTATACCTGATAAAATCTCAACTCCAACAAAATACCTTTCCATTCTTAGATTGTATTTCTTTGAGTGGAAATGTTTCCTCACTGTCTGTGGCAACCAGGATAAAAAGCTTAAAACCACATGGCCACACAAGATCTGCCACATATTCTTTCAAGTTGTTTCTGGAGTGGGGCGGGGGGTATCATGTCAATCCCCCTATCATTTGCTCTCTCATGTTGTTTTTAGCAGCATTATTATTAGCAGGTAATAATATTACTCATAATGTACTACTTTGAGGATAACAAGGGCACAGCATTTTTACTTCTTTTTCACTGTACAAGGTAATTGGTACTTGTTACTCCTGGCATGATGCTTCTGGAATGATATTTTATGGCCCTTCTTTGTATTTTAAGTGTTTTTTTAAGTAAAAGTAACAAAATACAAACAATATAGTAACCCAAAGTAATGTGCTAATAACAGGTTTGTACCATGCCATTCTTAAAATAACAAGTTACATGCCATTGTTTTTTTTAAACAAAATAAGAAATAAAATAAAAAGTTGCTTTAAAAAAACAGATTACAAGCTCTGCTGTTTCCTGCCTAAACTCCTTTTTGCCCTTCTCTTTCCCATTTTTTTCTTTCAAAACATGCCATCTGTTAAGTGCTTCACACATATTTCCCACAGGATAGCAAAATGGAGGCAAATTCACATTGAGCTGAAAAGAGGTTGCCTCTAAAAATTATCCTCTGCTCATACTGATGGCATATGTGTTCCCTTGATGCCTAGTGAATATTGCAGATTCATCTATAGCATTTGACATCATACAGAGCTGTAAAAGTCAATATTAAAGAGCATTAGACATTCAACACTCAGTATTCAACAATATTTGACAGTAGACATGGGGCTAAATCAAATTGCGAGCACCAGGTAGAAGGGACTCATTGAATTAATAGGATTTACATCAGTGTTGATTAACATTCACAATTATTTAAATAGGTCTACTCTACTTGGGAGTAGCAATTGGATTAAGCCTATGGTAACAATCAAAAAGGCCTTTTTCAATCCAGTTTGCCATCTGGTTTGGGGTCTGATATAGCCTTGGTCACCTGGGTGGACAACTATGCAGCATATAACTCAAATATCAAAGCATCTTCATGTTAGCTTCCAATTTGTTTCTGAGATCATTTTAAAGTGCTCTTTTATGGGGGAAGCTATTCCATTGAGAGCCCAATACGTTTTATAGGGAGATAATGTTAAGGACCACCTCTTCCTCTATGGACTGAGGACTCATTTACACCAGCCAGGCTAAGCTGGCATATCAGCATATCCTGCCTGCAGAGGTGGCCCATTTTGCCCCCGTTACCTGAAGAAAATAAGTTGGAGTCCACACAGGAACATCAACCCCTTGCTGAAGCCACTGCCGCTATTTCCCATGCTCTGCTGGGTCTGGGCAGCCAGTTGCACTATGTGACAAGCCTCCTGCATGTGACCAAACTTGGTCACATGCTGCAGGCCTGCTGCCCAGATTTGGAAGACCAAGGGTGACTGGCAGCAGTAGTGAGGGCCAGCATGCTAGGACAGGCTTCCGTGGACACATGGCGCCTGATCCATCCTATCCCAGTGAGAACACATTAAGCTGGCATTTTTTTAAAAAAAATAAGGTAAAGGTCTCTATCCCAGCTATCCCACATTCCAGCTCCATATCTGCCCCAAGGTGGTGAGGACCGCCCTGGGGAAGAATGGGGCAAATGTCCTGCATCATCTGAACTGCAGGACTCTTGAACAGAAGCAAAAGGGACATCTGGCCAATGTAACTAGCCATGAATCATTCATTCAGGTTTCCATAAAAACATCCTGTCATTGACTGAAATGGATTTACTTGTCTATCCAAATACAGGGCAAAGTATAGTACTGGATCCATGTGCACCCCACAAGATTGTTTTTGTGGCCCTCCCATACTTTTTCTGGACAAAAAAGGTGACTCATCTCTCCTGTAAGTGTTGGAGAGTGAACATCCAACTTTTAATTGGGTTCAACACTGCACTGTTTAAATTAATACTCATTTTTCAAAACCAGAAATTGACTTCCAGTAGCTTCTGGTTTGACTTCTTTCCCCCCAATTTTTTGGCAGTTTGATCCCCAGAGGATATCAGGGAAAGAAAATTGCTCCCCCATGGACCATCCCAGTCACCCATACCTGCATGATATAATGGCAATGTACATTGACCCCATGCTTAGGAACCCAACTTTGTTCCTAATATTTCCAGTTTTTGGTGACTTACTGCATTTGGTTGGGAAAAGAAACTACAGTTGTCCCTTCATATTCATTGGGGTTTGGTTCCAGGACCCACCCACCCCTCCGGATACCAAAATCTGTGAATATTCAAGTCCCATTATATGCAATGGCATAGCAAAATGGTGTCCCTTATATAAGATGGCAAACCAAGGTTTGTTTTTGGGATTATTTTTTAAAAGAATATTTTCAAGCCATGAATACTGTGGATACCAAACCCATGGATACAGAGGAACAACTGTATAAAGAGATGTTCGAGCATAGCGAATACCTGGCATAATTCCAATTAGTTCAAAGCAGTTGTATCTACCCCATGGATTTTACCCTGTGGATAGGAATGCTTCATGTAGACATAACAGAGACACAAGTTTACATCCTGCTCCGAGTATTATTGGCTGGAAATGACTAAGGCAGTTATGAATGTGTAACCTAAAGTTACATGTTTGTGACTATTTTGTATACATGAGCCCTATGTATTCACTGCTTGAGAGAATGCATAGGAACTGTGAAAATCGCCCAGCCCCCAATTACTGTGCAGCAGCCACTGTGACCAACATGAATCTGTTCTCCTGTCAATCAGGAAGCAGCTGACTGATGTTCCTACCCCCTTCACATGAACATTCTCTGGTGCAAGGGGACTCTGCTTCTGCCTACCACAATGGATGGTAGGAGGTGTTTTAATGAGCTCTGATATCTTAGGGTGTTTTTGTTTTAATTCCATCCTGCTCTGATTTTTTGTCTTTTATTTCATTATTACACTTTGTTGCTGTTTTAGCACTGTCTTCTCTTCCTTTTCACTGTTTTGGAAACTTTACATTGCCTATTTATACTGTTTCTCAGATTTATTACCAGCCACTCTGCTACTGACTGTCCTAGATTGGAAATGGAAACTAAGAACCTCAAACCTTTGGGAATACAATACTTTACTGTTTTGAATTGCTTTTTCTCCCCTGTGACAAACAGTGATCATCTTTAACTGGGGAATAAAATTTTCTAGAACAAGCCCAGGGACAACTAGGCACAAGGCCTCTAGGCAGCTCAGGATTAACAAATAGTTTGCCTGTGAGAAAACTGTGAGTATCCCAAACTTAAACTCAGTGTTTGCAGTTTTTACTGCTAACAGTTTCTCAGCTTTGGCTATAGAAAATGAGTCCATCTCAGCCCTTGGAAATGTCTGGCAGTGATTTGGCTGCTTATCAGGAAGGAGTGTCCTTAGAGTCATATGGGGCAGAGGAGCCTGAGAAATAGCTTATTATTGAAAAGAAATAATATGTTGAACAATAATCATACTGCCCAGACTTGATGACAAAACAGTGCCTTTTACACTATTATTTCAATGTATGAACATTTAGAAAATATAATTAAACAACCTGAGTTTCTTAAACTCTCCATTGATAATTTTATACAGAAATGTACAGCTTTAAAAGAGAGCTTGGCTCAGTCTAATAGTACAATATCCAGAAAGGAGGAAAAATTGGTGAGTAAAAAAATCACCATAAATGATTTGGGGCGTAGTTCACTAATAAATCTAAAGCAGCTGGAAAGGGAACTGCAATAAGATCTTACAAGCAAACCAAAAAATGCTTCAAATTGCTTATAACAGAATAGACAATGATAGATGGAGATCACATAGAGCTATTATATTTTCTCTGAGACAGCTTTTACATATACACCCTCACATTATTGATATGCTTGTGGTAAAATGGCTTCCCAGTTTATCTGCACATAAGAGAATATTGGTAATATTTGAACAGTCTACAATCCCTCTTATGTTAATGAAAATGGAGCATTTTCTTTTGAATAATACCCATGTGGGTTTTTTGAGACCTAGCTACCCTGTAATTATTCCTAAACATAGTACTGGGGTGCCTACAGAGGAAAAGAATACCTGTACATTAATTTCCAAAGGAAAGTCTTGCAAGGCCATGCTGCAGTCTAGTCCAGCCAAACCTTCTAGCATTGTAACAGAGAAAAAGTTTATGGGGGTAAGCGGATCAATTATCAATCAAGAACAAAAAAAAATGCCTCTAGATGGGATGATCTTAATAACATGCTGGCTACTATCAATGACCTGGCTGAACCACTGGTGAATTTAGTATCCACTCATGAGGTCCCCCATGCTGCGAGGGATCTGGAAGGGGGCTCTATTGATGCTCTACTAGCAATGAATGAGTATGACTTGGATAACTACTATTCCAGCAAAACCCTTGGAACCAGAAGGTTAACAATATGCACCCTCTGTATGAGTTGTCTTCCAAACAAAAAGCCCCTGGCCAAACAGAATCCTTGGATCATGAAGTCTGGATCTTGATGATATAGACTTGAGTACACCAGTTTGACAACAGACACCCCCACGGATCCTGAAGAATGGTGGATCCGAGGGAGGTGTTTTAATGATGGGCAGAGAGGCGAACCTATGGGCTGGCCTGGGCGTGGACACGCCCCGGCCAGGAGGAGTCAGGGGAGGCACCAAAGCAGGGGCTATTTCAACCACTGCCTCCCCTGGTCTCCTCCTCTTTTTCCTGATTTTCGAAAGGAAGAGCTGCTGCGCTGGACTCGGATAAGTTTCTTTGTTTCTTTGTTTGGGCTCCTCTCTCCTTTTGGCCTTCTGTAACTTGGCGGTTTTTAGCTTATTTCAGTCCTTTCATTTGTATTTGATTTGTATTTGTATTTGATTTGGTTCTTATTGTGATTTATCTTATATTTGGATTTGAATTTGGATTCGATTTATCTTATATTTGGATTTGAATTTCCTTCCCTCTCCGTCCCTTCCCCCCCCCCTTTTTGGGATATTTCACCTTTTTGTTTGCTTTTCGTGGATATTTTCCCTCTGTTTTTGCTCTCTCTTCCCCCTTTTCATTTGCTTTTCGTGTGTTTGTTTGCTTCTCGCCGCCAGCCCGCCGCCCGCGCTCCCTGCCCTCTCCGTGCTTTCCGCGTCCGTGCTCCGGCCTGCCCGCCCGTTCCCGCGCTCCCTGCCCGCCTGCCCGCCGCCCGCCGCCCAGCCTGCCCGTTCCTGCGCTCCCTGCCCGCCTGCCCGCCGCCCGCCGCCCAGCCCGTGCTCCGGCCTGCCCGTTCCCGCGCTCCTTGCCCGCCTGCCCGCCGCCCGCCGCCCAGCCCGTGCTCCTGCCTGCCCGCCCATTACGACCGCGATCCTCCGCCGCCCAGCCCGTGCTCCGGCCTGCCCGTTCCCGCGCTCCCTGCCCGCCTGCCCGCCGCCCGCCGCCCAGCCCGTGCTCCGGCCTGCCCGCCCGTTCCGACCGCGATCCCCGCCCACACATGCGCTCCCTTTCTGGCCTGCCCGCCCGTTCCGACCGCGCTACCCGCCCACACGTTCGCTCCCTGCCTGCCCGTGCTCTCCAGCCCGCCGCCCGTGCTCCGGCCTACCTGCCCGTTCCGACCGCGCTCACCGCCCTCACGTGCGCTCCCTGCCCCTGCCTGCCCGTGCTCTCCAGCCCGCAGCCAGTGCTCCGGCCTGCCGGTGTTCTACAGCCCGCCGCTCTCCAGCCAGCAGCCCGTGCTCCGGCCTGCCCGCCGACCGCGCTCCCTGCCGGCTCCCCAGCCCGCCGCCTCTCCCTGCTCTCCCCGCCGCCTCTCCGTGCTCTCTGTGCTCTCCCCGCCGCCTCTCCGTGCTCTCCCCGCCCGCCGCTCTCCAGCCCGCAGCCCGTGCTCCGGCCTGCCCGCCAACCGCACTCCCTGCCCTCCTTGCGCCACGTGCTAGTGCCACGTGCTCTCTGGTGCGGGTCTGCTCTCCCCCCCCCTGCTGGTCTGGTCTGCTCTCCCCCCCCCCTGCTGGTCTGCTCTCCCCCCAGTTTAATCCAATTAAGCTGTGATTTCAATTTATTCAATTTTATTCAATTTTATCAATTTTATTCAATTTTATCAATTTTATCAATTTTCAATTTTATTCAATTTTATCAATTTTATTCAATTTTATCAATTTATCAATTTTCAATTTTATTCAATTTTATCAGTTTTAATTCATTTAAATAATTTAATTCAATTTGTAGTTTTGATCCAATTAACCTGTCATTTAATTTTATTCAATTTTATCAATTTTGGATTTCTAATTAATTAGTTTTACTTCAATTTTACTTCATATTTTACAGTGATTACTTGATTTACTTATTCCACCTTATTGCACATGAGCGCCCCCTGCTGTGTTTCTAGTTTTAATTCATTTAAATAATTTAATTCAAGTCAATAGTTTTAATCAATTTTATTCAATTAATTCAATTCTACTCAATTGATTCAATTAATTTAATTCTGGGTTGCTAATTCAATCGATTCAATTAATTGTGGGTTTGTAATTAAATTAAATAGTTTGATCCTTAGGTCTTTATTTGGCTATCACGATTGTTGTCTCAATTTCTAGGCCATTTGCCTTATTCAGACTGTTCCAGTATTTAGGTCATTGCTTTGCTACTATAATTGCCTGTGATTTTAGGCCTTGAATTTGGGCCTCCACTAATAGTTTCTGTCCTTGTCGTTAGGTACAGCTTCATGGCCCCTAAAGCCAGGAAAGGTGGTAAAGGCAAGGTGCCAGCGGAACCAGCCCACCCTCGTGAACCGAGTGAACCAGTTGTGCCTGCCCCCCCTAATGACCCAGTTGAGCCTGCGGGTCCTGTCCCGCGGGACAGGATTGAGAACGTGTTACAACAAATATTGGATCGCTTGCAGGCCTTGGAGGATGTTCGCCTCCCTAGGCCTCCGAAACGTCCTGCCAGGGACAATGAAGGGGGCCTTTCTAGTGAAGTAGCTAACCAACTTCTTGCTCGCATACAGGCTTTGGAAGACCAAGGGGACGCGGCGCCTCGCGACACTCAGGATGAGGACGAGTCTCCAGGCGAAGGTCCTAGCACTCAGCTGGCGTCGCTGCCTCAGAGTGAGTCCAATCACGACACTAGTCATGGTTACACTTCCCAGTCGTGGCCTTGGAGCCAGCCAGAACCCCAAACCGAACCTGGTGCTCAGGCTTTTACTGCTTTCCCAGGAAGCCCGCCTGGCACTATGTACGGTTGGTACCCACCTATGCCATTGGGGTCCCCTTACACTGGTAACCCTCTGGCTTCGCCTCCACCGGGTGGCCAGGCTACCATGGGCCTTCCCCACATTCCTGTAGGATTGGAGCAGGCCCCTGCTTTGGGCGAGCATTTAGCCCCTGCTACCAAAGAAAAAATCCTGAAGGGGGAGTATGTGGATATCTTTTCCCTACTTTTCCGAGAGCTGGAGAAAAAGGAGAAGGATGAATTGGATGACAGGGAAAAAGAAAAAATTAAGAAGAGGCGGGTCGACAGGAATTGGGCTAACTGGTTAGCTGGTTTCCTCATTTACGCTGGAGTGGTTTCTCATAGCCAGCCACACAAATCCTATGCCCTTTTCCGATACCTAGACATTGTTTACAGGGCTTATGTTGATTTCGCAGGCCCGGCTTGGCTTCAATACGACGAAGCCTTCCGGCAGATGGCTGCCTCTTCCCCTACCTTGCGGTGGGACATTATCAATTCGCACCTGTGGTTGCAAATCATGTCCCCTAGCCGACCCATATTGGGTGATCGAGCGCAGAGCGGCCACCTGCTGCAAAATGCTCGTCCTGGCAGTTCTTCCCGCCAGACTTCGCTGCCTAATCAGTCGGTGACGCCCAATCGCCGTTTGTTATGCTGGGAGTTTGGTTACAGAGGCTCGTGCTCCCGCCGCCCGTGTGCCTTTCGCCACGAATGTTCCATCTGCGGGGGCCCCCATTCATTCCGCAATTGCCCTAAAGGGAGGGGACAGTTCGGTAGAGACCAACCAGGAGGTAGGAAGGGCCCCAACAATCCCAACAACCTCACACATCAGGGAAAAGGGGCCCAGTCCAATTAGGCTGGACGTTCTGGCTGCCTGGCTGTATGTGTATCCGGACCGCTCGGCAGCCCAGTACCTCCGCGATGGGTTCCACGAGGGCTTTCGAATTCCTTATCAGGGTATTCGCAAGCCTTACTTGGCGCCCAACCTTAAATCTGTTCACGGATTGGAACACGTTGTTAGACAAAAAATACAGAAGGAAGTCACTGAGGGTCGTGTCCTGGGCCCCTTCGAACACCCACCCTCACCATGCTTAAGGGTCTCTCCTTTGGGCATTGTCCCAAAGAAGACACCGGGCGAATTTCGACTTATACATCATCTGTCTTATCCGAGGGGGCATTCCATAAATGATTCCATTCCACAAGAACTGTGCACGGTTCACTACACCTCCTTTGACGCAGCGGTCAGGGTTGTCAAGCGACATGGCCTCGGCGCTGAACTTGCCAAATGTGATATTAAATCTGCTTTCCGCCTGTTGCCGGTTCATCCGGACGATTTCGAGCTCCTGGGCTTTTCTTTTGATGGCCTCTATTATATGGATCGTGCTATGCCTATGGGCTGTTCTGTCTCCTGTGCCGCATTTGAGAAGTTCAGTACCTTTTTGGAATGGGCAATTAAGCATCACACTGGGTATCGTGGGGTGGTACACTACCTCGACGACTTCCTCTTTGTTGGGCGTTTCGGCACGGGGGTCTGTCAATACCTTATGACTCAATTCCAAGACCTCATGGCGATCTTTGGGGTTCCTCTAGCTCAAAAAAGACGGAGGGACCGAGTCAGCGATTGGCTTTTCTGGGTATCGAAATTGACACAGTTAACCAGTTTTGCCGCCTGCCCTCGGATAAGATAGATGATCTCCTGCTCAGGGTCATTTCCTTCCTTCAACGCAACAAGGCCACCCTTAAAGAATTCCAGGAACTTATAGGTCACCTCAATTTCGCATGCAAGGTTATAGCCCCGGGCAGGGCCTTTCTCCGGCGCCTATGTGATGCTACCAGGGGTGTTGTTCTACCACATCACAGAATCCGGATCACCCGCGAGATTAAGCTGGACCTGGATGTATGGTATACCTTCCTGGAACAGTTTAATGGGATTTCCTTCTGGCGGGATGAATTACGTTTAGGCGATGCCCTTAAGGTGTCTTCAGATGCCTCCGGATCTCTGGGGTTTGGTGTCTACTTTTCGGGGAGGTGGTGCGCTGAGCGTTGGCCCAGCTCATGGGTTGGGTCGGACATTACGGCTGACCTCACCTTCCTGGAATTCTTCCTGATCTTAGTGGCCGTCAAACTGTGGCCGAGGGAGTTTGCAAACTCCACTGTGCGCTTCTGGTGCGACAACATGGCCACTGTGCAGGTGGTGAATTCCCTCACTTCCAAGTCCAAAAGGGTGATGAATTTGGTCAGGGCATTCACCCTGCAATGCCTCCAGTATAACATTCTGTTTACTGCATCTCATGTAGCGGGAGTGGACAACGGCATTGCCGATGCTCTCTCCCGTTCGCAGATGGACCGCTTCAGGCGATTAGCTCCGGGCGCCGCCGAGATGCCGGACCCGATGCCGGAGGATTTGTGGGAGCTTGGACTGGTGAGATAGTTAAGGCCATTAGCCTCTCCATCGCTCCAAGCACCAGGAAGGTGTACAAACGGTCTATACAGGAATTTTTCGAGTTTAGAGACTCCGCGCATCTCCCGAATTCCTGGCCTATTCCTGTCCCTCACCTCTTACACTTCTGTGTATCCCTTAAACAGAAAGGCCTTGCCCCCCAATCTATTCGGTCCAGGCTGGCCGCCTTGGCCTTCTGGAGTAAGGCACAGGGACTACAGGACAACACCTCCGACTTTAGGATCCGGAAGGCGCTGGAGGGTTGGGCCAGGCAGCGGGGCAGGGTGAACGATGATAGGCAACCCCTCTCACCAGCCATCCTTAAAGGCCTTTACCAGATATGGCCCAGCCTGTGTTCTACCCCATTTGAGGCCGCCTTGCTCCACGCTGCCTCCTTGACGGCCTTCTTCGGGGCTTTACGGATCAGCGAGCTGGTGGTGGCGTCCAAAAAGGACTTGGCGGGACTTGCGCTGGGCCTGGGTGACATTGCAGTTGGCCCTAAACACGTCACGCTGACGATTAGGCGATCCAAAACTGACCAGCTGGGCAAAGGTAGTAGTATTACCCTACGTGAGTGCTACGACCCGACTCTTTGTCCAGTTGTGGCCCTTAGGGAGTATTTGAAGTTGCGCCCTTCTGGCCCCGGCCCCCTTTTTTGTCACGCGGACGGGTCCCCATTGACTAAGTATCAATTTTGGTCCCTTACCACCAAAGCCTTATCGCGTCTGGGCTTGGGAGGTGTGCGTTTTTGTTCGCACTCCTTTCGGATCGGGGCGGCTTCGACCGCCGCGGCCATGGGAATGCAACCTGAGGCTATCAAGCGCTTGGGGCGATGGAAATCTGCTGCCTACAAGGGTTACGTTCGTCCGCTATGCAAGTGAGTGTCTGTGCTTTCGATTGTCTTTGCCGACTGTCTCTGCTTTCTTTCCAGATATGAGATACCGGGTACTGGTTTGTGGCCACAGCTTTGTGTATTGGGCAGCGAGATATGCCAAGAGGAGCCCGTTGGGTCCGCAGCTGGGTCTGGGAGACATTGCCTCTATCGAATGGCTCGGCAAACGGGGCTTGAGGTGGAATGGTTTAATCTCTTTCCTATTGCAGGAGCGTCGTGGACCTCCTCCACATGTCCTGGTCATCCACCTCGGCGGCAATGATTTAGGCCTGTTGAAGGGCAGAGCATTGGCATTGCAGGCTTTGGCTGACTTGCGACGGATTAAGGCGGCTTGGCCTAAAACATCTTTGGTGTGGTCTGACATCATCCCGCGACTTTCTTATCCAGGCGACGGGCCGCCCAAGCTGTTGGATATTGCTCGCAAGAAAGTGAACAAGGCTGTTCACAGGGCTCTGGCTGAAGGCCTTGGCCAATTTATACAATACCCAGGCATTTCATACAAACGCCCTGAACTCTATCGGGTTGATGGGGTACACTTGTCGGATTTGGGGATCCAGCTCTTTCTTGAGGGTATGCAGCAGGGGGTGAGGGCTGTGTTAGCCTCCTCTTGGGGGGATAGGGGCTAAGTTGACACTTGCCCCTATCTATGGCGGGGAGTGGGGAGATTATAACTTGGCGTTCACCTATGGCAACCTCATGTTGAGTGGTAGGATATCTTCCACTGAACTGTACCGGCGTCCCTAATGGATAGGGTACAGGGATGTAGGATATCCTTGGGGTCAGCCTCGGGTGGGAGATCCTTCCCAGAAGCCATATGGCTTAGGGATTTCCTTCCCGACGCGGGGCCCTCCAGCAGTTGGCGCCCAAGGGGAACCCCTTACATCGGGATCCCCCTTGGGGCTCAGGTGAGTCGCCCAGGGACGCTGGGGGTTAGGTCGGTTGTGACCAACTGCCCATGTGCGTGCCCCCCATGAGGGATCTCCCCCCTTTTTAGCACATTCGGCATACCTCAAGAAACTACAATAAATAGGAATTCTATCAATAAAGTGGCCCATATTTCAACCCAAACTTCTGTGTGTGGTCTCGTCATTTCTGCGTCAATCATTAACAGACACCCCCACGGATCCTGAAGAATGGTGGATCCGAGGGAGGTGTTTTAATGATGGGCAGAGAGGCGAACCTATGGGCTGGCCTGGGCGTGGACACGCCCCGGCCAGGAGGAGTCAGGGGAGGCACCAAAGCAGGGGCTATTTCAACCACTGCCTCCCCTGGTCTCCTCCTCTTTTTCCTGATTTTCGAAACCCACCCACCCTGCCTCTGCCACAGTATGACATTTCTGGTCGCATTCTGGGCCGGGTAGGAATTTTTACCAGCTCTTTTCCGAGGGGTGTTTTGCCTACCCCATACTGTCGCTTGGGACTTTGACAATTGGCTCCGGGTGCGGTTCCTTAAATAGGTGGTCACTTGCGGGGAGCGGGGAGATTATAACTTGGCGTTCACCTATGGCAACCTCATGTTGAGTGGTAGGATATCTTCCACTGAACTGTACCGGCGTCCCTAATGGATAGGGTACAGGGATGTAGGATATCCTTGGGGTCAGCCTCGGGTGGGAGATCCTTCCCAGAAGCCATATGGCTTAGGGATTTCCTTCCCGACGCGGGGCCCTCCAGCAGTTGGCGCCCAAGGGGAACCCCTTACATCGGGATCCCCCTTGGGGCTCAGGTGAGTCGCCCAGGGACGCTGGGGGTTAGGTCGGTTGTGACCAACTGCCCATGTGCGTGCCCCCCATGAGGGATCTCCCCCCTTTTTAGCACATTCGGCATACCTCAAGAAACTACAATAAATAGGAATTCTATCAATAAAGTGGCCCATATTTCAACCCAAACTTCTGTGTGTGGTCTCGTCATTTCTGCGTCAATCATTAATTATATTTACTATCTTGGAATAGAATGGGTTGGTGAAATAAGTTCCATGATGCAGATTTTGCAATTTATTTACAAACATTCAAAATTCTTTGTTTGCAAGAAAAACATGCGCCCCTGAAACTAAATTATCATATCATCATCATCATCATCATCATCCCACCTTTCTCCCAATATAGGGACTCAAGGTGGCTAACAGTGATTTTGAAAACAATACACAAACATTTAAAAATGTGACTATAAATATGGAACTTAAACAACAGATTAAACAATTTACAGTATTAAAACATTAAAAATATTAAAACACAATAAAACACCTTTAAAACCAAACTGCACAGCATGTAGAAGCCCAGCCCCCATCATACTGAAAATGCCTGATGGCACAAGAATATTTTTACTTGTTGCCAAAAGGAGAGCAGAGATGGGGCCATCCTGACCTCTCTAGGGAGAGAGTTCCAAAGTCTAGGAGCAGCCACCAAGAAGGCCCTCTCACTCATTCCCACTAATGAGCCGGAGAGTGTGGTGGAACAGAGAGAAGGGCCTCTCTAGATGATCTGAGGGCTCTAATGGGGCCATAAAGGGAGATACAGTCCTTCAAATGACCTGGCTCTAAGCCATATGGATTTCAATCATTTTCTGTTCCAGTTATCAAACCATGTACTAGAGGCTGTGGTAGTGGCAGCCTTGCTACATTTAACTCAATAGATTTGCAAGACAACATTGACCCACTGGCTAATTCTTTTCCACATTGTATATAGGCCCTTTTCATCAAGATCATGCATTTTGATTCTCTTATTTGTATAAATTCCTTTTTTCCACCCAGCTTATAAAAAAATGTAGGTCCCAATAATTTATTTGAAACCCGTGCCCTCCTGCGTGTCAATATTCCTCTTCAAGGCTCCTGCTGTGCATAGATTTAATACTGCAATAGGGATCAGGTTGAAACAAGTGGAGAGTACTTTTCTTTTTTTAAATATATTTTTATTAATTTTATAATCATACATTATAATATCCAATCAATACTTATTTAATATAACACATAAAATTACCATACACATCACAATTTTTCTATTAACTAATTTCAAAAGTTAAGGTAAATTCTTTACTATGATTCTTTTCATGAATATGACTTCCCCTACCCCCCTCCACCTCAGTGCTCCCCTTCACCGGAGCCATTATCCTTTACCTAATCTTTCCAGAATCTCATTTCTTCTCGTGGAGGTAACCTCCCATCTTTTGTCTGTAATACTTTTTTAACAAATATTTTGAAAATTTTATCAAAATCACTTTCTTTCCAACTTCCTCTTCTTACTTTAATTCTACATGTTAACTTATCATTTATTGCCATTTTCCTAATTTCTTTATACCACTCCTCCACTTGTACATTTATTTGCATTTTCCAATGTCTTGCTATAATTAATCTTGCTGCCATTAATAAATTTGTTATTAAATCCCTTTCTGCTTGGTTCCCATTCTCTCCATTATAAATTGACATCAATGCTATGTTCAGTTTCCTTTCTATATTTCTATTCAGAATATTCTCTATTTCTATAAAAACCATTTCCCAAAACTGCTGTACATATTTACAGTTCCACCACATATGCATATATGTACCTTTTTCTTGACAACCTCTCCAACAATATTTAGAATTATTCTTGTCTATATTATGCAATCTTGCTGGTGTCAAATACCATCTCCATATTATTTTATAGTAATTTTCTTTTATCCGTATCGACATATTTTTAGATGTCTTTGTTGCCAAATCTTATCCCATTCGTGATCACCAATTTTTTGTTTCAAATCTTCCTCCCATATTCTCATTAAATATTCCCTTTTGTCTTTTTTATCCTTATTTTTATCAATATTTTATATAATTCACTTGTAATACCTTTCAAACTTTAATTATCATCCCTCTTTTCACCTTTTTTCACCAAATTTTCAAATTTTTTAAATTCCCTTGTTTCTTTATTATTCTTTTTCCAATTTTTAATCCATTGTTCTAACTGTATGCAATCAAACCATGAAATTTTCATTCCACATAATTTCTCTCTTATACTCCCTTTCTCGTTCATCCATCTTATCCATCCCTCTATTTTATCTAGTCCTCTTTTCTTTAATTCCTTTCCCATTTTTTCCTTCAAATTATTTGGGAATTTTTTTCCCCATTATAACCGGTGTCAATACTGAATCAATAGGCAAAAATTCTCTCTTATATTTATACCATATTTCCCATATATTTTGCAAAAATGGGTTCTCAATTCCTTTAATTTACTTTTTTGTAAAATTACCAAAAAATATGTTCCATATTCTCTTTTCTATTCTCCCTGTTTCTGTCTCTAACCATTCTAAATCCCCCTGTCCTACAATTCCTTCTATAACATATCTCAATTGATTAGCTTCATAATATCCTTTTATTTTTGGAAGATGAAGAGTAGTTTTCTTTTGGACAAGACTCTGAAGTCACATATGTTGCTTGGGTTCCCCAAGATACAAGTATAAACAAGCCAGGTCTGAGGTTTCTAAAGGTCCTCTCCTCACATCATTTGCAATGTCTTAACAGAACCATCATGAAAGTGGTCATTTTCCTCTGTTGCTGCTATTTAATTTTGAAATTTTTCCTCTTCCATGTCCTTCTCAAAATCTAAATGTAATTCATGGAGGAAAACAGAGGAAATGGTGGTCAATAAATCTGGGCACATCTATCCTTCACACATTTGAAAGTACTACTTTTAAATCCTTTTGTCAAGACATTTTAAACACTAATTTAGATTATTACTTGCTTATCAAACCATTATTCCAAATCTTATACCCAAACTGGTCTCTAACAAACTATTTAATCCCAATAGAGTAGTAACCAATAGATGGTTAGATCTGGAATGTAGATGCACCCAAAAAGCATGAATGGATTACTCTTGACAGGCAGTTAGGAAAAAAAGATACGACTTCTTCTTTAGTGTCTATGAGATTATCCTGTAAAGCACTTTTAAAATAGAAAAAAAAGACACATATACAAGAGCACAAATGGAAACAATTAGTCCTAGCTGTGAGGGAAAATAGTAAGAAGCAGTTTTGGGATATCATTCTACTGCTATGGATATAGTCCGACCTGCAATCATTGGGCAAATTTCATCATATCAATGGTATATTCATTTTAGCAGGATTTACAGAGTGGATTTGTAGAAAGGAATAACCCTTTGATTGCTTCCAAAACTGCTTGTTTGCCTAATATGTCTCCCATGTCAGTGTATGAGATAAAGAAGTTGATTGCAGCTCTTGCTCTGAGGAAGGCCCCAGGAGAAAGTATGATACCTCCAGAAATATCCACATACTTTCGACCCTGACATTAGCCAAAATGTTTATTCAAATTAATAGTATAGTTATAATTCCAATGGGTTGGAGACAGAGAGTTGTTGTTCCTATTCACAAAAAGGGGGATAAGCAAGATCCCAATAATTATCAGTCTGTTAGTCTTCTGGACATTGACATTAAGTTATATAGTAAATAAATATTAAATAAATGGGAGGATTTGGCCATTCACCATGCCATTCATCATGAACAGGCTGGCTTTAGGAAAGGACCATTGTTTGGTTCTTTGTTTTTTAGCTCAACAAGGAATTGCCGGTCCTACCATACATGTTGGTTGCCTTTGTTGATTTAGCAGCAGCTTTTGACTTGACTGATAGAAACCTGTTGTGGCATAACCTTGCCAACACTTATATAGATAATTGCCTATTGTTTTTTAATCAAGGAACTCTATTCCAATGCAACTGCTAGAATAATAGTTGGCATTTCTGGCTCATTTGCTGATTCTATCCCCACTGATAAAGGAGTAAGTCAAGGATGCCTGTTGGCACCATCACTTTTAGCTTATACCTGAATGAAATAATTCCAACATTGTCTGGCCCAGAATTTTGTCTGTCTTCAATTAGGTAAAAAAAGAAAAGGTTTCTGTTCTTTTGTACTGATTAGATTGTTTTAATTTCACTTTTGTATAGATTTGAAAAGGCTGCTCTCCAAGTTCAGCATATTTTGTTCTAAAGAAAAGCTTGAACATTAACTATACTAAAACAAAGGTGATGGTGTTTGAAAAAAGACATTCTCATTTTCAATGGCCTATCAGTGGTCACCAGGTTGAACAATGCTGGGAACTTAAGTACCTTGGCATTCGTTTTACAGAAAACCTGAAAATATTGCACAGCAAAGTCATTGCCAAGATTTTGCATGGTGCCATTATCTGGGGATGGGATGACTCTCAGACGGTTAAACTGGAGGCCCTTCAGAATACTTTTCTCAAGAAACTGTTAATACTTCCACCTGGCACTTCTGCAGCTCTGGTTCTGGCAAAGGTCAGTTTTCCTTCCACTAGTTCTCACATTAATTTTAGTTGTTGTTGTTGTTGTTAGTTGTTGTTTAGTTGTTGGTGAATTTTAAAAGAGTCCTCAGTCAGAGTTTTCCCCAAATCATGTTTTGAACAGCTATCAAACATCAAAGTTTTTTTTTCTCTCTCTCTGGCTTCTCTTTGCAAACGAAGATTCAGGAAAAACTCATCCCGCGCTTTCTACAAGTGCGCTGATGACTAAAAAGGCCAATCCGAGATAGAAAAGTCCGGTTGCAGAAAGCACAGCAGAAGGTCTCCTTGGGTGATGTTTCTAGGTTGTGATTTTTTTCTGCGTTGTCATTTCTCTTCAGGACTTGTCCGGCGTGAGTTCTCAAATAACGCTGCAGCATTGTGGATAGTGTGTCTCTATGCCTCCCGATGTGAGGCCAGGGCGGACCATTGTAGGTGATCAATCTGGTCAAGCCTGAGGTGTTGTTTCAGGGAGTCCTTGTATCACTTTTTTGGAGCGCCCCTCTTACGCTGACCCATGGCGAGTTCACCATAGAATACTATGTTGGGAAGGTGATGGTCCTCCATCCTAGAAACATGCCCTGCCCAGCACAGCTGTGTTCTCAATATCATGGCGTCAATGCTGGTGATCCCTGCTTGCTCAAGGACAGCAACATTCGACACATAGTCAGTCCAGTGTATATTTAGGATTGTGTATATACAGCGCTGATGAAAGCGTGCCAGGACTCGTAAGTATTGGCTATAGGTGATCCATGTTCCAGACCCATAAAGGAGAATAGACAGTACAATGGCTCTATACACACTGATTTTTGTGTTTCGTCTCAGGTGTTTATTACTCCAGACTCTTTTGTAAAGTCTTCCAAATGTGCTATGTGCCTTTGCTAATCTGTGATCAATCTCTTTGTCAATCTTAGCATCTGAGGAGATGATGCTTCCCAGGTAGGTGAACTGCTGAATGGACTTAAGCACAGATTTGCCGATGGCAATGTGGGGATGGTGGTGTTCGTCCTGTGGTGCAGGCTGGTAAAGAACTTCCGTTTTCTTCAGGTTGACTTCCAGCCCAAACAGCTCTGCAGCTGTTGCGAAGCAGGATGTTAGGCGCTGCAGAGCTGCTTCTGTGTGGGCAACAAGGGCAGCATCATCAGCGAAGAGCAGCTCACTTCAAGTATTCTACTCCGATTTTCTATCTGATAATTTTTGTATCTTGAATTCAAAAGAGAAGCTTCATGAATAGTGCTCAGATGACAGACAGGCTATTAATAAGTCTGATTTCTCCAAATGGTATAGACTCTATAATTTGACCATCAATGAGCTGTTTATGTGAAAAAGTTTACATTCTCGAAATTTAGGCAAGCTTTCAGAGCTCTTCATTTCCAAACCATGCATACAGCTATGACTGATGGCAGATATTCTCATACCCCTTTGGCCCTCCATTTGTATATTGGGGGGGGTTAGAAATTGAGGATTTGCCTCATTATTTGTTCTTTTGTTCATTATAGTCTGAACCAAGAACCAATTTTTGGGGGATCTGTTTGTGTCTTACCTATATTCAACAGGAGAACAGAAACCCATCAATCACAGAGGCTGCTGCATGGTTAGTGGGGATCAGGGGGTTCTCTACAGAGCTATGGTGGTTATATAATTACATTATTGATAGAGAATTCCAGTCACTATTATTAATAGCTGGAATTCATTAATTCAGTTAAGAATGTATAACCTAGAATTATGCATTCATGACTGTTTCATTTTCATGATCCCTATGTATTCCTTAGTTTAGGGGTTATGCAGGGACCATAAAAATCCCCTGATCCCCACTTACCAGGTAGCAGCTGCTGTGATCAATGGGGATCTGTTCCCCTATCCATTAGGAAGCAGCTAGCTAATGTAGCCACTTAACTATGGTGGTTACACATTTGTAACTGTCCAAGTGAATTCTGTCTGTGTGTGCACATGAAAAAAAAAAGAAAAAAGAAAAAAGGATTTTGCATAAAAATCTCTCTCTCTCTCTCTCTGGCTTTTCTTCACAAACGAAGATTCAGGAAGGACTTATCCCACACTTTCCATGCCAATCCGAGATAAACAAATCTGGTTGCAAAAAGCACAGCAGAAGGTCTCTTTGGGTGATGTTTCTGGGTTGTGATTATTTCTGCATTGTCATTTCTCTTCAAGACTTGTTCGGCATGAGTTCTCAAAAATAAGGCTGCAGCATGGTGGACAGCGCGTCTCCATGCCTCCCAATGTGAGGCCAGGGCAGACCATTGTTGGTGATCAATTTGGCCAAGCCTGAGATGTTGTTTCAGGGAATCCTTGTATTGCTTTTTTGGAGTGCCCCTCTTACGCTGACCCATGGCGAGTTCACCGTAGAGTACTATTTTTGGGAGGCGATGGCCCTCCATTCTAGAAACGTGCCATTGATGTCCCCTTGTCATGGGAGAGAGGCCTGTGTACCCTAATGATGTTTTGAGCTATGCTGGTGGTGGCATAATAACCACCAGTAGGGTCTCCCATGCCAGACAGGTTAAAACCGAAGGGTCTGACAAAGAGCGTCAAAGGTCAGGATGGGCTCTCTAGCCTTATGGCAATCATCCTAGGAGAAGGAAAACTCTTATCCCAAACCCAGGCAGATGGTGCTTGTCCAACCCTGTAAGGGCAACCATCTAAGAGAAGGAAACTCTAATCAAACCTACAACATGAGGACCTTGCTGCTACCATCCATGCTTGCAAGGCCACAGCAGATAAACCTTTGGTTTAAAGGGTGAGGCCAGTTCTGTGCACGCTGCGCTCCACCAGAAAAGTCCATTGCACAGGCTTGAAGGACAAATCCAATTCTGAAAAGCCCTGTAGCGATAGATGAAGGATGAAACGGCAAGTGTAAAGATGCACTGGAAGCCGCAGACCCAACCCTGCATGCAGGCAGTTCAGGACTTTGGTCGCTTGAGGCTGACCCGGGGGATGATAGTCTTGTTCGTCAGCATCCTGAACAACCAAGCAGCCTTTTTAAAGGAGAGCACTGCTTGCTCCATATGGAGAGGGTCCTAGAAAAGGTGGCCTAATGAAAGCTCATCCCCATCTACCTGGTTGGCTAGCTGTGGCCAACGGGCATCTTCTGATGTGGTCAAACCAAGGCAAAGAAAGAAAGGCACACACCGGTCTCCAAAGGTGTAAATAAACTGACACTTGCATGCTGGAACATCAGCACCATGTGAGACTCTGCAGATAGTGGACAGCCTGACCGTCATTCTGCTCTAATAGCCCATGAACTATCATGACTCAGTATTGACATCGCTGCTCTTAGTGAAGTTCGTCTCCATAAGGAAGGCAGCCTTAAAGAACATGGCGCAGGCTACACACTTTACTGGTCCCACAAATCCAAAACCGAAAAACATCTTTCAGGAGTAGGCTTTATGATTAACAACTCCATTGCCTCCAAACTCGAAACCTTGCCAACAGGACACTGATCGCATTATTTCCTTACACCTCCCACATGTTCAGTATATACAAAAGAGTCTGGAGTAACAAACACCTGAGGCGAAGCACAAAAATCAGTGTGTATAGAGCCATTGTACTGTCTATTCTCCTTTACAGGTCTGAAACATGGGTCGATGTGAATAATATAAAAAAATAAAAATATATTCTCCACACAATACAGTGTTTTGTGTAAAATAAAAATAAAAAGCTGGTCTTTTCACTCTTAAGCAAGTCAGAAATTCTCATTGAGTCTGACAACCTTTTTCACTTGGATTTCTTGATATGTTGAGGATTTTTTTTTCTCACCAAGAATATGAAGATTTCTGAATTTTGTTTAAATCTCTACTGATGATGGAAGAAGTTCAAATATCAAGGTTGGTAAAAAGAATCTGTCTGGTGCCCTACAGAGTTGTTGTCAGAGATAAAGTAATGGACTAGCTGGGCAGTGGTATTGATGAGCATAAGGCAACCTCTTGTATCTACAGTACTTTCTCTTACACTGTATTGTCATTTTTCATGACATAAAGCTAGGCGAGTATTCTATGTCTGCCATGAACCTAAAAGTGAAAACACAAAGTATGCCAAGTTGTTGACCATTTAACTTCTGGCTTTCATATGCTGGAAGGATTTTGACTAGTGAGTGGTGCTTGTTTGACAAAGATTTGAATTCCATTGAACCATGTCCTCCAAGAGCATGAGTTTTAGGTTGTGAACATTGCTGCCAGTCTTGTGCTCAATGTGTGATGAAGGGCAAATGAAAATTACGCTCAATAGCCAAACAAGCTGCTAAAAATGTCAAACAGACCTATGCTTGGGAACTAGTGGAGCGAATAACAAACACAAGGCAATGTGCAGAATGCAACCACTTTTAATACTATCAGGCTTTGAATATGATTTTGTAGAGTGAGGATAGGTGTATGTGAAAAGAATTAAGAAGTGCGAGATGTGTAGGGGGAAGAATTTGCTTGTCTTCTCTTCTGTGGAGAGAAGGATTTGCTGTGAATGCTGATTCCATATTCACAGAAAGGGGCAAAAAGCCAATTTAAAGCAAATTACTGCTGAAGGGTAAGATAATCTTATCAAGGTGCCACTTTTAACAGAGGAAGAGTGTGGTATAGTGGTTGAAATGCTGGAATGGGGCTTGGGAAACCCATGAAGCTTACTGGGCAATGTTTGGCGTATTATTCTCTTGTTCTGACTTACCTCACAGGGTGGTTGTGGTGAGAATAAAGCAGAGAAGGCAAAAGGAGGAGGAGGAGGAGGAATGTTTCCTGCTTTTAGCTCATTGGGAATGGAATGTAACTAATTAATGAAATTAAAGGTATGGATAGATGTCCTGTGCCATTAGCATATGGATTAAAAATTAAACACCTAGGCAACTCAGTCCCTTTAGCAGAACAGCATCTGGAAATCCCAAGAATAGAGAAGAATTATAGCCCCAACAGCATTTGCTAGCAGTCCACTTGGAAAAATGTGAGGCCGCAAAGCTGGTTTCCTCTTTATATCCTTTAATTTTGTGTAAAACAGTGAGAGTCCAATCCCATACATGCGTACTCTGTTGTAAACTGCATCAGTCTAGCAATTGATATCATACACCAACATGGTGTTTCTTTACCCTGTTCAATCCATTCCTCTAGGTACACTTCTTACTAAATCCTTCAAGAGAGACTGAGTTGTTGAAGAGGAGGAAGTTACTAAATCTAGCATATATTCGAAACGTACTGTTTTCTGTATCAACACTTCCTCAGATATGTGAGTGTGTATGTATTCCTTTTAGCCTGTTAAAGGTTATAAGTAATGATTCATTTTAGTACAGAATTCTCTGACAATGTGTACAATTCATCATTTTGACAAAAGCATTGCCCTTTGTCTCTGCTGCCCCCTTCCTCAAATATACATAATAGAAAAACATAACACAGACAAGCCAGACTTCATTTTGCTGAGAAACTCTGTACCCCAGACTGCCCTAGCTTTGGTGCAACATCATAAAAATATATGTTTATGTAATTTAAAACACATGTTCAAAGGTGAGCTTTGATCCACTGGAAGGCGGAAAAAAATGCGGGCACTGCAGCCACAAGTTTGATGAAGCTTCGTTGTGCTACTTTGAATTATTTTACATCACAATAATCTCTTGCCCTGTAAACGGAGTTTTGATGTCAAACTAAATCATCAGTTGTAGATGACAGCGAAATGAAGGATCATCACTCCCCAAAGTTCCACGGAGCTGCGAGAAAGAAGAACAAGGGGGAAGCAACAAATTGTCAAGTAGATGGATACAGTCTCTTAATACCAGCCATAATGGAGAAAGAGCTTGCCATCATGTAAATTTCTGCTTAGTGTGCAAAAAATATTCTCAGAGGTTTTACATCAATGTCAGGCTAGTACCTACCATGGATTCAAAACACGTGGTGAATTCTAATGTAAATTTATAATACATTCATTTCCTGAAGGGTTTTTAAAAATATTTTGTTTTCCTAAATTATTGCCATGATGTTTTTTTTAATATAATGTTGGAAGGGTTGTAATATACAATGCATAGCATTTAGTTACAACAAAGTGCTAAAAAAGGTTTTAAAAGTTATCTGTTTCATATCTGAACAACTATTTGTATTTGGACATTGTATTTGAATATCAAAACAGCCTTGCTATTTGGCCAAAACAGAATGCAGAACACAATGTATGATCTAGTACATGTCTAGATGACTCAGGATTAACCCCTTTATTAGGGTAAACAGGAAAGAGCAATCAAAATGTTCACACTGGGGAGGAAAATCCCAGTGTGTGTGTGTGTGTGTGTGTGTGTATAAACACACACATACACACTAGCTTGCACAGCGAATAGTGAGGAATTATGGCGAGTCAAGTTCAGCAACATCTAGAGAGCCATATGTTTCCCCTCTGTGATGTAGGCTGTTGGAGGCTGAACTAGCAATGACTGAACAGGAAAGGAAACTTGGGGTTATGGTGCACAGGTCCATGAAAGGTTGGCTTGGTTCAGATACCATCACACCCGGGAACTCCAGGGCCTGTTGTGTATAGGCAGTATGCTGGTGTACATGGCCTGGTTGTTCTCACTTGCTGCAGGAGGGGCTAAACAAATCATGCTACTTCACCTCAAAGCATATTTAGAATGCCATCTAAATACAGGCACAGTTTTGCCACAGGTTTCAAAAATCAGGTCTGGTGAATACTTTTGTAGGGCCACTAAAATAGTTAAGGTGAGTTTTCAAGACCTCCAGAACTCCAAGCGAAATTAGAGCCACTCCAAATTTTAGTTTGGACTTTAAAAGAACTGTCCAAGGTGCTGAACCTGTTTTGGGGTTAGGATTAAACACCTTAGATAACCTTTTGAAACTTCAGACTGAAATGTAGAGTAGATTCACTGAACAACTTTCATAAGAATCACCATTTTCCACTGCTTTCTATAGAAAATAATGTAAATAGCCATACTGGGCAGGGGCTACTACCAGAGGAAGGAGATGTTCAACCACTTAAGATGAATTTCAATATACTTCCTGCAGTCACTTTGTAATACTCATATCCAGCTGACTGTTTCCCCCATTGTGCTACATAATTTAATTTCCATCTTTATCGCTACAGGGATTGCCATATTATTCTGTTGTTCCGGTTACGTATAATTCCATTTGAACTGTTAGTTATAGTTCCAAGGGTCAAAAAGTAGTTAGTTACTATTAGCTATTTAATTTAACTATTTCTCAAAAGTAATGAAATAGTTAACTTTTTAGTTGTTTAAAAATCTGAATGTTACAAGCCACTGGGCATTGGTATACAACACATATTCCTTCCATCCATCTTGTTGCTTTAACATTACAACGAAGTGTAAGGAAGCACCAGAAGGACTAGCATGACCCATGTGACATCCCTCCCTCACCAGCTACAAATCTGTAACTATAAAAGTAACTAAAAAGTTACACTTATACTATAAGAGGAATGACATTATCATTTCTCAAGTTGCAATTACTGTATACTGTAACCTAGTTATAGCTTGCTTTCTGGAAAAGGATTAAGTAGATATTGCCAAGCTCTGGTCATGCAGTTTTGCAGGTCTTTGCTGTATCAAGCATGCATTTAGAAAACAAAAACAAAAACAAAAACAGTGAAACATATTAGGATAAAAAGCTTAATCTCAAACATTATTTTTCATTCCGTGACAAATCTTACTCCCACCTATTCTAATACCACTTCTCCCCTCTATCTGTGGCTATCCCTATTTTTCAGTTTAATGCTTGTACTGATGGAATCTTTTCAGAACTCTTTCCAACAAAGTTTTCTGTAACTGACAAATGTGAAATGGAACCTTTCATTCGTCTGCATTAAAGAGTAGTTTTGCAAAGTAGTATTCCCCCCCCTCCCTGCCTTTTCTTCTTTTAACAAGACAGGTTTGGTAGATCTGGAGTCTAGCTTACTGAAATCAAGGACAAGAGCCCTAGGAAAATAATGCATAGGTCATCTATATCAATTGTTAGGCCTAATAAATATAGAGAAAGTAAGTCCTGCAAAAAGAGACTCAGGAGATTTTCAGATGCCTCTTTCAGCCTCTTGCCATGCAAGCAGCCTCCGGAGCAGTAACGAGGCTGCTCTGCGGCAAGGGGTCCATTTTGGACGATGCAGTTTCTCTCTCGGCATCGTCCGTGACTGTTGTGAAGTTGTCCATGAGTGAAAAACAGCGCGGCCGCCTCCAATGCTAGCTGCAACAGTCACGGACGACGCCAAGAGAGAAACAGCATCATCCAAAATGGATCCCTTGCTGCGCAGCAGCCTCGTTACTGCTCCGGACGCTGCTTGCATGGCAAGAGGCTGAAAGAGGCGTCTGAAAATCTCCTCAGACTAGTGGGCCCATTGAAACTCTCTTGTGATTCAGACTGGCCCTATAGCAAAGAATTCACACCACGTAATGTCTCTGAAGAATTTTTAAAAGATAATCCTTGTTCATTTTCTGAATAAATTTGAATATACTTCTTCAAGGGTGAAAGATATACCTTAGATAGAACCTTAGATGGCTAGAATAGTCCTTTAGAACAGTGGTTCTCAAACTGTCATTGGCCTCCATCTCTCAGAAACCCTCACTATTAGTCATACTGGCTGAGACTTTTAGGTTCTATATCCTCCATTTGGATTTGGCAGGAACAGTCCTGATTAACTTCGTTTGTCCCATTTATCAGCTGCTTTTGAAATGTCCCAGTTTCTCTTTCCTTCCATTTTCCCCTTTTATCTTCAGCGTACTTCATTCGCATGCAAAATAAGTTCAAAGAAGAAATGTAGTTTGCTCTACTAACTCTGCAGGGAGGAAAGGAGACTTTTAGTAGGTTCAGGCAAAAGAAAACTGCTGCAGCCTCCCCTAGCTTGTGTGTTCTCCCTCATTAATAACTCTTGCCCTCTTGAGCACATCCTGATATTGCTTGGCCACTTGTGTCTGGGGTTGTTATTTTTGAAATTTTGGAGGGTATGAAGATCCATGCTTGGGAGCCATCATTCTAGAGCTACAGTAGTAAACAACATCTCTGCCAGAGCTAGTTGCTTGATAGATTTAGGCCACAATGCCTTATACACCTGGGAGTAAATCTCAATGAAGTAAGTAGAGCTTACATTTCTGTCTAGATTCATAGGCTTGAACTGTTTAAACTGAATTTGCTATTGTGTGACCTTATATCATGGATAAAGTTTTGT
This sequence comes from Gambelia wislizenii, assembly GCA_030847615.1. Lineage (NCBI taxonomy): Eukaryota > Metazoa > Chordata > Lepidosauria > Squamata > Crotaphytidae > Gambelia > Gambelia wislizenii. The sequence continues at coordinate 152,282,830 of JAUMIR010000001.1, read as the reverse complement.
GTCCTTATATGTTGATATCAGCCTTTCCATTTGAGAACAAGGGGCTTATCTACACCAGCCAGGATACACCAGCTACCCAACAGCATATCCAGGCTGCAGAGATGGCCCATTATGTCTCTGTTGCCTGAAGAAACCAAGCCAGAGTCTGCACAGAACCACTGGCCTGTTGCTCCCATCACTGCCACCACTTCCATTTTCCTTGCTCTGCTGGGTCCAGGTTGCTGGCTCTACCATGTGACAAGCTGCCTGCCTGTGACCAGCCTCAGTCACATACCACAGGCCTGCTGCCTGGAGCCAGAAGAATAAGAGCAATTGGCAGCTGGAGCAATGGGCTGGCCTGTCGGGACAGGCTCCTATGGACACATAAGGGCCCAATCAGTCCCATTAAAAAATGCTGAGCATTGAACTGTTTAAAAAAAAAAAAAAACCACACACACAGTAACGGGCTCTATCCTGGCTTGTCCCCATCCAGCCCCTATCTGTCCCAGGGGTGGTGGGGACTGCTCAGGGGCAGAACGGGGCAAAAGCCCTGCATCATCTGGATTGTAGGGCTACGGAAGAAGGGCAAGCTGTGGTATTTGGCCCATATAGGTAAGCCCAAGGCTTCCTCTTATTATTTGTGCTGGTTCCTTTTACTGTATTAGAGAATATTACTGAGTTGCAGGAATGATTTGACCAGTAAAGTGAATGAGGAAAGCCAGGAGGCAGGGAAAAGGGGGATTCAGGATCCCCTTCATGTAGCTTTCTGAATTCTAGTGACAATTAAGATTGATCTCCCTATTTGTCACAGTAGTTCAGAGGTAACCCATGGGCATTAAGTGGCTTTGGGAACATGCCCTCTATGTCTGAAACTGTGCTTCTAATACAGAGTCCTTCCTCTGAATCTTCAGTACTAGGCTCTAACTCATATTAAAGAGTTCCTCGTACACGCCAACAAGTAAGAGCAAGTGAAGGGTTAAGAATCTGCCAGTCTGCTTTGACACATATTGGTTTATTCCATATAAGAGCCTAATATTAATGCACTTGAGGTGATTATTGCTGTTGTAAAATATTGAATGAAAATACATAATGCAATGTGACATGTGAGAGTGCACATTTAAATGAAAGCAGAGCTCACATACTGTTTTTACACAGTACCTGCCAGTCAAGCCAAAAGTTTATGAAGAGCCAAAAAGCAATTTTCAGTCATGTAGAGTATATCATCCCGGTCAGATTCTTTTATGTAAATCCCTTTCACTTGGGTGTTTAAATTCCAATAAAAATGGTACTATTAGAAGTGTGGCTTTTATTTTGCCTTCTTTTCTTTAATTCATTTTGAGTTTTTTAGAGAACAAATGTTTTATTGAGCATGACATCCAAAAGAGGTACTGTTTAAAGAAAATGTTTAAACAAAGGCTGCATATGCTTTGAATAACAGTAGTATTAAGGCATTGTGCCTACCCTTTTCCTGTGTGTAGGGTCTGTTTTCCATGCGTGAGCACAGGGTCATCCAGGTCATGGCAAAGGTTGCAGTCTTGAAGGAGATTTTCAGACTACACTGTTATAGTGTTACTATTCCACTTTAACTGCTCTGGCTTCCTCTTGTGGAACTCTGGGATTTGTAGATTTGTGAGGCCTAAGATCTTTCTGGCTGAGAGTTGTAAATGCCCCTCCCTAAACTGCAAATCCCAGTATTCAAGAGGAGGCAGCCATAGCAAATAAAGTGGAATAGTAATACTATAACAGTGTTTTCTGAAACTGTCCGAAGTCAAACATTTGTTCACTATGCTGTAAAATTTTGATTGGTACTGTGAATTTTGATTCTTCAGCCACGTAGTTCCTTCCTTCCTTCCTTCCTTCCTTCCTTCCTTCCTTCCTTCCTTCCAGACCACTTATATATAAACACAGACCATTTTTGACCTGACAAACTTTAGTATCTTCAGATGACCACATGAACATATGAGGTTGTCTTATACTATTTATTTTTACATTATCCAGGGAAGAGATACAGTTCATTATCGGTGCACCTAGGATTCATCTGCACCAGGCATGATTCATCAGCACTCTGCTGGTGTATTCTGGCTGCAGAGGTGGCCTGTTTTCTGCTCCTCCCATTACATGCAGAAAATGGCCTGCAGTCCACAAAGAATGCCGGCCTGTCACTGAAGCCACTGCCACCTTCATGGCCACCATTTTCTCACTAATGCAGAAGCCAGGAAGGGGCCCCACAACATGATTGCAGGCCCTCTGCATGTGACCAGCCTTGGTCACATGCTGCAGGACCCTTGCCTGGCTTCTGGGAGAGCCAGGGAGCTGGTGATGGCAGCGAAGAGCAGTGTTCTGATATGGGCTTCCATGGATCCGGATTAAACTGGATATTTTCTTAAAACACGGTAAAGGGCCCTGTCCCAGCTTGTTCCCATTCCGCCCCATATTTGCCCCAGGGCTTGTTTGGACTGCCCAGGGGAAGACTGGGATAAATGCTCTGCATCATTTGGACTGCAGTGCTCTGGAATGGAGGTAAGCCAGGGTATTTGGTTGATGTGGACAAGCCCCTGATTTCCTGGGGGAAAATGTTCCTGGTTTAGTCCCTAGCATCTCCAGGCAAGACTGGGAAAGATTCCTGCCTGCAACTTTGGACAACACTGCTACTCTTTGTAATACTGAGCTTGGTGAACTAATAGTTTAGCCTGCTATAAGATAGCTTCCTATGTCCTCATATTCATCAATCCCAGTACAGTTGTCCCTCTGTATCCAGGGATTTGGTATCCATGGATTTGAGTATTCACGGCTTGAAAATATTCTTTACAAAATAATAATCCAAAAAGCAAACGTTGATTTAGTCATCTTATATAAGGAACACCATTTTGCTATGCCATTGCATATAATGGGACCTGAGTATCCATGAATTTTGGTATCCACGGGGGGGGGGGTGTCCTGGAACCAAACCCCAGTGAATATGAAGGGACAACTGTACTCTTCACTAGGCCTGGAATCCTAGGGAAGCTCCTGGGGCCCTGGCACTTTCTCAGGATATAGCACTCTTCCCTCAAACTTGGGACCCTTTTACACTACAGTTATTGTGCTATAATCTACCTTCAGTGCCTTGGCAACATTTTATGAAATCCTGGGATTTGCAATTTAGGGGGAGGTATTTAGAATTCTCATCCAGGGAGCTCTAGTGCCTCACCAAACTGCAAACCCCCAGGATTCCATCGGATGGAACCATAACAGTTTAACTGCAGTATAGTGCTGTAATTGTGTAGTGTGAAAGGGCCCCTGGGGGCAGCCCTGTTTTCTATTTCCAGAGGCAGCATTTCTTCAAGGTCTCAGGGAGAGATACCTAAAAATCTTGATTATGGTGGTTTGGTGCTTTTAAAGTAAAAAAGAAAAAAAGAAAAGAAAAAAGGAATAACATTTTAATGAAATGTACTTCATACCATGTAGGCAAAACAAACAAGAAGTAATAAATGTATTAGTTTTACTACATGAAGCAATAGTTCTGTCCATCGTTCTGAGCTGAAGAACATAAGTAACTGCTTTATAGCTATCAGACCATCTTTCTAAGTATTTTTGACTGAAAATCACCATGGATTTTCCTAGGACTAACAACAAAATAAACTATAGAACCCAAAGCAAGTGAGAGACATAGTCTTCTTCTTCTTCTTCTTCTTCTTCTTCTTCTTCTTCTTCTTCTTCTTCTTCTTCTATGCCTTCAAGTCATTTCCAGTCTGTGGTGAATCTACGTCCAAGGTGAATCTATCAAAGGAACTTCTGAGAGTTCTCTCTCTCTGTGTGACTTGCCCAAGGTAACCCAGTGGGTTTTCATGGCCAAGTGGGAATTTGAACCCTGGTTTCCAGAGTCGTAATTCAACACTCAAACCACTATGCCATGAGTCTTAGAGAGATGCCTTTAAAAAAAACAGTGGGAGGAAGGGAGGTTTATTCCATTACCCTAAGAGGTGGGGATACATACCCATGATGCCAAAATCTCCTTTAGTATTCAGGGGAATTGTTAGCTCAGATAGGAGGCCTGCAAGAGGAGGGTAGTTTTGGAATTTTTTTTCACCTTATGTATACAGTGCTAACTGTAGAGGAGGCTCCAGTTAAAGTAAAATAAAGTATTTTATTGAAATAATACAGAAAGTAAATTAGCATACATAAACATGCATTCCTATGAACCATACAAGGCTATAGCAGAGTAGGCAGAAAGGCTGGATAGAGAGAGGTCTGGAAAGTAGGGTGATAGTTATCAATCTTGGAGAAAGAGAGTTCCGTGTAGTGAGGGTGGCACAGTGAATAGTTTGAGGGTGGCACAGTGAAGAAGAGAAGGAAGGAGTCTGCCTGTGGCACACACTTGCTAGGGTTGGAGCTAGGATATTCATAATCTATTTCGTGCCTTGGAGGGGTGTGCTGGTTATAACAAAGCCTGGATAGCTTTTCCATGGGATAGACAAAAGAAACTGAAACTCAACTGATTGCTTTCATTTTGGACTGATAAAACATTGATGGTCTTGCCACAATCTTGTAAGGTAGGACAGGAGGGGTATGATGAGAAATTTCCATAGGGTATAAATTGAGCAATGGTCACTTGTTTGCATGATTGAATTATTGCCTGAAACGCACAGGGATGAGAGAAAGGATTAGCATATTCCCCTTAATGACTGGGCTGTTAGCATAATCCCATTATGGGGGCTTTCCACATGATCCTAACTTGGACTTTCCCACCATTAGATTTCTAGACATGTGTCGGGTCATTCTGACTTTGCTGCTCTCCAGTCTGCCTAACCTTACAGCCAACATGACCCCAGAAAGTGTCCAATATGTCCAGTAATGGAATCTTGCAGGGAGGGGTAGTATTTTTAACAATCCTTAAAAATACCTCAACACACTTCAGAATATTCATAAGGTCTTTTTCTGGGGCTGTTAGAAAAGGGAAATACATATAGATTAATAATTGTAGGCAGAACATAAATTAAGTTAAAATGAGAACAATAATAGACTAAATATACGTAATAGGTCTCATATATGCTTTCACAAAAAAATAAGATCTATATTGAATAATATAGTAAACTCAGTAAGCCTATAAAGCAAGCCATATAAATATTTCCTAGCTGAAATGTGTGGGGCTATTTTTAAGAATGTCCTACCCCCTCCCACCCCCATTTTAACTTCTAAGGATTTAATTTCTCTTTTACCTTGATCTCCAGAACTTCAAGCAAAGAAATCTTTCCTATCACTGAGCCTTTTGAGGTGACAGGAATTTAAACTAGGGACTTCTACATGCAAAACATATGTTCTACTCAGAGCTTGGAAAACTTATTTTTAGGACTATAGCTCACAGGAGCCTTCAGCCACAATGGCCACTATCCTTACTGGGAGATTCTGAGAGGTGGAGTCTTCAAAAAATTTTTTTTTCTAAATGATGATCCCACTGAAGAAATGTGGTCTTTCCCAAATTTATCTAGAATTAAGATGTTCTGCATATTTTTAGAATATTCATTCCAGCAAATTGTTTTTATTTATTTCCTGCTTTTCCTCCAGTCTGAGACTGAAGGCAGGTTACAAAAGATACAACCAACAAAATTACATCATAAAAAAGTTAAAAATATATATTTAAGCTATAAAATTAAAAACAGTTAAAAATAAACCATTAAAAAGTAGAACAAAAAATATGAACAACACAGCACATGAAAGGCCCCTTTCCCCAGAGCAATTAGCACTCAGAGGCCTCCAAGAACAAAAAGTTGGTATGGAATAAGCTACCTTTTTGGCTGATCAGTCATGCTGTCAGATTTAAACATATGAAAATAACTATCTTGAGGTGGGGGAGAAGCAAACATTTCATGAATTTCATGTTCCATTTTCAGTAAATGGCAGGGGCAGGGTGGCAATAGACAAACCAGAAATTCTTGATTCCATATTAAGTTGGGCAACCATATTTCCTTGAGACAAAAATGGGACAGTGGATGGCAAAAAGGGATGGTGCTCCTGGTGGTCTCCCATACAAATACCAACCAGTGCTGACCCTGCTTAGCCCAAATCCAAAAACCAAAATGGAGGCCAAAACAACTTGCAACACCACAAAATGGCACTCCCACCAAAAACAAAACAAAACAAAACTCCCAAAATGGCAGCTGCTACAACATGCCAACCACAACATGCCTCTCCTCCCAAACAACCAGCCCCCAAAGGTGGAAGCAGCACTACTGGCAGCCCCAGAAGGAGAAACTCTTCCTACCAATACACCATACACAGAGCATCCTGCAGTTGTTTGAACAGACCAAGCCTCCAAAAACAGAGAAGGAAAGAGCAACTCCTTTCCCTCCCCACTCCCCGAGACAGAGACATAGACCCAAAGCAGTGGGCGAAGCTCACTTTCCCCTTCTCCCATATGCACACACACCAATGCCACAACACTAAGCAGGCACAACAAGCAGCCAACACCAAACAATAGATATGAAAAGAAGACTCCAAACAGCAGGCAAATGCCCACATGCAACGCAAACACACACACCTGGCTCTTGTAAAAACAGAACGGAGCACTAAAAATGCCCACTCTTGCTCCACCCCCCCACATGAGGACAATCATCCCAGCCAAGGCCTACACACACATGTGTGCACACATGTACACCAGCTTTACATACACCCTTGGTTCCTGAAAACAGTGTCCTAAGAACACACATGCACACCCACCAGGAAAAAGGTGGCAGAAAGAACAACACCAACCAGAGAAACACACTCAAGTAGCCCACCAAGACACAGTCCCAGACTCTAACAGGTGACTGAAAACAATGAGGAACTGAAGCCCACAAAACAAAAAGGGGGAGAGGCGGAGCAGCAGCATCACAACACACACACAAACCATGCAGCAGCCACACCCACGCACACACAAAGCTCCTCAAAAGCTCTAAAAGGCAGGGGGAGAAAGTGACAGCCCAAGCAAAAGGCAATCAACACACACAGACACCTCTGGGGCTGGGACACCTTTCTCCCATGCCTCCTTACCCTATATAAAGTGAGGCAAGTGGAGGCTGAAGCCCAGCCCTGGTCTGCCCACTGACAGCAACTGGGGGGTGAGGGCTCTCTCACTCACTTTCTGCTTTTGCACTACTGCTTCTGCTACAGCTGAGCCGTCCAAGTTCCCCACAACAGCAGGGGATGGCCTCCAACAGTGGTCCCAGCCTGGGCAGTGCAAAGGAACCTGGGTATTTGGTGGGAGTGGTGAGAGCGTTTGGGCAGGAGTTCTGGATAGTTTTGCTTTGCATGGTAATTTGCACAGTTTGCACCCACTTGCTGTTTGCGCAGAAATTTTAGCTAGCACACTTTCCAAACAGGACAAAGTTGACATTTCTACGAAAATGACGGAACAGTTGAGAAATATGAAAAAAATTGGGACTGTCCCTTTTAAAATGGTACATAATGATTAGCCTAATATTAAGAGAACTTTGATGAAATCAAGGGACTGGACAAGTCTGCTGCTGAGCTGAAATGCTCTTCAGAAGTGCAGCAGGACTGATATAAGGAGCCTTTTTCTTTGCCTGTAAAAATAAGATTATATTTGGATGATTATCTGCCATGTTACTAATTAAGTGGATTTGAAGTAGTCAGGCTAGTGTGGTGTAGTGGTTTCAGTGTTGGACAACAACTGGAAACCAGGATTTGAATCTCCACTCAGCCATGGAAACCCACTGGGTGATCTTGGGCAAGTTACACTCTCTCAACCTCTGAAGGAAGCAAAGGCAAACCTCCTCTGAACAACTCCTGCCTTGGAAAACCTGTGATAGGTTCACCTGAGGGCCATTATAAGCCAGAAATGACTTGAAGGCACATAACAACAACAAAAGGACTTTGACCTGTCTACACATTAATGTTAATCTGAACTAATTTTCTAGTTAGGTTAGTAATACTATAAACTCATAGTGAAGTCATCTAAAGTGGGAATGGATTCAACTAAAACTAAGCTATTATTCAAAATTATGACTATCTACCACATAGACGTGTTTTACTTCATTTAACATATCAGAATTTAGTATAATATTAATCCACAGGATTTGCAGGAATTGGTTTTCTAATTATCATTATAATAAATCTGCTAGTCTGATAATCCAAACATGCACTCTGGTACCAAGAAATCAATAAACTAACTGGCTTTAAAAGGCATGAATGCAAACACTAATACAGACACGTGGGGCCAGATATGGTGATACCAGATTAAACCAGGTATTTTCTTAAAATGCTGTAAAGGACCCTATCCTGGCTTGCCACTGTTCCAGCCCTGTATCTGCCCTGGCAGTCATTTGGACAACCTGGGGGAAGATTGGGGTAAATGCCCTGCATCATTTGGACTGAAGAGCTCTGGAACAGGGGTAAACCAGAGTATTTGGCAAGTGTAGGCAAGTCCTAAGAGTCTCTTTTTCCCCTCAAGAGGGGAAAGCAGTTTAGGGACTGGCAATTTTTAGAAGCCAACAATGAGTAAGCACTTTCTTTCCCTACTTGCTTCCATACAAGACAGTAGACTGCAGGGATCAGAGGATAGGTACCCCAAGCATAATAGATAATTTGGATCTAACGCACCAGGAACATTCTCTATGCATGAAAGAGCCCTGACCAGTGTTCTACCATCAATGAGATTAATATGGTATCCATTTATTTCCAGTGCCTCTATTATACACAGCCTTGCTCACATGCTTATAATTGGAACTATAAATGGTTAGTTTCATTGACTTCAATTTGATTCCCCATGGTGCAGAAAATGAAGGATATGTATAATCCACTGCGGGATAGATTATGGTGTAATACTTAATAATGTACTACATAACCTAGGCCCCAAATAGGAAGCAGCTGGGTGTTGGCCTGCTGAAGTCATCAGCACAATGTGGGTCAGTGCCTTGGGGCACTCTATGACTCCCAGAGCCAGATGTGGGCTTTAATCCAAGGCATTCTTGTCTAGAGGTGAAAATGCTATCATAAGAGTTTGATTCACTGTAGAAACCCTAAAAGCAAGAACAACAGGTTTATTGTTCCGTCTTATGAAATGGGTCTCATTCAACTGAATTCTTAAATGCTGAGAGTGTGTACATGAACTCTCACCAATACTGATGGTTTCACTCCTATGAATTTGAAATCACAGATATGAATAGGCAATCTCATTCAATATTACAATGAAAAGATGAGAAAATAATCACGTCCTTCTAAAACCCTACTTCACATTCATTGATACACATAAACACATACACTTAATTTTCTACAGATGCACACACACCACATTTCAGATACCTTCTGACTGATTATAACTACATGGATTGCAATCCTGATTTTAGCATAATAAGTATGTTGGACAAATAGGATAACTGTATATCAGCATCTTCTGATTGCTGTTCTCCCCTCCACCCCAGTTGCTATTGTAATGCATTCAGAATCCTTCACTTGTGAGTGTGCAGTGGTTATAAACAGCATACAAAATGTTTAATTAAATCTGCCATACTTCCCCCTACCTTCTCTTTTTGATACACACACACACACACACACACACAAGTCATGACGTTAAACACAGAAGAACAAACATGTAGTTCTATACATGTCTACTCTGAGGCAGCCCCATGGAGTGTCTTACTCCCATATGGATGTATATTGCATCTGGACTGAAATTCCAATTGTCCTAACAATCTAGGGTTGAGATGCAGTCTGACAACTTTTGCAAGGTCACGCACACCCTACTCTTTGATCACAGCCTTTAGCACAAACTTAACTAGTCTCCAAGGGCAGCTCAACCAAGACTAGACCAACTGAAGTGTGCTGAGACAAAATCCCTCTCCACCTCTCCGGCTTTTCGTCGCAAACGAAGATTCAGGAAGGACTCATCCTGCGCTTTCTGCAAGCGCGCTGCTGACTAAAAAGGCCAATCCGAGATAAACAAGTGCAGTTGCAGAAAGCACAGCAGAAGGTCTCCTTGGGTAATGTTTCCAGGTTGTGATTCTTTCTGCATTGTCATTTCTCTTCAAGACTTGTTCTGCGTGAGTTTTTAAATAAGGCTGAAGCATTGTGGATAGTGCGTCTCCATGCCTCCCGATGTGAGGCCAGTGCGGACCATTGTTGGTGATCAATTTGGACAAGCCTGAGATGTTGTTTCAGGGAGTCCTTGTATCATTTTTTTGGAGTGCCCCTCTTATGCTGACCTGTGGCGAGTTCACAGTAGAGTAGTATTTTTGGGAGGCGATGGTCCTCCATCCTAGAAACGTGCCCTGCCCAGCGCAGCTGTGTTCTCAATATCATGGCCTCAATGCTGGTGATCCCTGCTTGCTCAAGGACAGCAACATTTATCACATAGTCCGTCCATTGCATGTAAATCTATAGAGGCAGGACATGTACGTAGTTCTTATTGGAAAATAGGAAAAGGGGAAGTAATTATTCTGTTGGGTCCAGCAGGTTTTATCCTCGATCTTTTAGGTACATTAAAGACAGAAGTACTTTTAAAATTGGCCAGATAATAAAAGATCCTGATAATGAAGTCAAATAGAGAATTGAAGCTACTAATTTATATTTCTCTTTGCTTCAGAGTAGTATTGATTTCCATCTAGTCTTACAGATAATTAATGGATGATTGAAAAAATGCTTGATATTTTGGATTCAAAGCCATTTTAACATGGGAAACATGTCCAAACAAAGATTTCCAAGGGGAAAGTTAAATTAGCCACACTCCCCAAACTTTCCACGCCAAATAACTTTTTTGCCATCTGCAGTCCTGTGATGCAGAGGGAGGGGAAAGGTTAGTCAACAGTCACTTAAATGAGACATAAAGTTGCATTTGAAAATTCCCCCAAGTGTTTGGTATTGGTCCTGCTATGCTTGCCAAGTCCCAATTAATTCTGCTTGGCTGCCATATTTGGAACTGCATTTTTGTTGCATCTGGCCCCAAGCTATTCCTTACTATCTCAAAATGTTGTGTAGTTGGTACGTGGAATTTCTTAAACAGTTGGCTAAAAGGGCTTTACTGTCTTACAAATGAAACACATTATTGTGACCCCCCCTTTCCTAAAAAAGTTAATCTTTAGTTTTGAAAAATCTGTTGCTCATTTTGAAATATGCCTATATTCTACATAACTGACTTTTTTTTTTTTTTAGTACATGTTCATCACAGGGCTGCCAATCTTTACTGGCCCTATTCCTATTCCTTGAACAGAAGCTTGGTATGCAAAATGAAGCTTCATTTTAACTACATGCCAGGACAAAAGAGTCTTCACTTTTTAAATTCCACATGGCAAAGTGTTTCTTGAGGCCAGCAACAATGCCAGCAAAAAGATAACATCCACACTTTCTCCTGCTAATCTTAAAATGACTGTTGCTATCACTTGATAATGGACGTGTATGCCAGTATTGCTCACCACTTGCAGAGTCACATCACCTCAAGCAAAATAGGCACCAGCAAAGACCCCAATACTCATAAGCATTTTGCACTAGGTGAAAAGATGGTTCTTTCCTTTTTGTGGGGCACTGACATTGGTTTTTCACACACAAATTCCCTAACACAGAGAATTACTGACAGAACAAAGATGGCAACCTTAGGTGAGGTAAAAAGAAAAAGAAAAAATAATGAGGCTTGAGAATTTACTATACAGTGGTCATATCCACCCCACCCCACCCACACACACTTCTTTTGTGCCCAACAGTTGTATAACAGCCAGGAATTCAACAGAATAATAATAATAATAATAATAATAATAATAATAATAATTTTTATCCCACCCCTCTGTTAAAAACAATTAGGGTGGCTTAGAAAAATTAAAATACCAATACAGATTAAAATCCCCACCCTCCCCCATAAAAAGACATTAAACCAAAATACATTAAAACAACTGATCTAAAATCACATTAAAAGAATAAATAATAAATAAGCAGCAGACTAAACAGGGCCAGGAGCTCATGAGGCTGGGAACTAATTAGGAAAGGCCTGCCGAAAGAGATCCATCTTTAGTGCTTTTTTAAAGCTACTCAGGCTCGTCATCTGATGGATCTCGTTCAGCATGCCATTTCACAATTTGGGGGCGATTACCGAAAAGGCCCTCTGGGAGGATGCAGACAGCCTAGATTTTTGTGGCTGAAGCAAATTCCTCCCAGAGGACTGGAGTGCGTGGGGAGGATTGTATGGGAGGAGGCGGTTCCGAAGATAAGTTGGACCCAAGCCATTTAGAGCTTTAAAGGTAATAACCAACACCTTATACTGGGCCCGGAAACTGATCGGCAGCCAGTGGAGAGATTTTAATACTGGAGTTATATGGTCTCTCCAAGACGTTCCCAAGACCACTCTGGCTGCCATAATTTGTACCAACTGAAGTTTCTGGACCAAGCATGAGGGTAGCCCCATGTAGAGCGCATTGCAGAAATCTAGACGAGAGGTTACCAGTGCGTGCACCACAGTCTCGAGGTCCTTTACTTCCAGGAAAGGATGCAGCTGGCGTATCTGCCAAAGCTGATAACAGGCGCTCCTGACCGTCGCATTCACCTGACTAGTCATCTGAAGCGATGAATCAAGGAGCACTCCTAGACTGTAAACACACATCCAGGACTGGAGGTTGCAACCCAATTCCTGGTTTTGGGGCCGCTACCGTGAGCACCTCTGTTTTGTCTGGATTTAATCTCAATCTGTTTTTCCTCATCCAGCCCATTACTGCTTTAAGACAATCGTTAAGAGTAGAGACGCCATCAGAATTAGAGACCAATGATCGGGACAAGGAGAAATAGATCTGGGTGTCATCAGCGTACTGATAACACCCAGCCCCATAACTCCGAATAATCTCACCCAGCGGCTTCATATAGATGTTAAACAACATCAGGGACAGGATGGCACCTTGCAGAACGCCAGAAGTAAGCTCCTTTCTGCTGGAGCAGCTGTCCCCAAGCAGCACCCTCTGGGACCTGCCCGAGAGGAAGGACCAGAACTACTGGAGCGCAGTGCCTCCAATTCCTAACCCACTCAGGCGATCCAAGAGGATGCTATGATCTATTGTATCAAAAGCCGCTGAGAGGTCCAAAAGGGGTCACACTACCCCTGTCGATGCTTAGACGCAGGTCATCTGTCAAGGCAACAATGGCAGTCTCAACTCCAAATCCCATCCTAAAGCCAGTTTGAAATGGGTCTAGATAATCGGTTTCATCCAAGACCACTTGGAGTTGAAAAGCAACTGCCCTCTCGATCACTTTGCTCAAGAATGGTAGCATAGAAACCGGCCTATAGTTGCTCATGTCCAGGGGGTCCAGAGAAGGTTTTTCAGGAGTGGCCTAACCGCCGCTCCCTTTAAACAGGATGGAACACACCCTTCTCTGAGGGATGCATTGATGATGTCTTTAAGGAACACCATCAAGGCACACACCCCCCGGATGGCCAGCCATGATGGGCAAGGATCAATAGTGCAGGTCATCTTCCTCATCTTACCAAGTAGCTTGTCCATGTCCTCAGTACTCACAGATTGAAATTGATCCAGTAAACTTACATCAACGGAGTTGCTGGACACCTCCACACAGATGGACACAGAATCATCTTTCACCAGTGAAAATAGACTGGTGCCATGAAACACATTGGTGCCTGTGAGAGGAAAGGGGGAGCAACTACAGAGCTGGTAGTTTAAAAGGTGGCCTACACTGAAAAGGGTGGTTCGTTGATATTTTTTCCCCATGCCAATATTCTGAAAAAGACCTATTGTGTTTCCTTCACATTTGTTATAAACATCATGATATGGACTACAGCAGTGGTCCAGGGACCCCCAGGGGTCTGTGATGTCCTCACAGGGGGTCTGTGAAGGCTTGAAGGCTGCTCAGCCCACCTCCTGCCTGCAGTAGAGTGCCACATGACAGGAACCAAGGCAAAGGCTGGCTTGGCCTGCACACTGCCATTTAAACTGCTCCAGCCACAAACTTGCAGGAAGGAGCAGGAGAAAAATCTTTCTTTCCCCCCAGTGACTTTGAGGGAAGGTTTAATGGATGGTGTAATTGTACAGGTGTCCCTTCATGTTTGTTGGGGTCTGGTTCCAGGCCCCCCCGTGGATACCAAAATCCATGGATGCTCAAGTCCCATTATATGCAATGGCGTAGCAAAATGGTGCCCCTTATATAAGATGGCAAAATCAAGATTTTTGGATTATTATTTAAAAAAAATATTTTCAAGCCATGAATACTTAAATCCATGGATATGGAGAGACAACTGTATTATTATTATTATTATTATTATTATTATTATTTTGTCATTGTTAATTTGTTAGGGTTAAATCTTGAGTTAATTCTTGGGAATCTGCAGCAACAAAAGATATTGGAAAGGTGTCTGTAGTAAAGAAAAGGTTAAGCGCCACAGGATTATAGTGTTTGTTAAGGAGTAGTTTTGAGCAAGGACAAAAGTGTAAAATTATTTCAAGGGTCTTCAAATGTTCTGACCTTATTACATATCTTCTGACCTCTTGAAATCTTATATCTAATAGTGACTTTCATAATCACAAATCTTTGTCGTGGAATTCAGTGGGATACCCCTGATCTCAAATACTGCAACTATGGTTTGTTCTTGTGAAGCCTGTTCATGTTTACTTCAATACAAGTCTTAGTCTTCTTCATACTAAATGTTCCTAACATTGGCTACAGTCCAGTCCCTACTTAGATGGAAATAAGTCCCACTGAACACAGTGGGACTTGCAAACATCTTAACATGCCTCAAATTGCTGTGTTAGAGTAATAAATTATTTTGCCATTCAATGAATCCTGAACTCAGCAGGAGAATTTTTGCTTCTTATTACCATGTCAATCCCTCTAAATTGTATTGGGTAAATGCATATTTTTAGACATCTTGTGTGAATACTGTAAATGATAGTGATGGTGAATCTACTTTCCTTCATAATTGCTCCTCCCCACAGTCGATCACTGTCACAGGGGAGTGTGACAGAAGTCATTCATCTTGCTTTCTTTAGGCCAAATTGCAGCTTGCCCTTCATGCAAGAGAGCTGATGATATATAAAGTATATCCTTGTTTTCTGGCACAAGTTCATGTTCTATCATTTTCCAAAAGCAAGAGGAAGTTGGCAATGTTTTTTCTTCATCATAATTAGATATGAACCAGGTTGAAATGTAATTTTTACACATGCAACTTCTGTATTCATCCAAGGTGGAGGGACAAGCATGTGTGAACAGTATTCTTTTCTATATTATATACTCTGGCCAAGACCAATAAAGGGATTGTGTAGCAATGAAGTTACACCACTATAGCTGTGCTGTTTGTGCACTATGTCATCTGTATGCTGGTTTGCACCCTTCTGCAACCCTTTACACATATCTCAACCTGCTGATTGCACTTCCATTACAAAATGGCTGATAGGTCCTCAGTGAATGTGCACTAGAGGATGCATTGACACGACACCTTAAAAACACCTGTTTTCTCCTCTTATGTCATGCTTTCCCCACCCCATACTTTGGAAGAAGACAACTTACCAGTTGAAGAGACTCAGGGTTCATTTACATGAGCCAGCATATGCCAGCTCCCTGCTGCCATATACTGGCCATGGATCAGGCCCATTCCTCTCCTGTTATCACTACGAAATGGGCTGGAGTCCAGACAGGAATGGCGGCCCATCACTGCAGCCACTGCCATCTCCCTGGCTCTCCTAGAAGGCAGGAAAACAGCCCATAACATGTGACTAAGGCCCCCTGCATGTGATCAGACTTGGTCACATGTTGCATGACTCCTTCCTACTTCGGAAGAGCAAGACAGACTGGCAGCTTCAGTGACAGGCTGGCCTGCTGGGACAGGCTGCTGTGGACATGTGGGGCCTGATCTGTTCCTTGTTGGTGGGAATGGATTAAATCAGATTTTTTTAAAAAAAAATTCAGTAAATACCCAGTCTCCTCCCATATCTGCCCCAGGGGTGGTGAGGACTGCCTTGGGGCAGAACAGGGCAAAAGCCCTTTGTCATAAGGACTGCAGGACTCTAGGATGGGGGCAAGACAGGGTAAATTGCTTGTGTAGATAAGCTCACAGTGGATGTCTGAAGATCAGCCAAGCCCTCTTTCTGTTCAACGGGTCAGTTCAGGATCAGAGCAGGAGAAGGAGAAGGAGGAAAGGGCTCTAAAGTCCCAGATAAAGGTGGAGGTTCAGGTGCCTGGCTCATGTTCTTCCTCTCAGGAGTGGTATGAGGCTTCAATCAAGGTCTCAAGAAGAGCTGTCATTAAATACAGCCATGGATTGTTGGACATCTCTGCCTATACAAGGCAGATAAGCATGCCAGATCTTGGTTGAGAGCAACACCACTCCTGGCTCTCAGCATGTTCACATTGTTCTTTATGGCTTTATGACTCTTGGACTGCTTAATGATTCAACTACAGATAAACCCCTGAAATGTTGGTTCTGCTCAATGTATGGTTTCTTGACCTTGGACTGTACCTTGGAGTCATCATTACAGCTTGCCCCGAGGCTTATAGATAATGTCATCATTGTGAGTATTCAAGAATGACTCTAAGACCTTGTTTGGAAAAGTGCTGAAAAATGGAGGGTCATAATCTCTGTAGCATGTGTCTAATTTGCCTACCTCTGGACAACCTTGTCCACAAGAAGCTACATTAGTGTTGTGAGCAAGTGGTGGATGAGCTTAAGGAATAAAGTATTTATCAAGCATACCAGAACATGTAATCTCTGGAACATATAATCTCTTATGATGGGATAAAAGTTTTGCAAGGCTCAACTAAAAACAAGTTCAATACCACATTTTAGTATGTATGTGACTTCAAGTCACCTGTGGACTTGTGGTGACCCCATGACGTTCATAGGGTTTTCTTAGGCAAGGAACACTCAGAGATGGTTTTGCTAGTTCCTTCCTCTGGAATTTTACCAACAACATCTGGTATTCCTTAGTGGTCCCTAATGCTAGTACTAACCAGGACTGGCCTTGCTTAGCTTCCAATATCAGATGGGATCTGATGCCTTTAGGGTATTTAGGCTCTACATTTTACAATACATGACCATATTTAATAACTTATGGATCCTGAGCATGTAGGCTGTTAGATAGACAGAGCAGCACCTGCAACCAGTGTTGAATGTGTAAACCACAACTGAGAATGGAACAATGATGTTTTAAGGCAAGGGGATCTTCTAGGCAAGTATCAGATGGGGCGGGGGGGAAACAGTGATTGCCCTGACCTTTTAAATTTGTGTCCTCCTATATTGCAGCTTGTCATATATCCCTGTATTACAAACCTCTAGAGAACTCACGCATGCTTCCCTGTAAATTCAACAGTTCTTTGAAGTAGATTATTTCCCCCTGCCCAAAGTGCCCTAGACTCAAAGGATTTTGTGTTTATTGGTGAGCAAATTGAAGCCCAGAAAGGTTAAGGCCCAGCATAAGCAAAAGACTGTGGATGGATTTTAAAGCCTCATGTTGCTGGTACTAGAATTTTGACCTTCTCTATGGTAGTCTTGCATTTTCCCATTCCTAAACCACTATAATGGGGATCTGACAATGTTGCTGATAAATGGTCTCTGTGTAGGAAATGCATATTTTATTATTTTATCAGTGGATGACGGCAGCACAGGGCAATGCACTGTCTTTATAAATTAAAAAGATAACTGAAAGTTATTCCCCTTGGAACTGTATCTCTAAATTATATACACACACTGAGCTTCCTAATCCTCTTTGCCTAGGAGATTACATATGACATGTAATGTTTTCCTCCCAGTACAGGTAAATTATAGCTTCTCTCAGTTTGTTTATTCCTAGAACAGTATTAGATGCAAAATGGCCTATTCACAGCTTAATATGAGCTAGAGTTCCCCAGTACCTAATTTTCCTCCAAATCCAATCACAGGCACCTCATGGCACATGATTTGCAACTCCATTTGCATCAAAGGATGGATCCGCAACCCATTCAGTTTGGCTCTGATCAGTATTTAGATAGGGATAGGGTGTGTGTATGCATGTATCAATCTGCTTCTGTATGTTGAACAGGACACTTGTTCTGAATCCCAAAAACTAGTTCTGATTGTATCTGTAATGTATTAATTTTAGCTCACAGACATTAATAGCTATTGGACTTGATCTCTGCCTATCAAAACACACACACACACACACACACACACTCTAAACTTATAAACTTATATAATTTAATTGGACCACAAAAGAAAGTGTGGGGTTAAAAAAAAGAGGAAGCTGGATGGGGGTTGAATATATGGAACGCAACAACAACCAACCCTATATGAATGACTGTATTTAGTTCCTTTGATTAGCTTGAGAAGGTACGGGGGGAGGGGGAGGGAAACTCCTAATTATATGTGATAGAGGCTGTTGGCTATCTCCTTTCCCTGGCTTTGCCGTTGCTTGGGGCCACCAGATTCAGGTACGTTGCTGAAGCTAAACAGATCTGAACCTAGTCAATGTCTGGATGGGAGACCACTTGGGAGATCTATGACATACATACAGTTGATGTTCAACAATTGAATAAACACAGGATATAAAGGGGATATTTAAAATGTTATAAGCCCACTTGTCAGGAAATGACATGGATGTGACCACAAGATGGAGCTATAAGCTTAGAAATGAAAGTAGTTAAGCTCCAGTGGCAGGTGTGTGTGTGAGTTAGCATTTGAGAGTATGCACATCTGAGAAGCCTGATGTAACAGGCATTGTTTAAATGCCTATAAAAAGGGAATTATCTCCAGTGTGGGTTTGTTGTGGATGGTGATTGGCGAAGCAGTTTATTGGTTTAAGAGAGATTGTCCTATACTCTGTATACTTATTGTAAATATACTGCAAACAAAGATTAAAGATCTCAAGTTGAGTGAAGGCTGGCCTTGTTGCTGTCTTTATTTGGCAAGCCAGAGCCCAAGGCAGTGTGCTGGAGTGAAGGAATTTTTCCTTCTCAGCCTGAAGTGTTTTGCAGAAGTCTCTCCAGAAAACCTTTTCCTTGGCGTCCTGTTGACATGGAACAACTCTGCAGGGGGTCGTGGTGGACACAGCACGTCTTTCTATGCCCCAACAAGGATTATGGGCCCAGTGTCCACGTGGACAATACTTGAGAAGCTGTGGGAGATATAGTTCTGCAATTGCTGAGCTGTTTTGTGTTCCTGGAGGGCTGAAGAGAAACGTCCTGGAAAGGTGTGAGTTAAGTGTGTCTACTCACGGACTCTCTCTTATCTGTTTGCTTTGGAAAGCTAATTGTTTTTGGCAGCCTGCTTGGACTTTTATCAATGTGTTTGTTTGCATCTGTCTTTCTACGCCCCAACACCACTGTTGTAAGGAGAGTCAATCTAGCTGATCAAAGATCATGCACATGATAGTGGACTTTTTCAAATGGAGTAAAAAAAAAAACAACTAAGGAAGTTGGGAGAAGAATGGGGCTGTTGCACTTACAGAGCCCCATTTCAGACAGCCCCATCCTCCTCTGTCCTCCTCCCAACCTCGTCCTGACCTTCCCCCATGCTGAAGTCACTGCTTTTTATTGTCGGAGGTTTTCCATCAATAAAAAGTGGTGCCCGCAGCATGGAGGAAGATCAGGAGGAGGTCACGAGAAGGACAGAGGAGGACTGCGTCGTCTAAAACAGGGCTCTGTAAGTGTGACAGCCCCATTCTCCTGACCTCCTTGATTTTTTTTACCCCATTTGAAAAAGTCTAGTGTTTTATTAGTGTCTCTCCCTATATGTAAGGGGTTTCATTTGATTGTGGGAGACCACTGATTCACCTCAGGTAGGTGCTCACACCTGGAAAAATGAAGGCTATACATGTCAGATGGTCTTGATTTTGGAACGTGTAACATTTCCCACCAATGTGCTGCATATTTCTCCAGCCCCAAGTGTGAGTAAAGTAGGTGAGAGGAAATCCTTCCAGACTGTGATTCTCCTAGGTGGCCTGACCACAGAGTATTATGCTTTGGGATTATTATTTCTACTAATATATATACTGTCAATGCATGTAAGACCTTAAAGGGATTAGCACCTTTTGTCCTTGGTAAATTGTCTTAGTCAGAATGTTCTTTCGGAGGTCTGAAAGGCTGTGGCAAATCCAAATCCCCAAAGTCAATGTAGCGATGAAAATGGTAAATGAATCAGCTCATACCAGCTGCATGTTATTAGGATTTTTTTAAAAAAAAAACAACAACAACAACAACACTTCAATAGGTTTTGGTAACAAAAAAATTGGCCAAACAGAATGGTGATAGCCCTCACATACTGTACTACTAGCTTTGTATCAGGCTGAACAGCCAACTTCCTTTACCTACTCATTTCCTTGAAGTCCATTCAACCAAGCAATTCCTTGTTTATGGATTTGCAATCCCTTGCTTGTAACTTTATAGATTGCCTTTCTTGCATCTCAAAACACTTTTGTAGGAGTTTGTAAATGTCTCTGTGTACTATGCTGTCATTCTGTTCGTTAAAAGCAAATTTCAAAAGAGAAATCATGTGTTTTATATTGCTTTTGACACCCTGGTGAGTTGAAGGGCGATAGAAAAAACAATTTTGATTTTTCTTTTTATTTTTGTTATTATTATTTATTCCCTATGGATCAAGGCGGGGAACAACACATTAACACATAAACATAACATTGGTCAAAACCACATATCAATTAAAAACATATATCAATTTAAAAGAACAAGTAAACCCAAGAAATTTTAAAATAGTCAACTCACAATTTAAAATTCCTTCACAAGGTCTTTCTCCCAGCTGCAAGCAGCTGGAAGGTGCCTCAGTACAGGTCCATCCCCTGACCCACTGATTGACCATGGATCATGCCTGGGTGCCATGCAGTTTGCATTGTTCAACTGGGTAAAGGAACAGCCTTCACTCTCCAGTACAAATGTGCTGGTGAAGTTTTCTGTTCCTCTTGGATTCTATTTTGACCTATATCTGCAAATCAGAACATCCGTTCTCAAACATATTAATTAAAATGCTTTCTATGTGTAGCTGCTGTTTTGTCCTCTTAGAAATATTATACATTTTCAAATTTCCTGGCAACTATTTTTAAGCAAGTACTAGATTAGTTTGTATAACAGCCAAATATATTTACATTTGTTGCCTCTTTCTCATTCT
This sequence comes from Gambelia wislizenii, assembly GCA_030847615.1. Lineage (NCBI taxonomy): Eukaryota > Metazoa > Chordata > Lepidosauria > Squamata > Crotaphytidae > Gambelia > Gambelia wislizenii. The sequence continues at coordinate 152,261,805 of JAUMIR010000001.1, read as the reverse complement.
TATTATTATCCAATTATATATTTTTCTACAATAAACACAGTACTCTTATTGTAGGGATGCATCACCCATCCCTAGAATAATGACAGAAGCCTACAATGTTCCCATTTTGCAGATGAAAAAACAAGGGTGATGTATTGTAACACCATCGAGACTCAGCAAGTCTTGGCTTTAGATAGGATTTGAAACTGCTTGTCTGTAGAGGTCTACTGATTTCCCAACAAAATCACAATCCCAGTACTTTTACACTAAGGACATTAAATCCATTGATTTCTGTAAAATACACTGTCCTTAGGAGACCTTGTCTTTCTAGACTACAGCTCCCATCATTCCTCATCCAACATGGCCAGTGGCTCTGGGATTCAGAGTAATTAGTCCAAAAGACCTTTTCAAGCTCTGTTAAATAGCACTGTCTAAGAGTATGGAAATAATATTTTGAACTGCATTCCCTAGAATCCCAGGACCACATGCCATGCTGGCTAAGGAATTCTTGGAACTGTAGTCCAAAAAAGTAACTTCTAAAAGCTTTCCTGATGACAAGCCACTATATATTCCTCCTCTTCATTGCAGTCCTCCAAAATTGGACCCAGAAAGCTTCTTTGTAAGGTAAAAATAGTTTTTACCTCATGAATAATTTATGAATTATTATGGTTATAATGTTGATAATATTCTGCCATCGTGGGTTACCAAAAGATATTACATTATGCTGAGCATTCATAGTCAAACAGGCAGACTCTATTAATGTTGCCTGCTGCCAATATAAAACAGTCTCTGAAGAACCAGAGATAAATGAGTACATCAGTTCATATTGGTTTACCACTACATCTGGGCCACCTTCATTCTGAAAATATGCAGGGTTATTTGCTTCACATTTCATAATTAGGCTAGTGCATAGTTCCTATTACAGCTCATGTTGGGGAAAATGATTTTTTCCCTTTCCCTTGACAAGGTTTTAAATGCTTTATGCCCTTTTCAGTGCTGAAGCAAGTAAGAAATTTGGGCTAATTTTTCATCTGCAGAGAGATTAAATATCCCACTGATTGTCACTTCATCTGTACAGGCAGTAGGCACACACATTGCTTGATTGGACTGGAGGACAAGTAAATCTATTTTCCTAATTTAAGCCAATTTTGGGATGGAAAATGAATTTGTGTGCTATCAAGGCTGAGGTTATGTGAGAAAGCAACAGGGAAACAAATACAAAATAAAACAAAGCATGTTTACGGATAGAAAGAGAAAATGCCCCTGTCAACTAGATATAATGAAGAATTGTGTATAAGGAAGAGCAGGAACATTAACACACAAAGGGGGAAAGGGGAGAAAGATAAGTGAAAATGGGGAAAAAATACTGGGTATGTTGAGAATAAAGACATGGGGCATGATTCATCCTGATAGTTTAACTCCATGCTGTAAGAAATTATGGCGTATTCCTATCTGCTCTGTCAGCTGAGCATGTGCACATATGTGCAATATCACACACACACTCTTACCTGAGAGTTATTAAATTGCTATAGATTCATCCACAAATGGCACAAAGGAGTGCTTGGTTGGTTGGTTATACCATCACAGTGCAGTCATTTGAATAATCAAAGAGAGTGGGCATATTTGGCTGTCACAATAAACCGTAATTCCTTAGAATCCTGGCTGGTTGTGAATAAGGCAGCATACTGATTCTTCCTGATGTAAACTGGAATAAATATACATCCCCTGCAAGACTTGTACCTGCGATAGAGACCTAATTCCTGTGTTGATTCATCTTCTAATTATGAGACAGCACAGAGATTTTGGGGCTAACCAAAACTGTTATATCATTACAGAATGCTGTTTTCTTGTTTAATAGAATAGTAATTGTACTGGATGGAATATTTATATCAGTCAGTGTGTCATTTTGTGTTCCTTCTCTCCCCACCATCCCTCTGTCTCTTGTATGTGGAGCCATACAAACAGAAAGGCAGTGGATTTATGTGGAAGCATTTTACATAAAATGCCGAGAATGTGATGTCCCCCTTCCCAATTATGTAGTCTGACACTGGAAGTGAGACCTCTTGTAGGGGCTCAGGAAATCTATGTTGAGAAATCTTCTCTTGACTGAGGTCACAAGAATGGTGAGATTATTCGCAGTGTTCATGCAATGTAACTCCTGTTTCAGTAGGGTTCTGCATCTGTTTCAGATTTTAGTCTAAAGGAACTATGATGTTGTTGTTGTGTGCCTTCAAGTCGGTTCTGACTTATGGTGACCCTAAGGCAAACCTTTCGCAGGGGTTTCTTGGCAAGATTTGTTTCAAGGAGGTTTGACTTTGCCTTCCTCTGAGGCTGAGAGAGTATGATTTGCACAAGGTCACCCAGTGGATTTTCTGGCTGAATGGGGATTTGAACCCTGGTATGCAGAGTTGTAGTCCAACGTTCAAATCACAACACTGTGCTGGCTCTCTTGGAACCATTCAAGGTGCTAAATCTATTTTGGCAATAGGTCCGGCAACTTCGATAATTCCTTTAAAGCTCAGATTAAAACCTTGGATGCCATCAATTGCCATTTTCATTCTGTTAGTTTAACAATATATCAAAACCCAGGACTAATTTCTCCCTTTACCCCAACAAATCAGAAAAATAATCCATGTCTTATTGTTAGTTTAGTACTGGCTTGTCAGGGAAGAGACAAGCCAACATTTCAGATTCAGATATTACAATAAACATAACCTGGATGGAATTTATGTGGTTTGTCCAGTCTCTTCCTCTTGCAGCATTTTGCTTATAAATGATAAATCATGGTTCCCTGAATAATCCTACCTTATTGTGACTTGAGGACCAGGCCACTGAAATCCTGCTGATGACTATTATGTCAGATCAAGCTAAAATGGGTTGAGATGTGTGTGTGTATTCATGATTGGTGTACAAAGCCAGTTTTAGGAATTTCCAGCACCTTACACTGAAATGTGTAGTGCTCAACTAAGTTGCTGGGATCAAAAACTTTCAGTGGAACTTCTTTTATTTGGGTTTATGGTTCCAGTCTGTCTATGGTAGCAGAAATGTTTCACGTAAGGGGAAAAAATCCCAAAGAAGAAAAAAGTCACATTTTGTCAGGTTGCCAGAGATAACCATGTGAATCAACACAGCCTAATGTGCTAGAAATAAACTGCAGCAGTGTAATATATCAACCTTGAAACAGCACAGGAGGAAATTGATGCATCTTGCCCTAATGAAATACACATTTAGACTATCCATTTTGTTAATTAGTCAAGTACACCAGATCTGATTATTAAATTTATCTTTAATATGCTTGATTTACGCTTCACAACATGGGGGTATAACAAAGATAATGCTCCATAGATAGAAAGATAGATAGATAGATAGATAGGAGAAAGAAAGAAAGAAAGAAAGAAAGAAAGAAAGATGGAAGGAGGAAGGAATTAAAAAAAAACACCCTTAAAGAAATTGTGGGTTTGTTTAAAAAAAAAGATTTCCTGGAAGTATGTTCTTGTTGGCATATAGGCTTCTTATATTTTGTATGTAGAATTATGTGAATTTAAGAATGTGTCCCCCCTCTCTCACAGGCACACACACACACACACACAAAACCAAAACACACACATACATACACCAAGGTTGTAGCTACAGTGTGTGTGTGTGTGTGTGTGTGCAGAATGAGGACCTTTCCCCCAAATAAGAAATCTCCCCCCCCCATTAATTTTACTTCTGTTCTCAAATTTTTAACAGTGTAAAGAGTACGACACTGAAAATTGTTCACACCTAGAACTTTTATATTTGCTCTGTCCACATTGTCTTGGTAACTGTGCCTCGCCCTTTTCTTTGGATGCTTAAACTGTTTCTACACGCTTAATTGACATTTTACTTTATTGCAATGTTAGAAACATGGAGACTGAAGGAAAATTTTGGTTTTAAAGGCAGAATTCTTTTTTACATATAGATTGTGTGAAACGGAGGCAAGGAAAGAGTAACCTCACATATGTATAGTAAGAATAGCCTCCTTAAGATTTGCTTCAGGAAATGTTCTAAATGTATTGTTAAAAATGAAGCTTTCTTTTATTTTCTTTTAGGAAACAAGAGAAGAGAGGTAGGATACAAGTCATAGACAATATTTAACCCAGAAGTAGAGGCTCTCCAGATGTTTTGGCCTACAACTGCCATAAGCCATAGGTAACAACAGGCAAAAGTGAAGTGTTGTGGAAGCTGAAGCCCAAAAATATGGAGGATAACAGTTGCCCAGTGATGACTTTATTTTTTTGTGCATTGCATTTCTCTATTCATTGTCAACTGCTTCACAAGAAGTTGTTGTTTATGTTTTAAATGCTCTTAGGGTCTCACCATGTGTGAGCACTCCACACATGAGCTCTAATATCTCTATTTGGTTTGTGTGTGTAGGATATAATGCCTAAAATATGTCATTTTGTGACTCTTACATTTATAGTAACAGTTGTTAAAACTAATTAAAACCTGAACCACCCACCAATATTCAGAATGTTTTCTGGTTATTTTAAAGGCTGAGGTTGTAAATTTGGTTCCCAGTATTCCTCCTTGACTAATTTCATCATGTTTTCAAATTGCACATGATATACATTCAGACACAAGTGACGGCATCTTACTGAAGAGGTTATTTCAAAGGAGAGAAACACCAAAGTGTAGAGTTGATGGGGGTGGGGAAGAGAAATAGATTCTGAAAGCATATCTGTTTTCAGGTATTTTTCTATTCATTTTTTTTTCAGACTACCTTTTCGAAGGTCAACAGATTCCTACAGCTTCTTTTAAGCAACAAAATAAGCAGTCACTGTATGCTGGAGATAATAGTCTGAAAACAGACCACATCTCAACAAAGATCATGGCTCAAGTTTAATTTTTAGTTATCCCAGGCAGAAATAAAACTCATGTGAACCAGGGGAGGGCAACAGGGGCCTCTAGACCTTTTGTAATGCAACTTCCATCATCCACTGGCTGATGGATCTGCTGGCTAGGACTGAGGGGAGTTTCAGTTCAACAATATCTAGAAATCCACACAATTCCACCACGATGTAAAAAAAAATGACAAGACTGGATGGTGATGCGATCTTGTGGATCCAATTATGTGGACCGTGGAAGAGCATCCCTCTCTGAGAATGGAGGGAGATTAAACTCCTAACTGTACCCAGAGTACAATCCGCACACAGTACCTATGTGAAGTTGGAACACCGACATCAGGGAGAAAACAAAAGGAGACATGCTATCTAATGCTGTATACCCACAGGATTCAGAGTACTTCCATTCCCACAACCCCACTCTTCCAGAATATGGGGGTGGACAGTTTGATTCCTTTTAATTACAAGCAACCATAGCAAACAATTTCTTTAAAACAAAAAGCCATTAAAAGCGGGGAGGGCAATGTCAGGAAATGACATGGATGTGACCACAAGATAGAGCTGTAAGCTTAGTAATGAAAGTAGTTAAGCTCCAGTGGCAGGTGTGTGTGTGAGTTAGCACTTGAGAGTATGCACACCTGAGATGCCTGATGTAACAGGCATTGTTTAACTGCCTATAAAAAGGAGATGGGAATTATCTCCTGTGTGGATTTGTTGTGGATGGTGGTTGGCAAAGCAGTTTGTTGGTTTGAGAGAGATTTATGAGTATTAGAGACGGCTGTCCTATACTCTGTATATATATTGTAAATATACTGCAAACAAAGATTAAAAGTCTCAAGTTGAGTGAAGGCTGGCCTTGTTGCTGTCTTTATTTGGCAAGCAGAGCTCAAGGCAGTGTGCTGGGGTGAAGGAATTTTTCCTTCTCAGCCTGAAGTCTATTGCAGAAGTCTGTCCAGAAACCTTCTCCTTGGCTTCCTGTCAACGTGGAACAACTCTGCAGGTGGTCGTGGTGGACACAGCGCGTCTTTCTATGCCCCAACAAGGGTTATGGGCCCAATGTCCATGGGGACAATGCTTGAGAAGCTATGGGAGATATAGTTCTGCAATTGGTGAGCTGTTTTGTGTTCCTGGAGGGCTGAAGAGAAAAGTCCTGGAAAGGAGTGAGTTAAGTTTGTCTACTCACAGACTCTGCTCTTATCTGTTTGCTTTGGGAAGCTAATTGTTTTTGGCAGCCTGCCAGGACTGTTATCAGTGTGTTTGTTTGCATCTGTTTATGTTGCAGACTCAGTGCAAACATGGAAACAGCAGTCAGGTTTGAAAAGCTCTCTGAGAAGAACTATCCTTCCTGGAAAATTTACATGCAGGCTTTGCTAATTAAACTGGACTTATGGGACTTTGTAAAGAAACAACCTGACCCTACTAAGGAGGATGAATTAATAGGTGATGAGAAAGCTAGAGCTTCCATTATTCTAGCTGTAGAACCAAATCAGCTGAATAATATCAGAGATAAAAGGTCAGCATTTGAAGTTTGGAAAGCTCTTGAGAATGTAAACCAACCAGTGGGAGCCATGACAAAAATGCTGTGCAGCAGAAAACTGTACTGTTGTAAACAGCAGGAAAGTGAATCTGTGTTTGTGCATTTAAAAAGGATGCAGGATAATTTCGCAGAGTACAGCGAGTGTGGCATCCACATAGAAGAAACCCAAAAAGCTTTTATACTCCTGAGTAGTCTAAACAGTAAATGGGAGTTTCTAATATACAATCTCCAAGGAGTAGCTGAAGCTGATTTAAATGTCGACCTCATGGCATCCAGAATATTGGAAGAGGCACAGAGGAGAGACTCAGAGGAGAGCTTCAAGGGAGTGACCAGCTGGAGGAGACAACCAACCAACCAATCCACGTCCTTGTCTGAGGAAGGGAGTGCCGCTGTCTGCAGAACACGGAGATGTTTTTCCTGTAGAGAGACCGGACATTTGATAAAGAACTGTCCTAAGGTTTCTGCAGCAAAGAAAGGACAGAACTCACAAAGAAAAAGAAAAGACAAGCCCCAAGATGGGAGGGGGTTTGCTACTACTGTAGAGGGAGTTGTAAATGAGAAAAAGGACCAGTCTGTCTGGATTTTGGACAGTGGGTGTTCTCACCATATGATCCCTGATAGGGAAAAACTACAGAGCCCAAAGCCAGCATCAGTGGACACTGTGGTATTTGCAGATGGTGAATCTGGCAGTGTAGAGATTCAAGGGTCTGCATTAATCCCTGGTTTAAACAAGGTATTTCATAATGTACTGTGTACACCAAAACTATAAAATAGCCGTGTAAGTGTGGCATCCCTAACCAGTGATGGATATGAAATCCTTTTCAAAGGAGATGAGGGGATTGTGTCCAAGGAGGGAGTAGTATGTGCTAAAGCTATAAAGAAAAATCACATTTATTGAATGGTAGCACAGGTGCAGTGTGGGAATGTAAGAATCATAGAATTGCAGAGTTGGAAGAGACCACGAGGGCCATCCAGTCCAACCCCCCTGCCATGCAGGAAATCTTGATCAAAGCATCCCCGACAGATGGCCATCCAGCCTCTGTTTAAAGACCTCCAAGGAAGGAGACTCCACCACGCTCCGAGGGAGTGTGTTCCACTGCCGAACAGCTTTTACTGTCAAAAAGTTCCTCCTCATGTTGAGGTGGAATCTCTGTTCCTGGAGTTTGCACCCATTGCTCCGTGTTCCAGTCTCTGGAGCAGCAGAAAACAAGCTTGCTCCATCGTCAGCGTGACATCCCTTCAAATACTTAAACAGGGCTATCATATCGCCACTGCAATATGATGGGTGTGCTCATTACCTTCATAGAGTTATGGGCCATATAAGCTTCAAAGGTTTGAGAAACTGAGAGAAGGTTTGCCCAGAGTTCAAGATAGAGAACTGTAAAAGTTAGCTGGACTGTGCTATTTGCAAAAAGGTAAAGGTCAAGGCTTACCCTGTGGCGATGGTGAGCAAATGCATAACCCAGAGGCCTTTTCAGGTTGTACATGAGGATTTATCAGGGCCGCATCAAGTAAAGAGTATAGGGGGTAGCAGGTTTACCCTATTGATAGTAGATAGGCATACCAGATTTACCTATGTGGCAATGCTCAAAACCTAAAGTGAGGCTGATGATATGATCAAAAAATGGGTCAATTCTGTTGAAAGGCAGCTTCCCTACAAGGTTGGCACTATTGCAACTGAGAGAGGTGGGGAATTCTTAAGTAGTAATTTGCAGCAGTGGTTTGGGGGAAAAGGGATCCAACATAAAACTACAAATCCCGGATGTCCAGCTGAGGATAGTTTGGCTGAACGTAGGATTGGGATGATTAACGAAATAAGGGATTGTATGTTAGAGGATTCTGGAGCGCCAGCTAATTTGTGGGGAGAAGCAACAAAAACCACTTGTCATATTGTAAATAGGTCATGGTGCAGTGCAATAAACCAAACACCATATTACTTATTGTATGGAAGAGCACCAAACCTAAAGTACTTAAGAGTGTTTGGACAATTTGCATCAGTGTACATTCCTCCTCAGTTCAGGAAAAAGAATCAGCCCATAAACCAAAAGTTGCATTTTGTGGGCTATGAGGGGAATAAATATAGGTTCCTGATGGATGGGAACAGGATTTTGTATTCAAGGAGTGCTAATTTTGAAATCCATGCTGGGTGGGAGAAAATTCATTCTAATCAAGATGTCTTTATAAAGCTTAAAAATATTGTTGTAAACAAAAACACTGGAAATGGAGGGGCGATAGCATCCAGAGATGTGAGTGATGAACACACAAGCACTTCTGAAGACACACAAACACCAAATCAAGAGCCAACACAGAGCCAGTCTATTCAGAGTAGTAGTAGTGACACTGAGGATGAGTATGGTAGAACCAGAGTCATTATTCCACGGAAGACTCAACGAGTCAGGAGACCACCAGAAAGGTTTGTGGTGCAAGAGGCACAAGCTTGCACTGTTGTGGCAGAGGAGCCTGATGACTATACGGATATGCTCAGGTATCCAGTAACAGAGCAGGAGAAGTGGAATATGGCTATGGATCAGGAGTTCAGTGCATTGGTGGATAGGAAAGTATTTGAGATGGTTGATAGACCTGGAGAGCAGAAAGTAGTTGGCTGTAGATGGGTCTACAGGAAGAAGGACATACCTGATGGGATTGTGAAATATAAGGCTAGAATAGTAGCAAAAGGTTACTCACAGAGATAGTTTGAGAATTATCAAAAGACATTCTCACCGACAGCCAAGGCAGAGAGTCTCAGGATGGTGCTTGCTGTGGCTGCCAAAAAGAAGTTAGTGGTTCATCATTTCGACTTCGAGACAGCATATCTCAATACCAATTTAGATGAAATTGTATTCATGGAACAACCTCCTGGATATGAGTTTGGAGGCAGTAACAAAGTTTATAGGCTGAGGAAAGCATTATATGGACTTAAGCAAAGTGCCAGATGCTGGAATCGGTGTATACACGAGGAATTAGTGAGACTGGGTTATCGGCGAAGTGTGACCGATGCATGTGTATACACAAAAGTAAATATAATTCTGTTAATTTATGTTGATGACCTATGTGTAGCTGCAAGGGACGAAGAAGAGATCAGACTGGTGCAGAATGAATTAGCACATAAGTTCAAACTTAAGGATCTTGGTCATCTAAAATGCTACCTGGGAATAGAAGTAGAGAGAGAACAGAGTGGTGGTTTCAGGTTGTGCCAAAGGAGAAAAATAGATAAATTTGTAGAAAAGTCTGGTTTAGGTGAAGCTAAAGTCGTAGGAAGCCCAATGACGCCTGATTACCAAAATCTGGAATCAGAGAAGATGTTTGAATGGCCGGATATATATCATTCAGTAATTGGGAGTTTGTTGTTTTTGGCCAACAACTCGAGACCAGACATTAGCTTTGCAGTGGGGTTGCTCAGCAGAAGAGCTGCAAATCCCAGACAAGTAGACTGGTCAGCATTGAAGCGAGTTGTGCGATATTTGAAGGGCACAAGAGATAGATGCTTAATGGTAACAGGAGGAACATCAGAACTAGAAGGTTTTGCTGACAGTTCATATGCATCAGAAACAGCTGACAGAAGATCAGTAACTGGTTTTTATGGTCAGCTGTGCTGATAGCCTGGTTATTTGGAGGTCCAGAAAACAAGGATGTATCGCACTAAGTACTACAGAGGCAGAGTTTGTTGCGTTGTCAGAGCTAGCAAATGAAATCCAGTGGGCTAGACAATTGTTAAAAGATCTAGGAGAAGGATGTAGTGGAGCAACAGTGGTAAACGAAGACTCACAAGCATACATTGGCATGGCAGAGTCAGAAAATCTAAAATGTAGAACAAAGTAATCGCAGTAAGATACCAAAACGTGAGAGAACATGTACAAAGTGGGACACTGAGGTTACAATATGTTGGCACAGAGGACAATGTAGCAGACATTCTCACGAAACCTTTATCTGTAGAACGGCACACGAAATTGACTAACAGGTTAGGTATCAGTGAATAAGGTGACCGTATATAAAAGGATAGGTATAAATGGCACATGGGACACACCACATGCATTCATTTGGAGGAGAATGTCAGGAAATGACATGGATGTGACCACAAGATGGAGCTGTAAGCTTAGTAATGAAAGTAGTTAAGCTCTAGTGGCAGGTGTGTGTGTGAGTTAGCACTTGAGAGTATGCACATCTGAGATGCCTGATGTAACAGGCATTGTTTAACTGTCTATAAGAAGGAGATGGGAATTATCTCCAGTGTGGGTTTGTTGTGGATGGTGATTGGCGAAGCAGTTTGTAGGTTTTGAGAGAGATTTATGAGTATTAGAGATGGCTGTCCTATACTCTGTATATATATTGTAAACATACAGTCGTCCCTTCACATTTGCGGGGGTTAGGTTCCCCAGATGCCCGCAAATGTGAACATTCCACGAATAATGACTGCCCTCCCCCTCCCCCGCCAAAGTGACAATGGGGCCTCAGGTGGCCCCATAGTCGCTTTCCCCCACCTCCCCACTCCCTTCCAATGCCTTCACGGGGCCTCCGGGGACCCTCCCGAAGCCCCATGGATGCCTCCCCAGCCCTCTCCCTCCCTCCCAAAGCCTTCATGGGGCCTCCGGAGAGTCTCCGGAGGCCCCGTGGAGGCTCCCCAGGCCTTCATGAAGGTCTCCCCAGGCCTCCCCCCTCCCACCCTGGGCCTTCCCCCTCCCACCCCAGCCCTTAGAAGGCTCCGTGTAAGCCTCCCCAGGCCTTCCTCTCCCACCCCTGGCCTTCACGTGGCCTCCAGGATGCCCCTTGTCACGGTTTTTGGAGGGCCGGGGGGCCTCCCAAAACCACGAATAATCAAAACCACGAATGCTAAGTTCGCGAATGTGGGGGGGGCAACTGTACTGAAAACAAAGATTAAAGCCCTCAAGTTGAGTGAAGGCTGGCGTTGTTGCTGTCTTTATTTGGCAAGCCAGAGCTCAAGGCAGTGTGCTGGGATGAAGGAATTTTTCCTTCTCAGCCTGAAGTCTTTTGCAGAAGTCTCTCCAGAAACCTTCTCCTTGGCGTCCTGTCGACGTGGAACAACTCTGCAGGTGGTCGTAGTGGACACAGTGCGTCTTTCTACGCCCCAACAGGAAACACCCACACCTTTTGCCTTGATGACAAGGTGGTTCATTCACCTCAGTTTCTCCAATAGGATTTTTCTGCCCATTATTTTAGGTTGGTGGAGTGCAAAATTTCAATGGGCCCCTGAATTTTATTTATGCATTCTAAATACTGTCTTTAAATAATTATGTTCGCCATGAAGACAGTCACTTTCCTATCTGGGAAGCATGCTGTTCAACTTCTGAATCATCCCAATCTATCCAATTCCACCAGTTTCTCCTTTCCAGATTCATTGCCTATACCATATATTCTGGTGTATAAGATGACCGTTGAGCCCCTCCAAAATAGCCTCCAAAATCGGGGGTTGTCTTATACGTCGAAAACACTTTGCTTCACCTGCCGTCTGTTCTCCTGCCTCTTTGCTCCCTTTGCAAACGGAGCGAAGAGGCAGGAGATCGGGTGGGGGGTGAGGCAAAGTGTTTACCAGTTCATTCTCCCCCTCCTCTGCCTTCTCCCCCTTTGGGGGGAAACTGAAGACAGGGTAGGGGGTGAATGTTGTGGTTTGCCACAGCCACTTCTTGATCTCCTGTGTGTTCGTTCCCCAAAGGGAACAAACAAACAGGAAATCCAGCGGCAGCCAAAGCATACTGGGTACGTTCGCCCCTTTCTTCCACCTTCCTGGAAGGTGGAAGAAAGGGGTGAATCTTGTGCTTTGCAATAGCTGCCCCCACTTTCCCCATCTTTATTCCCTTCCAAAGAGAATGAAGACGGAGGGAGGGGGGATGAGGCAAACTGGGTATTTTCGCCCCTTTCTTCCACCTTCCTGGACAGTAGAAGAAATGGATGAATCCCACGGTCTGTCTTCATTCCTTGAGCCACCTTCTACCCTCCCCAACACCAGGTTCAGGTCCCCATCATGGCCTCAGGAAGGGGGTGGGCTGGCTGGAAAGCCCCCCCTCAAGCCACCCTTTCACCCTCCCCGAAGCCACAATCGGGCTCCCCATCACAGCCTCGAGGAGTGGGTGGGCTGGCTGGAAAGCCCCCCTCAAACCACCCTTCCACCCTCCCCGAAGCTGGGATCAGGCTCCCCATCATGGCCTCGGGGAGGGGGTGGGCCAGCTGGAAAGCCCCCCCTCAAGCCACCCTTACATTTCCCCCTCTCCTCCACCTTCCATATCTTTAGGAAGGGTGGATGGGTGGTGGCTCAAGGGGGGAGGCTTTACAGCCAGCACCCACCCTTCCCAAAGCCACGATTTGGGTTTCTATCATGGCTTTGGGAAGGGTGGGTGAGTGGTGGCTGATGAGGGGAGTTTGGGATATACAGTTGTCCCTCCACATTCACAGATTTGGCATTCACCGATTTAAGTATTCACAACTTGAAAATATTGTTTAAAAAATAATAATCCAAAAAGCAAACCTTGATTTTGCCATCTTATATAAGGGACACCATTTTGCTATGCCATTGCTTATAATGGGACTTGAGTATTCATAAATTTGGGTATTCACGGGGGTCTTGGAACCAACCCCCAGTGAATGTGAAGGGACAACTATACTCACCATATAAGAGAAGGAGGGGTCGTCTTACATGGCAAGTATATCCCAAACTCTATATTTTAACTTAAAAATGGGGGGGGTCATCTTATAAGCCCAGTCGTCTTATACGCCGGAATATATGGTACTTTTTAGAAGAGGTATCCAGTACCACATTGCACAATGCCTTTTCCTCAGCTGTGAAAAGGCAGGTATAGTGCCATCTGAAGCTCCACAGTGCCCAAATGACCAATGATTGTCCCTGGGCCCTAGGAGAGTTCCATCACACCATTGTTCTCCATCCTGGATTTCCTGTCTCCTTCCTGCCTGAAAAGCAAAACTGTGCTGGTGGAGCTTTACAGTCCACCAGTGTTAAAAAGGATCTTAGTTGTCTAGATCTGGAATGTTCACCATTCATAATTCCCCTGCATCATCAAAGTCTTAGAGGACAGGAAGCTAGATAATGATCCTATTGTGTCCCTTGAAAAGAAAGGAAAGGGGAAAAGAAAAGAATGGAGACTCCTGATTCTTCCCAGGTAGAACTAATCAAGTGCCACTTAATGACTAAGCTATATACTGAGAATATTCAGATAGCTTCACTGCTTACTACCAGTCACTCTTTGTTACACAACCATTACCATTCTGTTCCATTTTTAAAGGGGATTTTTGAGAAAAACAGTACATTTTGTTGGCAGCCAGACTGGAACAATGCAACCCATGTGAAAAAATTAAAAATGTATTAAGAGTGTTTCATCATCATTATTAAGCATAATGCAATTTGTGTTAAGAACTCAGGAGAGGGGGAAAAACTAAAGGAGAAGAAGGAGAAAGAGAAGAAAGAAAGAAAGAAAGAAAGAAAGAAAGAAAGAAAGAAAGAAAGAAAAGGAGAAGCAGCACCCTTTGCTCAGAACCCATGATTTCCATTTGAAAAGACAAAAAATTGAAACCAGTATACTACAGCTAGAGCCAGGGGAGGAAAGGAGTGGAAGAAAAGAAAGGCAATGAATATAGTCTGTATCATTTCTTGTAGGTACTTGATTTTGACTCTGTTCTAGCAAGTCACTAAAGGTAAATGGGTCAGTTGATAGATAAAATAGGAACCTATAAGGAAATTTGATTCAATCAGGTGTATGTCCACATGCTCAAAGTGACACAGGAGATTTTCACACGGGCTATATATCCCATGGCAGGAACAGAACAGGGTCGGGAAAGGTTTTCCCTTTCGGACGACATTGACCCTGTTCTGTCCTGCATCCATCCTATTCCCGTGACTGTTCCAGAACAATGTAATCATGATTTTTCATCATGAATAGACCTCCTGTTCTGTCACTATCACGCAATCATGGGTGTGCGAACAGGAGCCCCGTTCCTGTTCCGAAATGACAGCCGTGGAGGGGAGGTCCGGTCTGAGCACTTCCTGGTACGATCTGGACATCCAGGTAAGTGGCACCCTTTATTTTACCCTCCCTGTTTTGATTATGTGATTTAAAGAGTGTTTTTGTGCTTGGTGAACTGATTTTATGTTTGGGGAGTTTTATTTTTTAAATTTAGCATCCGGTGTTATCACGTGATAACGTGATAACATTTCAGACGGCCGGTCGTAAAAGCAGCCTTAGGACAGCTGCTCCCTTGGAGGGGGAGCCCGTTCCTGCTGTGGAATTAAGGTGAGTGTGTGAAAGATTTATGTTATTCCATGGCAGGAACTGGAGAGGAGGTAGCGGGGCAGTAACGGGGCATTTTGGCCCCGTGTGAAAATCTCCACAGAGTGAGCTACCCCCCCCACTTCATTTTCAGTATTTACTGTGGCAGTGGAAAGCAGGTGAGTGTTATCAAGTCAATTGACATTTCAGGTAAAATGGAAGCGATCAGGGAAGGTAGTTAATGCAGTTGTGACCACAATCCCATGCTCATAAACAGTAGGGAAAAAATAGCTGATGTTTGAATGCACACAATTGCTTAGGCACATGGATTAGAAAAATCCCACGAGGAAAGGGAAAGCTACAGCAAAAACAAATTCTGAGTGTGTGACATGCTTTATAAATTCTGATCCAGTTTCCCTGATCCATTTGTCTACATAACATAGCACTTCTCACAAAATAATTCTCTACCTGTGTGCCTGATAGGAAATGAAACTCTTTTGAATCTTTTAAAAATTAAAATTAGAAGACCTTAAATGGGACTCTTAGTGGTTCTGTGCTAAGCCAATGCAGCATCCAGTAATGCAAGTCAGAGATGCTACACTGTCATGGAACTACTACTGTATATAAATTATTATGGAACTAGAAATACATTAACCAATGTGTGTGTGTATGTGTGTGTGCATGCGTGCATACTTGTTTAAACACAACAGTGCATTTTATCTTTTGTTCTATTTGGAGAAAAGTGGAGATCAAGCAAAAGGTTTCCTTTGGTTCTTTCACCTCCATCATTATTCTTTAAGTATAAGACTTCAAAGAATTGAAATATCTCTGCACATCAATTAAGTGTACGTAGGATAAAGCTACATGGGCTGCTGATTCTCACATGGCACCGGCAAACTGTCCCTTTGTCCTTGTTCAGTTTCTGCAGCCTGAAGCTATTTATCTCTGTCACACCCCTGCAACTTCCAGAGTCCCAGTTAGGGCCATGTTGCTGTGCTAAATGGATGCACTATAGGATATTGCCTACTGTGAGGTTGACAAGGCTGCCCTTTAGGCAAGGTGAGAGAGGTTGTTACAGTCACCTCTGAGAGACAGATGGGATTATAAATCTAATTCTTAAGAAGGCACAAAGTATTTGAGACACAGCATGCTGTGATGTAAGACCCTCTTGGGTCCTGAGTACACAATGTAGGATTTTTCAGAGTGTGACACAGTATATGCATTGTCAATAGTCCTAGAGGTAGTTCAGACTGATTTTTTTTTAATCACATTGCAGAATGCATTGATACAGAGGACCAATCCAGAAATTTTTTGTAAGTAGGCACAGGGGAATCTATTATTTCCAAAGCATCAACATACCGTACTGGGAAATGAAACAAAACAACACAATTAACAAGAAGCAGGGCTAGTCCTACTACTAGGCAGAGCAAGGAAATTGCCTCAGGTGGTAGATGCTAGGGGACATTTGCTGCTATTCCTCAGTGCCATTCTTTGGCTATTCCTCATTGACTCCTGAGGAACAATCTGTCCTATTTCCTATTCTGGTTTGCTGCCATCAAGCGTGTGAAGGGATGGTATTCTATTGACATGATTTCACTGGCAATCCAATCAGCTTTTGTAACTTGAACTGGGGATGTGGGGTATCTTGTCCTTTCCCCTCAGGCAGCAAAATGTCTTGGTCCATCCTAATAAGAAGGTAGATAAATGTGCTTAGGTAGCTGAGATGAACTCAGTTTCCCAGCTTCAGAGGCAGAAGATAGATATCCTGTCACTTTGCTATCACATCATAGTTTTCTAGCTCTAAAGATGAACATAACACTGTGGTTGGTAAATGGGTACATGGGAGAGTATTACTACAGTGTTCCTTCAGGAATATCAGGTCCTTTGTACAGCTGATACAATTATAGGCCTTTGATACTTAAAATAGACATTGCTGCTGTTAGTTATTTTCTTGGATTCCTTTTTCTTAAGAAGACTCAACACTATGGAGATTTTCAGACAGCCTCTTGCCATTCAAGCAGCCTCCACAGCAGTAACGAGGCTGCTGGTGGCAAGGGGTCCATTTTGGACGACGCCGTTTCTCTCTCAGCGTCGTCCATGACTGTTGCAGCTAGCATTGGAGGCGGCCGCGCTGTTTTTCACTCATGTAAGTTGTCCGTGAGTAAAAAACAGCGCGGCCGCCTCCAATGCTAGCTGCCAACTGTCACGGATGATGCCGAGAGAGAAACGGCGTCATCCAAAATGGACCTGTTGCCGCGCAGCAGCCTCGTTACTGCTCCGGAGGCTGCTTGCACAGCAAGAGGCTAAAAGAGGTGTCTGAAAATCTCCTATGTTGAAATGCACACAAGCTAAACAAAATAAATGTATATAATATAAAACAACACTTCTCCATGAAGAATAAATTATAGAGATAATGAATTGGCCAAAGACACTTATTTAAAGATCAGCCAGTTGTATCTCATCAAATGTCTGGAAATAGAGAAATGTCATCAAAAGGAGGATAACACCAGGGCCAGGCAGGCCTCACTGAGGAGAATATTCCACAGACAGGGAGCACAACTAGAAAGGCTCTCACCCATGTCCTCAGTCTTGAATCCTCTGTAACAGGCATCACTCTGAGGAATGTGCTTTATTAACAGTCAGAACCAGTGTGATGTAATGGTTTGGGTTTTGGACCATGACTCTGGAGACCGGGATTCAAATCACCACTCGGCCATGAAAAGCCAATGGCTGACCTTGGGCAAGTCACACACTCTCCGCCTCAGAAAACCCCATAATAGGTTTGCCTTAGGATCATCATAAATTGGAAATGATTTGAAGGCACACAAAAACAACAACAACAATCAGTTTCCATAGGCCTATTGAAACAAAAATGTCTTCACAAAATGGGAAAAAAGTGTTGGAAAAACACTTTGGTGGGGGCCTCACTAGGAAGGAAGTTCCAGAGTCTGGAAGCAGTAACTGTGAAGGCAGTCCTCCTGTGTTCTCACCAGATGGATCTGTGGGAAAGTGGGTTGGAGAGAAGGACCTTTCCTGAAGATCTCAAAACCTGGACAGGCTTCTATGGGAGGAAAATCATTCAGATAAGGATCCAAGCTGTGGCATTACTAAGGCTTATGCCACTCCCCCTCATGGTGTCACCTGTTGCAGTTTGGCCTCTCTGCATACCCCTAGTGCCACCACTGGATCCTATAGAGGGCTTTCTAGGCCACAACCAGAACAGAGGTAGCTTCTCACCTTGGAGTACCCAGGACCTTTGTCATATATGCCACCTCTAAACCAGATTTGCATTGCAAATTGTATGAAGCAATATTTCATGAAGAGGTAACCCTGCTAGCGTTACAGCAAAAACAACTGAGTCCTGTGGCACCTTCAAGACTAACACTTTTATTACATTTATGGAATATTAGGCTCATGCTATTATACATTTATTGCCCTTTAAAGTGACATAGGACTCTGTCATTTGTCTGTGAAGATAGTGAGCCTGTCTAGCTAGCCACCATGCCCTCAATGATTGTGACAGCCCAAGGAACACTCACAGGTATCCCAGAAACTGAGGTGTCTAGTATTGATATGAAACCCAAGCAAGGCCACAAACCTAACAATTCCAGATTTTCTCCAAGGAATCTTGGTTTGTGTAGAGACTGCTTTAATGACCCAAACCTTATTTCCTTTGTATTTATCACTTATGCACCACTTTTTGATATACTGAATGTCAGAAGTTAAGCAGGAAACACCACCACGTAACCACACTTCAGATCAGTGGGGGTGGGAGGCTGTATTCCAGGACAGAAAAAAAAATTCTTTTCCAATTACCACATTTCCCACCTCCCATTATCACATTTCCCTCTCTGGTAATAGAAATCCAAGGCCTTTTTTTTTTAAGTGCTCTTTAATTAAACCCAACTCACCTACTTACTACATTTGAATCTTCATTATCTTATAGGGATAGAATGACTATGTATTTTTTTAAAAATGGTCAAAAAAGTTTCTTAACACTCAGGGAAAACCTGTCAAGGAAAATCCTAGACTGCCAATAATCTTCATAGTCTGGGATTTATTCTGCACAAATTTCATACGTGGATTTTCTGGAGAGGTATATTATTTTCTGCATAGAAAATGCTTTCTTCTGCACAGAATGGGGTTCACATCACTGTGAGGTTTGCTGATGAGCAGGAGGAAGCCATTAAAACAGGAAGGCAGAGCTAGAGGCTACGGAAGCCTAGCCAACCTCTGCCTCCTCCTTTCTCTTTGATAATCCTTTCGGTGCAATTGTGCTGCCTTCTTCTGCGATCTGGGCCTGTGGTTGATGTTCTAGCATGCGGGCATTTGACTGTGTATGGGTGAGCACTGCAATGAAGTGGCTGTGACATTTTCTGTGGGAGGTAGAGGGGGAGATTTGATAGTCGGCATGTACCTTGGCACCTGCACATTTAGATATGAAAGGGGATCTGGAACTGCCCCTTTAACTCCTGCAATCTGAGGGGTAGGGAAAGTGACCTCCATTGGGGCTGGCCTGAGGGATAAACCCTCTCTTTAATTCCTGTGAATTGGGGGATGGAAGTTTGAGTTGGCCTTCCTAATGCGGACTGACTGGGAAGCAACCCAGTTTATGGGTTCTTCCTTGGGTTCAGGTGTTTTCGCCCAAAGGAAGTTAGGGAGGAGTTTTTGGTGTTGGCCTCCTGCCCCAACAATTCCCATGTTAGATTGCTCCCCCATTGCAGAGCTCTCAGAAAGGAGATAAATAGCTTATATCTAAATAAAAATGGTCCTTTACAACCCAGCTATATGTGTGTGGTCTCTTTATGGTGTCTGGTCTCCTTTTTCCTACATCTTCTAGCAAAGTGCTGACTTATTCTGTGCAAAATTTGTACATCATTGTATTGAGCAGGAAAAAGCATTTTTCTGCACAGAAAATAATAGCAATAGCACTTCTATTTCTGTTTAGCTATTACTGCTTATCAGTGTCAAAGCACTCCCTAAGTTGTCTACAACATGTTAGCTAATTGCTCCCAAAAAGCTTGGTACTCATTTTACCGACCTACAGAAGGATGGAAGGCTGATTAACCTTGGAAACCTGTGGGATCAAACTTTAAACATTGTGGCTACAGTACTGGTGTTTGACCACTGCACCACCAGGGGTCCCTATTCAGTATTTTTGAATAGAAATATTCTGCTGTTTCCTGTGCAGAAAATACTCTTTTCTGTGCAAAAATACCATGCCCTAGTTTTGGAAATTTTCACAGTTTTCAAAGACTTTACAGTGGGAAGAAATTAGCTAAAATTATTTATTGCTACATTTGTGACTGACATTAGTGAAGAATTACATCCTTATTACCTTAACAACCAAGCCATAGTTTCTCGATGAAAAATAAATTCAAGTCTAAGAGTCACCCATATGTTTTAAAACAAAATACTGACCATGAAGCTAGTTGTATGACGATTGATCTCTTGGAGTAATTCTCTTAAACAGCTCTGTTCTGATCAGCAATATATTCAATCAGAGGAATGCAGGATGGCAACTTGGTTTGTCCCTTCTTCTTTTTAAAAATATTGCTTGCCTTATTTTTATTCTACACACTGGTGGATTATGAAGGCCCAGACATCTTAACAATGCCCGCATATGGCTTCAGCAGAATTTATTATTAGCTATCCATCAAAATGCTTGAAGCTCTCCATTTAAAATTATCCATTTAGCATTCACTGACATTTATGCTCAGCTTTAAAAAGTTTAAATTAGAGTTTTTGAACTCTGAATTGCTAGCTGCCATGGCTAGCACCCATTACCTTCCCAAACTTTAAAACACTTGTTTGCTATATTTAATAGCACTGCATCTCCTTATTAATAGAACTGACTGAAGAGGATTGAGCTCTTAAGCAAGGAAATAAATTGAAGTTAGGGGGAGGAAAAACAGAGGAGCATCAGAGAGAAGAAAAACAGGAAAACAACAAACAAGAAATACCTGCATTTTAAAAAGTAAAATAAAACTATGTGTGGCACATGAGGAAAGTGCAAGAGACTTATTCAGTATAGTCCCAACAAATATTGAAGACTACAGCATGTCCAGGTTTTGGATCTGTAGGGAATTTCAAGTTTTTCTATGTGGCATGGGAGCAAATGCTATGTCATACATTAAGTCACATGGTCCATATAGAATGGTAAGGCACAATGGAAACAAAGGAAGAAACTAGGCCCTGCCGGACTCCCATTTCACATGTGTGGACTTCAAAGCCAATAGGAGTATACTATTTGCCCTTAGACAACTGTAAGAGAAATGTAGAGAGCAGAACAAGGGTCTCTATGTAACATTTGTCAACTTCACCAAAGCCTTCGACACTGTGAGTAGAAAAGATATGTGGGCAGATCCTGGAAAGACTAGGATGTCCCCCCAAATTCCTCAAAATGATTATCTTGCTACACGAGGGCCAGCATGGTCAAGTCAGATATGGCAATGCTCTATCAGAGCCCTTTCTAATAACTAATGGATTGAAGCAAGGTTGTGTTCTTGCGCCAACTTTATTTACAATCTTCTTCAGCATGATGCTCCAAAGGGCTACAGCAGAACTTGAAGAAGACAACGGCATCTATATACGTTACCGTACTGATGGTAGCTTGTTTAACTTAAGCCATCTGAGGGCTCGCACTAAGAATCTAAACTATGTAGTCCATGAGCTGCTCTTCACTGATGATGCGGCCCTTGTTGCCCACACAGAAGCAGATCTGCAGCTCCTAACATCCTGCTTCGCAACAGCTGCAGAGCTGTTTGGGCTAGAAGTCAACCTGAAGAAAACAGAAGTTCTTTACCAGCCTATACCACAGGATGAATACCACCATCCCCACATTGCTGTTGGCAAATCTGTGCTTAAGTCCATTCAGCAGTTCACCTACCTGGGAAGCATCATCTTCTCAGATGCCAAGATTGACAAAGAGATCGATCACAGATTAGCAAAGGCATATAGCACATTTGGAAGACTTTACAAAAGAGTCTGGAGTAATAAACACCTGAGGTGAAGCACAAAAATCAGTGTGTATAGAGCCATTGTACTGTCTATTCTCCTTTATGGATCTGAAACATGGGTCACCTATTGCCACCATTTATGACTCCTCGAATGCTTTCATCAGCGCTGTATATGCACAATCCTAAATATACACTGGACTGACTATGTGTCGAATGTTGCTATCTTTAAGCAAGCAGGGATCACCAGCATTGAGGCCATGATATTGAGAACACAGCTGCACTGGGCAGGGCACGTTTCTAGGATGGAGGACTATCGCCTCCCAAAAATACTACTCTACGGTGAACTCGCCACGGGTCAGCATAAGAGGGGCGGTCCAAAAAAGCGATACAAGGATTCCCTGAAACAACATCTCAGGCTTGGCCAAATTGATCACCAACAATGGTCCACACTGGCCTCACATCAGGAGGCATAGAGACGCACTATCCACAATGCTGCAGCCTTATTTGAGAACTCACACTGAACAAGTCTTGAAGAGAAACGAAAACCCAGAAAGAATCACAAGCCAGAAACATCACCCAAGGAGACCTTCTGCTGTGCTTTCTGAAACTGGACTTGTTTATCTCAGATTGGCCTTTCTAGTCATCAGCACACTTGCAGAAAGCGCGGGATGAGTCCTTCCTGAATCTTCATTTGCGAAGAAAAGCCAGAGAGAGAGAGAGAGAGAGAGACAGACAGACAGACAGACAGACAGACAGACAGACTCTGTTTCACAAGGAAACAGCAACTATGTTGCATTTTCTTGTTATCCAGCATAATTATCACAGTCCTTGGGGTTGGCTGCTATGGTTGGAATTGGAATTTTGCTTAGTGATATGACCATCTAAGCATCCCACTATCACAAGTATATGTTTCAGATCAGCAGGTGATATTTTCAGAATCATAAAATTGGAAGAGGCCAGAAGGGGCATCTAGTGCAACCCCCTGCCCTGCAGGAATATACAATCAAATCATCCCTGACATATAGCCATCCAGCCTCTGTTTAAAATCCTCTATGATTTACAACTTTTTGTTAATGTGCTGTTAATGAATTTTCTTTTTCCTTGATGCCTTCACTGGAAGCAAAATGGACATGCAACCAAGAGAGCTGGTTATACTAGGGGTCTGTGTGAGCTGACTGTTCTCTTCAGGATTGAGTGACTTGAAGTGTCCCTTGGCATTGAGCGCTCTCTGTCTATGGACCTCCTTTGTCATTGGATCTTCTCCTATATCAGATCCACACCCAGCATGCTTGCTTTCTCCCATTATCCCTCTACAGAGGGCATCTAACTTGCCACATTAGTCTTTGTGAACTCCTTGTGGTAACACAATGATAGATGGCCACCATTTTAATTTCTCCACAGTGGTCCCAATGTACCATATGGAGGTAGGGGGGTTAAATAGTGGCTGCTTGGCCACCTAGCAGAATTATTTTAAAAAAATGTTCCAAGAAGGGCACCATCAATGAAACCTGTTGGGGTGGTTATACTTAACAGCTGTCCAAGTATCCTGCATACTAGTCTTCTTGTCTTATCATAATAGAAGGACCTTTTTCTTTGTCTATTACTGAGTTCTTTTTTTAAAATATAATTTTTATTCAGAATTTTTCAAAAAAAACCATACATTAAAACCAAAACATTTCATACATTACCTAATATATTTTCTCTATACATCTTGTTCTTTTACTTCTTGACATTTTTAACTATTCATCCTTTCTCCATTCTCCAACATGTTTACCTTTCATCATTTATCCATTTATCCATTCTTACCCAAACTTACATACATACATACCATGTGACCTCCTTATTTCTTTTCTGACCATATTGCTCAGTTCATGTTACTCTATCCCTTTTATTTAATAATCTCCAATTTCTCTGTTTTCCGTTTTTATTTACATTGACGCTCTATTTATTTAGGTTTTAAATTAAATTATTATCTCCCATTCTCTTCCCCATTTCTCTTTCCATAAAGGTTTCAAAATTTCCCATACTGTCAAGTCTTTTGTTTTTTTTCTCATCTATCAAAATTGTAAGTTTGTCCATATCACACATGTCTTGAAGTTTACCCAACCATTCTTTTATTACTATTACTGAATTCTGTAGCACTTAGAAACAACAAACTGGGCATCAGGGCCTAATCAGGCAGATGAGAACTATACAAATAACTAATTGAGAAAATAAGTGAACTAGATCAAAGGAATAAGGTAAAGAAAGCTTTGCCCCAGCTTATGCTAGAAACAAAGAGATTATGAAAAAACTCAGCTGCCCCCCCCTTATTACTGGGCTATTAGTCATAAGTAGAAATAAATGTGATTTTGCAAAATAACCCATCCCCCTTTCATACACACAGTATTTTAGAAGAAAGACATTAGCAAAATTTATGGCTACTTCCCCCACCACCACAACTTTAACTTTCAGTCACAGGATTGTTAATAGTGTAAAAAACATGTATAAATCAAAAGTGAAGGTAACTTCTGTTTAAATGCCTGGACAAATTGACCCCAACATTTTTTTAAAATTTTTATTTTATTTTATTTTATTTTATTTTATTTTATTTTATTTTATTTTGTTGTTGCTGGGAAACACATCTGTGTAAGGATGGGAGTGGAATCTCACATTCAGGATCTGGGGGTCTCACGTAAGGTGAGACTTTTGGCAAGTCTTCAGCTTTGGTTTCATACCAGTTGTAAGACTTGGCCTAATGGTTAATCCAGCTCTGTTGCCTTTTGATAACCCCACTCACACTATAACTTTCCAGACACTGAAATTTATATGTATAACTTCTGGCACGCTTTGTTTTTCATAAAACAACAGCAAATGACATCATGGAATCAGATTTCATATGCATTAATCGAAGACAGTCTTCTTCTTCCTTCCATTTACATTGACATCTGAAGTTCACACTAATCTAGGACTAGTCACACAACAATTCTTTTTATACAGCTTTTTTTTTTTAAAAAAAAAGCCAGCCACAGTTCTTAAGCTAAAACTTTCTAACTAACTGAAAGTAGGAGCCTAAGCATGCATAATCTAGAGAACCCCTGCAAGGTGGATTTTTTTGTGTTCATCTATGAAAGAATGTGTTGTGCATGCTTAATGAAAAATACATGTTCAGCCATGTTGCTTAACAGGTATTCCTCCAGAGAAGAGAAAAAACGAGACCCAATTTAAACTTTTGTGCATATCCTAAAACTCTGAAGTGGCTGGGATACTGCAAAGGCAATTGGAACCTGAGAGGCAATGGCACGAAGGGGGGGAAATTAGAGATGTGTACAAACAGGATAGAAGAAACAGAGATAAATGTTCCTTGAAAATCTAAAAACTATGTAGAGTTTCTTAGAAATTCTGAAAACTATAAAGAAAAGGAAAATCTAGAGATGCAAGGAACATTTTTTAAAAACCTAGTGCTTATTTAGAATGCAGTCCAATGGCACTTGGGTGGCCATCCGATTGACCATACAATATATTGAACCCTCACTCCAGGGATGGAAGAAGAGAGAGTTCACAAACATACACACACACATTTCAGGGAGAAGATTTGACCTCAGCTCCTCCATCCCAACCATGATGGAAGCCTCTTTGGACAGTAGGTTTCCAAAGTCAGAGAGAGCAGTTGTGTAGGGGCTGTTCAATGGAGCATGAAGGGACACACAGCCCCCCCCCATGTACTTCCCCCCATATACATGCATCCACAAGCACCTGCCAGTCTATGCCAGCCTTTGAGCTGAAACAATGCAGTGGAAATCATACATTGGGAAAAACATAAATCTTACACAAAAAGCTGAGATTTGAGAGATTATCAGATGTGTCCAAAAAGTACCTTACCAGAACACCAGGATGATGTTTCTGTCCCATGAACAAGATCTGGTTTCACATGTCCTCGTCCTCATCACATTCTGCTCCTGTGGCTGCAGCAGTTAGTAAGGCGGTGCTTTTCAATGACAGGGAGCTCCCGTCAATGAAAAGTACCACCTTACCAACTGTTGCAGCCACAGGAGCAGAATGCAATGAGGACAACATCATGTGAAACCAGGTCCCATTTGTGGGACAGAAACATCATCCTGGCATCCTAGTAAGGTACTTTGTGCTGTGTCTGATAATATCCTTGCAGAGAAAGCAGCCCAACTGAGAATTGCCTGTGAAAATAGCTGCAACTATTTTTGATAAGAAATGTGGACTCAGTAAATATATTTGTGAGCATTGCATTTGACCTTGTGAACTTACTTTTTATTCTATTGTCTGATTGTTTATTATTGATTTTTCTTTTGGCTATAACTTGCATTTGGTTGCTTACTAATACAATTGATTGGATGGGAAGGGAAACAAAATAACAATCCTCCTTCAATTCCACCATGCCAGAGTGAACCTGGCATAGCTTTGAATGAGGTAGTCCATCCATCTTTGAATCTCCATCCTAGCAGGAGCATATTTTAAGATTTTTCCATCAAGACACTTCCTAGTTTTGTGTGAAACATACAGAGTTTGAATCCTTACAGGCTGCTGGGATTTTCTGATTTTTAAGTGGAGTGATGTTGGATGTTCAATTCCAAATTAAATTGAAGTGAAAGGTAGATTTCAAGGTGTCCTTTTTTTCCCTAGGAGCTCTCAAATAAGAAGGAATTGATGAAATCTGAACAATTATTATACAAGGAAAGTCTCTTGTAAAAAGGCTTCTTTCAAAAAATTTACAG
This sequence comes from Gambelia wislizenii, assembly GCA_030847615.1. NCBI lineage: Eukaryota > Metazoa > Chordata > Lepidosauria > Squamata > Crotaphytidae > Gambelia > Gambelia wislizenii. The sequence goes on along the minus strand of JAUMIR010000001.1, from coordinate 152,235,507 downwards.
TAACCTAATGGAAACCTTTTCCTTTGCTGGAGAGAAAAAAATGTAAGAGATGGTAGTGAAATGATTTACAGGTATCTCAGAAAAATCGTTGAAGTTAACATTTGTAAAGTAGATCCAAATGCTCATCTGATGAAGCTATTAAAGAACATTTCTTGAAAATTTCACTTCAATGATATTAAATGCCAGCTAAGATTTAAAACAATTGAAAGTACAATGGGAAAGTGCTGGAAGTGTCAAGCAAAAGAATCATGGTGAAGTACTTAAAAATATGGGGGAAATGCTATAATTAAAATGATAAGAGGATACAGACCTCCATTGCTGAATGATCTCCATGGCCACATTGCAAAGAATTGTACATTATTGTACTTACTGATAAAAGTTTATGGAAAGACTAGGTTTTTTAAAAGAAAAAACTCAAGGAATTATTCTACCCTGACTGATACAATCTATCTGTAGAACATCAGGAAGTGGGTTCATGTTGCTTTGGTGGCATGTTTTTGTTACTGTATGCCTTCAAGTTGCTTCAGACTTATGGTGACCCTAACATGGGGTCTTCTTGGCAAGATTTGTTTAGAGGGGGTTTGTTTTTGCCTTCCTCTGAGGTCGAGAGAATGTGACTTGTTCAAGGTCACCCAGTGGGTGTCTCAATATGGGAGGGACAGTTCCAGGCTCCAGCGTGTACCTGCTTAAGGTTAAGCCAACCCAGGTTACAGAATTGTAACATGTGAAGCAGTGATGTGAGACCACACAAATCAACTTTTGGTTAAAGTGAACCAAAAGAACTGCACTTTATTATAAGAATGGAAACACAGTAAATAAATGGAATGTGTATTTTAAAAAACCAATACAACAACATCCATAAACAATCAAAATGCTATCTACCTATGTCTTTATTAAAATTTAACAAATCATAACATTCCATCCACCTCTCACCAAATATGTCATAGCGTTGGGATCAGATATTGGAACCAACAAGTTATAATGTATGTAGTTATCTGTCATTAGTTCCCAGTGGTGTAGTCACCTTCACCCTTTGGGGGTAATGAGGCTATAATGAAATTATAACTCTGGAGATGATCAGATAGGCTAAATATGGCATGACAACGACACCAGGAGATCGTGAAAGGGCTTTCTTTTCAGACAATGTCATCCCTGAGTCGTCATGCTCCTGTGCTCCTTCTATTCCACCATTGCTCCTTTTTATTCATGGGCTAAGCTGTGAATAGATCACCCATCCCATTTCTGTAACGGAACAATAGGTAAGAGAAAAGGTGCCCCATTATGCTGGAGTGATGCCAGCATCAGTGGGAGGTCCATGCCAAACACTTCCAGGTGCAATCAGGACAATGAGGTAAATGACACACTTTTTTGTACCCTCCCTGGGTTACTTGTATTTTTTAAAGTGTGTTTAGGTGCTTGCTGTAACTTTTTGACTCATATTTTTCTTTTAAACTTTGAATTTCCCTTGCGCTCATCTTCTCGCAAGAACAGCCCAGGATTTCAAACCAGGAAATGAATGCAGCTCTGTGAAAGCTCCATTTACTCCTGGGCTGCCGCGTGGAGGGTACAGGCATGGAAAAGGTACGTCTGAAAATGTTTGCCACACGACTCAGGGAATAAAGAGACCAGACACAAGATATATGGGTGAAATAAAGGGTCTTTATTGAACCCTACCTATTTAAGCCCTCTAGGATCTTCATGGGGGGGAGGAAACCAAGTGAGGGAGCAGCTGAGGCTGTAGGTCTAACTGAGACCTTACCCCCCAGCTTCCCCTGGCGAGCACCTGAGCCCTCAAAAGGAACCCCATCACTGGGGTTGCTCTCAAGCCAGCCCGCGTCTGGAAGACCAACCCAAAAGTCCCCCACTCAAGCCGCATGGATTAGGGTGGGGGCTTATCCCTCAGGCCAGCCCCAAGGTGAGTCTCCTTCCCTTCCGCTAAGTCCCATGACTTTATTGGTCGTCCCAGAGACCCTCCCTTCACTCAAATAGGTGCCAAGGTACACACCGAATCTGCGCCTCCCCCAAATTTCAGGCCATACATAGGGTCAAGCGTCCACTTAGTCCCTATATCCCCACCAGCCTGACCAAAAGGTCCCTCAACCCCCCCTGAAGATCTGCCAGAAAAATTGCATTACCCACATCCGACAAGTGGACACCATCAGCTCGGTAAAGCTTGGGCCTCTCGAATACTATAGCAGGATGCGGGATACACCAACCCAAACCCTTGGCGAGAGCATTCTTAATTTCTCTGTTAGCTCTGCGCCGGACCCTGTCGATCAAACGAGGATCACCATCCCCTCTCCAAATTTGTCAGGGCAAAATGGCAGACCACATGATGACCACATCCGGCCACCGTGACCGGATGAGATGCATATCATGGATTGCCTGAAGGACCAAGGCCTTCCCCTTTAATAAACCCAAATCATTTCCACCTAAGTGGATAATGATAACATCCGGAGGAGGTCCGTGGCGTTCATCAAACAAAAGTGGCAACAGGCCATGCCAACGGAGACCCCTCCTCCCAACCCATTCAACAACCAACTGGTCCCCCAAGGCGAGGTGACGTCCAAAATGGCTCATTCAGGCCTGTCGCGCTGCCCAGTAGACCATACTGTGGCCGCATACGATCACCCGCCGTCTCACCAACGCCGGCTTGGGACCTGAAAGAACAAGAAAAGAAACCAGTTAACATTGCAGTGTTCTGACATACCTACGATATGCAGATGAACGCCAATCCTCTGAATAGCTTCGGGCTGAAATCCAAGAACAGCAGCAGTAGATGCCGCTCCAATTCGAAAAGAATGTGTCGCAAAACGCTTACCTTTCAGGCCCAGCCGTTCCAAGGCCTTGGATGTTACTGCCCAAAACTGAAACTTGATTAAAGGGGAACTATTAGCATGCACAAACAACGGTCCAGGTGAAGGCCCTCTAACCAGCAAATACTGCCTCAAGGCTCTCACAGGACAGATATTCCTTTGGGTACAGGCATACAGCCTGCATTTTGCTCCCAAGCCCCTTTGATCTGTTTTAGAAAACCATAACTTAAGTTGCACATACTGATCACCCCACTCAACATCCTGTATCTCCAAAGCCTGTCTAGACCGGTCATTCTTGGATGCCCGCACCAGCTCAATGATGCGCAAGGCACCAAAGAATGCCATGAGCGCTGCAGCATGAAAAAGCAATTTCTCGTAGGGTGAAATGCAAATGTCAGACCAGATGGCAAAAAGACCCTGCAGGATCCCTGGGGAAAACGGGCCCCTGCTATCCTTTACTCTATCTCTCTCCCTGACCCAACCTTCCAATACCTTGCGTATTGTAAAATGATTAGTAGTGTCTTCAAACCCACCAGCCTTCAACCAAAAGGCCAGAGCAGACAACTTTGAACGAATGGATTGTGGGGCCAACCCTCTATGGTATAAATGGACACAAAACTGTAACAAAAGCGACACGGGTACATATGTACCCGAACGCCATCAAGATTGAATCCCAAACTGGCTAAACCCGCGAACAGCTCTAGAATAGCTCCTCCTAGTGGAAGGTGCTAAGGACATACCTAAGGCCCTGATCACTTCGACCTCCCAATCGTCCACAGGTCTGCTGGCATCGGCTCGCCTTCGGGCATCGCATCGGGAGCCAACTCTCTGAAGCACTCCATCTGCATGCGGGAAAGAGCATCAGCAATGCCATTGTCAACGCCCACCACATGCCGGGCAACAAACAAAATGTTGTGCCTAAGGCATTGCAAAGTGAAGGCACGAACCAATCGCATGACCCGGGAGGATCTGGAAGTTAAGGAGTTTATGACGTGGATGGCCAACATATTGTCGCACCAAAAGTGTACAGTGGAATTCGCCAGTTCCGCCGCCCAAACATATACGGCAACCAAAACTGGAAAAAATTCCAGGAAGATAAGGTCCCCAACGATGTCGGACGAGACCCAATCCTGGGGCCACCTACCTGCACACCAATGACCCGCGAAATAAACACCAAAACCTATAGCACCAGCAGCATCAGAAGCAATCTGCAGTGCTCCGTGTAATTTTCTATCTTCCCGCCAAAATGAAACCCCATTAAACTGCTCTAAAAAGTCCAGCCATACCTGGAGATCATCACGAATATCTGATGTGATGCGAATCATATAGTGGGGCTGGTAAACACCCTTGGTAGCGTCGCATAAACGGCGCAGAAAAGCCCGTCCCAGCGCCACAACTTTACAAGCAAAGTTCAGGTGTCCAATTAGAACCTGAAACTCTCTCAGGCTAACCTTCTTATGGGCCATAAACTCTGAAACCCTCCTTACTAAGTCAGCCTCTCTGGTAGCCGTCAAATGGCAGGGTTGATTGATCGTGTCAATTTCAATGCCCAAATATGTGAGCTGCAGCACTGGACCCTCTGTTTTCTCCAGGGCCAAAGGAACACCTAACTCCTCTGATAGTAGCTCAAACTGATGCAATAAATAATTGCATCAGCCCGAGCTTGCTTCCCCAATAAACAGAAAATCATCCAGGTAATGTACCACTCCGGACATACCTGTTCTAACCTTTAATGCCCATTCTAAAAAGGTACTAAAAGTCTCGAAGGCATTGCACGAAACTGAACAACCCATGGGTAGAGCTCTATCCATATAAAACAGGCCTTCAAAAGAAAAACCTTTTTTAGAGTGGGGAGGGCGGAGCAGCCTTAAATAGGCTTCCAGCTCAGCCCTGCCCCCTCTCATGACGTCGGGACGCCAGCCCGACGTCCAACACTGGTCTCCACACTCCCTGCGGCAAAGACCAATCCCCACCCGAAAGCTTGCTTAATGGGAGGGGATTGGGATTCTTTTCATAGCTTTGCAGGGACAGAAGAGGGGCAGGAGGGGAGATTGTGAGATGGGGACACTTTTTTTGTCCCCCGTCTGATAATCTCCCCTACCTTGATTTCATTGTATTCTCCACATCTCACATGCATTATGTTCATTTCAGGTTGCAAGACTGTTTCCATTTTTCAAGTAATGTTACTTATTTTCTCTATGTACTTTTCATAACATATGTATTTACTTACACACTTTTCTCAACATAGACATTTTTGGACATATTTGACAAACATATTTTGTGCCTATTTTTCAATTCATTTTAGCTGTTTGCATTTTTTAAAAATGAACATTGCCTTCCTGCATGGTATATTTTCTGAGGTAAGGTGTACTCTTGTCTTGAATGAGTCTCAGGAAATATAAAATAAGAATTTTGGTGAGAATCTCAAAACCACCTAATTTTTCTCCCATCACTTGTTAGAAGACACACCTATATCTGCCACATGACTGCATCATTTAAACTAGCCTCCAGCCCTAAGGCCCAAGAGAAGAAAGAATTCCAACACTGTGTTCAAATAAAATTCAGTGATAAGCCCAATTCATTTCTGTAAATTGATGAGAACACCCTCTTCTTTGCCCTAGGAAGCATTTTTTTTAGAAGCAATCCTATTCTGTGATAATATTCTGCCAATGGCACAAAGGAAAGTATGTGTGCTAAGCATATAAAGAGTACAGGCATGAAGATGCCAGGTCATTATGGCATGTTTCCCAGTTGCAACTTAGAGACTAAGGAGATTTTTACACGGGGCCAAAATGCCCCGTTACTGCCCCGCTACCTCCTCTCCCGTTCCTGCCATGGAATAATGTAAATCTTTCACACACTTACCTTAATTCTGCAGCACGAACGGGCTCCCCCTCCCCTTGCTGGCCGGCCGTAAATGCAGCCGTCGTAAGGCTGCTTTTATGACCGTCCGTCTGAAACGTTATCACGTAAATTTAAAAAATAAAACTCCCCCAAACATAAAATCAATTCACCAAGCACAAAAACACTCTTTAAATCACATAATCAAAACAGGGAGGGTAAAATAAAGGGTGCCACTTACCTGGATGTCCAGATCGTACCAGGAAGTGCTCGGAACGGACCTCCCCTCCGTGGCTGTCATTTCGGAACAGGAACAGGGCTCCTGTTCACACACCTGTGATTGCGTTATAGCAACAGAACGGGAGGTCTATTCATGATGAAACATCGTGATTACATTGTTCTGGAACAGTCACGGGAGTAGGATGGATGCAGGACAGAATGGGGTCAACGTCGTCCGAAAGGGAAAACCTTTCCCGACCCTGTTCTGTTCCTGCCACGGGTTATATAGCCCATGTGAAAATCTCCAAAATCTATACTATCTTTGATGCTGGTTAATTCGATTCATAGATATCATTGGAAGGGAAATATATAAACTGGTTTCAGAATGTGTCCACAGTGAAACAGCACTGAAAGAAAGATGTAACCAGTTGCTCAGTCACCACCAATCTTAGATAAAATTGCTCTGTTAGACAACAGAAGTTATTTCACCATCAATATTAGGTAAGACTGCTTTGTCAGCCCACTTAGTGCTGTTTCTTTCATGATCAGTTGCTGGCATCCCCCTACTGGTACTGGGAAAACCATGCACACCATCATGGACATGACCTATTTTTATTTTGCTTTGGGAATAGGTGGTAGGAATCTACAGTTGGTTGTGGTTTTCAACAGTGTGTACACATACTGAAATAGATAATGCATTTATCACATTGAAACAGGCATGTTTTTCCACCCCATCTCTTAGGGGTTGTCTATATGAGCGGGGGGGAATGGATTGCTCCACAGTAATAGCAATTCACAGCACTGCAAATTGTCTTAATGGTTTTACACCCCCCAAAAAACTTTGCATGCCCACTATCCAAGATGGCAGCTATGAATGAATTACTCACATTTTAAAATCTACCACTACCATTTTTTTTAAAAAAAAACCTGTTTACCATGGTGCATACAAGTGATATTTCACATTTATTGAAAAAGAGAGGAAAACGTAATACAAATAACCTCATCATCTTTTTATTGCCTTAGCAATCATTTGCTAAGGAGAAAATCCAAAATGGCGGCAGTAGGTGCTTGCACTGTTAGCAAGTCCTCTCCCCCATGCTCATCTGGCCAATTAACTTGTGCTTCCTCTCCTATGGGAAAGTGCAGCAATGTGCAAATGCAACTGTTTTAATGAGCAGGAAATGCACATCCCTTATGGAGCTTTTTAAAAAATACAGGGAAAGCCACAAAGGCTTTCCCAGTGGAATTTACAGTGGATTTGCCCCCCCTTCTCTGAATACTGTGATCTATTGTGGAGTTTTATTAAGACAGATCACATTCCAAGCAAATTCCATGAGAATTATTTTGACTGTTCAGACAACCCCTTAGACTGAGGGACTGAGGGTCCTTGCTACTTGTCTGGATTCTGGATTCTGTCTGGGGTCACCTCCATCATCTTCTGGACACCTGAGTACCCAATTCATGATGGTGGTTAAATCAGATAGGCCAAGTTAACATCAACATTCAACCCAAGCATTTTTAAGTATTGGAATTCCAGGATATTTAAATGGGAAATGTGCAAGCTCTTTTGGTACTCTTTTAGGCTATTTATTGTAAGATTTCAATATATATGTGTGTAACATTCCCCTTGGGGAGAAACATAGCAGGGTCTGGGAGCTTAACTGCATATTAAATTACATATTAGGCATTATTACATTATATTATTTGGGCATCAAGATGTTCTACTTTCATCAGTATATTTTTACTATAGTCTTTCCAGTATAAGTCAGCATTTGGGGCACCATGTCAGGGCTATCAGGAATGGCTGTTGCTGTTTATCAACAGTGCCTTTTGTGTTGAGGGAACATTGAAAGCAGTTTGATAATAGCTTCTTCTCATTTTTTAAAAAATTTCTCCTTATGCCCACTCAGTGTGACAGGTGACCAATCAAAATAAAGGATACCAGAGGGGGTCACTTCTTGCACTTCACATCTCTTATCTCCAACAGGGAGAGCTTTGGCACTGATAAGCAATATAGAAATTTATAAAAATAAATAATAAAAATAAATAAACTCTACCTGTGGTTCAGTAGAAGTTGCAGCTATCCTACTTACTTCAAGTTAGTGCACCTGTGAAGAGGTTCATTCCCAGCTCAGGCTAGTACTATCTTCTTCTCTTGTGTACAATCATGGAGGTGTTTCTTACCTTTGTTTACATTCCAGACCATCTATCATTTATCCCAGGCTATAGCCAGTCCCCTAATGATCCAGGTTGATACAGACACACACTCTCACAGAGCTAATTGCCTGTATTAGTTCTCATGCCATGTATCTTACATTCTATAGCTATACTAGGGTAAATTCTGTCATTTAAAGTTATATGAGCAGATCAAGAATTTGACAACTGAATATTTCTGGCTTGTAACAGCATGTGACTCCCTGGAATCCTTTCCTGCATATATGCTACTTGTTTTGGCAAATAATCTAGTGGGAATCATCTCCTAGTTCTGAAGGGGATAGGTCTCTCTCTCTCTCTCTCTTCCTCTCACACAAGCTTCTATCCCATAGCAGGTCTTCATATTTATCCCCAAGTATGTATGATGGCTAGGCTATCAATTATTACTGTATTTCCCCCCCTGGAAAATACCTATTAAAGTAGTGAGGCAGCTGTGTGTAAGGCAAAGGAGAAGTTTTGTAAGTTCTCCTGTGTAACTTGACCTCGATTGTGCATATGCTAAAACAAAGCAACCAGGGGGAAATGAAGTGAAATACATGAGGCAATACAGGACCCAATTATGTGTGTGTGTGGGAGGGCAAACATTGTGCTGTGGGAAAACCCTCAATTCATGGTTTTGTAACTGTGGTGATGGTTGAGATTATAGTTCTCTATGTGAAATGAAGGAAAAGTGAGTATATATGGAAATATTTTTGTGCATGAGATATATGGCAGATAATTTAAAATCTATGGTAGTTTCAATAATTTATTCAAAGGTAAGGTAAATGGTCGGTTTAAGAGTTGTGGTTGTTGGGGGGGTTTCAAATATTCTGAAAAAAGCTTTTCCCGCTCCTTCTAGACATTGTGGAAAGGCATAGCAAAGCTAAGGGAAGAAGTAACCAGGGGCTGTGATGTTTCACTGCCATGAAAAGGGGGGAAATGATGAGCACTAAAACAGACAACCACTCACAAAAGGCTGACCAAGACCAGGATCCAACGGAGTACTTAAACTGGATCTCACTGTTACGAACTGACAAAGGCCGGGCTTGTACGGTTGTGTGGTGTGATTTTTAAGATTGTGAGGAGTCTTTTATACAGTTTTTAAAGCATTTTAATATTTTTACTGTTTAATGTCTTTAACTTATAAATGGTGTAATTCTTTTTTCAATTTTGTATTTATAACCCGCCTTGGGTCCCACTGGCAGGAGAAAGGTGGGATATAAATGTAAATAATGTAAATAATAATAATAATAATACAACAAACTGGCACTCCCTTCACTCCTACCACCTCCTGCGCATGCTAAAATCTTCCTTTAGAAGCATATGGAACTTCCATTCTTAGGAGCAAAATGCTTCTGAATTACCAGTTGGTGGGGAATGATACCAGGAGAACATTGCCTTCAAACTGTGGGCTTCTCAATGCTGTATGGCGTCCACTAAGTCATGCAGATGAGTTTTAGGCTTGATCCAAGAGACCTGGTGGCACAGTGGTTAAATGCCAGTACTGCAGTCACAACATTGTGAGTTTGATCCTGCAAGGCTCCAGGTTGACTCAGCCTTCCATCCTTCTGTAGGTTGGTAAAATGAGTACCCAGCTTGTTGGGGGCAATTAGCTAACACATTGTAAACCACTTGGAGAGTCCTTAGCACTCTAAAGCAGTATAGAAATGTAAGTGCTCTTGCTCTTGCTGTGTTCTGAAACCATGTCCTAGATCATACAAATTCTTCACATCACCATGATCTTGCCCACATATCAATGCTATACAGCAGCAGTTCTATCTGTCTAAAATCTAGGCAGCACTTTGCTATCTCTATTTCTCTAAAACAGAAGTGTTCTGCATGAAGACTGGACTGGCACATAATTCTGGGTTATACAGAATCATTTGGTACATGGTTTATTATTTACTTTTTATTCAAAACTCTCTTTATTGTAATGATATTTTTATCTTACATTTCCAGCCTTAAAAACAATATGCATTAGCCACTTTTCAGCCTTACTGTAAGACAATTAATATGAACATTTCAGTAAAACTCTACAGCAAGCAATATGTTTACATTTCAAGGAAATAATGTATACATTAAATAAAAAATAAGTTTGTAGCATTCCACCAACCTCGCCCTCCCCCCGCTTAACCCAAATTCTATACAAGCTTTATATTTTCTGCAGCAGAAAAGCTGGCTCAGCAATGTCAAAGAAAATCATAACTCCAGGTACACATTTGAGATTACAGTCTAACTTGAATGCATTTAAAAGTATAAAAAGAAAAAGAAGAAGGTGGGGGAACCCTTCAAACCCTTCAAAAACATCAAACAGCCTCTAAGGCTCTCCCCTCCTCCTACTTTATTTTCCCCTCAATGTAAAATTATCACCAAATAAGATTCATTTAAAAATCTTGTCCAACGAAAATTTTAACTGAAATGTGAGAAAGAGACTAGATGAATTAGAACTAAGGTGAGTGAGCATTTTTTCAATCCACGGTAAAATATTAGAATGCAGAAGAACGTACATAAACATGATCCTGAGGCATCCTTAGAAGCAGCAACAGTTTGAAAAAGGTAGAGAAGTTTTGGAATAGATTGACAGATAATGTTATTTTTCAAGGACAGTGTTGGAACTTCAGATATACTGAGAGACTGTATTCTGTAGAGGCCAGTATAGCCTTGTCAAAAGCAATATGTATTAAGCCTGCATATAAACTTCAGAACTGCATTTAAACTACAGAACCACTTCCTACAAATTTATATTACTAGCTATGATGTGCCATAATGAGACAAAACAGCAGTGCAACTGGGTAAAAAGACTGTACTATAGTTACTTGTATTCTCCAAATGCTATTACTCCCTCATCTTGACTACATTGGGAGGCCTGATGGGAGCTGCAGTTTTATAACATCTGAAGCAACATCTCAGCCTTAAGTCAGAGTGAAGCAAACCCATTCAAATGAAAGAGTATGGGGGCAGTGGGGAGGAAGTTCTCCAGCTGTTCTGCTCTGTTGAGGAACAGAGCCATTTATGCTACCCAACTTGAAATGCTTCCCTTCTAAACAAGCTTGCTGCTTTTGGTGTCACGGAGGATGCTATCCCATATCCAGTGAAAAATAAGATTCAACTTCCAATTCAAAAGCTTCAGAGCCAAGAGGACAGGGGAGCACCATCTCACCCTTCATCTCCAGCAACAGTCTTGAGCTGGCCCTAGATCTAGCCCTACCTGCCATTTCTTGCAGCATACTCTTACTACTTTATTGATATTCTGATTTACACACCAGTCTTTAAATGAGACTAGATGGGTGTAGAAGACTTTGAGTGCCTGTGATGAGCACTGGCCAAAACAGGCTCTGTCGATGTATACTGCTACACCCTCTTGGGGGTGAGGTAGCTGCTGGAGTGGCAAAATGAGGGCATTGTCTCTCAAATAAGAATTTTGTCCCTAGTGAAAATTTCCTTCCATCCCCAAATTTCTAGCATTGCAGTAGCATAAAACTTCAGCAGAGCATTTAGAAAAGGGGCAGGCAAAGGTAATGAGAAGATAGCAAATATGAGAACTTGGATTTTATCAGACAAGCCTCTACAAACATTCTTTTGCCACTATATTTTGCATCATTTTTCTGCCGGCACATGATAAAAAGAACCCTTTTTATCAGACCTACCTGTAATAGTGTGAAAAGGCAGCCCCAGCATTAACGGAGCACAAACACTAGTGCTGTTTACATCTGCATTCGTGATCTTGGCCGTTCTCATGAGAAGACACGAGTGTGATTAAATTTTAAAATAGACTAAAAGAAACACACACAAAAATACACACAAACACAGAAATACACTCACAAAATCCCAAGTAAACCAGGGAGGTTCATAAAAAAGAGTGTCCCATTCCTGGCTTTTTCGGTCTTAACTGGAAATGTTCTGCCCATTGATGATTTAATCATGAGAGGAAAATGGTGCACAGTTTCAGACACTGGCAATACCAGCACAAAAACAACATGGCAAATCTATTGATGGCTTGGCCCGTCAATAAAAAAGAACGCCTTATTTTCACGACCTAATCATGAAAGCACAATGTTGTCTGGTATGTGCACCCTTTCACGTTCATTAGGCATCATTATGATGCCATATTTGCCACGTCTGATAAAGTTCCTAGACTCTGCAATGATTGAAGTTTGAGGGCTGAAGTAAATTTTTACTGGGTGGGACAGAAATCTTATTGGGGAGGGGAGGAATGTTTTCATTTTGTTACCTCTGTAGACACACCCAAGCATTCTCCCAAGAACGAAGCTCCCACACCTGCTTCCTCATCGGTGTCATGGTGTTTTTGTTTTATCAAAATTATAGGAAAGCCACTGTCTGCACTGCCCATCCCCTACCGACTGTAACCAATTCCAGAGAAAACAAGAAAAGCAACAACTCGGTTGGTTTGCACCCACATAAAGGTAAGACAGCAAGTGGCAGAGTTGTACAAGGAGCTGAAAAGAAAGGAATTAAATTCCAAGGAGCGGAGTAGCCATGTGTTAGTCTTTTATAGCAAAAACAACAGACAGGCTTGTGGCATCTTAAAGACCAACAGGCTTACTTTGCCTATAAGCTGTTGTGGGCCAAAGTGGGTGGCAATCCTCCGAAATGTTTTTAATGCAAGGCACAATTTCTGGTCCATTGTGGGCTGGAACAACAACAACAAAAATCCCTTCTGGGCTGCACCCCCTGTGCTATTGAGAATGTGAAAGCAAGATTCAGCTGTCTAATCGCACCCCACACATGTCATTGTCTGGAGTCTAGCCTGGTGAGACACAGGAAGAAGCACACAGGTCAGAGGCATGATATCATCCTCACAAAATTCCCCTTGGATGTGGGATGAGACAGAAAATAATTCATCCAGACAAGGTGGGGGGGGGAGATTTTTGGCTTTTGGAACAAAAGAAACCAACTGGGGGTCAGGAGGGAAAAAGCACTGCTGTGTTCTCAGGACCAAAGGTGGCGGGGGAGGATTCTTGTGCTCTGTTCCTGTTACATTTTAAAAGAAGCTATCTCAAATGCAAAAGAAGCAATGTTTTATGGATTTTAAAATCCACCTTGCTTGCTTCCCCCTGCCACCTCCCTAGTACTGAATGTGGAATATAGTTCAGGGCAGTTTTATATAGAATGCCACAACCATGCTACATTCAAGTTCCCTGTTTTAGAATGTCTTGAACAACCAATGACCACTCAGGAATATTAACCAAAGAATAGTCATATACCTTGACTTTTTTATCCTGTGCTGCAGGAAGATTACACACTTCAGCCAGAGACAGAGGGACCAAATAAAAAAGCCAAGTTGTTTGGCTGCTGTTTTGAAATGGAAGACACAGAAAGATTCTGGGAAGGGAAACACTCCAACACCTCAGTGAGCTGTGCACTGAATGAAGGTGAAGTACCTCCAGGCACATGACACTTAGAACTTTACCATATGCATCAAATACGGTGTCATAATGATGCCACATAATCGTGAAGGGGCGCACATATCAGATGACGTCGCCCTTTGGTTATTATGTCCCTGCCAAAACTCATACTTTTTAATTGACAGCTTAAGCCATCAATTGATCACCCCTGCCATTTTATTTATTTATTTATTATTTTATTTTTTTGCCGGCATAGCTGGTGTGTGAAACCTCACTTTTTTTTCTTTTTTCTTTTTTACTGTACTTACCCCATCAGTGGCCGGTCCGGTGCAAACACTTACAGGTGAGAGCATGACATCCAGGTAAGTGACACACTTTTTATGACCCTGCCTGGGTTTCTTGTAAGTTTTAAAGTGTGTTTTTGTGATTTTAAAAAGTTTTAAAATGTTATCTCTTTTTTAATTTCCTGCATGATGAAGTATCATGATATTTCATGGGATTTTATTTTATTTTATTTTATTGCAAAATTATGTTTTGAACCTGAGCGGGGGGTCTGAAACATGGGAGAAATGCCCTCCACATCCCCAGAGATAATCTGTGGACATTTTGGAACAAATGTTTTCTTTTCTTTTCTTTTTTTCATACCAGGTTGTCCTGGCTGCATTTTTCCTACCACTGACACAAGCTGATGAAGAAACTCCATACAGATGTTCAAAGGCAAATATATATGGATACAACTCAAGAGCCTTGATCGGAATCTTTCATCAGCTACCAAAAATACACAGAACATGCAACCCTGGCTGCCCTGTTGTCTCACTGATATGGTAACTGAGTGTCTAGTTGTACCATGGACCAGTTCTTATAGCATCAGTTGATGACCAACTATGGAATAGTGAGACCAGATACAGAAAGTTGGGGAAATAAGGGCCACTTTATCTGATCTAGAGTCTAGATTTAATTTAAGTTGCATTGAACCTAGGAAGGAGCAAGAGGAGTGACTAACCTGATGTGAGATTAGGTAAGGGTAGGTGTCACCCCTTGAGTACCTCCCCAACCTTCCCTTGGGTGAAACACCTGAGCCCCAAGGTCAATCCAATAACTGGATTCCCTAGCTGGCCATCTACTGGAAAACAAACCCAGGGCACTCCCCACTCTGCAAGTCTCAGGACTTTATAAGTGAGAGCAACCCCCTCCCCCCAGATCCACATCAAGGGTAGACTCCTTCCCCACCCCTAGGTCCCAGAACCTAAAGAGGCAGTTCCAGAGCCCTACCCTTCACCAAAAAATTGAGGCCAAGGTATACACCAAAACTCTCATATTCTCTCCCACTACCTGCCAAGTGACAGCCTATTTACAGGCAATACCCATAACAAATTGTCAAAAAACAACCCACCCAGGTAAAAGGGAGAAAATTCCTATTCAGACCCAAAGCAAAAAGCAAAGCTCACATTGCACTGGAGGTGTGTGGGTGAACCATGAGGTGATGATCAAAGAGGCAAGTGCAAGGGCACCCAGGCTTTAAATAGCTTTTGGCTCCACCCGCAATACATACAATATCTTGGTACCCTGCACCAGATGCAATAACAGTTGGCCTCTGACAATGTAGCTATGTGGAAAATGAAGAATATGTACCACAAAAACTAACAAGAAGTGAATATAATTGGCAGTTTTGTTTACCTGTGAATTTGTTCCAACTAGATATTTCATATATTCTTTAGGGAAAGCATTCCATTTTCTCCTTATTCTGTGGGATATTCTTGTGCATTGTGTATTGAAATAGTCCTATTTAATTCCTATTTTATCTTTCCTAGTATGGACTTGGATCTTTTAGTACCAGCATATGCATGGGGTACCTGTAGGTTTGTCATCCTATGGATAAGTGGCACATTGCAATTACTATCGCTGCCATGGAGATTAATCCAGAAATAAAGAGAAAGGAAAATTACTACATATAGATGCTTGAATGCATGGAAATAACTTTACTATAAGCATTCCCAAGTATGTTCTGGTATGTTTCCTCATGGCAACATAATGGACATACAGACAATAAAGTACACCTGTTTCACACATAATACTATGCTTGGCCCAAGGCCTCTCAATGCCACATACTAAACTACTAAAAAAATGAGATAAACCACAGTCCAACCATCACAATTGTAGTCTCACTTTCAATCATATTGCCAATAGTTTGCACGGTTTCATCAAAAAAACACTGGCACATAATTCAACATATACCAGGTTGTCAAGAAAAGCCCCAGGTTTCTTTCAAAAGAACTAAAAACATTAGAGATATTTTGGTGAGTAGCAATTTCAAGGAACAGAAACAAGCATCCACAAATGCTCTGATGGGTGCAATCAGATCCACAGGACACCACCCCTGTGGCCATTGTGTCTATTGCAGGTACACTTCAAAAATGAATAAGTTCATAGACCACACTAACAGAGGTACACTTTGGCCTACTTCACAACTTACAATAGCAATTTTGTCATCTATTCCTTTCAAGGCAAGTGTCTTAAGATTAATGTGGGAAAAACAACAAGACCTCTTAAAAAAAACATATCAGAGAGAACATGTTTCAAAAATAAGAAATAATAAAACAGGTGATCCCTTAGTAAGTCATTTCCTGGAATGCCATCATCCTGGAACGGACTTCAGATCTTGAGCCATAGAAAGTTCGGATGAGAAGATTCTATTATAAAAAACAATAGAGTGGGGTTTAAGCCCAGTTCATCAATACAGCCTTAAATGCTGTTTTACTCTCCCTGCTTTTTGTTATGATGAATTTGGAAGCTAAGCAGGGTTAGCCCTGGTTAGTATTTGAATGGGAGACCACCAATGATGATCAGGTGCTGTAGGCAATATTTCAGAGAAAGTAACTGATACATCCTTCTCTGAGTATCCCTTGCCTAAGAAAACCTTATGAAATTCAGGGGGTTGCCATAAGCCAACAGGTGACTTGAAAGTGTGTATGTGTACGTGCACAGACACACATGTCTACTAACATTAAAAAAAAAAAACAACTTGAGCCTAGTTCACATGTTTGTTGTTTTTGTCCAGCAAATGGAATGAGAGTCTCAGCTTCAGAAATTTCTTTGAAGTCAGATTTCAAATCAATACATACAGGGCTTAGGCAGTGTACAAAGATCAATATGAGTTTTCTTATGTTATATTATGTATGTTTTATCATATATGTATGTATTGTCCTTTTATATCTATATTTATTTTTATTTTTTAATGTAGCCCCTGAAGAAGGCCATAAAAATATGTGTAGGACCTTCTCTACAACAAAGCAACCATCTAGCAAGCATTTTCAATCTTGTCTCCAGTTTGTTTTTTGTTTTTTTCCTGTGGATTCTATTACCGTAAGTGCTCTCTGGTTTGTTTCTCTTTTGTTCCATGGATCAATCTGGTCTACTAAGGTTGTTTGGCTCTGAATACTCCTGTTCAGTGAGGAGCTTGTCCCCATAAGGGATGGGGAAGGACAATTTTTTTTAAAAAAAAAGGATTGTTCAATGCAATTGTTGAAGGAAAAGTGCTGGTTGAAGACAGGTTAGAGAAGGAAGATGGAGCAGAGAGATGAACTGGAATGGGTATTTTGTGAAGAGGGGAATTATTTACCAGCTGTATAGAATGTTGTAAAAAAAAAAAACAGGGTTGTATTTAAGGAATTAAGATGGCTGGGTTCACTATTACATGAGATCAGTCTTTCACAAATTATTCAGAATATGCATGAGGACTGCAGTTTCTCAGCAGTGAGGAGAAAAGAATATACATGCAGAGGCAGTGGAGAACTTGCCTAAAGCAAGAAAAGAGCATTATTAAAAAGAAACTTGAGGTGGGAGTGACTGAAGACTGGCTTGAAAGAAGATGAGGGGAGGGGGAATCCCCGTATGGGACTTGATAAGAGAAAATGGGTCACTTTTCTACTGTACAGAATGTTGCCAAGATAGATGTAGAGAAGACTTCTTTTAAAAGGAGGAGGAGGAGGAGACGAGTTCAAGTTTGCATAGAAGTCATTGCGCTCACAACCCCTTCATTTGTTGTTTGTGTCTGAGGGAAAGCCTGCAGTTCATTAGAGAAAGTCACTTCTCACATGCTCAATGAATTGTTGATCATTATTGTTAACTGGTGATGACATTTAAAAAAAAATACACTGAGAGGAAGGCAGTGTCTCAGAAGATGGGCCCATAAGATTTGTTTTTCTGTTTTTGAGACTCACTGCATAAACAATGGATCCACAACATATTAAAGATACTACTTCACAAGATTTATTGTGGCATATCAACATTAAGCCTGAAATGGATTATATTTTATTGATTCGTAAATCCCACACAGTTTTGACAGATTGTAACTGTGGCATCAATGCTGGAGAGGAGAATAATTTCATATTCAATGACAGTTTTGGTTATGTTATTGAAAGAACATTGGTGCCCAAAGAGTAAACAGTGACTTTTTATCTTGTCAAGAATTTTGAATCAATACACAAGAATGAATCACTTGAAACTGATCACAATTCAGTGGTCATCTGCTTAACATTTCTAAGGGAACAAAGCATTAGAACGGCTGACACCAGTCCTTCTTTGGCTGGTGTTTTTTGCTCATTTTCTCAAAGTGCTTCCCTGGCATATAACCCACTGGAACATTCTGTAATCTGGTTAGATGTTTTTATACCTCTTGCTTGTAAATATCTCTAAGTTGTCTGTGAAAATGATGGAGGCTCATAAACCAGAGAAAAACAAAAGGTTCTCCTGAGACATCTCTAGCTTACCTCTCTCTCCCCCCTGGCTTTTCTTCGCAAACAAAGATTCAGGAAGAACTCATGCCACGCTTTCTGCAAGTGCACTGATGACTAAAAAGGCCAATCTGAGATAAACAAGTCCGGTTGCAGAAAGCACAACAGAAGGTCTCCTTGGATAATCTTTCCGGGTTGTGATTCTTTCTGCATTGTCGTTTCTCTTCAAGACTTGTTCGGCGTGAGTTCTCAAATAAGGCTGCAGCATTGTGGATAGTGCGTCTCCATGCCTCCCAATGTGAGGCCATAGCGGACCATTGTTGGTGATTAATTTTTAGCTTACCTACCTAAGGTATATTTATTTAATTTTATAGCCACGTATCCCCCAAACACTCAAAGTAGACCATACAAGCAAATAAATCAGTTAACTGGGATGAAAATTCGTCTAAAATGAAGTTGCCTCCCCTTTCTGAACCTAATCGTGATACTTTAAGTCCAGTTCAAAAAAGATAGTCCTCATGATAGAGTGCTTGAGAAATCTGTTATGGATCTGTTATGGATCATTCTGAGTATATATTTCAAAGGTCGCTAACCTGGAATCCCAAAAGGATTTTTTGTTTGTTTGTTTGTTTTGGTGGGCAGGAAGAAATTCTGTGCCCATCTAGATCAATTTTCCAGAGATTTAGGTAGGGGTGTTAATGCTTTTATTATGCTCAGTGTTTTCTAACTGAAAAACTGCCATATATTGATGTGACAAGGAAAGAGACAACCAATTATCACTGGGGTCAAGTTCTTCTTCCCTTCCTGTCCTTATCCTGTAGCAATCTCCAAGCACAGGCAGGCCAAATCTGACATGATATATAGAGAGATACAGAGGGTTTAGTGTATGCCTTGCATTTGGATTGGATAAAACAATATATCTTGCCCAATCCAGTCCAATGCATGGAGGGAAATGAGTTTATCCCAGGTCCTTCCTGAAATACTGGCCCCACCACCATGATCTCTGTTAACACACATGAATATGTGGATGCTGCCTATGGAAGTGTAATTTTGTACAGGTAGGCAAAACTCATGTTGTTGATCTTTTTATTCAGATCAGATCAGATTGGTCATCCGAGTTTCTCCTGTCAATACAAACTGATAGCTCATTTGCTCTAGCGCGATGCAGTGGGAATGGGTAAGTGAGGAGGACATCTGATAATTTTGCCTTTTCTGCTATTGTTGCATCCTAAATGATGTGGGGTTTTGCCAATATTAGCCTCATCTGATAAAGTCCTATGTCTCCTCAAACATACATACATGGGGGGGGGGGTTGTATTTTAATCTTAGGTGACTTTCACCAATGTAAGCTAGGGATGTAATTCTTTACTGTTCATTCTCACATGTGAGAATCATTTAATAAACTCTGGATGAGATTTTTTTTTTGGCCTTTTTTGCATATCAGGACAATTTTGCACAAACCCCATTGTATTTATACAAAATACAGTATGACCACCTCCACCCCCACATATCTGCAGGGAATATGCTCCTGGACTTACTGCAGAACCTTCTGGTAGAAGCATACCATAGAATGGTGCTGGAGGACATAGAAAGTACCTAGAGAGAACTCTCTTTTTTTGATACAAGTAAGAGAAACTGTGTATATCAGTCCTGAGGATAGGAGGTTGTACTTTAGAATATTTTCATGCAAAAGAGTACAACATATGCAATATGTGTATTTATATTGCAAAAAGTACAGATTTTTGCATAAAATCCAACATAAGCAAAGCTTTAAAAACTGCTAGGTTTTTTCACTCAGAATGAACAGATCTCATGGCAGCTGAAAAATGTTTTGATGACTATTTCCCATCAGGGATGAGAAAATTTGTGAACATTTGCTCAAGGGTATGCTCATAGATGATATTTGGATATTCTGTACCATCACACTGGAGATGGAGTCAGTGTTCAAGGTAATTGTCTTAAAGCTGTACACACTTGTGTGTTCTCCATAAATTGTGTGAGATTGGTTCTTTGATTATGTGTTGATTGGTTCTTTGTTACTTAGGGCTTATCTACATGGCAATTTACCTCTTTCCCCCATCTTGGAGCCCTGAAGTCCTGTCCATGCAGAGCTTTTGCCCTGTTTTGTGCTTGGGCAGTCCTTAAGACCCCCAGGGGCAAAGATGGGGCTAGGATGGGGGGAAGATGAGCTAAGGCCTATTAACACTTTAAAAAAAAAAAAACCAGGTTAACTCCAATTTCAATGGCAAAAACTAGATTAGGCCCCATGTGACCCCAGGAGCCTGTCCTGGCAGGCCGACCCATCGCTGCAGCTGCCAATCTGCTGTCACTCTTCCACAGCAAGAAGGAGTCCTGCAGCATGTGACCAAGGCTGCTCACATGCAGGCAACCTTGGTCAGGTATTGCAGGCTGGCTTCCTAGCTTCTGGGAGAGCAAAGGAGAATGTCGTGGCAGTGGCAGCTGCAGCTATGGGCCAGCATGCCTATCTGGACTTACTCCCATTTGGTGACGGTAACAGGGAAGGAACGGTCCTGATCCATGGCAGGATATGCTGGCGGGAAGCTGTGTAGATGAGCCCCCAGTCATTTGCTATTTAGTCATTTCATTTACTCGTTGATCGCGAGTAAAATATGATGGTAGAAAGCAAAAATATCACGGTCAAATGTCCCAGCGGTACTGCAACAGTACCGCTGGGAAGGAGCGTCGTACGAAACTGACGCCCTCTAGTGCTGCAGCGTCGCAACCTGGCGACGCTGCTAGTGTTATTTTTACATTGACCGAAAAAGTCCTTAATATGTATGCATGGGGGGGGTGGAATAATGCTGCTTTCTACGTGTCCCCCACCCTCTTCTTTTCCTTCCTGTCCTACCTTTCTGTACTGCCTGGGTCCTTTCAAAGGCTGCCTGGTGTACAGGGCCTTTTTGTGCAGGCTGGGGCCTTTCTGTCCTGCTTGGGGCCTAAGGCCCTTATGTGCTGCCAGGGGCCTTGGGCCTTTTTGTTCTGCCCAGAGCCTGGGGTCTTTCTGTGCTGCCAAGGGCTTG
This sequence comes from Gambelia wislizenii, assembly GCA_030847615.1. NCBI lineage: Eukaryota > Metazoa > Chordata > Lepidosauria > Squamata > Crotaphytidae > Gambelia > Gambelia wislizenii. The sequence goes on along the minus strand of JAUMIR010000001.1, from coordinate 152,214,298 downwards.
GGGCCTTTTTATGCATCCTGGGGCCTTTCTGTGCTGTCTGGGGCATAGGGTCTTTCCTTGCTACCTGGGGCCTTTTGTGCTGTCTGGGGAATGGGGCCTTTCCCTGCTACCTGGGGCCTTTCCCTGCTACCTGGGGCTTGGGGCCTTTTTATGCCCCCTGGGGACTGGGGCATTTCCGTGTAGACTGGGGGCTTTCTGTGTGGCCTGGGGCCTTTCTGTGCTGTCTGAGACATGGGGCCTTTCCCTGCTACCTGGGGCCTTTCTGTGCTGTCTAGGGCCTTTCTCTGCTGCCTGGGGCCTTTCTGTGCTGTCTGGGGCATGGGACGTTCCCCTGCTACCTAGGGCCTTTCTGTGCTGCCTGGTGCCTGGTGCCTTTCTATGCGGTTTAGGGCCTAAGGCCTTTCTGTGTGGAATGGGATCTAGGGCCTTTCTGTGCTGCCTGGGGCCTCAGGCTTTTTTGTGAGGTTTGGGGCCTGGGCCTTTCTGTGCTGCCTGGGGCCTTTCTGTGTTACCAGGGTTCTGGGGCCTTTTTGTGCTGCCTGGGGTGTTTCTATGCTGCCTTGGGCCTTTCTGTGCTGCCTAGGGTCTGGGGCCTTTCTGTGCTGCCTGGCCCCTTAGACCTCTTGGGCCCTGGGCACTGTCTGTAGCTGCGCCCTGAGCTTTCTGTGCTGTCTGTAGCAGTTCCTTCCTCTTGGGCCTTGGGGTGGAAACATGTGGAAAACTTCAAGTCCTTTCTAAACATGGCAATAGAGGGGCTCTCGCATCCTGCTATGAGTGGTGTGTGTGTGTGTGTGTGTGTGTGTAGCATGTGTGTGTGTGTGTGTAGTGTAGGGTGTGTGTAGTGTGGGGTGTTTGTGTATTTGTGCAATTGCATGGTGGTGGCAGAGGGGTTCTTGTGTCCTGGCATGTGTGGTGTGTGTGTAATGTGGTGTCTGTATGCACAGTTGCATGCCGGTGGTGGAGGTGCTCTCGCATCCTGCTGTGCATGATTTGTGTATATGTGTAGCATGGTGTGTGTATGTGTCTAGTGTAGTGTTTGTATGTGTATGTGTGATTGCATGGCAGTGGCAGAGGAGCTCTCTTGTCCTGGTGCATGTGGTGTGTGTGTACATTTGGTTGCATGGTGGCAGCAGAGGGGCTCTCATGTTGTGGTGTACATGATGCGTGTGTGTAGTGTGGTGTGTGAGTGTATGTGTGGTTGCATGGTGATGGTGGGGCTCTCGTATCCTGGCATGTGTAGAGTGTGTGTCTACCATTGTGTGTGTGTCTATGTGTACGCGCAGTTGCATGGAAGTGGTGGAGGGATTCCCAGCATGAAATTAGATATCATAGTTCATTTGAAAGGTTATATATTAATGATTCAAATGATTGTACTCTTGACATGTTTCCTAAATGGTCAATTAGCAGAATGGGAATGGAAACATAAAATCATACAGAAGCGTTTTATATATGTAGATAATGGTGTATGTTACACCGGGTATAGCTAGTATGGTAGAAACACTGGTAGACACCAACAGATATCTTGAGCTCTCTGCCTCCAAGAGCTTTGCTTTTATCTTTAGGAGATCACCTTCCTAACAGAAACAACAAAATTGCATAGAAAGCCTTTCCTCTATTGAAAAAACAAACAAGCTGAGGAGTACTCTCACAAAAACTCCATGTATATGTGGGAATATAACCAGGACTGGTAGTTTGAGGATTTTCCATTATATAACACAAGGTAAAGAAGAAAAAATGTTAGTAAAGTTAGAAAATGATACCAGGAAAAAATCCTAAGTACCTTCTGGAAATGCCTCAAGTCTGTATGTCTTACTCATATTAGGCCCAGAAAGGATTGGGAAGTCCTGGCCTCCACTGTTTATACAGTAATATCCTATGGCCAAACTGCACATTATGCATAATGTGTAGTAGTATGTCTCTCCATCTCGCTCTTTACATTAATTGATTACAGGTGTGTGTACACATACAGAGAAGAGTGTGCATCATCTTGAAGGAATCAAGGGCATAAGAGGGGCAGGTTTAACTCTACTCCCTCTTTCTTACTAGCTACAATGGAGCTGGATCACCTTTACTGTTCTGTGGCAGGAAGGGATAAGATTTTCCTACATATGCACTTTGTTCTTCCTGATAAGGATCTCTCCACCCACACCTATATTTAATTAAAGTAAAAAATAAGACATAGTTTCCTTTATTAAGTGAACGTCTGCATTGGCTCTCAGTGGTATATTTAGCTGGAACATTTGAAAGAGAGGCAGGGACAACTTTTTTATTTTTATTTTTTTTTATATAAAAAATGTCCAATTTCTTTACTTACCTGCAGCATATCAGTAATCGACTTTAGAAGCTCTTTGTAATGCTCTGAGCAGGAATAGCACTCTCGGGGCCTCCACTGAAGAATCTTTAATTTGGGAAACTATCACGGAGGTCATATACCTTAGCTGTCTTGAATTCTTCTGACCTTCATTCAATAAATTCAACAAATTAGGTCATTAAGTGAGAGCTCCTTAATGAAATGTATATCTAAACCATCCTCATCATCTGAATCTTTTAACAGAAAAAAAGGGGGAGGGAATGAAAAATACCAGTGTTAGTGAAGCCTGCAGACCCATGGCGTTTCAAGGGAAGTTGATTTTTTTTCATAAAATGAAATCAGGGAAATCCAAGAAGGGAGGAAAGAAGCTGCTCCATTGGAACAACTAAAAGGAGTTCAAAGGCAGTCAAAAGAATTCAGATTAGGTATGTGACATTTCTTGGAAGGGTAGTGGAGGGAAATTGCATATCTGAATTTTAAATGACTTATGTAGGGGGGGGAATTATGGAAATATTTCGGGGACATATACATTAAACAATTATTCAACATTACCTTTGTTTCATTTCAATAGAATAATTGCCAATTCCATTCTCTTCCCCCCCTGTTTGTGTAGTGATGTGGATGAAAATCACCTCTACCCTTACAAGAGATGTAACCACTTAAAGTATATTCAGATGAACTGTGGAAGGAGTGGAATAGTAACCATCAACTTCAATGCTCTTAACATGGGCAGGAAATAAGATTGCAGCTTACCATTTTGCTATGTTTTTAGACTTTAGGAGATTTTCACTCTACACTGTTATAGTGTTACTAATCCACTTTCTTTGCTATGGCTGATAAAAAGATTTATTGAGTCCCTTATATATGATAAATAGTTTTGTGGGTGGTTTTGCAACTGTGTGTTTAAAAGCATACAGATATACTTTGGACTTTTCTATTCTTTTTACCAAATTGGCTATCTTTCTCCTAACTCATTAAATTAATGCTCCAGCATTTAAAATTTCTTCCTATTCTTTTGAGGAAAAAAATAAGGTGTTGTTTTAACCTTAAACTCTCATGGTCTGTTTAAATTTGGTTCATACAATTTGTTAGAAGCTGGAACATTAGTAGAAAAGGTTTGACAGGTTTATTAACCCATTAGTGAGTCTGAAAATCTAATCTGTTTTAACTTTGTATGGGCAGTATTCTAATCAAGTTGAATTACTGTCATGTCAATTGTTACACTAAGATTAGAAACTTCAGGACTGGCACAGAAAATGAAACACAACCCTTTGGTTCACAATATTGCCTGTAAGTGGCACATTTTGCCTTTTGCTTCCTCAAATGTCCTATATGGAGAATATAGAAATATATTGCCTTCTCTAACCTGGCACTTTCCAGATACATATAAATCCCACATTTTGAACGCTAAAGATGATGGTAGAATTTGTTATGTAACATATAGAGATGGAAAGAATATTCAAATACATTCCACTGATTTCAATTTAGAGAAAAGAAAAAAGTCACATGGTACTAAATTTGGTGAATTTGGACGATGTTCAAGTGTACTAATGCATTTATCAGCCAAAAACTGCTTTACAGAAAGTGCTGTGTGAGCAAGTGCATTGTCTTGATGAAGAATGAAACCATTTTTCCACACTTCTGGCCTTCCCCCCCCCACCCCGACTCTTTCTCTCAGCTTTGTCAAAGCTTCCTTATAATAATGCTGGTTCACTGTTCTACCTTCTGGAACCCATTCTGCCAAAATTACGCCCTTGATGCCAAAACCCCACCCCAATGAGCATGGCTTTGATGTGCTTTTTTCATTCTTGGTGATGATGGTGTTTTCCAGTGCACTGACTGTTATTTTGTCTCAGCATCATACTGTAACATCCAGGTTTCATCACAAGTGATTTTTTGAAAAAGGTTTGGGTCCACCTCAAGTTGTTGCAGAATGACTGCAGGGACGGGGGGAGAATGTCACATTGCTTGACTTTTAAACTTTTCCCAGCACCCAACAGATAATACAGCTGCTTTAAATGATGACTCACAATTAACTGAACATCTAAGAGTGTTGATGTTTGTCATGCAGGTTCAGACATGTTCAAGGTTATCACTCAAGCATTCGCAATCAGTTCTCCCTGATTTGTCTGAAAGGTAGAAACACAGTCTCATTATTTAACAGACAGACCTCATATGAGTCCCAGTTGCTATACTATTTTGGAAGTACCAGGAAAGACTGTTTACAATGTTTTCATATGGTAGTCAATAAACCCAAGTTAAAACAATAAATGACCTTTTCTCTATGTATTTAACATGGAGGTTTGCTTAGAATGTTCATAAAGTGTTCAGAGGGATGGTTTGAAATCTAAATTATTCAGAGGTGTGTGTGTGTGTGCGGAGAAAAGAAGTAAGACTATGACTGCAAGCAATTTATGTTGGCAGCAATATATGGTAAGAATCCTGTTGTGCAATACATAACCTACAGTTATGCTTTGGTAACTGCTAAGTATTCATGATCCCTACATAGTCCATAATTTAGTGTCTATGTAGGAATTATTGGAGCCCCCCAAACTTCACTTACTGGTAAACAAATGCTGGGATCTACAGGGAACTGTTCCCCATTGATTGAGAAGCAGCTGTCTGACATCTTCATCCCCCTCATGCAAGCAATCTCTGGCATGAGGGGGATTTGTGATGGGGTCCTTTTTCTGCCTGTTGCATGTGGAGATCACTCACAGAAAGGAGGGTGGGTGGGAATGTCAGATAGTAACTTTTCAATTGACAGGGGAATCGATCCCCATCAATCCTAGAGGCTGCTTACTGGTAAGTGGGCTTCTTTTTGGCTGGAATCCACTACGTAACTGTTACAGTGCTATAGCATATGTAATCATCATACAGGATTCTGCTACATATCTATATCCATCTAATGATACCTACCCCTAATCTCTAATCACTATCTCTATCTCCATTTCTATCTCAATTTCTATCACCATTTCCATTTCTCTGTATAAAAATGCACTGTCTGTGTGTTGCATGTATATTCAAACAAAAGAAAACATGTAGTAGTATAGTAATAAACCATAATTCCTCTGTGGATATCAGGCTGTGGTATCGATATTAAGCAGAGCAAAGCAGGGCTGGTGCAATATGAGCCTTGTGGCAAAAACACAAGTAATTACTTGGGATGCTCTTGTAAAGTAAGAAGAAAACATAACATTTATTGTCTCAGGAAATCCATCTCATGATAGGAAAGGAGACAGAGAAAAGAAATTGTTCCGTACTTTGTTACAAGAGCCCCTAAAATCTGGCTGTCATGCATGACAGCATAGCTAGCAGCCATTTATTGGGGTTAGAGTCCCATGGATGTTCCCTTTCCAGACAGAGGATGCAAAGAGACTAACTAACTTATTGAGGAAGGAAAAAGAGACCTCAACCAGTAAGAAGGGAGCAAAAGTACATGGACTAAAGAAAGAACAGAGAAGTAAAAGAAACAGCAGGTGTTCTCTAGGCTCCCACTCCCACTAAACACTTTACGTGACCACAGTTTGCAAAAAGGTCAGGCCTACATTGCAGATAATCAATCATTCTAACTTGTATTAAGTGCCCTAGGACTAAGGTGACCTGTGCGACCACCATATGTATGCAGTAGAAAACAGAGACATTACAAGGGAGAAACATGGCTAGAAAGCAGAAATCTTGGGGTTGTCTAAATGGCAAAAATGCTCCTCATAGAATATGAGGAGAAGATGACCTGTCCCAATGGCAATCCTCACTGTTTCACTATATTGTAAAGGGGGGGGGGCGAAACTGGCAAAATCTCCATAGGAAAAGCCTTCACAGCTTTCCATGGAATTTTTAAAAAACAGCAGAGAATGCCCATTCTTGCTCTTGGGACAAGTGATTCAATATGAATTGCTTTCCCATATGAGAGAAAGTGCTAGCCTGATTGGCCAGACAAGTGTGGGGGGAGGGGCTTGCTAACAGGGCAAGCACCCGCTGCTGCCATGTTGGAGTTTCGCCTTAGTGAGTGATCACTAAGGTGATAAAACAGGGTTTTGTTTTATCTCCTTTCTTTTGTTATAAAAGTGAAACATTACTTATGCGCATGGTGGAAATAGTTTTTTTTGTTTTTTGTTTTTAAAGTTTGGCAGCAGCAGATTTAAAAATGCGAGTAATTTACTCACAGGCACCATCTTGTCTAGAGGGCATGCAAAGTTTATGGGGGCTGTAAAATCATTAACACAAGTTGCAGCTGCTGTGACTTGCCATTACTGCACAGCAATCCATTTCTTTTGGCCTTGTATAGACAAGCCCCTTGCTTCTTTACAATGGTACCTGATGTTTCTATTGGCAAGTATGAGCTCCTATGCAAGAGTTTCTTAGGTACTCTCTGCCCTCCATCCCCAGGTCCACCATCTCCACTGCTAACATTGGACCTGGTCCCGACTAGAGTAGATCCACTGAATAAAGTGAATAATGAATTAAGACTAATGGAAATCACATTCAGTGGGTCTACCCTGCTTGATGCTAACAGTAGGATTCAGGCTATAGTATGTTTATTGTATGTCAGTGCTTCTGGACTGTTGGGTATTGCTCCTGCTGGCAGACAATCAAGTATTAATTTTGCATGATTTATTCTTTTGTGATGTTTCCTCAGATGAAAATCAAAAATCCAAACAGACTGACAAAATTTTGCCAGCTAATTTTGAACCTGTGCACTCTGGCTGGCACTGGCATCCCATGCATTTATCTCTTCCTTCCTTCAGGTCACACTTTTGCTTTGCTCACAAAAGAATGTCTCCACTTTCTCTCATTTTTCTTCTTTTTCTTTCATTCCTTCCAATTGGCAAGAAATCTGATATTGCACTCTTTGAAGGGCATGGTTAATTATTCATGCAAAAATGCTGACTCATATGTAACAAAAATGGGAACCTTATCTGCTTTAAGGAAATTAATTATTATTATTTTTTCCTTTCTCACATTGCTTCATAGACCCATATGGCTTTTTAGCCTTGGGGCCTAGTAATTCAAGAGCTTTGACCCAGAGTGCCTAATTTAGGGCTATTTCATTGGAGAAAGTAGATTAATCTGGTGTCTCAGTTTGCTTATTTTGAGTATGGCGTATGAAACAATATTCCCTTCACTTTTGTAATGGCAGAATGTAACATGAAAATGCTATACAATGAAACCCAAACTGAGGTTGCCATCCAATACAGAACAGCTTTTTCAGCATTTAGCTAAAGATAAATTCTCCCACAGAACTGATTTTAGCTGGTCTCTTGGGTGCTTGTGCAAGAGGTTCCGCAGCATGTAAAATCAATGGCAGTCTAATGTTTCCCCATATGGGATTATAGACAATACTTTGCCCATAATATCAAGTGAACAAAAGGTTTTAAGAGAATATTAATGTTTTACAGGGCTTGCGAGGCTATTTCTCTACACTCTGCACTTACGTCACCATGTCCATCATCAGGAGAGGATTCTGTCTTGTGGAACAATGAATTAGATCAAACTGTCTGAAAACACAGCACAGGAAATGCAAAATATTTCCATTGATATGAGAAATGTATTTAGATTCCTCTGAAAGTATTTACAGGAATCCGTCATTTCTCTTGAAACAAATAAAGAGCCCTGCTAGAAGTTCATGGAACAAATAAATCCTATTTGGAGCTTGCACAAATAAATCATAGCATCCAAGTGGATTACAAAGTTTTTCCTTATTAATTCAAAGTGCTCTAAATACAGTTGCTAGTCCCAGCTACAGTGCATCTATTCAGTCATTTGCTAAGTGTTGTGTGAATACACCTTTTTGTGTAAGTTCCATGGATTCAATGGGTCGATGTAAAGAGAAATAACAGATTTAGACCATAATGGAGGATTGTTTGCATAACTTTGTTGCAGCTCCCATGTAGCATAGTGTGGGTAACTGTGAATGGAAAGGTCCATATAGGCAAAATATACACAAAAGCCTGCCCAGAGCTAAGAAAAGTTACTATCTATATTACAGATGCCAGTCAGCATAACTTGTGATCATGCTGGCAGGGGGATTCTGGGACTTGCTGTCCAGAAAAGTAACTTTTCCAGGCTCATAGATTGCCTAACATGGTACAGATATATATGCATTCAATTTTTTAAAAAACATTAGCATCCTGCCTTACCCTGCCCCAATTTTGAACTCACAGTGTTTGTTGCAAATCTAGTGGAATTGTTCATCTCTATCCATGTCCAGGCCTAGTTAAAAAGATGCTATAATGTGAGAGCTGATACCCACTGCAATTGTTTTTCATCTGTTTTCCATGTAAGACCTAGTTAATTTACTTGGGAACCACAGCCACCTGGCTCCTGGTTCAGATCGATGTCATAAATATGACTCAAAAGCATTCAATAAGAGCCAAGCTCTTACTGTAAAGATTGATAAGAAATGAATGTAATGTAATGTAATGAATGTATTGTAGATTAATGGAGAAAAATAGCACAAAAACATTGTTATATCTTAAGTCGATATGTGAAATTTATACTGGTGTGGGTGAATAAAGATAAAATCTAAAGAGAGAGAGAGAGAGAGCCAAGTGGAAGGAGATGCAACTGTACTGAAATCAGAGCCCCTTAAGCAAAGTTTCCCCTGCCAGCAATGTGTTGCATAATTTGGGCCCAATATTAGAACAGGGATTCCACAGAAGCATGTGAATCCCTTTATATTATAGTACTTCTTTGTAACAGAGAAGCCCTTTTTTTTTACTATTAGAAGCCTTTTCCAATCATTCTCCTGCCTCCTTTACTGTATATGGATCATAGGCTAGTCATGCTTAAGGTATGCCTACTGAAATCAATAGAACAGACTTCCATTAATTTCATTGATCTATACATGACTAAGTCTGGACTGAAAGCACAATATTTAATTTGTTTAACTGAGCCTTCAAATATTCTGTAAGAATATTGCTTTGCTTTTATATAATGTTGTTGTTGTTGTTGTTGTTGTTGTTGTTGTTGTGTTCCTTCAAGTCGTTTCCAACGTATGGTGACCCTAAGGTGAACCTATCATGGGAATTTCTGAGGCTGAGAGTGTGTGACTTGCCCAAGGTCACCCAGTGGGTTTTCATAGAGGAGCAGGGATTCAAATCCAGGTCTCCAGAATCATAGTCCAACACATAACCACTACGCCACACTGCCGCTCTCATATATATCCCAGAAATTTTCTTTCTCTTTATAACTGTTTATCAAAGTTGCTTTTACAGTTAAATTGTTTATCTTCCATGTTCAAAGCTCATATTTTTCTCCTCTATTTTGAAAACACCAGTCAATAAAAAGAATATGAATCCATGGTTCTATTTGAGATACTTGTCAAAATGCAGATATTCATCAAAACTCAATTGCTTTTTTTAAAATATTTCTGCATGTTGCTCTTGAATAATTTCAGATGGTGTCTGTCTCAACAGATGATATCATTGGTCTGTGTCTGTGTCAATCCCCTCCGCTTTCCACCAGCAAGGGAATGGACATTGGGGGTGGCGATCACAATGATGGCATGAGGTGAGTAATGGGGATGGTGGCTTTGGTCATTGTGAAAGGAGGAATACCAATGTCTACAATGACAAAAACAAAACAAAACACAGGAATAACATGTAAGCACACTCGTGTATGTAACTAACATGATGCCAGCCAATGGAGTTACACTGTAAGGTATCTATCTGTATCACAGTTGATGCTAAGGCTATCATTAATTATTATAGCCTGTTAATTAGTTTAGGGAATAAACACTTAGTTACTACATTAGATCCACAATAATGAGTAACTAAGGGTTTACTATCTGGACTGATTTGATTCAAATACGTCTGTAGGCCAGGATCCAACTGGGAATACAAATGGATGGGAAAAGCTCTGTCAGCAGATTCAGGAGATTATGGCTGCTGCCACAGTGCAGAAATAATGCAGTGTCACACCACTTTAATTATCATGGTTCCATCCTATGGAATCCTGGGATTTGTAGTTTGTTGTGGCACCAGAGCTCTCTGACAGAGATGATTATTTCCAGAATTCCATAGCATTGCGCCATGGCAGTTAAAGCAGTGTCCAACTGCATTATTTCTGCACTGTGGCAGCAGCCTATTTTAATTCCCATAAAGCATAACAGGTCCATAACACAATCTTCCCCTACTCTCCCCTCCCCCGGATCTCTACATTGCCCAAACCTCTGATCTGGGTTCCCTGGGTACACCAGTCTTCCAGAGCAGATATTGAGGTTTCATGGGGGGCTTGTGGGGAGGTGGGAATTTATTTTTCTGGAAATGTATCCAACTGCACAGATATCATGTGAAGAGAAGCTCTGATTTAGGCTTCAAGAGGTTAGTTTATGTTCAAAATCCATATTACATATAAATACTGTTGTAAAAACTTGAAATGGACAAACTTTGGGATACCTCAAACAAGATTTTCTGTGGTCCTTGAAAACACTCATTGCAAGCAAAATTCAATTATGGTTCATATACATTCCACATCTCTGAATTTGGCAATGCATTTTTGCTCCAATGCATGTTAAAATGCATATTTTGAGGGAAAATACATTTAAAAATCCACATTGTCAGTTAAAATACATTCAAACATCCATATTTAACTATGACTGCTCACAAAGCAAGTCTCCGGCCAAAACAAAACCACAGGCTGCACAGACACACAGAGAGAGCTGCAAAGCCCCAAATGCTTTTAAGAAAACATAGAACTCTTCCAGACTCCTCCAAAGCCGCTCAACTGCCATTCCCAACCCTGAGGGTACAAAAATGCTGCCACCATGTGAAAGCCGGCCCTAAATTTCTGCTGCCTGAAGTCCAGGGTTGGCCCTTTTTCCAATCCCAAACCCAAGGGATTCCTCTTCATTTCACCACCACCTGTTGAGTTAAATGAGGGGTTTCTTTCCTCCCTTGTCCAGCGCAACTAGAAGCCAGACTGGTTATGAGAATAATAATACTCATTTTCTCTAATCTAAAGAAAGTTCTTGATAGCTGACCAAAAGCAGGCAATTCGAGGCAGGGTTAGGAAATAACAGAAAGCTTTATTTCAGTTCTAGGAGTCTATGTTGCTTGAAAAGGCAAAAACAGTCTTAGGTTCAGCTTAAGGCTTATACATATGCTTTCATCCAGAGCACTTACAAAATAAAACATAAATCTAACACAATCTAACTACACGTTCCCTAACTATTACATGCAGGTAACTTACAATCTCTGTAGATGGAATCTCAGAGTTCCTTTTGGATCCTTTGAGGCCTTTGGATAGGATTGGCTCCCCCCAACCCTTTTTGTTATCAAAGTTTGTATCTTGTTGGGTATTTCATGGCTGTGTAGGCCATCTCTGGTCTCTCTGCCATGGAGCTCAGCCAAGGGGCCCCTAGGCCATCTTTAGCTCAGCTACCAGGCCATGTACTCGACCAGTGTGACTCAGAACAAAGGGGAGAGAAGAACTTTTAAAAGTCCTTCTTGTTGATCTCTCATTGGCTCTGCTGTTGCCCAATCAGAGTGACTATCCTAATCAAGTGATGTGATGTCATGTTTATTCAATGAGGTTCTCCCACCCACTTCCCATTTCCAAATAAGGAGTGGAAGTTCCAATATAGTAAAACGTAGGTTCTTGAATGAACTCCCATGATGGCAGAGCAGGCCCTCATGACAGGAGGATTGTGTGTATCATGTAGCCACATCTCTGTCACTGCATCTCCCAATGTTATCCCTCAGAACCCATCTTTAAAACGTTGCAGTTTCTGCCACACAGCCATTTCTATGTTCTTGGAGAGTGGGGGGAGGAGCGATGATGCATCCAGCTATTTTTATACAGATAACATCCTTGTGGCACAAATAGTTGGACAGTCTCTCTTGATTTCCCTCACTCTCCAGTGACATGTAAATGACCACTGCTTAAAAGAAGAGTTCAGGGTGGGGAGTATTTTTATCACTGTATAGTCAGGAAATACTTTTGATCTCCACAAATACTAAAACAGTGAGTTGTGATGGTGAAAGTCTGACTTATACTGCCATAATTCACCAACAGGATTCTCTGCATTTAAGTATTTAGATGCAACCTTTCCAAGAAGGTTTTTAGTTTAAAAAATGCAGATTATTGTAGAAAGATAAATTTGTGTGTGCAATGAATGTATGCAAATATGTCATGAATCTAAACCAGACTGATCTTCCATTCCTGTTGAGGCCAAGTGCTATGCACACATCTCCTCCAATGCTGCCATTAACTTCACAGGGGAAGAGCATAAAGCTCTACTACACCAATGCCTTTTCACTGATCTTCAAAGCCTCCACAATGATCTGCTAATTATTTTTATAATAGCCACAGGGAATCATGACCACAAATCTCTCCCACTCTCCCATAGCCGAATGCACAGTCTGTACTAGGTTGCTGGACCTTTGATGCTCACATGCCACACAACAAAAGCAAGAAATCCAACAACTTTTCTGGAGATTGTAAAGAAGAAAAAGAAAAGAAAAAATGGCCCTGTGTGCATACCAGACATTATGTAGCAGAGGGGAAAGCTGAAGAAAAGTTACTATGGAAATTTTGATATTATTTATTTATTTTTAGTTTCTTGACAAACATTCTATTTCTTCTAGATGAGTTCTGGTTCACAAAGAAGCCTAAAGCAGTGACAATTGACAAGAGGCTGAAAGACAGATGGGTTCGGAACTGTGTAAATTCCTTTTCGTGAAGAATGCTGCTCATGCTAATCACATGTTTCCCTTTCCACTCAAACATGTCAATTAAGAGGTTTCAAGATGAGGAAGCCATACACACTTATTGTTTTTCTTGGGTTTCCTTCCTTTGTAAAGCTAAGCTGTGTATCATGTGGTAAGCAATTTTGCTTAAGAGCAAAACCTTGTATCTAAACTTCCTATCCCAAGTAAATTTTGTGCACACTAACTATAATTTCATGAATAATGAGAAAACAAAAGTGCCGTTGTGATCTTAACAACAGTGTGTTGTGAACAGTTTACCACAATCTAGTTATGCAACTTGAGCATCATTCATATGAAAGTTTTGTGTTGTTGTTGTTTTTTTAATATATTAGGATCAGCAACTTTGTAAGAGAGATGTAAAATTTTTTTAGACTTTGGGCTGTGATATGATTAGAAAAAGAAAATTATGGTTATCTTATGGTATCTACTTTCCCCAAGCATAACTGTGTTGCTAGACAAGCTTGAAGGGTGAACATGTACTTTTTAAAATGTTGCTTTGAAACAGCATAAAACAATATAAAAACCATATAAAACACAGATTCAGCTCTTCAGGGTATCATGGATGCCACTTTACTGAGTATATACAAGACGTGTTTTTTTTCCCCCCCTTAAAGATCGAAGCTGAGAATGAAGTATGACCTGAGAGCATCTAGTACATGCCTCTCAAGTAAAATTGAAAGTGGTTATTTGCATTCATCTTCTACAAGTCTTCAGAACAACCCCCAAATCCCTCTTGTAGCAAAGTGGAAGACAGTAGGAGATTAAAATGGAGCCACTGAAAGACTGGCCTTCTTTGTGCCTTGGTAACTTTCCAGTATATGTAAAAATACTGGTTTTATCACAAAGCTTTGAAGGCCAGTAGCATGAAAGAAAAATACAAATGTGCCTAGCTTTTAGGCTGAAAGATAGTTTCTTATTTGTCATAAAACACAAATTGTTTGAGCTATTGTGTTACCATATTTAACAATGCTCAGCTTTCTGAGAATGGTTACTTCAAGGTTGGCCCTACCATTCGGCCGATCGAAGATGCTGCTTTAGGAGGTAGATGCTTGAGTGGGGGGCAGACATAGTAGCTCTCCAGTATCCCTAGGGGGTATTTTCCTTGTTGGAAGACAGAGCTATGTATGTACTACACAGACAACCCTGCACCTCTCCCTAAACCAGCCTGCTGGCCCAGACGTGGTAGAGGCTGCTATCTTGTCACCAGTCTTCAAGACTGGTGTTTCCTGAATCTTTAAGAGCCAAGCCCAAAAGACTTCAGTGCTATCAGGATTTGGGAGAAGAATGGAAGAAATTGCTTTTGCTATGGAGCAGATGCCAGGAGGTGCAGTCAGGGTTTACATTATAGAGGCCAGGGCAATCCTGGGCCCATTCAGTTATATTTTACATTCTTTAAAGTTAAATCTTGCACTGTTTTGTAGGAGTTTTTAATAACTGTCTGTTAATGAAGATGTCTGTTGATGCTGCCATATGTTTGCCATATCCAAAAGATGTCATTATAATTGGCTTCTGTATGTTGGATGTGTGTGGTGGTGGGGAATCACAATGTCATCTTTTCCCCTTATATTGGGAAAAAAATATTGAGTTGGCCTTGACTTAATTGGTATTGGGAAAAATGCTTAGACTGATTCAGATTAATCCCTCTCAAATGACTCTTTGATCTGACAAAGAAGAAGAATGTCTAACTTCTTTAAAGATTTTTCAGTGAAATGGGGTTTGGGAGGACATTTAAGGTCATATACCGACATTTCACAAATGAAAACCGAGGCATGTGTGGGGCTAAGCAACACAAAAGTGTGGTCAAGATGGCAAAAGTTATTAATGGAGAAGAACAGACAAGCTAGGAGAAGCTGCCGCTTTTGTCCAAGCCTACTATGAAGGACAAAGTTCTTCCCTCTCCTATTCTCTACCCCACCCCACCCACCCACCACTGAGTTAATTGAATACAAAGTACTTTTGCACTAGGAATTAACTTTGCAGCAATGGCACCATGCTGAGAACAAAGAGCAAAAGTGGAAGGAGGTAAGAGCATCTGGGGCATTTTAAAAATAGCTGAAAAGGTGGGAGATCAGAGGAATAATCACAACTGTCCCTGCCAAATCAGGACAATTAGAGAGCATGATATACTGCAAGGGGGAAATAACATCCACCCTCCCCCCCCCCAAATCACCCATGCCAGTCAGGTTTTGGAACCTGCTGCAGAGTTGTTTTTCCCTAGCGAAAGTATCATTTAGACTTCATGAATTTTAATACAACATGTAATTAAGGCCACACAGTGGCGAGGGTGCAGACTACGGGGGTGCAGACAGGCCAAACCGCACCAGGTGACACCATCAGGGGGAAGGGTGACACCAGTTTTAGTGACGCTACAGAGTCCACATAAAGTAAATGACAACTTTGGTACAGCTTTTTAATTCATGAGTTGGCAAGGAAGGCTGATGGCAACCTCATTTTTCTGTGTGCCATAAATCAGGGGTGGGCAGAAGGCAGATCATAATCTTCAGAAATATCTCTGGGTGATTTGCAGTAGATAGGCAATTATCTCTTAGCTCCTAATAGTCTGTCTGTCTGTCTGTCTGTCTGTCTGTCTGTCTGTTTAAATAGTTACAGCCCATCCTATATCATATATTCTCAGGGCAGGGGAACATTTAATAAAACCAGTTTAACCAATAATATAAACAATAGAAAAATCACATAAATAGACTAAAATCATATAAAACAGTTTGATGAGTTAAAACAAGACAATTAAAATCAGTTAAAACAGTTTAAATTGATGTAATCACATGTGCATTTAGTGTGTTGGTCTATGACCATATTAAAGATTATATTCTATTCTATTCATGTGCATTTAGAACCCAATGGCTTTAATAAAAAGCCATATTTAGACTTGGTGCCAGAATGACACCAGCATTGCTGCTACTTAGAGAAGGTATTTCACAACTGGGAGCCACAGCAGCAAAGACCCTCTCCTACTTCCTCCCACAATGTATTGCCCCCACTGGTGGGACACACGGGACAGATCCTCTGACTGTTCCAGTTTGGCAGGGACAGTCCCAATTAATCCTCTGTTTTCAGCTGCTTTTAAACACCCCCTTCACTTCTTTCCACTTTTCCCCTCCATCCTTGGTTTGCTTCAAACTGAGCTTGAAGCGCAAAAGTAGTTTGCACTCCATTAACTCACCAGGCTGGAGAGAAGAGGAAGGGGAAAGAATCTTACCCTTCCTAGGAGCTCAGACAAAAGCAAAATGCTGCAGTCTTTTCTTCCTTGGGTGTACCTCCCAATTAATAACTTTTGCCATCTTGACTACACTGATGATACTTGGCCACCCATGTCCCAGTTTTCACCTGTAAGGTATTAGAGGGTATGAGAAGAGGGTCCCTCCATCCAGGACATCTCAATTCTTGAGATATAGGGAGGGGTGCACACCCTAAATCATACTTCAGAAATGAAGAAAGCCAAGCTGACCAGGGCCAATTTATATTTGAGGCACTGTGGCCTCCATTTATTTCTGGCACTTAAAAATAAATACATATCTGGGCTCAAAAATCTTTTGATTCTTAGTGGATCTCTTTTACATCAGACTCTGGTTGAAGAATTTCAGGTAGACCCTGTAAGCCTGAATTCTTCTGTACTCTGCCTTAAGTCATTATAATAAGTATGCATTAAATGTAAAAGTAGAAATCTTTGCTACAATGCTGACAAACAGAATGAATACAGTAATTAAGGAGGCAATTCATGAGGATCAATCAGGTTTCATCAAGGGAAGGTACATACCATCAAATATAAGAACAATGCTTAACGCGGTTGAGTACTACAAAGGATCAAACAACAAGAAAGTGCTATTGATCTTTATAGATGCCGAGAAAGCATTTGACAATGTTAACTGGGCATTTGTGATGAAAATGCTTGAAGCACTAAACTTTGGAGAAGATTTCATCAAGAATATCAGAGAAATTTACACAACTCAAACATCTCACTTAACAATAAATGGTGAAAAAACAGGAATCTTTGAAATTGGAAAAGGGACTCATCAGGGCTGCCCGCTCTCTCCAATTCTCTTTATTCTAGCTATCCAGTTCTCTTTATTCTAGCTCTCTAAATAACTGATTAAGGATGGACAGTAGAATTCCCAGCATGAAAATCAGAGAGCAGGAGTATAAAATTAAAGCATTTGTTGATGATATGGCAATAATTTTGGAAGACCCTGTGGGGAATATTACTTATTTATTAGACACATTAAAGTTATTTGGTGAATTTTCAGGTTTTAAGATAAATAAGGAGAAGACCATGATCTTAACAAAAAAAAAAAAACTATCAAAGGAAGAAAAAGAACAACTACAACTCAAACCAGGCTGCAAATTAGAGAAGAAAGTGAAATATCTTGGAATTTGGCTTAGCAAAAGAAACATAGACCTCTTTGATAACAACTATAAAAGGTTATGGTCTGAAGTAAAAAAAGAATTAGAAATATGGAACAAACTTGCTCTCTCTCTGCTAGGGAAAATAAATACGATTAAGATGAACATATTGCCGAGATGTCTTTATTTGTTTCAAAATCTTCCAATCCTAAAAAATGACAAAATATTACAACAATGGACATCTGAATTAAATAAATTTATCTGGAACGGGAGAAAGCCGAGAATTAAGTGGTCAACTTTGGTGGCAAATAAAAATTCAGGAGGCACTGCATTGCTGAATCTTAAATTATATTACTTGGCTTGTGGAATGTGTTGGTTACAATGTTGGATTAAGCTAACAGATGACTGAATCCTGACTTTGGAGGGCTTTGCACTGAGATATGGCTGGCATGCATATTTAGCATACAGAAAATCGGAAATTAATAAAGATTTTGCTAACCATTGCTAGGTTTAGTAAAGAAGTTGATCTCGTAATTTTGGCTTGAATGTTAGTGGTTATCAAAATGGCTAAGCCAAATTTTGAATGTCCTCCTCGGAGGCTAGGTTCTGCATTCAATGAGAAAGCGTAGAATCCATTTATAGCTAGATTTTCTTTTGCCCAATTTCCTGTAATAGTATAATATTGTAATTAGATATGAAGTCCAGGAAGACTGGGTCCACTGCTTTACTGAGCCAGCCAGCTATATTCCAGGATAATATAGTCAGGTCTTATTTTCTTTGATGTGGTTTCTTGGTGTTCTTTTCTTGTCATTCTTGTAGGGGTGGGTCATGGAAATTCATAGGTATTCTCTGCAGGTGTTGCATTACTGCTTTGGTTAACTGAGCTTTCTTTTGTGATGTTTGTTCTGTTGTTTGATAAGACAGTTCTTTGTCATTTAACAACTTTTTATTATTCTGTTCAAGATGATGTGTTGGATGTATCTTTCCTGGAATTTCTTCAGGGTCTTCCATATACTTGATAATTTCAAAATCGAGACTTGGCCTACTAACATTTGTAAATATCTGTTTAATTTGATTAGATTGACAAGTAGGCAAAGATGGTCGTTTCACTGGCGATCCTAGCTCATTTTCATCTAGGAACCTCATTTCAAGCCATGTAGAGGGTTCCATCTTTCTTATATTTTCAGACAGGTAAATTTCATTGTTTCTAGTCTGGGTCTCACTTAGTACAGGATTAAGGTCTGCCTTGT
This sequence comes from Gambelia wislizenii, assembly GCA_030847615.1. Taxonomy (NCBI): domain Eukaryota; kingdom Metazoa; phylum Chordata; class Lepidosauria; order Squamata; family Crotaphytidae; genus Gambelia; species Gambelia wislizenii. The sequence goes on along the minus strand of JAUMIR010000001.1, from coordinate 152,195,666 downwards.
TTACCACATTTGACTTAGGGTGGTGTTCTCCCCCTTTAAGGGTTTCCACATGTTTGAGAGAGGTGGAGTACTTTGTAACATCATTTTTCATTGTACTATATAGTGTCGTGTTTTTATCAGAGCACAACCCAACTAAATGGGATTTCAAAAGGTCTAGTCTCAAAATTATTTCAACTTGTGCCTCCGTGGGGAGAGCAAAAAAAGAATTTATTAATTTGTTTTCTTCTCTGTCAAAGAGTATTCTTAGTAGAAAGTGATTTAATTGAATAAGAGTTCTTTATTTCATCAAAGTATGAACATTTAGGTGTTTTGAGAGCTATTAAATTTTGTTGGTGGTCATCTTTGCTCTGATTTACTTTATGTGTGGGAACTAGTTCCTGTGGGGGAGCTTGATTCTCAAAGAATCTAGAGACTAAAATTCCATATTTTGCTAGGGCGCTCTTGCAGGCCAAAATTATATTGACTATGTCCTTTTCAGTAAAGGTAACCACAGCACGCGCATGGGTATAGTTGTAAAAAATATATTCAACTTGCTTTATATCCTTTATAGAGAACTTGCAAGGTTTTAATAAGTTTAATATGGTTAATAGGTGGTACTTTCGTTTGAGCTGTGATATGAGACCCTTAGGTTTAGGGAAGTTGATCAGGACCAGTTTTTGATGGTTTAATTTTAAGTTCCATTTTCCATTGTTAGCAGTGTTAATGCCCTTCTCAGTAGAGGCTTTCCTTTTTAACGAGAGAAGGTTCCAGGAATCTTGAGAGATTGACTGTTCTCTTTGTATTTCTATTGTTGACTGGGTTGAGTGTGTATGTAGTCCAATTTTCTTTACTAATTCGGGCTTTCTGTATTATCTGCTTGTATCTTAGTTATTTCTTTCGTTTGGGGAGTATCAATATTGTTTGATCTATTTTCTTTTGGAACCTTTTTCCTTAGTGATTTATTTTCACTATAGTGTAGTAGCTTCAACTTTTTGGCTCTTTTTCTCATGATAGTTTTAGTTTTTCCCTTGAGGTTTCTTGACCCCTTTGTTTTAGTTGCTCTTGTGTTATAAATGCTAATATTGTTTGATGATTTTTTTCTCTGAATACTTGGACTAATATTACTATTTATTGATTTGTTTCTTGGGGCACTTGAGCTGATCATGTTGTTTGCTAATAGTGTTAGAAGATTGTTGCTTGCCAGTAAGAAAGTTTTTATATTCTCAATCTCCTTCATCAGCAAGAAAATCCATCCTGCGATTGGTAGATTCTCTGTGAAAGTGGGAGGCGTGGCTTGGTTTAGTTTCTTCTTGTCTTCAGTAAGTTCTTGTAGTTGCTTAGCAATTGCATTATTTAAGTAGATTTCGTTATTGTTGGGTTGTGTTTTTTCTGGGACAGGTGCAACATCTGCATCTCTCATTGCTATTGTGTGATGTCCAAGAGAAAGTGCATCCATTGGTACCTGTAAGTCCACTATAGAATTTGAGTGATTTGGAGTTTTTTCAGGGAGGGCAACATATATTTTATTTTCAAAATATTGGGTAATCTTTGCTTGCTTCCTGGTTTTGTTTGGAAGGGATTCTGCCACCATCGGTGTAATTCCTAAAGACTTGTATGCATTTCTCATAAACACAATCTCTTTTTGTTTTAAGCTGCCTATCTTACTTAACAAGGAAGAACATAAAATTGAACGATTCAGTTAATTACTTACTTACAGGCTGATATTATTCGTCCACTCAAAGTTAAATGTAAGTGAGTTCTGTTCACCCTTGTTTAGGTTGACTATTTGAAAAAGTTAAGTATCTAAAGTTAAATTTTTCGTTCCTATTTGAGTATATATAATAATATTTTGAAACATTAAAACAGGGTAACTGGAAATTATTTTTTTTCTCAGAAAAAGTAAGTATTTCCCTACTGGCCTGCGTTCTCTAATATTAAGACTTTCAAAGTAAATAAAAACAAAGAACTTGTATTAAGGTAGAGGTTTAGTATTAAGTACCATTTGCACCCTTATTGAGTTAGTTGGTGGGAGGATTAATTTCTAAAGTTGACCTCTCCTTTTCTATTCAAAAATTAACAGCAGAAATTTATAGCACTAGAAAGCAAGGACAACTGGCATATAGCACCAGTTCAGAAGAACTGGTTGTCATCTCAGGGACAAGGTTCCTCCTGAACTAGCACCTTAAAATCAACTACAAAGCATAGAAAAACATAGAGCTAGTGTTGGAGTAAACATTCGGTAATGGGGCATATAATCAGCAAAATAACCCTTGCCCTTAAATTTATAACCTCAAGCCCTAGGAACTCAAAGGTGCCTTGGGAGCTGCCTCTGCTGTGGTCCTGCTGTTGTTGCTGCTAGGCTTCCTCCTCTGCTACCAGGAACTCTGGAGAAGGGCTGGGAGGGCATTTTAAAGCCCCAGGAGCTCACAGGTGCCTTGGGAGATGCCTCTGCTATGGTCCTGCTGTTGTTGCTGCTAGGCTTCCTCCTCTGCTGCCAAACATAGACTGGTGGGCACCTGTTCTCTCAAATTTGTTTACCTGGATTGACCACATGGCATATATTCCTGATGATTGGGGATTAGCCATTATTATTCCTATTTTCAAAAAGTGAAAAAAGTCAGACCCAGCCAATTACAGACCCATTAGTCTTCTAAGCATAATAAGCAAATTAAATGCTTCATATCTCCATGAAAAACTGATTGACTGGATAGATCAAGAAAACATTCTTGCAGACGAGCAAGCCGGTTTCAGAACAGGTCGAAGTATAGTTGACCAAGGACTTATCCTTCAACATCGGGCTGAAAAATATGCACCAGTCAATGAAGGTCTTCATGCTGCATTTATCGACTTTAAACAAGGTTTTGACTCAATCTCCATGGAAAACTTTGGATAAAATTTGAGTCTTATAACATTGACAAGAGATTGGTGTTACTTATAAGGAAGCTATATGAAAATACTTTCTTGAAAGTCAGATGCAGTTCTGTGGGTCATCTAACAAGGAGAATACCTACTCACATTGGTGTAAGATAGGGCTGTATTCTAGCTCCTACCTTATTTAATTTCTACATCAACCCTTTGGTTCAACATCTGAACTTGATAAACTCTCATCCCCCCCCCCCCGGTTAGCTAAAAGACCCATTTCTGTGTTATTATATGCAGATGACGCAGTACTCTTACCTCAAACACGAATAGGCCTGAGAGGTCTTCTAAGTGCGCTAGCCTGTTACTGCAAAGAGGAGTTGTTGACAATAAACTATAGTAAAACAAAGATACTGATATTTAACAAGAAAAAGATTAAGCACAAATGGCAGATAGATGGCCAACCAATAGAACAGGTTAACTCATGCAAATATTTAGGTCTAATATTCCAGTCAACAGGTTCTTGGATTCTGCAAATGAAACACATCATTGCAACCATGCAAAGAAGTACTAAAGCACTCCTTTCCTTTTTTTATACCAAAGGCGGCCAATACATCCCTGCAGCAATTCAAGTTTTCATCAGTAAAGTAATATCACAAGCCGGCCGCCAGAACTTACCTGGCTGGCCGCATTTGCGGCCGGTGTCTCCCCGGCCCCAAGCGAGCACATGGTGGCATGGGCGCCGCCATGTTGGCCCTCCTCTTCCCAGCCTGCTTCAGCAGGCAGGGAAGAGGATAGTAGACTAGCCAATCAGGTGGGGGGCACCCCCACCTGATTGGCTGAATTTGCCTCTCCTGGGCCAATCAGGGACCGTGCTCAGCGCGGCTGCTGATTGGCCGGGAGGCGGGGCTAGTCCTCTCTCGGGTCCGCCGGCCAGGTAGTTATTCCCGGCCGGCTCCCGGCTCCGTCAGTTGGCTCTTGCGAGCCAAAGAGGAAGGAGCTCTCCGGGGAGCTCCTGAAGAAAGAAGAGCCGACCGCAGCTGCGAAGAGGAGCCAGGAGCCGAGGCCACCGGGTAGAGCTGACCGGCTGGCCTCGGCGAGAAGAAGGAGAGCGCGGCGGCCGAAGAAGCAGCGGCGGCGGCAGGTGGCGAGAAGCGGCGGCGGCGGCTGACGACAAGAAGCGGAGGAGCGGCGGCCGAGCCAAGGAGCAGCGGCGGCCACTAGCGGCTGGAGTGGCCGGGCCAAGAAGGCCCAGCGTCGGGGCGACTGCCACCGGTTAGGGGCAGCAGGCCCGAGTGGGGGGCGGCACCAGGGCCGTCCGGTTGGCCCAGTGGGAGGCACCGGGGCTGTTTCAGTATGCCCGGCGGGTGCCACCAGGGCCTTTTGGCAGCCCAGCGGGGGGCTGGCCGGCGGGAGCGACCGGGGTGCCCACGGAGGCAGAGCCCAGCAGCCAACGAGAGGGACCCCGACGCCGTGGGTGCCCGCGGGGGCGGACCCATCCGGCGGGAGGTCGGGCTTCGGGCGTTCGCCCGGCGGGACCCAGGGCGCAGTTGCCACTGGGGGGAGGGACTCGGAGTCCATGGCAGGGGAGCTATAGGGGCCGGCAGGGGGCAGCCCCTATAGCAAACCCAGGGGGAGGCTCATGGGCTCTCAGGCCCGAGCATTTTTTGGGTGAGGGTCGCGGGACCCTACCGAGGGCAGGCCAACGGGTGGCCCACAGGGGGCGGACAAGCCAGGAATAAGGCTACCCCCCCCACTTCGCTAGACTGAGCGGACAAGCCAGAGAGATCAGCAGGTACACATAAGGGGCGGACAAGCCAGGAACAAACCTGCCCACCGGGGGCATTAAGGGGGAGCACCCCTAAACAGGGCGGACAAGCCAGAAACCAAGTGGGGTGGACAAACCAGGAAGGAGGCTACAAGCCCGGGCAGGGCAGTAGCATATAGCAGGGCGGACAAGCCGAGAGAGATTCCTATACCTAAATACTCAGAGCTGAAATCACTCACCACACATTCCTTGAGAATGCCTTCAAAAAAGAAGCCTGCACCCAGTAGGCCCACGACTCGGGCGCAGTCCGGCCGTACACCCAAATCCTGGGCATCCCTGGCACCTCGTGCTCGGAAGGCCAACCCCCCTAGGGGGGCGACTGCTGGCTCTGAGGCCGTGGAGCACCTCCTCAGAGGCACTGCAACTCCCAACCTCCAGGAGCTGATACGTGCAATCACGCTCCTCGCAGAGCAGGTGGGGGAGTTGAGGTCCGGCAGGGGATCGGAGGTGGGTGCAGTGGCGCCAACCCCGGAGCCTGCTGGAAACCTCGACACCGCGGCTTCCTCTTCCGCCACGGATCAGGCCACACAACAGTCGGCAAGAACGGCGGGACGGCGGGGAAAACGCAGGACACCTTCGCCCGATGAGATCAGTGTGGTATCCTCTGCCGACTCTTCCCCAGCACAGGGGAGTAGAGCTCCAGGAGGAAAGGACCGAGGGAAGGAGAAGGAAGGCGGAAAAAAGCAGGCAAAACGTAAGAGGAGGGACTCAGACAGCGAGGGATCATCAGGTGAGTCCTCTGATGAGGATTGGGACCGGGCGGGGTATTGGTCTACGGCAGCGCTGGTCCCGGGGTTGCCTTCTTGGGCCATTAAGGCCAGGGCTGCCACGGGGACGGGCTCTGCCAGACCATCCAGGGCATGGCGGGGTGGGGCAGCCTCTGCTGGGCCCCCCACGCCCAGCCTTTTTCTGGACCACGAGGATCCCCCTGGGACCCACCTGGACAGAAAAACCCGCAACAATATCCTGAGGGGATATTATGTGGATGTTTTTTCACTCCTAAAACCAGAGGGAGAGGTGGGCTGCACCCCCAAATCGGAGAAATCCTCCGACAAGGAGAAACCAGAACCGGTGGAACGCTCTTTCCCCAACTGGTTGGCAGGGTTCACAGTTTACATGGGGGTGGTGGGCATGGCCTACCCTGACAGAGGGTGGCACTTGGCCAACCACTTGAGCAATGTGCTCAAGGCCAAGTCACTGGCGGGGGAGTCGGCAGCCATCCAGTATGACTCCGCCTTCCGCAAGAGGGCTTCCCGGAACCCCAGGGCCAGGTGGGATCTCATCAATGACAAGCTTTGGCTTGTCATCGTGGGTTCTCACATTAAAGGGAAACCCGAAGCGGGTAAGCCTCGCAAGAGGGATGCCCGCCGGTTGGTTTGCTGGGAGTTTAACGCAGGAAAATGCCAGCGATCCCGTTGCAAGTTCGAGCATTATTGCGAGAACTGCTATGGGTCGCATCCCAGGACCAACTGTCCTCGACCCAGTGCGTCTGCTCAGCCCTTTCGCTCAGGACGCCCTGGCTCCTCCGGCGCCAAGAAGGATCCATGGTCGGGCAGCAGCGCCGGGCAAGGAAGCGGAAAGTAATAGCAGCATGCCAGGTAAGGGCCGTATGGCCTTCACTCCTGTCAAGCTCCAGGTGCTCCTTCCACTTTTGGCTTTATATCCCGACAGGCAAGCAGCCTCGTACCTTAGGGATGGGTTTCGCCGAGGGGTTCAGAATCCCGGCCGTTGGCCCTAGGGTAGCATCGGATTCAGGCAACCTAAAGTCTGCATCCGAGCTACCTGAGGTTGTGGCGGCCAAGATCGCCAAGGAGTGTGCTGCAGGGAGGGTGGCTGGCCCCTTCCCCGCACCACCTTTCAGGAACCTCAGGGTGTCCCCCTTGGGTGTTGTTCCCAAAAAAACCCCAGGGGAATTTCGACTTATTCACCACCTATCCTACCCCAAGGGGGCATCCGTAAATGACGCCATGCCGCCTGAACTCTGCTCAGTACGATATGCGTCATTTGATCAGGCGGTGAAGCTAGTCAGGTCCTGCGGCCCGGACGCCCTTATGGCAAAATGCGACATCCAGTCTGCATTCCGGCTGCTTCCAGTACACCCCGAGGACCACTGCTTGCTGGGGTTTAAGTTCCAGGGCCAATGGTACTATGATATGGCTCTGCCTATGGGGTGCTCTGTTAGCTGCTTTGCCTTCGAAGCATTCAGCACCTTCCTTGAGTGGGCCCTCAAACGCAGGACCGGCTCGGCCCTGGTCACACACTACCTCGATGATTTCCTCATGATTGGGGCGGCCGGGGGGCCGGAATGCGGGTTTTTGCTTGAGTCTTTTCAGGAGTTGGCACTGGAGCTTGGCGTCCCCTTGGCCCCGGAAAAGACTCTTGGCCCAGCCAGCAGCATCACCTACTTGGGGATTTCTTTAGACTCGGTTGCGGAGGTTTCGCGACTACCCGAAGATAAACTGGAGGGGTTAAAACGGCTTCTGCTTTCCCTTTTGGATCAGAAGAAAGCATCATTGAAGGAAGTTCAATCCTTGCTAGGCCACCTTAACTTTGCCTGTAGGGTGGTGGCCCCGGGCAGGGCTTTCTGTAACAGATTGGCTCGCATCACCGCCGGCGTGAAGTCCCCTCACCATCGCATCCGGCTCACAAAGGGGGTTAAGGAGGATCTCAGGGTGTGGCTTAGATTCCTGGAATCCTACAATGGGGTGACGTTTTGGCAGGGGGAGGCGGCCCTTGGGGAGGGGTTGCAGGTTCACTCTGATGCGGCGGCGGGCGCCGGGTTTGGGATTTTCTTTAATGGTCACTGGTGTGCTCAGCCTTGGCCCTCCGCCTGGAGGGAGTCCAAGGTCATTCGGGATTTAACATTTCTTGAGTTTTTTCCCATTCTAGTGGCTGTCCATCTGTGGAGGGACGAGTTCCGCAACAAACGAGTTTGTTTCTGGTGTGACAACCAGGCGGTGGTCCACATCATTAACTCCCAATCTTCCAAGTCTGACCGGGTCATGCAACTCGTCAGAGAGTTCGTCCTGGTCTGCCTCTCAGCCAATATTTCCTTCTCTGCGCGCCACGTCCCGGGGGTAAATAACGAAATAGCGGATGCTTTATCTCGATTCCAGGATGGCAGATTTCGGGAGCTGGCCCCAGACGCAGATCATTCTCCGGTCACCTTCCCGGTCGAACTCTGGCACCTTGGGAAGGAACGGTGCTCTGGGGAGTCCTCAACTCTCTGGCACCTTCCACCTGGGCCAGTTATTCCTGGGCGACCCGGCAGTTTGACAGCTTCAGGAGACGTCATGGATACGGGTGCTCCTGGCCTCCCACGGAACGAGAAGTTCTCCACTTCATCGGGACCCTTAGGGACGATGGCCTCGCCTCCAGGACCATTTCCCTTCATTTAGCAGCCATCTCCTTCTTCAGCAAGGCCGCCGGGCAGGCTGATCCATGTGGCTCTTTCCTGATTCGCAAAGCCGTGGAGGGATGGCGTCGCTTGGATGGAAGCAAACAGGACACACGCAGACCAGTCTCATTTGAACTCTTATGCAACCTCATCGCAGCTCTTTCGACCATCTGCCGTTCCAGGTATGAAACTCTTTTGTTTTGTTCTGCCTTCTCGGTCGCTTTATTCGCAGCCCTGCGCATCGGGGAGGTGGTCTGCGGAGCCAAGGCGTCTGGGACTGGGCACGCTATCCTGCGTTCAGATGTCGACCTGGGAGACGGGACCCTCCACCTGCGGCTCCGGAAAGCCAAGAACGACCAGCGTGGCCGGGTGACCGTCATACGTCTTCAAGCCCTCAAAGGTTCACCGGCTTGCCCCGTTCATTTGGTTCGGCGTTACCTCGAGCAGCGTGCAGACGTCCCCAGCCCTCTCTTCATCCATAAGGACCTATCTTACTTAACGCGCTTCCAGTTTGTAAGCGTTCTTCGGGCCGCTTTGAAGCACCTCGGACTTCCGCCTGGCGACTTCAGCGGCCATTCCTTTCGGATTGGCGCAGCCACCACCGCAGCAGCAGAAGGCATGCCATCGGCGGACATCCAGCACCTGGGAAGATGGAGGTCCAAGGTCTTCTCCGCTTACATCCGCCCAGAACTCGTCCTCCACAGTTAGGGCCGGCGGCAGATCTCTCCAGGCGGTGGGTCTTTTCTCTTTGGTGATAGCTGTCAGGGTTGGCGGAAGCCAAGTGGGCCCCGCTCGGCTTTGTTGGCGGTGGGCATGAGTTTGGTCACCCATCTGGGGGGTGTGGGAGTTGCAGGCTGGTGGGCCAGGTCATGGGCCTGGTCCTCCATTGTGCAACCACCTCCCCCAGGGGGGTTAGGTATGGGCACGTGGGCTTATCACGTGATCCATCACGTGGTTTCACCTCTCCCGGACACGTGACCAGCACGTGGCATGGTCTTGCGGCCAGGCACGTGTTTGATCGCGTGATCCCCCACGTGAGTCCGAAGTCCGCCTCGCTGGGCGGACTGGGGTTCTCAGGCAGGTTGGGGGCTCTCTTCCTGCCGAGGTTGACTCATGCCCAGTCCAACCGCTAACATCTATCACCAAGCTGAAAGTTGTTGCCTTTCCGCCAATTATCCTTTTCTTCTGTACAATAAACCTTTTGTGCATGTTACTCGGGTGTGTGTATCCTTGTGGGCAAGCGAAGGGGCGGGGGGCTCCTTGACACTCGGTCGCAAATGCTGTATGGCTGTCGGATTTATGCAAATGAGGACTACAAGCCTTTTGAAGTTGTACTTACTAAATTCCTAAGATCTATTACAGGAGTCCTGACCTGTCTCCCAAATGTAATACTTTGTCTGGAGACTGAACAGATTTCTATGGAGGACCAAATTTTGATAATTACAGTAAATCTTTCGTTACAATTGACTTTTTTGCCTATGGGTCTAGTGCCATTAACTCTGACTGACACCTTCCAATCTAAATGGGGAAAAAAATTGACTACAAAATTACAAAACATGGGTCTTCCACCAGATACTCTTAGATCCATGGGGCACTCAAAAGCTAAAACAACTATACTCCAACATATAAAAGATATAGATTTCCAAAATAATCCTAGTCTGTCCGCGAGATATTTCAACTATTGGGATTGTGCTGGTACATTTGTTATGGCAAATTATTTTGCTAACCTAACAATACCCAAACACAGGAAAGCATTCCTGTTAGCCAGATTAAATGTATTACCTTCAGCACACCTTGAGGGTAAATACAATAAGACTCCTGTGCTTGAGAGAATATGCCACTGTAATACAGGAAACATTGAAACAATCAATTATGTATTATTCCACTGTCCTTTTTATTGTGATGCCCGCAAAGATATGATCACCCCAATCCTTCTAAATAAAACAGGGAGATCAGAACCTTTTTACTTAAAATACCTTCTGTCAGACTGCAACCCACAGATAACTTGTAAAGTGACACAATTCTGTGCATCTGCAATTACTTGCAGGAAAAGCAAAATTAAATCTAAGATAGCAGAACATATTGCATCTGAATTACTTTAATCTTACTGACAGGTGTTATTTTTTTATTCTTAAATTTATTTTCTTCCCAAATTGATTTATTTTACCTTCTTAGCAGACAGATTTATCCTATGTTAAAAACATAGCACTTAGTTGTATAAACTATCCTATGTATGCACTTTTTATTGTATTGCTTGTTAATGTAATAATATTTTAATTTTATTTTGTTATTTTAATTTAACCTTATTATTTTAAAGTTTTTTATTTCTTTATGCTGTCTTTGACCGTAATGAAGTATCATTCATTCATTGATAACCATGTGGTGAGAAAAGCTCTTATGAGAATCTGCAAAAGATTAAAGGAAAATTTTACATTAAGCTACCCACGTGGATCTCCCCACATGAAGCCATGCTAGGAAGATGGGACGAGTCCAAAGAATGGATAAAATACAAAGATCTAATAGATTAAGATAACTGGCTGAGCAGGAAAGGTGTACACATGAGATCTCGAGAAGAATTGGAAAAATCGGGCATTCCGATGAATTGGTTCAAATTTCTCCAGCTCCAAAATAAATTTCAAGAAGACAAAAAGAGTTATGGATTTGAGCTCTAGGAAAATGAATTTGACAAGCTAATCTGGGGCATGCAGCCAAAAACTATAACCCAGACCTATAACTTACTATTGGCCAGAGAGTTAGAGTCAGAAATTGTGACAGAAGCAGTGAATAAGCGGGCCACAGACTTTGGAGAGGCAATAAATATTGAAGAATGGGAAAAATCATGGAAGGCTACGAATACTTTTACTGCATACTTGTAATTGAAAGAAAACCATCTGAAAATGATCAACAAATGGTACTTAACACCAACCCGAATTAGTAAAATGTATAAGATAAATGAGAACCAATGCTGGAAATGTGGAAAGAATCCGGGTACTCTTTTCCATATGTGGTGGAATTGCCCACTAGTTAAAAACTTCTGGCCAAAAATACACAAGACGATGCAAGAAAGTTATAGTATGCAATATGAAATGTGCCCAAAACTATACCTTTTAAATGTAATAACGGTTATTAATGGTCCTTAGTGTTAGAATTCTGGAGGAAAAGATGTAACATAAAGACAGACCTAACCACATTGTTAGACTAATAAATTGTAATTGGGTAAATAAGCGGAGGAATAAAAGGAATGGCAATAGAAAACACGTTGTAAAAGGAAATGGAAAATTAAAAGACGTTGTATGATGTAAGCAGAATCAAAACATGTACTATAATTATGTATTTTAACTTTGACATTCAAACATAATAAGCAAGAAATAGACATGCAGACAAATGTATGCATTTGGGGAAACTATTGGTAATAATGTGAACTGTAAGAGGAGTAAAGGAGTAACTATTTTAGAAACATTCCATTTTTCAATACCAAGATAAGGACGTTATTGTAAGATGGTATATTTGTATGTTTTACATGTTTGTATAAAGGTAAAAAAGCATTTTAAATAGAAGGGAAGGGGGCTTGCCGCTGGCCGGCGGGCCTGTTTGCGGCCTGGCCGGCAGCCCCGAATGCCCGCCCTCTGGCCCCACCCCCGCTCGCCAGACATTGTCCGTGGCAGGGCGGGGGAGTGGTGGGGGAAGGGCTGGCCACATGGCATGGCATGCGTGCCGCCATCTTCCCTTTCTTCTCCCCATCACCCCTTGCGCAGGGGGAGGGGAAAGGGAGACCGGGCCAATTGGGGGAGAGTTGGCTCGCCTCTGATTGGCCCTGCGGATCTGGGTAAAAGGAACGCACGCAGGCGCGGCCCTCCCAGATCTGAGGTGGTGACAGAGGCAGCAGCAGCGCCCTCTGTCACGCCAGGCAGCAGAACTCACCCATCCTCCCTCAGCGTACCTAAGTTGCAATTTGCGGGCGGATGTATTGGGTCGTGATAAGTTGTAAGAATTCAGGGGTCTCCATCAAGTTCAACTGCAAGTTCAAGTTCAAGGTCAAGTTCAAGGGAGACCCTTGTTAGTTGTTAACATACGCTTGTGTACAGGGGACTCTATGTATGGTATGCTTAGGCCAGAAGTCATTAATTTTAATAGGGTTCACTAGTATCCAGGGTTTCCAGTATACCCAGTAAAGGAGCCCTGGTGACGCAGTTGTTAAATGTTGGTACTGCAGCCACAACATTGTGAGTTTGATCCTACAGGGCTCCAGAGTTGACTCAGCCTTCCATCGTTCCGTAGGTTGGTAAAATGAGTGCCCAGCTTGTTGGGGGCAATTAGCTAACATGTTGTAAACTGCTTAGGCAGTGCTTTGAACTGATAAGTGGTATAGAAATATAAATGCTAAAAATGCTATTGCTATTCTGTGAACATACCTGCTATGGATATGGGGGTCTATCTGTATTCAAAATTGGATTGAGAATGCCTGATAAGAAATGTTTGTATTATCTATGGCTGCTTCTAAAACAGTAGCATGTGCTGGCTGTTGCTTTTTGTTTTGTACATTTTCCTGCCATAAGCCCTGGGAAGTATCACAGCATATCCATGGGTGTTGCTGTCAGAAAGAAAAGAACTCAAAAAGCCCCCCCCCCCATAATTTACATTCTGCTTCCTGAGATCAAGTATGGACTGAGGAAAAAACTCCACTGCTCCTCAGCCAGGTGGCACATACCCAATTCTATGTATATAATAACATGTTTTCCTTTACATCCTGTAGGGAAATGTATTTAGGAAAACAAGCTGATATCTTTGCTCAAGATGCTTCAGCTTGGCAAGCTCCAATCTTTCCACTCAAGGATAAGTCAGATGTAGAACGGATACATATTTCACTTTCTGACAGCGGAGAATGTTTTGCCTCTTTACTGAGTACATATGACAAGATTAGCAATAACTTATGCAAAGTTAAATATTTATGCAAATATTTTAGTCTCCAAAATTATCGCATTTCTCTTTTATGGGGTATGTTCAAGAAAGATAAGAAACACCCTAGGAGGGAGGAGGTGGTGTCAAATAAAGGTGAGCAAAATGTAAAATATGCTCTTTCCAATAAAGAGAATAACATTTCCCTCTCTCAACATAGTGAGAAGGCCAGAGGCCCAACAGTATCCTGAGGACACTCAGGTAAAACTTCTCAGTGGCTTCTTTCAGACTCTGGAAGTCTCTCAATGGTGCCAGTGCCATCCTCTCTCTGGTGACCTTCTGTGCATAGCTACAGCCTTATATTTAGCATGTCTGACAGATTCATTTCATTTGGTGGTGTATGCATCTCATGCACGCTTAAACTGGACACTGTTTTATTACTGTTTTATTAATGGTTAGCAATTGTATTTCTTTTTTTATATGTCCTGGCCAAAATGATGACAGTATATCAGTTGTACTGATTGTTAGCCACATTCTTGTGAAATGATGGCAGATAGCCATTAAAAAGATATGTATCCCCTTCAACATTTCAGAGATTAAAACTGGGACATGTGTAGCTAAGCAACATCTGAGGCTGCTGACACATGGCAGAAATAATGCAGTTTGACACTACTTTAACTGTCATGGCTCCATCCTATGGAATCCTGGGATTTGTAGTTTGTTGTAGCACCAGAACTCTCTGACAGAGAAGGCTAAATGTTTCATAAAACCACAGGTCCCAGAATTCCATAACATTGAGCCATGGCAGTTAAAGTGGTGTCAAACTGCATTATTTCTGCAGTGTGTCAGCAATCTTGGTATGGTCAAGCTGGCACACGTTATTAAAGTTGTTAAAGAGGAAGAACACATGAATCCAGCCCACCATCTACATATATACTAAAGGGTTTCAGTAAACTTCCTGGTTTTGCAGCTTTCTTGGGATTGTAAAAGAGAAGGGTTGTCTACTGGGAAGGGTGATATTCCGCCCTCCTTTCTATTCTCCCACACCCCACTTAATTAATTTTGCAGTTTGAACTCAGTTTGCAGCTACTGAAGTATGCTGAGGACAAAGGGGTAAACTGAGAAAAGGAGAGTGAAACTGTGGCAGCTATAAAAGTGGGGTGACAAGGTTATTTGGGACTGTCCCTGCCAAATGGGCGCAGTTGGAAATATTGCTATGAATAACCCATCCATCCACCAGATTTCAGAAAGATGAAGGCAGGAAAGATGCTTTAGTGGTTATTCCAGGGCCTTATCTAGTTACATGTGAATTTCTGGTTCTGTACCATTCAGACCCTGAATTGTCTTCATATCTGTTTCTTCTTCACTATGGGTTTAGAATCCCACCCTCCTTAAGCAGTCATATAAGCTCAGACATGACTGAAACATGCTGGGAAGCTATATCCAGCCCGTCATCTATGTATAGACTAAGGAGATTTTCAGACTACATTGTTATAGTGTTACTATTCCACTTTAATGGCTCTGGCTGTCTCCTGTGGAATTCTGGAGTTTGTAGTTTAGTGAGGCCTAAGAGCTCTCTGGCTGAGAGTTATGAATGCCCCTCCCTAAACTGCAAATCCCAGGATTCAACAGGAGGCAGCCATAGCAAATAAAGTGGAATAATAACACTATAACAGTGTTGTCTGAAAATCTAGAAAGAGGGCCTCAAAAGGGTTTCGGTAAACTTCCTGGTTTTGCAGCTTTCTTGGGACTGTAAAAGAGAAGGGTTGTCAAATACTTGGCAGGGTACAAACAATATATGGCTGGTGGTCTGTGTTTCACTCAGAAGTGAGATCTCGTTTTTCCCACTTACAAAACTCTGACAAAGTGCTCACACTGCAATGGTAAATTATAACTAATAGACACTCATAAAAGAAAGCTCGTCCTCAATTCCACACAGCAACTGCATAAGCCTTTTTTTAAAAAAAAAATCAAAGATTACTGATATTTATTTATTTTATTCTCTTCCTTGTTATTCTGAAGCATTTAGCTAATCATAACAAGGACAAAAATGAAAACACTTTCTGAAAGAGCATTTTAATTTTAAAAAGTTCAGTCACTCCCAAGAACAACAGCTTCTTTCTCTGCCCACACAAACAAAGAGTGCAGTAAAAATGTCTCACTTTAGACACTTCACTCCAACGTTTACATAACATAAATATTTTGAACTTAGGGAGCAATGTGTTATCACTCACCAGCCAGCTACATTTCTATTTGTTTTAAGGTCAAAAAACAATGGCCTTGAAACCATGTCTTACTAGCCCTACTGGACTTTGCAGTGCCTTTTAATACCATCTGGCTCACCTGGCTAGAATGGGCCTGGAGGACCAGGAATGGGAAGAATAGTCAAATTATTCATTTCCTGGGGAAAGGAATGGGGCGCGGGTGGTCCCAACACTTAGTAATCCTAGTCAGGAAGGATAATACAGTGCTGAAAATGTTGCACAGTTTTTGCTCAGTATTTTATTTGTACATTCTGCAATATTATTTTATACAGATATACATTGTGTTTTAGCCTGAAAAGTCTGGGGGTGTCAAACCTCTTAGGACTTTATCAGACACCCCATGTTAGTGTTCTTTTGCTGGCATGAATTGTGGCATTTTTATGCTGGCAAAAGAACCCCCCCCACACACACACACACTTACCTTGAGTAGCATCAATGAGGCTTCCCCAGCAGGAAGGGAGCATGGATGGAGTGCTGTTTACTTCCAGGGTTAAAATCTCACCAGTTCTTGTGAGAAGACACTAGCATGGGAAATGTAAAAATTAAAGCAAAAAACCTCACAGAAAACGTAGACACAAGCACAGAAACACACTTTAAAAGTCCCAAGTACGGGGGGCGGGGTCATAAAAAGAGCATCCTCTACCTTGGTGTACCGTTCTCAACCAGTAGTGTTCTATCATTCATGCTCCATTCACAATGATGCAAAATTTCAAACGCTGGCAATGCCAGTAACAAAGTGCCACAACCGATCTATTGACAGCTTGGGCCATCAATAAAAAAGTACAGCTTATTGGCAAGATATGATCACGAAAGGACAACGTCATCCTTTCGTGATCATTAGGCATCCTTATGACACCACATTTGCCACATCTGATAACGTCCTTAGTTAACCCCTAATAAGGTAGACCCATTGAATTAAGTATTGAATGGTGAGTCAACACATTGGTATCTCCCATTCATTCAACAGGTCTGCTTGAAACTAGCAATAGAATTCAGGATAGTTTTATTTATTTATTTTTTCACAGTGTTTAGGGAAATGGGTGACTTGATGCAGTATTTTTTTTTAAAAAAAGACATGATTTTTGTGCAAACAACAACAACAAACCAACCATGTGTATTTCTGAGCAGAATAATTTCCCCCCAAAGTAAAGATTTTTAAATACCAGGCAGGAACTATACAGGAATACTGTTTTTCTCCAAGTGTAGGGAGAAAACTGCAGAAATTATTAGAATAGTTGAATATTTGCATCCTTATTGGTGAAACTGATTTGTAAAAGCTCCCATTCCAATGGAGGCAGGTCCCAGAAGGGGTTTTGGAAAACTGCTGCTTGATCCCTCAACATTTTAAAAAGGTGTGAGGATGCGTGCCGGGCTTGGGGTTGTTTTCCAATAGCTTTGACCCATTTTGAGCAGGTTTGGGGGCAAAAATGCCTCAATTATTTCATTTTTTGAAAAAGATCTGCAAGTTTTTTGGAGGGACATTTCAGGGGACTCACTAGGCCCACCCCTTCCTCAAGAGGGAAAAAGGAAGGGCTCCTCCTGGTCTAGGCAAAGAATAGCAAAAGATGAACTGTCCTCTCCTTTCTTGGAGAAATCCTAACTAAAAACTACAACACAAAATATAATTGGTAAACATTTCTAAAACAACGGCAGGAAAATGCAACATTATAGAATCATAGAGTTGGAAGAGACCACAAGGGCCATCCAGTCCAACTCCCTGCCATGCAGGAATACACAATCAAAGCATTCCTGACAGACGGCCATCCAGCCTTTGTTTAAAAACCTCCAAAGATGGAGACTCCACCACACTCTGAGGCAGCGCATTCCATTGTTGAACAGCTCTTACTGTCAGGAAGTTCTTCCTAACATCTAGGTGGAATCTCTTATCCTGTAGTTTGAATCCATTGCTCCGTGTCCTAGTTCCTGGAGCAGCAGAAAACATGCTTGCTCCCTGTTCAATATGACATCCTTCCAAATATTTAAACATGGCTATCTTGTCACCTCTTAACCTTTTCTTCTCCAAGCTAAACACACCCAGCTTCATAAGCTACTCCTCAGAGGGCATTGCTTTTACCATTTTGGTTGCCCTCTTCTTGGAAAAGTTCATATGATTAGTGTCCCATCTTATTATAAAGCTTATTTGTGATTCAAACTGACTTCAGTCCCTTTAACTGTTTCTCATTGTTGATGTTAAGAATTTATTCCAATTAAATACTGCTTTTGTGTTGGTTGATTATGCTGTCATTATGACTACAGAACAAAAGTGAATTTTGAATAAGCAAAGACTAGGTTTTATGTGTAACTATGGGCTGGCATCCTGTTCAATATTTATAAATGTGTAGCTGGGTTTACGATCTGGTAGCTTTCACAGTCATCAATGCCCAAACATGACCCCCCAAAATCTCTCTCTTAAGACAGCCAGGGCCCCAGCTGAAGGGTTTCCAAGGTGCTGCAGGTCAGTGTGCTGGTAACTGGTAACTGATGGTCTCTCCCAGTCACAGGGCACATTGAGACCAACAGCTGTGGTAGGACTCCAAGGGGTCTGTGACTAGGAGAGTGCTACAGTTGTCACTTCCCAGAACTCCAATCTGCAATGCCTTGGAAATCCTTCAGTTTGTGTGCTGACCAGCGCAAAAAGTAGGGTTTTTTTCAGGGAGGGGGAGTTCAGCAGAAGTAGCTATGGTAATGGAGTTCTGTCATTGTAGCTACATCAGCCGATGCAGGATCTCAGCTATAGTTGTCTTCTGTGGCAAGGATGGTAAATGTCTATTTTTCCGATTCCCAATAGATGTCAAGAGCAATGAAACAGTTTTTTTGTCCCAAAGGTTCAGGACACTCGATAATCCCTCTCACACAAGTGTGCATAATGATGCAAAATTGTGCAGATAGGTTTTTCCTGCAAATTTTGCAACCATCCCTAAAAACTGTGCAGCTTTTGGCACAAAAAGGAAATTGTGCAACATTCAAACTGGCAAAGGCTGTACAGTTGGACCTCCACATTCACTGGGGTTAGGGGTGCAAGACCCCTGCAAAAGTTTAAAAACCACGAATATCTCTAGGACACAAAAAATACGATCTGCGGATTGAACCCACCGTGGATGCCTTTGAGGCAGTGGAGCTCCATCGCAAGGCAGAAGTGGGTTGCTGGTGGGGTTTGTTGCCACCTCCTCTGCTGCCCTACACCACTTTTATTAGTGACATACAAGCCTCACTGCATGTTCACAGTCTTTCTCAGCCTCATGAGGCTTGCTGTCTCTATTAAGAATGCCTTAGGGCAGCAGGGAATAATCCACGAATAGGTTTTCTGTGGTTTTTTTCTGGGCTGTGAGGCCATGTTCTGGAAGAGTTTACTTCTGATGTTTCGCCTGCACCTGTGGCTTGCATCTTCAGAGAATGGTTGGGTAGGAGTGTGTGGGGTTCATATACTGTGAGTCCCTGTTGGAGAAGATATGTAAATTTGTGTATTTGAATGGCTAGTTTCTGGATGGAGATATGCATGGAAGATTAGTGTCTGTTTAGCTACTGGTCCATTGTCTGCTGGAAATCGCCCTGTCCCTGGGTGGAGTTCATTTGCATGCGTTGACTTTTGAATTTGGTGGGTTTATTTAGGACTGGTAGCCAGATTTTGTTTACTTTTAGGGTTTCTTATTTCCTGTTGAAGTTGTCCAGGTATTTGTGGATTTCAATAGCTTCTCTGTGCATTCTGACATGATAGTTGTTGGCCTGTTCCAGAATTTCGGTGTTTTTAAATAACATTTTGTGTCCAGGTTGGTTTATAACATGTTCTGCTACTGCTGATTTTTCTGGCTGGCCCAGTCTGCAGTGTCTCTCGTGTTCCTTGATTCGTGTTTGCACACTGCATTTAGTGGTCCCTATGTAAACTTGTCCACAGTTGCATGGTATGTGGTAAACTCCTGCAGCTGTGAGAGGGTCTCTTTTATCCTTCACTGAGCATAGCATTTCTAGGATTTCTTGGTTGGTCTGTAGATCATTTGGAGGTTGTGTTTCCCCATCAGTTTCCCTATTCTGTCTGTGACTCCTTCGATGTATGGTACAGATGCAGGCGAAACATCAGAAGGAGCCCTGGTGGCGCAGTGGTTAAATGCCAGTACTGCAAGTCACCACGTTGCAAGTTCGATTCCAGCGGGCTCCAAGGTTCACTCAGCCTTCCATCCTTTCGTAGGTCGATAAAATGAGTACCCCGGCTTGTGGGGGCAATTAGCTAACACACATTGGAAGCTGCTTATTGCAGTGTAGATGTGTAAACTGCTATTGCTTAAAACAATTTGTAAGCCACTCTGATAGCCTTGTGGCTGAAGAGCGGGGTATAAATAACTAATATAAATAAATAAATAAATAAATAAACTCTTGCAGAACACAGCCTCACAGCCCGGAAAAAAAACCATGGAAAACCTAAACATAGGAAAGCATCTCTGTCGAGAAAGGAGACATGGGCTCAACAAAAGGAGAGCCAACTGGGGGAGAGAAAAATGGGCTAGTCCATGGCATCCTTGGTGAGCCTGAGGGTTTCTTCCCTTTCCAGCCATGCCAAGGATGGCTCTCCTCCACTTCCCTTCCTCTTCCTCGCTGTTTGCAAAAGGAGCCTGGCTTGAATTATGTCCCCAAAATTCCTGCCCCCCCAAAAAAAAGAAAGAAAGAAAGAAAAACAAACAAACAAAGAAAGAAAGCCAGATGCGGTAGAGCAATTTTCCACTGAAATAAACGTTCCTACTTTTGCTCTGCCACTTAACCACTTGTGCCAGCAAAAAACAACAGCAGCAATGGTTGCTCTAGTATTGAAAGACCTGCCTTGCAAGCCCACCCCCTGAAAGGTCTGACCAATCAAATTTCAGTTCTTCTGTGTCCCCTTTGCGAATTGGTTATACAGATGACCTATTGCATGCATGTTTGCACACTTAAAAAAAAAAGATCACGAGAAACAGCGAAAGCTGTGATTGCGGATGACATTTTCAGCCGCCCTCCTTCTGAATATCGCAAATGTGGGCCGTGAGGACAACTAGCATTCTTAGTGAATTCTTTGAGGATTTTTTCCATCGTGTAGGCAACCCCCAAGTTGCAGTGCTGTAGCAGACCTTTTTTATTCATATTTTTCTCTAATAAAGACAGTAAAAATGGTGGATGTAACTTCTCCTCCTTGTTTTTCTTGGCTCAGTAAAACAATTCTAAAGAGTTTGAATATTTCTTAGGGCTACTGAAATCAGAACAAATTACCTCTTCCTGTGGTTTGGAATCCCCAGTCAGGCC
The DNA here is from genome assembly GCA_030847615.1 of Gambelia wislizenii. Lineage (NCBI taxonomy): Eukaryota > Metazoa > Chordata > Lepidosauria > Squamata > Crotaphytidae > Gambelia > Gambelia wislizenii. Next base: position 152,175,178 of record JAUMIR010000001.1, on the reverse strand, counting down.
AACAGAACAGTTCAATGGGAGGCATTCCGCTTAAATATGAAATTCGTATAAGCTGCCTAGAATTCCCCTCCATATTGTTCACTGCTACTGATTCCCAAGGAATTGCATATAGGATCGATTCCATGAAACCTTAGTTATTCCTAGCAGGGCTCAATACGATAGCTGTCTTAATCTTGTTCCTACTTGATCATTCAATACATTTCTGATGGATAATTTCTAGGGCAGCTCAGCTACAGAGGAATCCAGATGGTCCAGTTCTGCCTCATTTTGGGAGGGGGGGTTAGCCCCTTCTAGTTGAACCACCATGCCCACCCTTTTTTGGGCCCATGACATCAATGGTTTGTGGCCACTTTAGGTAAAGGAATATCTTCTTTTACATGGTCTTATCTTTATCTACCTTTTATGAAGGTCATCAAAGGTCTTGATTTGTCTTACTGTCTCTGGAGGGATAGTTCTTTGGGATTCCAGCCAGGGCCTTCTCAGAAGCAGCAGCAATTCCTTTGGAAGCACTTCCTTGGGAAGCTCCCTCTCATTTTGGTATTTAGGTAAATGGCCAACACATTCTTATTTTAAATGGATTTGGGATAGTTCTGTCTTTGTGTGCTGCTGCTACAAAGAATTTAACATTGCTCAGAAAGGCAGGATATATACTATATACACACAAACATTCATTGAAACCCAAAAGACATTGGGCATACTGCCCACAGACATATTACCAGACACTTCCCCTCAAAAAGGTTTGCTGATTCAGTACAAAAACAAAAACTCATATTGGTCAAATTTGCCTCAATTCAGAATGAGCTCAGCTGAACCAATAAAAACAATTTTCCAAATATCAAACAGACAGACTCCTGATAACAGAACCCATAGTGATAGTGCTCAAGAAACTCATCCAAACTTCACCTATACTTTCCTGTTTGTTCCCCACATCGACATAACTTAAGTGGGCCCTGCCTCACTGCTCCCCATTCTTTCTCAAAATTCACCTAATGATGAGAGCAGCAGTTACTATCATGCATCCCAGGTGAGCCTTCCCTCATTCCTTAAAATGAAAACATCACTGAACTACCGTAGATGATAGGGAGCCTGTTGGCAACATCAGCTCATGTAACCTGATGTTACATGAGTTTACATGAGGATATGAGTACGGTATGTGCTTTTAATTTTGTTGCACAAAGAGCTATTTGATACCTCCATGTGAAATGTCCTCCCTCCCCCGTGCAAGGCAGATTCATAGTAATGAGATACTTCCCTGCTAGGTAATGGTGGGGGGGATCCGAGCAGTGTCTAGTTGTTCAGGTGCCTATGACCTCCCCTGGCCACTAAATGGGTACAGGAGGATGTGCAGGTTCTGAGAAGCTGTCTTGTCTGTGAGGTCCCATATGTACATTTACAGAGTGTTGCAGTCCACAAGTGTCATTCAGGATTGTGCTCTGTGTGTGTGTGTGTGTGTGTGTGTGTGTGTGTGTGAGAGAGAGAGAGAGAGAGAGAGAGAGAGAGAGAGAGAGAGAGAGAGAGGCAGAGAGATCGGGGATGCCAAAGTATTTAGTAGGAACATAAGTCTAGTGGAAGATACATGCCTTGTGAGTGTTTGCACCTGTGTTTCTGGGAAGCTCATGATATGTATTTTTAACTAATTAAATTGATATTCCAAACAACAACAACAACAACAACAACACTAGAAAGAATGAGAAAACAGCAGCAAAAATATGATTGGACATATGTGCCTCTGAAGAAACATATGATTCTACTGGACCAGGAGCCTGATGGGTAACATTACAGTACTTTACTAGATTTTGTTTATCCTTCTGTTATTATTTTGGCAGAATGCCTCTTCTAGATTCTGCGACCAAGAGTAATGGGACGGGAGAATAAAGTGCCTCTGCCACCTAGCTGCAAAAAGGGAAGTGAGATGAAGAAAAGAAAAGAAAAACAAATGAAGGAATTTCTATTTTTTATTCTTGCCATGTTCCTTGCTGTGATGATGATGCTGTTCTGCTGTACTGCTAGCAAGCGGCTACTTCCAGAACAAAGCCTGTTGGTGTTATCTATTTATTTATTTATTTAGTTCTTTTAAAAGCATTCTAAACCAATTCCAGGCAGGTGCATGGACATAAGAGTACAAATCCGGAGGTGCAAGGCTATAGAAACAAGTCAATTAACCAGCATAACAATAAACATTGAGAGGAGGCATTTCATTTTATGCTTCTGTAGAAGAAAAAAGGAGAAACTATGTTGTTCTTTATTGTAGACATTGCTTTTAGAAAATACCTCCCATACATCCTCCTGAAATTCAGTCAGTGGTAGGGATGTTCAAATCTGTAAAGCTCAAGCTTGCTGAGGTTATCTGATTTATTATTATTATTATTTATTGTTTTTTTATTTTGTTTTGTTTTTTATTTTGTATTTTTTATTTTGAAGTTCCATATCAGACTGTGAGATTCAATCACATTCCCCCTCCAGCAAATTCTTACAGGTTTTCTTTGTCTTTTTCAACATCTATAAAATTTAGTGCACATGTTCTTCCACTAAATAAATGTTTCTATCATATTTAAAATGTACAGCTTTTTATTGTACACGTTTGAACTGTATGTCTTTCTCAAACAGACTTTTTGTTATGTGAATGGCACTGTCAGATAAATATCTAGATTTCCAACACCATATTGTGTTTGGATCTGCATTTAGGTCTGTGAGTTATAAGCAGGATGAGCATCTATAAATTTCTGAACCAAATTAATTTCTCACCCATGCTTTCTATGGATACCATACTGCAAAAACAATTCTTTTATTTCTCACAGTGTTGGCTCACCCTGTTTTTTTTCATCATATTGTTCTTACCCCAGCCATACCTGCTATATATCTATAATTATTCTAGATAATTGTTCTACATAGTCCAGATAGTCTAATTTTATTTCAGACTAATTGTATAAGTGAGAGATGAAGGACCAATGGCTCCAGATACAAACATCTGACAACATCTTGAGAATGACAGGTTCTCCATTCCTGTTTAAAGCCTTCACTCCCAGAATTTCTAGCATTTCTTCCCAAATTTCCATTTTTTTTGTATGATGTTGCATCTAGACTTCTCACTGATGCTGTAAAGCAGTACATTTAGGGAAGGTGGATACTCTTTGCTATGTAAAACATTTTTTAAATGTTTATCTCAGGGAGCGCATCTTCTGCAAATGCAGAAGATAATGTTTCCTAGATGAGAATAATAAAACATGAACATATTTTTAAAAGAATATTCTACACAGAACCTTGGTTAAATTTATTATTTGACACCTGGGAACAGCAGGCATTTTAAGCTGAAATCCTGTGCACAATTACCTGAGAACACATTGGGACTTACCTCAGAGTAAATAATTTGCTGGTAATGGTACATTATAAACTTTATTCACTTCCTCAAATGCAGATGTAGAGAAAAGTTTGAAATCATGTAATAATAAAGCTTTTTTTCAGTTTAAGCCTCTAATGAGTCATTTCAAGAAGGATATGAGTAATATCTGAAATATCAGTATACATGACCTTGACAGGCAGCCAAGACAGACGATAGAGAACTATATAACAGAACCAATGTGGGAAAAGAGAGGCTTACTAAATAGCTAGTTGCTGGATTTATTTATTTTATTTTTTCTTTAAAAAAGGTGATTGGCTTTAGATCAATTTTGAAATGGGCTAGTGGGATTTCTGTCAGTCAATTACACAGTGAAAATTACATGTTGGTATTTCTAAGCTTCTCATTCCTTCTCATATCTTCTTGGGGAAAAAAAAAACCTGAGTGAACATTCACAATGACATGCTGAGTACAACCATCACTGCCACAATAGCCTGCTCTTCTCTTAAAAGTACAGAAAGTGGCATACAACACAATTGTAAGATCGTGTAGCATAATGAATAAAAAATAGAAATTGATGCTCCAGGCTCACATGAGCTGTGAATCTTTTCTCTCAGATATAAGTTCCATTGTCCTTAGTGGGTTTTATTCCCTAGTCCATGTGCTTAAGACTACTGTTCCTTTTATTCACTTGTAATAATAACTGAATACAAATAGGTTGAAAAATATGTGTTGTACAACTGTATGAAATCTTTTCCAATTTATTTAATTTATTTGTCTAAAGAATGTATAAACAACATCTCTTTTCATGAATAGATGTTGAGGAGGTAAACTATACATTGAAAGAATGAAATCAAACAGTGCTAAAACAATACAAAATGTTAATCGAAAATATAAAACATTTATTTATCCATAAAACAGGAATAAAAACAAGTAAAAACACAACCACTCTAAATGCCTGGGGAAATAAAACATGTTTTAAAATGTCACTGAAATCAATAGTGACAGCATGAAGTACACTTCCTTTGGGAGGGCATTCTAAAATCAGGCGCTACCACACAGAATACCTTTTATTTTCTACATGCACAAGGAACCTTTCTTGTAGATGGTGTGAAAATAAATGCTTAGTCTGATGGATCAGGCACATTCTGCCCTGCTAACTGGATGAAATGAGCTGCAGTCCAGACAGAATGCCAGCCAGTCACTGCAGCTGCTGCCAACATTTTCCTTGCTCTGCTGGGTCCAGAAAAGTCAGCCCACACCATGTGGCAAGGCCCCTTGACCAGCCTTGGTCACATGCTGCAGGCCTGCTGCCTGGACATGGAAGTGTGACCGGCAGCTAGAGCTATGGGCTGGCCTGTAGGGACAAGCTCCTCCAGACACATGGACCCAATTTCCTCCCAGCAGAAATGGAGTAAACCAGATATTTTTTTAAAAAAAATGTTGTATTAGACCCTACCCTGGCTTGCCCCCTACCTGAGCCAGTTTCTGCCCAGAGGCTTATGAGGACTGCCAAGGGGCAGACTAGGGCAAATATCCTGTGTTGTCTGGACTGCAGGGCTCTCAGTTGGGGGCAAAATGGGGTAAACAGCTCATGTAGATAAGGCCTCAGACTATTTGCCTACCTAGTTCAGTATTTTTCCTCTAACTGATGGAAGTTATTCAGAGACTGACCTCTTGCTGGAGCAAATCAAAATAAAGTTGTGTTAATGTCAGCTAGTCTGTATTTTCTTTATCCACATTTTCAAGAGGTTTTGAATTGAAGAAGAAAATGCATGAATGAGGATGGGACTCTATTCCCTGACCACTAAGTTTTCACTAAGGCCAAATCCACCCTACACAAATAATCCAGTTTGAAACTAGATTATTTGCCATGGCTCCTTCCTATTGAATCCTAGGATTAGTAGTTTTACAAGGTCTTTAGCCTTCTCTGCCAATGTATGCTAGTGCCTCACCAAACTACAAAGGAGTTTCAAACTGGATTATTTGTGTAGGGTGGATGTGGCCTAAATATTTCCTCATAACAGTGACAGATCATTAAGTATCTTGGCCACATCTGTACATCCCTGGATTCATCCTCCACTTTTCCATCTCACTTTGTTTTGTTTTTAATGTATTCTCATGAGTATCTTCTTTTCTGCCCTCTAGAGTTCATTGAACAGTTCAAAGGAACCATTTTGATACAAAATTTTCATCAGAGCACAGAGCTGGAACATTAAAATGGTTTGGTGGATCAGTGATTTTTACAAACCTTGTAAGATTTCTGGCATTTGATATCCTGAATTTAAATTAGTATGCTATGTGCATGCATACACACACACACATACACACACACACCAGCATGTCTCCTCTAGCAATTTTTCTGTACTTTTATCACACTTATTTTGTTAGTTAGATTGTGAAGTCAGAAAAAAAGAAGAACTCTTTCCTTATCCACTTTGGCTTCCACCAGTCAAATGACAGAATGTGCACACTACAACTTCTTTTGCAAAAAAAAAAAAAAAAAAAAACAAGATGATTGGTGGCAGCATTAGTAGCTGCCAGATCATTCAAATTTAGACTCTGTTAAACAGGTACACAATCCAATCCAATGCATGTCTACTCAGATACAAGACCCATTATGTTCAAGAAAGCTTATTTTTAAGTAAACACCATTACTGCCCTGTTATTTAACCACCATGTATGGTTGCTACCAATGCAATTAGGTATTAGGGAACCATAGTAGCAAAGCAGTTTTACATTACATCACAGATTTGTAAAAAGGGATGGGAAAATGAGCACTAGCTTGCCTTTGAGATAAAATAACTCTCCATATCTGTTTGATTTGAAAATGGACTTGGCAAACAAAAGTATTTTCACTGTGAATTGAAACTTAGCTCACATAATTCTGAGATCAAGTTTGGTACCATCAAATTGCACCTGCAGCATCATTGTTGTAACTATATGTTCCTGGGACTAAACCTTATCTGCTCTGTGATTTTCCTTGGGTTTTTTTCTGGGCTGTGAGGCCATGTTCTGGAATAGTTTCTTTGTAATGTTTCGCCTGCATCTGTGGCTGGCATCCTCAGATAATCTATTCTAGAACACGGCCTCACAGCTCGGAAAAAAAAAAAAGGAAAATCTTATCTGCTCTACTACCATGTTTCCATGTAACATTGGGGAATGACTTTATATTTGTTTATGTGCAATATGCAATACAAAAAGATTACCACTAGTTTCTATGAATGCTAGGACTCATTGCTCTTGCAGTTGACACTAGAAAAATGTCTATGAAGAGGTCACAAATAGACATAACTAACTAGTTCATTATCTTCAAGGATTTTCAGAAGCCAACTTCTGGTGATAAAAATATATGGGCCTATGGATGTAACTCAACATCTTGAATGCAATATGTTATTGTAGTGATCTACCCACCATAGCTCATGGAAATGATTACTGGCTAACATAAATTATTATGCCAGTTGCCCTCTGACAGTTAATGGTATTGAAACCAGCCCTATGATTTTAGGAGAACCTATGACCTGGATAGACTGGAGAGCTGGGCCAAAGCTAACAAAATGACATTCAATACGGAGAAATGTAAAGTACTGCACTTAGGGTGGAAAAATGAAATGCATAGATATAGGATGGCAGAGACCTGGCTGAACAAGACTACGTGCAAAAGGGATCTAGGAGTCCTAGTAGACCACAAGTTGAATATGAGTCAACAGTGTGATGAGGCAGCTAAAAAGGCCAATGCGATTTTGGGCTGTATCAATAGAAATATAGTGTCTAGATCAAGGGAAGTAATAGTGCCGCTCTATTCTGCCTTGGTCAGACCTCATCTAGAATACTGTGTCCAGTTCTGGGCACCACAATTCAAAAAAGATATTGACAAATTGGAGCATGTCCAGAGAAGGGCAACTAAAATGGTGAAAGGTCTGGAAACCATGCCTTATGAGGAGAGACTTAGGGAGCTGGGTATGTTTAGCCTGGAAAAAAGATGGTTAAGAGGTGATATGATAGCCCTGTTTAAGTATTTGAAGGGGTGTCACGTTGAGGATGGAGCAGGCTTGTTTTCTGCTGCTCCAGAGACTGGAATACGGAGCAATGGGTGCAAGCTCCAGGAACAGAGATTCCACCTCAACATTAGGAGGGACTTTTTGACAGTAAGAGCTGTTCGGCAGTGGAACACACTCCCTCGGAGTGTGGTGGGTTCTCCTTCCTTGGAGGTCTTTAAACAGAGGCTGGATTGCCATCTGTCAGGGATGTTTTGATCAAGATTTCCTGCGTGGCAGGGGTTTGGACTGGATGGCCCTCGTGGTCTCTTCCAACTCTACAATTCTATGATTCTATGATTTTATGCATGCTATCAGGAACGCTTGTCTGTATCAAGATTTGAGATTGTAGATGGAATCTTCACATGTGAAACCCATTTCCAACTTATGCTGCAATCTGGAACTTAAGATATGACCATTTGGTCCATGAAAAAGGCAAGGATAGTGGGCACAATCCTGTTTCTACTCAACATGTTCACTAAGCACATACAGATAAAGTTGAGAACTGTTAGGGGCTTACTGTATTCTGAAGAAAAACAGCAAGGCAGCAGGAACGTTCCATCTTCCTTGCCACCTTACCTCATGGTCTTGTCACTTTTTTTGTTCTGGTCCCGTGAGAGACTGAAGTAAAACCATGTCCTTTTGCTAAACTGAAAAACCCATTGGCAAAAAGATGTGTCTTCAGCTCATTCCCCCACAGGACCAGAATGAAAGAAAGCTAGCAACATCATGTGTTAAAGCAGCAGGGAAGATGGAATGTTCCTTCTGCCTTGCTACTTTTCTTCGGAGTGTGATAAGCCCCTCATATCACATCATTACTCCACTGTAATGGTGAGGTGCCATTTTCAGCAGCAGCCTAATATCTCCTGAAAACATGCAGTTCCTTGCACCGCCAATCAATCAAACACAGACTGTGAAAATGGAGTGCACAGTATTATTTTCTTGGTATATTTCTTTTTTGCTTCCTTCAAGTACCGAGGAGTCACCTGTGATCCAAAGCCTAGTGAAGTCAGTGGAATAGAAATGATCAGCTTCTGCTCTTGCATCTACTTTCAGTCAAAGGGTGTAATTTTATATAGACTTTGCAGTAACCTCTGCTACAGCAGCTGAAAAAGATGCACACATGTATGCACACATGCACACAATTTTTAGAAATTTTCTCTTAACAAACAGAAACAAAACATGACCTCTCAGCAGCTTTGCATGATACTGTCTTAATATTCATTTCACCTTATCCATTCATCTCTATTCTTGACATCAATAAGAAACCAGCATACAAGAGAAGAGAACACTGGAGGTGACATCTGCCATTCAGATCAAAGCAGTTAATTTGGCCTGGGGTTGTTTGATTGCACAAATCCTAGCTTTTCAAAAAGGCTCACATTGCAAGTGCAAAAAGGCAGGTGGATTACCAGTGGCAACCTACAAAAGTAGGAATTAAAAGCTAAACAAGTAGGGGGATGAATAACTCTACTTTTCAAGAGGCAATTGTAGGAAGCCGTAGCTATGTTTGCATTTCACAGGAATGTTCAGAGAGCAAGGGACAAGAAAGCCCTCTGGCAGAGACTCTGCAGGGCTGTTGCCAGTCAGGTTAGGCTTGACAGAGAGATACAACATTACATTACAGATTTACAGCACTGTTATTCCAGTTTAACTGTCATGGCAATGTCATATGGAAATCCTGAGATTTGCCATTTAGGGAGGGTATTTTGAAATCTCAGCAAGAAAGTTCTAGTGTCTCACCAAACTACAAATTCCAGATTTCCATAAGAAGCAGCCATGGCCATTAAAGTGAAATTAAAGTGCTATATCTCTGCAGTGTGAATGCCCTCTTTCCCCAGTACAGTAAGGTAATGTCACCTGCTTGCTTAGTTTTTTCTGTGTGGTTTTATTTATTGTTTTAAACTGTTTCGAACCATCTCAAAAATTGTTTTAAGGAACTCTCTTGTCATCTCTTGTACACAAATTCCAGCAGGCTATTCCACCAAGTCTTTGGAATCTTCTAGTCAAGTTGCCTGTTGGTACTTCAGTATTCAAATTCTTCATGCAACTATACTCTTATGAAAATGAAGCTGGCAGTACAGCTGAGAATTAACACGATGGGCTTTTATCACTATGGGTTCAAGAAGACAGTTCCAGCCTGTACTAAACTGATTGGCAAATGGCTATTGAAGTCTTTTCTCATCTAAAGTTTTAATTAGAAGTTTCAACCTTGTCAGACCTGACTTCAGGTCAGAGTAACCCTCTGTCAAAGTTTGCTCTGATGGGTCTCTCAGACATCATTATTTCCCCACCTGGAGACTTCCTGGCAGCAAGCAACAGCAGCACCAGGATCTGTGGGAGCTGGCTTGAAGCTAGTCATCATTTTAATAAGACACAATTCTCTAGTGTCAGAATGTGTTGTGGGAAATTCACTCCAGGATATTGTGTGGAATTTAAAATGATGACATGTAGCTCCCCACCCCTCAGGCTTAGAGGAAGGAGACCTTAGGCTATACTAGAGTGATGCTAGGCATTGATGTCAGCCTCCTTCTTGCATCTTTTGCCTCTGATAGTTTTCTGTTCAGCAGGGTAGTGGCAACAGAGACATGTTTCTGCAGTTAGTTCCTGTCTCCTATGGGAAGAGGCTTCACTGACTAGTTTCCCCTCATAAGGATTGTGAAAAAGGATTGTTCAACCAGTAAAAAGCACAGCAAACCAAAGCTTACAATCTCTCCTGCTGACAACAGGAATTGAGCCTGGCTGATGTAGATTAGGGATAGAAAGAATATTTGAAAATTTTTCAAAAATTAATTTGTTGCATGTCGAGAAACCCTGATGAGAAAAATCCTGGATTTATGAGAATCTTTGCAGTTTGGGACTCATTCTATGCAAATTTTGCATGTGGTTGTTTTGTACAGAAAATAGTATTTTCTAAACAGAAGATGGCATTTTTGTGTAGAAATATTTTGGTGCAGAATATGCTGTTTCCTGTGCAAAAATGGTGTAGCTGGGGACTTAATCTGTATAAAATTTGTATGTAGTTGTGATACATAGAAAATAGCACTTTCTGCACAGGACGTAGCCTATTCTGTGCAACCCCCCAACCCCCAATAACCAGAATTCACTAAGGCAGATATAAATGTAGAGCCAGAGTTAAGCATCCATGACTTGTTCATATTTATGATCCCAATGTATTCACTAGTTTTGGCAATATGTAGGGACCATGAAAGTCCCCCAATCCCCACTTACCAGGCAGCTCCTGCTGTGATCAATGGAGGTCTCTTCCCCTGTTGATTGCAATGCTATCCAGTGTGACAACCAGAAGCATGGTCCCTGTTCTGGCTGTCACACAAGCTGTGGTATCACTAAGGCTGGTGTCACGCCTTCCCCCAATGGCATCACCTGGTGTGGTTTGGACTCTCCACAGCCCCTTAGTGTTGCTGCTGCACACAAGAAATAGTTAATGGAAGGGGCTGGGAATATTTGTCAGCTGCTTCCTGTTCAACAGGGAAACAGACCTTTATCGCTTGCAGCTGCTGCTCCCCAGTAAATGAGGATTGGAGAGGAGGCTCAGGCCATGATACACCATACATAACTAGAGTGGTTACACATTTGTAACTGCCTTAGTGAATTCTGGCCAACATTTATGCACAGAAATATTATCTCTTTTGCAGAAAAGGCTATTTCCTATGCAAAAACAACCCACACAATTTTTTCACAGAGTAACTCCCAAGCTGTGAATAAGTGTTCAAAAGCAATGCAGGTTTCAAGAAGACTTTCTTGCAGCAGGAAAAAAATGCCCAAAATTACTTGTTGCTTCCTTTGAGAAGAAAATTAGAAAAGAATTACATCCCTGTTATAAAGGAACCTCACCAGAAGACTATGGTATATTGAGGAAATAGTTCCTTCATGCCTGTTATCTGACGGAGAGTCTGAAGATTAGATTCCCTATATGAATTTTAATTTTCTTTAATTTTCCCAGGCTAATTTTTTATTACTCCCAGAATTGGTCAGGATGGGACAATTTTAAAGTAAGGAAAATTTCACACCTGTCTGTATTAGGCACTTGCCACTCGTTAAGCTTTATTTTTGGAGATGGAAGAAATTCATAAATATTGATAAGGCCCAAGAACATGACCATCACAACAGGTGTGATTAATTTGGCAGCAGCTGAAAACTGCACTCAGGGCTTTTAGAGATTTTATCTGGGATTTGTAGTTTTGTAAGATATTTAGCCTTCTCTGTCAGAAGTCTGGTGCCACAAGAAACTACAAATCCCAGGATTCCATAGGACAGAACCGTGATAGTTAAAGTGGTGTCAAACTGCATTATTTCTGCGGTGTGGCAGCAGCCTCTGAAGTAAGAAATAGCAACATCAGGACCTGTGTTTTATTCTCACCTGTTTAGCCACATTCACCATCAAAATATCCCAAGAGCTATAGCCCAGTATTAAAATTTGCATCACCTTTGCTAATGAGACCTCTCTGGAGTGGTAGGATTTACATGCAAAGGGGATTGGTGTTATTTCAATACTTTAAAATAATAATGAAGCCATTTTTCAATTTTAGGTAAACATATACTTTAAGATTAAAAAGAGTGCTTGTCTCTCCTGTTTCTCTCTCTCTCTCTCTCTTCACCCTCTTTAGTTAAAGAAATGGAAGCAATGCACATTTTCTTTTGTTACAAATTTATTTCACACAGCCCTTGATGGCAGGGCAGATAAGAAGTTAGAATATTCTCCAGAGACAAATTTTAGTCTGCTAAACTGTGTGAGAATTTCCCAGGCCAAACCTTCCCTCTCCATACTCCCTTTCTTATTTCTACCACCTGCAGCACTATAAACAGAAAAGGCTCACATGATGGAAGCCATCTGTACAGTAACTCATCTCATCAAAGTGCTGAAGAGCTGTTCCACTTAAGTGTTATCAGTGTCTTCAAACTTATTGTGTGTTTTTCTTATTGCTAAAAACAACTCCATGCATTCTGTTTGGCAGTTTCATAGGGGATTTAAGTAGCAGATGTCCAAATCACATTTCCCTTTTTCTTCCGCTTGCACATTGGCTCCCTATAATAATATCAAGATGAAGATCTGTTTCTTGGAATTTGCACTAAATGCTGCAATTCAGTTATCTCTTTTCTTCATGAATGGAAACATTGATATAAGGGAAGGATACTGAATATTAAATATTGATTATGTTGAGCAATGGCTTTCCAGTACTATTTCAGTAAAATAGATTATCACACCATCTTTTGGTGGGGTTGTATGGAGAATATTAATGTCACATGATAAGTGACTCAGACTCACAGGGCACCCAAAATAATGCTGAGACATGTGTAGATGGCATTAGTCTTAAGGTGCATCTACACTGCAGAAATAATGCAGTTTAACGCCACTTTAACTGCCATGGCTCCATCCTGCAAAATCCTGGGACTTGTAGTTTTATGAGACACCATCACTCTTTGGCAGAGAAAGCTAAAGACCTTGTAAAACTATAAATCCCAGGACTCCATAGGAGTTACAGCACTTAAAGTGGTATCAAACTGCATTATTTCTACAGTGTGTAGATGCAACCTGAGTCTAAAGACATTAGGAGAAAGAGTGTAAAGATGACACCCCCAACATAAAGTGAAATTTCACCAGCATGTGCTAAACTGGTACAAGGTACTATGCTCTTTATAGTTTCCTAGTATACATAGGCTTGTGGCTTCATGTAACAACTGGAGAATGTATATTCTTTTAAAAAGAGTAACATATCTGTATTTGGTAAGTGACACATGTGCCAGCAAATGTACATATAATATACTGTTTCTGGATTTTTGAAAAACAGAGGATGCATCTTTAGTATTTCAGAATGTATAATGAACTTACAGGTAAGCTAATTTGGCTTTACACAGTGTTATAATTAATGGATCTCTGTGAAATGATGCAGACAAGTATTTATTTACTTGTTTGTTTGCTTATGGTCAAATGTGTTTTTGTAGTTCTTTCATGTGAGAAAGGGTTCTCCATGCTATCTCCCTGTGGAGAGCATGTGATGAGAGTCTGATGGAATATTGATGAGTGAATGGGAAAAGAGAGCATGGAGGAGCCAATCCTGTGGCAGGAAACTGGTATGGGAGGGGTCTTCTAGAGTGAAAAGAGGGGCATGATAGTTGAGAGAAAAGGGAGATGACAGTTGAAAGGAGGAGTTGAAGATGTGATGTGATGAGGAAAGGGCTGGAATGTGTGTATACACATGTTCTAGCCCTTTCTTCATCACATCCCATCACATCTTCAACTCCTCCTTTCAACTGGCTGTGAGTGGGGCTGAGGGAATGTATATGCAATGAGAATAAATGTTAAGAGGAATAGAGGCAGATTGGAATATAAAGTGAGAAGAAAAGAAAGAACCTCACAGATTGTTACTGAGTCTGGCTGAGTCTGGAATTATATGGTCACCACAGAGTGGGACTAGCAACCAGTCTGAAGTTAACCAAGTTGGAGACAAAGTTCAAATTATTTCTGTTATACTGTTTACACAATAAACCAACCTTTATGTTTTATTTATCAAATCCAGACTCCTCATGAATTATATTCTGTCGGGGATGCTTTGATCGTGATTTCCCGCGTGGCAGGGGGTTCGACTGGATGGCCCTCGTGGTCTCTTCCAACTCTACAATTCTATGATTCTAGTATGCTAACTCTGTAATTTGGCATGCTAACCCTGTAATTTTAAACATACACTGATACAAACACTATTCAGATTAAGTCGAACCCCAGTCCAAGGAAGGGATAAGGGGGAATTTTGACATAAAGGTGGCAACTGTGGAACTGCGGTCTCTACAGATATTTTTTTGGTGGCAGTATAAGTGACAAGGTGGCTGGGCTGAACAGTGATGTAAATTTGCTGGCGCACCTTGAGCATCACACTCCCCTGTTCAAAGTTAGTTTGGGTCACATTGTGAATCAGGGCTATTGCTTTTCTGCATACACACAACATCATATTTGAAGATTGTGTGTTTATTTTGCAGGAGTTAAACATACTTGCAATAACTGTTCAACATGTTCAATATCATTTCCTTAAATTGATGTTTCACTCCATAAAGTAGGAAAGTGCCTAAAGCCCAACATCCAAAAAAGAAATTTTCATCTTTATGTTATTATGGAGATTCAATGCACATCTCATGGGAAGAACAGTAACTGCTAGCAGTTCAGCATCTTTCAAATAGCATTGTTTGGGGTATTGTCTTTCCTCTGTTAAAATATACAGTCATCAACTGTAGTAAGGAATATGTATTTTCAACAGTATTTCAAGATATTATTAATACATTTATGCAGAACTAAACAGTATGAGTGTCTGGTTATATAGAAATACAATTGTTTCCCCCCTTTACTTCAAATTTACCTCAGATTTAAAGTTAATTGTATAAACTGATTTTGTTGCAAGTAATTTAATTAATGGGCTTCATTATTTATTTATTTTCATTTTTATTTGAAATTAGTTAACTGAACACAGATTCACAATAGAGAAATGTTACTTTTCTGCTCAGGGCAATGTATCCACTATTGGCAGTTATTATTTTTAATAATGTCACATGTAGCTAAATAAATAAGCTGAGCAAGGTATTGTTCAATGCATTGAAAGGATAATAGTTCAATAAATAATTTGAACACTGACACTGTTGCATATTGCTAAGAGGCCTCTGACATCTATTATACTTATTGTGGTTAATTATATAAAATGAAGATGTGTTTAAATTGTCTATTTACCTTAAAAAGGGTTGTTGAATAGGAAGCTAGTTAAGAGCAACAAAATAACACAGATGAAGCCTTTAAAAAGGAAGAGACTCTAGAAAGCAAAAAAATTTGAAAACTGGATGACTCAAATAAAACATATTTGTTACAATCCAAACACAGCATCATAGATAAAATTATCCTCCATTAAAAATCAATGGGAAAATGCACATGGGGCTGAGGCTGGGGGTTAGAATTAGACAGTAGAGAATTCTACAGACTAGATCATCCTGTTGGTTAAAGTGAAGAAGACTATTTTTGGTCTCTTCAATCTCTCTCTGCCCTCCAAAATCTTTAAGAAGGGTTGGTGGACTCTCCAAAACAGTTTGTGAGGTGATCTTGAGGACTGCATAGAGAATGAAGAAATATCAAATATCACGACTGCACTGGTTCTGCAGTTGGGAGCTTCCATTGGCTCCTGGCTCCTACTGTTGATTGATTGTATCCTTCCATTCATGGATGGGATACATTCTGGATTTAACCAGTTAGTTGTTCAGACAAGTTATTTGTAGTGTGGGGGTTATGGCCATTCATATGTATGCTGCCTTGGGAGTATTCTGCCTTTGAAGATAGCCTTTAAAAATGAAATTTGAATGTATAAAACCAGAGAACAACATTTGAATATGGTTTTTAACATGCAGGTAATTATAATAACCACGACTAGTAGTGATACACTGATCCAGCTACATTCCAAGAAATGTGTGAAATCTATCCCCATCCACACTGTACAATGGGAAGAGGAACCAGTGGTTGTACTTACTGTGATCCTATTAAAGGGCCAAATTACTATAGATGTGACATTAACTGTGTACAGTAGGGCCCCCGTATCCACTGGGGCTTAGTTCTGGGGGGACATAGATACTGAAAACTGTGGATAATAGTGAATTCCATTGAAAATAATGGGACTTCTGGTTTAAAATACCAATAGAGTTGCCTTGGAGGACCTATAAAATGGCTCGAGAGGACACATTTTCTAGGAAGACTCTATGGTACATGTGCTGTTTTGTGTCCCGTGGATAACTGAATCAATGGATAATGAATCAGTGGATATAAGGGTCCTACTGTATAAACAATACACAGGGCACCCAAGCAGGATCACAATAAGGGTTACCATGGTCGATTCTCCCACTATAGTTATGATGGGGGGGGATGCCTTTCAAATGTCTTGTACTCCCAGCATAGATGTGCCCATTAATGCCAATGGGATTTCATTAGAACCTTGGTGGGTACAAATTAGAGATGAGCCAACTTGCTCACCTATAAATTATAATGTAAAGTTACACATTCCTTGCTCAAGTCTCAGATTAAAGCTATTTTTCACCTTTGCCGAAAATGCAGAAGCCATAGTTTTACTATAGCTTTGATTATGTCATTCCTTACTTGTACCAATTTAACTACTTACCTCTTTGTGTCCAGTTTCACCTTGAAATGCTTGTTTACAGCCCTAATAGCCTGAGACCAGGATATCTCTAAAACAGTAGTAACTGGTGGCTTCGATATCATTGAGACAGTAAATCCACTCTGGTTTTAATCTGATTTGTAAAGGAGCTATCCGAAGTGCTGAAGTACATCTCCAAAATAGGTTGTGCACCTATGCACACTGAAACTCCTTTAAAATTCAGACTAAAACCCACATTGTATTCACAACCCCACTGACGTGGAGACACCAGACACCACTGTGCAGGGAACCGCCTCCTCCCATATGAATGCAACAATCGTGTTCTCATTACCATTAGAAGCACAGTCAATGGGTACGATGAACAGGTACAATGAACTGGACCTAACTGTTACCCAGAGCTTATACTGGAATTTCTTACCTGGGCATCTCTTGCTTTCCTTGCTGATTAAACAGAATGATTGGCCTCTATTTTCTTGTAACATCCCATTATCTGCTTACAGCTAGTCATCATGCTTCCCCTGTGGTTACTAATGCCTGGGCAATTGAACATCTGTTCAGAGGTTTATTGGCATGGTGCATAGCTTAAATGACCAGTGACAGTTTATACAGTATAGGTCACATAATCCAGGACTGAAAACAAGGAAAGCTGAAAGCCATAGGAAATATATTTTGCTCATTTCTTCAAGTGTAGTTGTCAGTTACCTTTATGAGTTGTGCACTCAGTTTTTCAGCAGGAAATTGATTCTTGATGGAATATTTATACCAGTGAATTTTAGATGGGAGAATGCATCTTTTCCCTTTGCCCCTATACCTGATCAGTGGATTTTTCTGGTTTCCTAGAATGTGATTAATGTACTCCATTTACTTATCAATATTTTGTTACGAGAACCCATGAGGGTTTGACATTTCTGTTTTACATACCTGGCTTGAAAGGGAAATATTAAATGTCTGACAGGTGCTGACAAACCAAGAATTAGTTAATGAGCCATGGTGTACCTAACCAAGAACACGTCCTTCTGTTTTGAGCTCTAGCTTTTTCAAAAATGTACTGTGCAAGTAAAAAGTATCTTCTTTTAATGTCTGGGAGGTTACTTAAAGATGGAGCTAAGGGCAAGCTTCTATTTTTTTAAAAAAAGCCCTCAGTATTTTCAGACTACAGAACATTCCTATCTACAGATCATATTTTCTTTTTTATTTAATAATTAATGTCAGCCTCACTGGCATGCTTAAATCCTCCATAGATAAGATATAATTAAGTTAACACCACTCAGAATGATATGTAACATCTCAATCAGTGAGAATTTTTAAATGAGAGCAAGGAGAATGAGCTGATTAGAAACAGCCCTGTAGGTATTTTTCAAACTGTAAATTGAAGCCCTGGTTTGAATTGGTGTAAGTGGAGCTATCCTTTCCCAGTTGCCAGACTGCCTGTTAAAATAAGAAGTGAGGCTGGCAGCAAATTTACAAATTTACAGCAGTACCATCATGCTTTTCTTCTGACTCCAATATGTCTTGCTAAAATTACAGAAATTATTTGATTCCTATTATCTTGGTATGTTTTTAAAACAAAAGATTTTTTAAACACATACACACAATCTTTTCACAATATTTGTGAGAATCTGAACATACTTAAGATTACAAAAAGGAGCTATAGTAAAGTTTAGTCAGAATCTAGTCCTTGGAAAGCTTGGCCCCAAATGAGGTTGGGCCATGTGTGTTTCCTCTGCTCCTCTTCCATAGAATTCAAGATGGTATGTAGCAATAGCAATAGCACCTGCATTTCTATACTGCTTTATAGTGCTAAGCATTCTCTAAGCAGTTTACAATGTGTTAGCTGATTGCCCCCAACAAGCTGGGTACTAATTTTGCCAACAACAAGGAGAGGAAGGAAAGCTAGCTTGTTGAAAGGGTGGGGGGGGATGAAAGCTATGGCGGGGGGATCCTAGGAGAGCGGCCACCAGGAGAAAGGAGGAAGAAGCAAAGCACTGTGGGGAGGGAGAGCCAGCAGTGGCATGAGATTTCTCCCTAACTTGAATTGGAAGGTAGAGCATGGACTTGGCTACAGAAGACCTACAATGAAGAGGAGGCTAAGAGGGGGATAAGTATGGAAATGCTGAGGAAGAAGGGACAGTAGCTTGGAGGGCAGCTGGTCTGAGAGCTGCAGTGGAACAACCCACCCTCTCCTTTCAAGAAATGAACTGCTGGCCACTAGCCTTCAGTGTGATCCCAACAAGCCTGGCACACAGCTTTGATGATACAGTAGCTTCTGTTGAGCTACCCTAGGGTCCAACACTGAAGAGGATATGTCATACTGATTCAACATAATTTAAGGTCTAATCCCGAGGAATTTACTTTGGCTTTGGAACTGATCCTATGGAATTAACTTCATTCATGGCACCAATCCTGAAAGCCTCATGCTTCCTGGATCTAATCCTACACTGTTTTTTTTTAGTGTGACCTGCTCCTGTTCATACTTCTCACATCCAATCTCTGTTTTAAAAAAGGAGTAAGGCAAGTATAGCTGCAGAAAATAATAAAACATCTGGTGTGAAAACCTTCTTTTTGCAAGGATCGACTCTGGTAGTTACAATGTACTCCTTCCTTTGGAACTGTTGGCACTTCACATATATCAGGAGCCTTTATATGATGCCTTGGAACTAATGCTATAGATGTTTCAGCTGCCTCCTGAAATTAAGAAGCACCAGCAGATGCATTTTTTTTGTAGTCTTCACACCATTTGGGCTCATTAAACTGAAAAGGAAGGGGATGTGAAATCAGGAGAAATGTTAGGTGTGATTGAGGAGCCTAGGCATTCCCTTTAATCTAGAAACAACAGAAAGCATTGCTTAAGTTGGTTGAAGGCTTATTTCAGTTTAACACTTACTGAAAATATGTGTGGCATTGGCCACCATTAATGGCTAAAGGTAGGAGCTCTTAAGCCCATCTGTCAAGCTTGCATCTGTAGATGTCCATTGCCTGCCCACCCCACATCCATTTCTAATCCCATGCTTAGTTTCATTCATTCAGTTTTTTAAATACAGAAGCTGAAATCCATCACCTATTTTTTAAAAAATAGAGAATTTTTGTGCACATTTTTGAAGTCATAACATCCATTCATCTCTCAACAAAACAGTGTGTGTGTTGTCTTTCTCCACACACTTCTGAGGTACAAACTTTTGTATTATGCTTTCCCACGGACTTCTGATGTACACTTATATTTGTTGATGTGCCTGTATTTGTCCAGTATTGAACAGTCAGTAGAACACAAAATGTGCCCAGTTTGTATCTAGAGATATATATGCCTCTGGGGGAAATCTCCATTAAAAAGGTCTCCAGAGTGAGTTTACTATACAGAGTGGACTTACACATTCCCATGCTTACTGGGCCAAGTAGAGTCACATATCCCTACCAGCAGTACATACACAGCAGAGCAGCACCCTGTGAGTTGCTGAGGGTACTGTTTAAGACAAAGGTGGGTGTTGGAAGATTTGGTGATTAATCTTCCTGTGAAAGATCCATGCTAGTTAAGCTAGTTTAGCTCAAACTAGTTTATAGTGGAGGAATTAGTGGTATGGAGTGAGAGGAGATTATCAGAAAAAGCATTCCTGTCCCACAATCTCCACTCCTGCCCATCCCGCCCTGTCCCAGAACAATCATCCTCCCCACTACACTTACCTCTCCTCCCATTGACAGGGCAGCAATAATGTAGCTCCGCTCACTTCCTGGAGTGACATCCTGCAGATTCGCGTGAGAAGACACAAACACGGGAAAGTCAAAAATAAAAATAACACAAAAAGTAACACCAAGTGCAAAAACACATTTTAAAATGTGCATGTAACCTGGCGAGGGTCATAAAAAGTGTGTCACTTACCTGGATGTCCCGATCTTACCCAGAAGTGTTCTGGCAGAGACTGCCCATTGATGCTGGGATCTTGCCAGCCACACAGGGCACATTGTTGCACACATCAAAATCCATGACATAAACAGAATGGGGGATCTATTGCCAGATTCTCCCCATCGATTAAAAAAAGTTCTCATGGAATGGAGCCAATAGAGTGCATAATGATAGGAGACAACGTTGTGTGGTAAGGGTGCCCTTTTGCAATCTCCTGGTGGTGTTGTAATTCCACTTTTGATATGTCAGATAATCTCCAGAAAGTCACAACATGAAAGAAACAGAATGCATAATTTCCAAAATGTGCAATCTCACAGGGAGTCTGTAGCACCTTAAATTTCATATGTGCAGGTATTTCACAGAAAGCTATCCCTGATATAATGAATGTTTTTGCTATGCTATAATTATGGAGCACTTCCTGTTCAAAGTCTCCCATATGAAAAATGAAATGGGACAAACCATGTGAGAGAATTGGGCCAAGCAGCATACTCTTCATCTACCTGGCTTGAGGGCAGTACATGCAAAAGGGATCTAGGAGTCTTAGTGGACCACAAGCTGAACATGAGTCAGCAATGTGATGCTGTAGCTAAAAAAAGCCAATGCAATTCTAGGCTGCATCAATAGGAGCACAGTGTCTAGATCAAGGGAAGTAATAGTGCCACTCTATTCTGCTTTTCGTCAGACCTCACCTGGAATATTGTGCCCAGTTCATAATCAAGAAGGATATTGACAAGCTGGAACATTTCCAGAGGATGGCAACCAAAATGGTGGGAGGTGAGGAGGCCATGTCCTATGAGTAGTAGCTTAGGGAGCTGGGTATGTTTAGCCTGGAGAAGAGAGAGTTAAGAGGTGACATTATAGCCATGTTTAACTATTTGAAGGAATGTCATACTGAGGACGAAGCAAGCTTGTTTTCTGCTGCTCCGGGGACTAGGAGGACACAAAGCAACGGACTCAAACTACAGGAAAAGAGATTCTACCTAAACATTAGGAAGAAGTTTCTGAGAGTAAGAGCTGTTCGGCAGTGGAATGCACTACATCAGAGTGTGGTGGAATCTCCTTATTGGAGGTTTTTAAACAGAGACTAGACGGCAAATTTGTCAAGAATGCTTTGATTGTGTGTTCCTGCATGGCAGGGGGTTGGACTAGATGGCCTTTGTGGACTAGATGACCCTCCTCCAATTCCATGATTCTCTGATTCTATGAACTAACCAAGAGTGCAAGTCTTACTCTAAGCCAATAAACTCTGTGTGCATTCAATGTCACTTTTCCTTAGCACCCACTGGCAACCGTGTGTGTCACTCTCAAGAAAGCTGAACATATTCCTCGTGGCAAGACAGAGCCACCCAAACAGATTGTCAAATAGGCACTTAACTGACTTGAATTGTTCTCATTAATCAAGAGGGTCCCACTCTGGCTAGCTATAAGTCACACACATTATGCTTCACAAATCCTGCCAGGCCATTCTGAAACTTGGAGCCCTGGAGCAAGCTGCCAGTGGAAACACACTGAAATGAATAGTTGTGGTAGCAGCAGGAGGACAAAACCATTGCAATGCTATTTTGTAGCTGAGTAGTTAGCAGTAGCCAGCTGGCCATGACAGATAATGCAATTTCAGACTGACATGAAGCACTATATGTAGACACAGCAATGCCAGAGTTTTAAAACAGATGGACAACATCCCAGCTTTCTTTTTCTTTTTTTCTAAGCCCTTCCTCTCACCCTTCGGGAATCCAATCTCTATCAGTTCTCCTCATGGGAGTGCTCCTGATTCAACTCCTATAATTATTGTAGATACTGGGAGCTTTGAGTTCTCTCAAAGAGAAAGAAGGGGGAAATTCTGCAGTTGAGGGAAGCAGGAGAGTATTAATAATGGCCAAGAGAATATGCAACAAAAATAACAGTGTAATCCTAACTCAAAGATGTGGGGATGTAGTGGGTTAGACATAGGCAGAAGCCTCTTGTGCCAACTGAAATGGACTTCTGACAGTTCAGCTGCCCTTGGCAAAACTGCCTTCTGGCAGCTGATCTCAGATATCAGCTGCCCAAAGGAATCTGCTGGAATGACTACTCAGATCAGCCATCAAAAGAACCAAAGCTAGCCTAAATCAGGCACCAGAAGAACCAAAAGGGTATAGGAAATGGGTCAGGTGAAAGTGAAATTGAGTTATAACAAATTCAAATATCTTTCTGCCTGCAGATGCAGCCACTACCAAAAAAAAAAAAAAAGAAAGAAAGAAAGAAAAAGATAAAAAAGATAGGCAATGGTCATTCAAAGTGTTTTTTTCCTCAACAGTCCTCAGTTGAGAAAGGTTTAGGTACTAAGTTTCAACTGGTTTAGTTTTGGCTTAGCTGGCTCTTAGCCATCCTGATGAGTTAGGATTGCTTTCTCAGATAAAAAATCTATGGTGTTTCAGTATCTGTTTGTGCATCATTTAAGATTATACCATAATAAATATCAATGGGTGTTGTTGCAAGCACTCCTTTTGTTAAAATGTGATTGTCTTTACTAGTGATCTCAACACCTCTCAGTCTTGATATTGTTGTGTTTCTTTGAATCTCACCTGTAGTTTCTTCTCTTCCTTGGTAGACTATGTGTTTTCTTGTTGTTGTATGCCTTCAAATAATTTCCAACTTATGGTGACCCTAAGGTGAACCTATCATGGGATTTTCTTGGCAAGATTTGTTCAGAGGAGGGTTGTTCAGAGGAGGGTTGCTTAATTATCTTGGCTTCTAGGGAGACTTCAGGTTACCATGATCTGCTGCCTGAGGCAGCAACATAAAATCATAGAATCATAGAGTTAGAAGAGACCACAAGGGCCATCCAGTTCAACCCCCTGCCATGCAGGAATACACAATCAAACCATTCCCAACAGATGGCCATCCAGCCTCTGTTTAAAAATCTGCAAAGAAGGAGACTCCAGCACACTACTAGGCAGTGTATTCCAATTCTGAGTAGCTTACTGTCAGGAAGTTCCTCCTAATGTTTAGGTGGAATCTCTTTTCCTGTAGTTTGAACCCATTGCTCTGTGTCTTAGTCTCTGGGGCAGCAGAAAAAAAGCTTGCTCCATCCTCACTGACTCTGACCCAAAGATTGAGCTCTGACCCCCACATTCAGTTACCAGACCCACAGGAGTGACTCCTTTACTGTAATGGCACTGCCTTCTCCAGATCTGGTTTAAAAAGAATAAGCCCTAAGTCACTTTTATCAAAGTTCTCCCATCCAGAATTGGCACCTGAGTAGCTGGCTGACCAGGGGGTTACTTGGATTACTTGGTCAGTTCCCCCCAACTGGCTAAGAGCTGTACAGTATTGCAATTCTCTTTCCATCATTCTGATTTTTTTAAAAAAATCCTCATTTTGCATTTGTACCTTTAAATCAGTTTTATGCAAACTAGCATTATCTTTTGTCCTCAGTTCTGGCAAACAATAAGGGTCTGTGGCTGCTTGCAGGAAGCAAACTCAATCACACACACTCATTTCTTGCCTCCTCCCCTTTAGTTGTTAGGCTGACATGAGGAGCTTCATTAGCTTATCTAAGACAATTCAAAAGGTGGGAGGGAGGGCAAGGTATTTGGCACATAAACATCCCTTTTTTCCCTTGACCCATAAGAGACCCCTTTGCAGGCTCTGTTTGTGTGAAAATATTCAAACATACACTCATTCCTCCCCAGCTTTCTCTGTTGTGGAGGGGAGAGATAAGTCATTTTAGCTCACCACTTCTCTGTGGTTTATTACTATTTTCTCGCAGAACCTCTGGCAATCTCTGGAACCCAGTTGAGAAATGTTGGTCTAAGATCACTTTATGACTCTTTTATTCTATCCTTCGGACAAAAATAATGCCTCCCCTGTAGCTCCGCCGGGATGTCTTTCCTTTTTCCTAGACTCACTGGAATGGTGAGTCAAGACTCCTACCCTATCCTAAATCCATTAGTTAGTTAGAATGTAGCCTCCAATACATACATAGATTTAAAGCCATTAATAAAGCTTAAGTATTTCTTTCAAGAAGAAGTTGCCTGTTTCTTTGTACTTAATTAAGTCCCTCTCTGTCTCTGCTCAACTCTGCTATATTAATTCCTGACAGTTTTAACTTTGAAGAAACTTTCCCAAAGGGCTTACACCCTGAGACCTTTATGACTTTTTAATTTTTACACCCCACAAGGGGGGTGGGCCTAATCCTGGGCCAGAATGCATCAGCAGGAAGCCAGTATATTCCGGCAGGTCTAGACAAGCCCTCAGACAGTGTGACTTGCCCAAGGTAATCCAGTAGGCTTCCATGGCCGTGGAGATTTGAACCCTGGTCTCCCAGTGTCCTAGTCCAATACTCAAACCCCTACACCATTCTGGCTGTCTTATTTATGTTCCTGTTCTGAAATCTGTGCAATTTTAAATGCAGTTCCATATTTATGCATTTATTTGTGCCATTTATGCCAGCAGGTACACAACTTTTCCCTACTGAGTATTTTCCCCCAAACATGTACCTTTTAGCTGTTTGCATTTTATCATATACACATTTTGTGCACTTCAGGGTTTTTTTTAAGTACCTTGCAAGGCTTACAAATGTGCAAATGCTTGAAATGAGGTGTACATTTTCTTGCAATAAGTCTCAGCAGGTGGAAAAATGCTACCTTCTCTGGAACTATGGAGGACAACAAAATTTCTTTCCATCTCTAGTTTTTCCATGAGGTTTCCATCCATCAATGATAGGACACCTTTAAAGAGATCAGAAAATAAATAGGGTTGATAATGGGGTGGCTAGCTAAGTCTCAAAACTGGTATCTTTGGAAGTCTGGAAAACAAATGCATGGTGAGGAACAAAATCACACCAAATCCTTTCTCCTTTTCCTGATTTTGCTATGCTTTCTATTTTCTCTTTTTAATATAGTAGAAACATTCATATACTTATAGCTAGTACCATAACAGAGTGCAGTACATTGCAGGATGTGCAATCCTTTTGGCGTGTTTTCTTCTGAAATACACCATTGTTTCCTGTGTCCAACTTAGTGAGGCCAGAAGAGGGGCAGATAAGGAAAGGAAAACCCCACTTTGTTCCTGTGTCCCTCCACTCAACTAGATAAGAAGGAAGATATGGGACTAGAGGAGAATTGGGCTAGGTGGGTATGGCACAATTGGTTGGTGGGGAAAGGACCACAGCAGAGTTGGGCAGGAGGTGTGGGGTTTCCTGTGGTGAGTGCTCACATTCTGATCTGAGAAGTTCATTGTTTTTAGATATTTCCTGTGTCCTCGTGGTCTGTTTCTACCAGCTTGGATGAAACTGCCATAGTGGCACTTTTTTTGTCTTATTAATTTCTTATATATTATATACCAACAGTGGTATGAATCTCCCTCCTATTTAGTTTATCTTGCAGAAGTGACATTGCAGCTATTACTAGAAGTGGCATCTGAGTGTTTTTTTATCCTTACAACTACAAAAAAAAAAAAAAAGTACCATGTTAGGTAACAAACTCTTTACTACCAAAACTTAATGTTACCTCTCCACTCCCATACCACAACAGCAGATGAAAGGGAAAACTAAGTAGTGGAGGAATAGGGTTAGACTGAAAGTCAGACAGACTAGATGATGCACTTACTCCAAATTTAGAAATATTTTTTGTTTAAGTCATCAAAGATGTCTGCTTGTCTTAGCTCATGCTTTCCCTCAGCCTGTTCTACAGTTGTCCCTTCATACCAAAATCCATGAATACTCAAGTCCCATTATATGCAATGGCACAGCAAAAAGGTGTCCCTTATAAAAGATGGCAAAATCAAGGTTTGCTTTTTGGATTATTATTTTTTAAAGAATATTTTCAAGCCGTGTATACTTAAATCTGTGGATACCAAATCCATGGATACGGAGGGACAACTGTACTTGCTTTGCTTTGTAATTGGTCTCTAGGAAGTATATATGGGTTTAGTTTGCAAGGCTTATCGTGGAGGCACAAATCTTTGGGGAAATCCTGTTGTGGGAGAAAAAATGGATTCATCAGAGGGAATATATAATTCTCTTAACTTTTAGTTTGCCCACTAGTAACAAGACTAAGGGAATGTGTGCCTTTTTAGCAGGTCAATTTCTACCTTGAATCAACTTGAGAAATCAATCTTGAAATTCATCCAAACATCAGAAAAGAAAGACATTCTTCCTCCCCCCACTTTTTACTCTCTCTTAAAAAAAAAAGTCTACATCTGATATTACAGAAGAAAAGTCAATTTAGATTTTATTTTTAAAAGTTAAAAGCCAATGATGTCAAGGAATAAGCTGCCAATGAAAGTAGTGCCCTGAGTCTGATAAAGGAACAAAAATGTATCTCCCCCCGCCCCAGCCAGCTGAAATTTCTACTAGCATGGCTGCAGGTTTTCTTCAGTGACAAACTGTACTTACCAATATACCCAAAACCTCTGATGAAAAGCCTTTCTCATTCCCTTGTGCTTTATAGGAGTGCTGGAATGAATATATATATATATATATATGAGAAACCCATCATCATGACAACACCAGAGAAAAGGAGCTAGAAAGAAAGAAAGAAAAAAAGTCATTCTGGGAGGGAAATAAAGACATCTTAAGCTTGACTTCAAAAGCTCTCTACAGCAAACAGTAGCTGTGCAGATATGGTTTCATCTTTGCCTCTGGGATATTATTAAGCCTTTCTAGTAGCTCTAACTGTGGGAGAAGGGATTACAGAAGTTGCTGCTGCGTAGCTGCCTGCCATACAAATACTTGGAAGGCACAGATCATGTTTCAGTGCAAAAGGCCACTGATTAGGCTCAGAAAGATTAACCCAGACTGAATCAAATGGTGCCCCACCTCTAGTCTGCACGCAATTCCATGCACCTACACAAAATGAAACAAAAAAAGTGCCAAACTCACAATACATGTGGCCTTTCATATGCACTGGGAGATTCCCCCGCCCCCCAGCTTCTTTTTTATTTATTTATGTATTTATTTGGGTTGAACCTACATTACATTAATATAGATATAGAGGTGTTGAGCCTTCACTGAATGGGGCTGCAGTATTTCCATGACAATTCTTTATGTCCAAGGGGTTACAGCATGAACTATTACCATAAATAAAATGCAAAGCAGCTGTCCACATGGATATGCATATAATGTTCCACTGTAAAGAGATTTGTGTCAGAGGACAGCAGGGAGAAGGAGATTACAGGCTCCATATCTATTATGAATGCCCACTGATCTGAAAAGGCTTTAGGTAGGATGTGAAGAATAACACCAACCCTTACTTAGCATGAGCTAATTGGGGTGAATTTGCAGTGGCAAAACTTTTCAGTGCAATCTGTTCCCTCAAGTCTTTTTGCCTTGATTTGCTGCCTATTGGTTTCCCTGCTTCTGTCTTTCTGTGTCAGACTATGTCATCCCTGCCAGTCAGTAGGAAATAATCTTAGAGACGGTGAAATATGAGGAAGTTTTAAAGTCCCATGGCTTTGACTCTGTGAGCCCTGGCTTCACTGTGTATAGAAAGAAAGATTTTATGGTACTGAAGTTCTCAGTTTTGCAAAAAATCATTCATAAAGATATGCCACAGTCTGGGTCCAGGATACTTAAAGTACTACCCACTCCCTTATAAAACCAGCTGAGATCTTCAGGGGAGAAAGGACTGCTCTGTGTCTTCCACCTTTATTGGAGCCTGGGGTGAAAAACACATAAGACAGAGGGCTTGCCTACACTAGGGGCAAAAGTCCAAATGGACTCCCATCTCTGAGCTGCCCCTCAGTTGCCCCACAGCCAACTGGATCCAGCCTACTACCTGCTACCTTTCACTCCACAGGGACATTGGGTAGATTGAGAACATGTGTCCCTGCATCCACAGGTTGATCGGGTTTGCCATCACCATCTTTCTCTGGATCAGAGTCCAGGAAGAGCCAGACAGATCGCTGCCTGGCAGAGACCACATTTCCTTGGATGTCCAAGTCATTTCCCAGCCCAAAATGCTGACAGAAAGGTTCTTCCTTCTTGGCTGCTGCTGGTGAACAATCACTTGCAAATGAGGTGCCCAGGTTACACGGCTGGGTGCCTCATTTGCCACTGCATGCCAAGAGCAATGCAATGGCACTACCATTCTGGGCCAGGAACTGGCCTGGACATTGAGGGAAATGGCAGTGCCTGACAGGCAACAATCTGTCCTGCCTCCCCTTCCCCCGCATCCAGGATGAAAACACCAAAGTTTCCAGCAAACTCTGGAGCAAATGGTGAAGTTTTTAAACCCAGGTTGTGGTGGTAATACCCTGAGTTTGCTGCAGATAGAACCATAGGTTATGTGGCCTTATCACACCAGATTCAGATGTGCTTTGTGTAGACAACCCCTGTCTCCTCTGCAGTGGTGGTCAGGCTATGGAACCAACATCAAACATGTTTGGCTCCTTTACCCCTTTGTTTTCTCACACAGTGAAGATGTTTCTGGTTTCCTACACTTTTCTGCCTGTTTAAAATGATTTGTGAATCCCTGATCTGTTTGATTGCTGTTTTGTATGCTATGACTAATTGTTTTAATGTTGTTTGTTTTATTGCAATGTTGTGTTTTTGTTGAATTTTTATTTTACTTTCATTTACTGCTTTTGACGTTTTGGGAAACCAACAGTCCTTTACGAATAAGCACTACTTTTTTGTTTGTTTGTTTTTAAAGTCAGGATTGTTACAAGTTATGACAAAATTTGAATCAGGCATTTGGAAAATAAGCTGAAGTCTGACAAAAGATGTGGGTGGCTTATAAGCTTTTTTACAAGCTGTGACATAACTTATAAGTAAAAAATAATAATGCATAAATAGTGGAGCTTTCAAAAATAGAAAAACTGTGAGGAGATATTTTTATAAAACAGACGCAACGTGGGACAGGGTTTCCAGAGAGAATTCATGGGGGCCAAATTGAGAAATATTTTCTCTCCAAAGAAGATAAGAGCCAGATTCTACTTTGATCCATTTACCATTAGCTTTTTTGCTTATAATAAGATTTAAGTATCTAAGTGCTTTGATGAATAATACATAGAAATAGAAATGAACAAACAATCTTACATGAGGCACACACACAAGCACTGAGAAAAACTATGGAATGTTTGGTTTTCATTTTCTTCTTATCATTAAGGTAATGTTTTCCACATCTACCATTACCAAGAAACAACAACAAAAAAGCAAAAATATTTTCGCTGCTGGCTGATGCTACATAGGCAGAAACTGGGGAGGGGGGGCTCGGGAATCCTAATCAAGGGCTGACAGTCAATTTAGACTATTAGTGAATATTAAGTATGGGAATACATTTTCTAGCACATTTTGAAAACAGGATAATTGAAGACTGCACAGTATCCCATTTCAAAACAGCATCCTCTGCATCAAAGCACTCTCACATGTAAGATTCAGGGACCAGACCAATATTTCACCTGAGCAAAGGAAATTTTCAAGTGCATTAAACCTTGTAAGTAATCCAGTTTAGGCTATATTGAATGAATGGTTAAATGAAATACAGAGAAACTGAATGGAAGAAAAAATGGGCCATTAAACTAAGACCCCAAAATACTTGGGAATGTGACTAAATGTGAAATGAAGTAATTCTCTTACTCATATTTTTATATACTCTTTCATGGATTAAAAAGATATCACCCCTTTGTTAAAAGAAGATAATATGTTTCTTTCCCCCCATCCCCTCCCCAATTCCTACAATAAAAACAACCGAACTAAACTGATTCAAAGAATAAAATAGTATCTCTGATATTCAATCCTACCAATCAAAATTAGTAACTGGATTTTGAGTTCATGTTGCCCTCCCACACACTTTTTGTAAAAACTGTTGTTGTTTCTTAAAAAAAAAAATCCTGCTGCTTATTTGTTAAGTGCAATTAAGGGTGGTCACTTATTTTATTTTTATTTATTTATATCTTATCTTTCTTTTAGTGCAAGATGGAAGATAGCTTTTGAACTATAAACCCCTAACTGAGCTTGAGACTAGGGGCTTGTCTAGACCTGCCAGAATATGCTGGCTTCCCACCAGTGTATTCTGGCCCTGGATCAGGCCCAATTCCCCTGTTACCTTAAAAAAAAATGGGAGGAAGTCCACGTGAACATGCCAGCCTGTACTGGTGGCTGCATCTTCTGACATCTGAGTCGCTCTCTCTGGTGCCAGGAAGGAGGCCCACAGCACATGATTAAAGCTCCTCTTCATGTAGCCAACCTTGATCACATGCTTCAGACCTCCTTCCTGGCTTCAGAGGGAGCAACGCAGATGCCAGCAAAGGCAGCTGTTGATACAGGCCAGCGTGCTCGTATGGATTCCTGCATTCCTGCAAGGCCTGATCCATTCCACCCCTCCCTCCAAATGAGGCAGGTTTTTCCTGGTGTTAAAACAAAAGAGCTTAATGGGCTTTACCATGTCTTTTCCCTGTCTTTGCCCTAGGCTGCCTGTGGGGAGGGAGCCCTGCATTGTATGGACTGCAGGGCTCCAAGACAGCGGCAAGATGGGGTAATAGCCCATCTAGACAAGACCCTAGGTTACCTGAAGGGAAAGCCTTCCTCCATATTATCTTGCCTAAGGACTGAGACCCTCCACAGAGGTCCTGTTTGTTCTTTCTCCAAGTACTCATAAGATGACAGTATACTTTTTGTGGAGACTCCAAACTTCTTTTACTCCTGTCTTTTTCAGTGCTGGCATAGTGGGGCATAAACAAACCCCTTCATTTTTTATGTTTTTTTTTTAAAATAGATAACAGGCTTGCTAATACCAATTGCAGATTGTATGTGGATTACAAGTGCAGTAATGATAAACATGAAGTCAAAACAGAATTTAAAAAAGCAAAAATATAACCCATCTTCTAGATATTTTCACTATCCTGAGTTTTGCTGTTTGCTAATATGATGATGATGATTTTAATATTGGCCCAAATTCAGTTGCTAGTCCCAACCAGAGAATGCCCATTGAATCAACTGCTGGATGGTAGATCAACATTTATGCAAATCTAGTTGATTAAATGTTTGTACCTTAGTTGTGATTAACAATTGATTTTAGCCCCTTGGTTTGCTGTTTTTGATGTAAGCCATTCTGATTTCTTTAAGAAGAGAAAGTAAGATAAACTGTTTTCAATAAAAACAAAACAGAACCAAAAAAAGAGAAAAAGATAAACAACATCTCAATTTCAATGGATTAAGCTAGCCGTCTTGAGTCCTATTTCAGTGGTAGTAAGGCAGTGCACAAATCTAATAAATAAATAAATAAATAAGGACCAATTAAAGCTTATAGCCCTAATGTTACTATAAGGTAAACAATGACAATTGCATGGAAGTAGCTGAATGAAATCATGTTTGCTGTGGTAATGTGTGCAAAACAGATCTGAAATGTAAGACACCTATGGCCATAAAAGAGTCATATAATGTGTCATGAGTTCAAAATAATATCAGAACTTATACTAGGTCCAAATCTGTTGGAGGATCCATTGCTAAATTATCTCAGTAAATTTTAAATCCAGTTCAGGTAAGTAAGTTGAAGGACTATTTCATTTTTCAATCAATTGTTCAGATCCTATTCAGTGCTTTAGAATAGAAAAGTGTATTTGCACCCATACCTTCCTACATAAACTATTTAACACATGGAAATCCAATACTCATGGCAGCATCCTAAATTAAGATGGAAAGGTCAGGAGGAAAAAAAAATACTTTTGAGTGGAGAGAGTATGTTGGCCATATTTTGATGGGCCTAGAAAAGTGTACCAATTTCAACTTTTATACTTGTATTATATGTATTTACAATAAGATTGCATGCCATCTTTTGAAATAGAAAAAAATGACTATTGAGTACAGGCATGGGGCTGGTGCTTTTTGGATCAGGTGAGTGATTCTAGAGGTTGAATTAGGTACTGAAGCCCAGAAATTTTGGCATATATAAGGTGAAGCCAAATTAAATATCATCTATTCAGCTGACAGCAGTGGGGTATCTGCAGTGGAAATTCATCAACAAACCATCCTTGCTAGTGCTTTTCTGGCAACAAGCTCAAAATAACGCTGTGAGATCCACATTTTTGTTCTGATCTTTGACAATCCAAATAAGATTTGGGTTACATTTTTCTTTCTTTAATCTTTTACATCACCCTCAGCTCATCAGTCCCAGACTGGCAATCATCATTATACAGTTCTATTTCCAATACAATGAAAGAACAGCAATAAAATTGTAAAAGAGATTTGTCAAGTTTTTATAAGAAAATATATGTTTCATACTTCCTGAGACTGGCAGTGGAATGAAACATATCACCCCAAAGGAAATGCCCATGCAACCCCATAGGTTTCTGAGAATCAAAATGAAGGCAAATCATCCTTTTAAGGTTTATAAAGAGCCAGCATGGTATAGTGGTTGAGTGTGAGGTTACAACTCTGGAGATAAGGGTTTGAATCCCCACTTGGCCATGGAAACCCACTGGGTGACCTTGAGCAAGTCACACTCTCTCAGCCTCATAGGAAGGCAATGGTGGCAAACCCCCTCTGAATAAATTTTGCCAAGAAAGCCTCATGATAGGTTCGCCTTTGGGTCACCATAAGTCTGAAACAACTTGAAAGCATAAAACAATCCAAAGATTTTTGAATTGCAAAACCAAGTACTGGTATAACCAGAACATACATACAGAATAATAACATGGATGGTATATCAACAAGAAAAATCAGTATCAGGTGTATGCATGAAAAATGCACAGAAACACACTTTGGTCAATAGGGGAATGCATACAAAAATACATACATTTGAAATTTGCAAATAAATATGTACACATTTTGACAAGTAAACACAAATATATATATATATATATATATATATATATATATGAATATCTAAGCCAGAAGGAAAAAATTGCAACTTATTCCATAAGTGGGAGAGGATGAGAGTGGTATTGGGATTCTTAAAAAACACAATGAAAATGAGAATGTTAGCTTTTCACATCCCCAAGCAGCAGACTCTCTCTGCCACTCATGCTATCTTCTGTCAAATGAAAGAGATTTATTATTTGTATTTACAATCTTCAATATGACTAAAGAGTAAGTATGTCCCTGCATGATGTGTGTTCCTTTTGAACTTGCTTATGAGATGTGTTATAGATTATAGTTTTCTTTGTTGATAATAGCTGAGGACTAGCTTTTTGCTTCATATCAATTTCTCTCATCAAACATTCTTTGCTCTGAAAATGGGAGATTGATGCAAAAGCAGTCTTTCTATCTCCCCCCCCCACACACACACCCATTTGATGCTGCACCTACTGATGGAAAGGAAAGCAGAGGTTATTTTCTTCAATTGATAACTGATTTACTTTTGGGGACATTCTGTTTGATCCTTAACAGGTTGATTTACAAGAAAGTTCTGCTAATTTTAATATAACAAAATATCTTTTTAATAGCTAACCAAAAAAAGTAACATAATTTCAGAGTAGTATACAGTATTTTAGTAGTATACTTTTAGCAGAATATAACATATATCTATATGACAGTTAAAGAATGTATAAAGTACTGCAAGCCACCACGTTGCAAGTTCGATTCCAGCGGGCTCCAAGGTTCACTCAGCCTTCCATCCTTTCGTAGGTTGGTAAATTGAGTACCCAGCTTGTGGGGGCAATTAGCTAACACACATTGGAAACTGTTTAATGCAGTGTAGATGTGTAAATAGCTATTGCTTAAAACAATTTGTAAGCTGCTCTGATAGCCTTGTGGCTGAAGAGCGCGGTATAACTAACTAAATATATATATATATATATATATATATATTGTATTTATCAAAACCGGGATGAAAAGGGGTGAATCTGGAAATGGGAAGAAAAAGGAATGTTTTGCTGTATGAGCCTATAACATTTTGAAATCAGCATTCTAAACATTTGTTAATTCCTTTGTCCTTAATTTACGTAAGATCTTATTTTTAAACAAATTTTCCACTCCTTTTTAAAAGGTGAAAAACACAGCAGTGCATCTGTCTTACATAAACTACACACTGTATCAAGACAAGAGATACCGATATCACACAAAACTAACAACTTTGTTTTTGCTGCAACAGACTAATACAACTTCCCCCCTCTCCACAAAGAATGTAGAAAACTGACTGGCAAAAAGCAAGAAAAGTTACGTGGAATATAATAGCACCCGAGATGAATGGTTTAAATCTAATTTAACGTGGGGGGAAAATAGCTCTGTAAAAACAAGTTAACAGAAAAGACAGATAATTCACTGAACCTAACAAGCTAAAAGAAAGTAAAGATAGACCATTAAAAAGAAACATGAAGCTGTGGGTAGCTTGTGAAATGCTTACTTGGTCATATAATGTAACATAATGGTTTATATTTGGGGTTTTTTTTTTAAGATATGGTTTAAATAATTCCTCATAGAGACAAAAGCAAGCATGGATGTTAACAGTTGTGATGGAGACAGCCATAGCAGCACAAGAGGTATTTTACCAGAGTAAGCTACAAACCACACCCAATTTAATAATTATCAACCCTGTTCCTGCAAACAGTCTTGCATTTCTATACCCAGAAACTAACCATTCAATTACACAAATTTACATATACTCCCCAACAGGGGGTCACAGCATATAAACTCCACACACACTCCTACCCAACCATTCTCTGAAGATGCCAGCCACAGATGCAGGTGAAACATCAGAAAGAAACTATTCCAGAACACAGCCTCAGAGCCCAGAAAAAAAAACCCAAGGAAAATCTATGGATGCTGGCTGTGAAAGCCTTCGAATTCACAGTCTTCTCCCTCTTCACCTACTACCTCATTATTTTAATTTGAGATTATCGGAATTGAACCTGGGATCTTCTGTATGCAAAGCATGTGCTTTAGAATATTCAAAGAATATTTCAAAATCTATACATTTCTTTATAATTTTAACAAAAATAAACTTATTTATGTACTTATTTTCAAAAAGAGAAACACACAAAAATGTGGAAGATAGCAAAGCTGACAGATTCAACCATCCAGGCAGAGGGCTCCTAGTGGTTAGCTTAGCTCTTCAAAGTCTTCTTTGGATTCTTCAGAATGTATTCAGCCTTCTTGAGCTCCTCCTCTTCACCAACTATATGAGAGGACAACCTGATTCTTTCAATATAGTGTGGTATTGCTGGAACAATTGAATTTGAACAGTTCAGAAGACTGAGTATTTTGTTTGGTTCATTTGGTTTAAAAAAAAAAAAAACAACCACCATTTTACTAGTCTCTTTACAGATTCCTTTGAAAGACTATAAGATTTAAGAAAATCCAACATGGAAGAAAGTAAAATGGATACATGCATCCACCTGCTGCTCAGAGAGAGCCTGCTAGAGCAATCTTCCTGGAGAGATCATTCTAAATCAGCAGCACTAGTAGCCTTTGGTCTAAGCCAAGGGAGGTACCTTCTGCTTCAAGGCCAGAATGAGGCACCCTTCCTGCTCAGATAACAAACTGTTACTGATCTCAAGGTAGAGTGTCAACAAATATAATTTCTAACTGATTAAGATCTATATTTTACCTCTACCATCATATCACAACTGTTTAAATCAGTCATGTGCTTTTCTAACCAGAATTGGAGGTATGTGCTGAACATGGAGAGCTGCAATATCTACAAGGCCAAACTACATCTTACATTCACCATTGATTACTAGTTACATTTTTAAATTAAATATATTACAGCCATGGAGGGATATAATCCATATAGTAAATGCAGAGGGCAGGGAGGGTAATTTATCCCCTCTCAGCCCATGAATGAGAAGCTTTTTTAAAAATAACATTGTCTTTTAAATAAAGAGACCTGGGTGGGAATTATTCCAGTTCTCCAAATATAGATAGGTGCCTAAGGATCCCTGCCAATCAAAGGAGTCACTTTGGGTTGATTAGAAAACAAGCAAAAAAAAAAAAAATCACAGCAGGGAAGTAAGTAAATATAATGCACCACCAAAACACATAAAACAACATTGCCCTCTCCCACATGCCTTCTTCTAAATGGACAAGGCCTTTCTAGTTAACATACAACAATCTATTCAAATATATACTGTTGGCCCTCTGTATCCATGGATTCTTCATCCATGGATTCTACCATCCATGGCTTGATTTTTTAAAAAAATCTTGATTTTGCCATGTTATATAAGGGACACCATTTTACTACACCATTATATTTATATAACTGCAAGATGATAACATATAACTATATGTATTTGGTATTACTTAATTCAGAAAATTGTTTTATTCTCATTACTAACTGGCAATTTTCATAATTTTAATTCTAATTTTAACATATTTTGTCTCATCGAATTTTGTTATCTTTTACTTAAGTCAGGTCAGGTTCAATTAATTAACTTTATATTATATTTTAATATATCTTTTATCTATCTTTCTTTTTATATAATGTTTGATGTTAAATGTTAATTGTTTTAATTGATGTTAATTGTTTTGATATGGTCAATTGACTAATCAAATAAACCATAACTAACTACTACACCGTTGTATTTAATGGGACTTGTGCACCCATGGATTTTGGTGATACCAAGGGCCCACTGTATTAAATCAGATTGATTCTTTTCAGAGATTTCATAGCAGTAAGAAGCCAGTTGAGGAATATATAATCCTTGCTATATCATGCCTAGTTAACCACAGAGTATATCTGAACTAACTAGAAGAGTAGTGTGCAAAATTAAGATATAGTTATATTGCTGATGGTTATAATCTGAATTCTATTTCTCAACTTGTTATCCCAGAAATACTTATTTTATTTACATGTTCCCATTTACTTCCTTTTGTTTGGAAATGTGATATTATGAGCTATAAGGAAAGACTGGGATTGCTGATTTATACCATTCCTGCTGTTTTCTTTTTCATTACCAATGCACATACAGCTTTTCAGCACTTGTGAGTCATTTTGAGACTTGTGAGAGACTGCTGCAAGCGATATCTTCCTTGATCATACCAATTTGATATAGACTCATTCTCCAGGCAGATCTGAAGGGGAAAGTAAATTGGAATTTTTTCCCCCAATCGGTGATGTAGCAGCAGCACTGCAACCCTGAAGACTTGATTTTTAAGATGGTTTGGGGATTTAGGAGCCAGGGTGACAAACTGATTTAGGGTACTGCCTCAGATGAGGGAGGCTTTTGTAATCTTCCCAAAGAATGGTCAGCCAGGTATTAAGCCCTGTACTAAGCAGCAAGAAATGTGCAGCAAAACAGCAATATCATCCCATCATTTCAGAAGCAGCAATGATTTTACATTAAAAAGGATCTCTTGGAAGAAGTAATATTGTTTATAATTGCATGATATGTAATATACAGTTGCACAGTTCTAATGCCTTTCTGCATCAAGGTAGCCTGGGATGAAATGTGTATAAATGAAATAATTTCTGTTAGTATTAGTAGCATTTAGTTGATCTACCCAGTTAAGAAATAATGCTAGCCCACTGATTGAGTACATGGGTATTGCATATAATATTAATTCTGCTTGATTTCATGTATCCATCTTCAATGAAGAATCATCAAAAGGCAGCCACAGAAAATAGTATAAGAGGACCTGCAAGTCTATTGAATACATTGGGTGTAGAGATGCAAATCTTTGCTTATTTCATTCTTGGTACAAGAAAAAAAGATTGAACACACAGACACAAAATCCCCTAATCTGAAAAATATTATACAAGTTTGACCATGGGACACCTTTGTTGCCAAGAGTGAGAATGTTTGCCATATCCTTTTCATTCCTAGTTAGGTAGTATCTTGGATTGGCCTTTTTAGTCATCAGCGCGCTTGCAGAAAGCGCGGGATGAGTCCTTCCTGAATCTTCGTTTGCGAAGAAAAGCCAGAGAGAATGTTTCATTCTGAGTAGTGTTTGCTCCAAAGAGTAAGGATTCAGGGTTGGCTTTGGCTGAAACTAATTACAACACTAACATTACAGTCATTGAGAAATACTTTCGGGAAAGGGTTATGAGAAGCACTCATTTCCCTTTTGGATGAATGTATTGGTGCTGGGAGGAACTCAGCTCTGAAGGAATGGAAAAGGGGAAAATGCTTCTCCAAGAGAAATCACTCATTACCTCTAGGAATGTAATTCCCTAACTTTCTTCTGGAAGGAAACAATGAGTATTTTTAACAATTTTCTTTCCACTACAAGAAAGCCTTTGAAAACCATATAAGTTTTTACACCTATACAAAATTCAGGACTCATTCTGTCCAAAATTCACATGTAGTTGTTTTTCACAGAAAACAGTGTTATCTGTGCAAGAAACAGCATTTGCTGCTTAGGAAATAATATTTCTGTGCAGAAATATCTTCTTTGCAGAAAATGCTGTTTTCATGCATGTGCAAATTTTGCACATTATAAGTCACAAACTATGAAAATTCTTGTCAGTCTATGATTCTTTTTGTTAAGATTCCTCAATGCTTGGGAAAATACCATTTTCTGAATATTTTTTAATATTCTTTCCATCCTTACCCAGTTTCCACTAGATTTCCTGAATAGCATCCACAAAGAATTACATGTCAGGGTGTGTGGCCAGAGACAAAAGAGAGGTACTAGATAATTAGGACTACTCCTCCTCCAACACAACTTGACCAGTCTGGTCTGCTCTGAACTTCTTAAAGATGGATTGATCTGCAGTGGAGCATTTTGCAACTGAACACACTGATACCCTCACCTTCCTCCTTTAAGATACGATTTCTAAATAGATGTTTTGTTTTGTTTTTTGAGATGCTTATCAAACTTTGACAACAATCAACCAAAAATGTGCCAAATGGATTATCAAGCCATGTGGCAGCATCATCTTTTGTTGTTTTTCAGGATAAACAGCTACTCTATCATTTCCTGGTCCAGCTCTCATAATCCATTCTCCACATGGATGGTAGGTGGAAATGCTTTGACCTATAGACACAATATTTGCAAGCAAGCTATATTGGCCTCATCCACACCATTGGGCTTACAGAGCTTGGAAAGCTGTTAAGAAAAATAATGACATATTGAAAAACTAAGCAGTAGTAGGATGATGCTCTTGGACCCAGTACATCATCCTATTACTTTTTGCTTATGCGAGTTTTTTTAAAAGCAGCTATTCAAATGGCATGAACCCCTCTACAATTGAAAAAGGAAAAGAAAAGGAAGAATGCCAAACAAACCAAATATGCTTCACTTTTGCTTACCTTTTGGTATCAGTGGCAGCTTCACTGGAATCAGTAGCTCTTATCTACTGTACAGCAGCAATTTACTTATGAATCTGCCTTAGTTCATTAAATAATAGGACAATCCAGTGGTTCATGCATCAGTGTAAATCCCAATTCATTCCCAGCTCTTATACCAGTGCAAGTGTCATTCCTGCTGCCTCATCAAATTTGTACTGCCCAAATTGGGAGTCTCAAAAAATGGTCTCCTGTTTTCACCAAGATTGCCTGAAAAATATTGTTATTTAAGTGTTTAACAAACACTTAATGCATCTAATTTCTCTCAATTTTCTCTTAATGCAGCTGCTTGGGGTTCCCAGGAAACTAAAAGATGGTGCATTCCATCTGTGATTGCATGTTCATTTCTTCCCTCTCCAAGCTGTGTCCCACCTTCCTCGCGTACTGACCTGTAAGCAGCAGAGGCTTGAGTTTGACAGCTCTGGGGGGTGGGGGAGGACATGGGGCTGCAAGTGCAGAATGTTATGTTCCCCATTCTCAATGTAGAATCTCAGTCTTTAGATCCAGCTGCACATTGAAACAAACAAATACGCAGTTATGAATTGCTTCATGTGGTTATATTTATTCTTTCTTCCAAACTTTCCATTCCCATACTGAGGATAACTTGGCAATGTGAAAGCCTTTCTGTGGAGCATTTTTCCAGAAGTGTTAATTGTCTTTAAAAAAACAAAAAACAAAACAAAAGACAAAACAGGTTTAAAACAGGGAATTAGGGCAAAAGGATTTCTTGTTACACTTTCTCTGTAGTAAGTTGTATGTTACTTTGCTTGATTAAGAGTTTCTCTAAGTTTGCTTTTGATATGCAAGATAGAATCCTAGAAGTGAGTTTCTTACCCACTGGGTATTTTACAAAAGTTGAACAATAATAGTTGTAGCCATTATTGCTAGTGCCACATGATCTGTACTGCACATGGAAAGCTCAACATACAGATTCCTTGACTCATTCAACAGGATCTTTTTCACAATCTTATCCAAAACTCATCACAACTATGCCAAGCCCTGTGGAAGAAAGGATACCTAGAAAGCTTTTGTGATACCTGAAGTAATTTTATCAGCAGTCACCTTTCTGTAGGGCACTTGCTCTCTGTATGCATGGTCACCACAGTTATGATCACATAGGATAATTTGTACTTTAACAGTAGAAGGTTTTTTAGATAACACAATGGGCTTGTCTAGATGAGATGATATAATGTGGATTTCTGTGCATTATTTTTGCAAATTCATAGCAGCGTTTATTTGTCTCCACGGTCTTGACAAAATAGATAGTATACAAGCTATCTGCATTTGAAGTGCACACGCTTGTGAATCAAGATGGTGACTGAGTAAATTAGCATGTTATTTTTCTCCACATGTTGTTGCTGCTACACAGATTTTTGAAAAACTTTAAAGCAAAAGTGCGCAAGTGTCACCTTCTGCTTCAAAATGGTATTCAATCGCTTCAGAGCAGCAAAAAAGTACACAATCGGCAATGCAAAAATCCAAAATGGCACTTCCAATTGCTTCCTTGCTGGCAAGCCTGCCCCCTGTGCACGTTTGTTAATTTGCTGTCCACTTCTGCTCCTCTCCACGAATGCACATCTCAAATCAATTGTACAAACAAGCGGTAATGCACATTCCTGCGCATTATTTAAAAAATCTTCCGAAAAAGACACAAAGACTTTTCCTGTGTAGTTTTTGGAGGGCTTTTTTGCCCCCCCCTTCTGAATAAGGTGAATCACCATGGGATCTTGTTGGGACAATTGCAAATGAAACTGAAGGTGAAAGACACTACAGCTGTAGAACCAAGTGTACTTGAAGACTATTTGTTCTTGTTGCTAGTTCTCACTTACGATTTCCAGCAGATTTTCTGCAACAGAAGGAGCATTTTCTTTCCCCCTCCTCCATGCAATTCTGAAACCATTTGAAAAACTGATATCCAACTGTAACTTTTTTTTCCAACAGGATACATGCAGGCAGCTGATAACTTTTGATTATCTGCAAACGCTTCAAAAAACCCTAGTGGTGTAATTTGCTGCCTCCACATCTGTAGTGTACTGCAGTGTTGGAAAACTCCCATAACATGAGGTGTGCTCTGCTTTTGATGTGCTTTTTCACAATCCTTTTAGAATTAGCTTTAAAGAGTTTTTTTTAAAATATATATACAGTGTTCAGAGATGTAAATTTAATCCCTGCAAATGATTTACTGTTCAGCATAAATGAAAAATAGAACCATCTCAATAAATCAAATGTTAACTACCATTTCTAGTAAATATATTTCCTTCACAGGATAAAAAAAGAAGAAAGGAAACGATAAATGTTATTCCACAAGCATAGAATCGTAACAAAAGCAGCTTGTTCATTTCCTTAAGCTTTATGTCTTCACTATGGATTCATTTCCTTAAGCTTTATGTCACCAAGATGTATTCAGTGGGTTCTGTGAAACTTTATTTAACATACAGTGAAAGCAAAACGAGAAGCATTCAATTTTATATTGTAGTCTTTGTGGGCAACAAATGCCAAATGCTGTAAAATGATAAGTGGAGATGGTATTGTCATTTTTCCGGAAATGCAGAATGAAGCACAGAAGCACTTTAGGTTTAATGACAGCATAACTTCATTGACTGAAATAAAATAAGGCACATTCAAGTCTTAAGCCCTGCATTATGAGTTTTTGAATACCACTGTCTTTTGTATTCAGAAATTTCTACACCAAAAGACAAACCATAGGGACACACAGAGAGATGCTCTCAGCCACAACGAGTCATATTTATAGACACAACTCAGTGTGTGTTAGTGCTCCTTCCTTGCCATATTACAATTAGTCATATTTGCTAATCACTGAGAACCATTTTACAGATTCTACATAGACAGTAAAAAAAAAATATTTATTTTACCATGATTTCATCTAGAAATGGCTCTCAAAGTGCCTTATGATATATTATCATTTTAGTGATACATAATATAATAGAGTAAATCTGAGCCCAAAGCTCTTAATAGAAAAGGATTACGATTGACATCTGGGGTGAAACAGAATAGAAACACTCCATAATGTTAGGATCATGGAGGCCAGCCCAATGATGTTTTTCTTAAGAATGAACAGGTTTCTTAATAATAATAATAATAATAATAATAATAAAATTTATTTATACCCCACCCCTCTGTTAAAACAATTGGGGCGGCTCTTCAGTACCTATATTATTTGCTATTCTATTATGCCTTGGGCTTCACTCTGGTTGTTTTCCGAAGAAAAAAGGTGAATTCTGAAATTGATTTTGTGCATATGTCCCCTCCCCATGTTTTACTTTCTGCACAGACAGGGGGATATTGGAAGGAACACCAAGACATCACACCTACCTTTCAAAATGTAGTAATTTTCTATTTATATACGTTTATCTGGAATTTAATGTCAGGAAGGCCCACTAGACTTAGGAGTGTTGCCAGATTTTCAAAATAGCAATAAGGGACAGTCAAAATGCAAGGTTGACAAGTTTGTATTTCACCTAAACGTCAAATGAAAGTATTGATTTCAGTTAACTTAGCCACATGTTTCTCTGCCAAATTAACATATTGTCCACATTCATAAATTACATGGCTCAGACACTGTTGTCTTTCTGAAAGGCCAATACCCCAAAATAAGGGATTTTTTTTTTAAATGGCATCTTTTCCAGTCTATATAAAAAGAAAAACATTCCAACCTGCAAGTAGGAAACATCTGTTATAATAAGGGACACCTGCCAGTCCTATAAGGAACAAGTTTTCTCTCCCTCAAATAAGGGATGTTCCTTATAATAAGGGACACCTGGCAACCATGGTAGGCATGTATATTAACAATTGAAAGAATTGTTGCTGTTGTTTTTCTTGTTGCTGGGAAGTGCAAGAACATTAAGTTGCCCATTAAACTATGACAACCTTAAATTAAACTGGGAAGTGGTCCTTTTAAACTTGTTTTAAAATGTAAATGTATAATTTTGTATTAAAATTAAATTGGA
The DNA here is from genome assembly GCA_030847615.1 of Gambelia wislizenii. Taxonomy (NCBI): domain Eukaryota; kingdom Metazoa; phylum Chordata; class Lepidosauria; order Squamata; family Crotaphytidae; genus Gambelia; species Gambelia wislizenii. The sequence goes on along the minus strand of JAUMIR010000001.1, from coordinate 152,131,637 downwards.
TTTTGTTATCATTTTAACCAAAAAAAAGTGCTTCAGCATCACTAAACAAATTTAAAAATAAAACCACAGCATTTCCTTTTTAAAAGTCAAAGCTTCAGTGTGAATTTAAAAAGCAACAAGAATGAAGACCACATATTCTGTTTGCTTGAAATGTTTTTCACTCCTTGAGATTAATTTTTATCCTGTATATTTTTTTTCAGAGCTTGCATTTTCTATAAATAAAAACGTGACAAATCAGTTCTGCCATTATCAATGCCAGTGTGCCAAGAAGTTTGGGTAATCCAGAAACTTGGGACGGGGGGGGGTAGGGTTTGGGGGAATTCAACAGGGCAGATATCCACACTACACCAATAATCCAGTTTGAAACTAGATTATTTGCCATGGCTCCTTTCTATTAAATCCTGGGATTTGTAGTTTTACAAGGTCTTTAGGCTTCTCTGCCAAAGAGTGCTGGTGCTTCACAAAGTTTGGTCTCTTTATATTCTCCCCAGGCTCTTTCCCCTAGATTGCTGGTTGGGGGTAGGGGATAGGGCTTTGAAAGTCCCCCATCTAGAACCAGCATTTCCAGGACTACCTTAGCATCTTTCTTCCAGACATTCCATTTGTCTATGGCAGGTAATCCTGCTTTTGTTGGGAAGAGTTCTCTCAAGAGAATTTCTAAATATAATCCCATCACCATCAATCTAAATAGTACAATTCACAAAAGGTGAGGCTCATATGCTTCTATGATTTATGTAACCAGGCTCAGGTACTTCATACTTCAAAACATTCATGTCTTTCAAGCAGTTCAAAGCTTTGTCTGTTTTTTTTCAGGAAGTTGGGTGGGGTAGAGGGAAATGGCTATGCTATACTTCTCTGCTATTGCAGTAGTTTTGTTCATTAAATTAGTCTGTGGGATAGGAGAGCTTGGTACAATTTTAAATGATGTCTCATATTTTCCATATCTACAGCTTTTGTGATATGACATATTTGTGTTCATAAGAGCTGCAGAACAAAAAAAGATATATGAGTAATTAACCCTTCTCCCATTTAGCTGCACACTACCAAACTTGATTTCTGTTTGGAGTTGCAAGACATTATTAAGATGTCAAGGAAATCAAAACCTAGGTAATACATGAAATATAAATACTGTACATTTTTATTAGTTCTCGCTCTCTCTCTTTTCAGGGCTACTTTTGAAGACTGCTTAATGAAATTGACTGAGCAGTAGCTGAGTTGGTGTCTGCCTCAACATCTTGCTGAACAGCAGTCACTGTCTTAGAAAGAATATTAGCTGACATTGACAGGGAAAAGCTTCAAAAATCAAAAGCCCATTTAAATTCTCTCTCTCTCTCTCTCTCTCTCTCTCTCTCTCTCGAAGACAAGTATTTTCAGCTCCATTAAAACTAAACACATTTGGTGGAAGGGAGGAGGGGACCCGGCTTTCCTGAAAACAGTAAGGAATGACAGGATAAAATTTCTTGTTTCAGGAATATTACGTTTTTAAAGCTGTGGAGTGAGAGTCCATGACTGATTACTTAAAGTGTATAAATTCAATAAAGGATTTTACCAGCAATGTCTAGATGAAAGTTAGAGAGGGTTGTTTTTTTCAAAAACGAAAGGAAAAAAAAATCTAATCCATTCTACTTGTGTTGTTCATTAATCAAAGTGGTAACCTGCAGGCAACCATGTACACTCTGAAATGAACAAACATAAATTTGAAGGAGGAAAAGAAGAAAGCTCCCATTGTATTACATTCAGATGCTCAGCCATTTGATTTTTACATGTGGAAAAAAAAAAGCCAGAGCTTCCTCACCAAGGGAAACAGCACAATGAATTTTAAGCAGCAAGTTGAGGAGAAGAGAGTTTATATTTTTAAAACATATGGTTCAAGATTTCAGGATGGAGGGATGTGTTCGAAATATGATTCCAATTCTTTCATTCTGGGGACATTATAGAGCAAGTCTGATTCAAGTCAGTTGTAAATGAGCACTAAATTCTTTCCTGGTGTTAAGTAATACCATTGAAGAAATTGGCTGCAAGGGTTGTTGAAAGCTTGTGGTCTCTCATTGGTCTGTGCAAAATTAATTGCTGGTCTCCAGTTTCAGGTGTTATGTGTTACTTTGTTCAGTTTGCTATATGCTGCAAGTGAATCCCCATGATTCACTGAAAATGCCAGCCAAGAACCAAATGACAGGTTGTTTCCAGTCTTTCTAATCCTACAATGGAATAAGATTTTCCCAATGTGTACATGATTAGGGGGCTGGGCCAGAGGGTCTCAGGGAAAACAGTGGGCATTGGTGCTAAACCACCTGCCAGATTCTACAAAATCCCTCCCTACCCCTTCACCATGAAAGTCTAGAAAGAACTGTGCCAGAAATATCAGCTGATATTGTTTTGTTGTTGTTAGTCATATGCCTTCAAATTGACTCAGAGTTATGGTAACCCTATCACAGGCTTTTCTTGGCAAGATTTATTCACAGTAGATTTGAAATTGCCTTCCTCTGAGATGAAGGGATTATGACTTGCTCATAGTCACCTACCAGGGTTTCCATTTAAACCTTGGTCTCCCAGAATCCGGCCAAACATTCAAATAACCATGGTGCCACACTGCTGGCTTAACATAAAATAAGTTGTTGAGGCATTTGGATGAGAGTGGTTTGGATTCATTAAAATAAATACTTGTCAAATGCATCTGGCAGAAATTAATTTCCCCACCTACTCTTCTCCCCAGCAGCATTCTTCAGGTCCTTTAGAATTCTTCTTCAAGCCAAACGGGTATGATGACGGCGAGCTCGGACAGGAATCACTGAAAACTGGATGAAGGGAATTTTTTCACAGAATTCCTGATTGCCAAAGCAATGTAGGGATTGGCAAATTTTGGCCCCATTAGTCATGCTTATTTCCCCTCTAGCCGATTAACAGGATGCCAGCTGCCCAGGAGCCACTTTGCTGGCCGGGGAAGCCCTGCTCCCGGGCCTGCTCGCGTGGCCAGCATGGGCACTGCCATGCTGGCCGTCCTCTTCTTCCTGGCCTGCTTTGGCAGGCTGGGAAGAGGATAGTAAATCAACCAATTGGGGAGAGGCAGCTCTCATCCGATTGGCTGGTTGGTCCCCCCCCCAGCCAATCAGGATCGACACCTCTGCATGGCCGCTGATTGGCTGGGGGGGCGGGGATAGTCCTCTATGTGGTCTGCCGGCCGGGTATATATTCCCGGCCGGCCCACAGCCCCAACCAGTTGGCTCTTGCGAGCCAAAGACCCTCCCTCCCTCCCTTTAGTTAGTTGGTCTATGTATTAGTTAGATTTACTGTCCTTGGGTATGTACTATCTCCTTGTCACAACTTTCTGGTGGGGCGGTGGGCATAGATTCTGTTCCTGGCTGGGGGGCTTGGGAGTCCCCAGCTGGCCCAGGGCAGGCTTGCTGGGTCCAGGGTCAGGATCATTCCTGAGCAACCCCCCTCCCCGGGGAGGCCATCGGGTCATGTGGATCGGTCATGTGAGCCTGTCACGTGATATCTTCATTTCCAGTCATGTGACTGGTCACATGGCATGGTCATATGGCCAGGCATGTGATCAGTCACATGATTAACACATGACCTGGGCACCGGGTCCGCCTACGGGGGGGGGAGGACCCGCGTTTGGTGTCAGAGCAAGGTGAGGGCTCTCATCTTGCCCATTGGCTACCCATGCCCAGACCAACCTCTAACACCCATCACCAAACAGAAAGTTGTGGCCTCTTCTGCCAATTATCTTTTTACCTTTTTATCTGTAATAAACATATTTTGTGCATGTTATACTGTGCATGTATCTTTAGGGGAGGACCATGTCTCTCAGCCGCAAATAGCAGAATACTGCAGAATACTGAATATTCTGAATATTTAAAGCATAAGTGAAAATGAGAGACTGAGAACATAAAAAGTGGGAGTGAAGGACAGAATTGTGCTGGTGTAGGTTTGCGCATACCTATGACTGAATAGGATATTACAGTATGACACAATACAGCTTCAAAAAAACCCCAACAACAACAAAGCAGACAAAAAGGAGATGATAGGACAATAGAATTTCTTAAATTCTATTTACCAAATTCATTTACCAAATGTGAGCATATCAATAAGATGCCATTGAGATGAGCCAAGAAGAATTCAAAGACAAAACCTGGGCTTCCATTTGAAGAATTTTGGGGTAAAGAATAAAGCAAAATGGGGAAACAAACCAGGTTTGATAAAGCTAGACAGGAAAAAAAAATGTCTTGGGATTCCACATAAGAAGTTAATATGCTAATCTGAAAGCTACTTCTTCTTGTCTGAGTAAAAAATAATGAATTGCACCCAAGAGCATCTCTGCACTAGTGGAAACCACTTCTACTTGCACAAAAGAAAGCACTCAATTTCTGTTGTAGGAGACCTTTCTGCTAGTTCAAAGTACCATTGGATATAACATAATGGTTGCAAAAAAACAAACAAAGAAAACTGTTGCTTAGAATATTAGCTCCCAAACATTGATGCCCCAATGTTGTTAAACTATACCTGCCAGAAATCCTACTATTATTGGCATTCTGGTTGGTGATGGAGGCAGTTGGTCCTTCAACATCTGGAGGCTAAAGGTGGAGAAGCATTGGCCTAAAAGGTGGCATTGGCAAATTGTGAGGACTATTCACATGACACCAACTTTCCTGCAACAAGCACCCCCATCTCCATTTAAACATGTTGCATGCCATCATGTGCATTTCATCATGCACACCCTCTAATCCAGACATACACTTTACATCAGAGGCATAACTGCATGGGGGGGCGGAGAAACCAGTTTTTACCTGTGTGTCTCTACTGTGCAAAACCATCATGTGTACAAGACATTTTCTTGCATTTGGCACTGTTTTGGGGTGGGGGAAAAACCACCCAAATTGGCCTGGGTTTTTCTTAAGTGCAGGGCTGAGGGACCAGCAGGGACATGTAGAGGCTGGAAACTTGGTATCCAATGAGCCACACAAAATCTACAGGTCACATTTTCTTCTTCGCTCCTGTTCTACAACACAGATACAGGCAGATTCTGGGGAATTTATCAGACACTCTAAAAAAAACCCACCATGGTCGGGAGGAGGATGCCACTGTCCCACTTCTGGCAGTTGATACCACATGCCCATCCTCCTCCCGAGCTTCCTCCATGCTGGAGGGATGAAAAAGGCACCACGTTTCATTGATGGAAGTTTCTGTCAATAAAAGTAGTGCCTTTTCCATCACTCCAGCACGGAGGGAGAATGAACAAAGGATGGGAGGAGGATGGGGCATGTGGTATCAACTGCCGAAGTGGGACAGCTGTGTCCTCACCCTGACCTCCGTGAGGGTTTTTTTTTTTTTAAAGCATCTGATAAAGTCCTGGTTTTCAAGATGGTCATTTGTATTTTCAAAATGGGAATGTAACATTATTTGCTTTTTATTGCTTTTCTGGTTCCCAGCAGACTGAGATGAAATTAATTTCTTGATAGCACAATTTACAAGTCTGTGTTGCTTCCTCCCATAACACCTCAATAACAGGAAGATAATATAACTCACCAAGGCACACACTTTCTATGTTGGTGGTACTCTGTGCTCCTGTGAGGCAAGTGGCTATGCTGACAATAGCTATACCACTAGTAGACAATAGCTATGGCATGTCACACAGGCTTTTGCTTAAGAGCCAAATGAGGACTAAATCAACCATACTGCTACTGGAAAGCAGCAATAGTGAGGGTGACAGTGGCAGAGGATCCCTCAGAGACAATGACAGTGGCACCATACCTAACAATTTGTTAGTACTGCACAGAAAGAGGCACTGGTAATCTCCTTTTGTATCTCTTTACCATGAAAACCCTATGATGAGACAATTCAAAATGAAACAAGAGATAGCACCAGAAGATGAGACTCCCAGGTTGGAAGACATTCAACAAGCTACTGGGGGAAAGGAGAGGATAGTTAGTATGGTTAATGCTGTGGCTAATGAGGCAACTGGACTGGAGCTGAAAGGACATTCAGCTGTTGATGTGCTCGGAGGTGAAAATAAAGTCTGAAGTTGTACAACACATATTATAGGAACATAGAATGAGAGAAGCATGGACCAGGGGAAGTTAGACATTGTAAAACAAGAAATGAAACGTATCAGCATTGAAGCACTTTGGGTGAGTGAGCTAAAGTGAACAGGAATGGGACATTTTGAGTCAGATAATTACATAGTGTTTTACTCAGGAAATAAAAATCTAAGAAGAAATGGGGTGGCATTAATAGAGAGGAGAGGTATGGCAAAAGCAGTCAAAGGACACAATGCAAAAATCTGATCAAATATCAATAAGATTTCCATGAAAACCCATCAATACAACCATAACCCAAGTTTATGTTCCTACTACAGAGGCAGGAAAATAAGAAACTGAAATATTCTATGTTGGAGCCCAGGAGGAAACTGATTACATACCCAAACAGGAGATATTGATAACCATAGTATGGAATGCAAAAGTAGGAAACAGAGCAGAACCAAAATCTGTAGGTGAGTTTGGGCTAGGATCAAGAAATGAAGCAGGAGACCAATTGACAGATTTTTACAAGGCCAACAGTTTGTTCATTGCAAACATATTCTTTAGGCAACCAAAAAGTTGACTGTATACATGATTATTGCCTGGTGGCCTGTATAGAAAACAAATAGACTACACAACTGGGAACAGAAGATAAAGAAGCTCTATTCTATCTGCCAAAACAAGACCAAGAGCAGAACGTGGCACATATCATAACTGCTAATATCAAGAGTAAAGCTAAAGAACACTAAACCAACCATTCTCGCCAAAATGCAACCCGAAGAACTTCCTCATAGAATTTAAAGAGAATGTAAAAAATAGGTTTGCACTATTAAGCCTAAATGACTGGGATCCAGAAGAACTCTATGGTATGGTATGAAGCCAGGGACATTGTGAGGGAAGAATGCAAAAAGACACTATCTGAATCCAGAAAGAAAGAAAAGTGTAAATGGATGACAGATAAACCTTTTCAAGCAGCTAAGGACAGATGAGAAGCAAAAATAAAAGGTGTCAGAAATAGAATCAGAACCCTGAATGTAACTGTTTGGTGACTTGTGCACAGGGACAAAGAGAACTAGTATAATAATCAACGCAAAGAACTAGAATATGACAACTATAAAAGGAAGGACAAAAGACCTATTCCACAAGATCTGAGAAATCAAAAAGAAGTTTAAACTAAAAGAAGGGATGCTATATGACTAGCAACGGAACACATTACATAACCAAGTAGAAATAAAGAGCAGATGGAAACAATACACCAAAGAACTATATAAAAGATGTGAAAGGATGACAGAGCCATTTGAGGGAGAACCATCTGAAGATGAACCTGCAATTTTAGAAAGTAAAGTGGAAGCTACACTCAGAGCACTTGGTAGAAATAAATCATCAGGAACAGCTAGCATACCAATACAGCTGTTTCAAGCTACAGAGATGAAAACTACTCAAGTCCTAACTAAAATCTGTCAACAAATATGGTGTCCTGCCTCAGCTAGCACACACTTGCAGACTGAGCAAGGGAGGAAGCAATTAGCTCAGAGTTCTGAGATAGCACAGCAAGGGCAATATATCAACAGGGTTCAGCAAGTGTCCTTACCTGTGGGAGTCCATTTGGCAAAAGCATAGTCAAGGCCAGTCTGGGTTGGGTGAAACAAGCAGCAGCATCAGACAGTCCAGGGTCTAAGAATCCAGCAAGGTTCATCAGATTAGTCCAGGAGTCAGAGTCACAGAAGTCATGAATAAGAACATCAACAAGAAAGCAGACAACTTGCTTCTAGCAACCAGCACTAACCAGAGTTGACTCTTAAATGGGCTGGTGCCAGCTGGTTCTAATCAGGAGCCCCTCACTTGCTGCTTGGCAAGGAGCCTCATTGAGCATTGCTGCTCTGCTCTCAGCTCTACACATTGGATCCATGGACTTGGGGACCATGCTGTTTCCCCAGCTGTGCCCTCTGCTAAATCAGTTGCAGGCGAATCCTGGCTCTGTTCCTCCTCAGGCTGCGGCTACTCTTAAACAAGAGAACTGCACGAGTCTTTTCTTCAACTGGAAGAGCTGTATGAGTTTCTTCAGATTCAGAATCCAAGTCCAAATCTTGGCCTATGACATATGGGGAAAACCCACAATGGACCAGAGATTGGAAACTCTCAGTATACATCCCAATACCCAACAAAGAGAACACCAAGGTTTTCAGTAACCACTGGATCATTGCATTAATCTTCCATGCATTCAAAGTGATACTCAAAATTCTACAACAAAAACTTTTATCATATATGGAGTGAGAAATGGCAGATGTCCAAGCTGGGTTCAGGAAAGGAAGAGGCACTAGGGATGATATTGCAAACATATGTTGGATAATGGAGCACAACAAAGAATTTCAAAAGAAAATCAGCCTGTGCTTTATAGATTATAGCAAAGCTTTTGATAGTGTAGATCATGGAAAACTTTTAGATCATTCTTAAAGAAATGGGTGTGCCACAACCTCTGATTGTCCTAATGGATAATCTGTACTCAGGACAAGAGGCTACCCTCAGCACAGAATACAGAGAAATAGAATGGTTTTCAATTGGCAAGGGGTTCAGGCAAGGCTTCATTTTGTTCCTCTTTCTGTTTAACTTGTACACTGAACATATAATATGTAAAGCAGAATTAGACTCAGAGGAATGTGGTATGAAAATTGGAGGCAGGAACATAAACAATTTAAGATAAGTGGATGGTGCCATACTACTAGCAGAAAGTAGCAGAGACTTGTAACAATTACTGAAGAAAGTCAAGGAAGAAAGTGCAAACACAGGCTTACAGATGAACATCAATAATGTCAAGAAAACAAAAATAAAATAAAATAAAAATAAATAAACAAAATAAATGATTTATTTACACAAATTATTTACATAACTTTAAAGGAGACAATGAAGACAATGAAATTAAGATTTTCTATACATTGGCTCTGTCATTGGTCAGAACAGAGACTGCAGTCAAGAAATCAGAAGAATACTAAGACTTGGAAGGGCAGCTATGAAGGAACTAGACAAGATCCTGAAGTATCAAGATATATCAGTGAATACTAATGTTAGGACTGTCCATGATATCATATTTCCCATTTTATGCATGGTTGTGAAAACTGAGAGGAAGAAAAATCAACTCATCTGAAATGTGGTGCTGGAGGATAATTCTATGGAAACCATGGACTGCTAGAAAGTCAGTTAATAGGTCCTAGAGGAAATCAAGCCTGAACTCTCTCTAGAAACGAAGACAACTAAACTGAGACTCTCAGATTATCAGACAGGGACACCAGGAGAGCGCGAAAGGGCTTCCCTTTCAGACAACATCGTTCACAGGTCATCATGCTCCTGTGCCCCTTCCGTTCCCCGGGCACTCCTTTTTATTCACAGGCTAAGCCATGAATTGATCCATCATTCCATTTCTGTAATGGAATGATGGGTGAGTGACAAGCTACCCCGTTATACTGGCGCAATGCCAGAGTCACTGGGAGGTCCATGCCAAATGCTTCTGGGTGCAAGCAGGACAAAGAGGTAAGTGACATACTTTTCTGTACCCTCCCTGGGTTACTTGCATTTTTTAAAGTGTGTTTTTTGCACTTGGTTTGAGTTTTTGACTTTTTTTTTCCTTTTTATTTTTGAATTACCTGCACTATCGTCCTCTCTGGAGAACGGCCGGCATTTCCATTCTAGGAAGTAAATGAAGCTCTTACAGAGCTGCATTCACTCCTGGGCTGGCAGGGGGAGGAAAAGAAGTGTCAAAGGTAGATATGTGAAACTTTTGTTTTTCTAGCATTACAGTGACGGGAGTCGGGTGGGAGAGGAGATAGTGAGATGAGGATGCTATTTTTGTCCTCATCTGATAATCTCTATTCTTTGGCCATATCATGAGAAGACATGACTCAGTAGAAAGACAATAATGCTTGGTTAAAGTAGAAGGCAGTAGGAAAAGAGGAAGACTGCATTCCAGATGGATAGACTCACTCAAGAAAGCCACCGTCCTGAATCTGGAAGAGCTGAGCAGGGCTGTGGAGGATACAGAGACTTGAAGGTCTCTCATTCATATGGTTGCCATAAGTCTAAATTGACTTGACTGCAGTTAACAACAAAACATAACTTTAAGAACAAGCCAACCGATCACATCTTTCCTATACCTGCATTTTGAAACTTCTTTGCCTGAGGAGTTTTTAAGAAAAGGATATAGTGATTGGATTATTGTACTGCTGACCTTCAAAATGCTTTTTTAAAAACTCTGAAAATCCTGAACATCTACAAACTTATCTATTTGCAAGTTAAACCTCAAAAGGAGAAATTAGACAAAAATGAATGAGAAGTTTGCAATGAAGATCCCCACCCCACCCACCCACATATAAGTGCATGTATACACAGAGGGAAAGAGAGAAGCAATTTCAGTGCATTACATTATTCAGAGTGCAATTTGATTAACAGGGAATACAATGAGCATTATGATTGATAAAGGAAGTCATTGTAAGCACCATTCATTGCAGATGATTAGAGAACAGAAGGTTTTAAATGAAGGGAGACATGTGGATATTAAAATGTATGCACAACTCAAATGAACTGAGGATGAAAGAAAGAAAAGTACAAAAAACGGCTGTTATGCAACATATCTTGGAGAAACATTTTTTCTTAAGCTTGTGTCCTAATATTAATTTGCTAATTTTATGATCTGATAGAAAGCTACCTAGGTGAATGGACTGCACTCACAGCATATATAAAGATGGAAACTTCAACTTACATTAACAGAAATTTCTCACAGACCTTTCACTGAAGCTCTATAAGACCAGATAGGGAACACTTTTTTAAAAAAGGGACAGAAAGGTTTCTGAGATTTTATGGCACCAATAACTAGTTAGTGGCACACCAAGGAATGTCCTGTCCCAGGCCCATACTCACCAACCCTCTTGACAAACAAAGCCACATTATACTCACTTATTTGAGTTACTCAGCTTGTCTATATGAGCCAAAAAGAGAGAGAAGTGGATTGCTCCATGGTAATATCAAATCGCAACGGCCACAAGATAGCAGCCACAAGTGATTTCCCCCCTTTTTTACTTATCTTAATTTTCTGCAGCCAAACTTTTAATTTTTTTTTTAACTATTTCTAATTAGTGCTGGAGCAATATTTTGCCTTTACCAAAAAAGAAAAAAAAAACCTCCCTGTTTTCTTGCCTTAGTGCTTGCTCACTAAGGCAAAAATCCAACATGGTGGCACCGGGCCCTTGCCCTGTTAGCAAGCCATGCCCTCGCATTCCTCTGGCCAATCATCTTTGTGCTTCCTCTCATATGGAAAAGTGATTCATATTGAATCACTTGTCCCAATGAGGGGGGATGTGGATTGTCCCCATTGTTTTTTTAAAAACTCTGGGGAAAGCTGCAAAGGCTTTTTCCACTTAGTTTTTTGGTGATTTGGGCCCCCCTCCTTCACAATACAGTGGAACAACAGAGAACGTCATTAAGACAGGTAGGATTCTCATCACATTCTGTGAGGAGTAGTTTTTTTTTACATTTAAACAACCCCATTTAAATCTCTGTGGATGGCAAGCTCAATCAGCAAAGTATGAATACTTGGTTTACTGTTTCCAAGGGCTTTTTTGGACATTAAAAATACAACGCAAGCAGCCTCGACACGTTGCGAGGCTGCAGCGCTGCAGGGCGTCCCTTTCGCATGATGCCCGTCCCTGCCGGTACTGTTGCAGTACTGCAGAGACATTTGAGCATTATATTTAGCCGATTTTTACTCACGAAAGTTGATCGTAAGTAAAAATTGCCTAAATATAACACTCAAATGTCCCTGCGGTACTGCAACAGTACCGGCAGGGACGGGCGTCATGCGAAAGAGACGCGCTGCAGCCTCGCAACGTGGCGAGGCTGCTTGTGTTGTATTTTTAATGTCCGAAAAAGTCCCAATATTGCATTATAGGCTATGGTTACTATTATGAGTGTGATTATTATTTTTACACATTACAAACAAAGTTAGATAGTGAGCATGTCACAAGCAACCAGGGCAAAGCCCAGCTTTCCTATGAATATCTACCTGCAAAACACATATCTGACATATTTCTACATCCATCCTGTCTGGGAGCTTGTGTACACTGGCAAAAAAAAAAAAAAAGGGGGGGGGGACTCACTCAAAATCCAGTTCTGGCAGTCCAGATAATGTATGGCTACTTCTGGGGAGGATCCACTTTTTTTTTCTCTTAACCTGACTGTATTCCAAATGAAGCAAAGTTGGGGGGAAACCCAGCATTTCCTGCAAACTCTGGAGTGACCTTGAGGTCTTTTGCTGTCTGGATAGCTGGATCAGGTCCAATTCAGCCTGATCCAGAAATCCACATGCAAATATGGAGCTATCTCCCTTACCTTGCACTGAGTAGTGCAGGGAAGGGGATGGATCCCCATCAGAGCCACCGCCGCTGCCACCTCGCCAGCCAAGCAGCTTCCTCCTGGCAGTATCACTTCTGCTGAGATCAGAACGGGGTGACTGTGTGATCAATAAGGACGGGGTAGAGTACCCATTCTGACCTCCAAAGACACTCCACCACACTGGGCAGGATTTCCAAGGAACTCCTCAGCCGGTGAGGAAGCAGCGGTGGCTCTGAAAACAGGAGATGGGCCAGTGGGCCTGATGTAGTGTTGGCCCAGCTGGCCTGTGGACAACAATGGACAATGGCCTGTGGACAACAATGTGAGTTGCACTGGATTTGGCCCTGTGCATGTGGCCATCATCATGGACACTCCAGGGCCAGTCCAGAGCATAATGCTCCACATTGGCCCTGGAATTAAGCACCCAGTATAGGTGATCCCATAGTCTTAACTGTTGATAGTGGAAGCTGCTTCTTCTTTTCTGGGTGCCCAAGGGAAGCCAGAACATGCTGGGTAGAACCCCATAGCCAACTAAAGGAGAAAGGAATGGAGATGCACTATGGACCACCTTTTGTGGATCCAAGGAGTAAGTAGGAAAGAAGGAGCAGCTTCTGCTCCAGGCACCTTGGGAGTGTAAATATGCTTGTGGAGACTTGTGCTTTTCTAGCATATTCGTTGGATCTCAGCCAATGACAGCCTTGTCCTGCATGATGGGGCTGGGGACTATATGCCCTCCAGAAGTTGTTGGACTGCAACACCACATATTTTTCACCATGGAGCCACTCAGTCTTCATCGCTGCTCCATGAACCCTTTTCTACAACCTGCTTCAAACTGCTGACTCCCATAATTTTACAGTGCACTGTGTGCAGTGGGACTTCTTTTTGCCTGACCTGAACGTCTCATAATCTTCAATCCAGAGGTTTGGTCTTATGAGAGAAAGAGAAAAAAATGCTGTCTACTCATTCTGACTATGGAGATTATCAGACACGTCCAAAAAACACAAGAGGAGCATGCAAGGACGATGTTACTGTCCCATTTTCAGACATTGTTGTCATCCTTCTGCCTTACAGCCAGAAGTAAGGCATAACTTTTCATTGACGGGGAGGTCCTGCCAATGAAAAGCAATGTCTTACTTGTGGCTGCAGCACAGAGTCAGCACGCAAGGATGACGATGTCATCTGAAACTGGGACCCGTTCACAGGACAGTAATGTTGTCCTCGCATGCTCCTCTTGTGCTTTTTGTAGTGTCTGATAATCTCCTATGGCATGTGTGGCTTCTTATGGCTCTATCATGCCCATGGTAACTTTCCTCCTTCCTCCCCCGAACTAAATATCTCCTAACATGCTACCATGTGTGTGAACATTCCTCAAACACATTTATAAGAGAAAACTTTGTCTAGATGTTTAAAATTAATGATAATGAATTTTTCTTTGTCACTTTGAAATAATAGGAGAAAATGGTTATGCCCATGTGTCTTTAAGTTAATATGTGATACATACATTTCTTTTAAATCAAACTTAGAATTCAAATGCCTTGAGATGTCCCATAAAATGTTAAGGATCATGGCCATTCTAATTTAAAGGCATAATATGATCTGTATGTTACAAAAGTACAAAAATAAAAAGGTACTTTCTCTGTGAGTTTTCTATTACCCAATGGCAACAATTCTGTTTTTGTATGGTACACCTCACCCTCTTTTCATTATTGAGCTCTATCACATGTTAGCTACTCATTTAATTGTAATCCTGACCAGTAAAAGTTCCTGGGACAAATAGTGGCCTCTTTTAGAACGAAATAAGAAACAGGTTGGAAAAACATTAATAAAACTTGGAGATGGAGAGAAAAAATGTGTGATGTCAACACAAGCTTCAAGCCCATGGATTGCATTTATTAAAAATAAATAAGTATGCAGTTATGTCACACACTTGTCATTAATGTTTAATGTGCAAACACTGGGCAAATATTCCACATTTAATTAAAACAGAAAATTCTGAGTTCCCTCTGCACATACAGAATGAAGGCTTAAGGGTGGACACAAATTTACATATGTTATTTAAATATCACTTGCAGGGGAGGGTATCACATAAAGTGTTCTCAAGCAGTAATATTTACACATAAGTAAGAAACTCTAAATGTGGGGTTTTCCCAATCAATGGCAGAGATTCAAAGGTATACAGTTATTTCAATCAATCAGTCAATCTATCAATCACTTTGTGAAGTCGAAGGCTTTCACGGCCAGCATCCATCCACAGTGTTTTCTGTGTTTTTTTTCTGGACTATGAGGCCATGTTCTGGAAGAGTTTATTTCTGACATTTCACCTGCATCTGTGGCTGGCCTCTTCAGAGAATGGTTGGGTAGGAGTGTGTGTGATGTTTATATACAGTATACAAACCTCACATACACTCCTACCCAACCATTCTCTGAAGAGGCCAGCCATAGATGCAGGCAAAACGTCAGAAATATACTCTTTCAGAACACAGCCTCACAGCCCAGAAAAAACCCCCCACAGAAAACCAATCAATCACTTTATTTATACTTGACCTTCTTCACAAGACTGGGGGTGCATCTACACTGTAGAAATGATGCAGCTTGACACCACTAGCCACCATGACTCCATCCTACAGAATCCTGGGATTTGTAGTCTTGTGAGGCACTGTAAAGACCCTGTAAAGCTACAAATCCCAAGATTATAGGATGGAGATACAGCACTTAAAGTGGTGTCAAACTGCATTATTTCTACAGTGTAGATGCACCCCAGGACTTCAGGCAGTTAACCATATGGTTTTTCATTTTTTGAAACAAAACAAACAGACATGCAATTTGCATAGTATTAGATTTTGCACAGTAATTAGAAGGCCTGCGCATAATGAAAAATGGCTATTTGGCCTTTGTTCCATGCATGGGAGTTTGTAGACAGGACTCACCCAGCATTTCTCAACTGGCTTTTCAAGGTTTCCACAATTGTAAAAGCCTACAAACTTTGTTTGACCAGTTATGACAGAAGAAATATGTGAAGTTGAAAATCATTGGAAGTGATACATCACTTAAACTACTTTCAGTCTTCTTAATATCTACTGCCTGCCTCCAGCTGGAGTATACAAATGTTTGATCCTTTCCATAGGAAATATGTTCTCTGCACTTCATGGAGCCATTTTGGCTGCTTCAAAGCAATGGTCCTGATGAAAATGTCACGGTTCTAATGAGAATCCCTCATGGAAGCTGCTGTTTGCATCAGGAACGAACCTGCCGTTGATGCCAATGGGAATTTCTCTTTCAACACAAATAGCAGCTTCAGAGGTGATGTTGAACAGAAGCATCCTACCTCTTGGGGCCCTGACTGTCCCTTGGCATTCATTTACTCTAAAAAGACTACGTGTAGTGTTAAACCATGTGTATAATATGAAAAGCAATTTGCTCTTTAAACCATTAGTTGAAATGTGACCTTTCTCCCTCCAGATGTTTTGGCCTAGAAATCCCACAAGTCCTTCCCACCAGCCATCTGGATGGGGCTGATGGGGGTTATAATTCAAAAATACTGAAGAGCCAAATGTTGTCAACCCCCAAATTTGAATCAATGTTTTAAACTGCAATGGAAGAAAATTGCCAACTGATATCAGTGAAGATTTCCATGGTGAAAGTCACATAGACCCTGAGCAAGTGTGAATCCTAACACAGCTAAATACAGCCTTAATATAACGTGAAGGTACAATTCATCTGACCATGGAAATCAAGAGATCTGCTTAAAACAAGGACCTTGGAAGTTTATGAAGGAATATTGCACACTTGAAAGCTAAGGCTTAAAGACGAAGCTCCCAATTCAAAAAAAAGTTCTACTGAAGCAAGAAGTTACTTCCAAGTAAATGTGTTTCAGGTTTCATCTGCACTGCAGAAATAATGCAGTTTGATACCACTTTAATTGCCATGACTCAATGCTATGGAAGCCTGAGATTTGCAGTTCGTTGTGTCACCAAAGCTCTCTGAGAGAGAAGGCTAAATATCTCACTAAACTACAAATCCCAGAATTCCATAGCATTGAGCCATGGCAGTTATAGTGGTGTCAAACTGCATTATTTCTGCAGTGCAGATGCAGCCTCAGATAGTGTTATAAAAATTGTCCTGAGATTTCCAGGAGCAAGAGAGAGTATTTTCAGGGTAGAAGTAGTGATTGTCCATGAAATGCTTAGTGAATGTTCAGAATATTTGTCTGCTAAATAATAACAATTTCCCCTCTGAACTCATTGCATTGAACAACTGAACTCAGACAAAAAGAGGAGTACAAAATCAGTCATATGGGTTCACTGGCTGAACCTGGGCTGTGTTTACATGGGCAAATATTCCCCTAAATATACCACAAAGATAGCTCCTTGTTCTCACAGATTGCACCACAAGCATCGCCTCATTCAGAAGGGGGGAAGGTAAAACACCCAAATATAGTGTGACATGGGATGTCACTATTTTTGCCGAGTTATTTGCAAAGTAGCGTGACTTATCGCATTATTGCTAGTGTAAACAACCATTTTGATACAGTTGCAGCAGAGCTGCACTGTGATTGGTTGTTATGATGAAGGGGTAGGTTTGCAAGAGGTGGAGTGAGTGAGGGAGATTCAGTAGCGATCAGGAAATTTTGAAAAATCCTCTCTATTATTTTGCAAGTCTGTGTGAATCCAGTTTGACAAGAAAAAGGATTCCCAAATCCTTTCAGTCAGGGAAGATCTATTCCCGCCCAGCAAGCCCCTCCTTCTCCTCAGCTGTGATCACTGTCTCTGCTTGGGGGAGGGAGAGATTGAGAGAGAGAAAAACTTTCCTCTATCTTTCCCCCTGCTATTTTGGCTGTCTGTGATTCTTTATTTGGCAAGATAATGCAGGATTCCAATCCTTTCAGTCATGGAAGATCTATCCCCCCATCAAGCCCCTCCTCTGCTTGGTCTTTGCTTGGGAGGCCATGCCCCCACACCTTTGCCATGTCTGAACCATAAAGCGAAATAGTAAACAAAAGTAACTGACCGGTACAGCTGCAGAAAATCGCTAAAGCGCAATTTGCCACAATAAAATCTGTAAATGCAAATGCAACCCTGGTAAGATTCAGGACCTGTATTTCCTAGTCCCTGCTTCTGCAAATTGATTTCTTTTCTGGATTAGGAACTGGATATGCCACTGATTGGTATGGATAGGCATGTGCATGGAGACACAACTGTGTATTACTTTCTGCATTTGGACAGAAGACAACTGCCATGGTTCCCATTTCCCTCTCAAGACTTGCATGAGAGTATTCCAGCTCATCTGCAAAGCAATGCGGACATGAAAATATGTTTCCAGCTATTCTGGAGCATGTATTTATAGTGAATGATGATATCTCATTTGAGGTTAGAGTATGACTACAAAGACAATGACATCTGAAAGCCATATTGTATATTCTAAATTCCAAGTACTTCACATGATAGGAAATTGAGTGTTTCTCATCCCATTCAAGTGCAAATTACAGGAGTAACTAAATTAGCTTTACTTAGATTCTTCTCACTGGGAGTCAATACTGGAGAAGCAGGTGCAATTAATCCAAGATTTTAGCTATTAATTGTTTCTTTGGAAATATTATATGAAACTATATCCTTGCCCTGTGTTAATCTTCTTCACTACCCATACCAACACAACACTTGTATGTTTACTTACGGTCTGCAATACCCAAGCAATACAAGTTTCTCTCCCTCCCCCTTCCTTTCTCAGTGAATGATTTCATTGTTCTTGTAACAAATAACTCTAACTTTTCAACTTTGCAAAAGTTTTTTTTCTTTTGTGTGTGTGTGTGTGTGTGTGTGTGGAACTGGGTACCAGTTCTTTGAAGCCATGTGATAAAATAAAAGGCATATCAGCTACATTCATACAGAGAATGTATATGACATTCTCATTAAGCTCAGGCTAGCACATTGGAATGAATAATTCTTTTCCTGTCTAGCTCAAAATGGATCATATACCAAATTTCACCTTCAGGACAATACCCTTACACCTTATAATAGGTTTATCGCACACACACAAATGGAAACCAAGCCAGCTTCATTATTTAATCGTGTGTCTACAGGGAAAACCAATTTTACCAGTCACAATACTGCTACAGGAAGACAAGTACAAATAGACCACATGTTTTTATCAAGGAAACCATGACACTTAGTGGAGTACAAAAAAAAAAAAAAAAAAAGAGGACATACACACACAGACCTGGAAACCTATACCAATGCTAGCACTAACACTTACCTTGATAATGTTAAGTTCTATACTGCAGGAATGCAATCTGTAGTTCCAGTAATATACACATTAGAACCTATGAAAACAGCACTTTTCACATATTCCAGCAGCTTTTACTCAGGATGAAAATGCAACCCCAAAGGGACCATCCACCATAAAAACATAGGAGTATAGAAAGAGCCACACTGGATCAGGCCAAATCACTGTATTCTGTCCACACAGTAGCTAACCAGATGTCTGTGAAAACCTAGAACCACAACAACCTAGAACCACCTGCATGTTTCCCTTAGCAACAGATGTTCAGAATGATACTTGAAGCAATATATAGCCACCATGAATGTCTCTGTCAGCAGCCATTGATAGCTGTATCATGCTAATTGCAATCAGATGTTGCTATCTTACAGTGGTGGCAATCTTCATACAAAGAACATTCATATAGCCAAAGATCATAATCTTCTGGTTTGGAATACAAATCTGCCAAATTTGTAATGCTGTATTACAATTTGAATTATATTTACTTAAGAGTTCTTGATCTCAAAATAAGCATAGGTGGAGTAAAAGTTCAGCAGACCAGAAACTTCAAACCCAATGAGCCACATGTTTGTAGATATACAAAAGTTGTTAAATAGTAACTTGCATTGACTGTTATGGCTGCAGGTACATTATATTGTACCTGTCACTTGCATTGAATGTTATGGTTGCAGGTACATTACAAAAACAGTTATTTTGTAAAGTATATGTTCAGAATTTATTTTTACTGCCACTGATTGCTATGAAATATGTCATCAAAGAGATGGGGGAAGGGTAATTTATCTAGATTGGGCAATTTAGATGATGATGATTGATGATATGATGATAATTTCTAACACCCTTTCCACCAAAGGGTGGAACATCAAACATATACAATCAGAGATAAAGGCAATAAAACATAACACTACAAATATATATAAAGACCCCAATGCCCCACCAGTCACCACCCACCCCAACAACCTCAGGCACAAATCAGCAACTTAATCTGGTAAATCCAAGAGGAAGGTTTTATGACCCTTATGAAAATGGGTAAGATCTTCCTTCAGCTGGAAGTTCAAAGGAAGACTGTTCCACAGATGCAGAGACAGGTCTTGAAAGGTTCACAGCCTTGAGAAAGCTGTGCACATCAGTGGAACATACAGTAAACCTTTGCCTGTGGATCTTAAATTCCTAGATGGTGCATATCATACTAACCCAGCTGCCAGGTGCTGGAAGAGATTAGAGCACAGAACCCTAAATACAAAGACCAAATAGTTGAAATGGACTCTGACATGAACTGGTAGGCAGTGAAGGGATCTAGATGATTTCTTGCAGACATTTTAAGTGATTGTGAAACCTATCCAGAAATAAAATCCTCTTATGCATCTAGATACCTTCCTTTGGAAAAGTCGCCTTTCCAGGAGCATGCTGTTGTTGGTAGCTGAAATTCCCTGGGGTGTCAACATGAAACAGTAGATATGAATTGTCACATCAAAATCAGCCTAGAATGATTTATTGGTAGACAAATGAGCTTCCCCACCCAAATACTTGTAGGAATAGAGCTAGAGTTGTGCCCCATCAAATTATACATAAAGCCATGGGGCTGTTTAAATAGTGAAAATATTTCTCATAGAATGTGAAGAGAATACTACCTGTCTTAATGGGATCCCATATTGTATTACCTTATTCAGAAGGAGGGAGACCAAAAACATCAAAGACTCCAAAGGAAAAGCCTTTGTGGCTTTTCCCGGAGTTTAAAAAATAAATAAAACAGCAAGGGGGCTGAGCATGCCTGCTCATTGGGACAAGCAATTTGATTTGAATCACTTTCCCATAGGAGAGGAAATGCTAACCAGATGAGCACGGAGATGGTCTTGCTAATAGGGCAAGTGTCTGGCATCCCCATGTTGGTTTTTTGCCTTAGCCTGACTAGTCACTTGGAGAGGGAGGTGAGGGGCATTTCTTCCCTCCTGCTCCTCTGAGTAGCTGGCCAAGTGGCTACTGACATTCCTTTCCAGCCTTGGAGAATGGAAAAGGATGCTAGCCTTTCACCTCAACCCCCCCCCCCCGCCCATGCAAGAGGACATGCAAAGTTTAGGGAGCTGTAAGACCATTAAGTTAAGTTGCAGCTGCTGTGATTTGTCTTTACTGAAGGTCACTCCAGGTTTTTTTGGGCCTCGTACAGATAGGCCCTATGCATAAGCATATTCCACGTACAGTGCAGATTCTTCATACATTGTTGGGTTAATGTGCAAGCTTGTAGATTAACACCAGGAGCTAGGGCAATCAACATAGGAAAATAAAAATTAGGTTTGGAGGTTTGGATTTACCATATTTGAAAGTATATTTTGCTTCATATTGTTTAGTCTGGTCGAAAGATTGGATGGTGTTACATAACAAAAGACTATTGAATTTAGAAAGACTTGACCTGAGGTTTGGTTGGCATGGGTATTAATGATACCATAAAGTTAAGGATAATGTAGATTTTAGTAATCATTTTGTGAGACATGCTTTGATGAGAGTGTGGAATAAATAAACCCAGGTTATGTCCAAAGATGCCTTTATGGGTACAAGAACCATTTTATAGCAAGGAGACAACATCTAAAGAAAAATGGCTAACTTATCAAGATCCCTTGAAATCAGATCAAGAAGAGTTTAAATTCAAATCTAATGAAAAATTATTGTTAGAAGGCTAGAGTTTTCAATGGTTTTCTTATGCCTTCAAACAGTTTTGAATAGAGTAAATGGAATTTGAACTACAGATGTGTACTGATGAGGAAAATTTAATTGGGATAATATATAGAATCATAGAATCATAGAATTGCAGAGTTGGAAGAGACCACGAGGGCCATCCAGTCCAACCCCCTGCCATGCAGGAAATCCCGATCAAAGCATCCCTGACAGATGGCAATCCAGCCTCTGTTTAAAGACCTCCAAGGAAGGAGACCCCACCATGCTCCGAGGGAGTGTGTTCCACTGCCGAACAGCTCTTACTGTCAAAAAGTTCCTCCTAATGTTGAGGTGGAATCTCTGTTCCTGGAGCTTGCATCCATTGCTCCGTGTTCCAGTCTCTGGAGCAGCAGAAAACAAGCCTGCTCCATCCTCAGCGTGACATCCCTTCAAATACTTAAACAGGGCTATCATATCACCTCTTAACCATCTTTTTTCCAGGCTAAACATACCCAGCTCCCTAAGTCTCTCCTCATAAGGCATGGTTTCCAGACCTTTCACCATTTTAGTTGCTCTTCTCTGGACACGCTCCAATTTGTCAATATCCTTTTTGAATTATGGTGCCCAGAACTGGACACAGTATTCTAAGTGAGGTCTGACCAAGGCAGAATAGAGTGGCACTATTACTTCCCTTGATCTAGACACTATACTTCTATTGATACAGCCCAAAATCGCATTGGCCTTTTTAGCTGCTGCATCACATTGTTGACTCATGTTCAACTTGTGGTCTACTAGGACTCCTAGATCCCTTTCGCACGTAGTCTCGTTCAGCCAGGTCTCTCCCACCCTATATCTATGCATTTCATTTTTCCGCCCTAAATGCAGTACTTTACATTTCTCCGTATTGAATTTCATTTTGTTAGCTTTGGCCCAGCTCTCCAGTCTATCCAGGTCATTCTGAATATATATATATATATATATATATATATACATACATACACACATATATAAACTTCTGTTAAAATTGGAGATGGACAAGTTAAAGATTGCATGATAAAATGGCCTCAGAACTTTGGATATAATATACAGATACAGATGGAATTATGGGAAAAGATGTGGGTAAAGGGATTGAAATTTACCTTGTGTTACCATCTTAATGAAAATGTTTATAAAACGATGTATCAATTCTATATAACTCCAGAAAAGCTAGCAAAAATGTATAAAGATATTCCTAATGTATGTTGGAAATGTGAACAGCACATAGGGAAATTTTATCATATGTATTGGACTTGTGAAAAGGCAAAAAAGTTCTCAGTCCAAATTCATACTTTAATTCAGAGGATTTTGAAACTGAACATTCAATCTAAACCTGACTTTTTTTTCCTTTCTGAGTATGATCAATGAACAATTAGAGAAGAATTATGGAAAACTTTCATGAAATATGAGCACAGCAGCGAGATTGTTATATGCGCAAGAATGGATGTAAGATTTCAACAATGCCAACAAAACAGGATTGGCTGTTAAAATGGAATAACTTAGCAGAAATGGAAAACTATCTGCTCTGATTAAGAAAAAGTCACTGGGTGTTTTTTTTTTAAAAGAGCTCTGATGTGGTCTCTTCATTACAGTTACTCTTAAGTGTATTGCTTTCTCGTGCATATCTGTCTACCTGCCTGCCTGCCATCAGCTATCTATCCATCCATTCCGATTATACTGCATTCTGCATACTGTTACTCCTTTGAAGTATCAGGCAGCCATGAAAGAGGAACAATTAACTGTATTATCATTGGTTCACTCAACAGCTGCATATGAAAATAAGCAGAAAGACCCTTACAAGACTGAGTCTCGTGGAAATTACTGTGACGTTAATTCTGAACAATTCTTTATGTCTCCTTACCGTTGAGATTTCCAGCAGTCCCAATTATTGCAAAATAGTTATAGTACCTGAGATGCACTTCTGGCAGGGCCAAAAATAATGCCAACAGTATTCAAATTTACGTCAGATGGTTTAAAGTTCTAGTATTAATGTGAGTCTGGGACGTATCTAAGGGCTTGTCTACACTGGCAAATAAAATGATCTCACCTCGTTTTCACAGTGAGCCGTCCAGCCATATATGGCTCAAATCCGGGTCTTTTCAGCATATCAGGGCTTTAATCCAGACCAAAAAGAGTTGGGATCTTCTCAAGATTTGAGCAGAAGATTCTGATATTAATGTATTTATATGTGATATAATGCCAGCGAAGCTGCCCTCAACCTCAGCACTGGCTGCCTTTAATAATCCCTTATCTGGACTGGACGCCCTTTAATAATCCTTTATCTGGACTGGGGTCTGAGTCTCAGGGGTCACTTCCCCTGTGGATAGATTTACTTATTAGTGTGTATTCACTTGGTTAGAGTGTTCTTTCCCTTTTATTATGAGGGAAAGAAAGCACAATGAATCAGTGGAACTTTAAACAACAAACTTATTTGGTTTATTATATCACAGAAGTTACAAACTCCAGAACTGTATGATAAACTCTCTATATAACAAATGGTTCTCTCACTTAGTTCCACTTAGTGTTCCTTTTAGTGACAGATTATCTTTAAACATACACTTCATTTTTTTCACTCTCTCAACTGTTTCACACAACTGTCTTTCGTACAGTGCTCTCCCACTATCTCTCATACATCTGATGAATCCAGCAGCTTTTTCTCAACTAGCAATCTCAACTGTCATTCTCTCAGATCACTCTCACAGAGGCCCTTCCCATCACAACTTCTTGTGCTGGCATTGGCTCTTTCTCATGCATGCTTTTCAACCTAGTTCTTCACAGTGTAGGCTGTCCTCCCTAGTAATGGTGTGGGACCAGGGGAAGGAATTTTGGCAGGAGGGTGGAAGAGTTTGGGAGGAGGCTCCCAGAGTCAAACAATCTCTTTCCCTGTTTCAATTTCACTTTTTAGTGGTTCCTTAGTTGCTTTTTTTTTTTTGCATACATAGCAGTTGTTCAGAGAAGTATATACTAGAATACCCATATCGTTAGCTGTGTATTATTCAACTTAACAGGATTTCCATACCCTCCCCGATCCATGAGAAAAGACATACGCACATTCACATGCATGGGGGGGAAGGGAAATTCCTGCAATTTATTGGAGCAGGGTGAGGTCAAAGGGGAGAACTGTGTGTGGTCAATGCAGACCAGGAAAACCCAAAGGTAAGCCAGATTTTCCTGTCAGTGTAGATGATTGTCCTTCGAGCCTGTGTAATGGATTTTTCTGGTGGAGCACAGCGTGCACAGAACTGGCCTCACCCTTTAAACCAGAGAGTCATCTGCCGTGGCCTTGCAAGCATGGACGTGGCAGTGAGGTCCTCGGGCTGTAGGTTTGATTAGAGTTTCCTTCTCTTAGATGGTTGACCTTACAGGGTTGGACGAGCACCATCTGCCCGGGTTTGGGATTGGAGTTTTCCTTCTCCTAGGACGGTTGCCACAAGGCTAGAGAGCCCATCCTGCCCTTTGACGCTCTTTGTCAGACCCTTCGGTTTTGACCTGTCTGGCATGGGAGACCCTACCAGTGGCTATTATGCCACCGCCAGCATAGCTCAAAACATCATTAGGGTACGCAAGCCTCTCTCCCACGACAAGGGGGCGTCAATGGAGAGAGGGTAGATGAACCATAAGAGAACTGAACTCCATAAGAGAACTGAACTATTTTAAGACCACAGCTTCCTGTTGCATGTGAGGATCTTTGATTTTCAAAGTCACTATTACTGAACTACTATTTTGTTGTTGTTGTTGTTACAGGTTAAAATGGCAAGTTATTTCTTCAGTTCTATATAGTAATTTATTTCCTCAGCCCTGTCTCCCAAAAACCAACCTGAGTGTAAAGCCATGCAAGTATTAAAATTATCCTCTGTGTGAGATGTTCTTTTGAAATGACACATGAAAGATTTTCCTACCAACATTCATTGAAGCAGCACATAAGAGATTTAAAGATATGGCAGTGTTTAGCAAATGTATTTCAGATAAATTAGGATTCAACACTCTCAAATTGTTTAGCCTCTGTGAAGTCAAAGGTTTTCACATCTGGCATCCACAGGTTTTCCTGAAAACCTATTGTTAGCCTCTCCTTCCATCCCGCCCTACAGGGTGAGGGGAACCTTTGCATAACACCAGTGATCAATGGGGGACAAAGTTGTCTTCTAAAAATAAATAGAAATGATATCTTTTCTGAGTATTGTGGGTCATTTTATGGCTCTACTTGCTTCCCCAACTTTTCCTACCCATTTGCCCTTTCAGATTTATTGGAAATTTTTCTTTATTGAATTTATATCCCACCTTTCTCCCAAAATGGGAAATCTGCTGGTGTAGAGAATATCCTATTGTAGATTGCTCTAAGTTGCAGGGTTGGGGGGGGGGATCTTTAATGCTGAGTATCAGATTCACTGCTAAAATATTTTATCCTATGCCTTCAGAACTAAACTATCTCTTCTTGAAGGCTTTTCATTCCTTGACTGAAATAGATGAGCTGGGAATATAAACTGAAATACCTTCTCTGTTCTTCCTTTGGCTCCCTTGGCTAGTTCAGAAGGCACCTTGGGAGCAATGCATGTCAGTATATGTCTGTATTACTTCTTTCATTAATATAAAGATTCTTCAAGAAAAAGAAACTGGTGAGCTGACTCCTAATATGGAGCAAAACTAAACAAATGGAGCAGTGCACCACCTTTTAAAAGTGGAAGCTGAAACAAGAGGCTGAGGAAACAATAACTGGTTAGGAAATGTGTTACTGGACTGATGAAGGAGAGCTTCCTTGCTCTTTGCTCCCTACAACAGGGCCTCCAAACCTCTTGAAAATACTACACCGAAGGTGGTTGTAGCAGGTGAATTGTGCTGACATACCTTCCAGCATTTCACAGAAAACCAGAGCTTGTGTGGCCAAGCAACCTCAGAGTGTGGCCAAGATGTCAAACATTATTAAAATGGAAGAACACACAAGCTGGCTGCAGCAGTTTGCTTTTGCTGGCACCTACAGGGAAGAGTAAGTTTCCACCCCTCCTCTCTTCTGAGTTAATTGAGTGCAAACTACTTTTGCATTTTGAACTCATTGCAGAGTTCAAGTAAGCTGAGAACAAAAGAGGAACGTGGGAGCAGAAGACAGAAACTGGGCCATTTTAAAAGCACCTGAAAAAATTGGGAAAATCAGTACTGTCCCAGCCAAATTGGGACAGTTGGAGAGTATGTGTTGCAGGAGGAAGTGAGGGATTCCAGGTGAAGATGAAAATCAGGTGAAGGCACTTTTTGTGAACAGAGCCCTTCTACCTGTGGAAGGCAGATCCTGGATCCAACCTTTTGCAAAGAAGCTTGAGAACTTCTCAGTTACATTGCACTGTGTTGAAGAAAAACAGATTTAAATTTTTTTATGGAGAATCTGTGGTTTTCTAGAAATTAGATTTGAATAGCCAATGGTCAGGGATGATGGGAATCTAAGATCATCTGTAAGACCTGATGATGCCCAGCACTGATTTTTGATTTGATTTTTTTTTAAAAGATTGTGTTCAACCTAGATGAAAAGAACAGGATGGTTGGGATTTAGTTCAGTACACACTTTGAGTGTAAGAAGTCCTAGATTGTCCTCAGCATCTCCAGTTAACACGATTAGGAAGCAAGTGATGGGAACAAACTCTTTCTGTCTGAAACTTTGGAGTGGATTAGAGGTGGGCAATTGTGGGAGACTGTAGGGGTGGGGCACATTAGGCCCCCAGGAGACTTTGGAGTCCTCTCACTGAAAAAAAATAATTTCTTCCCCAAATGCCTTCTGGGATAGGGAATTTTTTGCCATGTTTTAGGCCCCCCTCTGGGTTACTTTAGGCTAGGAGGAGTGGGTTTTTTTTGCCACAAGAAGTAACAGTTAATTACTTTATGTTTAGGCAGGGAAAAGGCTCCCTAGGCCTAAAATGGTCCAAGGAAAACCCAAAATATGGGGGAGATGCTCCCACACTCCCTGGGGGCCATTTGGGGCATAAAAATAAAAACTGAGCCTTTGAGGGCCTGGGGATCACAAAACAAACCAAGGGCTGCACTTTTTTCTACTCCTGGAGTAAATGAAAGTGGAATGATCTGGTACGTGGAGCTTGGAAAAGTTACTTACATAGACAGATAATTTTTGGCTATTCCCCATTACCTCTGCAGCGCAATGTACCTAAATTTGCTGTCTAGGGCATTTTTTATTTCTTTGTTTTGTAGGGATGAGCTACAAGTGTTGTATTCCAGTCCAGAAATAGTCATGGAAACCCCCCTTTCTTGAGAACAAAATATTAAACAGTTCAGCACAGGCTTAAGAGGGCTGCCATAGTTTCAGAGAAACCCAACAAAACTGCCTTGAGGCTTTCCCTTTCTTTTCCAACAGTTCTGTTCAAGTTTTCTGAAAGGGACAGTAACATATTAACCAGGCATGTATCTTTAGGGTGTTCTGATCAATGATATAACTTTTAAGAATTCACAAATAACTCTCACAATAGGGAATTAAGTTGTCTTTTTTCTTTCTTTAAATCCACTGCTTTTATTTTTATAGCACACTCAATTCATGTTGCTTTATAGTCTAAATTTAACACAAAGGAAGTACCAGAAGAATGTCTGGGAAATGGAGAGAGTCAGAGTAAATGAATGGATATGCATTCCATTTAGGCTTAAGCTGCTGACACACTTCAGAAATAATTCAACACCATTTTAACTATCATGGCTCCATCCTATGGAACCCTGGGATTTGTAGTTTGTTGTGGCACCAGAGCACTCTGACAGAGGAGGATAAATATCTCACAAAACGACAAATTCCAGAATTCCATAGCACTGAGCCATGGCAGTTAAAGCAGTGTCAAAATGCATTATTTCTGCAGTGTGTCAGCAAACTTTGTTGCAGCAAAGGGTAAATTATAATAGGGCATAGGAAGAACTGGACTGTGCCAAAGACATGTATACATGGATTTTGATTTGAAGATCTAAAATCAAACAACAGAGTTGTTGCACGTCGACAGGACGCCAAGGAGAAGGTTTCTGGAGAGACTTCTGAAAAAGACTTCAGGCTGAGAAGGAAAAATTCCTTCACCCCAGCAAACTGCCTTGAGCTCTGCTTGCCAAATAAAGACAGCAACAAGGCCAGCCTTCACTCAACTTGAGGGCTTTAATCGTTGTTTGCAGTATATTTACAATATATACACAGAGTATAGGACAGCCATCTCTAATACTCATAAATCTCTCTCAAACCAACAAACTGCTTCGCCAACTACCATCCATAACAAACCCACACTGGAGATAATTCCCATCTCCTTTCTATAGGCAGTGAAACAATGCCTGTTACATCAGGCATCTCAGGTGTGCATACTCTGAAATGCTAACTCACACACACACACCTGCCACTGGAGCTTAACTACTTTCATTTCTAAGCTTACAGCTCCATCTTGTGGTCACATCCATGTCATTTCCTGACATTCCCCTCCAAATGACATGTGGTGTGTCCCATGTGTCATTTACACCTATCCTTTTATATACGGTCACCTTACTCGCTGATACCTAATCTGTTAGTCAATTTCGTGTGCCGTTCTACAGATAAAGTAGAGAATATCTGCTACATTGTCATCTGTGCCAACATATTGTAACCTCAGTGTTCCACTTTGTAGATGTTCTCTCACGTTTTGGTATCTCACTGCGATATACTTTGTTCTACATTTTAGATTTTCTGACTCTGCCATGCCAATGCATGCTTGCAAGTCTTCATTTACCACTGTTGCTCCACTACATTCTTCTCCTAGAACTTTTAACAATTGTCTAGCCCACTGGATTTCATTTGCTAGCTCTGACAACGCAACAAACTCTGCCTCTGTAGTACTTAGTGCGATACATCCTTGTTTTCTGGACCTCCAAATAACCAGGCTATCACCATAGCTGACCGTAAAAACCAGTTACTGATATTCTGTCAGCTGTTTCTGATGCAAATGAACTGTCAGCAAAACCTTCTAGTTCTAACGTTCCTCCTGTTACTATTAAGCATCTATCTCTTGTGCCCTTCAAATATCACACAACTCGCTTCAATGCTGACCAGTCTACTTGTCTGGGATTTGCAGCTCTTCTGCTGAGCAACCCCACTGCAAAGCTAATGTCTGGTCTCATGTTGTTGGCCAAAAACAACAAACTCCCAATTACTGAATGATATATATCTGGCCTTTCAAACATCTCCTCTGATTCCAGATTTTGGTAATCAGGCGTCATTGGGCTTCCTATGACTTTAGCTTCACATAAACCAGACTTTTCTACAAATTTATCTATTTTTCTCCTTTGGCACAAGCTGAAACCACCACTCTGGTCTCTCTCTACTTCTATTCCCAGGTAGCTTTTTAGATGACCAAGATCCTTAAGTTTGAATTTATGTGCTAACTCATTCTGCACCAGTCTGATCTCTTCTTCGTCCCTTGCAGCTACACACAGGTCATCAACATAAATTAATAGAATTATACTACCTTTTGTGTATACACATGCATCGGCCACACTTCGCCGATAACCCAGTCTCACTATTTCCTCGTGTATACACTGATTCCAGCATCTGGCACTTTGCTAAATTCCATATAATGCTTTCCTCAGCCTATAAACTTTGTTACCACCTTCAAACTCATATCTAGGAGGTTGTTCCATGAATACAATTTCATCTAAATTGGCATTGAGATATGCTGTCTCAAAGTCGAAATGATGAACCACTACCTTCCTTTTGGCAGCCACAGCAAGCACCATCCTGAGACTCTCTGCCTTGGCTGTTGGTGAGAATGTCTTATCATAATTCTCAAACTGTCTCTGTGAGTAACTTTTTGCTACTATTCTAGCCTTATACTTCACAGTCCCATCAGGCATGTCCTTCTTCCTGTAGACCCATCTACAGCCAACTACTTTCTGCTCTCCAGGTCTATCAACTATCTCAAATAGTTTCTTATCCACCAATGCATTGATCTCCTGATCCATAGCCATATTCCACTTCTCCTGCTCTGTTACTGGATACCTGAGCATATCCTTATAGTCATCAGGCTTCTCTGCCACAACAGTGCAAGCTCGTGCCTCTTGCACCACAAACCTTTCTGGTGGTCTCCTGACTTGTTGAATAATGACTCTGTTTCTACCATACTCATCCTCAGTGTCACTACTACTACTCTGAATAGCCAGTCTATGCATTGGCTCTTGCTTTGGTGTTTGTGTGTCTTCAGAAGTGCTTGTGTGTTCATCACTCACATCTCTGGATGCTATTGCCCCTCCATTTCCAGTGTTTTTGTTTACAACAATATTTTTAAGCTTTATAAAAACATCTTGATTAGAATGAATTTTCTCCCACCCAGCATGGATTTCAAAACTAACATTCCTTGAATACAAAATCCTGTTCCCATCCATCAGGAACCTATATTTATTCCCCTCATAGCCCACAAAATGCAACCTTTGGCTTTTGGGCTGATTCTTTTTCCTGAACTGAGGAGGAATGTACACTGATGCAAATTGTCCAAACACTCTTAAGTACTTTAGGTTTGGTGCTCTTCCATACAATAAGTAGTATGGTGTTTGGTTTATCGCACTGCACCATGACCTATTTACAATATGAGAAGCAGTTCTTGTTGCTTCTCCCCACAAATTAGCTGGCGCTCCAGAATCCTCTAACATACAATCCCTTGTTTCGTTTATCATTCCAATCCTACGTTCAGCCAAACCATCCTCAGCTGGACATCCGGGATTTGTAGTTTTATGTTGGATCCCTTTCCACCCAAACCACTGCTGCAAATTACTACTTAAGAATTCCCCACCTCTGTCAGTTGCAACAGTGCCAACCTTGTAGGGAAGCTGCCTTTCAACAGAATTGACCCATTTTTTTATCATATCATCAGCCTCACTTTTGGTTTTGAGTATTGCCACATAGGTAAATCTGGTATACCTATCTACTATCAATAGGGTAAACCTGCTACCCCCTATAATCTTTACTTGATGCGGCCCTGATAAATCCGCATGTACAACCTGAAAAGGCCTCTGGGTTTTGCATTTGCTCCCCTTTACTACAGGGTAAGCCTTGACCTTTACAAATAGCACAGTCCAGGTAACTCTTACAGTTCTCTACTTGAACTCTGGGCAAACCTTCTCTAGGTTTCTCAAACCTTTGAAGCTTATATGGCCCATAACTCTATGAAGGTAATGAGCACACCCATCATGCAGTGGCTTATTTGTTACATTCCCACACTGCACATGTGCTACCATTTAATAAATGTGATTTTTCTTTATGGCTTTAGCACATACTGCTCCCTCCTTGGACACAATCCCCTCATCTCCTTTGAAAAGGATTTCATATCCATCACTGGTTAGGGATGCCACACTTACACAGCTATTTTATAGTTTTGGTGCACACAGTACATTATGAAATACCTTGTTTAAACCAGGGATTAATACAGACCATTGAATCTCTACACTGCCAGATTCACCATCTGCAAATACCACAGTGTCCACTGGTGCTGGCTTTGGGCTCTGTAGTTTTTCCCTATCAGGGGTCATATGGTGAGAACACCCACTGTCCAAAATCCAGACAGACTGGTCCTTTTTCTCATTTACAGCTCCCTCTACAGTAGTAGCAAACCCCCTCCCATCTTGGGGCTTGTCTTTTCTTTTTCTTTGTCAGTTCTGTCCTTTCTTTGCTGCAGAGACCTTAGGACAGTTCTTTATCAAATGTCCGGTCTCTCCACAGGAAAAACATCTCCGTGTTCTGCAGACAGCTGCACTCCCTTCCTCAGACAAGGACATGGATTGGTTGGTTGGTTGTCTCCTCCAGCTGGTCACGCCCTTGAAGCTCTCCTCTGAGTCTCTCCTCTGTGCCTCTTCCAATATTCTGGATGCCATGAGGTCGACATTTAAATCAGCTTCGGCTATTCCTTGGAGATTGTACATTAGAAAATCCCATTCACTGTTTAGACTACTCAGAAGTATAAAAGCTTTTTGGGTTTCTTCTGTTTGGATGCCATGCTCGCTGCACTCTGCAAAATTATCCTGCATCCTTTTTAAATGCACAAGCATGGATTCACCTTCCTGCTGTTTATAACAATACAGCGTTCTGCTGCACAGCATTTTTGACAAGGCTCCAGCTGGTTGGTTGACATTCTCAAGAGCTTTCCAGGCTCCAAATGCTGACCTCTTATATCTTATATTATTCAGCTGATTCAGTTCTAAAGCCAAAACAATTGTTGCTCTAGCTTTTTCATCCCCTATTAATTCATCCTTGTTAGCAGGGTCAGGTTGTTTCTTTACATAGTCCCATAAGTCCTGCTTTATTAGTAAAGCCTGCATGTAAATTTTCCAGGAAGCATAGTTCTTTTCAGACAGCTTTTCAAACCTGACTACTGTTCCCATGTTTGCACTGAGTCTGCGACTTAAACAGATGCAAACAAACACACTGATAACAGTCCAGGCAGGCTGCCAAAAACAATTAGCTTCCCAAAGCAAACAGATAAGAGCAGAGTCCCTGAGTAGACACACTTAACTCACTCCTTTCCAGGACTTTTCTCTTCAGCTCTCCAGGAACACAAAACAGCTCATCAATTTCAGAACTATATCTCTCACTGCTTCTCAAGTGTTGTCCACATGGACACTGGGTCCAAAACCCTTGTTGAGCTATATAAAGACATGCTGTGTCCACCATGACCACCTGCAGAGTTGTTGCACGTCGACAGGACGCCAAGGACAAGGTTTCTGGAGAGACATCTGCAAAAGACTTCAGGCTGAGAAGGAAAAATTCCTTCACCCCAGCACACTGCCTTGAGCTCTGCTTGCCAAATAAAGACAGCAACAAGGCCAGCCTTCACTCAACTTGAGACCTTTAATCTTTGTTTGCAGTATATTTACAATATATATACAGAGTATAGGACAGCCATCTCTAATACTCATAAATCTCTCTCAAACCAACAAACTGCTTCACCAACCACCATACACAACAAACCCACACTGGAGATAATTCCCATATCCTTTTTATATGCAGTGAAACAATGCCTGTTATATCAGACATCTCAGATGTGCATGCTCTCAAATGCTAACTCACACACACACCTGCCACTGGAGCTTAACTACTTTCATTTCTAAGCTTACAGCTCCATCTTGTGGCCACATCCATGTCATTTCCTGACATGAAAATAGTGGTAACTAATGCTAGTGCTCTCTCTCTTGCTAGTGCTCTCTAATGCTAAATGCCCCTCCCTAAACTTCAAATCCCAGGATTCCACAGGAGGAAGCCATAGCAGTTAAAGTGGCATAATAGCACTATAAAAGCATAGTGTGATAAAGTCCTTAATCTCTTCCCCAGCATCATGAGTCATTCCCTATGTGTTACCTGGAGTGCGTTAATTTTTAAGTTTTATTTAAAAGGAAATTCTGAGTTTTGTCTATTTCTATGTTTAAATCTTACACTTCAGTTTACAGTTCTTCAGAGACAGGCCAGAATATTTTACTATCCATCTAATAAATTACTTTCCTTTCATTACACTCAAAATCAGTTGCCTGAGGTAACTTCTTTTTGCCAAACAGTAGGGCTAGCTCTGGCTGCCAGATGCTGGGCTAATTCAGTAGAAGCTATTAGTGTTTCTAGAATTTTGGTTGTTGTTGTATGAGGCAAAATATTTCTTATAATGTATCCTTTTATCACTGTAACTTGCACAGATACAATAAAGAATAAGCTACACTTATTTGGAAATAGAACAAATATTATACCAACATTTTCAAACAAACATGTGAAACTATTTCCTCTTCTGCTTTGTGCCATCACATTGCTCATTTTGGAATCAGGTAATAACTGGATTTATACTAGCCATGGTGGAAATCCATTAAGAGGGATGCGCTTGTTGAGGCAAGGGGTGGTTATTTAAGCAAATTTGTTCGTCAATCATGTGCAAATGGCCATTTTGATCTATGAGAGATCTATTCCTTGTACACATTACTCCTATT
The DNA here is from genome assembly GCA_030847615.1 of Gambelia wislizenii. NCBI lineage: Eukaryota > Metazoa > Chordata > Lepidosauria > Squamata > Crotaphytidae > Gambelia > Gambelia wislizenii. Next base: position 152,097,345 of record JAUMIR010000001.1, on the reverse strand, counting down.
AATGATAATGAGAGGACTGCACAAGCTTTGACAGCTGAATGGCACCTTTGGTTTTGGACTATTAGTCTAGATTATTCAAACCGTCAGTAGCATGCAGGTGGTGGGAAAGGCTGTAGATTTATTTTTTATCCACAGCTAAACACATACCACAATGTACCTAGGGGATTCTAAATTCACCTGAGTAGTTTAGTGCCCCAGTAGTTTTTCACAGTTCTAATTTCTATCAATCTTCTCCTACTACAGGGATATGTTATTTATTTGTGCCCAGTTCTCTATTTTTCATTTCTCCTAGATATTATTTCACAGGTGCCTCTTTCTTTCTTTCTTTCTTTCTTTCTTTCTTTCTTTCTTTCTTTCTGGTATTGGGTCACACAAAGAAAGCTTCATTTTGGCACTGAACCAAAAATAAACATCTCAGCATGATCTAAAATTACTACTAAATGGATAATATTCCTAATTTTAGGACTGCACAATTATACTTTGATTTCTTTTATAGAATGAGTAATCCAGGAAACAAAAAGATCAGACCCCAAGAAATACAAGCATTCTCAATTTGGGAATTCGCTGTTGTGGGAATCTGGGAATTCAGATGACATCCAACTCTATTCCAATTATTAATCAGAATAAGGAGAGAAAGTGGTGGGGGAGGAGAGTCCTAGGATGCTGCAGGCCAGCCTCAACCACTGCTGCAGCTGTAAACTGCCTTCCCACTTACCTGGGGGGAGGCAGTAAAATCCAAACAGCTATCATGAGAATTAGGCTGCTGACACACTGCAAAAATCATGCAATTGGTCACCACTTTAAGTTCCTTGGCTCGATGCTAGGGAATTCTGGGATTTGTAGTTTTGTGAGATATTTACCCTTCTCTGTCAGAGAGCTCTGGAGCTGCAAAAAACTACAAATCCCAGGATTCCAAAGGATGTCGTCATGATCATAGAATCATAGAGTTGGAAGAGACCACAAGGGCCATCCAGTCCAACCTCCTGCCATGTAGGAATACACAATCAAATCATTCCTGACTGATGGCCATCCAGAGTTTGTTTAAAAATCTCCACAGGAGACTCCACCACTCTCTGAGGCAGCCCATTCCACTGCCGAACAGCTCTTACTGTCAGGAAGCTCTTCCTAATGTTTAGGTGGAAACTCTTTTCCTATAGTTTGAGTCCATTGCTCTATGTTCTAGTCTCTGGAGCAGCAGAAAACAAGCTTGCTCCATTCTCTGTATGACAGCCCTTCAAATATTTAAGCATGGCTATCATGTCACCTCTTCACCTTCTATTCTCCAGGCTAAACAATCCCAGCTCCCTAAGCTGATCCTCATAGGGCATGGCTTCCAGATCTTCAACCATTTTGGTCACCCTCCTCTGGACATGTTCCAGATTTTCCATATCCTTCTTGAAATGTAGTGCCCAAAACTGGATACAGTATTCCAGGTGAGGTCTGACCAAAGCAGGACAGAGTGGCACTATTAGCTCCCTTGATCTAGACATTATACTCCTATTTGATGCAGTCTAGAATTGCATTGGCTTTTTTAGCTGCCAGATCACACTGCTGACTTATGTTCAGCTTGTGGTCCACTAAGATAGATAAAGCATTGTCAACCTGCATTATTTCTGTTGTGTGTCAGCAACCTTAGTTTTCTCCACATGTAAGATGTATGAAAGCTCCTATAGTCATGCACATGCCCTGTTTGGGTATATTTCCTGGTTTTCGGGGCAGTGTAGGGACGGAAGGTAGAACCTTATTCTAGGTGTTGTGCAAAACCTCCCCCCCCCACCACATAATGTCAACTAGATCCCACTGTTAAGAATCACCCAGAGTCTGGTACATAATATCACACTCTGGTTCAGAGTTTAGAAGCCAAGCAGGGTAGTTGGCTTGGAAGGGGGCAGGTTTCACATGGTTGAGAGGGAAGGTGCCCTGGGTAATGCCCGGGGCTGGGGCAAACACAAACAGTGTCTAGTTTACTGTGCTTACACAAAGATCATGCCGATCTTGGCAGTTGCTCCCAGCCTCTGGAACTCCCTTTCTAGAGAGGTTAGACTGACTCTCTTTGATGGCAAGTGATGACTTCGTAGTGCTGACAGGCCATTGGGAATGGAGAGGGCCTTCTTGGTAGCTGCTCCTAGACTTTGGAGCTCTCTCCCTATCTTTTGGTCTCCTTCTACCAGCAAGTTAATCCATTTTTATGCTCCCATGTGTTTAGAAACTGACTGGGGTGGGGTTTTAATGCTGTGTGGTGCTGTTTTTATGGGTTGTATATAGTTTTTTTTTTAAAAAAATGAATTTTAATGTTTTAACTATAAATTGTTTAATTGTCTTTTTTAAAAAATATATGTCTTTATTAAAGGTTTTGTATAGTTTTAATCCGTATTATTTTAAAATATGTTAGCTGCCTTGAGTCTCATTGGGAACTAAGCCCAAATCCACACTGCACAAATAATCGAGTTTGAAAGTGGATTTGCCATGGCTCCCTCCTATGGAATGCTGGGATTTGTAATTTAGTAAGGAACCATCACTCTTTGGCAGAGAAGGCTAAAGAGCTTGTAAAACAACAAATACTGGGATTGTATAGGAAGGAGCCATAGAAAATAATCCACTTTCAGACTGGATTATTTGTGCAGTGTGGATTTGACCCAAATGAATAAAGTAAGTCTTAATAAACCATTCCCAAGAATCACAAACTCCCAGTGTGCCCTCAGCTTCTTGATGGAACTCATCAGCTGCAACCTCCTTTTATCACAGCTGCTCCTATTTAAGTGTGGAACAGTTGCTTCTGGCAGCAGGTAATGGGGTTTAGGATAGGAGGTGGCAGTAGACCCCTGGATATTCCCACAGGCAGAGCTGTGTGGTCTAAGCAGTCTGCCCTGCACACCCTAAGCTTATTTCATTCCCTCAAGAGCCTATCACTAGAGATGAGCTGCCAGCCTTATTGGCATCTCTGGGTAGAAAAAGGAGAAAGGGGCTATTCATCTTGCTCCTTGCACTAGGCTTGTGGTTGCACTTTTTCCATGGTGGTGCCATAGTAGCAAGTGAAGACATTTCTCCAATGCTTCATTTCCTTTAGAGCTGCTACACATACTTCCACCACTGTCAGTATATTCAGGCCAGTGTAAATGGATCAACGGGATTCCAACCAAAATGTCCTTGCTCCTTCTGATGCTATTTGTGAACCTCCCAAATCAAGAAAGCTTTATGCTACAGTAAACTGTAATTACCTTTTGTACAAGTTCTGTAAGTTCAAGTCAAGTTTCTGGAGGAATTGTATAACTTCCCCAAAAATTGTCTGCACCACAAAACGACTGCAGCAAGTTCTGTGCCTGTCTGTGTGTGTGTTTCATTTTCAAACATCCATATATCATCACTGCATTCGATTAGCAATACACTTAAGACATGCTATAGACTCTTAGGGGGAAAAAAGCTTACAAGGCACATTTGCTGCCCATCAGAAAGCACAGTGCAGTACAGTGGCAGTGGAGGGAGGTAAATGCATAATTCCTTTTTCTCTCCAACTCAGTAGACTTCTGTATCAAAGGCAGAGATTCCTTTGAATTAGAGAGGAAAGCTAGTATGCGCCCAAATCTAATGTATAAAAGCTGCATTGGAAGCCAATTAGATCACCTGTAATATTTTAATCTTGGCAGTAGGCAAAAGGTGGGAGAAGTAGCTCGCCCCCACATTTCCTTTAAAGCATTTTTTTTTTAATCAGCCCATCTGTCACTACATTTGGTGTCACTGGTGCATTGCCATTTTGTCACCAAAGCAGAACATGCTGCATTACAAGGCAGATGCTACATTTTGATAAAATATATTGGCACTGAATTATAGTATAATAACAATAGATAGTTTGTAGCTTGAACTCACTGTTCTATAATGGGGTGGAGGGGAAAGGCGGGCCTGTCTGCAAATATATTTCCTTCAAGATTTGTAATAGGAGGAGAAAATGACTATTCCCAGATATGCATTGGGAAGAAACAGGCTGCAATCACCTGGAGGGTGTGCAGACATTAATATGGGCAAAAATGGGGAGAAAATGTGATGAATAACTGTGTACTTTTCACACCCCCACAGATAAATTCTATCAGACAGAAATAAATGTCACATTTGCTTTTAAAGGAATGAATTCAGGTTTGCAGAGTTAAGTGGTTTGTTCTGTGCATCTCCATTCTTGCCACAGGAGGACAGACATATTAATGGACATTTCCCCCAAACAGGAACCAATAAGATATATGCAATTGCATTTTGCTTGCTACTTCCAAAACATTTACAGAAATAGACAATAAGCAATAAAAGTTGAACACTGGGAAGAAAAAGAAGACAGTCTTGTGATGGATACAAGATAAAAAAATAAGTGTATTGGGAAGTTGAAGGCTTTCACGGCCGGCATCCATAGATTTTCCTTGGGTTTTTTACGGGCTGTGAGACTGTGTTCTGAAATAGTTTCTTTCTGACATTTCACCTGCATCTGTGGCTGGCATCTTCAGGGAATGGTTGGGTAGGAGTGTATGTGGACTTATATATGCTGTGACCCACAGTTGGGGAGTATATGTAAATTTGTGTAATTGAAAAGTTAGTTTCTGGGTATAGAAATGCAAGGCTTGTTAGTGTCTGTTTGGCTAATGGTTGGTTGATGGGCCATTAACTGCTGCTGGAAATCCCCCTGTCCCTGGGAGGAATTCCTTTGTAAGTCTTGAGTTTTTATTCTATTGTTTTTCAAAACTGGCAGCCAGATTTTGTTTACTTTTAAGCTTTCTTCCTTCCTGTTGAAGTTGTCCAGATATTTGTGGATTTTAATAGCTTCTCTGTGCATTCTGACATGATAGTTGTTGGCTTGGTCCAGAATTTCTGTGTTTTTAAATAGCATTTTGTGTCCAGGTTGGTTTATAATATGTTCTGCTACTGTTGATTTTTCTGGCTGGCCCAGTCTGCAGTGTCTTTCATGTTCTTTGTTTACTTTTGCACACTGCATTTTGTGGTCCCTATGTAAACTTGTCCACAGCTGCATGGTATGTGGTAAACTCCTGCAGCTGCGAGAGGGTGTCTTTTGTCCTTCGCTGAGCATAGCATTTCTTGGATTTTTCTGGTTGGTCTATAGATTGTTTGGAGATTGTGTTTGAACCACAGGAAAGAAGAAGAAAAACAGCCACCCAAAGGGAAGGTATTTGTACCATACATCAAAGGAGTCACAGACAGAATAGGGAAACTGATGAGGAAACACATGTTATCATTCCCCAGTTAGACAAATTCTTGTTGGATAAGGATCCAGAAACTTCAGAAAATGGCTGAGTCCCAGAGGAGCCAAGTCCCCATGAGGGATGGCTGAGAAGCCACTTCCTCCAGAGAACAAGTGGGGGTTCTCTTCTAGGCAAACTGCAGTGACAGAGCTCCCTTTGAACTTTATCAGTCCACCCTCCATAAACATTCTTTTGCCAGCATACCTTGTGGCAATTTTATGCTGACAAAAGAACCCCCTTTATCAGACCTACCTTGATTAGCATCAGAAAGGCAGCTGCAGCATAAATGGAGCACAAACAGAGCTCTGTTTACTTCCTGGTTTGAGTTCTCACCGATTCTCTCAAGAAGATGTGAGTGCAGCAGATTTGAAAAATAAAGCAAGATAAAGACACAAAACACAGAAACATACTCTAAAACTTAAAAGTGAACCAGGGAGGTTCATAAAAAGAGTGCCCCCTACCTGGTTTTCACAATCTCACCTGGAAGTGTTCTGCCCATTGATGGTGTATTCACGTGAGCACAATGGTGTAATGTTTCAAATGTTGGCAATACTGGCAACAAAGCACCAGGGGAGATCTATTGACAGCTTGGCCCAGCAGTAAAATAGAACAGCTTTTGGACTTGATATGATTGCGAAAGGACGTCATCTGATATGTATGCCCTTTCACATTCATTTGGCATCATTATGACACCGTATTTGCTGCATCTGATAAAGTCCTTTGTGTCTCCAAGAGCAACAGTGCTTGAAGATACAGGCAAGCAGCAGTAGAGGACCCCTTCTCTAGAGTAAGGAATGTGTAGCTCAGCTCTTTGCATTGCTGACATACGGTATCTATGCTGGCATCTGACATTGGCTTACTAATAGACTCTACCTCTGGCCTGCCTCAGTGGACAGCTGGTAGGACTTTATCTGTTGTATCCTCAGCTCTGCTTCCTAGAGCGTGCTTTGGGAGACACCTTGTCTGCTTTGTTTATTGACTCCATATGTGTAGCTGACCTTGGCTGTGCTTCCTGGACACTTCAGATACTCTGTTGCTGTTTCATTGCCTCTCCTTGGGACTTTTTCAGCCTATCCTGCAGGCACTTGCCACCTGGCACCAGGACAAAGATTTGCTTTTCCTCTTTTCCTCTTTGGCTTTCCCTCATTTGACTCACTGAACAGTCTGGTAGGACAGGGACTGCTTTAAATGCTCTCATATTAATCTTCAACATCAAATATCAATTTGCATGTGTGAACAGACTAGTTCTGGTTCATTGAAATGCCACCAGGGTATTGATTACAGTGCTGTCACAGCTTGAAGCTTCTTGACAAAGTTTCTTTTGGTAAAGGAAAGGAAGTAGAATGTGGGAAATCCTTTCCCATCTAGTAAATTCCCCACCCTCTGCCAAAAAATATCCTCCAATTGTTCCAGAATAATGCCTTTTGTTGTAGTCAGTTTGTGGGATAAGTTACCAGTCAAGGACTGCAGAGGCATGAAGTGCTGAACTATCAAGTCATGTGCATATGTATATGAGCCATACGCTGTGTTTACCTCACAAAGTCATCTTCTGTATGAAAAAGACATGAGCCTTTTGGTGACTTTGTTGTATATTGATGCAGAATATATAGTCGGACCCCTGTATCTGCAGGGGTTCAATTCCCAGACTACCGTGGGTATTGAAGACTGTGGATAACAGTGAATCCTATTAAAATAAAGGACTTCTGGTAAAAAAAAAAATACCATAGAGTTGCATTGGAGGACCTAGAAGATTCCTAGAGGCATTTTCCACTGTGACTCTATGGTACGTGTCCCTATTTTATGTCCCATGGATAACTGAAACCACAAATATTGGTTCTGCGGATATGGAGGTCTGACTGTATGTTTATTTGACTATTTATTTTAATAATTTATAGGCTCCCGTTCTGGACAAAGCCAACTCAAGCATGTGTACAATAGCATCATTAAAATGCAATATATAATGTTATATTGAAAATTACAACATTCAAAAATGCAACAACAACACCCTCCCAAAGACATTGAAATATGATTAAGTACATTCTAACACAGCTGCAGAAAAATAGCAATAAAAGAACAGCCTGTCCATAAGATCCCATCAGTTAAAAGACAAAAAACAGGTTAAAGCTGCTAGCTGTATCTTTCTACAGGGGAAAATTCCATTGAGTATTAACCACTACTATAAAGGCCCTGTCCCCTGCTGCCTGCCATTTTGACCTGTCATGAAGGTATATTAATGAATATGAGGGGAAGACAGTGAGGGTACCAAGTCATTGCCAGAAAAAAATTGTATTTGTAAAAATGCATATGTGCTTTCAATTTTTTAAAAAACAAAAACATCAAAGAAACCACAATGATTAACCTTAACATAATGTAGGCCCTTTTCAAACGTTGTCCCTAGACATCCTTAAAAAAGATTATATGGGACTTCAGATCACATTTGATGAAAATATTATTTATGGGTAGTTTAATCAAAACAGAAGAGAAAGAATATATTCTTTCTTGACAACCACTATTCACAAAAAGAACATCTGTGAGGATGATCAAACCAAATACACTCATTAAGAGCCACTTGAAATCTTAGATAATGATAGAAGACATTTGGGTACCCTTCTCAACCTTTATAGTATGAGAAGAGTTTTGAGATGATTTGTGGTGGCCTCTGTTAAAATCTATGACACTTAGACCAGTAAAAAATCTGGAGTTATTTTTTTTAAATGCTTCACCTAATAAAAATGATCTGTTCTAAGTCACTACTTGAGAAGGACTTTACAACATCACAAAATAACTAGAGCTGCAAACTTATCATTGTTTTATCATTATATTAATCAAAGGAAGCTTGGTTCCCTTAGTTTGCATGGCCAGTTTTAATTAGCAAAGCTAAAGGCTTTGGATATGCTTTTTTTTTTAAGCTTGTTTGCTACTCTGGTGTCACTCTAATAAGGAATTACAGACAAAATTAAACTTTCTTTTTAACAGTGAGCAACAGTCTGGTTTATTAAATCGTTGTTGTTGCTGCTGCTGTTGCTGTGTGACTTCAAGACATTTCTGAGATACGGAGACCCTAGGGTGGACCTATCACAGGGTTCTCTTTGCAGAATTTGTTCAGAGGAGTTTTCCCTTTCCCTTCCTCTGAAGTTGTGACTTGCCCAAGGCCACTCAGTAGGTTTCCATGGCTGAATGGGGATTCGAACACTGGTCTCCTTGTGTACTAGTCCAGTACTCAAACAAGTACGCCATTCTGGCTTTGTTTTTAAATCATACGTGCACTACTACATTTTAATCCCAGCCATAATTTAAGGAGCACTTGTCCCACCACTTTCACTACTTGTGATAACCGACTTCTGATTATCTAAGCTGCTGCCATCTTTGGTGAACACTCAGTATAAACAGTTGTTATTATTACTTGTAACACTCACCTTGTGATTCTTTTTGTGTGGATTCTTTTCCAAACTCCCTGCAGTCACCTAAGATCACAAACACAATTATACATCCACTGCCATCGCAGACACCACTGTGCTTCACCTTGGCAATAACTTAATCTAAGCATAACAACCCCAAAAGAAGATTATATATAAACAAAATGATTTATTTAACAGAAGTTTAATTAAACTATTCACAATTACTTGCTGTTCAAACACATGTGATTACAATACAGTGTTGTAGTTTTGTTCTTACAGTTTCTTAAACATTCCTATTCTTATTCCAACAAGCCTTCCTCAAATTGTTGTTAACTGCCATCAAGTTGATTTCACCTTATAGCGACCCCATGAATGACAGACTTCAAAGTCACCCTATCATCAACAGCCATGATCAGCAATTCCAGACTCAGTCATGGCTTCCTTGATGGAATCTATCCACCTGAAATACGGTTTCCCTCTTTTCCTATTGCCCATCTGGAATGCAGTCTTCCTCTTTTCTTACAGTCTTCTACCTTATCAAGCATTATTGTCTTTTCTAGTGAGGCACATCTTCTCATGATATGTCCAAAGTACAACAATCTCAATTTAGTCATCTTGGTTTCTAGGGAGAGTTCAGGCTTGGTTAGCAGAACCCATTTATTTGTCTTTTTAGCAGTCCATGGTATCTGTAGAACTCTTCTCCATCACCATGTTTCAAATGAGTTGATTTTATTCCTATCAGTTTTCCTCACTGTCCAGTTTTTACAACCATACATAGCTGTAAGATAGTATGCCCTGTCCTTTTTGCTAAGCATACAAGATTTCTCATGAGATTTCTTATTGAGTCTGATCACTCCAAAGTCATACATTGAAGAGAATTCATATGAAGGTAATGGACCACAACTAATAAGTGAAAATAAATTCTACCTTTGCTGTTGTTTTGTGGCATATGTGATTTATGAAACTAATACACCTTTCATTTTTAATGTTGGAGTTTCTCAGCACCCTCCTACCCTCCATTTCTCTATTACCTGGATATATTATACTGACAGCTTTGTATAGAACCTCATTTATCTTATGCAATTTCTAACATACACTATTGATATTTTAAAATTTCCTTAAAGTTAGGGAATTATAGACTACATCCTAGGTAGAAATAAATCTTTTGCCTTTGTGCTAGCCAATAGGATTGTGTTTATACTTTTAGGTCCTGATCTGTCCACATTTTGGGCAAATTCCCTCCTTTCCCAGGATATTATTTCATGGTGAGCCCAAAGTATGCCCAATAAAATTAACCACTACTTTTTCATGAAATCAGACATCAAATAATGAATCTGACATTTGTAAAATTAACTTGATAATTAACTCAAAATCTACAAAATTGCCACCAAACCAGAATATACCATCTTGCACACCCAAGGAATCTGAAATGTGAAAATACCAAAGGAAGTTATACAGCAAGTGAATTCAACCAATAGATGGCACTATGGATGGGAAATTATGTCATTTTCTTTCACACTTTTTATTTTTTAAAAAATCCTTAAGTTCTTTCTCTCTTGAATAATAAGAAATGTGTACATTTTGGCAAATTCTTCCAAAAGGAACTGAAATGAAACTGGCCTCCCTTTTTACTAACCATGCTCAACAGGTACACCTCACAGGAGGGAGAGGATCATGCTGTAACTTTCCACCGTGTGTGTGTGTGTGTGTGTGTGTGTGTGTGTGACTTGTAGTGACCCAATGAATTTCATTTTGCTATTTCCTTCCTCTGAGGTCGTTTTGCTATTTCCTTCCTCTGAAATACAGTCTATAGCACCAAGTATTCCTTGGTGGTCTTCCATCCAAGTATTAATGAGGGTTGACCCTGCTTATCTTCCAAGATCAGACAGGATTTGGTGTCTTTAGAGTATTACCACACACACACACACACACACACACACACAAAGGATTTTACAATCATAATTCATTGTTAGCAATACAAAGGGATTCAAAACCAAACTTTTTAGAATTAAAACCTCAATGCCCAGGGACTATATGGAGATATTTTTCACTTTATCTTCCTTACTGATTTTTGAAAAGTCCTTTCCCTTCTAAATAGAAAGAAATCTGTGAATTTTTGCAAAATGACAATAAAATTTTCACTGTAGATGGCACTTTTTGCTAACTGTCCTCAGTAATTATTCAAGAAATCCATGTATACTCTTAGTAATTGATCATTGCATATTGACCAATAATAATTGGTCAATAGTAATTGACCAAATGCATATAGCGCATTTGGAAGACTTTACAAAACAGTCTGGAGTAGCAAACACCTGAGGCGAAGCACAAAAATCAGTGTATATAGACCCATTGTACTGCCTATTCTCCTTTATGGGTCTGAAACATGGGTCACCTATCGCCAACACTTACAACTCCTTGAATGCTTTCATCAGTGCTGTATACACACAATCCTAAACATACACTGGACTGACTATGTGACGAATGTTGCTGTCCTTGAGCAAGCAGGGATCACCAGCATTGAGGCCATCATACTGAGATCACAGCTGTGCTGGGCAGGGCACGTTTCTAGGATGGAGGACCATCGCCTCCCCAAAATAGTACTCTACGGTGAACTCGCCACGGGTCAGCGTAAGAGGGGTGCTCCAAAAAAGTGATACAAGGGCTCCCTGAAACAACATCTCAGGCTCGGCCAAATTGATCACCAACAATGGTCCGCCATGGCCTCACATCGGGAGGCATGGAGATGCACTATCCACAATGCTGCAGCCTTATTTGAGAACTCACGTCAAACAAGTCTTGAAGAGAAATGACAACACAGAAAGAATCAAAACCCGGAAACATCACCCAAGGAGACCTTCTGCTGTGCTTTCTGCAACAGGACTTGTTTATCTTGGATTGGCCTTTTTAGTCATCAGCGCGCTGGCAGAAAGCATGGGATGAGTCCTTCCTAAATCTTTGTTTGCGAAGAAAAGCCAGAGAGAGAGAATTGATCATTGCAGTGTTACAGATATGCCCTATTCAAAAATAAGTTTATACAAAAGAAACCCCTATTGCTTTTAATAAAACTTTGGGCTGGTTTGGTGTTTGATGATTCTATAAATCTCATGTATGTACAAATGCATATATTGTATGATTTATTCAAACTTCCCATTGAAAGAAGAAGAGGCAAATAATACAATTTCAGGACAGGATTCAATACTGGCTCCTATTTCACATTCTCCATGGAAAGATACATGGCCCCTACCTATATGAACAGAGAGGGACAAAGGGATGCATGCCAAATATATTGTATGTTAGAAATGGTCCAGGTGAGAGGGGTTGTGGATCCAAGTCATTCCTGAATATCCCCCCATCTCATCTGATATACTAGGCACCTGAAGAAGGAAAATGGATGTGGAACCAGTCCTACCTCATGTATGACATGGTGACATGAACCCAGCAGGATAGCAGAGGTTCTGATGTCAGAGCTCTCCAAGGACTTTATTAGATGCTGCAAAAAATGCATCAGAAGAATGCTACAAGAACAAAAACAGGCAACATTACTAGATGATGTCATCCTCCAGCCATTCTGGGGGTGTAGCATGAGTGTGAATTATGTGTCTCTTTTTACTGATGGCTTAGCCTGTCAATAAAAAAGTGACACTTTATTCACACCCGCACTATGCCCCTGGAATGGCTGAAAATGTGGGCATCTGATAATGTCACCCTTTCTGTTCTTGTAGCATTCTTCTGATGCATTTTGGGATGCAGTTTTGTGCCGTGTTCCCCCGAGTTTGATAAAGTCCCAAGTTTGCAGGTATATATTATTGTATCGACAAGAACTGGATGCATCTCTCTTTTTAACAAACCATATTTATTTAGAGGTTTGTTTTTGTTTTTGTTTTTTTGCAACTGAAACTCAGTATAAATCCTCCTGGATGGTTCTTATAGGCAGTAGAACTAGCTTAAGCTCATCCTGCATCCCTACACAAAATGAAAGATGATGCCATATAAGGTTAGTGTGAAATCCTGTGATATCTTCACTTATAGCATCTCCGCAGCATTATAAACCAGCACATTTGTTGTCGTTGCACTTACTTTGGCTCATTTCTTGTTTGTCATCAGCTGGGAAGCACACTTTGCTCTCTCTTGGCTTTATCCAAAAAGTTTGATTAATTTTCCTGCTGTTCTCAGTAGGTTTCTATTTCATTGGTAGAGCAATATGGGCTCCCTTCTCCACCTCATTTATCACCTATGCAAACTCTGGGATATTAATCAAATACTGGACAACATGGAGGGAAACAAATTCTCCCCTTTTTTCTCCCTCTACCACATCTTCAAAATATAAGGAAACTCATACCCTATAGGGATAAAACATATTATAAATAGGCTTTATTTCTTGCTGTGATGTTCCAGATGGCTATATTTTCTCTACTTGAATACTTCCTTATTTGAACACATTCAGAATCTCTGGGGGAAAGATATGAAGAATAAAAAAGGCACCACCCAAATGGACATTGCAGGCATGCAGAGGGCTGGTATTTCCTGTTTAGAGTTAGCTAGAATAAAAAGTGGAACACAGAGGAAAGAACTATTTTTTTTAAGATGGAAACAGACAGCAGAGAGAGGTGGAGGAGGTTCAGAAGTGGTGGATCCAGAGGGTCCAGTTGTTGAGAGGCAATGGTCTGCTCTAGTCCCTAACTTGAAGGAGCTATCCAAGGTGCTGACCCCTATACCAAAACAGATTCAACACCAATTCAGTCTAAAACTCAAAACAGATTCCTCCTCACTACTGAATTCACCAGTCTTTATTCTTCTGAAGGCTTGTTAACTATGACTTAAAGCTTTGTTCATAGGTGTAATGTCAGACACAGATGCCTGGCAATGAAAGGGCTGCAGGAGAGATTCATGGGGAATTTGTACTATGGAGGTTATGAGATCTCTGCCCAGGAAGAGACAATTAGAGGTTGGTAAGGATTTCACATCTTTTTTTTTTTTAAAAAAAGAAAATGTTTATCAATATTTGCAATGTTCTTCATATTTGGGTTGGAAAGAATTTGAGATTAAAAAATATATTAAATAGGGCGGGGACTCAAAACTTAGAGATTCATGTATTAATGCCCAGGATGTATAAGTGTTTAATTGTGAAAACCTTTGTATTTGAATCACTGTTATTCAATTATATTAGTGATATAATTGGGGTTGCCAGCTCCCCCCATTCCTGAGACTCTTTGGACTTTTTCGGACCGCTATTTGTAGCGCAAGCAGGCTCATCCCTGTTGCGCCGCTGCTGCGTGACAGGGGGGTCATTTCGAATGATGCTGTCCCCCTGCCGATACTGTTCTAGAAGAGCTGGGAGACTTCAGCGCCATATTTGGCAATTTTCTAATATGGAAGTTGACCGTGATTAGAAAATCACCAAATATAGTGCTGCAGCCTCCCAGCTCTTCCAGAACAGTATCGGTAGGGGGACGGCATCATTCAAAACGCCCCCCCCTGGTGCGCAGCAGCCTCGCAACAGGGATGAGCCTGCTTGCTCTACAAATAGCGGTCCGAAAAAGTCATTCTTCTTTAACAGCTAAATGGAAGGGTGGTACTGTTGGGTCCATCTAAAGTTGGAAAGAGCTTTGTTTCTTGAATTTGAGTGGCGATGATGGGAGATTATTTAGTTTGAAGAAAACTTGAAGCATTTATGCAAATTCACAGATTTCTTCCTATTTGGAATGGAAAGAACCTTGAGATTTAAAACTTTCAAATGCAGGTGATATCAAAACTAACATATTTCTCAATCTCTTGTAACTGTACAGAAGATTATCATGGCAGGTAATGATATGAACATACACAGCACAGTTCTGTTCTTGAAACTAAGCACTTTTAGTCTTTCAGCTCTCTGAACAGGGCACCTTCTAGGACCTCATGCAAGCAAAACTGGGCTAAAAATCATAAAAGAATAAATTATCAAGTAATATAATGACAGAACTCATGCTTTGCATGCAGAAACCCTTAAAATCCTTTTGGCATATTCTGAAATTAAAGGCATCAAATAGGAGAAAGACTTAAACTTACGAGAGCCACTGGCAGTTAGAATGGACTGTGACCTACATCTAGGAGGACATTCATGGTAACATTGGATTTTCAGTCCATCCTCTGACCCAAAGGGAATATTTTAGCCCACTGGAAGCAGTTTTTAAAACTAGAGTTTAAGGGGTTGCAGGAGGGAGCCCCCTGTCCTACTTACACTCACAAAAGGCTGCTACCACAAGCATAATAACAACATTGGAAATACCCAGGACTGTACTAACTTTTCCATAGCCAAGGTTTTAGTGGAGACTGGTTATCTCAGCATGGCAAGGCAGCACCTCAAGGATTATCCAGCCTTCCTGAGAGATCTTGCCTTCAGTACAAGACCAGCATGCCATCCCTCCCCGTTCTCAGTTTCTGCAAGTTGCAGAAAATATACTCAGTATAAAATTCCTGGCTCTGCACAAACCTAGATTCTTCCTCCCCTTGTGAAGCTAAGTACACATGCTCAGAGCAATCATTACAGGGCAAGCACAGAGATACACGGAACTGAGTGCTACTAGTGTTACTAGGAAGCAACTGGCACTGCATTTGCAAACACTGCACATCTTACAGAAAACAGCAGGAATCACAAATAAAAATGCAATTTTCCCAGACTCCCCCCTTCTCAAAAAAAGAGAGCACACAATCTTGCAGAGGTTTACATCTAGGATAACTGAACCGAAAAGGATGAAACAAGTTAGTACAGCACTAGGTACTAGATAGACGAATGGCCTGACTCATATGAGGCATGTCCTTTGGCACCATTTTTCTGTTGCTACTTACATTCTGCTACATGGAAAATAATAAGAAATGGGAAAACAAGAATGACAGTTGGAGACCTACATTTTCTGTTAGAGTTGTTCCTCTGCACATATGTTTTTTTTTTTCCTTTCCTGTAGAAGAACACTGATGCAACCTTTCAGAAAGGCATCACTGGGGGAAAAATAATTCAAAGGAATAGCAAATGTTTTCATTTTGTCCCCTTCGACACATAGGGAGGGGGATTTATGTATTTATTTATACTTCTGCTGCTGTAAACTAAGTTGAGGAGGATGTAGCACAAATCATTCTAGATCCTGCACTGTAACATTTAGTAAACAGGTTTATGTGCCACTTCAAAACAGAAAATGCAGAACAGCTTTTCAAAATACAAGGTCTTCAGGAAGTTCTGCTGATCTTCTGACTAATGGCAGTCCAACTCAACTGAAAAAAGTATGTCATTATGGCATGTTGAAAGTACCCGAGTTGCATCCCCATGCACAGCAGTGAATTATTGTGATCTATTGCAAAAAAAGGCTTCTTACTTGGAATCACATGTACATGGACAACCGCCATGACAAAGCAGAATTGCCAAAGTGAAAGGAAACAAGGAAGTAGTTACTGGTAGGAACAAGACTGGGCAGACTTTAACATTTTAGAATGGAAGTGTACAGTTCAAATTATGACAATATTGATTTGGGTAGAAACTCTGCTTCAGAGTGACTAAGGACTTTGTCAGACACATTAATATGGCATCATAACAATGCCACATGAACGCAAAAAGGAGCACATCTCATACGACATCACCCTTTCATGTTTACGTCCTGGCCAAGACTCATCCTATTTTATTGACAGCTGAAACTGTCAATAGATGCTGGCATGCTGGTGTATGAAGCCTCGTGCCATTTAATTCATGTGAATGCTGCGTCAATGGCTGATCTGGCCAGAACACTTCCAGGTGAGATCACGACATCCAAGTAAGTGACACACTTTTTATGACACTCCCCAGGTTACTTGGAAGTTTTTAAGTGTGTGTATGTGCTTATTTTAACTTTTTATGTGTTTTTTATTTTGTTTTTTTAATTTCTCATGCGATCATCTTCTCGTGAGAATCCACAGGATTTTGAACAAGGAAGTAAATGGAGCTCCTTTGCCAGGAGAGAAAGTAAGTGTGGTGGGAGGTTTTCTTTTGCTTGCATAAAATAGCTTGTTTTTAGAGGCTAGTCTGATAAAGTCCTATACAGTAAGAGCCATGTATCCACTGTTTCATTATCCACTGATTCAATTATCCACAGGACACAAAACAGCACACCTACTGTACAGTCTTCCTAGAAAATGTGCCCTCTCTAACCATTTTCTAGGTCCTCCAAGGCAACTCTATGGTATTTTAAACCGGAAGCCCCCTTATTTTCAATGGTGTTCACTATTATACACAGTTTTTGGTATCCATGCCTCCCCAGAACCAATCCCCAGCAGATATGGGGGTCCTACTGTATCAGGTTTTTGTATACTTCCTATTTATTTATTACAGTTGGCCTTCCGTATCCACGGATTCTTTATCCACAGACTCAACCAACCATGGCTTGAAAATATCCCCCCCCAAAAAAATACAAAAAGCAAACATTGTGTTTACCATTTTATATAAGGGATGCCATTTTACTACACCATTGTATATAATGGGACTTGAGTATCCACTGATTTTAGTATCCACATGTGTGTGTGTCCTGGAACCAAACCCCAGTGGATACTGAGAGCACTGTACATTCTAATAGGTGGAATAGATGCAAAAATATTGATTTGTATCCTCCACTTCCTAACTCTTGTTGTGAGTTCCTTCTTTCTTCCATAGCATCCTGCCTGGCTGCCAGGGGTGTGTTGCTACAGATGAGGGGGAGATGAGGGTATTGTTCAACCCCCTCAAAAAATTCTTCGCCCTCCATGAAACTTTCCTTCCGTCAGTTCCCAAATTTTTAGCATTGCAATGACTTAATCCTTATATTGATCATTTAGAAATACAGTTTGCATCAAAATATATCCGAAGAAAAAGAGCAGGCAAAGTTACCAAGGAAATGCAAACACCAAAAATATAAGGGCTCAATGCACTCCAAAGAAAATGTGAAGGCAGCAGGAACATTCCACGTTCCCTGCTCTCTTAACACATGATGTTGCCATTCTTCCAGCATTCTTTCATTCCAGTTCTGTGGGGGACCAAGCTAAAGCCGTGTCTTTCTGCTAACAGGGTTTTCTGGTTAGCAAACAGACACAAGTTCACCTCAGTCCCTCATGGGACCAGAACAAAAAAATGATGACACCATGCACTGAGGCAGCAGGAAAGACAGAAAATTCCTGCTGCCTTGCTGCATTTCTTCTGAATGAGGTATGCCCTTAAGAGTTCTAACTGTGAACAATTTTCAATGTCTCACTCTGTGTATTGTTAAAAATTTGGAGACAGAAGGGAAATTTCATTGAGGGGGCAGATTTCTTATGTGGGGGAGGCAATGAACTTATCCTCCACCCCCCTCATAGCTATACCCCTGCTGCCTACCTGCCAGGCAACCATGACATCTGTGATACTCCATTTTACTAAAACACTATCCCTTTCTTTTTAATGGAGACACACAACATTACATAGCTACTGAGCATATTCAGCACTCTTGCTGTGCATATCTATCTGTCTGTCTGTCTGTCTTCTAGAAACCTTGTAGTTTTCGCAAGCAGACTGGGAGAACTGTTTTGGTTCAGCATTCACTAGCTCAGTTCTCTATTTGAAGATGTATGGATACAAAAGCTACAGATATTTACAAAACCACATCCAGTTGAGAAAGTGGAAGATCTCCCTGTGTATGTTGGTATGATTTAGAGAAGGACTGATGCTGCAAATGATATTTTGTCCCTGTGAAGAGACAGCTCATTAAACCTCATTACTAGTCTTCAGCTGCCATACAGTATGGATTTGAAACTTGGAACAGCATGATATTTATACAAATGCTTTCTTGGAATAAGGAATCTCTCTATTTTGGCATTCACCTGAAGCAACATTGTACCAGGCTGAACTCACACCTTTTGTTCTTCAGTAGAGTATTTCACATTTTACAAGGTTCAATTTGCATTATGTTCCTTTCTCCTTTTATATAAAAAAGTAGTTTATTTCCTTCTTTGTGTTCTCTCCCTCTCCTTCCCTGTTTCTCAGATATGCAAATACAGTATGTAAATAAAAACAGAATGATGCATTATCCATGATATAACAATATCTATTTTTGGAGATTCTAGTGTTAAGGATAAATTTGAGACTTGTTATGCATGGCTTGAAAAGTTATCATACAGATCATGAACTATTTGGAAGTATGCTTCAGACTTGAGTGGAGTATCCAGAACCAACTTCGGCTGACTTGGAAAGATTCAGGAGATGTCTGAGCCAAAATGGGGCTCCTTTGAAACAGACAGAATCCAAACATGAACACTCCATACAGTGATGTACCTAGCATATTTGACACCCAATGTGGATCATTTTTAAAGACCCCCCTCCCTCTATGTCAACATTATTTTGGGAATAATCCTGAAATGAAACAAATGACAATAATGGTCAGAAAAGAAGCACAGACAGTGAAATTTTTATTTAAGGCCTGACAGCCCTTTCATCCTTGACAACAATCTGGAATAGACTAAACGAGCCCAGAACACCAACTTCTGGCTAGATGACTCCCACCAAATTCATCAGATGCACATGACTAGGTGAGAATAATGTAACAAGCCACAAAAATCCATGGCCCCTACATCCTGAAGTGGGCCCCCAGGCCAGGATCTTTGATGGACCCCTACCTACTGCTAAGTTTAAGGGCAGTGGGGTGCTCTACAGGATTTAGGATAAAAATTAAAATAAGTCAGTTTAAATGATGACACCAAAGTAATATTTATATTTATTTTTTAAAAAAAAAAACTAAATCGATTTACATAATAAAAACTTACAATAATATCATGCCAGGGGCCCCTCCGAATCCCAGGTGCCTGGGCCCCCAGGCTAGAGCCCTGTCAACACCTCTCCTTGTGGGGCCATGCAAAAATCCTACAGAAACTGCCCTCTTGGACCCATTCTGGGTACAACATCTGGATACTACAAAAGAACCCAGCACTGTATTATGCACAAGAGCCTAGAGCACTCATTTCCCATATATCCAACTTTACCAAATTCACAAATCATGTAGGACTACATGGGGGTGATGAGAAAAAGCACAGGAATTCTACAGGAATCACCCCATTGCAGCTGTTCCAGGCACAGGTTATGTTTTCTGAAAAAGAATGTGAACTCAGTGAATGTGGGTATTGGGGAAGTGGGAATTCTGAGCCATTTTGAATATACATGTTGTGCCCCGAATGGCTACTAAAAGGTGGTCCCTGTGGTATTCTCTGCTTTTTCACATCACTCCCTTGGAGTCCTAAATGACTGGGGAATTTGGTGGGAGGTGGGTATTTGAGAAGTGGCATTCCAGGCACGTTTGCAGAATACAGAAGTTGTGCTTGGAATGGCTACTAGAAGGTACTTCCTGTTTCATTTTTGTCCTTTCCTCCCAGCAAACCCATGGAGTCCTGCCTGGCTGGTGAATTTGTGGAGGGAGCATTCTGGGCTATTTTGCTTGGTTCTGGGTGATTCTGAAGCCTTAAAGTATCCATAAAGGCATAATTTTAATATATAGTTCTGTTATGAAATGTGTTTTTCCCCCAAGGATCTCCAAAACATGCCAATGCTTGTCATACCAATGTCACTCAAAAAGGTCCAGTTCTGCCCCTTTCAATTCCATTCCAGCTTTTATCCAGTTCCAGATTGTTCTGAACTAAAAGGAATTCTGGGTTCTGAGGTTCCTGAGAGAGACAAAAATAAGTGGTTGGATGAGTCTGGATCCAGAAGGGAAATATGTGCAAGTGAAGTGAGGGAGAGACAAGCTGAGCTTCACCTACCCAGGAAAGCAAGGAGGAGTTCCAGAAAGCTATGAGATGGTGGGCAGCCTTCCCTTGCTCCTGCATGCAGCCTATCTTTACTGCCTCAGAGCCTGGACCACTTCCCTTGTGTTAGTGCGGCATCCCACACCAGCCCCTTTTTGGGAAGGGATGGGAGGAAGGAAGTGGGGAGCAGGGAGCATAAAGGGGGGGGGGAAATGAAGAGGAATCTGTGCCATCTTGTGAGAAAAATGAGTTGTGTGGCAACAATAGCAGGTCCTGCTCATGGGAACAAAGAGGCACAAATGCAAGGTCCTGGGGAGGGGTGTGTGTGTGGAAGAAGAGACTCCCTTTTTTTTTTTCCTGAGCATCAATAGGTCTTGGCAGTACATGGGAGCACACAGCTTTTGAATACTCCTGAAAAGCTTCAAGTTCTTAATGCAGTTGTCCCCTCACATGCAACTTTTAAGTGGAAAAGGAAATGGAGCCCTTTCCAAAGTTTGGAAAACATACACACATATACAAAACCACTGGCAGGAATGCTAAAATAATATTCCCTCAAGGCTGCAACTTTTAATACAAACCAATGGTCTAAAAAGAAAGCTGCAATGTGAGTCTTGGATAATGGCACCGCCCTTTAAAACCTCTGCTGGATTCATCATTCCACAGGGAAGATGCTGAACAAGGAAAAGAATAGCTCACATTTGAGGACAAATGAAAGGGGAAAAGGGAGGGGAAAGAAAAAGGGAATATAGAAGTATCTTTAAGAATAAACTAATTTCTATTTTAGCATGAGTGCATATCAGTCTACTTCCTCAGTCATTGCATCAGAGGATGCAGCAGCTAAAAAAGCCAATGTGATTCTAGGCTGCATTAATAGGAGTATAGTGTCTAGATCAAGGGAAGTAATAGTGCCACTCTCTTCTGCTTTGGTCAGACCTCACCTGGAATATTGTGTCCAGTTCTGGGCACCACAATTCAGGAAGGATATTGAGAAGCTGGAACATGTCCAGAGGATGGCAATCAGGATGGTGGGAGGTCTGGAAGAGATGTCCTATAGGATCATAGAGCTGGAAGAGTCCTCAAGGGTCATCCAGTCCAACCCCCTGCCATGCAGGAATACACAATCAAATCATTCCCAACAGATACTCATCCAGCCTCTGTGTAAAAAAACTCCAAAGAAGGAGTCTCCACCACACTACAAGGCGGTGTATTCCACTTCCAAACAGCTCTTACTGTCAGGAAGTTCTTCCTAATGTTTAGGTGGAATCTCTTTTCCTGTAGTTTGAACCCATTGCTCCATGTCCTAGGAGATTTTCAGACGCGATTTTCAGGTCTATATATTCCAAAACAGCTCTGTTGTTGCCGCGCAGCAGGGGAGTGGTTTTGGACGACGACGTTCCTCTGCTGAACCCCTCCGTGTCACTTCTGTGACAGAATGGAGGAAACTGCGTCATATTTCACTCACGGGCAACAGATCAATCTAAGGTGGTTCACCACCTATCAGCCTTGATTGCCATCCTATAGGACAAGAGTGCAAATTCATACTCATGAAAATGTGCTCTGCGGTCTTCATTACAGAAGATGCTGTTCCCCATTGATTCACTTTGGAAATATATACTCTCCTTTATGCATCAGTTTGGGCCTTTCACTTGAATACAGTTATATTAGATTTGTTGATGTTCATTTGTGTCAGAAATATCCCAATCCCTATAGCAATATTCTGTCTCCTCTCTGGCTTTTCTTTGCAAACGAAGATTCAGGAAGGACTCATCCCGCGCTTTCTGCAAGCGCGCTGAGCAATATTCTGTACTGCCTAATTAACAGAGTAGACATAGAGCATGTTATAATAATATGCAGGGAAACTCCTTGCATTAGATAAATAAGAAAAGGATAAAAATAATCTTAAAAGAAAATAAGCTGTTGCTATTGATTAATTACAAATTACCTTTTCTATATTAGAAATCACACCAAATTGCTCATTATCAAATTAGTCTGGCCTTTGGTGTGTGCTAAATGACTGTGGTTTATTCATAAATGAATGTGTTCAGGAA
The DNA here is from genome assembly GCA_030847615.1 of Gambelia wislizenii. Taxonomy (NCBI): domain Eukaryota; kingdom Metazoa; phylum Chordata; class Lepidosauria; order Squamata; family Crotaphytidae; genus Gambelia; species Gambelia wislizenii. Next base: position 152,074,926 of record JAUMIR010000001.1, on the reverse strand, counting down.
AACATACTTATGAACATTAAGAGCACAGGGAACACAAATGATTTTTCATTTGAAGGAAGAACTGCTTTTGTAATGTCATTAAAATATGTGTATATTAGTCATCTTTACACAAAAAACTGAGCTATTGGCTTCTTCTTCTTTTCATTGACTATATTTTAGCATTTTTTAAATCTCCTTTATTTTTTGTATTAACGTGTTACTTTCATCATTAATTACAGTCATACCCATGTTGGCCAGACAATGTCTGTGAATTTCTCCCCATATGGAAATTTTAGCAAGACTCACAAAGAGCATAGATTTATAAAGCTATCTTCTGGCAAGTTTATCTAGATGAATAGTGTCTACGCTGAAGGCTAAAAGTATATACCATTCAACTCAACTTATGGTGAATTATTTTAATTCAAGAACTTAAGGCTAAACTTTATGTTTAGCTACCTAAAAGTACAACCCACCGAACACAGTGGGGCTTACTTTTGAGTAGCTCTATATCTGATTGTACTGCAGATGAATTTTTAAGATGGGGAGGCATTCAAGTTAACTAGACAGTGGAGGAATATGTTGTATTTGAAACATATGATGACATCTATAGTAATTCTTTTTAGTTTTTATTAATCCTTGCAATAAAAGCTGTTTAGCTTTTATTAAAAATTCCAGTTTTGTCCTTTAAGATCAACATTAACTGAAAAGCCTACCGCCCTCCAAACATTTTTTTCTTTAATGGAAAAAGGAAATAATTAGTTCAGATTATACTAAACTCCTTAAGCAAAAGTTTTGCGATGGAAGAGACTTCATAGAACCTTCTAGGTTGCACATTAATTATCTTCGCCTTGGCTTCATGCTGCTTTAATTATATTCATTATTCCTGTCACTCTTCAGAATATCATATATGGAACCCATGGTTGCTTGGTGCATAACTATTACTTTTCTCCTGCTGAGATACTGGCTTAACTCCAAGTTGTAGCACAAATGACTAAAGTTGGGAAGTTAAATATGATCCCTAGTTAATTTATATCACAGAGTCACCTAATTTCTTCATTAGTTGTCATAGCTTTTTTTAATTGTTCAAGATGTCACAGATAAAGTCTCCTTGACCCTCATCTCTAAGGAGATGAAAAACTGGCTGAAAGCTTGCTTTTCATAAGACGAACTTGCAAATCCATTTACAGAATAGTCCTAAACTGACTGAAAGCTTGCTTTTCATAAGATGAACTTGCAAATCCATTTACAGAATAGTCCTAAATAATGCTACAGTTTTAACCTTTAATCCCACACTGGTCGGTATGTCTTTTTATGTGTGCAGGTGTACACTATATAGCACAATATTTGTTAGAGGAGCACACTATAAAAAAATCAATTGCTGAGCAAGATAGATCACCATCTTTCATTAAAATGGAATAGCTAATGATAGCACCAGAGCCAGCGTGATGTAGTGGTTTGAGCGCTGGACTATGACTTTGGAGATCAGGGTTCAAATCCCTGCTCAGCCATGGAAAGCCACTGGGTGACCTTGAGCAAGTCACATTCTCTCATCCTCAGAGGAAGGCAAAAGCAAACCCCCTCTGAACACATCTTGCCAAGACAATCCCATAATAGTTTTGCCTTAGGGTCACTATAAGTTGGAAATGACTTGAAGACATATAACAACAAAATGATAGTGCCACCTAGTGAATGCATTGCAGACTGAATCCATTTCTTGGCAAAAGACAATTAAAAGCTTAATTGAATTCAGTGGTCCTGGTAAACTCATTCCTGACACAAACTGACAAAGAAAAAATCAAAACATTCTGATGCAAATTTCTGTCAGTTTTGTGCAAGTGTTTTTCTAAGTAGATGAAATGAAACTGAAATTCTATACAATTTCCAAAACCATTTCAGGACATTACAATGGAAAAATATGTCTTTTTACAGTTTTGTCAAATGTCCAGTATTACCACTCACAATCAGAATGCAATTTCTTTTTTTTAAAAAAGGTGAAATTCAACTTCAAAATTTGATATTTCATAACTTTAACTAGGATAGGTGAGCAATTTGCTAGGTTCTCATATAATGGATGATTAAATGTGAGCTTATCCAGTTTTCGTTCCCACAATTAAATAGGGAGCCAGAGACACAATTTATATTTGGAAATTGATGTTGTTTTGAGTTTGTGATGTATTTTGCAAAATAAATAAATCTAAGGGAATAAATAAGAGCTTTTGAAAATATGAACACATTTGACAAATCTGCGTGGATGAATATGCACTTTTGGAAAATGCATGCAAATATGACTTAGTCAATGCTAAACACACACTAAAATAAACACATCTGGAAAATGTGCTCACAAGATGTACATATTTTGAAAATGACAGCAAAAAATGCATACAGAAATACATAGTGTGCCTCCCCCAAATGTATATACCCTTTAACAGCTAATAAAATAGCTATGGTGATTATTTGAAGGCTAAGTAAATACATTTATATTGAAGAATAAATGTCATCATAACAATTTGCTCAGAGTAACAAATTCCATCTCAAATTACAATTTTATGTAAGGTGTTCTAATTGTTTCCCTTGTGCAGCAAAGCACTGTTCGCATTGTCAAAGCAGAGTTGAAAACCTCACTTAAAAGTTTTTCTTATAATTTTGTGACACTTCTCTATTATTGAAAACTTTAATCCTGTTAAAGCCATATAAAATTTTTTTGGAAAAAATTGCAGTTCAACCCTCCCACAAGAATTATAAGCTGTTAAGGGTATATACATTTTTGGGACACCCTATATCACATCTTGGCAGAAAAGTAGGATATAAATCCATTACATAAATAAGTAAATATACAAAACTATCTCTCTCTCTCTCTCTCACACACACACACAGAGGCATGCAACTTTCTGTGCAGGAAAAAAAAGCTTTCTGTCTTATGGGATGTGAGGCAGGCCTCCTCTTCTTTTCTGTGCATGCACGCCAGCACAGAGTAGAGAGGAAGGGCTTGCCATGCTTACAATCAATTTAGGAGTGTTCCTGCTGAGAACTCCTACCCTGATCTCTCTGATACACACTCTAAGGGTTCCCTAACCTAGAAATCCCTTAGAACTATATCTCTCCTCAGGTAAGCTGCCACCACCCAGACACAGTATTTTCTCAGCCCCGCTGGGAGACTGATTGAGTTCTATGGTTAACCAGTGGAACTACTCACTTTGTTAAAATATTACCAATCCCCCCTTCTCTATCCCCAGAGAAGAGTCAGGATAGCCAGGACCGAAATACGGCACATGTAAGGTGTGGCTTAGTAAGGACAAATAGAAAAGCCTATTTTTATTCAAGTAAGTTAAAACAAGTTTAAGAGGGAAATCGTTTCATGAAGAAAAGGCTTTTTTTCTCCAGGCTAAAGCTTAAAGTTACAGAGATAGAAAGTAGGCATAGATTCAGTCAAGGAAAACCAATAAAAAGTAACCCTGATGCAATGTAGCTAAACTGTTCCCTGCACAAAGAAAACTACTTACATTACAGGGTCTATGAGGGTTAAATCTGGTGTGCAAGTTGGTTGGGCCACATGCTTTTCCTAAGCCAAGCCCCAGCCATGTGCTCACTCAGAACATGATTCTCTGAGGTACATCCATTCACTCAAAGAGCTTTCTGTGTCTCTCTGTGTTTCTCCATGTCTCTCTCTGGCCACATGGCCCAGGCAAGTATAAAAACTTTTCCAAGTTACCATACCCAAATTCTCATTGGCCAGTCCAGTGTCTGGTGATGTGATGTCATGATGATGTTATATCAGGAGATGATCTCCACCTCCCACCTTGGTCTTAAACCTGAACCCTTAGTTTATCTGGTCCTGTTGATCAGACAATCACTGTTTGCCTATTGGAAAATGTAGTCATTGCAGAATGATGAGAGTTGCACCACCTTTGCAGGGTGATGGCACTTCCATCATGACATGAGATATGGAATGGAATGAGTCCCGTAATGGAAAAATAAGAAAATGGATAAGTTAGAGTCTAATGGATTAATCCAGCAGTAGCTGTAACTGGTTGGCTGGTTTGATTCGAAGAAGAGTAAGATATGAAGTATCATAACGTATCAGTTATTAAATACTATGTACAGTTTGCAGGGAATTAAGTCCCTTTGAAGTTGAAAAAACTTATTTCTCAGTAGACATGCATAAAACTACACTGTAGATGTCATTACATACCATCTATCAATATTTTTTTTAAAATGTGCACCCTTTTCCATTATAAAACATTGAACTCAAATGTGATTACATGCCCAATATAGATTACTTTTTTAAAAACAATCTGAAATGTATTTGAATATTTAAGGAGTATTCAGTAAATATTCAATATTAAAGCATACAGAATGTTGAAGATAGTTTTGGGAAGTTTCTTAATTTAGCTATAATCCAAAACATTTGCACTTTAATATAATTTCATTATAAAGTTACAAATATCACTGTAAAGTTGACATTTGGTGTAACAGTTTGTGTGTGACGTTTTAGATGTAACAGTAGCTACATTTCATTCCAAGTGCTTGTGGGGGGGCAAGATGGCTTAGTGTGCAGCTATTTGCATATAAAGTGCTTTGTAATTTAAACCTAATTCATTCTCACAACTCCAGTCAGAAAAGTAATTATGGGTTTTGTTTTGCAGACTGGGAATTAAAGGTGAACAATGTCTTGTCAAAACCACCTAATAAGAACATGTGGTTTGAGAAACACATATTTGGCTGCTGACTGAAAACTTGTATTGGCCTATAAGTAACTCTGAGGATGTATGAAGAAAAGGTCTTCAACCAGTCAACTGTAGTGTTGCCATAGTGCTATTACTGAAACAACATCTCAGGCTCGGCCAAATTGATCACCAACAATGGTTCACCCTGGCTTCACATTGGGAGGCATGGAGACGCACTATCCAGAATGCTGTAGCCTTATTTGAGAGCTCACGCTGAACAAGTCTTGAAGAGAAACAACAACACAGAAAGAATCACAACCCCGAAACATCACCCAAGGAGACCTTCTGCTGTGCTTTTTGCAACTGGACTTGTCTATCTCAGATTGGCCTTTTTAGTCATCAGCGCACTTGCAGAAAGCGTGGGATGAGTCCTTCCTGAATCTTTGTTTGTGAAGAAAAGCCAGAGAGATTACTAACTGGCAAGAAATTGTCATGAAGCGAGAAGAGTGTTCTGTGAATCTGACAAGAAGACCATTTACTATATGTACTAGTAAAGTCATAAGTTGGGCTCCAAAATCTCAGGGCCTGTTCCACCAGTCCTCAAGGCTATAAGGAAAAATCTTAGCATAAAAGTACTCCCATGGGAATTGCTGGCTGAGCCAGGAAATGATGCCAGACACAAGTTAATGGGTAGAAAACAGACAATTTAATTCTATCCTATTTAAATCTTCTGTAGAACTGCAATGGGGGAGGGAGGCTGTGGAAGATGGTCCTCCACCCCAGACCTTCTCCCCAGCTTTCCCTGGGTGAAACACTTGAGCCCTGAAGGGAACCCAAAAGCTGGGATGCATACCAACCGGCCTGCATCTGGAAGGCCAACCTAAAAGTCCTGCCCCCAAATCACAGGACTTAAATAGGGGGCCAGCCCCAAGGGAAGTATCTTTTTTGCCATCTGCCTAGTCACAGGAAACCTAAAGAGGAAGTTCCAAGTACCTCCTTTGCCTGAAAGAGGTGCCATAGGTACTCACCAAATTACCATATCTCCCCTTCCTCGGTCCACAGATATGGAGCAAGTATCTGTTTAGCCCTGATCCCCCACCAGATCATCCAATAGGGCCCTCACCCCCCACTGCAGATCACCCAGAAACAGATAATTACCTGCCTCAGAAAGGTGAATGTTGTCCACTTGGTAGAGCCCCGGTGTTTGAAAAAAGATTTTCAGGTAGAGAGTGACCCAAACCTTTTTCCATGGCTTTGTGAATCTCCCTATTCTTCCTGCGCCGGACTCAGTCTAAGAGATGAGGGTTTCCCTCCCCTCACCAAACAATTGCGGACCACATAATCTGCACTTCAGGCCATCTCAATTTTATAACCCTTACATCATACAGCGCCTGCAGGATGAGGGCCTCACCTTTTAATAGCCCCAAATCATTATCACCCAGGTGGAAAACAAGGATATGAGGGAGAGGCCCACTGTGCTCCTTAAACAACAATGGCAGTAGGGCGTGCCAATGATGGCCCATCTTGCCCAGCCATTCGATGAGGGCCCTGTCATCCAATCCCAGGTGTCTTCTTAGGTGGCTATAGTGTGCTTGGTGTGCCATCCAAAAAACAAAACAAAACACAAAAACAAAACATGCTCTGGCCTCAGATTAAAACTCAATGTCTTGTTGCCACAACCTAGAATCTGTAAAAGAAGAGACAATCAGATTCTATTAAGAGTGAAGAGGCTGAATATATTTTCAATATGCTGCAGACCTCCAGCGCCCAATCCAGTGAATTGTTGTGGCATCCATGTCTAAACCTGCAGCAGTGGATGCTTCCGCTATCCAAAATGAATGGGTGTAAAATATAATCCCCCTGAAGACCAGTGGTAGACAAGGCTCTAGAGGTGACAGACCAAAATTGGAATTTTGTCAAAGGTAACAGGTCCCTGTGTTTAAAAAAGTGGGCCTGAGGTGGCTCAGTGCACATAGGCTGTATCACTGGCCCTCTACCCAGTGTTCCTTTAGACCCAGTGGGAGCCTGATTGTTGAGATGCTGTGAGGATTTGGCAGTGCCCCAAGGCCAGCAGAAGCTGGAGTGAGGGAACCATGCATGCCAGAAGGCTCACCAATTGTCTAAAGGTCCATCGTTGCTTTGGGCTTACAGACATGTTCTTCCATTGCTGCTGCCTCCAGGTCAACACTGGTGTCAACTGCCACTGATCCCAATGCCTCATTCTGATGAAAGTGCTTCTCTAGGGACTCAAAACAAGCCATTATTTCATTAAATACCTTATGCTGTTTATTTGGTTTTGGTGCTCTCTGGGTTGTTGTTTTTTAATTAACCGACTAGAGGAAGCCTGTGTCTCCTCAAGGGCTTTTATGTGGTCAAGAATGGCCTCCCAAGGCATCTTCTCTTCTTCTTTTCTAGAAGAAGAAACCTCTTCCTGAGTGGGGTGCTTGGATGGCTGTTTCTTTTCAGACTTCTTACCCTTCTTAGGAACCATTTCCCTTATGCAAAATCACAGGCCCAAACGAAAACAAAAGGCAAAAGGATGTGTCAGGCCTAGGAATAAACAGGGATCAGGAGATCAAAAGGCTAGCATGTGTTACTTAGTTAATATTAGCAACCTTCAAAAAGCAAACCAGTAAAATATGGGGGGGGGTTGCAAGGCCTAGGGAAGGGCTTAGGCCAGAGCCTAACCATAGGCCTTGCAGGGCCTACAGTAACTGACCTCTGGATTAGAGCTGGAGGTAAAGGGAAAGGCACGTGGTATGGGACTGCAGCCTAGGCCAAAGGGCAGGTGTAGGCTGTGAAAACCTTTCACTACTAGTAGCTGGGCTTAGCAGCAGGCCTGCTGAGTTGCATGCAGGCCCACTCCCACTCCCACATCTGGCCTCCTTCAGGCTGCAACTGATTGAACCACCACCCAGGTGAACTACCTCCTGCTGCTGACTACCTCCCCACCTGGGCCCCAAATACTGACTCAGCACCACTGTGCAGCACTTCAGCCAAAAAAAACCTTCCCCTCAGTGCTGGTACTGGCTGAGCAGCCTATGTAGCCTCTCGCGCTGGCTAAACATGCACTCACTTGCACATACTCTTTCAAGCACACATGCACACACACTAACGCATGCTGGCCAAAGGCCAAAGTTAACCATCCAGGAGCATGTAGAGAAGCCGGTTGCCCAGGACTTACCGGGCGGCCGCTGTTTGCGGCCGGAGTCCCCCCGCGCCCGGACAGCCGCTCCACGTGGCCGGCATGGGCTCCGCCATGCCGGCCGTCTCCTTCCTCCTTCTCCCTGGCCTGAGCTTCAGGCCAGGGAGAGGGATCGTAAGCCAGCCAATGGGAGGGAGACAGCTCCCATCCGATTGGCTGGCTCTGGCCAATCAGAGTCCACGCTCAGTGCGGCCTCTGATTGGTCAAGGGGCGGGGCTAGTCCCCAACACGGTCCGCCGGCCGGGTATATATTCCCGGCCGGCTCTCAGCCTCAGCCTTCACCCCGGTAAGGCTCCAAGCCCTACTCCCGCTCCTGGCACTATATCCCAACAGGCAGGCGGCCGCGTACCTCAGGGAAGGGTTCTCCTCCGGCTTCAGGATCCCCGCGGTGGGACCCAGGCTGGCCTTTGAGTCAGGTAACTTAAAATCTGCCTCGGAGCTCCCTGAGGTAGTGGCGGCCAAAATTGCCAAAGAATGCGCAGCAGGAAGGGTGGCGGGCCCCTTCCCAGCCCCTCCTTTCAGCAACCTTAGGGTTTCCCCGCTGGGGGTTGTTCCCAAAAAAGCACCGGGCGAATTTCGCCTGATCCACCACCTGTCTTACCCCAAGGGAGCTTCTGTGAACGATGCCATACCACCTGAGCTCTGCTTGGTGCGCTATGCGTCATTCGATCACGCTGTCAAGCTGGTCAGGTCCTGTGGCCCGGGAGCTCTCATGGCAAAATGTGACATCCAATCTGCCTTCAGGCTGCTTCCAGTCCACCCGGAGGACCACTGCCTGCTGGGATTCAAGTTCCAGGGGCAGTGGTACTACGACATGGCTTTGCCCATGGGGTGCTCCATCAGCTGCTTCGCATTCGAAGCGTTCAGCACCTTCCTGGAATGGGCACTGTGCCACAGGACCGGTTCTGCACTGGTCACTCACTACCTGGATGACTTTCTGATGATTGGGGCAGCCGGGGGGCCAGACTGTGGGTTTCTGCTTAAGTCTTTTCAGGAATTGTCCCAGGAACTGGGAGTTCCCCTGGCACCAGACAAGACGGTGGGCCCGGCTAGCAGCATCACCTACTTGGGAATCACCCTGGATTCGGTAGCTGAAGTCTCGCGGCTGCCCGCAGACAAGCTGGCAGAGATCAAGCAGAAGCTGCTACGCCTCCTAGGACAGAAGAAAGCCTCCTTGAAGGAAGTGCAGTCCTTGCTGGGCCACCTCAACTTTGCATGCAGGGTGGTGGCGCCAGGCAGAGCCTTCTGCAGCAGACTAGCCAGGATCACCGCGGGCGTCCGGGCCCCACACCACCGCATCCGGCTCACTAGAGGGGTTAGGGAGGATCTCAGGGTGTGGCTCAGGTTCTTGGAGGGCTACAACGGGGTTACCTTTTGGCAGGGGGAGGCCTCTTCCGGGGTGGGGCTTCAGGTCCACTCCGACGCGGCAGGGGGGTTTGGGTTCGGGGTCTTTTTTGACGGCCATTGGTGCTCCCAACCTTGGCCTCCTGCCTGGAGGGAATCTGATGTCATTCTGGACCTTACGTTCCTTGAATTTTTCCCTATATTAGTAGCAGTCCATCTGTGGAGGGATGAGTTCCGCAACAAGAAAGTGTGTTTCTGGTGTGACAACCAGGCGGTGGTCCGCATCATCAATTCCCAGTCTTCCAAGTCTGACAGGGTCATGCGACTCGTCAGGGAATTTGTTCTGGTCTGCCTAACTGCTAACATTTCCTTCACTGCACGCCATGTTCCAGGTGTGAACAACGAAATAGCGGATGCTTTATCTCGGTTCCAGGACGACAGATTTCGGGAGTTGGCACCGGAAGCGGATCCTATGCCGGTTTCTTTCCCGGTCGACCTCTGGCTTCTTGGGAAGGAATGGTGCTCCGGGGGGTCTTCAGCTCCCTGGCATCTTCCACCCGGGCCAGTTATTCCCGGGCAGTCCGGCAGTTTGTCGCCTTCCGGAAGCGCCACGGACACTCCGACTCTGGGCCTGCCACGGAACGAGAGGTGCTCCACTACATCGGGACCGTGAAAGAAGAAGGCCTCGCTTCCAGGACCATCTCCCTTCACCTGGCAGCCATCTCTTTCTTCAGCAAAGCGGCCGGCCACAAGGACCTCAACATTAGGAGGAACTTTTTGATAGTAAGAGCTGTTTGGCAGTGGAACACACTCCCTCGGAGCGTGGTGGGGTCTCCTGCCTTGGAGGTCTTTAAACAGAGGCTGGATTGCCATCTGTCGGGGATGCTTTGATCGTGATTTCCTGCATGGCAGGGGGTTGGACTGGATGGCCCTCGTGGTCTCTTCCAACTCTACAATTCTATGATTCTATGATTCTATGACCCATGCGGCTCATTCCTGATCCGCAAGGCAGTCGAAGGGTGGCGTCGGATGGATGGAAGCAAGCCTGACTCCCGCAGACCAGTCTCGTTCGGACTCCTGTGCCACCTGATCCCGGCCCTGACTAAGGTCTGCTGGTCCAGGTATGAAACCTCCCTGTTCCAAGCCTCTTTTGCAGTGGCTTTCTTTGCAGCTCTTCGCATCGGGGAGCTGGTCTGCGGGGCCAAGACAGCCAAGATCGGGCACGCCCTCCTGCGGTCGGACGTGGTGATGTCAGACGGATCCCTTCAACTGCGCCTCCGGAGGTCCAAGAATGACCAACGCGGAAAGGGCTCCGTTATCCGGCTTCTGGCGCTGGAAGGATCTCCTGCCTGCCCGGTTCAACTCCTGAAGCGGTACCTGGAACAGAGGCCTGCGGCGGCCGGCCCCCTGTTCATCCACAAGGACTTGTCTTTCCTTACGCGCTTCCAATTTCTCAGCATTTTTCGGGCTGCCTTACAAAAAATTGGTTACCCATCAGACGAATTCAGCGGGCACTCTTTCCGGATTGGTGCTGCCACCACCGCGGCGTCGGAAGGAATGGCTTCGGCAGACATTCAGCACCTGGGAAGATGGCGGTCCAAGGCGTTTAGGACATACATCTGCCCAGAACTTGATCTCCTCCACGGATAGGACCTAGTTTCAGCCCCCTCCAGGCAGGTAGTCCTCTCTGATGATAGCTGCGGGGTTGGCGGTATCCGAGCCTCCGCTCGGCTCTTTGGCGGTGGGCATGAGTTTCTGTCACGTAAAGGGGGGGGAGCTGGAAGCTACTGTTGGCTTCTGGGGTCCGGGGCTGGCCCCTCCCCCTGTGCCGGCTCCCCCTCCCCCTGGACTTAACAGGCACGTGATCTGTCACGTGCTGGTCACGTGAACTCTTCATTCTCCGGACACGTGACCGTTCGCGTGACTTGGCCTCACGGCCCGGCACGTGATCTGTCATGTGTTCCTTTTGGAAACTCATGCCCAGGCCAACCTCCGCGACTATCACCAGACAGAAAGTTGTGGCCTTTCCGCCAACCCTTTCACTTCTTGTAAATAATTCTTTCTGTGCATCAACCTTATGTGTATCCTCGTGATTCGGCCGGACGGGGCGGGGGACTCTGTGACTCTCGGTCGCAAGCCGGTTGCCCGGGACTTACCGGGCGGCCGCTGTTTGCGGCCGGAGTCCCCCCGCGCCCGGACAGCCGCTCCACGTGGCCGGCATGGGCTCCGCCATGCCGGCCGTCTCCTTCCTCCTTCTCCCTGGCCTGAGCTTCAGGCCAGGGAGAGGGATCGTAAGCCAGCCAATGGGAGGGAGACAGCTCCCACCCGATTGGCTGGCTCCGGCCAATCAGAGTCCACGCTCAGCGCGGCCTCTGATTGGCCAAGGGGCGGGGCTAGTCCCCAACACGGTCCGCCGGCCGGGTATATATTCCCGGCCGGCTCTCAGCCTCAGCAGTTGGCTCTTGCGAGCCGAAGACCCAACCCACCCACCCTTTAGTTAGTTGTTTTCTGTTAGCTAGTTGTGTTTTAATTGTATGTATTTTCCTTGTCACAACTTTCTGCCTGTGCGGTCGGCATGAGTTTCTGTCACGTAAAGGGGGGGGAGCTGGAAGCTACTGTTGGCTTCCGGGGTCCGGGGCTGGCCCCTCCCCCTGTGCCGGCTCCCCCTCCCCCTGGACTTACCAGGCACGTGATCTGTCACGTGCTGGTCACGTGAACTCTTCATTCTCCGGACATGTGACCGTTCGCGTGACTTGGCCTCACGGCCCGGCACGTGATCTGTCATGTGTTCCAACCTCCGCGACTATCACCAGACAGAAAGTTGTGGCCTTTCCGCCAACCCTTTCACTTCTTGTAAATAAATCTTTCTGTGCATCAACCTTATGTGTATCCTCGTGATTCGGCCGGACGGGGCGGGGGACTCTGTGACTCTCGGTCGCAAGCAACTGACAGTCCCTCACTTGTCCAGCAGTTGCATTGAGCAAAAGAGGAGGCACTTAAATCACCTCTTGCCCTTCCCCCCACGCATGCAGTGAGCACTACAATGCAAGGCCAGCTGGTCTCTCTTCCTGGTACATCAGCAAAATGCGCCTCTCTACCCACAAAGCTGCACCCGATGGGGGAGAACTGATATGTGTGTGTGTGTGTGTTTGTTAGGCTTGATGTTTTTTCTGAATGGCATATTCTATGCAACTGTGGGTTGTTCTTTTTTAAAAGAATAATGTATAATAAAAGGTTTTAAATAAATTAAAAATTATAAAGATTGGGGGAAAAAGAAAAGCTAGAAAACTGAAATACAATAAAAATAAAAGTTAAAGGATAAAGTGCAAAAATGAAGAAAAAGAGAAAAAAAGAGAAGAAAACGTTACTTCTAATCTTCCTTTCGGCACTTATATATGTATATAGTTATTCATACCTCTCTCTACAAAATTACCACTATTCCTTCTTTCAATAACCTATTCTTTCTAATTGTCAAAACCAAAAGTTACCAGGTCATTTTCTTTTTTTCATAAAAAGTCAATAAGGGGTTTCCAGTCTTTGAGAAATGTTACAAATGACTTTTCTCTAGAACCAGACAATTTGTCAATTTCTGCTAAATCTGTCAGTTTCAACAACCATTCTTCCATAATGAGTAATGCTGAATTCTTCCATCTTTCACATACAACAGTCTTGCTGCTGTGGTCATATATTGAAGTAATCTTCCATGACTCTTTTCCAGCTGTACATCCATCAATCCCAGAAGAAAAAGTTCCAGTTTGAATTGTATATTAATCTTTAGAATCCTCTGCATTAATGTGTATATTGGAACCCACCCTTTTTAGCTTTTTCACATGTCCGCCACATATGATAAAATGTCCCTTCATGTTGTTCACATTTCCAACATACATTAGACACACCTTTAAGCATTCTGTACAATTTCTATGGGGTCATGTACCAAAGATACATCATTTTATATATTAAAATAAAATCTTTACGATGATAACATAATGTAAATTTTAACCCCTTTGACCACATATTTTCCCATTGATCTATCCGTATGTTATAACTAAAAATTCTTTACTCGTTTTATTTATCATATGCTCTTTGACTTCTTCTTCTTCTATTTCAGGTTTCAACAAAAGTTTATACATTTTAGCAATATATGTCCATTCTCTGTACACAATTGCATTTCAAATTCTGAACTTTTTTGTTCAAATCTATAGGTCTTTTTATCCATTTAAATCTTTCAGATAGCTGTACATAAGAGAACCATTGAAAACTGCAACTAACGGCTCTGTTGATTTAATTTTATATCCCCCTTGACAAATCTCCAAGAGGTCTTGAAACATTAATCACCTTTCTTTACCTCCTATCCCTCTTCTATAGAAAGCTGCTTGCACTGAGACCCGTTTAGACGTTTTGGGGCACAACCTGGGTTCATAGCTATTCCACACCCATTTAGTGCACATAATAGTGCACACTAATATAAAAAATAAATAATTTCACAAACTGATTATTGAACTCTACATTAACTTTAACTTTATCATACCATAAAGACCCATGACATCTGGAGCTCAGGTCATGCCCATCCAATTCTAATTTTATTTCTCAATGTCACCCATCCATTTATCAAAACCAAATAGTAGACTGTGCAACATAATTTCAAATCAAGTAAACCCATTTCTCCTTTTTTTCTTTTGTGTTATGTAACTGTGGTTGATGCTTAATGTAGTCCTGCCCCTTGTAACATAGCTCTGTGAAATCACAAATCCCCATTCCCTGTGAAATCACAAGGAATCATGAAGGCAAAGGAGAAGATAGTGCCTACCTATTCCATATATGAAGGCAAGCTGGGCTGCTACATGAATTTTCACATCCAGCACTGGCAAAGGCCAGTCATCTCCTTATGGCAACAGGCTGAGAAAAAGATACTAGGGATCTAAAACAGGTTCCATGTCACAGGCAGTTCTGTCTTCATGCAGAAGATGGGGATGGGGATGGGGGGAGAGCATCAGAAGAAGAAATGCCTGGGGAATGCCAGCTCTGCTGCTCACAACATTTGCTGCCTGAGGCATTTATCTCACTTTGCTAAATGGTGAAAATAAGTGTAGTATGAGTACAGAGACTGTACAGGAGGAACACAAAGTAGTTAAAACAGAAGTCAGTACTAAAGTTCTATAATTTATACGGCTGAATTTACTAGGTGAAAAATATGGTGTGTTAGAATTGACTGTTCTTTTTCTTCCATGAACAATGCTAAAAAGACACGGCATGTCCTTGAGAGATGGGGGAATCATTTTGAGAAGGTTTGCCATGAACATCTTCTTTGGCAGAACTTAGGTATTGACAATGATAGCTAATAGATGTCTGCTTAGAAGTACCAGTAAGCCTCCTTACATTTCATCAGTTAGCAGGCTTACACTGAATTAATTAAACCAAATAAGATACGTCAAAGTGAGAAATAGGTTCCGTGATTTTTTTAAAAGTATGCCTAATGCTGTTTTAGAGTCAAAACAAAACTTAACAATCTCTTCATTGTCTTTTAGAATATCCTCATTTAAGAAGATGTTTTATTCACAATTTTAATTTAATTGGTTTGTGTTCTTATAGAGCTGTAAGCTTCTTTATAGTCTCTTCATAGCTGAGACTCACTGTAAATTTGGTGGATAGTAATTGCTATGTGAAGTTCTCGTATTTCTCTCCATTTTTTATTTCAAACATATTAATTAAGTAGGCTTTCAAAGGAACATTAGTCTAAATTCCCCACCTGTTTATATGCTGTACAAATCTTTATTGATGCCACTGGAGTATTAGTACAGCATTTGAGACTTTAGCCAGGAATCTGAAAAACAAGAAAACTTGTTCCATGAAGCTAAGAGGATGTCAGGCTTGTTTTTAATGCTTTTGAAATTACTGTGGGGAGTTTCAAAAGCACTCTGTAAATTCATGTAGGGTGGGGGCACCTATTTGATGAAAAACGTTAGGGCTAGTTATATGAACCATTGCCTGTCTGTGTTATTTGTTTCCACATCAGCTTATTAAAGATGGGGGAGCATTCCAGGCACAGATGCATTATTAAATTTATAAAGGCCATTACTGTATTCAGCTTTATTTTATTTGCTTTTACTTAAATTATTAACCAATGCAGTACAAATAACTCAGAGAATTTTACAGGTGTTTGGTGCAGTCTCCCAACATTTGAGTAAGTCATTTACAGTCAGACAGATTTAGGGCTGTTTCTGCACCCAGAAATTCCAGTGACTATGTTGTTTTTTCTTGATTCCAAAATCAGGGATGACTTGCTGTATATATGGAAATGACTGAAATCCCCATGCAGTCAAAAGCTTGCAAGAGATCTCTGGAGCTTCACTAGAACTGCACAAATACACACAGAGCATATTTTTCCTTGCTCATAGAAAGCAACATCTTATTATGTATATGGATATCTACAGTCAGGGATGTAAATCTTCATAAATTTCATTCTTACAAGGACAATTGATTTTACCATTTTCTCCTCAGAGCAAAAAAGTGATCTTCAGGGGGGAAAATGTTGTTTTCTGTGGAAGAAACATGTTTTCTGTGCCGAAATGCCATGCAGAAACTTATTTCATGCATTTGTGTGTGTGTGCAGAATAAATCATGAACTGCAAAGATTCTCACTCATCTTGGATTTTCCCTCTCAGAGTTTCTTAACACTTGACACCTCCCTCCTCCAGTGTTTGACCACCTTTCAATATTATGGAACATTAGTTTCATTTCTACACTAGAGATATTAGATCATATCCAACAATGTCCAGTGTCAGAATAGAAAGGATGTGAAAATAGATTTGAATTGTTTTCTGACAAAAACAATTTTGAGTTTCAAAGTTTAGGGAAATGTGCACAAATCAAATGCAGACTTACAGTCAACAAGGATGCTACTAAAGTGCCTCCTTAGATGTAGAAGGATACATGGAGTTGTATCCAGTGTGATTCTTCCTTCAACAGGAGGCTTTTTGAACCAGCAGATGTGTCTATAAAATCATGAACATAAGGTGGCAGGGGAATTTTTTTCAGATCCCCACATTACTCTACAGCCACTGTGAGTCCCATCTTCTCTGGAAGACTGAGGATTTTCCTGAACCACTTCAGAGATGATTGGCGGGAGGAGGATCCTGAAGGGAAAAGTGGATTTAAAACAAACAAACAAATAAATAAATTAAATCTCCCTCCTCCTTTTTTCATGAAAATATCTGCTGGATCAAACAGTCTTGTGTGACCGGATGCTCAGCACTGGGTGTAACCCATTATCATTATGAAAATATTACTAGTGTTTAATAACGGTTGTTCATATTTACATAGGACCAGGTTACGACGTTGATTGCTATTATATAGGGGTTTTCTATATGCCAAACATACCCCTCATAGAATTCAAGGAGAATATGATTTGTCTATATAGCTTCCAGCATCAATCCACCATATTTGGAAGGCGGGAGTCCCCAAACCACCAAAAATTCCACAGGAAAATCTTTGCGGCTTTTCCCATATGTTTACAAATTTCCATGGGGTGTGTGCATTCCCAGCTGTTGGGACAACCAATTCACTTTGATGCACATTCCTGATAAGAGCAGCAATGGAAAGCTGATTGGTTGGATGTGTACAGGGGGCAGAGCTTGCTAACAAAGCAAGCACCTTAAACTGCCATGTTGGATTTTTTCCTTAGCAATCATGTGCTGAGGTGACAAAACAGCCTTTTCTTCTTTTTTCTGTTTATTTAGGTGGAATATCACACTTTTGCACCTTATATCTCTGGCTTTTCTTCGCAAACGAAGATTCAGGAAGGACTCATCCTGCACTTTCTGCAAGTGCGCTGATGACTAAAAAGGCCAATCCAAGATAAACAAGTCCGGTTGCAGAAAGCACAACAGAAGGTCTCCTTGGGTGATGTTTTTGGGTTGTGATTCTTTCTGCGTTGTCGTTTCTCTTCAAGACTTGTTCGGCGTGAGTTCTCAAATAAGGTTGCAGCATTGTGGATTGTGTGTCTCCATGCCTCCCAATGTGAGGCCAGGGCTGACCACTGTTGGTGATCAATTTGGACGAGCCTGAGATGTTGTTTCAGGGAGTCTTTGTATTGCTTTTTTGGAGGGCCCCTCTTACGCTGACCCATGGCGAGTTCACCGTAGAGTAGTATTTTTGGGAGGCGATGGTCCTCCATCCTAGAAACGTGCCCTGCCCAGCACAGCTGTGTTCTCAGTATGATGGCCTCAATGCTGGTGATCCCTGCTTGCTCAAGGACAGCAACATTCATCACATAGTCCAGTGTATATTTAGGACTGTGCGTAGACAGCACTGATGAAAGCGTTCGAGGAAATGTAGGTGGTGGCGATAGGTGACCCATGTTTCAGATCCATAAAGGAGGATAGACAGTACAATGGCTCTATACACACTGATTTTTGTGCTTTGCCTGAGCTGTTTATTGCTCCAGACTCTTTTGTGAAGTCTTCCAAATGCACTATATGCCTTTGCTAATCTGTGATCGATCTCTTTGTCAATCTTGGCATCTGAGGAGATGATGCTTCCCAGGTAGGTGAACTGTACCTTATATATGCTTTTTTTAAAATACTGTTTGGTGGCAGCAACTGGTGACAATAAAAAATATGAGTAATTCACTTGTGTCTGTCATCTTGATTCATAGGCATACCTGTTGGAACAGCAAAAGCCTGTGATCTTGTAAAAAAAAAAAGGTTAAGACAAATACAAGCTGCTGCGAATTTGTCTTAGCATGCATCAATCCACATTTTCCCGTGTATAGAGAAGCCCATACTGTATATAAATCTCATCACAAACATGCAGCTGCCTCCTAAAGGAGCTGCTATTATCTGCAACAATTCTATTGGCTGCTATAGCCCTCCGAATAAATGTATATAAAATCTGAAAGCCTTATTTTTCTTTGTCAACAATAAATTTACCTTACTGGGGAAATGTAGTAAACTCTTAGGTTGTGGTTGACAGAACTATAGAACAGGTCTACAAATACAGCTGAGACTCAGGAAAGCTGTGTACATAAAGGCCGTAATGAAAGCCATGTATAATGTCATCCAAAAAGACCCACAAGTCATGCATTTCAAAGAATTTAGGCTGTTTCCCTCTGAACAAAGAAGGAGAAGCTTGACTTGGACTTGCACCATAGGTTTCCAGGAATCTATTTAAAGATTCTAATCACTCAAGACCACCACATTGTCTTCACAGAGCATACGGAAGATATTAAGAGATCACACACACACACACACACACACACACAACCTTGTTTCTTTTTTCTGTAAAGAGTAGACTACTTTTCATTTGCATATCAACAAAAGTTACCGTAGTTGTTTGGGAGATGTATTAGGGGGAAGAGGATTTACTGTAAGCTTGTAAAGGATGTTATTCCCATGCAGATGCAGTTCCCAGAATACAAGAAACCTCAGATAATTTTAGTAACATTGTTTATTTAAACGAATATATAGATTTTGAAAGCTTCCTGTGTTTCCAAACTCTTCTGTCAAAAAGGATGACTTCCAAGAAATAAAGATGGATTAGAATTTAATTTCAGTATGTGTTCACATTAAAAAAAAAATACAAATTCCTCAGATTCAGAGTGGCAAGAACTTGAAATAAAAATGTGCATTTTTGAGAAAATGAATCTGACAGATCCACCAGTCTGGCCAGAAGGCTGTGGATACTTAAGTCTTAAAAGTCTAAGTGTAAATCCCTGTGTAGTCAGTGACATTAGTGCTGGAGTATTATCACCACAGAGTAGGGCTAATGTAAGAGGGGAGGAACACAAAGTGATCACTGCAGTGGCCATCAGACAGCAGCGTTGGCAACGGCAGCCTGGCAGAAGCAAAAAAAGAGGTGGCAGTGACAGAGGAGGGAGGAGGTGGATGCAAAAGCAGCTTTGGCCCTGGTCCTGCTGCCACAATGATCTCCACCAGTATAACCCCTGCCAGCAGTGCAGTAAGAGAAACCATTGGGGAATCAGCCCCCTGCCTAGCCCAGAGACAAGGCTGGGGCAGGTCTGGAGCAACTGGGTCAACACTAACAACATTCATGGGAATGGCAGGACTGCCTCAGAAGAGTTTCAAGGTATACAGGAAAAACTGAGAAGCAATGCAACTTTGTAGAGAAGTTATCAGGGAAGGGGAGAAATGACTGCAGAATTGGAGAAAAAGGATGTATAATTGTCTGCTGCCATGTTTTCTTGGAAAACATCGTTGCACTACAGCTACATGCTATGTCTCTTCAATGCATCAGAGAAAAGAAGTAAGACTTTCCTGGACACAACACAGGAAGAACTGATCATACAAAACCAACAGGAAGAAACTGCCAAGGAAAATGAAGAAGCCTGTAACAGTGAGGAAACACCCTGGAGGAAAGTCACTGTCAGGATAAGACCATTCAGAAGGGATTCAGAACCTTTCCAATTAAGCAGTTGCTGCCTACATCTTCAGGAGAATGACAACAGTGAAGATGCTCAAACGGGAAATCAGCAACAAGGGATACCACATGCCAAGGAAGGAGTCAAGGTAACCAGCAATCTCAAGAAGAAGAAAAGGAAGGTACTGGTGGTTGGGGACTCATTGCTCAGGGGTACAGAAGCACCTGTGTGCCAACCTGACAAGATGAATCAGGAAGTGTGCTCTTTTCCTGGTACATGGATCTGGGATGTCACTGACAACTTGCCAAAACTATCAAAAATACAGGCCAGGACCCCTTTCTCCTTATTCATGTATGTACCAACACCATGGCTAAGAACGCTTTTTGAGCAGATCACCTCTGATGATGAAGCTTTGGACAGGAAAGTAAGGCATCTAAGGTGTCTAAGGCATCCCATCAATTCTGCTAGGAAGGATAGAGGACTGCACAAAAAGATAGTAAAATTGAAAAAAGAGGCTATGAAGATGGTGTAGACAGGAGAGGTTTGGCTTCTGGGACTACAGTCTTCACTTCTTAGAGGACTATTGGCTTCAGCGACACTTCACGTCACGAAGTCTGAGAGAATGTCATTGGTACTAACATGGCAAGTTGATCAACAAGGCTTTAAATTAAATCCTTGGGGGGGTTGGAGATGATACATTAGTTGAAAGGCAAGCTCTAAACACAAGGATGTGAATTCTAGAGAAAAAGCTGAGGGAGAGAATGGGATCCACAGAAAAACTGACAGTAAATTAATAGATGAGAAAAAACAAAACTTCAGATGTCTATGAACCAATGCACAGAGTATGGGAAAGAAACAAAATGAGCTTGAATTCATAGAGCAGGAAGGTAAATAGGGCTTTATAGGCACAATGAAGACCTGGTGGGATGACTCCCATGATTGGAATATTACAATTGAAGGGTACCACCTTCAAAAAGAATAGATGTGGCAGAAAAGGACGGTAAGTAACATCATATGTCAAAGACAAATTCAGTTATACAAAATTCCATGAGAGTGATCAGAGTGGACAAGCTGAGAGCATTCAGGTAAAAATAGAGAAATAAATCAATGCAACATTGTGCTTGGAGTTTACTACAGGACACCAAATCAAGAAGTAGTGGACAATGCTTTCAGAAATCTCAAAGATGCAAGAATTAGTAGTTATGGATGACTTAAATTACCCTGATATCTGCTGGGAGACTAACTCTGCTAAGCATAGGCTCTCCAACAAATTTTTGATGTGCATGCTCAGTTTGGTGAAGAGAAGACTGAGGGGTGACATAATTGCATTCTTAAAATACCTCAAGCACTGTCACAGAGGGCTTAACTACGTGTGTGTGTTTGTAAAAAAACAGATGAGATTTAGGGCTGATCTAGATGAGGGAATAAAATGTGAATTGGGGCACAGAAACAAAACACTAATTCACAGCAGCTGTCATCTGTCTCAATGATTTTTTGGCAAGATCGCTGGTGTGCGAAGCTCTCCGTGTTTCCTGTTCACACAGAGGCATGCCAGAAAATCAAGCTGGTGTCTGTGAGCGAATTACTTGTGGTTTTGTACTCCCCAACTTGCCCCTGCCAAACAGTTAAAAAAAAAACCCAACTCCAAGATGTGGAGCAGCGATCTTCTGCTTCAATAATAATAATAAAAAAAGGAAAGTAAGCCTGTTTCATTGCCTCAGTGCACAATTGCTATGGTGACAATCCAACATGATGGTTCCATGATCTGCCATCTTACCAAGCTCCTCACCCTGTGCATGTCTGACCAATCAGCTGTCCTCTTCAGCAATGTTATGCAATGCCATTTGGTTGTCCTAACAGGTGAGGGTGCGCATTTCCATTGGTTTTTTTTTGTTTTTTTTTTAAGAACTCGGGGAAAGTCCTGGAAGGTCCTGCCATGGACTTTCCCCAATTTTTACTCCTACTCCCTCTGAAATGGACCCATGTGTCCATTTGGACACATAGGATTCCCCATGCATTCTAAGAGGGTTGGGTTTTTTTCACCATCTGGACTACCCCTCAGACTACTTTGGCCCAGAGCTGCAGCACATGATACCCAGACTATTCTGGCATGGATTTATGTGCCATACCTACCAAATCCCAAATCTGCACTGAGTTTTTACTTGGCTTCCATTCAAAGCTGTTACTCATGCTTAATTCTGAGTTCCCTAAAAAGCAAAGCACCAGCAGTAGTCATCGCCTCTGAAGTCAGAATGGGCTCCCGTTCGTCCATTGTGAGTCTAGCCACCCATTCTAGCTTCAGAGAGGGAGACTACCACTGGAGCTTTAATTTTCCAATGCACAATTGACCCTCTAAGCTCCATGAAAAGCAAAGCACCAGTAGTAGTCACCCTCTCTGAATCCAGAATAGGCTGCAGAGCCTCTCAATTGTGGGGCTTGCTACAGGTTCTGACCTCAGACAGAGCAACTACTGCTGAAGTTCTGACTCTGGAATGAGAAGTAGCACTGAGGATGGGTGAGGAAAATGGTGGTGCCTCAGGCATACCTTGTCCTTCCTTTCCTCCCCGCCCACCGCCTGAATCCAGTGCAGATGAATTGTTCATATGGTAGCTTTCTCTGAAGTTTCAAGAAAATCCTGAAGAAAACTGTAAATTTTCTAAAACCCAGATTAAGGGGGTACTTCCCCAAGTCTGGTGCAAATAGGGCCATATGTTGTGTGTCACTATCACACCAAATTTGGAGAAAAGGCTGCAAGTCATGTGGCATTGATTTGACTAGTCTACTACTATAGTTACAATGGGATTTATTCCTATATTTCTAAATATTGATTACGTAGATATTCCTTGCAATCTGCAAGTTGGAACATGTATAAAACTTGGGGTGATAGAGTCCTATTTCCCCAGTTGCTGAGTTGGCTGAACAACATATAAAAGAACATTGTATATTCTTCCTTTATCCCTTTTGTGTTAGAGATCTCATGTGCATTAACATTTTCTAATTCAGAAAAAACGAAATATTAATCAAGAACTATTAACTATTCATGACACAGAAGGTCTATGGATTCAACAATATAATATATGTAACTGGGTACACTTCATATCCCTTCTCAGTGGCATTTTATGGAGCAATAGGCTGGCAATGGTGTGGGAAGAGTCAATCAACCAGTTGTGTGGTTTGACGGATGTCAACTGACTGCTGCTATCATTACTGCAATGAAACAGAAAATGCATTGAGGACCTTGTGGATGGCCTTTATTTGGAACTGTTTATACAACAGAGATAGAAGATTAGAATTTCATATTATGTTGTCTGGAGTAGTTCTTTGATATTCAATATTGTTATTATTTTATGTAAATATCCAACCATAGCAGGGAGTCTTTGCAAGCTTTGACATGATTAGTTCCAAGGTTGTTTTTATAATGAGAGCTGATCCAGACTCTTGGTTATAAGGTCATTGCGCCTTGTTTTTCAAGTTGAATCTTTTTATTAACTCAGTAGTGATTTCCAAAATACCCTTTTGTGAAGTCTGTTACAGTTACCTAACTAACTCCCAATGACCAGGCCATTATGAGGATGGAAAACTATGTTTCCTTTCTTGTCCTTTGGCAGCAGGTTCATTCAACCTTATCGTTCATCCATATGATTAGTGCTCGTGGTGAAGTTATGAAATACATCATTTCCTATTCCTGTTTTCCCTTTTTTAAATCCATGCTGTGATGAGCACAGAAAAACATGAAAATATACTGATGTAATTGCAAAGATGTTTTTAAATACCTACAAAGGATTGGTGTCATTTCCCATACTTGCAAGGATATAATCCTCTCAGATTAATCACAGTTTGAATTATCCAGATCAAATTATCTTGTTGCTTTACATCAAATGAAGCTTTGTTTTCTCTCACGCCTACAGTAATATAAAGGAGGTTTGCTGGGTGGGAAACTTGCTTAGAGTCTGGGCAGAAATACACTGTTGTGTGAATGGTATTTCTTTCCCTGCCCTCTGAAGATCTGGTAAGGTTCCTCCATTCTTGTATCACAATGTCATGTGTTGGATGAAGGGTTACCTAGGAACAAATGGTTCTTTAGTCCTGAGGGCTGCAGAAGCAATCTTAGCAGTACTCGAGATGTTTTCTCACTGTCAAAATGCAGTGCCCCCTAAATCTGGTGTTGTATGACTTTGTAAATAATTTTTAAAAATAAATATTATGGGTGTCACATAATATGGGTGGGCTTTTGTTTTAGTCCACAATCCCTGAGAACAGTGGAATATTTAATGCATTGCATTCTGGGTAATTCAAGAGACCATGAATGGAGATCCCATCAATAAAAAAAGAATGCCCTTGTAACCTTGTAACCAGAGCAGAACGGAGCAGAATGATGGAGCATCACATCATCTGGTAAAAAGCCCTTTTGTGATATCCTGGCATTGTTATAACACCATTTTTTACACATCTGATAATCTCTGGGGAGAAGCTGTCAGTAGATATCCTGTTCTGTTTGTGTTCCAGATTTCCCAATGTGCAAAAAGGTGCCCCGTTATGCTGGCGAGATTCCAGCATCAATGGATGGTCCATGCCAAAACTTCTGGGTGAGACTGGGACATTCAGGCAAGCTATCCTCTTTTTTTTGTAACCTCCCCAGGTTACTTGTAATTTTTTTAAGTGTGTATGTGCTTTTAAAAACTTTTTATGTGTGTATTTTTGTTTTAATTTTTTAATTTCCCATGCTCATGTCTTCTTGTGAGAACGGGTGGGGTTTCGATCCAGGAAGTGAACGGAGCTCCATTAGAGCTCTCTTCACTCCTGGGCTGCCCTGTGGACATGATAGAATGTAAGTGCGGTGGGGAGGGTGATTGTGCCGGGACAGGGGCAGGAGTAGAAATTGTGTCTGATAATCTCCTCTGTGTCCCTTCAAATCATGAATCTATTTGAACTAGCCCAATTAAGAATTGTTCCAATCCAAACATTGGTATCCATCTTTGCAGAATTTTTTATCTACCAAAGAATAGCAATGTAATTGTGAATTTTGCAAGTTGCTATACTCATAGCAACAGGTTGCATTTATAAATATTTGAATTGCAAGTTACTGACTTGTATAATTATAATAAACTACACCATACTGAGCACCTGATGTCTCTGTAAATTTCTTAGAGCAATATTATGTCTTTATAGTTTGCCTAGTATGCCTTCATGTGTGTTTATATATGTGCCTTTATGTTGGCTGTTGACTAATGGTGATTCCATGGATTTCTTAGGAAGGAATACTCAGAGGTGGTTTTGCAGTTCCTCCCCTGAAATGTAGCCTACAACAGGTGGGATTCATTGGCAGTCTCCCATCCAAGTATGAACCAGAGATGACCCTGCTTAGCATCTAAGATCAGATGGAATCTGGTGATTTATATCCAATACTTTAAAAAGGATCACTAGAGCCACGAAGATAAGAGCACTATGTCATTGATCTGAATTCACAACATTCTGCCATTTAAAGAACTGGGTAATGCTGCAATTTATTTAGACAGGTGGACATGGAACATCAGTTGGGATGTGCATGAGAGGGAAAAAACCCTTCAGGTTGTTCTCATAGGATAGCCATTTATGGGTAGTGTGTAGTTGAAAATAGACCAAAATATCCTAAACCAATGCCACCTTCATATGGGTGGAAGATAGACTGCATCCTTGCAGGAATCTTGCCTGTGCCCCAGCTGTAGAAATGATCAAAGGGAGTTCAGTGTCCCAAGCCTTGTACTGGTCACTGTATGGCCTAGCTGTCTTGCCTCCTTGCTTTTCAACTAGTTGTCTATAATAAGACAACTCAGAGTAAAGCCATAATGATTGTGACTGTGGCCCATGTGAAGAAGTGTAAAGGCATTGGCAACAGTGCAGCTGCCAGGGGTCAAAATGAGGTTGTTGATCCCCAAGTAAGAGGTCTGCCGCCCAGTGAAATTTTCCTCCAGTCCCCAAATTTCTAGCACTGCAGAAATGGTTCACACCTAGAAAGCTTACATTTGCTGTGTTCACATTCCTTTGGTAATTTCCCCATCCCCTTTTCTTTAGATGCCTACACTGTCTTTGTAAATGTTCAACTGAAGTTTTAGGTTACTGCAATGCTAGAAATTTGGAGAGTGAAAGAAAATGTTATGTGGGGGCAGAATACTTACTTGGAGGTCAATGCCCTCAACCCCCCCCCTGAGATTACCTCTCTGGGCCCTCAACCCCCCCCCCCGAGATTAATAATAATAATAATAAAATTTATTTATACCCCGCCCCTCTGTTAAAACAATCGGGGCGGCTTACAAAATTTAAAATACAATACAAATAAAATCCCTAAACACCCCCACTCCCACCCTCCCCCATAAAAAAACATTAAACAAATATTAATTAAAACAACTAATCTAAAATCACATTTAAAACTATAAATACAATAAAATATAATAAATGGCCAGCAGCCTAATAAATGGCCAGCAGCCAATTACCTCTCTAGGTACAGAAAGCCAAAAGCCTCCTTTTGGCTTTCTGTACCTAGCCCTTTCCTTTCAGAAAAGCAGGTTAAACCTAAGGCTTGGGATGATTAAACTGAGCAGGGGCACATCTACACAACAACAACAACAAAAGCTCTGCTGTGTCCTTTTTTCGTATTAGTTGTACAGATGACCTATTGTGCACATTTTCATGCACTTTTTAAAAAAGATCGCAAAAACAGCAAAAACTGTTATCGCAGTCTATGTGGAGTTTTCAGCCCCTCTCCTTCTGAATATGGCGAATCCCGGTAGGAGCTCATCTAAACTAAAGGTATTCTGCCCGCATTCTTTCCAGATGTTGGTTGTTGTGTAGATGCACCCTCTGTTCTGCTTGAATCATCTTTGCTTTTTTTGTGCCCAAGACTCCACAAGTTTTTTTTAATCTTCTTCTTATCTGTTTTCTTCATTTGATGCATTATTGCATTATTTAAATACAAAGATTTCAACAACTAAAATGGCAAGAACAAAACAACTGAAGCAACAGACCTGTAACAACTCTGGCCTCTGATATTTGAAGACTGACAAGTCTAGATCCAGAAAGTCTAATTCAATACAAAACAAAGACCACCTGTGACATCAGAGCAGGTCAGTTATGGACAATGTGAGAAATAGTAGTAGATCTTTCCAAGGAGACTAATTAATTGGTGAGGTAGAAGTTGAACAATTTACCCATCCCCCACCCAACCATGCATACAGAATTTTGCACAGCAAGAAAATAGACTCAGTCTTCTTTGTGAGGTATATAAAAATAGCTTTAGTTTTACTTGTCCATAATTAACATAGGTCCATGGAGGGAAGGGATAGAGGAAGGAGAGAGGTAATGACAGATGAGATCCCAGAAAACAAAGGAGGCCTACCTGATATAGGAAGAGAGCACGTGTGTGTGGGGGAAACAAACAGGAAGTTACCATAAACACACTGTGCCTCACCTCCTAGAGAGGGACATGCCAAATGACAACAGCAGTTGGCCTCCATATTTGTGGCTTTAACTTTTGCAGATTTTATTATTTGCGCATTATTTGTTGCCACTTCCACTGCTGCCATATGCCATTTTTAATAGGGACGACAACCCTCACAAGACTGAGAAAGACTGTGAACATGAGGCAAGGCTTTTAAGTCCATAATAAAAATGGTATAGGGCAGCAGAGTATAGAGTCCCACTAGCCGCCCTATTGCAAAGGAACCCTGCTGCCTTGAAGACATCTGTGGTGGGTTGAATCCACAGGTTGTACTTGTGTGTGCTAAATATGGTTGGGGATGTGTAGAGATATTTGTGTTTTTTTCCAATTTTTTGTGTCCCTAATCCCAGCAAATGTGGAAGGCCAGCTGTAGTGGGTATAGGCAAGGTAAGGTTGCTAACTCTAACAATGTATTCAGTATGTACCAGAAAGCCCAAGAATGGATGACAGAGGATGGGGACAGGCCTTAAACAATCTCTACAGCCTATTGTACTGGTAGATCTTTTCCAGTTTCTACAGAATTCGTTTAAACATTATTTTATATATGCCCAACAACAACAACAGGTCTCAGAAGCTTAACTTGTGCCACACAGAAGGCAGAACAGTGGCAATGGCAATAAGTGTCCCAATTGACATATTTTCTGACTGAGCACTGGGACTATTTGCTCCAGAATCCCTGAAGAGGGAGGGAAATGATTTTAAGGGTATCCGATCTACTGTGGAGAAAATTGCCTTTTCCCTTCAGGAAACTGGAATGGGGACAGAAAGGTTTTTCTGCTGCTGTTGCTGCTTTTTATAAAAGCCCTAAATAGAAATTATGTCTCTCAACTGCTGTGATATCTGTCATTTAGCTTGCCTTATACTTTCCCACCTTCTTTTCTTTGTGTATTACATGGGGGGGGGAGGGATAATCCATGGATGGGAGAAAAAAGTTTCATATTGCCCCAACCAATTTTTAAAATGTTTTACACTGTGGTATCCCCCCCCCCTTAAAATATTTAGCATTGTACTGAAAACACTCTGATCTGCTACCTTCTCATATGCATGCCTGGGATTTAAAAGGTCATTTTCTCCCTTGTACCCTGATTGTATCTCCTATGAAAAGACAGAAAGTCAAGTGAAAAGACCTTTACAAAACTGCACTATTTGATCTTTTGTCTTCCACCAAAGAAGATTAATTATGGCAGAAGAGGTACAACTCTCGTGCTCCCTTCTATACCTTTTCCTCTGATTTCTACTAGCTGTTACTTCTTGTAATACAGTCTAATTAGCTGATCAGAGACTATCCACTATATAAAATCAAAATGGGGGTCAGTTCAAAACTTTGGCTGGAAACAATTATAATGGCTCTTCTGTTTCTCCAATCTTCATCTGATTTGTTTGAATCAAAGTGGTATCTTGTCTCATCAAAGATGTTAGATCTGGAACAAAGGATCCTAGGATATGAATGAGGGGAGAAGCACTCCCCTCTGCCACTCTTAGAGAACAGCTTAATGAGGCACAAGAGCAAACTTCTATCTGTAGCAGAAGGATTTAATAAAATGTTATTTTAATAACATGCTACTTTGTGGCTAAGGAAAGATGTTCAATTGACTGGTGGTATTTAAAGTCACAATACAGTGCCCAGTAATAGATACTAAAAGAAATTCTAAAAGAAATTCATATCAGTAGCATCTGAGAGGACTCCATAAAATGATGTTAGGATTGAAACATGCTTGCTTTGTACTAAAGGTTGCTTTGAGTGTCTATGTTGAATTGGATAGGCAGACCAAAAGTGTGTGTTTATATGTATACACATGTGTAGAAAGATTTCTGTGGCAGTTCACCCTTGATTCCAACAGGGAGAAAATTACTTACACAACCACATAGTAATTTAAAAATAATATTGGGAGGGGTTATGGATTCAGCAGATCCAAAAGCTCCATTCTGCCCCAGGAATGCTCCACCATGATACTTCCTGCAGACTACTGCCAGGATGGATGAGTTCCCACAGCCAGCAGAGCTCCTCACTGCTAACAGAAAGACACATCAACCCAATTATAATCCACTCCATCCAGGGGCTTCAGGCATTTTGATTGGTCTATGAGAAATAATTATAAACAACATGCTGCTTGGCAAGGTTAAGCGTTCATTGATTTATATGGGAACCTCATAGCATTTGCTTTTCTTTAATTGCTTGATTGTGTGCTAATTAAAAAAAGTTTGATAATGAAACAGATCTGCATTTTTACAGAATTAGAATGAATGTCAAGGGTGATTTAATGAGCCAGGAGGGATGTTTCTCCACCTCCACGAAAGGCATAGCTGCTGCATTAACAAATACACATTTTGATATCGCCTAAGGAACCATAATGAATCTTAACCTACTCCATGCAAGCTTTTGAATAACACAGCTGTGGGGGGAAGGCCAGTCACTGCTCACACAGTAATAATGGACAGGGATGTAAAGTGGGCCTCCAGTGTTGCTTATCAACACAGCAAAACAATGCTACTCAATATGGCATAATTAGATATTTTCAAATTAGTAAGTGTGCAGCCAGGTAACGGCTTCTGGGGGAGGTCTGTTATACTAGAAGGTTAGGTAGTGTTGCTGTTTCCCCTTTGGCTTTCTGTTTGCCACCTATAACCCCTGCCAGGATATTTTGACACTGAATTCTTGTGGAGGTGGAAAAAAGAGAACATTTGACTAGCTACTGCTAATCCAGTAGCAGCAACTAGCAGTTTTATTCACACTCCAACATCTATAAACTGACTCACTCTAAGGAAGAAGACAGTTGAAGTAGTGTAAGTACCATGAAATGACCTGAAAGACTGTTGTTGTTGTTTCTAGCCTACCCTTTTCCCAGTTTGGGGCTCAAAGAAGCTTATAACGGATTTAAAAAAAAAAAAACCCACAAGATACAAAAGTTAAAATGAAATTAAATAATCAAAATATTAAAACCAGGTTAATACACATGCCATTTAACATGCATGCGCGCGCACACACACACACACACACACACACCTGCCACCCATCCCGTACACAGAGCAGCAGCAGCAGCAGCACAACAATTAGCAATATACAGTGAAGAGTTTAGGTGAGATAGGTCTTATAGAGTCACTCTCAAAGGCCTATCTAAACAGAAAAGTTTTTACTTATCTGTAAAAACAAAGCAGGGAGGGTTACTGTCTAATTCAAGGACATGGGGGCAGGGAAAAAACCAAGGAAAATCTATGGATGCCGGCCATGAAAGCCTTCAATTTCAGATTCTATGATTGTTTCCCAATAAAAACTATTTTTATTTCATTTCAGCTTGGAGTCTCATCAGTGAGTACTGGTATACACAAGTGCAAAGATCCCATAAGTTACCCAACCTCTTTGAGCTAATTAAAATTTCCCAAATTAATATCTCAATGTGAGTGTCACAAGTGGGTCCCCAAAGACCCCAGCAATTTGGGTAATGCTAGAGAGGCTAAGAGGCCCTCTCCTTGCTGTCCTTTCATTGGGAAGTGAAAAATGTTCTATTTTGGCAGGCTTTTAGGAACTGAGTACAAGGACATGTAGCAGTGTGCTGATTTTTATCTTTCACTTAATCCCTAAGAGCATGTGGATACTTGATGGACATAATTTAGAACAGGTGCATTCATCTGAATACCTGGGGCTGCACTTTGATGAGAAACTTTCTTGGAAGCAACAATTGGAAACCATCAAAATCTCAAGTGCCAGATCTATTGTGCAGCTTACTCTACTCTAGAGCAGTGCAGTTAATAATCCTGCCCTAAAGCTTTTCACAGCTAAAATTATCATGCAAATGCTATATGAAGTCTACATCTGGGCAGAAGATGCTAAGTCTGATTTGGACATTTAACAAAAAAATGCTGCTCCCCGGGCCGACCGCGGAGCCTAGGGCCGGGGAGCACTCCTTGCGGGCAGGGAGGAGGGGGAGACCACCTATTGCGTCACCGGCAAGCGCCGGCGACGCGAGGAGAGGGGCGGGGCTGGAATACATAAAAGGCAGCCCGTCACTCTCCTCTGCCTCCTTCTTTCTTGGCGACCCACCCACCCGCCGCTGGAATAGTGTGATAATGGTTGCTTCGGAGCCGGGTAGGAATTTTTTTCCCCCTTTTGATAGGGGTTTTTTTTCGCCTACCCCATACTAGGAAAGCGGCAAAATGGGACAATTGGCCAGGGTGGCGCCTAATTAGGTCAAATTATCACCCATGATAGGGAATTGGGGGAGGCGTAGATTATGGTGTACACCTATGGCACCGATTTCGGTGAAGGGACGGTCTCTGGAAGGGTCTCCTTAGATTGTAAGATCTGGGGGAACAGAAGGAGACCTACCTTGGGGTTGGCCTGAAGGATAAGCCCCTCACCTTAATCTGTATGGATTGCGTGAGGGACTTTCGGGTTGACCTTCCAGACCGGGCCGGCTGGTGAGCATAAGTCCAGGGGCCCGGGGAAGCTGGGGGCATAAGTCCAGAAGGGACGATCCGCCTCAGCTGCTCCCTCACTAGGTTGCCTCCCCCCGCTAAAGATTTAAGGGATTAAATAAATAGGGTGATAAATAAAGATTCCATTTTATTTCACCCCAAACTATGTGTGTGGTCTCATTATTTCTCCGACTCTGTGTGCAATTAATGCAGCAGCTTTTGGGAATGTGCCCATAGGGTTCCAGTGGCTCATCTTAGGGCTGAATTCGGACATCCTGCAATTACAGCTAAAACTGATTTGTCTTTCTTAAGATTCAGGTACAGATTAAATGGATTTGAGGATCATTCCCTCGGCAAATTTTGTTGGCTAGAGGAATTGAGGTTTGGTGGTTGGGCACAATGGTGACAATTAAAGGTTTAAAACTTAGCACAGAGAATTATCTAAGACTTAGTCCTTATAACCTTAAAAACTAGATTTTCAAACATGCTGCTAGCCAAAACAGAGCATCCATAGCAGGTGCACAATTCTCCATTTGGTACCCACAGATTCAGATCAAGCATGCAAAGCAACAGTACATTGAAACTCTTACCTTTTCTCAGCTCTGAAGAGCTCTCACGGAACTCAGATTCAGGCAGATGCCTTCTGCATATCTTGAAGGGAGATTTAGAGGTATTCCAATTATAGATATAAAATGTATATGTGGCTCTATATGTGAAACATATGGATGCCGGCCATGAAAGCCTTCAACTTCAGATTCTATCATTGTTTCCCAATAAAACCATTTTTAATAATTAATCTGATAATTTAAAAAAAGATTGATAATTACCCCCTTTATGCGCCCTCTCTGTTCTGCTCCTAGACAAAGATTTGTGATTTTATTCAGTTATATACAGACTGCACACTTCATAATAATAATAATAATAAAATTTTATTTCTATCCCGCCCCTCTGCAACGCAATCGGGGCGGCTTACAATATAAAAACTCCATAGTCCCAGAACCCTAGCCCACCCCCCCTTAAAATAATATTAAACTATAAAAGATTAAAAACATACAGTAAATTAAAAATATATAAATTAGAAAAAGATTAAAACATACAATAGTTGTTTTTTTTAAAAAAAAAATCTGATTACAGCTCAGTAAGTAGTAATAGTATTGTTAGCTGATACACAGCTAAGAAACTACATGCTCATTTCATTAAGGAACATATTGTAATATAAATATTAATTTGACACTTTTTAGTTGGTTTTACAAAGGTCTGTAAAAATGGTTTAAAGTTATGTCTAATATTTGTAATAATTTATTTTTAATCCTGGTCATGTTTTATTCCATACATTGTAAAGGTCATTGGCTATTTATACAATAAAGTTTATGATGATAATCTTTCATTTAATATTGTATTTTGATTTGTTTAAAACATTTTGAATTCTACAAAATGTTTACAATATGTTTGTATATTTTCACTTATTCCTTTGCATGTGCTTTTATCTATGCTTGTTTTAATTTTTGTAAGCTATCTTGAATCCCAGTGTGTGTTTGGGGGGGGAGTTGAGTTGGGATATAAATGAATTAACTATTCTCACTGTCATTTGGGACCACTGGTCCTGATTGTTTGGGCACGTGGAGGGGAGAAGCCAACCCTTAATCTGAGACCATGTGGAAAGATATCTCAACCAGCTTTTTGGATGAACAAGAGATCACTATAGGGATTATCTGATATAGTCTATTTCAGTGTAATGCAGGTAAAGATCAGGTAGCAGATCTTGGATATTGTTTGATTTGGACTTGCCTTGCCTTTCATAAGGAGGTAGAGTCCCTCTCACAGAAGCTCAAGTTTAGTTAAGGAGATATTTGCAACTGGATTTCTCTTTGCTAATATCTCTTGGCAAGAGTGATCTGTTTAAATTTCTCTCCTCTATATGTGACTTAAGCATACAACTCCAGTGTTTAATAGAGGTGGAACACATCTTCCCCCTAATTTGGTGTCCATGTGTCTTCAACCATTTTACAACTTGGCATTTGAGCTGAAGTGCCTTTAAGGCAAGGGCAGGCAATGTCTTTGAGGCAACTTGGAATTGATGCTCAGCTGACTTTAAGGCAGGAGTAGCAATTGTTCTTCACTGTGAGACAGTTAATGGGTAACTCATGCTTTGTAATCTTAACATTGTTTCTGTACTGTCCTATAATCCATTATGTAGGGTGGATATTTGAATATGCAGCACCAGGCCCAAGGTTTGCTGTGGATGAAGTAATTACTCTGACATCTGCCCCACATCTTTAAATGGCAGTGCCTTTGGAGATTGTTACTCTTAAAAAAAACCCTACTTATCTCAGCTCAAAATATTTTGCAAACATAGACCAAGCCATGAAGCTGAGCAACAAATTGCCCTGACAAGCTTCCACAATATTTGTTACCAAGGATTCTCTGTACTTGAAAGTACATTGCTACAGTGAACCATAAGCTTGGTCTTTAGCTACCGCCGTCATTCTTCATGCATAATAAATAAGTTCCCAATACATAATTAATGGAAGTGGAGGGGGGACATGACTCCTTGTCCTGCTCACCAAGATTCATATCAATTGCTCAAATTGTGTAAGGGCTTTCATTTCATATTCAAAGGTTGTTGTTAACTTTTTAATTTCCTGTGTCACAAGCTTGCGTCTGTCCATAGTTCTGCAGATCCTGAGTTCTGCTTCCCGATAATTGTATTCAGCTGCTAAAAAAAGCAGTTGCTTGCCTGAGCTTTTGACTGTTTGCCCCTAGAGCACTAAATATAGCTCCCTCCCTCCCTCTCTCTTTTAGATCTCACCTGATGAACAAAATTGTTTACTATGGTAATCAGTGCAACCTTACTTGGCATGTGAAGGATATTTATATGATGTTGAATAATTCAAGTCATTAAATGAAGCCAAAGTGGATCCATAAATACTGGAAACTGAGTGAATTTTACTCCTTCCTTTACCCTTCCTGTGACAATATGTCAATAGGTTAAGTTTTCCATCTGAATTTAAGTCTTTAAAAAAGCACCTGTATCTAAAGTGTCTGGCAGGTGTGGCATTCGATCTCTTCTACCAATAGCAACAACTACCAATAATTACTGAGGCCATTACTCAGTAGCAGGTGACCTGCTTTGAATGCTGAAGGGTCAGACTTCAATCCCTATGGAAGAGGAGCAAAACACTCTCAGCCAATCCTTGCAGGGTGTGCAAAGATTGACTTTAGGACTGAGCCAATGCCACTGAATGCTGCCTAAGAGAAGAGGGTGGAATCCATGCTGGTTTTAAGGTTGTCAGGTCTGAAAACACTGAATTAAGAAGTCTCAGGAAACTTCTGTGCTCCGTTAGGAAAGGAGACAACTCTCTAAAGGGAGCACTGAAAGAGGAGTTTATTTTTGTATGCTATGTGGCTTCAAAGTCTCAGCAATCCTCTCACCCTTTTTGCAGCTGGAACCCAGGTTCTCTAGCTCTGTGTGAAGGTGTTTGTGTTGTATAATGGTGGTCCACTAAAAAGGCAGGTGCCAAGAGGACAGAAGGGGGGGCAGAAATGGTGGATGCCTGAGCTTGGGCCACTTAAAACAAGATAGGGAGTAAAGTATAGGCTTCACGGTTCATGAGATTTCATGCCAGCAGTACAAGCCCCCAACTTCCCATGTGTCGTTTTGTTTGTTTGTTTGTTTGTTTGTTTATGGAACTGATGGTGGCTTACAAAACATAGTATAAAGTACAGTTTAAAAACCATTAAAACATCACAATATACAAAATCTAAAATTGCATAAATATATAGTAGTTAAAAGATTAAAAATAAACAAACAGGATAAAAATAAAAGGAAAGACACACATGTGTGTGCTTCAGGCAAGGTTACATAAGAAACAAGCCCCAGCAAAAATAGCACTTTCTACTTCATGTAGCGGTCATGTGTTTCCACTTACCTGTGCCCCTCCCCTGGCTTCGGGTTGACATATTACCTGGTTAGTTGGGCTTCACTGAAATTCTAGGTGCATTTACCCTGATTATCCTCATGCCCATTTCCATAACCAATTGATCCAAAAAGCAGTCCCAGCTGCCAACCTTTGGCTACCCCAGTTCTGGGACATTACAAGAAGTCATGACTGGCCCAAGGTTAGTAAGGAAGCTTTGTGAATGAGCAGGGATTCAAGCCTGGGTCTCTCCAATCTAGTCTGACACATGAGGAAGGGTAGACAGATTTAGCCTGAAAGGTTGACCAACAGTTTGACTCAGTATGAGATCACTTCATACAGTAGATTTATACCCATGTTATTTTACATAAGTGTGTTTTATCTAAAGCACAAAGAGTTGCCTTACACCTTCCTTGGGTTGTTGCAAAACAGAGGTTCTTCCTCTTTTTTATTTTCAATCAATCAATCAATCAATGTTTAGTCCAGTCATAAGACCCATATAAACAAATATGCACCCCATGTACAAACCAATATCAGGAGTAAACCATTCATACAAACGCTTTACATAAAACTAAATTACAAACAAATAGAATAAAATATAACAGATAAAATACAATCAGGCCAGAAAATAAGTGGGGGGAGAGTAGGTAGAGGCAACAGTTAGCACCTGACATGCTTAAACAGCTGTAACTACCTCTGCCCTTTTGTGGATTGTGGTGAGAAAGAAATTTGCTACCTGAGCTGTTATATGATGATACGGATCTGACAAGCAATAACAAACCAGCCATTTGGTTGGGCATCCTTGATACTTATTTAACAAAGGGCTGATCAGGTCTCTCCTGATTTGATTATATAAGGAATAATATAAAAGAATATGTGACAAGAATTCAGGAACCCCATCACCACACAGATATATTTTTTTTTAAAAAAATGTCTGTCATAATGAATGGCCTTTTAGAAATAATTAAAGAAATGGTGCTATTAAGAAAAGTTGTATTGCTGGTGATTCCAGTTGATACTGTTGATGGCGTTGATGTTGTTCCAATAACAAATGAGTGCCCTCTATCCACAATAATAAGATCTTTTCCAGAATCTAGAAATCTATCTTCTAGAGCAACAAATGTGAACATGAATGACAGATATGGTAGCTGACATGATGAGGGTGGGGGTTGGAATAATGTGTCACATACATTTCACTAGGCAATGCTCCTGTTCCAAAGAACAAGCAATTAGTATCTTTTCAAAATAGACATATTCTTTGTGCAGAACTCCTGACATTAAGACATTCCAAAACAAAACATGACCTATTTAATGACAGTAGAACAAAGGAATTAGAGCATCATTTAATTCAACTGTCTAACAAATTATGACCTTGAGAACATATCTAAAATATGGGGGAGGGGGGACTTTACTTCAAACAGCCTTCAAAACACAATGGCAGAAGAAAGAGTAAGACATTTCTAAGCATGTTTTGCAAGAGAGAAAAGTGGGATTATGTGATGTGGATAATTAAAATAAATAGATATTCGTATCCTAGATGTTTACATGACAATTAGAAACTTCAAAGGCCTCCCAAAGCAAGTGATTAAATGTTATGTGGGGGGGGGATATAAAAGGTTCAAGATGGTAGGTGATCTGATTTAAATCATTGATCTAAATTAATGAGCTAAATCATTGAAGACCACTCCCAGAAGTTTAGGTCATAAAATGATTATTGGAGAGACTAAAAATTTCAGAAGATTCCAGAATTATTTTTTTAAAAAATCTTCTATTAGTTCATTTATATAGTGCAAGCTCTTGCTTTGATCAAATAAAGGAGCGGGGGGACTGATAATAAACCAACAACTAGGGAAAGGAGTTAATGGGGAATTAAATCACAGTGGTAAAAAGTTAGTGGCATATTAGGTTGATACAAATGAACTGAGAAGTGAGTCATGATATGTATTCACATTCTGCAGAAAAAAATTAAAAACAAGTGTATTGTCACTGAAGCACAGCATTGCAACAATGACATATTTGACCAACTAGCCAACTGAAATGGTTGAAATTTTCCAACTATGCACGTATCATTAGACATGAATGAGACGACAAAAGTAAAATAACAGTAACCTGCTTGTCAATCCTGAATGATGCCAAATTATTCCTACTGCTCACAGAGTAACATAGCAGATGGAATGGGCTTTATGCTTTTCCCCCCAAATGTAGTAACAGCTGTCCAAAAGTGGATATATGTAGGCAAGAGAATAATTGTTCGTTTTCATGCTGCACTGAAGTTTTTCCATGTCCATGTACCAAGGCAAAAGTTCATAAACTTCAATTCTATTTGACTTTTTTTAAAAAATATTCAGTAGTTCAACTGATTGTTGTTGAGCTATTTCTGAATAAACATCTTCTTCTCCAAGCTTTTCAAAATGATCTCCTTTCCCAACAAGAACACATAATTAAACTTCTGGGGGGAAATGTGAAGAGGACCTATAGGGCGCACTTTTAATCAATTTTCTTGGTACATTTTTATGTTTATTTAACTGTTTATTTGTTTGGTTATTTCTTTGTTTTTAGTGTTTTAGAATGAAGTCTCACATCTTCTCATGGAAACAGCTGAAATCTCACCCATACAAAATCGAGGAAGTGAAAGAAAAAAATTCTTAAAGGCACATGCACCAACCAGCAGGAAGCATTAATACTCAGTCACTGGAAGGCAATGTGAATGGCTGTGTTACTATAGCACTAAATCCCATTCTTAAATTGCTAGTGGTGGTAATGTGATAATTCTGTGGGAGCAGTATTTCACAGTTACAACAATGTGCAATAATTACTGTAATCATGCCATTATGTTTCTGCTTTCCTCAATCACGGAATTACAGCATTTTAGGTGCTAGTCTGATAAAGTCCCCAGAGTCTCTTTGTCATGTTGGAAGTAGGGATGTAATTCTTATATAATTTAATTCTTGAAATTTAATTCCTGAAATTTAATTCTTGAAGCAATGAGTAATTTTAGCATTTTTGCTCCCGCTGTGAGAAAATCTTCAAAAACTTTTCAGTTTTCAAACACTATTTGCAATTTGGATTTATTCTGCGCAAATATCACACATGATATTTTTGTGCAGAAAACATACTTTTATGCAAAAAAACCCCAGATTCTTCTGTATGGAAAATAATACTTGTGCATATAAATATTATTTCATGCTGTTTCTTGTGCTGATAATGCTGTAAGTTAGGAGCTTATTCTGTTCAGGATTAGTAAACAGCCTTTTCTGCCCAGAATTATTATTATTGTATTTATTTGGACCCTGCCTTTCTCCCAAAATTGGGACTCAAGGTAGCTTACAATTTAAAAGGAACATGAGAAGCTGGAACATGTCCAGAGGAGGGCGACCAAAATGGTTAAAGGTCTGAAAGCTATGCCCTATGAGGAGCAGTTTACAGAGCTATGTATGTTTAGTCTGGAGAAGATAAGGTTGAGAAGGTGACATGATAGCCATGTTTAAATATTTGAAGGGATGTCATACTGAGGATGGGGCTAGCTTGTTTTCTGCTGCTCCAGAGACTAGGACACAGATCAATGGACTCAAACTACAGGAAAAGAGATTCCATCTAAATATTAGGAAGAACCTCCTGACAGTAAGAGCTGTTCGGAAATGGAATACACTGCCTTGGAGTGTGGTGGAATCTCCTTCTTTGGAAGTTTTTAAACAGAGGCTGGATGGCTATCTGTCAGGAATGATTTGATTGTGTATTCCTTCATGGCAGGGGGTTGGACTGGATGGCCCTTGTGATCTCTTTCAACTCTTTGCTTCTATGATTCTAATCAACAAACATATACAAAAAGTGGACATGATTTGGTAAACTAATATTCACAATACAGTGTTTAAACAATTCAAACCTACAGTTAAAAGAATAACATGTAATTAAAAAGATTTTAAAAACCTATTAAAAACATTTCAGTTTAAAACAATACAGCACTTCTTAGCCTGTTCTTAAAAATGTTCTGTTTCATAAGCCTGGTAGAATAAAAAAGATTTTTGCCTGTTGACAGGCAGCAAGGAGAGGCCCATTTGGGCCTCCCTTGGAAGGGAATTCGAGAATCTTGGTGCAGCCACTGAGAAACCTCTATCTTGTGTCCCCACTAACTGTGCTTGTGGTGGTGTTTGGACTGATAGAAGGATCTCTCCTGATGATCTCAGGGGCTGGACAGGCTCATATGGGGAGATATGGCCTGTCAGAGAGACTGGACCTGAACCATATACAGCTTTATAGGTCAAAATCAGCACAGAAGATAATATTTCTGCACAGTTTTTGTAGAAAATGCTGTTTCCTGCACAGAAAATGTTGTTTTCAGCACGAAAACCATGTGAAATGTTTTTTTGCAGAATAAGTTCCAAACAGTAAAGATTCTGTCTGTCCCAGTTTCTCCTTGTCAGGGTTTCCTGACACTCTAGAAACAAATTTTCCAACCATTTTTATAAGATTTTTGAGTATTCCTTCCATCTTCAGTTTGAAAACATAGGACTTGGTATGGAACTATAGGGAGGGTGGACAGTGGATCTGCCACCATGGGGAAGTATCTCCTTTTGGTTTTATCACCACCTCTTCTTCAGCTGAACAAGCATTCTCCTCCTGCTGCACCTTGACCCTTTCAGAGCTCCTGTTCCTCATAGAGCAACTGCAGGAAAGTCGAGGCCCAAATGAAGACTGGATTTACCACCTCCCTTGCAGTTTATAAGTCGGCAACTACTTGAACTATAATGGAATTTGTTTTCTGCAGAAATAAACTTGGAACATTTCTCAGCGATACAGTTTAATCCAGATCTAGCTATACCTATTTAAATCAATGGTACCTATGCTGGTCTTTATAAGTTTAAGAACTACAGTTGCCCCTCCACATTCGCGAATTTAGCATTCACGGTTTTGAGTATTTGCAGTTTTGGGAGGGCCTCCTCCGCCCTCCTAAAAGCAGTGACTGGGCTTTAGAAGCCCTGTGGCCACTTCTGGGTTGGAGAGGTGGGGAGGGGGCCTTCCAAGGCCCCTCACCACCTTAGGAGGCTGGGTGGGGGTGGGAGATGCAGCGAGGGGGCCTTGGGAGGGAGTGGGGAGGGCTGGGAGGCGACCATGGGCCTCCGGAGGCCCCATGAAGGCCTTGGGAGGGAGTGGGGAGGGCTGGGGAGGCAACCACGGGGCCTCTGGAGGCCCCATGAAGGCCTTGGGAGGGAGTGGGAGGGCTGGGGAGGTGACCACGGGGCCTCCAGAGGGCCTTGGGAGAGAGGGAGAGGGCTGGGGAGGTGACCATGGGGGCTCCGGAGGGCCTTGGGAGGGAGGGGGAGGGCTTGGGAGGAAACCATGGGGCCTCCGGAGAGTCTTGGGAGGGAAGGGGAAGCCTGGGGAGGCAACTACGGGGCCTCTGGAGGCCCCATGAAAGCCTTGGGAGGGAGGGGAGGCCTGGGGAGGTGACTATGGGGCCTCCAGAGGGCCTCCAGAGGCCCTGTGGTCGCTTTGGTGGGGGAGGGCAGTCGTTATTCACAGAATTTTCACATTTGTGGGGGTTTGTGGAACCTAACCCCTGCAAATGTGAAGGGACGACTGTATTTATTACAATATTTAAGTATTCCTAAATCCACATCCAACTTTCAATGTTTTAAGTTGTGAAGGGACTAATCTTAGTACAGTTTGGCTAGAGCTTCTTAATAAAGAGGGAGGGTGAAGTATGAGTGTCAAAGAATGTGATGCTAAAACAGGATTTGAATCAAAATCTGACAAATGCAGAGAAGAGTGTTAGGCACTTACAAGGAACCAGGACATAAATGAGAAAGAAGCTGCCTCCTATACGGCATTGTTTGTGCTTGATTTGGTAAACTACTATATGAACTTACAGTTAACCACTAGGCCTTGCTTTTTATTTCTAGGTCAGTAAGCACTTTAATACTCTTTCTGATATGTGCCCTCAGTATTTATATAGGTTTAAACTACTTTTGAAGGTGTACCACCAAGGACTTTTGTGTTTAAAAGATCTATTGCTGTAAATCACATAAGCATTCAAAACTAATCATTCAGACTTGAAGGACTTTATCAGACACTCTTTTTTAAAAAAACACACACAAGGAGGTTGGGAGTAAGACGTCACTGTCCTGTTTCCAGGAGTCAATGCCACACGCCCCTTCCTCTTCCCATCCTTCCTCTGTCCTTCCTCCATGCTAGAGGGAGAAAAAGGCACTGCTTTTCATTGATGGATATTTCTGTCAATAAAAAGTGGTGCCTCTTTCATCCCTTCAGCATGGAGGGAGAATAAATGAAGGACGAGATGAGAACAGCATTGTGTAGTATCACCATCCTATAGCGGTACAGTAGCACCCTCCTCCTGACCTCATTTTTTGTTTGTTTTTTGTTTGTTTTTTTTTTGTTTTGTTTTTTTGCATCTGATAATCTCAAAAGTGTTACCAGAAAACATTGTCCCTCCATGGACTGCAGACAAAAACTACAGCTTCAACTCTGTATTCCTGTCTAGAATGAAAACAAATAATTTCTGGCTCATTACTAAATCTTTATGAGGGAAAAAATGATATTCAAGGGAAAACCATGAAGGCATTTGTGTTACCTATGCAGCACAGCCTTGAACATGTTTACTCAGAGGTATGTTCCACTGTATTCAGTGGGCAATATGCCCAAGTATTTGAGATTATGACCTAAAACTTATCTTCTCATTCCCTATCTAAATGTATTAGTGGGGAATATATGGTAACACTTAGGACTTTATCAGACTACCCTCCATAAACATTCTTTTGCCATCATATTTTGAAATGTTTTTATGGCAGGAAAAGAACCCCCTCTACCAGACCTACCTTAACCAGCATAAAAAGGCAGCCCCGGAAGTAACAGAGCATGAATGGAGCTCCGTTTGCTTCTGGGTTCCAAATCTCGGAGATTCTCACGAGAAGATGTGAGTGTGGTAAATTTGAAAAAAGAAATGAAAAACAAATTCAAAAAACAAAAATACAGCAAAGCACAAAAACACACTCTAAAAGTCCCAAGTGAACTGGGGGCATTGCTGCAGTATTTCTGATAATCCAGTCCACATAGCATACTGGGGATAAAAGCTGTGTCATTATATTTTCATTCTTCTAAACTATTATATTAGTCTCATTACATTTCTAGTTACGTATTTCTGCCATGTGAATGAGATTGCTACAGTATGTGAGTATAGCCCCACATGCCTTCTTCATCCAGCTTTGAGTAACCAAAAGGCCTGCTGGTCTTTCAGGCAACTCTACCCATTTCTCTCTTGCCTGGACCTTACCAATTACCTCCATTGTAACATATCCTGTTCTTCTTCCAAATTTCTCCCCCAAATTCAAAATCTGTCTCTGAAGTTTTTGGTTTGCTCCCTTAATTCTATATTCAGAGATAAATTGAAGCCTACGAAAGTGTAGCTGTACTTGTTCATATTCATCCTTTTCTACCCTTACCCTCTTTCCTCTGTCCCATCTTGTTTCTTACTGTCAAAATTAGGACCAGTCATTCTTGTGTATGATATGATATAAAGCGTTTTGTATGCCAACAGGAGAGTATAAATAATAAACAACAGTAAGCAGAACTAGCTGCAAGGGACAGAGATGTGAAATACTCAGTTCTTCCTTTGCACCTTTACAACTTTCCCATGAATGCAAGATCTTATTTGGACTTTACAAACAAGCACCACCAACCAAATAGTGGGGAAAAGATTGCATGAATGGATGGCAGTTCTTATTTTTACTCTACAAATTCCTTTTAAGTCCTGGGCAATAAGATCAATTCTACCAGTTCTCAGCACTGCAGATCCTCATTCAGTAGCATACTAAAGCACCCAATTAGTATTAAACACCTGAATATCCTTTACACATGCCTAAGTGCTTTGCTAAATAGAGACAGACTTACATATTTAGAGCTAAATGCATACTTATGGTCTTTGTAGAATCGATGCCTTAATCTTCTCATTTCTACAGGACCACTGTGAAGGTACTATGTCTAGAATTTGTATTCAGCCCATGCTGTCTAATTTCCTTGCCACATTCTAAATTCTTCATTGACTTTAATTATAAACTCACACCACTTTCCTTGAGTTTGATGAACTTTTTTCCTTTTAAAGGAAACACAAGCTTGCTCACCAGGCAGAGTTCTTAATCTCTCTCAGATGTAATAATGAGAAAGTAGGTTATTCACAACTTAACTGAATGCACAATTTATATTTTCATTATTTATCATGGATATTTACTTTTGTTCAGGAATGGAGCGTCCAGAACTTCCACACATTACTACCAATGCTGTTTCACCCTCCAGCCTCCACTGGAACCACAGCAGAGCTTCCAGCCATCTCAGTGCTAGAGTCCAACAGAGCAGAAGGTCTGCAGCCAGTTTACAGGCCATTTGGCTATAGAGGGGAGCAATGGTGGGGGGCATAAAAGGAACATTTGTAGCTGCAGAAGAGGAGGATGTTGGGGGAAGTGAAGGCCAAGGATGGAGCAGGTTAGGAGAAGCAGGAATGACATAAGGCCCTTCTCTGTTAAGAGACATGTGGATGCCCATGGTCCAAGATTGCCAAGACCTAGAGCAGAGAGGGAGCTGAGGAAGATGAGAGAAGAAAGCAAAGGGAAAGGGAAGGGCCACTTAAAGCTCCTCCAGCAGCACCTTTATGTAAGAACAAGGTCTGCCCAAGAGGTCAGAGGCAACAGTCAAACCCTGACTGAGTTGGGGAAGCTTAACAGGTCACTCTCAAGATCCCTATAAAGTTACCTAAGCTAGCACTTGATCCTGAAGGACATTATAGTAATGTGGGCCTGAGCCAGCACCTCCTGCCTTTGCTGAAAGCCCAATGCTGAAGGGCCTTATCATGACCAGGCCTGAACCTGCACCACTTACTTCCTCTGTGAACCCAAGCATGAAAGTCCTTACTGTAGCTTCAGACCCGATCCTACATTTGTTAGCATACCCTATTACCCCTCCTATGTGATTTCATAACTGCACATATTGGACACCTTTTGGGGTCACTGTGACTAAGGACATTTGGGGTCAAGTTGGCCAAAGGACATTCAAAGTCACAATGATCTGAGATGTGTCCAGGATCATGAAAACCCAGATAGGATTATGCTAAAAACCCAGTTGTAATGGGTCTATGCTAATCCATTAAAACATGCAGTCAGTGACCATCCCTCACCCATACCCTACAGAAATCTTTCCTATACACATTACCTGTTTGAACATTAAGAGGTTGTCACAAATCCCATCAATGTTTTGTCACTCTGAAGCTAAAGCAATCATCTGATTCTGGACTCTTTTGTCCATTCCATGAGAAAATAATGTAGGCTTTGGCATAAGTAGCACACCCATCCAGGTACAAAATAGAGTATAATTATCCGCGCTCCAACCCTAACCATGTGTGCCACAGAGCTGACCTGCCATTCTGTGTGTCACAACTGGTGAGTCACAAATAGTCCCCTCCATTCTCTTCCTTGATGGACTGGATTTCCTGTGCCACCC
This sequence comes from Gambelia wislizenii, assembly GCA_030847615.1. Lineage (NCBI taxonomy): Eukaryota > Metazoa > Chordata > Lepidosauria > Squamata > Crotaphytidae > Gambelia > Gambelia wislizenii. The sequence continues at coordinate 152,030,051 of JAUMIR010000001.1, read as the reverse complement.
TCAGACGCTGACTGAGTCCCTCTGCTGCGTACACCTCATTCTCCATGACTGGTAACTATCACCCTTTTAAGAGCCCTGAAGTTCTTGTCCAGAGTCAGAGGTTTGACTAAAAGTATTCTTTCTTTCTTTCTTTCTTTCTTTCTTTCTTTCTTTCTTTCTTTCTTTCTTTCTTTGTGTTTGTTTTTTTTATACCCCACCTACTTTTTTTCTATATCCCACATACTTATTTATATCTCAGCTTACATTGTAGGTTAAAATGAAATAGCTAAAACATCTACAATAATTTTTTAAAAAAAATAAACAACTATCCAATTAAAACATTTGTTTAAAACACATTGAAAACATATTAAGAAATGGCACACCCATTATACATCCTTCAATACGAATGAGTTAAAAGCCCAAGTTCTGTTTAAGTAAGGACTTTGCCAGCAAAAAGAGAATGAAGAGGGGAGCAACCAAGGCTCCCATGGAAGGGAGTTCCATAGCCTAGGAGCGTCCACTGGGAAGGCTGTCTTCTGTCTCCTCACCAGACATGATTATAGTGGGACCAAGAGAAAGCCCTCTCCTGAAGATCTTAACCAGCACTTTCATTTCTGCCCAGAAATGGACTGGTAGCTGGTAAAGCTGTTTCTGCAAGGAGTCATATGCTTCGTGTAAACAGCCCTGGTCAGTAGCTCTTCACACCCTGAACCCCAAATTTCCAGACAATCTTCCCGAGCAGTTTTATGTGGATAATAAACAATGTAGGGGACAGAACTGAATCCTAAGGGACACAGCATACCAATGGCCAGGATTTCAAACAGGAGTTTCCTCCCCCCGCTACCACCTGAGTGTGCTCCTCTAGGAAGGATTGAAGCCAAAGTAAAACAGTGTCTCCATCCCAAACAAGCATCCCAGACAGGTGGCCCAGAAGGATAGCATGGTTGATGTTATTAAAAGCCACTGGGAGGCCCAGCAGAACCAAAAAGGAACACATTCCCCCTGTTCAGTTCCTGGTGTAGGTCATTCACCAATGCAAACAAAGCTTTCTGTCCCATAAACAGACCTAAAGCTAGATTGAAATGGATCTAGACAATCCATTTCATCCAGGAACCTCTGGAGCTAGGAGGCTATAGAATGTTCCAGGACCTTGTCCCTAAAGAAACATGGCAGACAGGTAAGTCTCCTTGCCCAAAGACCTGGAGAAGCACAGAAATTCCCTGGGACTTCAATCAGTGTCTTCATATTGAACCTTTTCTCACTCCCTGCCTAAATTCTCTCACATACGATTACAGTTACTCCTCCGGTACAGCCCACTTGCAGGTTGTATGACTCAGCTCCACATTATTTGAAGGACCATATTCTCCCTTATGAACCAACCCATAGTTTGAGACCTTCTTCTTGAGAGTCCCTTCTCACTCCCACTCCCTCTATTTCATATGTTCCTCTGCCCTTTACCTGTACTGCTCCCTGGCTTGCTTGCCCTCTCCTGTTCTCTATATGAGACATAGGGCTCATCTACACTAGCCAGGATATGCGAGCTCCTTGCCAGCATATCCTGACATCAGAGGTGGCCTGTTACCACTCCCATTACCTGGAGAAAATGGACTGGAGTCCAATAGGATGCCAGTCCACCACTGAAGCCTCCACCATTTCCCCCACAAACATGGAAGCTAAGCAGGTTGCAGGACCCCTGCTTGTGACCAGCTTCAGTCACATGCTGAGGCCAGAGACCCCTGCCTGGCTTCTGGGACAGCCAGGGGGATGGTGGCAGCAGTGAGGAGCAGTGTGCAGACAGGCTCCTGTGGATATGTGGGTCCGATCTGGTTTTTGCTGGATAAACTGGGTATTATATTGGAATGCTTTATCAGGTCCTAACCTGGCTTGTCCCTGTTCCAGCACTATATCTGCCCCAGGGGTTGTTTGGACTACCTGGAGGAGGATCAGGGTAAATGTCCTGCATCATTTGGACTGCAAGGCTCTGGAACAGGGGCAAACGTGGGGAAATCGCATGTGGAGAGAAGCCCATAGTTTCTGCTGGCAAACCAAGATGTTAAAGACCAAAGATAATGAAAATAACAGAGAACCTTCCTCACCCTCTCAAGAAGAGGAAAAGGCCCACACCCTCATTCCATTCCCCAAACAGCTCCCCCAATGGGAGGCAGACAGCTTTTATTCCTTTACGGAAAAGGGGACAGGTAGAAGTCTGGCTAGTGTTTTGCTGGCACCTGGCTTAATACCTGACGAGCCCAGTTCTAGAGGGGATAGGTGTAAACAGGCTGCTGTCCACCAAGAGAAAGGCAACAGGGGGCAGAAAAAGCAGACAACCACAGCAAATAGTCATTTTATTTATTTATTTCGCAGATGGTGTTCTTTCCTTTCCTTTAGTGTGCTTTCTCCACTCAGAATAGCTCTGGCAACATTTGGGTTGATTCTGAACAGTGGGGATTTATTTATTATTTTTATTTTTTTTGTAGAGAAAATAATCGCTCCATCCAGTGAAAAATTCTGGAAGTAATTTTGGTTTGCAAAGTGAAGGCATTTGAAGTATTGAGGATACTTTACGAATATGTCCCTTTGAAATTCCAATACACAGTGACCTAATCTTCACATCATGGACTAATAGGGCAAAAGAAATATAGTTATTTCATGGATTTTTTTTATTTTTTACAAATTTTGTGATTTAGTCTTTGCCTTGGAAAATGTACCAAAATGCAAAACATTTTTGAAATGAATATTTCTAGAAAGAATGTGTCCAGAAATGTGTATCTTGTAAGTCAGTACATTAAAAGGTATATATAAGTATTCATTTAAATTTAAATCCTCCTGCAGATTATTTTTTTAAAAGTATAGGCCAATATATGGGATAGAATGAATTGGTGCAAAAGTGACATGGAAATAGACTAATCTGTCCATTTTTATGTTAATCCAAAGTTAAAATGTCATATGTACAACCCAGACATGATGCAACTAAACCACTAGGGGAAAAGAAATCAATACACCTTCAGGACGGCCTTAGCATTTAGATCCATTGGAGCTACAGGGGATTTAGTCAAAAATACATATCTTGGTTAGTTTGTTTTGAGAAATTATTTCTCTAAAAATTTCCATGGAGATTTATAGGCAGGGTAAGTGTGATGCTTCTCTTTTCAAATATTGGTAAGAAGGAATTCCACCTATATGTTCTGAAACCAGGTTGAGATACATGCTAAATACCTGTCTAGCATATTGAATATTTATGTTGCTGCTGTTCTCTATGGAGACATAATAGCTAACAGGATTAGCTGTTGATTCTAAAGAAAACAAGCTTAATGACTGTAACTTTTCACTAGCCAGTTGAATAAATTTGTTTGGACATTAAAATAATGGCTGCTACTAACTGCCCTGAACCCTCAGAGCTACATAATGCAAATCCGTGGACTGATGAATATGATGAATGCAGCCAGCTTTCAGTTGTTATAAAAGATTGACTGCAAAGTAAACTGACCATCACATAAATAAAACAGAAAGAAGAGGAAGAAAAAGAAAATGGAAAGATGGTGAAGAAGGAGAATAAAGAAAAGTTTTTAAAAATTGACATGTTCTTAGTTCTCTTGATAATGGTAGAGAGAATGCTTAGCTAGATAAATGCACAAAAATCAATAGTTCTACATTTTCAGTGGGAGAGACTGCACCAACCCTACATAATGACTCACCAAGCTAAATAAAGGTTGAAACAGTATTTGGGAATAAATGAAGTCTCACTGTGCTATCGATTTAAAGCAGTTTAGTAGTCTTAAAAGGTGTGGCTTAATTGAAATTCGAATGAGGAAGAGGGAACTAAAATGGGTTCAGGGTGATACCATATGAACATTCATTAGGGAAACCTAGTTTTTGATACTTGAGTAGGTTTGCACATTAATACTATCTCAGTTCACAGTCATTAATAGGAAAAGAGATCTGGAGCAGGGAGGTTGTTACAATAGAGTCCTTATTGAAAATGAGATTTTCTGTTTGCCCCCATAGGCAAAAGGGTGAACCAGATGTAACTTCAGGCTATTTTGAAGTGCAATTATTTTAGGTCACAGCAGCAGATAAACAGAGAATAAGGTGTATGGCATAAAGGCACAATACACAAGAAATCAGAAGAAAATGAACAATTTTTAGAGCAAACATAATACAATGATTAAATCAATTGGATAAAGTTAGTTGTTTCCTAAAAAACAACAACACATGTACAACTAGCTATTAGCAAATTATCCCTTTAGTTATCTCTACATGTGCTTCCATTCTTCTGTCAGATTTCTGGTTAAAGCTTACTATGTTCACATCTGCTTAACACCCTCTGGTGTAAAGACAGAGAAGAAAAGGAAGAGCAGCAGTGCTAAGCCTTACAGAACATACAGGAAACCTTGATAGTTCCAGCACATGAAGTGGACTCTGCCAAGACTCAAAGGAGGAGGGTGGTGGTGGAAGGGGATTCCCTGCTGTGAGGAACAGAATCAGTAGTCAGTCTGCAGGCCTGACAAAATGTCTCAGGAGGTATGCTATCTCCTTGGGGCAAACATTCAAGATGTAACAGAGAGGCTGACAAGATTCATCAAGCCTTCTGATCATTATCCCTTCCTTTGGGTCCACATGGGAACAAATGATACTGCAAGCCATAGCCTCCAGAAGATCACAAGGGATTATGAGGCTTTGGGTAGGAAGCTGAAGAACCTGGATACACAGATAGTAATTTCGTCTGTCCTTCCAGTGGAAGGGCATGGCCCTGGAAGAGAGAGAAGAATAGTGGAGGTGAACAACTGGCTATGCAGATGGTGCCATCAGGAACAATTTGGCTTCCTGGACCATGGGATGTGGTTCCAGGGAGGTGGACTTCTGGCAAGGGATGGGTTGAACTTCACAGAAGTTGGCAGGAATGTTTTTGCTAAGACACTGAAAGATCTTATCAGGAGTACTTTAAACTGACTTGTATGGGGGAGGGAGACAGTACTCTTGAAGGCAGGAGTTCATCGATTGCTAGAGATAGTAGCCCAAATGTTACACAGAGAAAAAGGCAAATAGTACAAGAACCCAACAGTGGAAGGAATAAAACCTTTAAAAGACAGATAGGCCCATGGTCTTAGATGTCTCTATACTAATGCACAGAGCATGGGAAATAAACAGGATGAACTTGAACTCTTAGCACAGCAAAACAAATATGATATCATAAGCATCACTGAAACCTGGTGGGATGAGTCCCATGATTCGAATGTACAAATAGAGGGGTATAGCCTATTTCAGAAAAATAGACCAAACAGGAAGGGTGGTGGAGCAGCATTATATATTAAAGATGTGTACACCTGTGAACAGATCCATGACTTAAATCCTGGGAGCCAGGCTGAGAGCATCTGGATAAAAATTAAGGGAGAGAGAAACAGCAGGGATATCATTCTGGGGGTCTACTACAGACCTCCAAGCCAAACCGAGGACTTGGATGATGCCTTCCTGGAACAGATGACCACACATTCAGAAAGGAGAGATGTAGTAGTAATGGGGGATTTCAGCTATCCTGATATTTGTTGGATGTCCAAGTCTGCCAAGAATATAAGGTCCAACAAATTCCTCACTTGCCTTGCAGACAATTTCATTGTCCAGAAGGTGGAAGAGGCAACAAGAGGATCAGCTATTTTAGATCTGATCCTAACCAACAGGGATGACCTGGTTAATGGTGTGGAAGTGGCGGGATCCTTAGGGGAGAGTGACCATGTTCTCCTGGAGTTTGTTATACAGAGGAAAGGAGAAGCCAAGCATAATCTGACATGCATTCTAAACTTTAAGAAAGCTGATTTCAGAAAGCAGGGAATTACTGGGGGTGATCCCATGATCAGAAATACTAAAAGATAAAGGAGATCATGAAGGATGGGAATTTCTAAAAAGTGACATATGGAACGCACAACTTCAAACAGTTCCAATGAGGAGGGGGAAAGGGAGGTGTCTAAAGAAACCAGGATGGGTGTCAAAAGAACTCTCAACTGAACTAAAACATAAAAAGGGCATGTACAAGAAATGGAAAAATCACCAAAATAGAATTCAAACAAATGGCCAGCTCATGTAGGGTGAAAGTCAGAAAAGCCAAAGCTCAGATGGAGCTCAGTCTTGCTAGAGAGGTTAAAAATAATAAAAAGGGCTTTTTTTGGATATGTCCATAGCGAAAGGAAGAACAAGGAAATGGTAGGGCCGCTGCATGGAGAAGATAGTGAAAGGCTAACAGGGGACAGAGAAAAGGCAGAACTACTTAACACTTTGTTTGATTCAGTGTTCTCCCAAAGGAGGAACAGTGTGCAACCTGGGGAATATGAAGCAGATGATGCAGTAGGGGAAATATAGCATAGAATTGGTAAAGAGGTAGTTCAGGAATACCTGGCCAGTATAAATGACTTCAAGTTTCCAGGGCCAGATGAACTACATCCAAGGGTATTAAAAGAACTGGCAGAAGTAATCTCAGAACCACTGTCAATAATCTTTGAGAATTTTTGGAGAACTGGAGAGGTCCCACCAGACTGGAAATGGGCAAATGTTGTCCCCATCTTTAAAAGGGAGAAAAAAAGAAGACCCAAATAATTACCACCCAGTCAGCCTGACATCAATACTAGGAAAATTCTAGAGCAAATAATTAAACAGACAATCTGTAACCGATGTGAAGTTGAACACTTTCACGGCCGGCATCCATAGATTTGTTGTCTATGGTTTTTTTCTGGGCTGTGAGGCCGTGTTCTGGAGTAGTTTCTTTCTGACGTTTTGCCTGCATCTGTGGCTGGCATCTTCAGAGAATGGTTGGGTAGGTGTGTGTGTGGAATTTATATGCTGTGAACCCCTGTTGGGGAGAATATGTAAATTTGTGTAACTAATCATTCAATTACACAAATTTACATATTCTCCCCAATAGGGGTAAACAGCATATAAACTCCACATGCACACCTACCCAACCATTCTCTGAAGATGCCAGCCACAGATGCAGGCGAAACATCAGAAAGAAAGTCTTCCAGGATACGGCCTCATCACCCAGAAAAAAACCAAGGAAAATCTATAGTCTGTAACCACTTAGAAAGGAATGTTATGATCACAAAAAGTCAACATGGATTTCTCAAAAACAAGTCATGCCAGACTAATCTTATCTCTTTTTTTGATAGAGTTATAAACTTGATAGATGAAGGGAATGCAGTGGATGTAGGGTATCTTGATTTAAGTAAGGTTTTTGACAAGGTCCCCCATGATATTCTTGCAAAAATGTTAGTAACCTGTGGGCTAGATAATGCAACTGTTAGGTGGGTTTGTAATTGGTTGACTGACAAAACCCAAAAGGGTAGTCACCAATGGCTCCTCTTCATCCTGGACCAGTGGAGTGCCACAGGGTTCTGTCCTGCACCCAGTGTTGTTCAACATCTTTATCAATTACTTCGATGAGAGAATAGAGGGTATGCTTATCAAGTTTTCAGATGACACCAAGTTAGGATGGGTAGCTAATACCCCAGAGGACAGGATCAGAATCCAAAATGACCTGAACAGACTAGAAAGCTGTGCCAAAACTAACAAAATGAATATCAACAGAAAGAAATGTAGGATACTACACCTGGGCAGTAAAAATGAAATGCACAGATATAGGATGTGTGACACATGGCTTGAGGGTAGTACATGCGAAAAGGATCTAGGAGTCTTAGTGGACCACAAGCTGAACATGAGTCAGCAGTGTGATGCAGCAGCTAAAAAAGCCAATGTGATTCTAGGCTGCATTGATAGGAGTATAGTATCTAGATTGAGGGAAGTAATAGTGCCATTCTCTTCTGCTTTGGTCAGACCTCACCTGGAATACTGTGTCCAGTTCTGGGCACCACAATTCAGAAAGGATATTGGGAAACTAGACCGTGTCCAGAGGAGTGTGACCAGGATGGTGGGAGGTCTGGAGGCCATGCCCTATGAGGAGAGGCTTAGGGAGCTGGGCAGGTTTAGTCTGGAGAAGAGAAGGTTGAGAGATGACATGATAGCCATGTTTAAATATTTGAAGGGATGTCATACTGAGTATGGAGCAAGTTTGTTTTCTGCTGCTCCAGAGACTAGGACATGGAGCAATGGCTTCAAACTACAGGAAAAGAGATTCCACCTAAACATTAGGAAGAACTTCCTGACAGTAAGAGCTGTTCAGAGGTGGAATACACTGCCTCATAGTGTGGTGGAGTCTCCTTCTTTGGAATTTTTTAAACAGAGGCTGGATGTCCATCTGTTGGAAATGATTTGATTGTGTATTCCTGCATGGCAGGGGGTTGGATTGGATGGCCCTTGAGGTCTCTTCCAACTCTATGATTCTATGATTCTATGACTAAGCAACAAGAATGTATAAATATATTTTCCAAGGAACAGATTCCTGAAAACTCAGATGAATATTGAGGAAGATAAATACAGGAACATTCAGATGGAAAAATTAGGCCAGGGAGACATGGGAAAATGAAGTAAAATAAAGAAACAAAGCCTGAGCCTCACCAAGAGATAAAAATAAAACATTACAATAAAAGACGCTGATCTCAGCAAATGTCTCTGGAAAACAACTTGACACATTCTAAAGAGTGGACCTTCTCTCTAAAGCCTGAGGGGGTTATCATTGATCAACATAGGAGATTATTGCATGAGTATAGCATGAATCCTACTATTAAACAACAAACCATATCATGTTGTAAGTGTCCTGGTCAGAAATGTTAAAAGTGATGATGAATACATAAAAATTGTTAAAAACATTCTATGCTCTGGCTCAATCATCATTCAAAACAGAAACTGTAGTCAAGATATCAGAAAGGACTAGGGCTTGGAAGGACAACAATGAAGGAAATGGATAAGATCCTCAAGTATAAAGATGCATCATTAAATACCAAATCAGTACAAAATCAACCATGCCATAGCATTTCTGATTTCTATGTATGGCTATGAAAGCTGGACAGTGAAGAAAGCTGACAGGAAGAAAATAAACTCATTTGAAATGCGATGCTGGAGGCAATATTATAGGCAAAAAGACAAATACATGGATCTAAAAGTAAATCAAGCCTGAATTGTCCTTAAAAGACAAAGCAACTAATTTTTTGTTACTGATTTTTTAAAATGTTGAAGACAAAACTTTAGGCTGTTACTCCTATCAACTCAGAACAGCACACTATTGGATAAAAAGAAGGGCCCTTATGAAACTTTCCAAAATAACATTTTGAAGTCTTGTTTTCCAGATCTGAAAGCAACCAACACACAGTTAAAACAATTAATATTGTTTGTCTGTGTAGTTTAGCAAACAACTTGCATAACATTAGTTAGGTTTAGGAAACTTGCAATACGGCTATTCTATATAGGGATTTCCCCAGCTCAGCCAATGCCAGTGTCAGGCATTTTCCTAAATTAAGAATTATTTTTTATTCCTGCAGTGCTGTGCTTTGCTGACCAATTTTAGTGAAACTCAGAGAAAAGAAATGAACCTTCTATATAGGAAATAGCATTGGAGTATTTTTTTAGAAGAAAACAATATTTATTCACAGAAATATTTTCTGCAGAGAAAAAGTTATGTTGTGCACAGAAAATGCTGTATTTGGAATAGTATTTTGCACAAAACCCACATGTGCTAAAATTATCAGATTAATTCTTTACTTCCTTTGAAAAGATAATTAGTGAAGAATTACATCCCTAATGCTGATTATCTCTCCCTGTTACTAGCCCAGACACCCCCAGCCCCTTGTCATATAATAATTGCTATATTTAATAATTTGGCTCACTGTGGCCTTCCACAAGTGTGGCCAGTAAACCCAGAACTCCCCAAACCCAGGAATCCCAAAGACTAGTGCTGAGACTAAGTCATGTAAACACTAGGTAGGGGCCATTATCAATTTCAAGAAAGGTAACCTGAAAGGCAACATCTGGCCTGAACATCTGACTAATCCAATCAAGTATAGCTGAGGCACTCAAGCTTTGTAAAGAGCTGTTTCCCCTCTCCTCCACCATAACCAAAGAGAGCTGCTTGCTTCATTCAGTTTCAAATTGTTAACACATTAAGGGTCATTAATGTATCTGGAGTGTCCATTGTCTTAGCCTGGGGACCTCCAAGAAGCATTGTCTTTCACTCTAAATTCCTTATTAGGTATTAAAAAAACCCTTCAAAACTCCACTCAAGTGTGCACAGGTTCCCTTCCTGATGACTTCACGTCAGTCTGTGTATCCAAGTGTACAGTTCATCTTCCTCTTGACTCCACATCAGACTGTGTAGCCTTTCCTGCTTCTGGACCTCCTTCTCCTGCTGGTTTTCTTCATGATCTCAACTCCTCTGATTGGTACAGTATCACCCAAAAAACAACCCCTTACTCTATTCCTCTATCCAAATACTTCCTACTTATTTCGTTAACCTTGTGTGAGTGCTTGAAGACCAAGTATGTGTGTGAATGCTATTATATGTATTTCTTTAATAAAGGTCAATTAATTGTACTATCTAGCTTAACATCTCTTCCTTAGTACCAGTAAAGATAGGTCTCAAGATCCTGCTCATTACTCACTTTTTGTTTTGCCAAGTTGAGTATATTAATTCCCCAAATTAATATCGATATCTTAGAGGGTCCCAATGGAGCCAAGCATTTCAGGTAACATCCCAGAGACACCTGCTTCTTTAAAAAGAGTATAACAGCAGCTTTATATTCCCTCCCTCTTCTTTAGGTAGGTTGGTACCTCACTGAATATATTTGACCAGATACACTACAGAAATGTAGAAAGCAAGATCTGAATGGGAAAAGAAAATGTGGAATCTTGTTTCATGCCTTTTGGTAGGAACTAATATGTACCAAAAATATATATATGTAATATTTTTGCTGTAACAGGATATATTAAAATTTCCCATGCTGTGCTTGTTCAAAGTGGTCTAAATCCAAGGCCTTTACTTGATTATTTTTTTTAAAAAAAATGATAGCTGCTGTGTTGAGTTCAGGGGCTGAGGTGGAATTTTATGAATCTTCTCTGAATACTGGCAATAACACACAGAGAGAGTAATTTACATGAAACTCTCTTCAGCCCCATCTTTAGCTCAGTAGGGAAGAAATATTTTAAAACCTTCCATGCCTAGTCCTTTTCAAAATAAGAAAAGAAATCTCTTCTTAAGGGCTTCTTCGACAGCTTTTGGGGAAAGAAAGATTTGAAATATAGCAAACCTCTATAGCACAGTCCCAGTTAGTTTGAACAGTCAGTTTTCAACAACAGTTATTAAAATGTTTGATGATGGTGATGATGATGATCCTCTCACAGCCATGTCAACTAAGATTTTGGTGCATGACAGGCAAATGTTTATTTGTGGGAAAGCATGGAGTCATAATTAATTATTCTGAATAGTTTATCTTTAATTTAAATAAGTATCTCTGACACTAGATATGTATCGCAGCAAGGTGAATTCTGAATTCACCAATCTGGTTTAGTTTAGTACAAGGCAATGAGTGCTCTACACTCCCTTGCCTATAATAACAACATCCAGAGTACTTAATTTTAGATATACACAGCAGCTACTGTTACCAGCCCGGACAGCCCCCAGCCCCTTTTTCATATAATAACTGGCAATATTTAATAGTTTGGCTAACTGTGGCCTTCCACAAGTGTGGCCAGGAAACTGGGAACTCCCCAAAACCAGGAATCCCAAATACTAGCACCGAGATTAAGTCATGTACACACCATGGAGGGGACATTACAAATTCCAAAGAAAGATAACCTGAAAGACAACTTCTGGCCTGAACATCTCGCTAATCCATTCAAGCATAGATGAGGTACTCAGGGTTTGTAAAGAGTTATTTTCCCTCTCCTCCACCACAACCAAAGAGAGCTGCTTGCTTCATTCACTTTCAAATTGTTAACAAATTAAGGTCATTAACGTATGCAGAGTGTCTCCCTGTCTACCCATCTCCAGGCTAGGCCAATACATCAGGGATCCCCCTCGCCCCATCAAATTTTGTAATGCAAAATAGAAGATCGTACAAGGGTTACGCCTACATGCAGAGCATGTGGAAAGAGAGCCTTGCCCTTCAGCAAGCCCAAGTCATTCCCACTGAGGTGAGTGACTAAAACATGCAGAGGAGGCCCAGTGTACTCAAAAAAGAAAGCAAACCATTCAAATGAAGGCCTCTTCTCCCAAGCCACTCTACTGTGGCATACTTGCTCAACTGTAATCAGAAGCCCAAGGCAATTAACATGATAGGGCAACAACTTCCACTGCTATGGAGGCTGGAAAAGAGGTGCCACCTGACCCTGAGACAGTTCCACCTTGTCAATGCCATACATTGATTGTAGATGGGAAGGATGTTGTGGCTTATAGAGACATGGGAGCACAGCTGTCTGCAATTCATCATGCTCATTTTGATCCTAAGTTGTGGACGATCACACAATGGTGTCTGTTCAACCTTTCCACTGCCCACCCATCAAGCTTCCTAGGGTTCAGGTGTCAGTGGAGTACAAGGGCTGGAAGGGCCAATGGACTTTTGCAATCTACAATGACTATAATTGCCCTGCTATATTGGGTGAATATCTAGCGTATCATGTGGAAACTTCCCAATAGTCTCAGCGGCAACACACCATGCAGACGCGCAGCCAAGGTCTACCGACGACAGCCATGGATTCTGAAGAGGAGGAATTCCCTACAGATAGTTTCGTGGCTGAGGAGGTAGCCCTGCAGGACGCTGTGGTCCTGCATTCACCCAAGGGAGCACTGCATTCACCCTAGAAAGACTGTTGCTGATGGCACTGATTAATCTCCAAGCCTCACACATCATCAGTCTGAATCAAGCCTGCCTGTGATCCAGATGGAGTAGCTCAGTCCGGTGGGACACCAGCAATTTCAAGAGGAGGAGGAGGAGGATCAGTCTTTACAAGCTGCATGGAAGAAGGTGAAGGAAGACCTGCAAACTGCTTCTGGAGACCAGCAGACCAGATTTGTGGTTGCCAATGACATGCTTTACAGAGAGACTTGGCCAGATGGCCAGAACGAAGACCCACAGCCCCAGATATAGCTGTTGGAATCCACCATGTATAGAAGCAAACTCCTGAATCTGGCTCACGATCATCCTAGTGGACATGCTGGGGTGAATCGTACCAAGGACAGAATAGGGAAGCCTTTTTATTGGGAGGGGATGGGCAAAGATATCTCTGAGTAAGTCCGATCCTGTGAGGTTTGCCAGAAGACAGGAAAACACAGGTATCAAGCTAAGGCCCCTCTCCAACCACTTCCTGTCATTGAGGTCCCATATCAGAGAGTGGATGTGGATGTTTTGAGACTGTTCCCTCATAAAACTGCAAGGGGGAAACAATATGTCCTCACTTTTCTGGACTTTAGCACCTGGTGGTCTGAAGCTACAGTGCTAGGCAGTATCTCAGCCAAAGCCATTGTTCAAGCCTTGACTAATATCTTCTCAAGGGTGGGGTGGCCAGGCAAGATCCTGACTAATGCTGGGACTAATTTCCAGTCACAATCCATTAAACATTTACTGGCAGACCAAAAACAAAAAGGGAATTCCCTGTTTCCAAGGGTAACCACTCACAGCCCTCCTTCCCATAACGGAAAGCACTGCAAAGGCTGAAGGAACTCCCAAGTCAACAAAGGATCTCAGCCCTCACAGAGCTGTTCTCCCCCACACACACAGGCCAGAAAAACTGCCTGGGTGAGTTAGCTCCAGTGTGTGATTTCCAAAGAACTAGGATATTTTTTCGAGGGGGAATCAACCCCCTCATGTCACTCCCTTATCATCATCAGTCTAATGGCTTGGTGGAACTTTTTAATGGGACTTTAGGAACGATGATATGTAAGTTTGTTAATGACCACTCTAATGACTGGAACTTGGTACTACAGCTGTTCTTGTTTGCATACAGGGCTGTACCACATCCCAGCTTAGGCTACTCACCTTTTGAGTTAGTGTATGGCCATGAGGTGAAAGGGCCATTACAGCTTGTGCAACAGCAGTGGGAGGGAGATTTGCCTTCTCAAGAGACAAATATCATCGACTTTGTCAACAACTTGCAGAAGATGCTCTGGGAAGCTTGAGTGGCCACAAATGAGAACCTCCAACTAGCTCAACAACAGCAGAAAGCTTGGTACAATCAGAGTGCCAGAGAACACTTCTTTGTCCCAGAAAATCAAGTGTTAGTCCTCAAGGCAATCCAGTCCAACAAGATGGAGACAGCATGGGAAGCTCCGGCCACAGTCTTGGAGCATTTCAGGACTGTGAATTACTGCATCCAGAAGTTGGGACCAAGCTGAAGGTATTCCACATGAATTCACTGAAACCATACTGTGAGAGACCCAGGTATCTCATGACATGGCCGGATGACGTGGGCCTCTGCGTCAGGAGCCTATATAAGCAGACTCCTGAATCAGATGCTCAGTTGGCTTGCAGGAGCCAAAGACCCACCTGCCTACCCTTTATTGCATTGCATGGCTTATTTCTTTGTCACAACTTGTTTGGTGGATGGCATGGGCCCTGATCCAGGTTAGAGGAGCTGAGGGGGTCTCCTTCAAGTTCAAGTTCATGAAGACCCCATTACTTATTCAACCTTGTTTTACAGGGGAGGGGAGGGTGTCAAGCATGGGCTTGGCCAAGGCTTCAGTTACACAGCAGTTTTTATTGCGGTAATTTGCACTGTATTGCAGTTTCGCATCAGTGCTGCATCATTTACATGAATTATTACTAAATTGGTCTATCGGATTAGTTTTCCACTTTTTTCCACTTTGAAATTCACGCACAGACTGAGGCGGGGGCGTGGCCTCCCAAGCACATCCTCTGATTACCAGAGGAATGCCTAATTTCTATTCCTGTAGCATGGAGTGTCAGCCAAACACACACACAACAAGCTAGCTTGGGATTCTTCAGCTGGCAGCAGCTAAGCATGAAGATAACAAGGAGGGAGGGAGGGAGGGAAAGAGAGAAACGGGATATCAGCAGGGCGAGGGGGGATGAACGAACACACACACAGAGAGAGAGCGAGAGAGAGAGGAAAAGCTAGCTTGGGATTCTTCAGCTGGCAGCAGCTAAGCAGGAAGATACCGAGGAGGGAGGGAGGGAGGGAGATAAAGAGAGAAACGGGATCTCAGCAGGGCTAGGGGGACGGATGAATGAACATACACACACACGCAGAAGGAGCAGCCAAGCAAGAAACAGCTGGGCGATTGCGATGGGTATAGCACTCGCAGTCTTTTCCGTGGCTGGAAACAACAGTGGATGGATCTTTCCTCCATCTTCTCCTGGTCAGTCCAAAACCCTCCCTGGTGAGTTCAACCAATCATAGCAAAGCTCTGCTGTGAATGTATCGGAAAGATTGATGGTAATTCACACAGCCCTTAGCGAAATGGTCGTTCACACAATCGAAAGTGCACTAAGTCACACTACTTTTCAAAAAAGTCAGGAAAAGTTCTGAAATCCTTTCTAATGTTACTAATGGGTTTTTGTGCTCCCTCCTTCTGAAATAGGTGACTTTGTGGCATAAAGCATGTAAACAATTAGGAATCTTAGCGAATTCTTCATGTTTTTTTTCATTGTGTAACCAAGCCGCAGGACTCTCCCCTCCAAGTGCTAGTCGGTGGCTACCGGGAGCTGCCATTGGCCAACACAGGGTTGGGCAATGAAGGGATCCGGCCCCATGCAATTGTGCCGACCATCTACAGCCATTACCAAGTTGTGGCCTTTATTGCCAATTTTCATATACTAACCTATATTTAACCTCTTATATTTTATTATGTACTCAATACATTTTGTGAAGATACTACTGTGTTGCATTTCATTTACCATGGGAAAGAATGGGGGGCATATGGGATGGGTCCACAAGTGATAGTGTCTCCACATTGCTGAGAATCCTGTACCTACAATACACTCAGATTTAAGTAAGGAATAGAACCTGTTCCTCTGATGCCACTTGAAATATGCTAGGTGTTTGCATTGACTAAAGGCCAAGTAATTCATTTGTAAGTGATTTAAGTAATTTGTTTGGAAATTAAATAATTTATTTGGGTTGAATCAAATGCACGGGAAGTGCAGGACTGACAATGGTCTTCAGAAAAAGAAAAAAGAGAAGGCTCCCCCCCCCCTTTAGAAATTGGACACATAATCTATGGGTGGGTTTCGGGAGGACATGCATTAAAGATCACAGCTTTAGTCATAATTTCGCTATATGGAATAGCTGGAACATTTATGTCCTTTTAATCTCCCTTATAAATCATTTCTCCCAGCTGCTTAATCACTTGTATTGGACGTCTTTGAATCCCTTCCAATTTTTGATGTCCTCTTAATAATGTGGTGCCCAGAGCTGCTTAAAAGTGTAGTGGTGTACAATTTCATAGTGCAATATTGTCAAACTATATGCATACAGGACATATTCAAAAATCACCTGATTATTTTAAAGCGATCATCACACCACACACAAACAACATAATTTTCTTTGCATTTTAAACTGTATTTCTTCCATTTCAAGGATCTCACACCTATTGACTGCATCTGCCTTTTGGATTATTAATCCCCCAATGTATTTCTTTGGAATTTTCCAGGCCTATTTTTGTTATTTCCTGCTCATACTTTATTTCTCACCTTCTTAGATCCCTTTCTATTTCTCATTTCTCACGGGTGAGTCAAGCACCTCTTAATTTAGTATCATCTGTAAATGTAATTAATGCACTGTTTATTCCTTCTTCCGAATCATTAATAAAAACGTTGCATCCCACTGAGACATAAAAAAACTGCAGTAATCAATCTTGGAGTTCAAAGAATTAAATCTGATTCCTATTGTGAATTCTCACCAGAACCCAAAGTGTGCGTATGAGAGAGAGGGAGTGGGGAGTGAGAGAATAGAAATGCCTTAAAATAAACCACAATCAATCAACAGAGGATGTGTGAACATTTGACCAGAAAAATACAGGTTGGAACAAGATTCTGGTTAGTAGCAACTAAAAGTGCTATTTATATGAATAACTTAATTTAATTCATGAACAAACCAGTCTCATGTCTGATGAGATGATTATGCCAGATCTTGAAAAACTAACTTTTTAAGTGACTGTAACTCACAGAATCTCCTGGCCAGTATAGCCACTGCTTAGTTTTCAATAAATAAATAAATAAATAAATAAATAAATAAATAAATAAGTTTTCCAAGCTTTGGTTTATGTATTAAAAAAGGATAAAATAAGAATGGAAATTAGTAGCCTGTCCAAAATAACACTTTAAAGAGGTTGTCAGTTGTGGCAAAAAGCACATCTGAAGAACATGATGATAACAGAAATGGGTGATGTTATCAGACGATGCTGTCCTTCAGTGTTCCAGGGGTGTAGAGTGGGTGTGAATAAGATGTTCCTTTTTATTGATGGCTTAGCCCCATCGATAAAAAAGTGAAGCCTCGTGTGTACCAGCACTATGCTCTGGGAACAGCTGAGGATGCGGGCATCTGATACTGTCACCCTTTCTGTTACTGTCACATTCTTCTGGCATGGTTTAGGATGTGTTTTCTTGCCATATTTTCCCTCATCTGATAAAGTCTTAAGCTTCCTAATGATGTTTTTGATTTTGCAGCATGTTCTGCTGAACCAAATCTTGCTTTATTTCATGTTCCAAGATGTGAAGGTGTGAAGTGTGAGATGTGAGTTGTCATTTGACTATGCTCAATAGGTTTATAGGTCAGGATAGTGGTTAGGTCAGGATAGTGGTTTGCTCTCCCATTCTTCTCTAAAAATGCCCCTCTTTCAGACAGAAACGTTAACAAAAAACAAACTAGATGAGACACTGAAAAGCCATGATTACCCATCTCTAAATGTTTTACTTTAATATTTTCTTCTCAAGACTATATAATGAGCTCTTTCAACTAACCTCTCCAGGATTTGGTTTTCCAGACCCACCACCATCATCTTTCTTAATATGTGGTCACCTGAACCAGATACAGCATTCCAGTGAGAATGGAGTGGAATGATTTCTCATGATAAAAACTGTGAACAGCTACTGTTTTTTTCTATGTCAAGAAACATATATTGCATTTACCTCCCCCACCACAATATTCAGAATAGGGACACAGTGAAGAATTCCTTTTCACATTAACTCAGGCCTTATCTACATGGGAAATATTCCCCATCTTGCCCACATTTTAGAGGCCTGCATTCCTGATGGCATAGAGCTATTGCCCCATTCTGCTCCTGAGCAGTCCTCCTGACCCTTGGGACAAAGACAGGGCTCAAATGCATGGAAGGCATGTAGTGTCTAATGAAATATTTTAAGATAATAACTGCTTTAATCCATTCTAACTGGCAAAAGATGTATCAGGCCCCACATGATCACAGGAGCCCATTCTGGCTCATGGGCCCATTGCTGAAGCTACTGGTCTGTCATTGCTCTTCCTTAGCAAGAAGAGTCCTACAGCATGTGACCAAGGCTGATCACATGCAGGGGGCCTTGGTCAGAAGTTGTGGGCTGGCTTCCTAGCTTCTGGGAAAGCGAGGGAGACTGCAGCAGCTGCAGTGACTGGCTGAAATGCCTATCTGGACTTGCTCCTATTTCATGGAGGGAAAGGGGGAGGAATGGGGCTGACCTGTGCACAGAATATGCCTGTGGAGAGCTGGCATATCCTGGCCTTTGTAGTTAAGCCTTTAGTCTAGATCCAATTCAGGGGCCCATGGTTGTTGTTGTTGTTTTGTTGTTGTTGTTTTAAATAAGTAAAAGATAGGGGAACTAATTACAGATCTCCAATGGCTCATCTGTAAAAAATCTCCCATTATATTTGCATCCTCTAGTAATTAGCACAACCTTCACTGGTGGTGGGTAGTTCTTAAAAATGTATCTTGAGTTGATATGGGGAAGCCAGCTGATTAGTTTGTTGGAGAAAGGGTATTTTCTTTTGTCATAAGCCTCTCAACCTGCTCATCTGAGGAAAGGCTAAAGTGGGGTGAGCATTATGTATACACTGTGAAGGCCTATCTGCAAAGATCTTTCCCTCTTTCAGTCAGTCCCTAATCTTCAATGTAAACCTTTGTTTCCTTGGACAGAAGTGGAAGCTATTCTATAGTCGAGAACCTCAATGAAGCAGCCCTCCCCTTTGCAGACTGATATCAAGGTTACCCCTGAAAAACATATATCTGTCTCCATTTCATCCCACCATCTGTAATATGGACATAATAATACTGACATTATGGTAATCATTATAATAAGATAATATTTCTGAAGCACAGAGTTGAAAACACACCGTTGGAGTGTGGTTCTATGAAATGTGTCTCTATATGTTTGTAGAGATTTATCTCTCTGCCACATTTTGTGTATTTAATGCAGCAGATACTAATACACCCACAGCATACAGAGTTGGTTCATTTAGAATAAAGTAACTTCTTGTCTTCAGTGGGTCTGCCCTGAAAGTCCAAGATGTACTGTGGCATTTTTAGGACTGATCTAAAAACTAGAATCCAGACCTGTAATGCAGGGGGTCAGAGAGCCATCATGTTGCTTCCCAGTGTGTTCTTCCTCCTACAAGCCCACAGCCTGTTTTGAGGGCTTGGGAGAAAGGGTCAAACAGCAACTGGAGGTCGTGGGGCTTCCCAAGCACCTGATGTTTAAGCCTATGGCTTCACTAAAGTCTACTTGGAAAGCATTTAGGAACAGCCCCAAAGCTCTGTCTGGCACTCGGGTCAGGGGGGCCGAGTGGATCAGGTGGCAGTTGTGTCATCTGATTACTGGATCTGCGCTTCATGCCAAGCCAGTGCTACACAGCAACAACAACAGAGTTGTGGCCTTGCTTCCTCCAAACAAATGTTGTGTGTGTTTTATGAATATGTCTCCCTTCTTGATGACAGCCTTTAGATGCTAGGTGCTCAAAATCAAAGGCAATTTAGCCTATAGTTTCCCACTTATCTATATGGAAGTTTATTTTATTGAAATTAACTGGGAGTTCTTCTGCAGAAAGGAAATAGGAATGGAACAGATAGTTGCATATGTTTCAGGCCTCTAGAAATAAGGTTGGTTCTACCATGAGAAAGAGTAAGAGGGCCACAGACTTGGAGAAGCAACAGACTTGTAAGGTCATGAAAAGACAGCAAATTGTCAGTTATCTAATTTGGCACTGTTGTATTTTTACTGCTAGAAAAGGAGAGATGTGCTTCTAGAAATTTATGCCTCATGTGTCACAATTTGCTGCTTTCCCACCAAATATTCTTAGGGCTGCCTTGTCTAGAAGATACTGAGGCTGCAGAACTCAGGACTATCTACAAAACAAGTTTGAGTGGTCAGGGATGTTTTAGTATTTGTCCCAAAGGAGAATGTAAGCTACTCTACAGCCTGCTGCAAAGAATTTGCCCACCATTTTGCAAATGAAATTGCACAGATTCACTCTGGCTTAGATGCCAGAGTTGACACAGTTCCATGGAAGTAACCTTGGCCCCTGCTTGTCCAGTGTTGATGGATACTTATCAATTTGTGCAGCCTGAGGATGTGGACAGGATCCTTGGGGAGGTGAGAGCCACCACATGTCTATGAGACTCTTGCCCTTCCTGGCTAATTAAACAGACTAAAGGAGGACTTTCTGAGAAGGCTACCATTCCCCCTAAAAATGCAAGTTGACAGTTTAGATGTACTCCTAGATTCAGCCCTGAACCTGGAGGCCCATGTTTCAGCAGTGACCAGGAGGACTTTTGCAAAGATAAAGTTAGTGTGCCAACTGTGCCTGTTCCTAGAGAAGTGATATCTGGCAGCTGATCGTACATGCCTTGGTGGTAAATCCCTGGTTACATCCTGGTTGGATTATTGTAATGCGCTCTACATGGGGCTGCCTTTGAAAAATGCTGAGAAACAAAACAAATTATAGACCCATTTCTCTGATTAACACATACTATCAAATATTCACTACAATACTTGAAGGAAGGCTGAAAAAAGTACTATCCGAAACAATACACGAGGATCAAAATGGCTTTCTTCCAGGCAGTCAGATTAATAACAACACCAGACTGATCTTGGATATTATAGAATATTTTGAGGCAAACAATGAGAAAAAATTAGCAATGCTATTTGTCGGGACGGAGAAGGTCTTTGACAATGTGCGCTGGGAGCTGCAGTGCCATATTTGGCCATTTTCTAATCACAGTCAACTTCTCAGGTTCATGAGAACAGCATAGTAATTTTGTAATGCTAGACAAAGACCACATATACTGACAAAGGAAGGATTGCTTTTGTCTTCACTGAAGGGAAGCCTTTTAATTCTATTGCACTGGTTTCTAATTAAAACAGGAAATCTTAAAAAAAAAAAAAAGGAATCCTGAAATGTTATCACCTGTTGTTTTTCCAAAGAAGACAAATTACATTTTTCCCCAAAGGAAATGGATTATATTTTCTAATTTACATTATTGTATTGACAGTTTTCTTTTAATACATAACAATTGAGGGGAGGAAGTGATGGCATGACTGAAACATGACCCTATTGGAGTAAGAACACTTTTCATTAAGTACAACCATCTAGATAATAGTACATTTCGGACCCATCTACATGAGGGAGAAAAATCCAAAGTACCTCATAGTAATGGCATCTCACAGCAGTGATAAGTCTAAATGGTTTTTCTGGCCTCCGAAGCCCCCATAAGCCTTGCATTCTTGATGGCGGCTGCAAGTGATTTACTCGTGTTAGTTCTTCACAACCACCAGTTTTGTTTTATTTTTAAGTTGTCCCAAGGTGCACTGGTGGAATAGAGCAATTTTCCAATCTTTTAGGAAAGCAAATCAGAAAATATTGATCCTGTTTTCTTGCTTTAGCGAGGATCACTAAGGTGAAAATCCAACATGGTAGTAGCAGGGCTTGCCCTGATAGCAAGCCCCACCCCCAGTCTCACCCAGCCAATCAGCTTTGTGCTTCCCTTCGGATTTCTTGTCATTTGATAGTGCAAATGAGCAGGAATGCACACACCCCTTGCAATTTTTGGAAACGTGCAGTGAAATCTGCAGACTTTTACCTCATTGTTTTCACCATTTTGGGCCCCCCTCCTATGAATACTGTGGATTGGTGCTGGATCCTATTTAGACAAGTAGGATTCCATGAGGGGTATTTTCACCATTTATATAGGCTCTTAGAGTGCATCTACACATTAGAAATAATGCAGTTTAATGCCACTTTAAGTGCTGCAGTTCAATCCTATGGAATCCTGGGATGTGTAGTTTTACAAGGTCTTTAGTCTTCCAAAACAATACTACCAATCCCAGCATTCTGTAAGATGGAACAATGGCAGTGGTCTCAAACTGCATTATAGTGTAGATGCACCCTTAGACATTATGGTTTTCAAACTTCACATATATTGACTCAGTAATTTTACATACCTACCTTCCAGGGTTGTTGTATCAATAATGCTATACTGTATCACTTCAAAAGAAATCCAGGCAGTATGGGTGGTGAGAGACTGTGGAGACTTCACATCACTTCCCACTGGCTACACTTCCCAGAATGCTGTGGGAATGGCACAATGTGATGTGATGTTGCTCCCAAGGCACTGCAGAAAGTACAACATTGAGAAGGTTCACACTGCTTTGAATGGTTTGGGACTGTTTTTCAGCTAGAAACACAAAGTGGACAACTTTAAGCTTAACTAAAGTGGTCCCATCCAAGTTGCACAGAATTCTTTGTCTCCCACATGGAATGTTTTACAGGAGGCGATGCAATTCAAACCCACCCAATGAACAGTGAATAAAAAAAAAGAGATAGAGAGACCATTCCCAGAACACATGTGAAAGACTAATTCACCATCTTTACCTGTGCCTGTGGTGTCATTCTCGATGACAGACCAATCCCCAATGCCATTAGTTTCTAAATTGGGTCTGCAGATGTTGGTGAATTTCAACTCCTAGGGGCCATAGATAGAACAGCTATCAGTCAGAGAGATTCTGGGAGTTGTAAAACAACATCTGGGGATGAAAGTTTGGGAACCACTACCTAATGCTGTCTTAGGATATAACTGTACATTATGCTCAAAAGTCAAGGTATTACAGTTTCAGCATCTTGAGACTAGAATTCATGCACTAGTTTTAAGCTTTGTAAGGGAAGAATTTTGGAAAAGTTCTGCTGGTACCCATTATGTTTTGTAAGCATCTGAGAAAACTGTACCTTGTCTCTTAAAACCTTAGCCATGAATGCCAGGCTACTGAAATTTGGGGGAGCATCTATATTAGATATGTTAAGGTTCATACTCATATATTGGGCTTGTCCAGATGAGAAGAAATAATACAGATTGATGTGCATTCTTGCAAATTTGCAGCAGCACTCATTTGTCTCCACAGTTTTGTTTTGTTTTACAAAATCGAGTGTATGCAAAGCTATCCACATTTGAAGTGCACATGGAGCCATGCCTGTGAATCAAGATGGTGCCCAAGAGTACAGCATGTTATAATTCCCCACACGTTTTTGCTGCTGCACAGTATTTTTTTTTTTTTTACTTGTAAACCAAAGGTGTGCAAGTGCAATCTTCCACTTATAAAAAGCTGTTTGGTCACCTCAGCACAGCAAAAAAAGCACACATTCGATAATACGGAATGTAAAAATGGCACTTCCAGCCTCTTCCTGCTCCTGCCCACACATCCGGCCAGTAGAAATGAGCTATAATGTGCATATCTGTGCATTATTTTAAAAACTTCATGAAAATCTGTGAAGGCTCTTACATGCAGTATACAACATTTTTTTCCCCTCTCCTTCCAAATACTGTGAATCTTGTTCGGATCTCTTTGGGACAAAAGGTATTCTCTGTGAATTTTATGAGTATTTTCACCATCCAGACAACCCCATTGTTAGTTTGTATCTAGTTAAAAACATTTCATGAAATTATTATTTATGGTTTGGAGTTCCATTTTTATCTTCAGGATTTTCCTTTCAGACTTCCTACTTTCTGTATAATCCCACCTGAATGGTACTTTAATTTTGACATTATCCAGGGGTTTAAGACATTTGTCTGTTATAGACAGGAATTGTGGGGATCATTTTAGTAAAAGCATTTGGGTTTCTGCTACATCATTTCTACATAACCTTGAACATGACAAGTGAGGATTTCAAGAGCATTAGTAATGTACAGGGAATGCAAGCTATTCTCTGGCTCTACAAAATCATAATTAGGTTCTCATAGAGCAGTTTGAAATAATTTACCAAGAAATTTACTTAGTACTTTTCTTTAGGAAAAAAAAACAGTTTCCCCATAAGTTGAGAAATAACAGAGCAAAAAATTTGTGGTCGTCTATGCTTAGATAAAGGCATATACACTCAGATTCCTGTGATGACATAAATCTTATTCACAGAGAGGAAATGTAAACTGGATAACTCTTATAATGAGGAAGGTAACAACCCAGCTCTTCACCTGCATTATTTAGGACTCCATTCAGTGGCTGTGATTCATCTCTAGCCATGCACAACAACAACCCTGTTGTCCACAGTGTCCTGCCAAGTGAGTATGTCCTGAAGGATGTCAGCATCCACATTTCCTATGTTCCTAAAATCCTAATTTTGTGCATGGATTCTCCTTGCTCTACTGAGGCACACAGCTTCATGTTTCACAAATCTTTGCTGGTATTCATGCCATGCAAACATGTTTCACAAAGCCCACATTGCATTGTTGTTACAAAGGTCATTATTCATTGGTAGTTACTTTGCCCTAAAGTTCCTAGTTATATTCTAGCTATATGATCACTCACGGCATTAAAACCCTATTTTGAGGAAAATAGGATGTAGCAACATTTTCCTTTTAAAAAGATGAATCCCTAATATTTAAAAGCAGTGACACTTTAGAAAGTGAAACAATGCTCCCGTTCCATCCAGTGGAAACTGTAGGAGGAATGAGTCTAGAAATAAAAATGTATTAAAAATTCCAAGGATCTAGCCCTTTTAAAAAGCAATAAAAATATATTCTTTAAAAGGAGATAAAAATCATTTACTTTCAAATTCATGCAGAGTGGCTTAAGAATGCAGACAAGCTCAATTAACATTTAAACGTGTATTCAGAGGTCTGTGGTCTGTGATCACCCAGTTAAATTAGACTCATTAAAAAACAAAGGAGTCAGTTTAAAATGCATATCAAAAGTTTACTGAAGGTATATTAATCTCAATCTACATACTAAAACAAACTTTTAAAAGGGTTCCTAACTAACTAGGAGGATTTAGGGTAGAAAGACTCACCCAGTCTTTAGCGGTAGAGGCTACATGGTGATTTGAAAAACAAACATCATGGCATGGTTTCATAGCAGCAGCATGGCTAGGACATCATGGCAAGGACAAAGATGGCTAGAGCTGCATGGAGACTCTAACTTAAAAGAGAACTTGCAAAGAGCAATAAAATTTAAATTAGGTCATGTGTGGAATGATCCATCACTCCAGTTGGCTGGAAGTGCCTAGTGAAATAAGAGAAAGGGAGTTTGGGAGAACAGAAGCATGCAGGGAAAAATTCCTAGACTTATATTAGGATGTGAATGGGGTACACAAGATTGCTTTTAGATTACAATAATTATTTCCCCACATACTACAGAAACCATGCTCACCACTGTTTTTTTCTTTCCAAACATAAAATTCTGATACCTCTCTATTGAGCACAATGAAGTCATTCTGATTATCTGAGGATAGGTACTCCCAGCGTGGGTTCAATGAGCAGAAATAATGGAAAAGTATACTGCTTGTAAAATTATTTTACATTGTTTAAACTGTTTTAAATTTTAAATTATTTTATGTGTTTCTTACCAGAGTTTTTTTTTAAAAAAATATTATTATGTTGTAAGCAAAAGTAACTTTTATTTTCTCAGAAACAATTGGAAAAAAGAAAGCCTATTGGACAAGGTTCAGATGTCTAGATCTAATAAATGCACATGGACAATATTGACTGACTAGTTTGCATTTTTCAGGGTTCAGCTCTGGCCATTTTAAGGGTTTTTCCTGGGGTGTTTCCCCCCCTCCCCTGATGCAGCAATTTGAAGGGTGCAGACATTCACAAGGCAGGAAAATTTTTCATCACAACTGTTTCTAGCCATTGTTTTTGATGTAAAATCCTTCTTCCATGCTGCCTGTTTACTCTGCCTCAGTTGGGGTGGGGGAAAATATGGGCACAGGTTTGTTTTTTGTTTTGTTTTTTGACAGTCAAATAAATGTAGTTTGGGGAAAACCCATTTCAAGTGGGGAAAATGTGAACCCATGAAGAAGTCCATCTCCCATATGTTGAGAGCTTCCTACAATTTTATTCTCAGCAGTTGTATGTGTCTGTATGTCTTTCTAAGAAATATTTCTGGATCTAGCCCATGATCAGCATGCAGCTCTCTAAAAAGGCATTCAAATCATCATAGAAGTTCAAACACAGTGCTCAATGTTTTTCCTCCCTTGCTGTCCTGTTCTTCCTTTCTCCGGTCTTTGAACATGATGTGCCCTTTCTTCTCTCTTGTCCTGAACTACTAACCTTTCCTTTTAACCTGATCACCCCTTGGCTTTTGATCTATGTTGCCTCTGTGTATGCTGTTTTCTCCTTCACATCTTCAATTTTCCTTCTCATCTAGTCTCTTCCTTGCTTCCATTAAGCAAGCATGTAGTTTTTTGTCTTTACTTTTCCTGTTAAGAAAGTAGTCTCTTCACCAGATAACTATGATTTAACGTCTATTGCTCCCTTTGGTTTCAAACATTTTGATAATCTTGTCTCCCAGTAGTGTTGTATAGACTCCTTGTATCAGGAATCTTGTTAATCTCTTTCTACTCTAGAGAGCTCAACACCAATGCTGCCCAGTCAGTCACCACTAGGATCCACGTTGCTGGCACCAAAGTAAAGGCTTCTTACTACCACCAGCAGCCAATGGTTCATCCCACCTCTGCTCAGTTGCTTGGCTGATGTGGAGGTACTTATTTTGTGATGGGCAGCACCATGTTAGATTACCCCAAATGCAGTGCCCAGTCTTGACATCAGGCATTCCATTTTAAGGAAAGTAATATGGCAGCCTTCAAAAAGGAAACCAAGCAATAGCCTGGCTTCCATAAGAAGTGCCACCAAGCCAGAAAAAGAAGTTCTACACAAAAGAATGCAAGACAGGTAGAAGTGTGAAGTTCATAATTTTGCGAAAAGAGGATACAAACTTTAAAAACATCCTTTAAAAACATTTCCAAATGTAAGAAATTTTACATGTAAGAAATATATATGTGGTTGCATGTAAGATTTTGATGAAAACAGCAATAAAAAATAATTAAAAAAAAAAACATTTCCAAACAGCCACACCAGATTTGGCTGAAATGGTTGTGGCTAAATTAATTACAGATTGGGTGAAAGCCAGTGTGGTGGGGTGGTTTGAGTATTGTATTAGGACACTAGGAGACCAAGGTTCAAATCCCTGCTGTGCAATGGAAACCCACCTGGTGCCCTTGGGCAAGTCACACTTTTAGGCTCAGAGGAAGGCAAAGGCAAATTTCCCTTTGAACAAATTCTGCTAAGAAAACCCTTTCATAGGTTCACCTTCGGGTGGCCATAAATAAAAGAAAATGACTTGAAGGCACATAGCAGCAACAACAACAGCTTGTGCACAGAAAGGAAGTGAAATCCATTGCCAGGATCCTGTTCATGCAAGAGGTGCTCTATTCAGCTTGGAAAATTTACTTTTTTGGACCACAACTTCTATTAATGCAAAACCATCATGGAAAAGTGCCCATTTCACTGTGCTAGTTGAGGGATTTGGGGAGCTGTAGTACAAAAAAGAAAAATGTCCAAACTCTGCCTCTAGTTAGTAGAGTTTCTGGCAGAGAAGACAGTGTCTGAGTAGACTATTGAAGGGAACTTCTACTATCCAGAACAACTGGAAAAACAAAGAAAATCTGCCTTCTTACATCAGGAACATCATCTATTTTTATTTCAGTTCATAAAAGTCACCAAGGAGAAGGTTGTACAGGAGAAAACAAACACAATCCCCCTTGTTTTCCTTTAAGGCATTCTCTGCTTCATAACCAATTCTAATGAACCAATTATAATGAATATTCTTTTAGATTTCCCCCTTTTGCTGAACTTTATGAAGAAATGAGTTTCTAAAATTCAGTATGAAAATATGACTCATACTGCTGTGTTAATGAGAACTGGTCCCCATGTATGAGGAAAATAAGAGAAAAAATAATCAATAATGTTTTGGAAGCATTCCCTTTCTTTCAAAATGGTGAATTGGTGTTGTAACCACTACTGGAAGTTAAAATGGTTTCTTTGCATATGGGGGTGTAGGCTAACATATTACTTGACTGATGTGATATTGCTTGCAGGCAAAAATAGGAATTACCCTATGGAAAATTCAATTTATCTTCAACCAGACTGTCACAGTTATGGTGACTTGAAGGCCAAATGGAACTATCACTCTACTCCCCCAGAATGGCACAGCGTTGTGTGGGGGAAGTGCTTTGATGGTCTCCCATGAGGAGAGGCCACCTTAATTATTCAGTGGCATGCTGCACCATGATTGTGGAGCTAAGGGGTGGAGCGTAGGCTATTTATGCCATACCGCCCGTGGCTTCTTCCTCTTGCTATTTTTTGGCCCACCCTCCAATCTCTTTAATGGTGTTTGTTTTCAGGTTACTTTCAGGGTTGGGTAGGAAACCCTCCTCCTTTTCCAGAGGATTTTCACCTACCCAACACTGTTCAAGGGGAATGTGTAGTGTCTTAATTAGACAGTCACTTGACAGGTGGGGGGGGAGAAGGAATTAGTTCAGTGTACACCTATGGCACCCCTTTAGGTTGAACGATCAGACTCTTGAATTACCCTTGCTGGTCATGTGACTTAGGAGGAGCCTATCCTTGAGGCTGGCCCAAGGGTTCAGCCCTCGCTAGAAGTCATGCAACTTTGGGTGTCTCTGTCATGCCCCATGAGCCTGATGAAGCTATAGAGTCAGAGGAGGAGGAGGACATGGCAGGGAATGGCCCTAGGGAACCTGGCACAGGTTTATTTACACCTGTGCCAGCAGGGAACCCTGCCAACCTAGAGGCTCAAGCAGAGGAAGAGCCTGGTTTGAATGGGTAGGCATCAGTTCCAACACAGAGTCCTGCCCACTCAGATAAGGAAGAAGAAGAGGAAAGGGACTTACCTCCACCATCGTATACCCAGCAGCAAGCTCAAAAGGAGGCTCAAAAGAGGTCTCTGAAAATTTATGAGCAAAGCTTGCTCATTAAGAAACAAAGCCTGGAAAAGCCTTAACTGTTTTATATAGGCTGGAAGAGGCAATGGAGGCTTTGTTAGAGATCAACTGATCTCCCTGGAGAAAGCTTGCTGCTGACTTTGGTGCCTGAATCCTTCCTACCTTGGCTCGTGCCTTGCCCTTGGACTGTTCCTGGCCACCCTGTTGCTTGATCCTATTGACCCATGGACCAACTTCTGGACAATGCTGCCTTCTGTAAGCCTTGACCTTTGGACTGTATTCTGGACTCTTCTCTGTGTGCCTTCTTGCCTGTATTGCAACTTCTCCAAGAAACAGAACCTTGCTTATTCTGAACTGTATCTGGTTCTCCCTAATTAACTATCACTGGGGGTTGGCTGCTTTCCCAGCCCTTATTTATCCTGCTGGCATTTTAAGCTGCTTTTCCGGTCAGATTGACCTCTGACCACTTTAAGCCAGCAGAGAATCCATGGAAGAAATTCAAGCTCAAAACCAGTTGCTGCTCAATCAAGTAACCCAGCTGATGTAGGGTGTGGCTGCTTTGCAAGCCCAAGTTAATCAAGGGGCTGCACAACCACCTGCCCGAAGGACCAAATGTCTTGCTGCAATGCCAGAAAAATTTTGCGGGGACAAAGATATGTGAGACAGATTTCTGGCCAGCTGTACACTACATTTTAAACTGAGGCCAGAGGACTTTCCTACTGATACTCAGAAAGTAGCCTTCCTGGTGAGCCTGCTTTCTGGCCCTGCTAGCATATGGGCTATTCCTTATTTGACCCAGGGCAGTCCTCTCCTGAATAACTTGGATGCTTTTATACAGGAGATGACAGTCACCTGGGGGGATCCTGTGAAGGTGGAGATGGCAGAACATCACATGCAGACTCAGGCAGGGGAAAGGGTCAGTGGCAGAATATACCACTGCTTTCCAGCTCATAACTCAGAACCTGACCTGGAATGAAAGTGCTCTCCAGTCACAGTATCGTTTTGGACTCTCAGATCTGGTGCTGGATGAGTTGGCCCACGCTGCACCCCCTGCTTCTCTTGTGTTGCTAATTGAACAGGCTACCAGGATTGATGCCTAGCTGACCGGTGGCCAGCAGGCTAGGCGGTGGGCTGTACTGCGTCCTGTGGGGCCAGTGCCTATGGCACCTCCAGCTACTTCTTCAGTTCCCTCCACTAGCTCTGCAGAAAAACCCATGCAGCTAGGGAAACAGGTCCTCCCAGGCTTAGAAGGGTTCAGAAGCCTGGGAGAGTATGGGGGAAACTTATCTCAACTCCCCTCAGAACCCAGAAAAGACCCATTGTTGGTGGCTGCTACCATTGTGGTGGAGGACTCCCAGCTGCTGCCTGTGGGAGCCATGATTGAATCTAGGGCTTCCAGGAACTTCATGGACCTTAGATTTGTGAAACAACATCAGATTCCACTGCAGCTCCTGGCAGAGCCCCAGCCAGTGGAGACAATTGATGGACGTCTCCTACAATCTGGCCCTGTGACTCACCAAACTTCTATGTTGACTCTGGAAATTCAGGGACATGTAGAGCAGCTCCAGTTCTACGTGGCTGCTGCACCACATTTTCCATTGGTGCTAGGAATGCCTTGGCTGATGCAGCATGACCCTCACATCTCCTGGACACACCAGGAAGTGCTGTTTGCTTCTGCCTACTGCCAAGAGCACTGCTGGCTGGAGCGGATCCAGGCAGCAGTGACCTCAAATTCTGCAGAATCCCCGGTGGTCTTACCAGCAAAATACTGGGATTTTGCAGATGTTTTTGACAAAAAGGAAGTGGACATACTCCCACCACATCGAGTCTATGACTGCGCCATTGACTTGGTACCTGGGGCTCCTAAACCAGTGGGGCACCTCTACTCACTGTCCAAGCTTGAATTGGTGACTTTGCAGGACTGTTTAGGGAAAAAAAACTGAAAAGAGGTTTTATTCAGCCTTTTAAGTCTTCTGCATGTGCTTTTTGTGCGCAAAAAGTGTGGCGAATTGTGCCTGTGTAATGACTATCGAGCCCTCAACTGGATCACAATTCGCAACTGGTACCCTCTGCCCCTGATTCTGGAACTTTTAGAGTGGCTCTGGCATGCCAAGGTTTTCACCAAACTGGACCTCCGTGGGGCATATAATCTAGTGAGAATCTGACCTGGAGACAAGTGGAAGACTGCCTTCCTCACCAGTTACGGCCACTATGAGTACATGGTCACGCCCTTTGGACTCTGCAACACTTCTGCCGTGTTCCAGCATTTTGTCAGTGATGTTTTCCAGGACTATTTGGACCAGTTTGTCATCATCTACCTGGATTACTTCCTCATTTACTCACCCAACCAGACAGCTCATGATGCACACGTCCGAGTGGTCCTCCAGTGGCTCTGGAAGCACCGGCTGTATGCCAAACTGGATAAGTGTGCCTTTGATTTGATGGCCATGGAGTTCATGGGGTACTGTATTTCTGACCAGGGAGTGGAAATGGACCACTCCAAGGTAGAAGCCATACTCTCTTGGCAACCTCCTTGGAACCAGAAGGAGGTTCAACGGTTCCTGGGTTTTGCAAACTTTTACCAGTGGTTCAAACCTGAGTTCGTAGCCTGGGCTGTGCCCATCACCCAGTTGCTCCGGGGAAAGGCCCCATTCCACCGGACCTTGGCTGCACAGCAGGTGTTTCAGGAACTGAAGGAGAGGTTTACCTCAGCCCCAATCCTCCAGCATCCTGATCCTTGGACACCCTTCGTAGTCGAAATGGATGCCTCGGATGTTGCGGTGGGTTCGGTTTTGCTCCAGCCAGTCAACAGGAGGTCTGATTTGCGGCCATGTGCTTTCTATTCCAGGCAGCTCACTGCCCCTGAACAGAACTATACCATTTGGGAAAAGGAGCTCCTGGCCATCAAGGCTGCTTTTGAGACCTGGCGACATCTGCTGGAAGGAGCGGCTCATCCCATTGAAGTCCGCACTGATCACCATAACCTGCAGTACTTACAGACAACCCAAAAACTCTCCCAGCGACAGTCGTTGGACCTTGTTTTTTGAATGCTTCAACTTCAGGCTGGCTTCCATCCCTTGCGCCCAGAACTGGCAGCCAGATGCTCTCTCATGGAAGTCCGAGTATACAGGAGACTCAGGGGAGGAGAAGCTGTCAACAGTCCTTCGTCCAGAACATTTTGCAGCTGCTCCAGGACTTCCCAACTTGATGGACCACATTTGGGAATGCCAGGGCTGGGATGCCTTTGTGACTACACATGCAAGGGAAGGGGACCCCACCCCTTTTTCCAGGCATGACAGTCTTTTGTACCACTAGGGGCGACTCTATCTGCCAATAGGTCCTTGCAGGTAAATGGTGCTGCATTTATGGCATGACAGTCAGCCAGTGGGACATTTTGGACTGTACAAGATGCTGTATCGTCTCACCTGGGACTTCTGGAAGCCTCAGGTATGCACAGATATCACATGTTATGTCCAGAGGTGTCAGGTGTGTCATAATGCCAAGGATCAGCCAGGTATGCCTGCAGGCTTGTTGCACCCCTTGGCAACTCCTTCTGAGCCCTGAACGGTCATTTCCATGGATTGTATTATGGACCTTCTTCTCTCCACAGGCCATGCCACTATTTTTGTAGTGGTGGACTTGTTTTCTAAAATGGCCCATTTTGTTCCATGTGCTGGGATTCCTACAGCCAAGGAAACAGCGAGGTTATTTTTGCACCACATTTTCTGGCTCCATGGCCATCGAGAAGGCATCATCTCCAATTGTGGCTCACAGTTCACAGCCCGGTTTGGGCAGAGCCTACTTCAGTTGCTGGACATTACCGCTCACATGTCATCTGCATTTCATCCACAGACTGATGGCCAGACTGAACATTCTAATGGGACTTTGGAGCAGTACTTGCGGTGTTATACCAATTACCAGCAGGATGATTGAGCCAAGCTGCTCCCCTTGGTGGAGTTCGCTTACAACAACTCAGTACATGCCTCGACTCAACAGTCTCCATTCTTTACAACATATGGGTACCATCCCTGGTGGTTCCCTGAAGTCGTTCCTTCCTCTGCAGTCCCTGCAGCAGATCAGTGGCTCTGGGAGTTGCAGGCTGCACAAACCCTGTTGCAAGAACAATTGGACTTGGCTAAAGAAGCCTACAAGTGGGGAGCTGACCGAAAGGGACCTCCCTTGAAGGTAGGGGATAGGGTGTGTCTCTCTAACCATCATCTTCCCCTTCACCATCCCTATCAGAAGTTGGACCACTGGTTCCTTGGGCACTTTCCAATCATGGCTCAGATCAACCCCGTCGCCTTCTGGCTCCAACTCCCCAAGACTCTATGGGTCCACCCGGTGTTCCATTGCTCTCTCTTGGTTCCAGCCACAGGGGTGAGGGCTGATGCAGGTCCTGATCCCCTGCCTGCTCCAGTTCTCATTGATGGGGAGGAAGAGTTTGAGGTAGCCTATGTTTTAGACTCATGGTGACGACGGGGTTGGCTCCAGTACTTGACAGATTGGGTTGGGTATGGGCCAGAGGAGCATTCCTGGAAAGATGCTGCCAATGTCCATGCTCCTGCTCTGGTTTGGGCTTTCCATCATCAATACCCTAGGAAGCCAGTCCCTCATCCTTCCAGGGAAGGGGATTATGGAGGGGGGAGTAGTGCCATGCCCCATGAGTCTGATGAGGCTAGAGGAGGAGGACATGTCAGGGAACAGCCCTACGAAGCCTGGCACAGGTTTATCTACACCTGTGCCAGCAAGGAACTCTGACAACCTAGAGGCTCAAGCAGAGGAAGAACCTGGTCTCAGTGGGTTGGCATCAGTTCCAGCAGGGAGTCCTGCCCACTCAGATAAGGAAGAAGAGGAGAGGACTTACCTCCACCATCGTTAACCCAGCAGCAAGCACAGAAGGAGGCTCAAAGGAGGTCTCTGAAAATTTATGAGAAAAGCTTGCTCATTAAGAAACACTTGACAAAGCCTTAACTGCTATATTTAGGCTTCCTGCTGACTTTGGTGCCTGAATCCTTGCTGCCTTTACTCGTGCCTTGACTTTGGACTGTTCCTGGCCACCCTGTTGTCTGATCCTGCTGACCCATGGACCGACTTCTGGACAACGCTGCCTTCGGTAAGCCTTGACCTTTGGACTGTAATCTGGACTCTCCTCTGTGTGCCTTCTTGCCTGTATTGCTGCTTCTCTAAGAAATGGAATCTTGCTTGTTCTGAACTATATCTGGTTCTCCCAAATTAACTATCACTGGGGTCTGACTGCTTTCCCAGCCATTGTTTATCCTGCTGGCATTTTGAGCTGCCTTTCCCCACAGTATCATCCTGGAGCCTTACCTCCCAGTAGATGATGCCCGGGGTAGCCCAGGTACTGGGACACCCCCCCCAGCTCAGGTTTTTCACCAGGGAAGCTGGGAGGCAGGTCTGGGTAAGACCACTGGCTCCAGCTTTTCCCACACTAGGTTCCCCCCATTTGCTTACATATCTCGAGGAATAAAGCTAAATAGATGATAGAATAAATAAAGTGCCCCATGTATTACTCAACATTTGTTGTGTGGTCTCATTATTTCATGGGTTGGTCATCAAAGAGAATGGAAGAAAATAATTGCCATGATACCCAGGCAAGCAGTGATAACCCATGTGAAAGCCCGTACCAATCACCAGCTTCATCAGTATAGACAGATCAGCTAATGAACAAGCATTGTTCATACTTATATTGTCCTATATTTAGTAATTAAAACACAGTCCTTCCATCCAATCAGTTCAGACTATTGGCTTGTCTAAACGGGCAATATACCCTGTTTTGCCACTGCCTCAGAGCCCTTCAGTCTTGACAATGCAGGGCACTTGCCTCATTCTGTCCCTGTAGTAGAAGGGGGGACAGAATCCTAAACAATATAGCAATCAATATGATTCTTTAATTATGATGCCATATAAGGAATTCACAAATGTAACATACATTATTTAACAGTAAATATCGAAAATCAATTGGTAATGATATTATGCAAGTCACTTAGGACTTTTTCAGACAAACCTTAAATCCGGAAGAAGCCGTTGGGAGAGGAACGCAGCTGCTCCGCTGCACGGGGGCAGTTTCCTCTTGCATTACCCTCCATGTTCCTTCCATGTCGCATGGAAGGAAAAAGCGCCACTTTTTATTAACAAAGAACTTCTGTGAATAAAAAGTGGTGCCTTTTCCTTCCATGTGAGATGGAAGGAACACGGAGGGTAACGCAAGAGGGACAGCGGCGTCAGAAACTGCCCCATGCCGTGGAGCAGCTTCGTTCCTCTCCTGACGGCTTCTTCAGGATTTTAGGTTTGTCTGAAAAAGTCCTTATGAAGAGACACAATTTGTTAGGTGGTATACCATAATATTATGGACTGGTGGATGCACTATATATTCAGATACAATGCTATTACATAAATCACATTTATAAAGTTGCAGAGTCAGTATAACATAATTCTATAAATTGGTATATAAACCATGTTATTACATGAAACAATAATGAAGTCAAACAATTTATGTGTCAATATAATATAGATGGGCATGTAGACAATGAAGCTAATTTGAAAACCATGAAAAACCATATATCTTGCTTCAAATATAAAGGAGTCACAGACAACAAGCTCTGGAGATTCCCACTGTTGTTTCATATGTAAACAAACTTTTTCAATGTATCTGTAATAATTTTAATTAAATTAACATAGATGCAAATCACTAAATTATATTTTAATTTAATTGCTTTAAGGCTCACCTTAATCTATGTTTATTAAATCAATTGCCAAGCATTGGCTTTCAAATTTCTTTCTGAAATAGAGCAAAATCCATTTATAAACTCTGTTCAATAAAAATTATAATATAACAAAACTTGATAACTATTAAATTATACTGTAATATATAACTGTAATCTTTTAACTTACTTATATATTTGGTGAATGGGATGTATCCCTATGATGCTTTAAACAGTCAACAAGTAATTCTGTGTGTATAAAAATAAATCACAACAAGTAATTCTGTGTGTATAAAAATAAATCAGTATCAATCTGCGGTACAGTATTTTAGTGTAACAAACTATAAAGTACTTTAAAGGGGGAAAAAGCTTACCTCCATCTGCCTTGGTCTTTTCAACCAAAGATACAGTGGAGAGCAAACCACAGATGGCATTATATACTCTATCGAGCTACAAATCACTCTGTTTAAAGTGATCCACACTCTGAGTGTTTGAGAAAAGTGTTTTAACTTGCAAATCAAGCCATTAAACCATTTTCATGCTGAATTGAAAAGGGACAGTTTCCCACTGTAAATTAACACTATAGCACTTCTCATTCTAAATTTAAAAGAAGAGTAAGTATAGGCTGACTCCCAAAGGGTGACACAAAGTCACCCTCCAGCACATCCTGGGAATGGCATAATTACTATAAGGTTTTATATGAAAACTGAACAGGGACAGGTGTTAAGGGCCCGTCTGATAATCTCCTTACTCTAAGAAAACTGCATACTATCAATTTGTTGTTTAGCAAACTACAAATTTTGGGGGTAGAGATTTCAGCTTAAGTATGTTTAAGCAAACTGGTATTCCAGATATGCTTGGCAAATTGAAACAGCAATATTAATCATTTCATTCTGGCAACATTAAAAATGACAAACTGTAAAGACTAGATTGTAGAAATCATCATTACATTCTTTGTCAATAGCAATAAATACTTCTCTCTGGAAGTTTGAAATACCATATTTATTTCATCTCTGTCAAAAAATTTGTGATCATAGGAGTTTATTTTTTATTTTTTAAAATCTATTTTTAAAATCTGTCCTGATCAGAATAAGCCTGGCAGAAAATAATCTACCAAGAACTCATCCTTCATCTTCACAGAATGGCTTTGATAGGCTGCACATTTCTTAGGAAGTAATCACATTGAAGACAATGGAATGTATTTTTGAGTAAACATGCATAGGGTTGCACTACACATTTATTTTTTTAAAAGAATTTTAGGGTATTCATTTTTTCCAGAACATTTTAGGCACCTCAGATTATACAGAAAACATTGTTTTTTTTTAATCTTCTCTTCTGTAGAGAATCATCCTGCTTCTTGTTAGCATAAGGTGGCATATCTCAGAGTTATAAATTTGTCATAGTTCACTGCAGTTTCCCTTTCAACCGTGATGAGCAGTAAGAAAGCTCCTCAATAACTTTAGACATTCCAGGAAAAGAACCATGTCCATCAGAGGTCAAAGCATGCCATAGCTTAGCTACATGTGGGCAGATGCACAAAAAGATTAAAGACAGTCCTCTCAGGTAACTGTTAGGGCGGAAAGGAGATGGCAGAAAACAGCTGTGTCAATATTAGACTGAACTGGTAGCTACTGCTGGAATGTCTTCCTTGCAGGTGACAGACACTACTGTGGAGGAAGAAATGTCTGACAGTAGCGCAGTGTAAATTCTATCCTGCTCTTTCCATCTTGCCTGGTAGTTCCAGTAGCAGGAGCAGTAGGGAGAAAATCCTTGGCAGGAGGTGAATTCTGCTCATGGACAATTAACTGCCTCCAGAAAAACCAACTACATTGTTGCTGCTCAATTAAGTATTCCTAAGCCCTCTAGCTGGTGATGTCAGAGAGCTCTTGATATGCAAACCAAGATCTCAAATAACAAAGAACACCTTCTCTGACATATTAATAGCTAAACTACATGCTTTGTTGTGGTTGTGTGTCTTCAAGGCATTTCCAATTTATGGGGACCCTAAAGTGAACCTATCAGGGGGTTTTCTTGGCAAGATTTATTCATAGGGGGGTTGCCTTTGCCCTCCTCTGGAGGATGAGAGACAGTGGCTTGCCCAAGGTCACACAATGGGTTTACATGGCTGACTGGTGATTCAAACACTGGTCTTCACAGAGTCATAGTCCAATGCTCAAACCAGTACACCATGCTGGCTCTTAAACTACTACATGTCATTAATTTAATTTCTTCTTTATGTTTAAGTAAGCTTGCACAGCTCCAGTCTGGATCAGGGGGTATTGCACACAGATGGGAGTGGTTCAAACCTGCTCCTGTCTGTTCCACCCCTTCTGATTACCACTACTACCTAGGAACTAAAATTTTGGGGTAGCATTCTATCAGCAGCTACTGGTGGGCAACTAAAACAAAAAACAAAAAACTGGAGGAGAGTTAAACTCCTGCATCAATGCACAGTATTTCTGATTCATATCAAGCCATCTAAATGTAAAAAGAAGAAGAAGAAAAAAAAACCAAAGTGGTCCTAAATGGTGTGCTAGACATGTAACACAGGACTTTATCAGACCACCCTCCTCAGAAGTTCTTTTGCAGGCATAAATTGTGGGATTTTTATCCTGGTAAAAGAACTCCCCCCACCAGACCTTATCTTGCTCCCATTAAAGAGGCAGCCCAGGCACTAACAGGGAGTGAACGGAGATCCATTCACTTCCTGGTTTTAAATCCCACTGATTCTCGTGAGAAGATGCTAGTGTGGGAAATTAAAAAAACACACACAAATTAAGACACAAAAAGTTAACACAAGCACAAAAACACACTTTTAAAGTCCCAAGTACATGGAGGGGGGTCATAAAATGAGCATCCCCTACCTGGCTGTCATGATCTCACCCGGAAGTGTTTGCCCATTGATGCTGTATTCATGTGAGTACAATGGCATGCAGATTCAAACACCAGCAATGCCGGCAACAAATCACTTTTCTACTGATCACGAAAGGGTGATGTCGACTGGTATGCACACCCTTTTACAATCATTAGGTGTCCTTAAGACACTGTATTTGCCTGGGCTGATTAACTCCATAGTGTGTACCTTAGCCCTATGAAGGAATTCTACTACTTTAAAAAATAAATATTTCCATGTAGAAGTCACCCCATACATAAGATTAGTGATGCAGTCACAATGAATATTGGTAAATTATATATAGTGAAAGCACACAGATCTGCCTTGCAGTTAATAATAGAAAACAAGGAACATTAACTGATTTTGATGGATTTTTCTTTTCTTTTTTTGTATTGTCTATCTATTGTACATTGAAACACACAAACTCCTAAGCAAACTGCACCACTTACAGCCTCTGGTATAATGTTAGCACTAAATAATTGCTAAGCGGCAATGGTAATGATCGTAGTAGGCTATTAGTAGCTGCAATGTAATATTTGTACATTATTAAATGTAAAGTAATTATACATTTGATGTGTGTTCAACCTGGTACCATATTTATACAAGAAACACTATAAGATAGTAATTGGGTTTTGGAACATAGTAATAAACTATAAAACTATTTAAACTCTAAAAACCATTACTTAATTACTGTTATGGTACCTAATAAAGGATAACTACTTGATTCAGGCTAATATTAATAATGGTTGTAATGTAATGTTTCCCTGTACTTTGTAGGTTGTCCACTGATTGTATTAAAGGCATAAAATCCTTCTTAACTTCTCATAATAAGTAAACTAAGCCTGATTTCTGGGCAGAAGAAGTCAAAGTTCTCAAGTGGAGTTCAAGAAGCCACCAGGGTGGCTTTGCCTGCTGTTTCAGGATGAAGGCCATGACCTGCTGTATAATTGCATCTACACTGCCTCCTGTTGTATATTTTTCTTTCTTTGTGATGGCTTTTCTTTGATGATTCATTAAAAGAGTCATAAGCTTAATCATTACAGATGTCTTGTGATCCAGGAGACAATGGATAGATCGTCTGGAATTTATTGTTTATAGACCCTTCTCAGTCTGGAAAATATAGCTTGTGTGTTGCATGTTCCCATTTATCTCTTTATATTCCACATTGTTTTCTTAAAGAAGAGAAGGAATTTTTCCCATCACATTTGCAAGACTGCTCCTGTAAGCTTAAATTGTAACACTGAGTTAGACTCAGACTAAATAAATTGAAGTTGAGTTTTATTGAAATCAATTAATTGTGAGCCATAGCTTGACCTATGTCCCACTGATTTCAATAAGAAGTACAACAAACATTCTGGATGTAGCCTATTGTAATCAATCCCAGCTGGCTGTTTTCTTCAGACAAATGAACACTTAGGTCATGCTATGAGAGCTTTTACGTCCACACAAGGATATTCACTTGTACTGGGTAAGCACTGGAACATAGGTGATTTTGTGTATATGAAAGAAGGAAGCCTGTAGACCCTTCAGGCCCTTTTTTGTTTTCTGGGTGCTGGAAACCTGGATAAACCCACCTCTGGCCTTATGGTCAATGTTTTGTTTGGGATTTTGGGGGCCCATATCTCAGGCATCCTTTTGCTCCGCCATCATAGTTTTCTTCTCTCACTCTTTTGGCACACCACCTTCACTTCCCATCTAGACAGATGTGCTTAAAGAGGCCTCCTATCTTGTAAGATCTCCCTACCAGCCACATCTGGACCTTCTCTTCTTATAGCAGTGAACCAGAATGAAGGAAGGCATGGTGGTGGACAGAGAGATTCAGAGAAGAAAGTTTTCAAGAAAATTGCAGGTTTTGAGGAGGGATCTGAAGGGATTAAGACAGGAATTAAGAAGGAAAAAATCCATCATGAGGCTATTTTATGAGGCACTTCCATAAAAGAGATAGCACTGGATGATTGTTGACAGAAGACTTAAGAGGGTAGCTCCACTACACAGTTATAGCAGTAAGATGACATTTTTAACTGCCATGGATGCATGCTATGGAATCCTGGGATTTGTAGTTTCATGATGTACTTATTTCTGTGCTGGAGCAGTATAATCTACTCCCCTGAACTACAGCAGTAGAACTCTCTGGCAGAAGAGTTTAAGTACCTTACCAAATCCCAAGATTCCATAACATGCAGCTATGACCATCAAAGTATCTTTGTGGTGTAAATATACTCTCTGTTTCTTCCTTTGTAATACTGTACTCAGTTAACAATTATTTGGATCCTGACTTCTGTTTGGGAAGAGAATAGAGCTTCATTCATGTACAGGGTCATTACTATCACCCATGTCACTTTGCACCTCCTGTTTCCACTTCCTGGTGGTGTGAAATGCTTTGGTCATACGCAAGCCAGCATATGCCAGCTCACCAGCTCTGGCTGCAGAGCTGCCCCTGCTTTCCTCGTTATTGTCACCAAGTGGGCAAGAGTCCAAGCACGAACACCAGCCAATCACTGCAGCCACTGCAGCAACCACCATTTTCTTTGCTGACTTGGAAGCCGGTAAGGGAGCCTGCAACATGTGACTGAATCCCCCAGCATGTGACCAGCCTTGGTCACATGCTTCGGGAGACCTGCCTGGCTTCTAGCAGAGCCAGGGAGATGGCGGCAACAGCAAGGACCAGTGTGTCGGATAGACTCCTACAGACACATGGGGCCCAATCTGCTTTTTGCTGGTGGGAACAGATTAAACTGGGTATTATTTGGAAACAGTTTATTCCACCCTAGCCAGGCTTGCCCCCATTTCAGCCCCGTATCTGCCTGGGGGTCAGAAGGACTGTCTAGGGGCAGAAGGGGGAAATGTCTCACATCATATGGAATGTAGGGCTCTCAGACAGGGGCAAGTTGGGGTATTTAACCTATGTAGATAAGATCATAGC
Organism: Gambelia wislizenii; assembly: GCA_030847615.1. Lineage (NCBI taxonomy): Eukaryota > Metazoa > Chordata > Lepidosauria > Squamata > Crotaphytidae > Gambelia > Gambelia wislizenii. The sequence goes on along the minus strand of JAUMIR010000001.1, from coordinate 151,988,431 downwards.
CATGTGGTCATCTAAGGGTCTGGGGTGCTCAAGGATTTTGTTTGATGTACACTTGTTAGTGTAGCACATGTCCCAGTTATCCCTTGGATTCTCCCTTCTTCAGTGCAGATTTTGATGTAGGGGGAATTAAAATGCATCTAAAAATGTGTATTTTAGGATAACATGTGTTTTGTGAGAAAATACAGATGTATGAATGACCATGTGCAGAACTGACAGAGATGTGAAACAAACTAATCTGGCAAGCAATGATACAGATCTGAAACTGGCTGATATGGCCATCACTTGCTACATCAGGAAGGGGAAGCTGAAGAAAACCAGAGACCCATCCTTGTGGAAGCGGAAGTGCCTATGGATCCAAGAAAGAACATAAGGAGAATAGCATCTATATATAAATATAGATGCCTGGATTCTGTATGTTAGTCTCGCCTAGAATGGAGCCATCATATCAACTGTTTCTTCCATATCTAAATAAAACTGGTTTATTAAATATGCATACTCTAGTTAGGACTAAAAATAGGATTCAGGCCTGTGAAAACGGTGGTATAGGCAAAGCAAGTAACCTTTTCAACATTCTAGCATTATGCAGTCTAGATAAGTATGTGGTAAAAAAAAGAATAACATAGAGAAATAAAAATAAGGCTTTTATAATTGACTGTAAAGGAAAAGCCAACAACGCAGAAAGAATCACAACCTAGAAACATCTCCCAAGGAGACCTTCTGCTGTGCTTTCTGCAACCAGACTTGTTTATCTCAGATTGGCCTTTTTAGTCATCAGCGCGCTTGCAGAAAGGGCAGGATGAGTCCTTCCTGAATCTTCGTTCGCGAATAAAAGCCAGAGAGAGAGAGAGAGAGAGAGAGAGAGAGAGAGAGAGAGATTTAGGGTACAGGCAATTTTACCGGGCATCATATTTAAGGTCCTGAACTGTTTGCTCACTTTTCACTGTATTCCTTGAACAAACTTTTTTTTTAAAAAAAAACTGAGAAATAACAATACAACAATTTACATCTTAAACCAAAATCCTGAGGCTTCCCCTCATGATGGCATAAGATTGTTAGGTCTAGTGCAGTGCTAACCAAAGTGGTGGTCTAAGGACATTGGTGCAAGTCCAACAAAAGTTTCCAGGAAACAAAGGAATAATTGTAGCCAATGAACACAAACATTATGCTAGTCTCTGGCACATTGGCAGTGTGTGTGTGGGGTGCCATTCCCCCACAGCAGATTGCTTAAGCAGCACTGGCCAAGTGGACACGTAGAGCAGAAATTTAAGGCTGAAGACAGTATTTTGGTATTTATCTTTTTATCTTTCTCTCCACCCCATTTCTGGGAAAGCTTTAGCTTCTGGTTGTATTCTCCACCCAGAGCAACAAGACTGTGGAGATTTTCAGACAGCGTTTTACAGAGCCTACCATGGGATGAGGTCCCAGGAGAGGAACGGCGCTCTTGCGCGGCAGGGGGTCATTTTTGGATGCCGCCGTCCATCTTCCGGGATCCTTCGTTGCATGTCCGTGAAGCTTTGGAAGCGGCCGTGCCATATTTTAAGCACAGGCAACTTCCATGCTTAAAATATGGCGCGGCCGCTTCCAAAGCTTCACGGACGTGCAACGAAGGATCCCGGAAGAGGGACGGTGGCATCTGAAAATGACCCCCTGCCGCGCAAGAGCGCCGTTCGTCTCCCGGGACCTCATCCCACAGTAGGCTCTGTAAAATGCTGTCTGAAAATCTCCTGTGTTTAGTTTGAGATATATAGCAAAGCATACCACATGTGCTACGTTCTCAACACTCTAAGCCTAGTAAACAGAATAAGATTGCTATTTGCCTGCAAAGTTGTCATAAATTGTGAACAACAGGCAGTGTATCTAGTGTTATAAGCATTCTTATTCTGATGTATTTTATAAATCCTTCCTTGTTTCTTCCTTGACTGCCTTTGCCTATACATTTCAAGCATCTGAATTTTATTTCATGTCATTCAGGAACAGAGGCTGATGTGAATTGTCCCCTGGGGAACTCAATAGGAGCACTTGTTTATTCCATCCATATGGTTTCATTGTAGCTGTTACAACTGAAGCCTGTTAAAGGGATACCTGTTAGATGGGTAGTAGAGAGTGGTGGGTATTTTTATGTTATGCACCTAGGTTGGACTGGGAAAGAAACCAACAATTTCCAAATATAATCTCATTATATAATTTTATCCTGATTGCTTTCCTTTTAAAGAATGCAGAGACACATCATGTATTGACTTCCTGCCCTGAAAAAAGGCAGGAGGTGGCAGGCTGGGTTGATATGGTCCCATGTTTATCAATGATTTTGCAAATGTTTTCACTAGACACACAGACACATAGGACTATATCCATTTCCATCAACACAAGGCTTCTACTACTTGCAGAAATCATACTATTACATCTGCCATTTATGTAAGGGTGAACCCTTACATAAATGGCAGATGTAATAGTATGATTTTGCTTCTACAAGATGTTGTGCAACCTCTTCTCAAAGGCATCATGGTGACTTCACTCAGCTATGTGTTTCTTGCACATATTGTATTTCTTCTTTAGCTAATATTGGACAACCACTTCGAGAACAACCAGAATGGATAATTTTGTGAATCATTTTACTTCGAGCCCAAATGTCACTGAGCCACTTCTAATGCAGAAGTCAAAGTAAAGTTGGAGGCTCTTCATGGAATATTGAGAAAGACATTGAGAATATTTGTGAAATTCCCTGTGTCAGGGGATAGGACTACCACATTTTATCAGCATCGTGAGCTGTATTTGGAGGGTGAACCATCCAAGGAAGTCTGGGATAAGAAAAAAAAGTGTTTTGTTTTTAATAAGCAAAAATGTTAAGAGATTTTTGCTTCTAGGCACATCAAATGTTATGTGAACAGATGTCTGCTTATACACTTGACCTCTCCTCTCCTTTCCCCTTGCTTCCTCTCCTCTCCTCTGCAGTGAGGCTGCTTGAATACCTCCAACACTGAATGGTAGAAAGTAACTTCAGTCATGTACATAGTCCCATCTAGAGCCTTTTTTCCTCTCAAGCATATTTAAAGCAACATCTCCTTCCTGCATGTATGAGACAGTCTATTATTAAGTGTTAATATATGACATTTTTCCAAATTATCTATACCATTGAATTTAGAAACTGCTCTGAAACATTTCATTTGGCCCTTGGCTGTTACAGTGTTAGAATCATGGCTTAGTCCAATCCTGTTCCATGTTCCTTAATCACCTAGTGATAGCCCATGTTTGTTTTACTAATACATTGGATTAATCCAACTATATGAAGATTTTGTTTACAGTAAATTGTTATAAAGTGATAATATCAGCAGTACTTTTACAGACATTATACTGCGATACATGAACCTACTGTATCACAACACTTACCTAACAACTGCAGGCTCTCAAAAGACAGACTTGTATATTCCAATTTCATTCCATATGCTAGACACAATAGTATTTTGGTGTCTTATGACATATATTGACATAGGTTTGAAGAAAATGGAAAATGGCGGGGGGGGGGAAGAAAAGAAAAATACTTAATACCACGGATCGATCAGTGAATCAGGACATAATGATAGGGCCAGCAACAACATTTCTTTAATTAGACTTTTCCCTCCTCTCTCCATCATAAGGAATCACAAAGGACACAAGATGCTGCTAATTATTAGACTCCACCCACGGCCAATAGCTTGAATAACAATGTTTTAACATCATTTTCAGAAACATGCAAGTTTTTCATTAATCTCTGAGAAAGAGAAGCCCAGAAGGGAGCAGCAACCAGTGATAGCATCTCTTTCCGCACACAAATGTGAGTCAGATCTGGTACATTGATGTTGAAAGGGAACCTGCCATAAAGTGTTGCAGCATAAAAGTGCTCCTGCATAGGCTTCAAGCCAGCCAGCCAGCCATTTTGCTCTTGTGCACAGATGATGACATTAGTGCATTGTTGACTTAAAAGAGAACATGCATAACAGTTGTAAACCATATAGGAAATGCTACCACTTTAGCACTTGAAACATTAGCATTGGATAGCAAAAATCTGTTCCTCTCCCATTTCATGCTATAACACAATATATTGACACAATCACCTATGTTACGGTTTTGTACAGGAATAGTTTTCTCTAATTTAGTTTAGTTTAGTTTTTGTGGGTTTGTTTGGTATAGGAGTAGTTTCTTTATTCTCGATATCAATCTACCCAGTTAAGATTGTTCCCTTGTGCTACGACTGATGCCCAGTGGAGATAATGCATTGGCAAGTCTCCTTGGCATTGTGTGTGTGTGTGTGTGTGTGTCTGACTTACTGAAATTCTTTTTCAACATAATAATGATCAGTATCATCATCACCTCTTATTGTTTTTATATAGAACAAGGATGGACACTCTTGGTGGATTGAGGAGCCATGATTGCCCTCCCATGACTTTGGAGGGTCATGATCTGTTCTTTTATTTCAACATCCCAATATCCTCTGAATATTTCTCACATCAATTTTTCCTAGTCACTTTCTGTTTCCTTAAAAGTTTTTTTTTTTCAGACCTAGAACTAGCCTGAGAAGGTGTTACCTGAATTGTGTGGGGTCTGTGAGACTCACTCGAGACCTCTGAGTTATTTTTATTATATTGGGGAATTTCAATTAACTCAAAAGTGTGGCTGCAAGAGGTGGGGTAACTTAAAGGATCTTTGCACCAGTGTATACCAGTACTAACTGAGGAGACTCCAAGCCAAAGTCCAAAGTCTGCAAGCGCGCTGATGACTAAAAAGGCCAATCCGAGATAAACAAGTCCGGTTGCAGAAAGCACAGCAGAAGGTCTCCTTGGGTGATGTTTTTGGGTTGTGATTCTTTCTGCGTTGTTGTTTCTCTTCAAGACTTGTTCGGCGTGAGTTCTCAAATAAGGCTGCAGCATTGTGGATAGTGCGTCTCCATGCCTCCCGATGTGAGGCCAGGGCGGACCATTGTTGGTGATCAATGTGGCCGAGCCTGAGATGTTGTTTCAGGGAGTCTTTGTATTGCTTTTTTGGAGTGCCCCTCTTATGCTGACCCGTGGCGAGTTCACCGTAGAGTATTATTTTTGGGAGGCGATGGTCCTCCATCCTAGAAACGTGCCCTGCCCAGCGCAGCTGTGTTCTCAATATCATGGCCTCAATACTGGTGATGCCTGCGATGGAGTATTAACATAGATTTTTCCTGCCAGGGAGAAGAAGGAAGCAACTTCTGGACAGCCATTCTGACTGGGGAGATTAATTTTTTTTAAAAAACTGTTGGGAGAGGCTGCTTGTTGCTGAGGGGATTGAACTTCTGACCTTGCCCTTTTACCCTCAAGAGCCTTCCTGTGAGTCACACCTGTGAGTCACACCTGTGAGTCATTAGGGGGTGGAGCTGGGAGCCTAGCTCTATATAAGTCCTTGCAGAGGCTTTCCAGGCCAGTTTCCTGCCAGAGAGAAGGAGAGCAGCTTCTGGACAGCAAGTTTCCTGCCAGTTTCCTGCCAGGGAGAAGAAGGAAGCAACTTCTGGACAGCCATTCTGACTGGGGAGATTAAATTTTTAAAAAAAACTGTTGGGAGAGGCTGCTTGTTGCTGAGGGGCTTGAACTTCTGACCTTGCCCTTTTACCCTCAAGAGCCAGAGGCGCAAGCCTAACGGCGCGCGAATTTCAGTAACCAAACAAAAATACAGCAGACATAAAAGTACAGCTTAGCATTCTCAGCGTTAACTAAGAGTTCTTAGATTACCTAAAAGCTCTCATCATGGACACTGAGGGGACTGCAGCAGTCACTTGCAACACTTGTGCGATGTTTGTATTCTTGTCTACAGACGTGGAGAACTTCACATGCACCAAATGCAAGCTGGTAGCCCTCTTGGAGGAGAAAGTACAGCAGCTGGAGAAATGGGTAGCTACACTTCAACAGATTCGTGAGCAAGAGGTTTTCCTGGACAGAACAGAACGAACAGTCTTGGATGGGGACCGCACAGAGGAAGTGGCTGTGGAGGAGAGGGTCACTTCACGGACACAGGAAGTAGACAGCTGGAGGAATGTCACACACAGAACAAGAAAATCCAGGGATTCTTCCAGCAGCTTGCAGCTACAGAATCGATTCGAAGCCCTTTCCCTTATCAAGGACAACGAGGAAGAACAGCATGGACAGACTTCAGGGGTAGAGCAGGGGACCTTGAGAGGACCACCGCAAGGAACAGCAGCTGCGAAGCCTCAGCGGAGGCGTGTGGTGGTGGTGGGGGACTCCTTGCTGAGGGGTACAGAAGCAGTGGTATGTGGGCCTGACAAGATGACTCGGGAGGTGTGTTGTCTCCCTGGGGCAAAGATCTGTGATGTGACCGAGAGGCTGACAAGACTCGTCAAGCCTACGGATCATTACCCCTTCCTTTTGGTCCATGTGGGAACCAATGATACTGCAAGGCACAGCTTTCCCAAGATCAGAAGAGATTATGAGGCCCTGGGGAGGAAGCTGAAAGAAATGAACGCACAGGTGGTCATCTCGTCTCTTCTGCCAGTTGAAGGGCATGGTCCAAGAAGGGAGAGGAAAATAGCCGACGTAAACAACTGGCTCCGTAGATGGTGTCGCCGAGAACAAATTGGATTCTTGGATCATGGACTGCGCTTCCATGCGGGGGGACTTCTGGCAAGAGATGGGGTGCATCTTACAACAGTTGGAAGAAACATTTTTGCCAACAGTCTCAAGAATTTGATCAGGAGGGCTTTAAACTGAGTCAAATGGGGGAGGGAGACAGTATTCTGGAAGGCAAAAGGGCTGGAGAAAATAGTCAAACTGTCATAGAGGGAACAAGGCAAACAGCGCAAGGACCCAACAGTGGGAGGCAAAAAACTTGCACAGGGAGCAAGTAAAGGGAACACATGGTCTCAGATGTCTCTACACTAATGCACAGAGCATGGGAAATAAGCAAGATGAACTTGAACTCCTTGCACTACAAAACAAATATGATATAATAGGCGTTACTGAAACCTGGTGGGACGAGTCTCATGTTTGGAATGTAGGAATAGAGGGGTATAACCTTTATAGGAGAAACAGGCCAAACAAGAAAGGAGGAGGAATAGCATTATATGTCAGGGATATTTACACCAGTGAAGTGATCCATGACATCAATACTGGAAGCCAGGTGGAGAGCATCTGGATAAAAATTAAAGGGGAGGGTAACAACAGGGATGTTATTGTGGGACTCTACTACAGACCCCCAAATCAGACGGAGGAATTGGATGTTGCCTTTCTAGAACAGATGAACATACATGCAGAAAGGAGAGATGTAGTAGTGATGGGTGACTTCAACTATCCTGATATTTGCTGGCAATCTAACTCAGCCAAAACTACAAGGTCTAGCAAATTCCTTACATGCCTGGAAGACAATTTCATGGTCCAAAAGGTGGAAGAGGCAACAAGGGGGTCAGCTATTTTAGATCTGATCCTAACCAACAGAGACGACCTGGTTAATGGGGTGCAAGTGGTGGGATCCTTAGGTGAGAGTGATCATGTTCTCCTGGAGTTTGTTATACAATGGAAAGGAGAAGCCAGGCATAGTCAGACACGCATTCTTGACTTTAGGAGAGCTGATTTCAATAAACTCAGGGAAATACTGGGGATGATCCAATGGTCAAGAATACTAAAAGAGAAGGGACCCCAAGACGGATGGGACTTTCTCAAAAGGGAGATACTGAAGGCACAATTTCAAACAGTACCATTGAGGAAGAAAAATGGGAGGTGTCTCAAGAAACCAGGATGGATGACTAAAGAACTTTCAATGGAGCTAAGTTTTAAAAGGAACATGTATAAGAAATGGAAAAGGGGGGAAATCACCAAAGAAGAATTCAAACAGATAGCGAACACGTGTAGGAGTAAAGTCAGAAAAGCTAAAGCGCAGAATGAGCTCAGGCTTGCTAGGGAGGTTAAGAACAATAAAAAGGTTTTTTTTGGGTATGTCCGTAGCAAAAGGAGGAAGAAGGAAATGATAGGGCCGCTACGTGGAGAAGATGGCAAAATGCTAACAGGGGACAGAGAAAAGGCAGAATTACTCAACACCTTCTTTGCCTCAGTGTTTTCAGAAAAGGAAAAGGAGGACCAACCTGAGGAGAATGGAACAGAGGACACAATAGGGGAAATCCAGCTCAAAATAAGTAAAGAGGTAGTACAGGAATACCTTCTTAATCTAAATGAATTTAAATCTCCAGGACCAGATGAACTACATCCAAGAGTATTAAAAGAGCTGGCAAATATAATCTCAGAGCCATTGGCAATAATCTTTGAGAACTCCTGGAGAACAGGAGAAGTCCCAGCAGACTGGAGGAGGGCAAACGTTGTTCCCATCTTCAAAAAGGGGGAAAAAGAGGATCCCAACAACTATCGTCCAGTTAGTCTGACATCAATACCAGGGAAGATTCTAGAACAGATCATTAAACAGAGAGTCTGTGAACATTTAGAAGGCAATGCCATAATCACAAAAAGTCAGCATGGGTTTCAGAGAAACAAGTCATGCCAGACTAATCTGATCTCTTTTTTTGATAAAGTTACCAGCTTGGTAGATGAAGGGAATGCTGTGGACATTGCATACCTTGATTTCAGTAAGGCCTTTGACAAGGTTCCCCATGACATTCTTGCCAACAAGCTTGTAGAATGTGGGCTAGACAAGTTAACTGTTCAATGGATTTGTAATTGGTTGACCGGCCGAACCCAAAGGGTGCTCAGCAGTGGCTCCTCTTCGTCTTGGAAAGATGTGACCAGTGGGGTGCCACAGGGTTCTGTCCTGGGCCCAGTGCTATTCAACATCTTTATCAATGACTTAGATGAGGGAATTAGGGGCATACTTATCAAATTTGCAGATGACACCAAATTAGGAGGAGTAGCTAATACCCTAGAGGACAGGATCAAAATTCAGAATGACCTGGATAGACTGGAGAGCTGGGCCAAAGCTAACAAAATGAAATTCAATACGGAGAAATGTAAAGTACTGCATTTAGGGCGGAAAAATGAAATGCATAAATATAGGATGGGAGAGACCTGGCTGAATGAGACTACGTGCGAAAGGGATCTAGGAGTCCTAGAAGACCACAAGTTGAACATGAGCCAACAGTGTGATGCGGCAGCTAAAAAGGCCAATGCAATTTTGGGCTGTATCAATAGAAGTATAGTGTCTAGATCAAGGGAAGTAATAGTGCCACTCTATTCTGCCTTGGTCAGACCTCACTTAGAATACTGTGTCCAGTTCTGGGCACCACAATTCAGAAAAGATATTGACAAATTGGAGTGTGTCCAGAGAAGGGCAACTAAAATGGTGAAAGGTCTGGAAACAATGCCTTATGAGGAGAGACTTAGGGAGCTGGGTATGTTTAGCCTGGAAAAAAGATGGTTAAGAGGCGATATGATAGCCCTGTTTAAGTATTTGAAGGGATGTCACGCTGAGGATGGAGCAGGCTTGTTTTCTGCTGCTCCAGAGACTGGAACATGGAGCAATGGGTGCAAGCTCCAGGAACAGAGATTCCACCTCAACATGAGGAGGAACTTTTTGACAGTAAGAGCTGTTCGGCAGTGGAACACACTCCCTCGGAGTGTGGTGGGGTCTCCTTCCTTGGAGGTCTTTAAACAGAGGCTGGATGGCCATCTGTCGGGGATGCTTTGATTGTGATTTCCTGCGTGGCGGGGGGTTGGACTGGATGGCCCTCGTGGTCTCTTCCAACTCTGCAATTCTATGATTCTATGATTCTATGATTCTATGATTTTCCATGGATTTTTTCCAGGCTGTGAGGCCATGTTCTGGAATAGTTTCTTTCTGATGTTTCACCTGCATTTGTGGCTGGCATCTTCAGAGAATGGTTGGGTAGGAGTGTGTCTGGGGTTTTTCTTTCTTTTATGGTTATGTTTCTGGGTGGTGATTTTGCCTTCCTCATGTCAGAATGCACAGAGAAGCTATTGAAATCCCCAAACACCTATACAACTTCAACAAGAAAGAAGAAGCCTTAAAAGTAAACAAAATCTGGCTCCCAGTTTTGAAATACAATAGAATTAAAAGTCAACACTTACAAAGGAATTCCACCTAGGGGCAGGAGTATTCCCAGGAGATAATGGCCTATCAACCAGCCATCAGGCAAACAGACACTAACGAGCCTTGCATTTCTATACCCAGAATCTAACCATTCAATTATACAAATTTACATATACTCCCCTACAGGGGTTCACAGCATATAAACCCCAGACACACTCCTACCCAACCATTCTCTGATGATTCCAGCCACAAATGCAGGTGAAATGTCAGAAAGAAACTATTCCAGAACATGGCCTCACAGCCCAGAAAAAAAGATAAAAAGGAAAATCTATGGATGCCGGCTATGAAAGCCTTTGACTTCACATGGAGTGTTAACACTTTGAGATGGCCTGCACATGCACCTTTAAAAATTTTTTGGCTGTTCTTGTGAGAAGATGTGACTTTGACTAAACACACCAAAAACACACAAATTAACAAACAAATTAACAGATTAACAACTTCACAATTAAATAAAGAAAAAAAATCCCGAGAAAGGCAACAGTTCATTAAAAGAGCGTCCTGAAGGTCGTCCCCATGCTCTCCAATGGAAGCTTATTATGTGTTCTCATTGGGAAAGGGGAGGGGGGAAAGAGGGAGGACCACCCACTAACACTGTAATATCAGGACTATAGTGGGATGGAATTATTGCATGCTCATGAACACTGTGAAAAGAGCACTATTGACAGCTATTCACAGCTTTTGCTCGTGGATGAAAATCATGCACAATTAACAGCTGGAGCATGGATGGACCATAGGAGGATGCCGACATTATGCAATAATGGGAACCCATTTGTGCTACTATCCCATCATAACCATGCAATTTCAGCCTCGTCCTATGAATCACTGCTAGATGTATCCAGGGAAATTAGTGCATTCCGTCCTAACGACTGTCTAAGGGGGCTTCACTTAATCTCATTCTGGGCATGTTTGGGTTTGGGATCATAGGTCTTCAGGTGATGTCTACTTGAACCCATCTGTGGCTGGTTTGGTCTACTGGAGACCTCATGAACTGTTTAATATTGCCAAACTATGAATTATTGGAGGGAGGGAGTGTAAGGCCAGGTAAAAAGGGGAATAAGTACAGTTCAGAAAATAAATATAATAAAATAAATTGTTTAAATAAATAGCCTTAAATAGCTGTCTACACCCCTGAAGGATTTGAGGAGGTGCAGTGACAGTTTAATGTTGATGGTGTGTTTGTTTGTTTTTCAATTAACCAGTGGGATTTTTTAAGATTGGGTTTGATGAGTGGCATTTGGGACTGCAACAGGGGTACTTTTCAGCTGCATGTGGACGGCAGGCTGTAATTTGCCAGCCCTCCTAGAGAGAGTAAACAACAGAACAAAATAGAATATGCACATTAAAACACAGAGAGTGGCCAGAACCCAATCATTTTGTTACATTGGCAGAACTAGTTCCATACCCTCCAACATTTCACAGAGGAAAACCAGAACACATGTGGCCAAGCAGAGTGTGGTGAAGTTGGCAAAAAGTATTAAAGAGGATGAACTCACAAGCTAGGGGTGGCTGCAGTAGTTTGCTTTTACAGGGGAGGGTAAGATTCTGTCCCTCAAGCACTCTCCCCCCTTCTGAGTTAATCGAGTGAAAATGACTTTTGCACCTTGAATTCAGCTTGCAGCAGTTAAAGTAAGCTGATAAGAGAGAAGAAACTGGGTCATTTTACAAGCAAGTGAAAAAGTGGGATGATAGAGGATTAATAGGGATGATCCCTGCCAAACCAAGATAGTTTGGAGTATATGCAGTTCTGTCATCAGAAACAAGAAAGTGATTCACAGCCCTGCATACCCTCAAGATCTGCCCTGGAAAGTATAAAGTAGCTGATGTTTCCATGTCTGGAGGTTAGCCACGGAGAGAGGAGAAAGAAAAAGTCTCACTGTGGCCCTCCAGGGGTGGGGGCATTAGCCCATCCCAATTTAGCTGACAGAATTGCTGTTAGGACAGGACCCTGGCCCATAATGAAATATTAACAAAACATAAAAAAAGGAGCTCAAAGGACAAAGAAGAATATTGAAAACAGGCTTAATCTGCAGTGTTTTAGAACTGTAAAGATTGAACCAAAGACTTTCATCTCCATGTAGGAAATTATTTCTGGTCTTTTCTTTTTGTGTATACCGTTTTTTTTTTCTGTATCATTTCTCTGCACGTATTTTAAGTAACAGTTGTCTTTAAGAATGCAATAGAGCAGGCATCTGCACTTCTTGATGGTCCCTGCTCTGCCTGGAGAAGAATTCCAAACCTCACCAGAGATCATGAACAAAAGCTAAAATAGTCAAAGAACCTCTCAGGTTGTGACATGAGTTCATATCACAAGTGTCTATAACAAGGAAAAGTCTTCCTCTGCCTCATGACACTTGATAAGAGTGGTCAGCCCATCACCCAGTTGCTACCCTGAAGGATTTCTTAACTCAGGTATTTACCATTCCTCCAGCTCAGATCTTAAAGGAAGGAGGATATCTTGACCTCCCTCCCCTAAGCAAGATCTGAAGAATGAAGATCTGGAAGAATGAAGAATAAATTGTGCACTCACCCAGAAATAAGGAGTCAAGATGGGTTGGACTAGAGCCACTTCATTTAACTGTCTAAAACCCTAAACTGCTGTGAAGTCTGTTAAGTATGGAATCCCAACCCCACAAATCTCCTTGGAACCAGAGATTGACCTCTGAAGTCCCTTCCCTCCCTGCTTCCAAGAAGAGATTCCAGAAGATGACCTTTGCTGTGGTAGTCCCTGCATTCTGGAATACTTTCCCTAGAGAAGCTCACTCGGCACTAGTTTTTCCAACTGTTAGGCTCCACTTCCTTTCCTGGGCATTTGAATAGCTTTGCTTCATTTAATTAGTCCAGCTTTAGTGATTATTTTTCAGTTCTGAGGGAAAAGTCAGGATATCAATTAGCTAAATAATTTTATTTAAAAAACACTCCTACTCTGGATGCAGTTTTTTAAAAAAAAAACACCAAGTATTTTCTTCCTTTTTTTTTTTTGAAAATTTATGATTTTTAACAAACGTGAAATTAAATATTCCATTTTGTTTTCTTATCCTTTTTGTCAATTGCTTCAAGTCAACTCCTGGGTGAGTGCACAACTCCTGGGGGTGGGAAACACTCATAAATGTAATAAGCTAAACTAACATGAAGGGGACAAAACAGACTTTAAAAAATGATGCTATTCAAGCCAAGTTTATTATGAAAATAAAATCTTGCCAAGGCCACAATCCGAGGGAAGGCATATGGTCTCTGGACATAAGGGAAACTTTCATCTGAATAAACATGCATAAGATCAGTTTGTGAAAATACCGTTAGATATTTTCATACCATTTGATATTCATATTAAACTTGGAATGTAGGTAGTGCTAAGACCTTTTCCTGTCATGTTCTGAGCAACTCAATAGCTTCAGGCAATAATGGACAGTTGTGTGTGTGTGTGTGTTAAACAAAACAAAACAAAACAAAACAAAAACCCTGTGTTTTTAATCTGCATTTTATAAGTTAAATAGCTATTAAATGTGTGTTACGGTGCCTAGTGAACAACCGTTATTGCTTCTGCCCTGCAGCTGTTTTAAAGCCCTAGTGTTTCTGGAGTTCTACATTTATTTTGTTTTCTTTAAATACACACCGGCACTTATGGATTAAAAGTAATGATTTTTAGATATGTATGTGTAGCAATTTTTGAAATGTATATATTTCATGTAGAAAATCATTAAGAGGCGCACACACAAAAAGGAATTCTTCTATTTTTTTTCTCCCCCCTTCCCCTGAAAAGACTAATCCACATTAAGCAATAAAACTGTTCCTAGTCTCCACATCTGTACACCAGTCAAGCATTTCTGAAATAAAGGTTTATGGTAAATTCATTATTTCTGAAAAGAAAAACAAAATAGCCCAAGTAAGGAAATGACAGAAAGCCCATACTTCCTTTGTAATGGTGCAAGATTCAGATACTGTTTGCATAGCAATGCCAGACTCAGCAGCAAAAGTGTTCATCAGGTGGGCCAACAGAGGAAGTTGTGGAGAGCTTATTGCCCACTTTCATAGCCAGGGATATAACAGAGGCTTGACTAACAATGATGGGTCATATCTGTCGCAGTCAGAAATAAATGCAATAAGGATGGGGGTATGCATAATAATAGTAAAAGGATGATGAACTAACTTTGGGGAACCTATGAGGAAGGATGAAAATGGCTTGGCGTTCACATCTTATTTTGTGATTGGGTCTGTGCTGACCTAAGACATTTTTTTTTTGTAACTGGTGCCAGAGCCAAATATCTCACCTCTTCAATAGGGCCAACAGTTTTAAAGACTTGTTGCACCCCTGATTCCTAGTCTTCATCTAGCTCCCACCCATCTATAACAATACCTGACGTAGGTCTCTGTCCCAGGCTAGATTGTACAACTGACTTTGAAATAGAAGTTTCAACACAAGATGTGAACTCCCACCCCTTCTTTGTCTGGTTCTCTTTATTGTTGTCTGACCTCTTTGTCAGCTATATTGGTGATTGCTCTTTTACTGCTATGAACAACCCCAAACACTTTTTTTTCTAGTTGAAGGACAGTTTGACTCAGGTGTTGTCCAGACAATGAAAAAAATCCTCACACAATGCAAGGGGAATATCTTTTGTCTTGATGAAAACCCACAGGAATTCACCATGTTGAAAACATGGCCCCCCCAAAACTCCATGTACTGCACAATAATAGCCTTCACTGTTTCTTGTGAGTTTTTTTTTTTTTTTAATAATGTGGAAATGCACATTCCAGCCCATTTGAACAACCAATTCAAATTGTGGCACGTCATGGAAGTCAAAATGTGAATTGTTGGACATGCACAGGGGTATGCTTGCTGGTGATGAAGTGGCCAGAGCCACCATCATTCATTTCCACGGAAGTGATTGTGCACAATTGTTGAGCTTTAAAGCTATATATATATATATATATATATATATATATATGCAGAAGATCACTTTTCCATGTCTTGGATTTAAGGAGGGTCAAAATGGGGGAATAGCAGGAGTTTTATGAAAATAATAATGTGAGTAATTCACTAGTGGCCACCATCTTTATTCACAGGCATGCTCCATGTGAACTTCAAACCCCAGGTAGCTTCCCTTACCTGTGATCTTGCTAATATATTGTGGAGAAAAATGAACACTGCTGTAATGGTGAGTTCACTATTTTCTGCAATTAATTCTCCCATCTAGCTGAGCCCTTAAAAAAATAACTTATATAAAATGTAAATTCCTTTCTTTGGAATGGTTAAACATTTTTAATATTCAAAGGAACAGCATGTGTAACTGTGTTTTTATGTTATGGGTCTGGATCCAGAGAGATGTCTTGTGTGAGTGAAAGGGACAAAAAGTCCTTCCATCCTCTGAACAGCTTCCTTTCCTGTAGCACCTCCATTTCATGCTGTTCCAGAATGCTAGCCAAACTTCAGCAGTATCCTTGGTGGGAGGGAACAGGAAACCCTGTGGCAATAGAGGATTTCCCTTCAGTCTTCTCTGGATCCAAGTCACCATATTTATGTGAATCCTTATTTATAGATTTATGTATAACATTTTTATATTGTGGTGCACTTAAAAAAATTCCAAATAGCTTTAGGAGTATTCATGAACAGTATCACAACAATTAGTAATGCCACTCATAAAGGAGATTATCAGACGCTTCAAAAAGCCCAACAGGAGCATGCGAGGATGAAGTCACTGTACTGGGAACAGATCTCAGTTTCGCATGATGTTGTCATCAACGTGTGCTGCCTCCATGCAGACTCTTTGCTGCAGTGGTGAATATTCTGTCGCTTTTCATTAATGGAAGTTTCCATCAATGAAAAGAAATGGCTTATTATCCGCTGCAGCACAAATTCTTCACAGAGGCAGCACGTGAGGATGATGGCACATGCGAAACTGTGCAGTATGATGACATCATCCTCATGGGCTTTTTGCCTGTGTCTGATAATCTCAAAATATTAAACGTCAACGATAAAAGCAAAACAATCACTGTTGAGATTAAAACCCTGAATTTATTTATTTTTTAAATGTTCAAAGCTAGAGTAGGAACAAGGGCAGGATGCTACAAATGGGATGCCACACCTTTGGTCATCTCCTGCTTCACCAGATGGTAGGAGTAGCTAGAAGAAAGCCTCCAAAGGAGGTTTTACAACAAGTTGGATGTGAGATTCCTTCAGGTACTCACATCCCAAGCCATGTTGCATCTTTTTTATGTCTGGACAACAAAGATATTCTGTAATATTAATTAAAGTAGCATATTACATGTGTTCTTTGTCCCAGCTGGGGAAAATGTGGGAATGGTATCATGACTATGTTTTACAATGATCCTTTCTTTACAAAGTCCTATTTTGAGTATTGAAAGATTTTACAGTGCAATCCTAAACTGATGTAATTAGCCCAAAGCCCCACTGAGTTTAGTGGGAGCTTATTCCCAGGCAAATGTGCAAAGCATTGCAACCTAACCTCAGATTCTTAACCAAACAGGCCACATATGAAGGATTTCAAATGTCTTTTATATTTGTCAGATTTTCAGTGAAAATACATATCCATAGAAAGGCTAGAGGTCAAGCCCATAATGGAATGCAGAAGTAACATGAGCTAAGATCTGAATGTGGCGGATTTTACAAAAACAGCAGGGGAAAAAGCAGCAACCAAAATTGAAATGATTGAAGAAATTAAGACATATTTTACATATGGCCATCCTCCTCTCTCTAGTAACTATCACAGAAGTAACATGTTCAGTTACAGGTTTCTGTGATTAAGCCTCATGAGACTTCTAGACCTTACATGTCAATTTGTTTTGCAAGAAGACAAAGGACTAACAGTATGCTATTTAAGCTTAACCTTGCCTGTGCCAAGGCTTGTGGAAACAACCCATTTACATTATGAGTGCTTAGAAGCTTATTTGGACATTACCATAAATCATTTCCATATGAAGAACTTTCTGTTTTGGTGGCAGAGGGTCGACGTTTCAGCTGATGCAAAAGTAGACTGTCATGATATTAGGATGTATGGTGATAGGGATCTGGATGCATGAATCTGCATGGGTACCCATCCATTACCAAAGTTTTCCATCCATTACCAAAGCTTAGGAAAGTTACTTTTTTGGATTACAACTCACAGGATCCCTCATCTGATGTTGCTACTGTGGTAGTGTACAAGCATGCAGCATATTTGAATGGTTTGGAGTGGGAATGGGACCAGGTTTGAGGAGGCTGGGCCTGTACATCCAGTGTTCCTTTCTGGGTACCCTTAAATAAGCTTGGGAGTGAAGGCTTCTGATGACATGCCCACCTTGGGAGCTGTCAATGCAGCCTGACTCCCAGATACAATCACACAGTGGTTGATGCCATGGCTTGAATCCTATTGGTAATGCCAACTAGGGTGGAGCCACTCAATCAAATGAGGAATGGTGAGATGACACTTATATGATGGCTGTACTATAGAACTCACAAGAGTATTTAGGCTCCTATCTGCTTTTTCATGGTTTACTGCCCACCCCAGGTGGGACTAGAATGAGGATTTTACATTAGTGGGCACATAGTCCATCTGATGCCTTGATTTGCTGGTTCATGCCATGGCAAGCCTTTGCAGCTATATATCTATCTCAACAAATTGTGATATATGCACGTTCTCTCCTATGTGTTTCATAAACATTCACCTACAACTAGGACCACAAGCATGTTCCATAACTGGACTACCTCTGTAGAGGCAAACTAATTTGGATTCCAAATGGGAATTCATAATGGTCAGCATTCAAACCATGGCCTCAATCCAATTGTTGGTTCCAACTAGAATAGACCCATTAGATAAATGGGAACTGAATAAATCCACACTTACATTTTGATTTGATAGATATACTCTAGTTGAGATTAACAAATGGACTTATACCACATCTTCAGGTGATCTCAGTCAGTAGCTCACAGGAACAGATGCTCAGAAACTTTTATTGGACCATTCAGGGGTTTTCAGAAAAGCACTATAAGGTTCATTGGACATGTTTTAAACAATATTTAAACATCCTTTCTTGACTCATGACTATTATCGTATTATTCCAGATAATGCAGGTCCACAGATACAATCATACATTTAACTCAATTTATGAATCTCCCTAAAGCAATGACTAGTGTCAATTAAATGCAAAAATGCCTTTGGTCAGGGATGAAGAGTGTATAATCCTTATCCATAAGGATTATACACTCTTCATCCTTGACCAAAGGTATTTTGTCTTCCTTTTCTACCCATACTTTCATTTTGTTAAATTAAAGATGGTTGAGGATTTTTTTGAGACTGTTTATTGGAAAGAATTACTAGAGTTTACAAATTTCTTTATAAATTGGAGGTGGAGGAATTATTATTTTTAAAAAATGAATGTGGGACAAAGCAGGCAGATTTTTCCACAGACAGAAATATTTGTGTGTTGACTCTTAAAAGTCTGTGTTTGAACTTTGTGCATTCACTTACATTTATGGTGTTGTATTATGGTGTTGAAACATCTTTTTCTTAGTAAGCTCTGCAACTTTAACAGATAGGTGGCAGGCAGGTTTTCTTGAGGCTTGGAATAGCTATACCTATTCACCTGATGTAGACTGGAGAAAATTTGCTTTGGCTTGTTTATTTGTTTTATAACAATTTACAAAAATTCTCAAACTTCTTTATGAACAGGACAAAAAAATGTGAATTAATCTGAAGGAGAAAATGAGATAGATAGATGGATAGATAGATAGATAGATAGATAGACAGACAGACAGATATTCAGAAAGACAGACAGCTAACTTTCATCCAAAGAAAAGTGAAGAAGTTATTTTTTACCCATGGTTACAGTGGAAAAGGCTCAAATATACAGCGGAAAAGGCTCAGATTTGTGCATGAGCTCAGGAGGCATGTATTAGAAATACGAATGAGAATAGCACCATACAGGATATATTGGTAAACAAATAAATCTAAACTGGAATGCAACAAAAGTTGTGCACCTGGATAAGGGTAAAACTGCATCCCAAACACATTTGTTTACAGAAATAAAAATGAAAGGTATATCTTGCTGAGTCTAACCAAATGGCAGATATATATGTGTGCATATCTGGCAGTAATGTGGAAATGTTCTATGAAATTCTAGTTAATCACATGGTAAAGCATGTTCCATTTTATCCTTATCTATGTCAGTAGCTCACCATATGCAGAACAATACTGCTTGCATCATGCCAAAAGGATATGTAAATTTAACAAGATTAGAATAAAGGAAAGAAGGAAGGAAGATGTCAGAGCATGACTATCTTTATTATATTCATTTAACTCAACTTATGAATCTCCCTAAAGCAAAGTCTGGTGTACACAGCTATAAAATAAAACAATAACATCAATAAACCCCAGCAAAATACAATAAAAGCTAAAGATGGCAACAGAAATATACAATAGAAGAGACGAAAACACCAAAGGCAACAAATACTTAAAGATCTAAAATAGCCATGGAAGATAAACACTAAAATATGTCTGTTGGTCAAGTATTTATAACAAATTAAAATATATAGCCTGAGAGTTTTGTTTTTTTAAAATATTTTCCTGGCACTGAAAATCCAACAATGAAAGCACCAGATGAAATTCTTTAGTAGGGTAATTCCACAATTGGGCGGGGACAGCCCTACCATTAGGAAGAATGAAACAACTACTTCACCTCACAACTTTGAGGGAGTACATCATCCCCTGGCTGTTCCTTCTAAGTCACCACCAGTTTCCTGCTGTTGTGAGAGTGAACTGTGCATGCTACACACTGCCTAAACAATCCACCTAATCTAGCCTTCGGTCTCAAGTGTGATGAAGGACACTATTCCATCACCAATAGCAAAATAATTCAAAACCCAGTCTATCTAACGTCTGTATTAACAAAGCAGATGTACTCTGCATCAGGCAGAAAAATGGTTTTTTAAAATTATAATTAATAATGTTTTTGGCTAGCCCAGGACACACACTACTACTGAAAATGCTGTCTCACAATTAGTCAATCAATAAATCTAAGGTCCTGTCTATACGGCAAAAAAATATAAACAGCATTCAAAAAACTGCTGATTCGTTCAAACAGATATGCACACACATATGAGTCATTCAGAGACGCGATGGTAAAATCCACCATAAAGTTCATTTACAGGGAGTCTGGGGCATCATCTGATTTTTATGTAAAATATATGTATGCCGTTCGAATGTGTGGCCATTTGTACAACCACAGTTGCACAGATTTGAATAGGCAGTGTTCTGATTGGCCGAACCAGCACAACGGTTGGGTCTAGCAAAGAGGGGAATCAGTGGCAGCCGCCATATTTTCTTAAAGGTATGCCAGAGTGCTGCTGCGGTCCTCCTTTTAACAGGAGGTGCTCAGAACTTGTTGCTGTTGCTCCCCAGGTAATTGTCCTCCCACCTCCTCCTCCAGCCGGGCCGAGTCAGGCCATGCCACCTCCCTCCACATCCCCTGGGAGGAGGAGGACAGCGACAGTGGTGGTGGGGCGTGGAAGGGGCTGGAGCCAGAGCCAGGGTCGTCATCTGGGAGCAACACAGCCAGCCAGGACTGCTTCTAGTGTGGCTGGTGGTGGGGCTGTGCTACAGTCCTCCTTGCTCCTCCTTCGGCTGGGCCGACCCCGGCCATGCCACCTCCCCCCAGATGATGACCCCGGCCCTGGCTCTAGCCCTCTCCCTGCCCTGCAGTGGCTGCCATTGTCCTCCGCCTCCCTCCCATGGGAAGAGGAGTAGCCCAGCTTGGCCCAGCCAAGGGAGGAGGGAGGAGAACCACAGCACAGCCCCATCACCAGCCTTAGCCCCACCAGCAGCAACCCTGGCTGGCCTTGCTGCTCCCAGACAACAACCCCGGCAAGGAGGAGGCCAAGGGATATGGAGGATGGCAGCATGGCCCGGCTCGGCTCAGCCAAAGGAGGAAGAAGGAGGACCACAGCACAGCCCCACCAGCAGGAGCCCTAGCTGGCCATGCTCATGGTGTTGCTTCCAGACCCTCAGGACTTTGGACTTTTGCAGGGAAGACACCCCGCAGAATCCCCAGCCAGTACAGTGATACACTTGCCAGCTGGGCTAGGGGTCATGCGGAGTTTAGGGGGCCTAGAAACTGTGTAGGTAGTTCATATCTGTGTCATTGATGCAAAAAGGAACATACCAGTTTGAAAACAATCGCTATCACACTTCCCTGCAATCATGCAATTATGTTCCTTTGGTTATCCATGGTCTCATACTCACTCTTTCACACTGCCTCACTAACCCCACCTTCCTTCACCTATAAGTCCTACCCAGCACATGTGTGCCTTTAGATTTTTTTTTGTTTTGTTTTTATTTTGACATGATTACACAATTACAGCAAAATGATAAAAAAAAGTAGGGAAGAAAAAAATAGAAAATAAAAGAAAAACAGAGTAAAACCAACCTCAGCCTGCTTGGGAAAGGTGAGGGAGAGAGAGGGAGAAGGAGAGGAGCAGAATCATGTCCACTCATGCCACATGACTACCAGAAGATTGGAACTGCAGTGGAAGGGGCCTATTGCACAAGGGAAAATAATGGGAGCCATTAACAGGTTTTCCCTGTGGATGAAAAGGTTCAATCTGCCAATGACTGAAATGCAATGCAACAACAGGAGAGATATGTTGTCATGTGGTAAGTAGAGGCCAAATATACTATTATATGGCTGCAATTTTGATTTACCAGCCTTGTATGATAAAGTCTATAATGTGATACCTGTAATAACATATGCTTTCAGTCAATACAGTTGCTGCCACATTTTGAATGTGGGCCATTTTCAAAGGCAAATCCTCATACAACATGTTGCAGTAATTTAAATGGGAAGTTAGCATGATATGAATTGCTGAAGCCAGGCTATCCTTCTCCAAGTAGGGATATAAGTAGCATAGTAACCTAAGCTGGTAAAAGATGCTCCACCCCATAACCTCTATATGGTTCTCTTATAATGGAGGTGGATCCACAAGCACCCCTAAACTACAAAGTGAGAAGTCCAGATGTCAGAGATCTGCCTGTTTAACTTTTAGTCACCCCACAGGGTGATCAATGCAGTTTCTTTGTTAAAACTCAGTCCTAAATTCCAAAAGATGGAGCCAGAAAACCAATTTCATCCATGAAAGCCTAGATTGATCACCCCCTACCTACCTGTTCAGACACCATGCCCAGAAAGGAGAAACTGGCAACTTGCCTATGTTTGTTCAGATCCTCTGGGATCAATTTTGGCTTTTTTTCAGATGAAAAAAAATATAGCTGGGACCACTACTTAACAGAGGAATTTATAACTAACTTGTAAAGAGGAATTTATTGAAACTATAAATAATTTTTAAAAGCCTGTATAAAACAGAAGTTAAGTAATGATACAGTGAATTGTGCTAAAATACAGGAGCCCATTGAAGCTGTGCTAACAGAACAGGTCTGGATTTACATGACTTCTTCTATTCATGTATATAACTGAACCATGCACAGAGCTATTGATATTGCTAGTTTCTTAGAGCAGCCATTTTGGTTTCTTTCAACCCATGGTGGGTTTTAGGCCTGACTGAAACCACTACTTTCCCCAGTCATGCACTGACAAAAGCAGTTTCTTAGGCTAGTTTATGATATAAGGTCATGTCCTACACAGGCTTTCCATGTATGGTCAAAGGAGAGACACTGCACAAGTCAGATTTCAATAGAAAATCCTACCTAGAAGAATATTAATCCAAGTTATTGAGATAGCTTACACCCCCCCCCTTAAAATATCAAATTAAAGGCAGTGGCTTTGTTAAAAGAATGTTTGTATTAAAGGGGCTTATAAATAACCTTATCAGTGCCTGTGAATTAAGTAGGCTTATTTTGAATGAAGAAAGGGATTTTGTTGGTTTCTTTAGTTGGAGATTATGATAATTTTTCAACTCTGAAGATAGGAGTTATTATGAACGTCTTCTGTTAGTGAAATCCAGCTAATGCTACAGGTAACATATGAGAACAGAAAGCTATGCATACATCAATTCTGGATAGGATGGAGGAACCAGCTTTATGGGAGCCACTTATCTGTGAGCAGGTTGTATTGCCTGGGAGAACATATTGATGTCCAGTAACATGGACAGGAGTTTATCACTATTTCCAGTGTATCAGTAGTGGACTAAGTGAGATGGGATTCTGATTCTGTGGGAGTCTGTGATCCTGCCTTCCCATGTATAGCTGTGAACAAGTGGCTTCTTTTAACTGTTTGTTGGCAGAGAAATCAGGGGTGCAATTTCACCAAACTTTTCCATGGAGGAAAGTCTAACCATAAACAGCAGCTTTGTTTCCATCTCCAAGAGTTCCCCCCCTCCATACTGCCACTTTGAATGATATCAGTAGCACTTGGTCTAGCAGACTGGCCACAATTTTGTATCCTTTATGGTGCTCCATTACTTTACGGTGCTCCATGAAGCAGCAGGGGGAAGCAAGCCACACAAAAAAGTGGTGGAGAACACTTGAAGGAAATTCCTCAATTTCTATGTGTGGGAGGGAGGACCACAAAAAAGATCCTGTAGATCTTCCTGGAACTCTCAGTGGCTTTTGATAACATCGAAAATGTTATTTTACAATCTGTGGGATTGGAGTAGGAGGCACTGTTCTACAATGGTTTGCTCCAATCTAGAGTGTTGGTTCCAGGATGGGCCACGATACAGACTCAGATTCCAAGTCTGAAGAAGTGATTCATGCAGCTCTCCCAGCTGAAGAAGAGACTCATGTAGCTCTCCTGGTTGAAGAGCAGTCTCAGCAGAGGAGGAACAGAGCCACAACTCAGCTGCAGCTAACTTGGCAGAGGACACAGCTGGGGAAACAGTACAACCCCAAGTCCGTGGACCTGGCATGAGGAGTGGAAAGCAAAGCAGTGATGTTCAATGATACTCCTTGCCAAGCAGCAAGGGTAAGGGCTCCTGATCAGAACCAGCTGGTGCCAGCCCATTTAAAAGCCAACTTTGGATAGGGGTGGTTACTGGAAGCAACTTGTCTGCTTTCTGGTTGGCATTCTTTTTCATGACATCTGTGACTCTGACCTCTGGACTGTCTGACGACCCTTGTTGGATCCTTAGACCCTGGACTGCCTGTCAATGCTGCTTGCTCCCCTGGATCCAGACTGGCCTTGACAACACTTTTAACAAACTGACTCCCACAGGCAAGGGCACGGTTCTGAGCCTTGTTGTTTTATTGCCCTTGCCAAGCTCTCAGAACTCTAAGTTAATTACTTCCTCCCTTGATTAGTCTGCAAGTGTGTCTTAGCTGAGCCAGGGCAAGCAATATTGTTCAGACCCATGGCTATTAAGCTGTGGGTTATCACAGGGTAATATTTATATGAAGCTGCTTGGAAAGGCTAATAAGGAGAATTGGGTGCCATGAGTATGCTGATGACACTCAGCTCTGTTTATCCCTGTCATTGAAGTTAGCTGGGGCTATGCATGTGCTGGACCAGTGCCTGATGCTGTATTTGGCTGGATAAGGACCAGTAAACTGAAGCTGAATCCTGATAAGATGGAGACTCTGTGGATTAGTGGTTCTCAAATATGGGAGGGTGCAGGTACATAATTTAGGAATACACCCAGATCCATTCCTGTCACTGGAGGACCAAGTGGACTCTGTGGCTTGGAATACTTGGTGCCAGCTTCAACTGGTACACCAGCTACGGCCTTTCCTGGACAGAGGTAATCTCACTATAACAGCCCATGCATTGGTAACCTCCTAATAAGACTACTGTAATGTGCTATACATGGGGCTGTCCTTGAAGAAGACTAGTAAAACATGCAGCAGCTCCACTGCTGACTGGAATACCATATAGACAGCACATAATAACAGTTTTAAAAGAATTGCACTGGCTGCCAACATGGTTCCAGTCTAAATTCATAGAACCGAAGAGCTGGAAGAGACCATGAGGACCATCCAGTCCAACCTGCTGCCTTGCAGGAATACACAATCTAAGCACTCCTGATAAATGGCCATCCAACCTCTGTTTAAACCTCTGTCCTAGTCTCTGAAGCAGCAGAAGCTCTGGAGCAAGCTTGCCCTATCTTCAATATGACATACTTTAAAGTATTTAAACATGGCTATAATGTCATCTCTTAACAGGGCAAGCAACTGCTGCTACCATCTTGAATGTTTTCCTTAGTAACAGATTGCTAAGGTGGAAAAACAGGGTGGTTTTTTTGTTTTTTTGTTTTTGCTATCCTTTTAATTTAAAAAAATTGCTATATCACTCCAGAACACCTTAGATGACTTTAAAAAAAAGTTTGGTGGTGGCAAAGAACTAATGTGAGTAAATCACTTGTGGCCACCACCTGGCATGTGAAGCTTCTGGGGGCTTCTGGGGCCAAAAACATCATTAAGATACATCGCTGCTGCTGTGAAATGCCATTACTATGAGGTACTCCATTCCCCCACCTTGTATAGATGGACCCATTGTTTCCAGTGATCCAGACAATGCACTCCTTGTTACATTCACCTTCCCCACTCCCCAAAAAATCAGCTATAGTTGTTTCATGCCATTATAAACCCAAAAAATTAAAATAAAAAAGGTTGACACAATGATATTCATTGATGTGTGCTTTCAGTGATGGCTGTACCACATACTATTATGTGTGGTGATGAGGTAACTGTGGATGTCACCTTCCTTTACTGGATTCTCTCCACCATTCTCTCACTTCATTTGGTATTTTCAATTAAATCTATGATCCATAACTCATGCCATCTGCAACCACCATAGACACAATAGACTTAGAAAGTCTTTTTAGTTTTGGTGTCTCCCTTTTTTACAGGCCTATTTTTCCCTTACCTCCATTAGCGGTATGTTTTATGGTCGCCTAATAAAAACAATTTACTCCAGTCTACTCCTTCAGGACTACCACATGGTGGCATAGCAACACAGTGTCCTCAGAGTTTCATAACTCACTGTATTTGCCCAACTAGCACAAACCTAATACATATTAAAAATGCATTGGGCCTGTGGATGTATCTTCCCTCCCTCCCTCCCAGCTTCCCCAGTAACATTAGGAAGGTGGCCTAATAGGATCTACTCCAATCTGCCTCAGTGGGTTGATTAAAAGGTGGCATGGACGCCCACAACATTAAACTAGAAATTCAAAATTCTGTGATCCCCACCATGGTACACCTAATAGAAGCAAAGAATCATAGAGTTAGAAGAGACCACAAGGGCCATCTAGTCCAACCCCCTGTCATGCAGGAATACACAATCAAAGCATTCCCAACAGATGGCCATCCAGCCTCTGTTTAAAAACTTCCAAAGAAGGAGACTCTACCACAGTACGAGGAAGTGAATTCCACTGCCAAACTCTTACCATCAGAAAGTTCCTCCTAAGGTTTAGTTGGAAGCTCTTTTCCTGTAGTTTGAATCCATTGCTCCATGTCCTAGTCTCTGGAGCAGCAGAAAACAAGCTTGCTCCATCCTAAGTATGCCATCCCTTCAAATATTTAAACATGGCTATCATGTCACCTCTTAACCTTCTCTTCTCCAGGCTAAACATACCTGGCTCCTTAAGCCTTTTCTCATAGTGCATGGCTTCCAGACCTCCCACCATTTTGGTTCCCCTCCTCTGGACATGTTCCAGCTTGATCCCATGTGTCAATTGTGGGTTAAAAGCACGTTATGTTATGTAATGTTAACATAACATAATAGACTTGAGGCAGGGGATGGGACAGAAAGTGTTGGCTTTTGAAAAATCTGCAGAAAAAACCCACAAATAAGTGGGTTTTTAAAAACTGACTCACGTGTTGTAATAAGAATGTCTGGATCCCACAACATAACTGATCTGTTATGGTATATCATAATAGCAAAAGTGAGGGTGATTGCAGCTGTAATGCTTTCAACATGATGGGGCTCAGTTGTATTTATTCCATTGATTGGTAACTTCCCCTGTGTTCTTCCAGGAACACTCTCACCTCTTTTTGGAGATTATCAGACAGGAACAAAAAAAAAAAAAATCCCCTCTTG
Organism: Gambelia wislizenii; assembly: GCA_030847615.1. Classification (NCBI taxonomy): domain Eukaryota; kingdom Metazoa; phylum Chordata; class Lepidosauria; order Squamata; family Crotaphytidae; genus Gambelia; species Gambelia wislizenii. The sequence continues at coordinate 151,961,398 of JAUMIR010000001.1, read as the reverse complement.
CAATCTCCTCTCCCCCCCCCATCCCTGTAATACCAAAAAATAAAAAGTTTTCACATGTACCTTAATCATGGTTCATTGCCTCAGCAGGGTAGGGCAGCCGAGGAGTGAATGGAGCTCAAACAGATCACCTTTCACTTCCTGGATTGAAATCCCGGCTGCTCTCACGAGAAGATAAGAGTGTGGGAAATAAAAAGCAAAATGCAACAGTAAAAGTGACACTAAGCACCAAAACACACTTAAAACTTAACAAGTAACCCAGGGAGGGTACAAAAAAGTGTGTCACTTACCTGGATGTCCTGATCTCACCAGGAAGTGTTCTGGCATGGACCTCCTATTGACACTGGCATAATAGGAAACCTTTTCAGTCACAGGACATTCCATTATAGAAATGGAATGGGGGATCTATTGATGGCTTAGCCCATCAATAAAAAGCAGTGCCGGTGTAATGTCAGCTGAACTGGAGCATAATGAGAGGGGAATGACATCATGTGAAAAAGAAGCCCTTTAGTGATCTCCTGGCATTGTGATAACGCCATATTTAGAGTGTCTGATAATCTCTTATGAATGGGGTCCAGGAAAGGGAGCAGTTGCTTTAAGCAATCAGGTAGCAATCAGGGTCAGAAGAAGGCAGAGCATATAAAGGAAGGGAAGTTTCTGAGCAATAGTGGGCCACGTCTCTGGCTGCTTAGATCACAATTGTGGAAAGAACCTGAATTGTGTTGCTGTTACATTTTGGGTAATTCTGTAACCGAAATCCCTATTTGATTTCTCTCTAGGGGACACAAGAAAGTTTGTTTATTATGCATAGTATTGTAAATATGGCCCTTTTCTTTTGCAAGGAACGAAGGACTTTATCAGACTCTCTCTTTTAAAACATTTTTTTGCCAGCATAAAAATAACCATTTCTATGCAAGCAAGAGAATACCCCCTCCGCACTTACGTTCTTCTCCGAGCAAAGGCTCCCCAGAAATAAAGAGGAAGTGAATGGAGTCCCGTTCACTTCCTCATTTGAAATCCCACAAGACTTCATCACGCAGGAAATTAAATATATAAATAAATAAAAATAAAGCCTAAAAGTTTACACTAAGCACCTAGATATAGTTTAAAAGGTCAAGGTAACCTGGGGAGGGCCATAAAAAGAGCAAAACTTACCTGGATGTCCCAATCTCCCCATGAAGTGTTTGTACTGGACTGGCCATCATCGCTGCAGTGAAGAGATTTAAATGGTCAGAGGCTTCGCACGCTGGCAGTGCTGGCACCAAAATGGCAGGGGGATCCATTGACGGCTTAAGCCATAAATTAAAAACTACAGGATTTTGACAGGACATAACCACAAAAGGGTGACGTCATCTGATATGCACGCCCTTTTACAGTTATGTGGTGTCATCATGACACTGTATTTGAAACATCTGATGAAGTCCTAAAACAGAATACTGTTATGTTCTGTGATTGCTTTATTAGAGAGTCAGGTGCTTGACTAGTAGAAAATATATTACTAGATACTATGGTTAACAACCTTAGGTCTGTATCACCACTGCTATTATAAGGTCTAAATCAGGGGAGGCCTTTTTAACAACAGAATATGAGCAGAAGTGATTTCCTCTTCACTTCCTGTCATTGTTTTTTAATGGACTGTTTTGAGCCTAAGTTGGCCTGGGGGCAGAAAAATGGCAAAATGCCCCCATAGCTCCAAGAAGGCATAGTTTAAAAAAAAAAAAAGGTTGGGGAATTTTTGACCCAGGAGGGACAGCCCAGGGGTCTACATATGGCATGGGGGTTTATTTTGCCCACCACTGGTCTAAATTTCATATAAGAAAATTAGGTTTCTGCATCTCCACTCCCCCTACTCCCTAAGTGGTTTCTGTATATTTTCAAAGAATGGCATGGAACTGGTGAAGGTCATAGGATAATGGAAGGACAGATAGACTTTCATGTTGGGTTCAACAGAAAAAGGCAGGTGAGGAAATAACCATGGAGAAAAAATAGGTAAGACATGCCACTTATTCACTATTGGAAACCCTCTAATATTGTCAGTTTTATCACACCTTCCACCATGTTAACTATACTTCTGAGGACTAAGCCGATGGGGGGAGGGAGGGGCAGAAGGTCTTAAAAATCAGGGTGTGTGCACATTAGAATATCCTTTGTGTATGCGGAATGTGTGAGTGTACATCTATCTGTGATTATACCATGCCTATGAAACTATTTAAACATTACAAATGTGTTTGAATTGGTCATGGTAGTTTTCAGGGCTAAATCTTATTCAGCATGTAAGATAAGTTAACAATAATTAAAAATGAGTGACTTCGTTCCCTATCTTATGTTGTTAACCCACAATTGGCCACACTCTTACAGCACTGAAAAGGATTTGTGAAACATTTATTCCAGTTTTCCAGAATTCTTAAAGAATCCTTGCTTTCAAGTCTCAGAACTTAAAGTGATGACATGCCCCAAGCAGACTTCAAAGGTACATCTTAGAGCTGATCTACATGGGCCAGAATTCCTGTTGGCATAGTCTAGCTCTGGACCAGGCCCATTGCCCCTCCATTACCTGCATGAAACAGGATGGAATCTGTACTGTCTCTGCAGGTGCTGCTGCTGCTGCCCCTATTTGCATCTCACAGTCTCTGAAGCCCAGCAGGAGGCCCACAGCTTGTGATTCAGGCCTCATGCATGTGACCAGCCTTGGTCACATGCTGCGGGCCTCCTTCCTGGCTTTGGAGATTGCAATGTGGACAGGAACTGCAGAGATGGATCAGCGTGCTGGTAGGGACTTCTGCAGTCCCAAGGAGCCTGATCCAGTTTTTCCTAGACGAAGCAGTTTTTCCTGGGTATATTGCTGAAAAGGTTTAATAGGCTTTACCCTGTCTTTCTCCTGTTTTTGCCTGTCTTTGCCCTGGGGGTTGTGAGGACTTCCAGGGGGAAAAATGGGTCAAAAGCCCTGAGCCCTGTGGATTGCAGGGCTCCAAAATGAGGGAAAGATGAGGTAAATAGCCCATCTAGACAAGGCCCTAGTCTCCCACCCCTAAATGGTGAAACCAAAAGGGGAAATTCCAGAGATTTCCCATTCATCAAATGGGTACCTACTAGTAAGAATGATACTTCTTTCTTTTCTCCGCCTGCCAAAGAACTCCCTTGTTCACACCCAATACCACCCGATACCAATATTCTATAATTCTCTTAGCAGCAGTGTACAACAGGCAGGCAGGCAGGCAGGCAGGCAGGCAGGCAGGCAGGCAGGCAGGCAGGCAGGCAGGCAGACATCCTACTTGATGTGCAATCAGCTGAAGCCTAGAGGGCTTTGGTGGGCTTAACCCTGAGAAGCAAAGAGGAAGTGTAGAGGGTGGGATGAGCTGATAAGCCCCCTAGATCCTCCACATGATTTGGTAACACGGTTCATGTGACGAGATGGTAGGTGACTGCTAGCCTCCTTTCCTTCAAAGGCAGCCTCTCCCACATAATTGTGTGAATGCTTGTGAGTTCAAGGCTAAATTTAGTTCCTTTTCTGGTTGACTACAGTTCATTTAGTGGTTTGTTGCTGAATTTTGGCAGGAAGCTGCAATGGCATTTTTACAAAACCCTGAAAATTCTGGGGAGCAGTGGGACATGGCAGCACAAAAAGGGCTATGTAGACCATACTTTGCACACCTTGATACAATCCATACAGTAACCAATTATAGAATCATAGAATCATAGAGTTGGAAGCGACTTCAAGGGCCATCCAGTCCAACCCCCCTCCATGAAGGAATACACAATCAAATCATTCCCAACAGATGGCCATCCAGCCTCTGTTTAAAAACCTCCAAAGAAGGAGACTCCACCACAGTATGAGGCAGTGCATTCCACTTCCGAACAGCTCTTACTGTCAGGAAGTTCTTCCTAATGTTTAGGTGGAATCTCTTTTCCTGTAGTTTGAACCCATTGCTCCATGTCCTAGTCTCTGAAGCAGCAGAAAACAAGCTTGCTCCATTCTCAGTATGATATCCTTTCAAATATTTAAACATCATGTCCCCTCTCAACCTTCTCTTCTTCCATTATGAAATACAGTGGTTTTCTTTCTAATCATATTGTTGTCTAATATTTATATAGTACTTTCCTAAAGTGCTCAGAGCACTTTATATCCAGAATCTAAGTAACCCTCACAACAACCCTGCAAAGTCAATGCTATTACCTCACAACAAAGAATGGAAAGGACATCTGACAGGAGCCTCATTATGAAAAACTGAAAACTGAGGATAATATACACACAAAGATGGGGAGCATATAAACCTTCCCCATCTCTGCTTCTGCCACTCCTCCCATGGAGGATGATGTTTTGAAATGGAGAGCCTATCTTATGCTTGGAGAGTCCATGTAATTTAGAATGCTCCTTTTTCTTGCACTCTGGATTATGTGGACAGTCTCTATGAAATAAAGGAGTCTCTCTTTTTCAGAGGGGATGTTAAAAAAAAGAGGAAGGGGTAGCCTCTTTTTCTTTCTCATGTTCTTATATTGTCTAAATATTCTATATTGTCTAAATGAAAATTCTGCCCAGTCATTTCATTCCAAGCGGGTGTCATCAAATTTACAGTCCATGTTTTGACAAAATTCATGATCTCTACATGAGGAATACTCTGCTAAAACAGTGATCTTATTTTTGCATCAACTATGGCTGACAGAGAAATGTACCCCTCCTACTTTAATTGGTTCAGACATGACTAGACAGGGGGTTGTCATCTCACTAGAAAATTCCTTTCTAATGCTGTAGTCCTAGAATTATAAGGGGGAAAATACACACAGTGTTATGTGATGATTTTATGTATGGTAGAGATACATCTTGTCTTGTGAAGCCCAAGACTCAAAACTGAAACAACCTTAAAATGAACAAAGGAAACAGTACTTAAAGGGAGCCCACCATGGATAAGAGGGGATATCTTTATCAGCTACAGTATTTCAAATTAAAACCCCTAGTGGAGACTTTGGGTATGGAACCAAAAAGAGTAGAGATGAATGGCCAAATATAAACTTTTGTTATGCATTGATGTTTAAATATAAGATATGCTAAATATCTTGGAAACAATTATTGGTGATTAGTTCAATTTGCTGGTTCCTGAAAGATGCAGATGGTACAGCTGCAATGATGGTAATTATAGTTCAAAGGCTTTAAATCCATTTACAACGTGCATGCTTTTACAAACTTCTGTGAATAAGGGGGATTAAAAATGGGCTGTGCCAAAATAAAATTCCTCTTCCTCTCTATCCAGTTGTGTGGAATAGCTGGTAAAATATCTCTCAAAATACAGCCTATATAACACAGCAAAGAAGAATTAATGTGACTGTGGTTTATTTTTAAAATATAGGGGAAATACATACTTACAGGAGAGTTTTATGTTTATGAAGAGTTTGCAGTTACTATAAACATACCATTTACCCATTGAATGGAATCTTAATTTATTGTAATTTATGGCAACCTATAAATGTCTCCATCTGCTTCTCTAGTTATTTCTGACATTATATTTAAAGCAACACTGTTAACATGAAGAAAACCAACAGAGTCAGCAATAGAGAGAGCCAGAGGCAAAAGTCAAACACTGGGAGTGTTTGGATACACAATCATCAAAAAGTCCTCATAAATAAGATACAATATAGAAAGCCCTGGCCCTAACATTAGACACAATGAGGCAACTATCTCATACTGCAGTTGCTGGCAGCAGTTTCTCAGGGTGTTCCTGTTTAGCTGCCCGTGCGTTTCTCTCTGTCGGTGGGTCAAGCAGCATATGTCATATGGTTTGCTCTGCCCCTACCCCCTGCTTAAAGTAGCCTGTAGCTTCAAATATGGTGAGGAATGCCATTCCATCAACAGCTACTCAAAACAACCATGTACTCAGTATATGGAATGTGTAGATGCCATCTTCTCCTTTGCCTTACTCTAATAGGAAAACATTGGCTGGATGGATATGAAGGATACTAAGGCAAGTACTGGAGAAGAGGAAAGGGGTAGACAACTGAAAAATTACTCTGTCTTTCGAGGATATAGCCTGGCTATGATTAGATTTTCTTTTTTCATTGATTCTGACAAATTTTTCATTATCCCATTTGCATGTTCAGTTTGGCCAACATTAACATCTGTTTGCAAAGACAGAAAGCAATTGTCTAAAAGAACACATTTTTGGATATACATTTCCCATTTTCACTTTTTGCAAGCTCCTCCCTTGCCACCACCCTGGCCCATCTAATGCATTTGGTTCTGTACTTTTCTCATATAAACAACTTTTCATGTGTAGTTTTCCTTTACATAGACATTTTTGTGCACTTTTCTGAATTGTAAGCCAAACTGTAACATTCTGAAAAATGTGGGTTCCAGCACATCTAAATTTTGTAAGTTCATGCACAAATTTGTCCTTTCCTGCATTCCTGCTTTTCATAGACCATCTGTTATTAGTGAGTAAGGTGTAATTTTTATCACCTGTATCCCATAATTTTGTCATACTGTAAGCAGTGTCCCATATAGACTTTGCTCCTGCTTACTTTGGACTTTTTCAGACAACCCTTATTCCAAGAGAAGACATCGGGAGAGGTATGCAGCTATCCTGCGGCAGGGGGTCCTTTTTGGACGCCACCGTCCCTCTCCCGTCGCCATCTGTGACAGTTCCAGTGTGGATCTATTGTCACTGCACCATTTTTTATTCACGGACAATTTCAGTGAGTAAAAAATGGCATGGTGGCAATAGATCTATGCTGGAACTGTCATGGACGGCGACAGGAGAGGGACAGTGGCATCCGAAAAGGATCCCCTGCTGCGGGATAGCTGCGAACCTCTCCCGACGTCCTCTCTCGGAATAAAGGTCATCTGAAAAAGTTCTTTGTGAATAATCCCAAATGCTAAGCACATGTAGAAGGCACACTTGTCCCCTGGTCGTGTCATGTTCCAACCAAACACTAGAAATCTTTGGCTGAGAGGGCCAAGAAAAGAAAGTATTCTCTTCTTTCAAACAAGAGTTGAACAATTTGTTTCTTTGTGATGTCCTTAGTGGTTGTTCCAAGGTTGTGGATTTCTTTCACATGGGAGGTTTGGTTGGTCTTTCCTCTGGCAGGCAAAGACCTTCCTACGTAGGCAGGCCTATGGTTTATAATTCACAAGGCAGAAGGAACTTTTAATGAGGCTGTGTTTTTTTCTTTTCTATTATATTTTAAATGTATGTTAAACTGTTTTAACTCTGGTGTTTATAACAGAATTGTTTGTTTAATTGGTTTTATTTTTTGTATAAATAGATTCCGCAGCCAGCCAGCCAGCCCCCGCCTGCTGTACCTTGTTTTAAATGGTTGTAAGCCACCTTGGGTCTTCGGCAAGGAGAAAGGTGGGATATAAATGAAATAAATATGTTTATATAAATGTATTTCTCTGTGGAAGAACTATTTATTGCAGGTGTAATGTCCATTCTTTGCCTGAAAATGATATATGTACAGCTGTAGCAATAGAAGACTGAGAGAGGAAGGGTCACAAGGGGATCTAAAAAATAAAATAAAATCTGGTAACCACTACAGCTACAACTACAGAAAGATTAGAAATGGAGGCATTCTGGACCCACAAAAGAAGATTATCAGGGATGTGCTGGGGTCAAATGATTCAATACAGAGTATAATTTGATGACTTGGATGGGGTGTGAATTCAGTTTGCACCAGTCCAGGTTTAGTCTTTGGAACCCAAATCAGTGCGGAGATTCAGAAATCTGAGACTTTGGACTTTATCAGATGCACTAAATCAGATGCACAAATATGGTGTCATAACAATGCCACATAAATGTGAAAGAGTGCACGTACCGCATGACGTCGCCCTTTCATGTCCTGGCAAAAACCTGTACTTTTTTATTGACGGCTGAAGCTGTCAATAGATCCCTCGTGGTGTTTTAGTGCCGGCATTGCCAGCATGTGAAACCTTCCGCCATTGTACTAACATGAATGCAGTGTAAATGGCCGGTCCAGCGCGAACACTTCTGGGTGAAATCACGACATCCAGGTAAGTGAAGCACTTTTTATGACCCTCCCCGGGCTACTTGGGACTTTTAAAGTGTATACCTGTACTTTTTAAAACTTTTTTCTCTGTTATTTTTGTGGGGTTTTTTAACTTCCTGTGTGAGCGTCTTCTCACAAGAATCCATAGGATTTTGAATGAGGAGTGAACGGAGCTCCGTTCACTTCCCCTTCCTTGCTGGAGAACACTTTGCTGGGAGAGAAGGTAAGTGTGGTAGGGGACATTCTTTTGCTGACATAAAAATGGATTTTTTAATGCCAGCAAAAGAACGTGTAAAGGGACTTGTCTGATAAAGTCCTTTGAGTACTTTATTGACTAGCACTGGGAAACTGAAACAGGTGTAACCTTTCTTCCTACAGAAATTTGGATACATGGTACTTACTTCAGAAGAAATAAATCCTGTCAAACTGCAGAGAGCTCCAGAAGGTTTTGTGCTAGCCACATTTATTTTTGCTTTGCTTTGGTTTTTGTTTTTTGTTTTTGTTTTTTGTTTTTTAGGAAATCCATTTTACAGTATGTACAGTCAATGTACTACACAATCCTTCCTGTACATGCTGCTTTCTGCACTTCAATGTCTGCAGTGTATGTCTGCTGTGTGTTCTGTGATAGACTGATTTTGTGAGTATAGCTGTCTAAACAGACAACAAGGGGAATGCTGGTAAAGAAAAAAGAAGCCACTGTAATCTTCATAGTGATTTTGCCCTGGGTAGGGAAAGGTAAAACAAAACTTGAGGGTGATTGCACTATATAGAACTTAGAGAGGATTTCTTGACTAGGTGCATGACAGTATAGAACATCACACTATCTCCATCACCTTCATTGTGTCTTATTTAATTGGCTAAAAGAAAAATGCTTTAAATGGTTTGATTTGGTAGATAGTTGGGCTATATAACCTTCAATGACTCCCCCAACTGTTCTGAATAATATGTTGGGTGCTTCTTGCACAATAATTCTGTTGTCTGACATTTACCACTGAAATCTTGTTAACGTGATTTTTTGGGGGGGGATTCCTATAGCTTTGTCAATAAAAGCAATAGAAGTCATTTTGCTAATAACAAATCAGAACAATTGGGAGAGACCTTGAAGAATCCCTTGTGACTGTAATTCTTCTAGAACACCATTATTTCCCTTCCCCATTAATGTTCATGATCTCTACAAGCATTTTATAGGAACATAATAACAAAACCCCAGTATTAACCATATTGATACTTTATATAATTAATGTCTTAATAATTGCTTGAAATTAAACAATAACCCTCATTCCAGGTTAGGTCAAATGGTGATAGGCCATCTGAATGCCAGGTCTGTTCTAAACATCAGTTTAAAAAAAAAAAGCTGATCCTTTGTGTTAGAAGAAATCAATTCAGGTTGATAAAATCATTTGATTAAAAAACAGAAGATACAATCTGCATTCATCCAGAATACAAATACAAAAATCCTCGTATAACCTTATAGATAGATTGTGATAATGTCGATTTTTTCCAGTATGATTTGAAAGCTTAGCAATATGTTGCTAAAGTGGGTTCCTGGAAAGAAAATGAAAAAAAAAAAAAAAGGTCTCTTACATTCATTCATGAGAAGCATCTTACCTAGAAGCCCTCCAAATAAGGATTTTGCTCTTCACATGATATTTTCCTTCAATCCCCGAAACTCTAGTATTGCAGAGAGGGAGACACTGAAAATTGTTCAAACCTACAAGTCCTATGTTTTCTGTGGTCACATTCTCCTGGGGTGTGTTTACACGGGCAAATATTCCTCTAAATATACCGCAAAGATAGCTCATTGTTCCCACGGATCGCACCACAGCATCGCCTCATTCAGAAGGGGGGGAAAGTAAAACACCCAAATATAGCATGGCAAGGGATGTCGCTACTTTTGCTGGTATATTTGCAATGTAGTGCATTATTGGCAGTGTGAACAACCATTCTGCTAAGGGCTGCAGCAGAGCTGCACTGTGATTGGGTGCTATAATGCAGGGGTGGGCTTAAAAGACGGGGAGGGAGGGAGGGAGAGTCAGTAGCGATTAGGAAACTTTGAAACATCCTCTCTGCTATTTTGCAAGCCAGTTTGCAAACAAAAAGGATTCCCAACAATTTTCAGTCAGGGAGCATTCCTTCTCCTCCTCTCTGCTATTTTGCAAGTATGTAAAGCTCATCTGGTCTCGTCAGCTGTGATCCTGTGCTTGGAGGAGGGAGAGAAACCATTTCACTAAGGGCTGCAGCAGAGCTGCACTGCTATTTTGACAGTCTGTTTATTTGGCTAGAAAATGCTGTTAAGCAAGGAGAAAAAACCTTCCATTTGGAGTTTGATTTCTGGGCTGGGAGCTGGGGGGAAAGAGGCAAAGGATGACTGCCTCTAAGCTGTTAAGCACACGGAGTTGAGGCCAGGGCAGACATTCCTATGGCATTCCCTTGTCTCCTCTCCAATGCTTGGCTATGCCCCCACCACATTTGGCTGTGTGAATCTCAAAGCGAAAAAAATCAAAGAGCCACAAAATATAGCTGTGTAAACATATACTGTGTAAACAACCCACCACTGATGTGGGAAAGCGCTAAAGGACAACTTAATGCAATAAAACCTGCCATGTAAACCAGCCCCTGGTAACTTTCCCTGCCCCTTTTCTTTATATACCTAAACTGGATTTCTAAATGCTCAACTGAATTTTATACTTTAAGAATTATTATTGGAGGGACAACACCCTCATCCCACCCCACCCAGCTACATCTCTGAACTTATCCATTGCTGGATGAAAAGTAATGTTTAGTGGTGGAAATCACATCAAACTGGGATGGAGTTTGGGTGCAAAGTGGCAAATTGCCTATTAGATCCAAAGCCCCTTTACCTTTAGCTTATGCATTCATAATTGTTCAACAGGATGCCAGCCATAATCATTCTATTATATTAACAATATATATGATGTATTATTATATAATGGTAAATTATAACTTCATAATTATAATAATTAATATAATCCATAATAAGTATATATATGTGGAGGAGTGATTTCCTCTTCCTACTACAGATCCCTGAGCACCCCACCCACCCCCAAAGAAACAATCTCAAAGAGCTGAGAAACACTCTGGAGCCAGTTTCCCTAGAAATCCAGTGATTTGGGGAAGCAAAGGAAGTTTCATGACATTTGGGTGCCATGTTGGATTTAGCCTCCTATCAGATACAATAAATCTGCCTTCCACCCCCTAGCACTACAAATTAGGAATTGGAGTATAACATCATGTCTGAGGAACAAATGGTAAATTCAAAGTTTATATTGTTCGGGTGCTTATTCCTTGTCAACCCAGCTGCAAGTAATACATATGTGTCACACTACAATGTTTTATGGCGCTTGGAGATTTCTCCCAGTGTTTGTGTCATCTCATCCTGAAGACTTTTCCACAGTTTCTCTCTCTCTCTCTCTCTCTCTCTCTCTCTCTGGCTTTTCTTCGCAAACGAAGATTCAGGAAGGACTCATCCCGCACTTTCTGCAAGCACAGTGTTGATTAAAAAGGCCAATCCGAGATAAACAAGTCCGGTTGCAGAAAGCACAGAAGAAGGTCTCCTTGGGTGATGTTTCTGGGTTCTGTGTTGTTGTTTCTTGACAAAGAGATCGATCACAGATTAGCAAAGACATATAGTGCATTTGGAAGACTTTACAAGAGAGTCTGGAGAAACAAACACCTGAGGCGAAGCACAAAAATCAGTGTGTATAGAGCCATTGTACTGTCTATTCTCCTTTATGGGTCTGAAACATGGGTCACCTATCGCCAACACTTACGACTCCTCGAATACTTTTATCAGCGCTGTATACGCACAATCCTAAATATATACTGGACTGACTATGTGATGAATGTTGCTGTCCCTGAGCAAGCAGGGATTACCAGCACTGAGGCCATGATATTGAGAACACACCTGCGCTGGGCAGGGCATGTTTCTAGGATGGAGGACCATCACCTCCCCCCCAAAAAAGTTTCTCTTTAGGCTTAGTCAAGACACCTATCATGGAATTCATGAAGCAAAACTTTAGGTCACAGACAGTACAAATCTTTGTAGGCCCTTCTCACAGGACTCCAGAACTTATCAAAACAGTTAGAAAATAGCCTCTGAACAATATACCCTAAAAAGCCTATCTTCACAGATGAAAACAGTAGTGTGCTAGTTTACATTTGAAGTGGTTTCAAATGTTTCTCCAGGTGGGATTTTGACATTCCTTAGAGCCATAGTTGTCAAAACAGTCATAGTCATTCACAGTACCTGACACTGTGGCATTCTGCAATAATTCTGATTTTTTTCATTCACTGCTACACAGCAACACATAAAGAACTATTGTTTGCTAAAGTCATATAAGTGCTAGGCATCTATATTAATTGCAGACCTGTTAGCTACATTTTTGTAGTCACTGTGAAAATATTGTACTGGGTTTACATGGAAGAAAGTTGAGGGGGGGTGGCAAAACTCTCCATCTTTTTTTTTTTTTTACCCTTCCATCTGCTATGTGACATTTCATTCTGATGTAAATTACAAACTTCCTTGGGGCCAAGAAAGATGAGAGCAATTGTTGCACATTTTTCTTAACCAAATGTGTTTGGTCTGAGCAAAGCATGTTCTATAAGGATTTGATATTGGCTATTTCTTATTACTGTACATGGTGGTTATCAAGAAGAAAGACTATCGTAGGGGGAAGATTTGCTTTTGTGTATTTAGTGTTAAAATGTTTAAAGGCTGGGTTTTTCCATTATGAATTTATGCATGCATTTTTTATAGTATCATCCAAACAGTTACGGTAAGTATAAGAATGACAAACAAGGAACAAAAACCATTTATATATTTTCTTCACTTAACCATTACATGCACATCAAGACCCTAGACCACCATGAAGAAGCATTCAGCCCCCCCCCCCTTTGAGTCACATGTTTGTTTTAGAAAATTGTAAGGACTTTGGCAGGATGAAATGAAAATATAACATGGGCACTGCAGCTCAGGATAATTCAACTGAATAGGATTTTGACTGGATTAATACACTGATGGTTTGGATAAAAACAAACTATCTGAAGATCTACTGTATAATGCAATATTGTCAGGTTCTTTTTTTAAAAAAAAAACTCTTTTTCAACCATGTATCACGAAGATATTCACTTTTATAAGAAAGAAACACATTCTCAGAGTTCATATTCTGATTATACCTGCATAAAACATCTGTTTGGATTATGTAAGTGGGGACAATCCAGAGTTGAAGGGACTACTGATTTTCTTATGAATAGTGAAAGAGCCTGACAATGACAAACAAATACTTTCCTTAATAGCATGTTCTGGCATAGTGGTTCTTAACTTGTGGTCCGGGAACCCCCAGGGGTCTGTGCTGTCCTCACAGGGGGTTTACAAAGGCTTGAAGACTTCATGGCCCACCTCCTCCCTGCAGTGGAGCAGCCATGTGACAGGACCCAAGGCAAAGGCTGACTGGCAGGCTTAGCCTGTGCATTGCCATTCAATCCACTCCAGCCACAAACTTGCAGAAAGAAGCAGAAGAAAAGTATTCCCTCCCCCTCAAGTGCCTCTGTAGGAAGGGTTAATGGGTGGTGTAACTGTATTATACTTGTTGTTGTTTTAAATCTTGAGTTAAGTCTTGGAGGGCCACAACAAGAAAATATATTTGAAGGGAGTCCCTGGTAAAGAAAAATTTAAGAGCCACTCATGTAGAATATGATTTTCAGGGCCATCCCAAGACATTTTACTGCCTAAGGACTTTTTCAGACGTCGATCTGTAGTGCAAGCAGCCTCGTCCCTGTTGCGAGGCTGCTGCGCAGCAGGGGGGCAGTTTCAGATGACGCTGTCCCCGTGCCGATACTGTTGCAGAAGAGCTGGGAGGCTGTAGCACCATATTTGGCGATTTTCTAATCATGGTCAACTTCCATGATTAGAAAATCACCAAATATAGCGTTGCAGCCTCCCAGCTCTTCCACAACAGTATCAGCAGGGGACAGCATCATCCGAAACTGCCCCCCTGCTGCGCAGCAGCCTCGCAACGGGGATGAGGCTGCTTGCGCTACAGATTGATGTCCGAAAAAGTCTTTAGACACAGAATAAGATAGTGCTCTCACCCAGAAGCCAAATAGACTGGCAGTTGAATCTTATTTGGTGTTTAGGATAGGGACCTCTAGTGTAGCTAAGGCAGAAGACTAATTTTTGGGTAGGCCAGGCCAAGATGTGTTCTATACAAAGCTCTGTTTTCTAACAGTGGAAGACCATTGGTGATTCGATTGTCATAGTATTGTCTCTCAGCATCTGTTGAGTGTTGCCATTTTGAGAGGGACTGCAGAGGAATACAGAGATATTGGGATAATGCAAGGTTATGGGGTGCTTTTGTGGGTGATGTATTTTTTGTGTTTTTTCAGATAATTGGGAGGTTTTGTGCATGTTTGGGGGCAAAAAGAGGGCCAAAATTATGCCCAAAATGTTTAAAAATCATATTTTGAGAGGTTGGGTGCCTTAGTGTATTGGACAGGGACAAGTGCCCACTCTTGCCCAAGGGTAATAGGTAAGGATTATGTCAAGGCTATGGATATGCATATCCTGACCTGGAATGCATGTTCTCAAATGCACGGTATGGAATTATGTGTCTCAGCCTCAGAATGTGCTGCTGTATTGATTGGACAACACAGCAGGGAAATAAATGCTGGTGCATATTGATAACAACAACATGTGTGAAAAGATCTCTGAGGAAATGAGGTGGAATGCTTATTTCCTTGTCTCATACCATGAACTTCCAAATCCTAGATTACCTGGCAAGATAAAGTGGTTTAAGGGAGCTATTGGAATCTGTCCTGGATCTATGCTTTACAGCAGAAAAAAAGCATGGGGCAGGAGAGGAAAAAGAACTGACATTTACATTAACTAGAGTGATGAGCATTGGCGTGTTTTTTTAATATCTTCCAAAAGTGAATCTATCTCAAAGGAAAGAAAGAAGACAAACAACACAATATTTCAGTATTTACCTCATCCCGGAAAATATTCAATATTTTATGTGGATGTTTTTATTGTTCAGAACAATAAACTTCCATTTCCCCTCTCCTTTCTCAGGCTAGTTTTTGTTGTGTTTGGGTTTTAAAATATTCATATTTAAATGGCCCCTTGAGGTTTAAAACACTCATTGCAGCTGCACTTGAAGGTATTCTCTTTTTGCACTCCAGTGGATTCAGAGAATCAGTTATTATTGTTATGTTCATTGCTTCCTAATTAAATCAGAGAATCCTTTTCTTCCAATGCAAGCTTTGTGTCTACTGCCAACTCTTTCAAACCTTTTCTCTTCTGCAGAGCCCCACCTAAAGTGATTGGGTCTTACTTTTACACTAAAAAAAATGGCATCAAGACTACAGACACCTTTATTTCATTTTTAATTGAATTCTCTCTCTCTCTTTTTTTTTTTTAAGAACTTAAAAATTGAAGAGCTCGGAGCTCCAGACAGGTCTAGCTCCACTTAAGTCATCCAACTTGTCTTTATTTTTTTCCCTTGGTAAGTCCTCATGCAACCTCTGGTTGGTTTTTCAAACCTTTTTCTAATAAATGCATGTAGACTGATACCGTTAACAACTTAACGTTGTGCTCTCGCTCTGCCAGCTGCCTGACAGTTCAGGAGCTCAATTGGTTCAAACACTTGGAGCAGAATAAATTTCCCACCGGCTTGGTGCAATTTTCAGAATGTTTTAGACTCAGGCCTCCCTGTAGTGCCTGAGGGAACGCATTCAAGCTCACCATGAAGAGTGCCCTACCCGTATCTAAAGCTCAAAAGTTCTGAGGGGATTGTTTATCAGTGTTTGTAACACTGGTGAAAAGGTTCACTGCAGCTCTAATTAAAAAAGCCTCAGGAGGCTTTGTGTTGTAAGAACAGTAAAACTCCTGGTGTGACATTTGTTAGGTATCTGGTACAGGAAGCTGTATTAGATGTGACTTAGTATTTAAACTGGAGTTCAAAAGCAGGTATAAATTGCCTGTGCTAAGAGACAAGACTCTATTACGAACTGCACATTTAGTTTTATGTTTATTTCCATAATTCTTTGTACTGTGAAAAGTGTTTTGTAGTACTAAGCTTTCATTTACACACCATTTTTGCAATGGCTTCCCAGTGTACATAGTAAATACCACCTGACAACAGTTATCTACTGTTACAGGAAGAAGAAACCTTAACCATTTGATTAACCATTGCAAAATGATGTTGCTCCACTGGGCAGCACTAGGGGGAAAAGGATATATGGAGCATATCCCCACCCCACTCCCAAAAAAGGGAATGCTGATTTTTAGTGGTAAGCAAGGGCATGCATTGGACAGGACACAAGGACCATTCACACTATAGAATGATAGCACTTTTATTCCACTTTAACTGCTGTGATTCTGTCCTATTGAATCCTGGCATTTGTAGTCAGGTGAATCACTAGAGGAGTTCCCTGGCTGAGAATTTTAAATGCCTCTCCCTAAACTCCCAATCCCAGGATTTCATAGGACAGAACCATGGCAGATAAAGTGGGAAAAATAGCACTATAATTTTGTAATATGAAGGGGGATCAGATTCAATGAGGCAAAGTAAACTTTTTCTTGAACCCTTAATTTGAGAGGTGGTTTACATCACTTCTCTCTCTCGCTTTCACTCTTGCTCTCAATCCCCCTCCCTCATTACATTCTTTTGAAGTGGGTCATTACTCCATTTTACAAATGTGAAACTTAATCTGACTGACAGGCAATATTGTTGTTCTTGTTGTGTACCTTCAAGACCACTCCAGATTCTACTGACCCTATCACACAGTTTCCTTGACAAAAGTTATTGAGAAGAGGTTTGCCATTACCTATTTCTAAGTCTGAGAGAGTGTGACTTGCCCAAAGTCACCCAGTCAGTTTCCATGGCTGAGCAAGGGGTCAAACCCTGGTCTCTCAGAAACCCTAGCCCAACCCTGAAAACCACTATGCCACATTTAAAATGGCAGACTCTCAGATCCCTAGAACCAATTTAGCAGTCATTCATCAGTTCTACAACCACATTTATGTTCAGTCCAATAGTCCCATGAAATTGACTATGAAAGCTGACCTCATAAAGATGGGGAATGGAAACTAGCAAAGAGTGGCTAGCTTAAAATTACTGTGTATGCAAAGCTATCCATGTCTGAAGTGTAGACACAGCCATGGCTGTGAATCAAGATGGTGGCTGAGAGTGAATTACTCATGTTATTATTCTCCACAAGTTGTCTATGCTAGCACAGTATATTTTTAACTGTAAATCAAAGGTGCACAAGTGTTACCTTCCGCTTTAAAAAGCTGTTTGGTCACCTCAGCGCAGCAAAAAGCACATGATCGATAATACAAAACTCCAAAATGGTGCTTCTGGACACTTCATTGCTGGCAAGCCCACCCGCCAGTCAGTCCGACCAATCAGATTTCCACTTCTGCCCTCACTGAGAATGCTCTACGATGCGAATTGGATGTCCAAACAACCTATAATATGCATTTCCATGCATTATTTAAAAAAAAACTTGGGAAAAGCTGCAAAGGCTTTTGCGTGCTTAGGTGAGACAGTTCCCCTTCAGTTCCTCCTACATACCTACCCCCCATAAATGATGACAGACACGGAATTACATGCGGAATATTGTATTGTATAAAGGTGAAATAATGTTGGCAGAAAGGGCCACAACATTTCTCTTGGTGATAGTTGCATTGATTGGTGCCTGAGCATGGGTTGACCTGGATATCGACGAGCCCACCTGCCAGGTTGATGACGTACCTTTTGGCCCGCCTACCAACAGATCACATGATCCAGTCATGTGACTGAATCACATGACCAAAGCCCAGAGAGGGAAGTGGCCCGAATGAGGGGTACCCCCCGTTGGTGTTCTGTGAACACCCTCCCCCCTTTAGGGGTCTCTGTGGTCATGAACTTGAACTTGACCTAGGTATGACCCTAACCCCGAGTTTTGGCTCAAGAAAAAAACCCATGCCGGAGTTGGACCTAACTGGAGAAGAGATCGAGTTCTGGTCGAATGTAAGGGTGTATGCTCCGGAGCGCCATCTGCCAAGCCACTGAATTGCCAGAGCCACCAGACCTTCTCCTGCTGCTGTTGTGGCTGCATCTATCCGAAAAGAGTGTCCTCCATAGTCTTCTGCTGGGCACCCCAGCCACCCCAAGGCGGCCCGCAGTATGCTTGTAAGCTGAAATCATGTCAGTGGGGACAAGTCTTTGTGGATGAACAGGGTTCCTGGGAAGTCTGGGTGTCGCTGAAGGTATTGCTGCATGAGGTGTACCAGGGAGGCTGATGCCTCATTGAGCTTCCTCAGTCGTAGGAGGGCCCCATTGCCACACTGGTTGTTCTTACAATGCCAGATCCTCACCTGCAGGTCACCTTCTCCTAGTGCCACATCTTTTAGCTGGAGTGCTCACCCAGACCTGTTATTCTTGGAACTGCATACCAGTTCCCCGATGTGTAGTGCTGCGGAAAAGCAGAATTTCATACTTGGATTCGCATACCTTGGGGAGAGTTGCCATCAAGTTGCATAGCAATCTGTATGAGATGGGTCTTCGAGCGTCCCACTCCCTGGTCCTCCTAAGGCGCCAACCCTCAACTGCTCTTCACACCATGAAGGAGTCGCAGGGATCACCTTGACCTGCCATTTTGCTGAAAAAGGAAATGGCTGCCAGCTGCATGGTAATGGATCTTGGTGCCCGGCCCTTTTCATTTAAGGATGTGTGTAGTGTAGGACCTCTTGCTCCGCCAATGGCCAGGTGGCCCTGTAGCCATGACGCCATCTGAAGCTGAAGAACTGCCACACTGCACTCGAGTAACTGGCCTGGGTAGAAGGTGCCAGTGAGTCAAAGAACCCCTGGATCACCGCTCCTTCCCAAGATGCCAGAGCTCAACCGGGAAGGTTACCAGCATAGGGTCTACCTCCGGGGCCAACTCTCAAAACCTACCATCCTGGAACTGAGACAATGCATCTGGGATTTCATTATCCACACCTGGAATATGTTGTGCTGAGAAGGAGATGTTCTCTGCCAGGCAGATGAGCACAAATTCCCTGACGAGTTGCATGACCCTGTCAGACTTAGAAGACTGCCTATTGATAATCCAGACCACCGCCTGATTATTGCACCAGAAACAGACTTTTTTGTTCCGGAATTTCACAAGCATACCGCGACCACTATGGGAAAGAACTCAAGGAATGTTAAGTCCCAAATCACTTCAGTGTCCCTCTAATCAGAAGGCCAATGCTGGGTGCACCAATTCATTGTAATAAATCCCAAACCCAAAACCACCCGCTGCGTCAGACTGTACTTGCAATCCCGCCCCCAGGATGCTACCCCTTGCCAAAAGGTGACCCCATTATACCCGTTGAGAAAGCGGAGCCACAGCCCCAATTCCTCCTTATTGCTGGCATTGCCCCATAGTGAGGCAAATGTGATGATGTGGAGACCGGACGCCCGCCGTGATCCTGGCCAGCCTGCTGCAGAAAGCCCTGCTGGGCGCAACCACTCTGTAAGCACAAGTTGAGGTGACCTAACAGCGCCTGCACCTCCCTCAACATCACCTTGTCTTTTGACATGAGGCTCAGGAGTTTTTCCTTAATTCCCACCAATTTGTCTTCTGGGAGGCACGAGACCTCCTCCATAGAGTCTAACTTGATCCCCAAATAAACCATACAACTGGAGGGCCCCACTGTCTTGTCAGGCTCCAAAGGGACTCCCAGATCCTGAGCCAGCTCCTGGAAAGAATCAAGAAGAAAAACTGCAATCCACCCCCCCACTGCCCCTATCATGAGGAAGTCAGCAAGTTAGGGAGTGACAAATGAGGACTTGGTTCTCTGCTGCAAGGCCCATTCCAAGAAGGTGCTGAAAGCCTTGAAGGCGAAACAACTAATGGAGCACTCCATGGGGAGGGCCATGTCATAGTACCACTGCCCTTGGAACTTGAAGCCCAATAGGCAGTGGTCCTCTGGGTGAACCAGAAGTAGCCAAAATGCCGACTGGATGTTGCATTTCACCATCAGGGTGCCAGGGCCACATGCCCTGAACAATTTGACCGCGTGGTCAAATGACGCATACCAGACCGAGCAAAGCTCTGGAGGTATGGCATCATTGACTGATGCCCTCTTTGGATAAGAAAAGTGGTGGATGAGCCTGTATTCACCTGGCGCTATCTTAGGCACCACCCCCAGCGGAGATACCCTTCGAATGTCCATGGGAGGGCTGAGAAGGGGCCCACAACCCTCCCTGCAGCACATTCTTTGGCAAACTTGGCTGCCACTACTTCAGGCAGGGTGGCTGCTGACTAGAGGTTTCCTGATACAGACGCCGGCCTGGGACCTGCAGCAGGGATCCTAAAACCAGTGGAAAACCCTTCCCTTAAGTAGGCTGACACCTGCCTACCAAGATAAAGAGCCAATAGGGAGAGCATGGCCTGCAGTTTGACAGGAGTGTAGGCCATGCGAGGGGCACCCTGGGCTCCCACAGTTCTTGCTGCTTTCTTATCCGGTATTACTTCCTGACCCTGCTTCCTTCTTAACACTGGAGGATGCAGGGCATCCTGAACGAAAGGACTGGGTAGAGGACCCTACACGGGAGCAGCTAGACCTGGGGTGGTTCCCAAAGCAGTTCTTGCAGTAATGCTCAGACTTGCAGCGGGTGTGGAAGCACTTGCCTGCACTGAACTCCAAGCAGACCAGGCGCTGGGGATCCCTCTTATGAGATGGCTTGGCTGCCTCCATTTTCCCTTTTATATGGGAGCCCACAATAACCAGCCATAGCTTGTCATTGATGAGATCCCATCTGGCCCTGGCATTGGGAGAAGCCCTTTTGCGGAATGCAGTATCATATTCAATGGCCGCTACCTCCCCTGCCGGAAGTCACCTGGCCTTCAGCATGTTGCTCAAGTGGTTAGCCAAGTGCCAACCTCTGTCTGGGTAGGCCAGTTCCACCACACCCATGAACATGGTGTACCCAGCTAACCAATTGAAAAAGATGTGCTCCACGGGATCCGACTTAGCTTTATCAGTGTTCTTGTCAGGTTTAGGAGAGCTTCCCACCTCCCCTTCGGGCTTAAGAAGGGTGAAGACATTGACATAATATCCCTTCTGGATATTATTCCTTGTATTCTTGTCCAGGTGGATCCCAGGTGGGTCCTCATGATCCTGGAATAGGTTGAGAGAAGGGGTACCCAGTGACACTGCCCTATCCCGCCAGGCCCTAGTGGGACCTGAGGCAGAGGGATCCTGCTGGGTCCGTGCCTTAATGGCCCAGGAAGGCAACCCAGGAACCAGGGCCTCAGCCTTCCAATACCCCTCCTGATCCAAGTCATCATCAGAGGACTCACCAGAAGATCCCTCGCTGTCTGAATTCCTCCTTCTCCTGTGCTTGGAGTGCCTTTTCTTCCTTTCCTGCTTGGTCCCCTTCTGCTCCTTCTTGTCTGGGACCTAGTTCACGCACTCCAGTGAGGAGTTTTTCAAGGATGTCACGATAATGTCGCTCCCGGACAGGGAGCAGTGCCTTTGCCACTGACCTGCTGTCCATGCAGATTGAGAAGCTGCCTCTGTTCTGCTTGAAGGCTGGCCCTCCTTGCTGGTAGCATTTCCAGGTGCCTGGCCTGAGTCCACAGCTCCTGCTGTGGCATCCCTCCTGGACTTCAGCTCCACTACCTGCTCAGCTAGGAATGTGACCGCCTGGGTCAGTTCCTGCAGGTTAGGAGCCTCTGTGCCAGTCAGGAGCTCCTGGACCGCCTCAGGGCTGCTGGTCATCGCATGCGAGGTGCTCCTGCCCGTCTTTGCTGCCCTGCCCTCCCGGGGTGCCAGGCCTGCCCAAGACCTATGAACCTTGTCTGCTTCTGCCCATGTCTCTGGCCTGCTGGGCTGGGCCTTTTTCTTGGCACGCATGTTATGTTTGAGTGATTTCAGCTCTGTAGTTATTTCAGCTCAGATCCTGCCAGCCTCCGAAGGGTTGGTGCTGCTTACCCTCTCTTACTTGGGAGGCTGCCCTCTGGCCACAATGGCAAGGCTCCTGGATTGTCCGCCCCTTTGCCTGGCTTGTCCACCCTCTGTTTTGGTGGCCCTGCATTTGGCTTGTCCACCCTCCAGCTTGTGACCCATCACCTGGCTTGTCCGCTGTCTGCTTTGTTGACCCATCACCTGGATTGTCCACCCCCTATAATGGGTGCTTACCCCGACTCTGGGGCCACCCTGGGACACCCAGTCTGTGCTTGTCCTCCCTTCTGCTTGTCCGGCCGACCTACATTGGGTTAACAACCCCCCCCAAGTTGGATGCCTTCTCCCTGTCTTGGCTTGTCTGCCCTGCAGGAGACTTCCCTGCCTGGGAGCCTCCCTGCCACCACCATTGAGCTTGTCCCCTCACCCCAGGGTATCAAGGAGGAACCTAGGCCCCGCTCTGCTGTTAGGGCTCACTCTGTTGGAGCCGGGAGGAGGCTACAGTCCCACTATGGCCCAGCTGCTCCTCCAGGCAGCTGCTGCCAATAATCGGCCCACTGCTGCTGCTGACTTTGCCCACCAGACCTTGCAGACTCCTGCGGTCGGTGTGCCGCCGTCACCGTCGATGCCCCCCCCACAGGGTTGCTGGGCTTACCTCCCAGCCACTGCCTTCACCCCAATCAGGCTGCCGCCTTTGCTGCCACCTCATCCAGCCCCACAGCCGCCTTCCCAGCCTCCATCGCAGCTGCCGCACTTTGCTCCTGGCCGCTGCCTTCACCCCGACTGGGCCGCTGCCTTCGGTCCCACCTCGACCGGCCCCACAGCCATCTTCTCGGCCTCCATCACTGCTGCCGTGCTTCATTGGACTTGCCCAGCCAGGCTGCCCAGCTCCCAGGGGGCCTCTTAGCTGCCTCTGGCCTCGACCTGTGGGTCCCGCTGCTCCTTGCTGCCGCTGCTATCTCCACTGCTGTTCCTGCTGCTGCTGGAGGTCTCCTCTCCAATCCGCTCTTCAGCTTGCCAAGAGCCAACTGCTCAGGTCTGGCGGGGAGGCCAGGCATTTATTCCCGGCTGCCGGACCTGAGTGGAGACTGCGGGCAGCAATCTCCGCCCCTCAGCCAATCAGAGGCGTCGGAAGTCCTGAGCCTCTGATTGGTTGAAATGAATGCTGACCAGCCAATCAGGGAA
The DNA here is from genome assembly GCA_030847615.1 of Gambelia wislizenii. NCBI lineage: Eukaryota > Metazoa > Chordata > Lepidosauria > Squamata > Crotaphytidae > Gambelia > Gambelia wislizenii. Next base: position 151,938,261 of record JAUMIR010000001.1, on the reverse strand, counting down.
GAGGTGCCTCTCCCCGATTGGCTGGCTCTTGATCCTCTCTCTGGACTGCTAGCCATGCCAGCCATGTGGTCCCAAACCGCAGGGGCTCCCCAGCCGCAACTCCAGTCGCTGAGGTGAGTCCCTGCAACTGATTTCCTGCACAGTAAATGGATTTTGCCCCCCTTCCAAAAATGCAAATCTTGGTCGGATCTCATTGGGACAAAAGGTATTCTCTGTGAATTCTACTAGGATTATTTTCACCATACAGACAACCCCATGGTCTGGCAACACTGGTTATCCACAGTTTTTCATATGATATTAGACAACTGAAATACACTGAGAATAAGTCTGTAATTAAAGACTTCTTAAGAGTTTCAATTAGTTCAAAATTAAGTGCTAGAGAATTAAAAATGGGCTATCTATTGTATAGGTATGGTATCTTACCAATCCTTAAATAAGCACAAAAGCTGCCGGTCTATTTTTTGATGTCATTGAAAGTGTGAGCAAAACGGCTCACCTACATGGATTAGGATATGGGTATCTGAAGGGTCATCTTCTAAATAAGCCTGCCTAAATTTGGGGCTTATCATCAAAGGAATTCATTCAACTTCTTGCACTTTCTGAAGTTAGGTAGGTTGTAGAAAAGTTGAGCAATTTCTCCTGGAGAGGTCCCCTCCTGCCAAGTGACCTTTTGGTGCCAAACAAAGACCTTTTTATTCATGTAGATCTTCCAGCACATTGCCCAATTTAATTGATGGGTTTATTCGCCCTGGTGGATTTTATAGTTCTATTCTGCCTAGCTGTTTTTGTGACTTAAACAAACACTGATTTAACATTTTTTTTACTGTATTCTACTTTATTGTTTTTGATCCTGGGAGCGTTTAAACTAAAGGGCGGCACAGAAGTTTTAAAATAAAAATCAATTCCACCAGTATTTTTCCTATTGAAATCATTTATCAAAAGTATCCTACCTATTCCATTTTTAAAGTCTTTTAATTACTTGAAGATTACAACTTTGTACATGGAGAAATAGGCTTTAAAAAGTGCCCAATAAATAAAACCTAGAATAAACAAGAACAGTATTTTAAGCTTTTCAAGGTAGTTTATGCATGTTCCTGACGAATGCACAATAATTATCCCCTTTATCTTCAATCATCTCCATGCTATGGAGACCACACTTATTTAAGATAAACCAACCTACAAGTCACAATTCTTTAAGTTTGAGTTTGCACAAGAAAATAATGATAATGGATTCCAGTCTAGGAATGTTTCTGTAAAACTACAACTGCCTTCATCATCTAGTTCTATTTTGGGTAGCCCATGAAGTATAAAACCCTGAACAAACCAGGTATCTGGATACTGTATGGCTCAGCCACCAGCACTGCTGCAATTGGTCAATTTAATCCTTTCCAACAGCTGAGAATGATTCATCCAAGACTGGTTTAATCACATTCCTTTCAGTGACTCACTGGGTGGTCTTGCATGTAGGCCTAAATGGCAATAATAAACAAGACAATGGGTAAGAAAAGAAATCTACATATATTGTTTCCAAGCTATTTTATATGACTGCAGACAAAAGGCAGATTTTTTTTTTTTAGATAGTGGAAGGCAGCAAGAAAGAGTAACCTCTAACTATGGTGTGTCCATCCACCTATCTCTGCTGTACCAGTTCTATCCAGAGCATACTTGGTGATAGATCCATGATAGTGGAATGGTCACCATATGCAAGAGGTTCTCCTTAACTAAAGGCTCTGTCCTGCCCCCTATTTTGTAGAATGAGACCTGCCAGAGTTGGTTTGGAAGACAGAGGGGTTCAGTAGAGGAAGGGGTTGTCCTGTAATGCAAACTGAAGTCCACATAGCTTTGATTAGTTTTGTAGTCCTTGAAAGAATTCAAAAAACTGTTTGATCAAGGAGGACAGCAAGACAAAAGCAAGACCACAAGAGCTTGGGAACACAGTAAATAACAAGGCCTCTGCTATGCCACCCAACAGGGGAGTGTTATAGCTGAGAGGGAGAGCATAACATGGTGCTTACATGTGTTGTAGTTATTATCATTATTACCCTGTGGACATATGCATGTTCAGATGCTCACCATCCACTGCTCTACCTTATATTTCAATTTGCATTTACAAAGTCCCAGGTTCAATCACTACCAACTCAATTCCAAGTGTTGGTAGTGAATACTGCTGTCTGATAGGTTGCTAGAGTGAACAATTGGGATGGATGGATGGATGATAGATAGAGAATATAGGCTGCATATGTTTATCTTAAACTTTCTTAAGAAACCCTGTCTGTCTCTATCTAGGTTTTTCAAGATTTTTGAGGACCCAATTTAACGTTGCAATTCATACAGAAGTACTGTGGGCCAATGTTATCTGCTGAGGTTTGGTTCCAGGACCACCACCACCCTTGGATACCATAATCCATGGATGCTTAAGTCTCATTATACACAATGGCATAGTAAAATGCTGTCCCTTATATAAAATGGCAAACACAAAGGTTTGCTTTTTTGACCCCCCTCCCCACTGCTTAAATTTTAAAATATTTAAAATAAGAATATTTTAAAGCTGTGGATAGTTGAATCTGTGGATACCAAATCCATAGATATGGAGGGCTAACTATACAGTTTATAAGAATAGTGTATCACTTTTATAGAATCATAGAACTGAAAGAGACCACAAGGGCCATCTAGTCCAATCCCCTACCCTGCAGGAATACACAATAAAAGCATTCCTGACAGATGGCCATCCAGCCTCAGTTTAAAAACCTACAAAGAAGGAGAATCCGCCACACTCCGAAGCAGTGTCTTTATGAAAACCCAACTTTATAATGGACATCTGTCCCACTGTGTCTATTTCTGATGTGGTTCTCATGGATGAATAAGTTGACTACTGTATTTCTACTCTACGCAGAGCACACTTGTAAAATACAAGTGCCTGCCTAGATGTTTGTTTCAAAAGATTACTTGTATTCTAAATGTATCCGTTTTCAAATTAAATATGACCAACCAAACACTTATGGCCACTTAGAAATACCAGCAAAATAAATAAATAAATAAATAAATAAATAAATGCCTGCACTAATTTAATTGAGGGTAAATAAACAAACAGACCACAAGAGTTCAACAGAATTCACTCATCACTGAACAGGATTAACAACTTCCTTATCAAAGGAATAATGAAGGCAGCATTTTAAAGGGCGTCCCCTGGGTATAGCTATAATTTTCAAAATCAGAATATTGGTAGACCCTTTTTTAAGACCATCAATTATTTTCTTGGCACATCAACGCTTCCAAGCATGCAAAACAAACCACAGCACGGTTATGCTTTCTCTCTCTCTCTCTGGCTTTTCTTTGCAAACAAAGATTCAGGAAGAACTCATCCTGCACTTTCTGCAAGTGCGCTGATGACTAAAAAGGCCAATCCGAGATAAACAAGTCTGGTTGCAGAAAGCACAGCAGAAGATCTCTACGCATCTCTTTAATTAGGTCATTAAATACTATATATATATATATATATATATATATATATATATATAAATGCTGCTGTACAGATTGACATCAGGCTTTATGAAATAATGTCATCAGAGAAATCTTAGATTTATTTTTGCACAATGTGAAATGCAGAAGCACACAAATTTTTAATTGTTTTTTTTTTATTTGTGAGAAAAGGTCCCAGGTGAAGTGAGGGGATTAACAGGAATGGAATAAAAAATGAAGCATTCACTTGCCATATTCTTATCACACTACACTGTTATAGTTCTATTATCTTCCTTTAACTGCTGTGGCTGCCTCCTGTGGAATTCTGGTATTTGCAGTATAGTGAAGCCTAAGGGCTCTCAGGCTGAGAATGCTAAATGCTCCTCCCTAAACTTCAAATCCCAGGAGGCAGTCATAGCAGTTAAAGTGGAATAATAGTGCTATAACAGTGTAATGTGATAAGGCCCTCAGGCTAAGGATACAGTCCTACTTCTAGTCACCCAGGAGTAGGCCTCACTGAGCTCGGTTAGACTACTGTGGAAAAATGCAGATAACTATATTTGAAGTCTAGCACGTCATATTAAGCTGTGCAAAACCAGAGAATCAATGAGCTGTAAAGGGTTCAGAAATAATCTAGACTAGCCCCTTGTTCCACTCAGGATCTGCAATACAGAATAGGTCTGCAGCATCCTCCAAAGGTCAGAAGCATCCCTGGCCTGAGATTTGAGGGATAAAACTTGAGATCTTGGGGGGAAATGCTATAACCTCCAACTGTCCCAATTTGCCTGGGACAGTTCCTATTAATCCTCTGTTGTTCCACTGTTTCAGCTGCTTTTAAAATGTCTCCTCCCATCTTGTCCATCTGTCCTTGATTTGCTTCGGTTACTGCAAACTGATTTCAATGTGCCATTAACTCAGCAGGAGGGAAAGAAAATACAAGGGCAGAATCTTATCTTTTCCTGTAGACTCAGGTGAAAACAAACTGCTACAGCTCCTTCCAGCGTGGGTGTTCTTCCTCATTACCATATATTCCGGCGTATAAGATGAGCTCTGAGGCCTGAAAAATAGGCTCCAAAAACAGGGGTGGTCTTATACGCCGGATACACTTTGCTTAACCCTGCCATCCGATCTCCTGCCTCTTTGCTCCCTTCACAAACGGAGCGAAGAGGCAGGAGATCGGGCAGGAGGGGTGAGGCAAAGTGTTTCCCAGTTCATTCGCCCCCCTCCTCTGCCTTCTCCCCCTTTAGGGAGCAACCAAAGACAGAGGAGGGGGGTGAACATTGCTGGTAAGCCCCCCCTTGAGCCACCCTTCCCCCCCTACCCAAAGCCGTGGTCGGACTCCCAATTGTGGCTTTGGAGAGGGGTGGGTGGCTAGGAAGCCCCCCCTCCAGCCCCCTTTCCACCCTCCCCAAAACCGTGGTCGGACTCCCGATCGCAGCTTTGGGGAGGGGTGGGTGGCTAGGAAGCCCCCCCTCCAGCCCCCTTTCCACCCTCCCCAAAGCTGTGGTCAGACTCCTGATCACGGCTTTGGGGAGGGGGTGGGTGGCTAGGAAGCCCCCCTCCAGCCACCCTTCCCCCCTCCCCAAAGCCACGGTCGGACTCCTGATCATGGCTTTGGGGAGGGTGTGGGTGGTTAGGAAGCCCCCCTCCAGCCACCCTTCCACCCTCCCCAAAGCCGCGGTCAGACTCCCGATCCTGGCTTCGGGGAGGGGGTGGGTGGCTGGGAAGCCCCCTTCTTCCAGCCACCCTTCACCCTCCGCGAAGCCCCCTCCCTCCAGCCACCCTTCTCCAGGATTGGTCATGTGGACTTTTATATTTCCACCTAAGTATCTGAAAATCTGTCAGTTTCATTCTTGTTGATTTTCTCAGGTTTCCTGCTGGCATTCTCATTCCATCCCATTTCTGTACTGAGTTGTGAGACTTCTTTTAATTCTGCACAGAAATTAATGGGCATATTTGGATGCATTTTCCTGCAAAATATTTTGCAAGCATTCTCTATTGTACACATTTTTGCACTGACTAAATGATGTTCATATAATTATGCTGACATTATTCATTTTTTTAAAAAATATTTGTTAATTGCTTCTCTGACTACCCAGATTCCTGAACTGATGACCAATAAGAGACATTATAGCATTCTTTAAAAACAGTGTAAAAACAATGGTTAAAAGTTAGTTTTAAAGCCAGTTTTAATAACTTATGGCTAATTTTAACCACTCACTGGAAACTCAGCAGAGATACAGCCAACCTGTCTTCCTTTGAGATTATATTTTTTTAAAAAAGTGGACCTTTAATCATGCACATTTTGAAACATTTTTTTTTCTCCTGTAATTATATTTATGTATTAAAATATTTTTATCCCACCTTTTATCCTGGGATCTCAGGGCAACATATAAATAAAACTATGTAAACAATTTAAATAATGTCAGAGTAAAAACAATTAATAACTTAAACACAATAAAAACAGATTAAATAACTCAAGTGAAAACAACTTAAAAAGGCTAAAAGTGTTTGAAAATCATGTATGTGCTCAAAAGTACATTAGAAAACAATGAGGAGGGTGCAAAGGGAACGAGGATGCAAAGGGAATGAAGACAGAGGGAATGGGCAGTGGTCGAGGGAAACCGGGTTCATTCGGCTCCCTCCTCTGCCTTCACACCCTTTGGGGAGCAACCAAAGGTGGAAGAGAGGGGCGAATGTTGTGGCTGGCTGGCTGGCTGGCTGGGAGAGCCCTGCCAGCTGATTCTGTTCACTTTCCCAACTCACGAGGAGACCCTCATGAGTTGGGAAACAAAGAGGATCAGCTGGCAAGGCTCCCCCAGCCAGTCAGCCAGCCAGCCAAATTGGGGGGTGGTCTTATATGACGAATATATGCTAAACCCTAGATTTTTAGTTTAAGATTGGGGGGTCGTCTTATATGCCCAGTCGTCTTATACGCCGGAATATACTGTAATACCTTTTGCTATCTTGACCACACTCTGGTGGTGCTTGGTCTCAGCTTTCATCTGTGAAATCTTGGAGAGTATGAAATACCAGGGTCTGTCTCATGGGACACGGCATAGTGATGCCATTAAACTTTGATACATTAAGCATCAACCATCATTATTCAGAATATGTCATTCAAATATATTTGGGGGGTGGGCGGAATCTAACACATGAGAAAAAACTTCACTGACTGGACCTATAGAGTGTGTGCAGCAGCTTCTGCTTCAAAGCAGCCTTTAGCAATGGGGGCCATCAGGACACATTATTTCACAGGAATGCTCTCACTCTGAGATGTCTTTCCCTCATCCTAATAACCAGCAAAAAGTGTTCAGACCCTTAGAATTCAAGGCCCTGCCCTAAATTCTAAGGGTCTGAACTCTCTTCTCTGGTCATTGGGATGAAGGGAAGAAATCTCAGGGTGAGAGCATTCTCTTGTGGGGGGGGTTGCCTGAAAGATGGTCAGGCTAATCCTACCATTAAGCAGAGTGAATTGGTTGGTCCAGACAGTCAAATGAGGAGGCAACAAATGGCATACAGTCCCCCATAAGGAGGCACTTCATATGCTCCAAAGAGTGTTGTTGACTGCTCTCCTACAGCAGCATTTGCTATAACAGGCTGTGGCTAGGTCAACACTCTATAGCACAAACAGGGGCAACAAACTTCCTTATTGACTGCTGTGCCTGCCACTCCACCATGGCGCTCCAACGAGCATCACCACCACTGCAGACATTGCAGATGAGAAGAGGGTGGAGGAAGAGGGTGCTTCCTTCTTAAAATACAATATAATATAAAGCAAACTGACATATACATACAGTCAAAATATACAAGGGGATAAAACAATATTAAATGAATATCCCAAAAGCTTGGAAAAGCAAGAAAGTTTTAAATTGAGATTTAAAAATAACGAGAAGAAGGAGCAGTCTGCAAATGTTCAGGGATGCAATTCCAAGTGTATGGAGCAGAGAGAGAAAAAAGGAGTAAGAGGAGCCAAGGAGAAGGAAACCCTTGGTTGTGTGAGAAGCCTAGAGTTCCTAGAACACGCTCAAGGAGGATAATAAAAAGAAATAAGAACTAAAAGATAGTGCGGAGCTAGGTTGGGTAGGGCTTTGAAAGTTAAAACAAGAAGCTTGTAGTAGGTTGTCTAGGTTCTACTCCCCATGAAAACTTGGGGCAGTCAAACTCTCTTAACCTAACCTACCTTGCAGGGTTCTTGTGAAAATAGTGGGAGAGGAGACACATATGTCACCTTGAACTTATTGGAGGAAAGGTGGGATATAATTAGGACAAAAATAATAGTAAAAAATAATGTATATTTATATACGTATAAATACATATTTTAAAACAGAATCCCATTATCCATACCCCTAAATGTATGTTCAATCAAAATAGGTACAGTTGTCCCTTCATATTCTCTGGGGTTTGGTTCCAGGACCCCCCGTGGATACCAAAATCTGTGTATACTCAAGTCCCATTATATGCAATGGCATAGCAAAATGATGTCCCTTATATAAGATGGCAAAATCAAGGTTTGTTTTTGGATTATTATTTTTTTAAGAATATTTTCAAACCATGAATACTTAAATCTGTTGATACAAAAATCTGTGGATATGGAGGGACAACTGTAAATGTACTTTGATTTTTTAAAAAAATCAAAAGAAAACTGTGTTAGAACAATCTAGAAGTATGAAAGCCAGCCCACAACTATGTTCAAATAGATACTGTACATTATTTAGGATCTACAGATTAGGTCAGTTAGTATCAGAAAATGTAATTCCTCAAGCATCATTATAAAGGAATTGGGCAAGATTGTGTTTAAGAAGTCAGATTCCTTTGTAACATTGGGTACCATGTATGTGTACACACACACACACACACACACACACGTATGTGTTCACACTGAACTTTCTTGCTTCTGATGCAAGACTTCTTTAGAACAGAAATTTTCACATCAAATGAGGGTCATTTTCCAAAAAATATATGCTTTTTAGAATCACATGCTAAGCCTGGAGAGTCAGGCTAAAGACACCTGTTCTAGATTAAGCCCTTACACAGAAGCCTACAGAAGTCAGAAAAGCAGTGACCATATATAGACATGTGTAGAGGTTAAATGTACAAACTATGTTTGGCAAATATACCAGTCCACAAGCTCCATCTGCAGCAAAATCTATACTTACACATCTGGAAAAGGCAAAGGGTAAAACATGAGATAAACTTCAGTGTCCTGGTCAGATACGAGCCTGCCAAAAAAGCAATATTTTACTTAATTTAACCAGATCAAATGCTGTACCACTTCCATAACAAATGTTTCCTGTTTATATTATGCACAGAGCATCACAATCCTTTTGGATGAAAATGAAGTGAATGTGCAATGTATATGGATACCCATATAAAAAAATAAAAATAAAAAATAAAAAAGCAGAATCCAAATAAATAGCAAACAGTGCATAGGCTTTGGGGTCAACTGGGGAGCAGTTCTGTGCCTGAATAATATTAGCAGGACTTGGCCCTGTCTTCATGATCCATAACTTGTGCCCCGTGTATACATGGCAAAAACAAACAAACAAACAAAATGGAGTGCTCCACAGTAATAGCAAATCACAGCAGCTTTGATTTGTCTTAATGGTGTTTCAGCCCCCCAAAATTTTGCATGCCCACTGGTCAAGATGGCAGCTGCCAGAGATTTACCTGTGTTTTTACTTGCCTTAATTTGCTGCTGCCAAACTTTTTTTTGGAAAAAAAAAAACTATTTTCTATTTTGCGCTTGAGCAACATTTTGCCTGTAGAAAAAACACACACAAAAAAAACCCATTTTATCACCTTAGCAATCACTTGCTAAGGTGAAAATCCAACATGGCAGCATCAGGCGCTTGCTCTGTTAGCTCTGTGCTTCTTCAGCCAATCAGCTTTCTGCTTCCTCTCCTATGGGAAAGCGATTCAAAGTGAATCACTTGTCCCAATGAGCAGGAATATGCATTCCCCTCACTGTTTTTAAAAAACTCCAGGATTTTCCTTCTGTGTTTTTGACATTTTTCCCCCCCTCCTTCTGAATACAGCTAAATGATGCAGGACCCCATTAAGATAGGTAGGATTCTCCTCACATTCCATGAGGAGTATTTTTACCATTTCGACAGCCCCCAAGTTTGTGCTTATATACAAAACTGGATCATCAGGTGGGGGAAGAGCTTCCATATGCGTTGCCATGTAATGTCAGTAGACTTCAACTGTTTCAGAGTTGGAGCTGATTTTTAATCTCAGCATACAATATGTGATCACTGGTTCCCTTTCTCCTTCTTGCTATATATCCTTGTTTTTCTCCTGATTCTTTAGGGCAACCACATGCAAGAAAAGCCAGAATTTTTTAAAAGAGAAAAAGGTTTTTGTTTTTGTTTTTGCTGGCACAGCTTATCATAATAAAAGGGGGAAAGCAGTGCCCACCATAGTATCTTTGTTAAAATAAACAAACTAAATCCTTCTTTGCATCTGGTCACCTCTCTCCTGCCCCGTTGCATCCTTCAAAGGAATTGCAAAGGCACACACAGAAATGGTAGTGCTAAGATTTATGTTCAGTTGCAACCAATTTATGAGTCCCAACTCACTAATTAAAGGATCAACAGCTAGAGATTCTTATAACTTTAAGAGAAAGCTTTCAGGTTGCTAACCCTATGATGTTCACTGTGCAATTCTGTAGAACTGCAGCTAATAGGAATGGATGGTCATCTCATTGCTCAAAGAGATATTTAGGAGATTCTCAGACACATCAAAAATGGGATTATAATGATCCCATGAGATCCCCAAAGGGCTTCCTTATCAGATGACATTGTGCCCCAGGGTTATGCAAGCATTCTGCTGCTGTTATGAGGGAGTTCTTTTTTATTATTATTGTTGGGGAGAAGTTGGCAATTGATCTCCTTGTAGCATTTGTGTTCTGGATTTCTGTGTGTGCAAGAAGGTGCCCCATTCTGCTGGTGTGATTCCAGCATCAATGGGCGATCCTGCCAGAACATTTCTGGGTGTGAAAGGGAAAACTAGGTACCATACACTCTTTTTATGAACTTCCCCATCTTGCTTGCAAGTTTCTAAACATGTTTCTATGCTTTTCTGAATGTTTTCCTTTTTAATTTTGGTGTTTGGGAGCTTTTTAGCGTGCTCACATGTTCTCACAAGATGTGCTGAAATTACATTCATGGAGAAGCGTAGAAGTAAACAGCACAAGCACTCATATTGCTGGATTCTTGGGGCAATTCTGTATCATTATCACAGCAATGAACGAAAACTAGTGCCACTGCGCCAGAACACAAATGCTGTAAAATATAGTGCCATAATCAAGTTTTTAAGCACTCGTCTGATAATCTCCCTAGTTGCCACATACTGTTCCCTGCCCTTCCTTGACCCACACTTCCAGAAGGCCACAAACGTCACCTTAAGGAAAAACTGGTCTCATTTTAAGGAAGAAGTAAAGAGGTGATATTTCTATAGAAATGGGAAAAATCCCATAGTCCAGAGCTTCTCTTCAGTGACAAATTATATTCTATCATTTACCAGTGAAGATGTAAGGTTGACAGGCCTCAGGGCATCACCTACTAACTCTGAAGGAATTGCTATGCTTCTTCAGCTCTCCAGACAAGGTATGTTTATAGGGTAGCTTTAAAGGACTTTATCAGACTAGCATCTAAAAACACTGTAAATTCACAATTGACAAAAGTGGAAACATAGTGGCATGATTACAGTGATTATCACACGTCACCATAATCACACAATGCTACTGTCACAGAATAATCACACAACCACCACTAGCAGTTTAAGAATGGAATTTCAACTCATGCTATAGTAACATTTGTCTTTGCATTGCCTTCTATTAATGCCTCCTGCTGACTGGAGCATGTGCCTTTAAGAAAATTTTTCTCTTACTTCCTGGATTTTGCATGGATGAGATTTCAGCTGTTCTCGCAAGAAGACATGAGACTTCAGTCTAAAACGCTAAAAACAAATAAATAACCAAAGAAATTCACAAACAAGCACTTAAACAAACATAAAAAGGTACCAAGAAAAGGCAACAGTTGATTAAAATTGTGTCCTGTAGGTCCTCTTCATGTTCTCCCCTGGAAGTTTAATTATGTGTTCTAATTGGGAAAAGAGAGCATCCCATTCCTGCTGTAATCACATGATTTCACATGCTCATCAATACTGAAAAAAGAGTGACATTGAGGGCTATTGATGGGTTTGCCTGCCAATGAAGTTACACAGGTGGAGTAATTAACGGGTGAAGCACACATGGACCATGGAAAGATGATGACATCATGTGATAACAGGAAACCATTTGTGCTTATCCTGTCCCAATCATGTGATTTCAGCCTCGTGTGATAAAATCCAAAGGCTGGGCACCCATCTCCACCCATGTCCAGATGGCATCAGTGTTCTTTAACTCAATGTAAATGAAACATTAATGCACCAACAAATTAGGAAGCAAAGGAAAAGGACTGGAAAGAAAGGTGGTGATTGTATGCACTTGGACCCATCATGCTATTTTGTAGGGAGCAGAGTGGCAGCTTTGGGACTTGTAAGAGGTCTTATTGTACAAACCATGAGAGTAGCAGGACAAGGCCTGATAGGAGAAAAGCTCCTCAAGACCTGGCAGTGAGCCTCCACAAGTCCCAGCAGCAGAAGAAGGCCTGAAAAACCTATGTTATGTATTAGTTACATTTACTGTAGTTAAACTGACATGGGATGGGAGCTCTAGCAGGAATAGCAGCATCTGTTGGCCAGGTTTTGCCACCTGACTGGCTGCCAAATATGCTTCAGTTTCCATCACCACCACCCCCAGCATTGTGTTGCCATAGCATACCATATTTAACCAGATTCTGGGTCTGTTTGCCCAAATTGCCCTTAATCCAGATTCAACAACCAGCTGATTAAGAAAAAAGTTGTAGCCTACTTGTCCACACTTGCCTGCTCCTGACAACACCCATCTCTTTGGGTTTTAAAGATGATGGAATATTATGCTTATCATCAGAGGTGTAGCTATGAGGGGGACGGAATGAGGACACTCCCAAGTAAGAATTCTTCCCCCAAAGGAAATTTTCCTTCGGTCCTTAAATTTATACCATAGCAGAGAGTGAGATACTGAAAACTCTACACAACTAGAACTCTTATACAGTAGCACCCCGTATCTGCTGATTTGCCATCTGCTGATTCAGTTATCTGCATTTGGCAATGGTGGGGATGAAGGGAGAGTGGGAGGAAAAATCTCACCTCCTTTCCCCTGGAGGGCTCTGGTGGCAGCAGGGTGGTGGTGGTGGATAGGGTCTGGCATTTGAAACCCATGAATTTCAGTATCCATGGGGGGCCCCAGAACCAATTGCCCATAGATATGGGGGTGCTACTGTATTTACTGTGTTTGCATCCCCTGATAACTCTGTTTGCCCCTTTTCTTTGGATGCCCGTTTTTTCTCAAGGGTGCAAATTCTCCAGTTTTGTGGTCTCTGCAATTTACAATTTTCTACAATTTGCAAGCTTTAATTGATTTGCTGCTGCATAGCCCATCCCTCTTGCATGGAGGTGAGACCACCAAAACTGGAGTATTTGCAAAGACTGTGTGTGTGTGGGGGGGGTGGGAATCTATGGCTTTAGTTATCTTCTTCCTACCCCTTTGTGGCACCAGGGCTCATTCCCCTCTCTTCTCTGCATTAATTTTCTGGCTAGGAGCAAGTAGGGAAGATTGAATGTCCCTTATCCTATCTCCCTAATTAAGTGAGGAGGAATAATTCCCTTTTTTCACCATGATCAGGGAAAGCCCCTTTAGCTAAGATTCCTGTTTTCAGTTTGAAACAGGAAATGTGTTCTCTCTCTCTGTCTGTCTGTCTGGTCTTGTCTATCTGGGCTATTTACCTTGACTTGGGCCCATCTTGGAGTCTTAAAGTCCTGATGATGCAGGGCATTTTCCCATCCCCCCCCCAGGCAGTCCACACGACCCCTAAGGAAAAGATGGGGCCAAGATGGCATACAGCCCATTACACCACTTTTAAAAAAATACTGGGGAAAATTATTTTAGCTAGCAAAAAAATAGATTGGGCCCCATGTGACTGTAGGAGCCCACACAGCCATGCCAGCTCATCACTGCAGCTGCTGCCTCCACAGCATCTGGCCAAGGCTGGTCATATGCAGGGGGTCCTGCTCATTTGCTGCAGGCTGGCTTCCTGGCCTACTCGAAGAGTAGGACGTGGGCAGTGGCAGTGGCTGCAGCAAAGGACCAGCGTGGCAGTCTGGACTCCATTCCATTTCATGCTGGAAATGGAGAGGAACAGGCCTGATCTGTGGGCAGAATACATTGGTGGAAAGTTGGAGTATTCTGGCCTGTGTAGATGATCCCTTATCTACACAGTGTAGAGCCCTTGTAGATGAAAGGTTTGAAATAATTATATAATTATTTTGCTCCTTTTTAAGCTGATCACTTAACATATGGGAAGTGCAATATTTGTGTTATTGTTGTTATGTTTTATTGTTTTAGTTTATTTGTAACTATCAAAATATGTCAGTTTGTTTTATTTTATATAATGCCTTATGTGTTATATATTCAAATAATTTATGTTGTTGACATTGGTGGGTTTTTTTAATTGTATGTATATACACACACACACACACACACACACAGAGTACTTGTAGCATCCCTAGCAGTGAGCTTCAGGTATCCTTCATGTCTATTCATTCTACTGCTTTTATGCTTCATACGCTATTTTGTTACCAGAGAATGGTCTAAGAGCACATGAAACTGAATATATGAATCTGTACATAGCACCTTTAAACTTTTAACATATATGAAAAACAAACATTCATTTTCACTTTCTTTTTAAAGCTTCATTATGGGCTCTCCCTTTGAGATGCAAGGAATATTGGCAAAATTTCTTGTCTGAACTTAGAAAGGGTGAAGACACCCATCAAGAAAATAGTCAACAACCATAAGGATTTTTTTGTCCATTTCAGGGCTTTTCTTTGAAAAAATCATTTACACAGAAAACAGTGGTTTTGAACTACTAAGTGGTTCAAACGAGATTTTATAAGCAAGATTTTTGCATAGGAAATAGCATGTTTTGCACAAAATATAGTACACTTTTTGTGCAAAAACTAAGAATTTTTTGCACAAGTGAAGTTTTCATAAAACAATCTTAAAATATGACAAATTTAAGAACTGCACAAAACTGCTCAATCTCACCCAGTGGGGAAAGCATTTTTAAAACCATTTTATTTTATATTAAAGATATTAAGTGACATTTTACATTCCTGTTCCCCCTTTGCCATAGCCTGGCAGTGGCTTGATAAACTTTTTGGTTCTCTTGCCTTCTTAGTACTGCCAAAAGCAGGAGCAGGGGAGATAATACAGTGCCGAAGGCCTATATTCTGTCTGGTGATCCCAAGTTGGCAGGCTTAGCTCCTGTGCTATTGCTACAAAGCGAGAAGCAAGTAATAGAATTTTCCCATTTTCATCATGATCATTTCCAATGTCACCATCTCTAAAAAGGGTCATATTTTGTGCCTGTTCTTCTTCTGGTCATGACTGAGCAAAAGTTGAAAAGGATGTTGAAATTGAAAATAACTGTCTGTGCTATACAGGCTTGTGAGCCAAGGCATTTCCAGAGAGATAAGATCTAGGTTTTCAATTTGCAAAAAGTAAAACAATATAAAATTTGTTTCATTTTAATGTGCTCCATGTGTCACTGATGAACAAAATATAATAGGTTTTTCTGCATGAGTTTATAAAAACATCCAGAGGCTCAGATGCTTCATAATATATCCAGGTTTCTGAAAATATACCATAGGTTAGGAGGATTAATACAACCACTTATCACAGCAATTGACAACAATCTGAAATAGCATTTGAAGTAACAAAAACATTCATATTACAGCTATCTCATATTCTCTGTGACACAGAGCCAAGTCTGCGGTACCTTGATTTATGCACTAAATAGCCAAGTATCATACATGAAAGCTGCTCTTTTCTATTGTTCCAGCTTCAGCAGCACACAATAAGTAATCTTCCTTGTGTTTCAGTTTCCTTTAAGTGCTTTAATTATGTCTAATTTTACTTGAAAAAGACAATATATTATCATGACAATAGAAACTATGCTGAAATGCAAAGCGGCTTCCTTTTAGTGTACTTAAAGAAGAAGTGGAGTGGATGTGTATGATGATGGTGGTGGTGATGATGGAAATGCTGGAGTGGGTTGAGGAAACATCAAGGTTAATACCCCAATCCTAATTCAAAATGTAAGAATTTCCTCAGTGCTTTGGGAGTTTAAGAATTTCCTCAGTGCTTTGGGAGTTTTGGAATTCCTATATAACTTAAAAGTAATGTGGGCAACAGCCAAATAAAAGAGGAAGAAAAGGAAGGAAGATGCGGGGCTGGGGGCTGAATGCTTCAGCTGTTTCTGCTCATGACCATGCTGCCTCTGATTCTGGGAATTTCAGATCATATGATCTTTCAACTTTTACTTAACTCTTGCCATGGTAGGCCAAGGGTGATGTGGATACATGGGAATTGCCTGCTGTGTCTTTGATAAGGCAATCCTAGGGCTAAGCTAGATGAGAGAATTAATTATGGAAAATCAGACACATGGAAGAGCAATCTTCTGCTTTTAAAACAATGGGGTTTTGCTCTGCCACCCAAACATAGTGTGTGATCGCTTCCATAAAAATCAACAATGGCGCCCCAGCCACTTTGTCACCAGAAAGCCCACCCCTGCGCACGCCCAACCGATCACATTTTGAGTTGTGGGATCTGCCCCAATTCAAATTGGTTGTTTAAATGGGCTGAAATGCACATTTCCACATTTTTTTTTAAAAAAAAAAAACTTCATGAGAAACAGTGAAGGCTATTATCGAGAAGTACTTGGAGGTGTTTTTGTTTGGTTGTTTGTGGTTTTGTTTGTTTTTTGTTTTGTTTTTGCTCCCCTCTTTTAAATATGGCAAATCCCTGCAGGAGCTCATCTGGACAAAAGGTATTCCCCTCACATTTTGAGAGGATTTTTTTTTTTTTAACTGTCTGGATAACAGTCCAGTGATTCCCCCCTCCCCTGAAATATCACGTAGATAGCACAGTCAGACTGTTTTTCAGAGATATTCTGGTCCACCATACATGGCTTTCTGGCCCTGTTCAGACTGGAGCTGTTCAGCTGTGGTGGTGGTGATGGTTGCTGCCATCAAGTTGGCTTTGACTTATAGCACTTCTCTGTATGAGACATCTCTAAGAGTTTCAGCCGTCAACAGCCCTTTGCAAGTCTTGCAAACACATGGCTTTGGTTCCTTTTTTGAATCATTCAAGCTGTAAAAACATTCAGTGCAACAAAAAACAAAACGAACTGAAATTACTTATGAAGCCTAGTATCCATAGAAGAAATTGGGTATACATTTGTAGATTCTAATATCATCCATATTTTATTACCTCATATAGACAAGCCCCCTGTAACAAGGAGCCATCCCCATTGAACTCAGTGAGGTTTATGTTCCAGATAACACACAAGGACTGTGCTGTAAGATTTTCAGTTTGTGGTGCCTTCTGAAAAGAGGTCACTAAATAATCCAAATAAAATATGATAGAGTGAGTCACACTTCACTCATCTACTTATCATGCAGTAATTCACTGATAAACACAGCATCCCCACTAAAATGTATTTCCTTAGAGGAAATGAGAAGTAATATTTTAAAAAATGATACTTGTACTGTGTCATCTATGCCATCACCTGGTTGATGCTGCATGCATGTGTTTGTGCTCAAGAAAACTGATAATTCAATATGTACAATCAGATCATTTGCAAGGTTTTTGTTTGTTTGTTTTTTAAGGGGGAGCACCTCTTCTTTCTTTATCTTCTTGTAGATTGGGGAACTTGTTGCCTTCTAGATACTGTTGAACTACAACATCATGCCTCACCACTGGTGATACTGTCTAGGTCTAATACAGCCACAAGTTTCTTCACTTGTGCTGCAGGTCTTGATCTTCAAGAACAGGAGACCTCTGAATGCTTTCTATTAATATAACCATCTCAATTGTCATTCTCTTGCTTCCACACAAAACAGCTTTCATACTTCATGAATATCCTTAAACTGAAAGCATCTCACAGACAAATGTTGTATAGAAAAGCAGGTAAATAATTGCCCTGTCAAGGGATAGATTTTCCATTTTTCTCCAATTAAATTTAAATCTATTTAATTCAGTAATAAAAAGGGGGAAGGAAATAGTTATGATTGCTGCTGTCCAATAGTTTTCACAATAGGTAGTTATTCCTAACAGATGCCATCAAGCTGTTCTTTAATGCCAGCTGTTTTCAACAGGAGTTGCATGATGCTGACACAATCACAGTGTCAACTATTTTATATTTTCTGAAATAAGAAGAATCTTTGAAATAAAAATGGAGAAAACAATGAAAATCCACTGATTCATATTTTCATTGTACATTCAATCATGTTTTGACATTTGGGCAGGATTGAAGAGGCAAAAGATTTTTAGAAGCATAAGGAGAAAGGAGAAGAAACATATAAGTATAGTTTGAAGTAGGAATATACAGCCAACACGATTTAGCTTGTATGATAATCTGACAGTTCAGAAAACTGTCCACTTTGGTTCAGGTTAATTTTCAGGTAGACTGCTTCAAGTTGGGTTCCAAACCCATGCTAAGATTTCAAAGATTTGTACCTCCCATTCACTACAGTTGGGAATGCAAACAAAATAGTTATCATCTCTTAAAATGTTTATATCCAAATATGCAGGCACAGTAGTCCTGTAGGAGGATATCATGCCTGATAATTTGGAGATACAGGTATAAAGGTAGAGGCTGTGCTGCATGCTTTTAAACTTTACGTATTAAAAATCCTGGCAGAATTGGTGGTGCTGGGGAGAAATGTGCTGGCATAGATGCCTGTACTGAGGGAATCTCTGTTACCAAATCCACACTACACTGGATTATTTGCCATGGCTCCTTCCTATGGAATCCTGGGATTTATAGTTCTATAAGGTCTTTAGCCTTCTCTGCCAAAGAGTGTTGGTGCCTCACCAAAGTACAAATCCCAGGATTCTCTAACATTTTTTATTATTCGGTTTTCCAAATGACATACATTAAAACAAATAAAAACAAACATTCGTTCACAATCTCGACTTATTAAACAAAGATCCAACCTACAAAATCATATATACAACATTACTATATACCCAATCACCCATCTTGCAATACCAACAAACCATTTACCAAAACTTCTCTCATTCTATTTAACTTCCTTGCTTCTTTTTAATCCATTTTGATTATCTTCATGATTATTTCTCCCCTTAATTTCCTATCATCCATTTCCCCTGTTTTCTCTATGATTAGTTTTCTCTTATAAAATTATACTTCCAAATCTAACTTATCTCATATTCTTCCCCCCATTTCTCTTTCCATATAGGATTTAAAATCTCCCATTCCCTCAAATCTTTAAGTGTTTTCCTCTCGTCTAAAATAATATTCAGTTTATCCATTACACACGTATCTTTCAATTTGAGTAGCCATTCTTCTATAGTGGGTATATTTGCTATTTTCCAATATTTTGCAAAAAGTACCCTAGCCACTGTCATCATATATGATAAGACCCTCCAAAATGTTATTTGGATTTGTTTATCTAACTTATGAAACATATCCAACAAATAGGTCTCTGGGTTGAATGGGTAGTTTGTACTGAACAGTTACAAATCCCAGGATTCCATAGGAAGGAGCCATGTCAATTAATCTAGTTTCAAACTGGATTATTTATGTAGTGTGGGTTTGGCCCAAGTTACAGATAAAGTGTTGCAGGAATGTTGGTGCAAGGTGGCTGCTGGGCTCACTGGGTGGCCGGTTTGTGGCCCAGCCAGCTCCCAGAGCCCAGGCGGCCTCCCCCAGCCCCACGTGGCCGCATGGTGGCCAGCATAGGCACCGCCATGTTGGGTGTCTTCTTGTTTTGTGGGCCGGGAGGAAGGCATGAAACAACAGGCCAATCAGGGCAGGTCTCCCCTGCACTGATTAGCTGGCCTGGTCCAGGCGGTGGGTCTTCCGGCCAGCACAGCTGGCTGATACCACCCCAGTGCAATATTTTGCAATGGCAACTTTATGGCCTGTGAAGGGTTAAACCTGGGCTCACTTCCCTGGATCCCAGATTAGCTTCCCTGTAGAAGTTATCCTGAGTAGCCTCACTCCAGGATGCTCCCTACAGACCCCCAAAAACAATTTTGCTGCCACCACCCACTGAGAATGGACTGGGGGTCCTTTCCCCTTGGGACCCCCCCTTTCTCATACACAAAACAATGGGAAACTGTGCAAAGTCTCTGATAACTAGTGGCAGGGGGAAGCCGAAGGGGAGGATCATTTAGGGTGCTACTGGGAGCAACAGGGAGTGCCTTAGCCACCAAGGGGCTACATGGGCCCAAAGGGGGACACCACTTCACCATGGGTGCATGCCACTTGTCCACTGGGGAGCACCACTGGGCCACTGGGGATGCCACTGGACCACCAGGGGGTGCCACTGGACAACCAGGGATACCATTGGGCCACCGGGAAGCCACTTGACAACCAGGGCCGTGTGGCTACAGGGGCTGCCATTTCACTACCTGGGGGCAACACTGGGCCTCCAAGGGGTGCCAGTGGACCACCAGGGGCACCATTAAACCACCAGGGACACCATCAGAGCTGCAAGGGGGAGCCATTTGACCACTGGGGACACCACTGTACCAAAACTAGGGGTGCCCTCAGAAAGCCAGCGGGGCACCAAGGGGGCCATCAGACCACCTTGGTCACAAGGGCACTGCCTCATCGGGGGCAGCTTCTGGGGTGTCATCAAGCTCCAAGAAGCCAGGTGCATTGGCACAGTCCCACACCAAGGGAAAAGCAGGTGGCTCCTGCCAGGGGCTAGTGGGTAAGGGAGGCCTGGATCTTTGGGAGGGCAGAGGGGGAGCCGAACAATCACCTGATGGGAGGATCCCGCTGTAAACTCTCCTGCCTGATCAGCATTCCCTACAATAACATAGTCATTCTAATCATAGCCATTCTATGATTTCTGCAAACTGTCTGTAGAAACATTGATTCTTATTTTGCAGAGATTCAATGAAATTACAAATAAGGTGGAAAAATTCCAACAAGCTTTTCAAAGGCAAAACCCATATGGCACACAGGGGGTTAAAAATGTAGCGGATTTGGAGGAAGTGTGCCCTGCCACCTCACAACAACCACAACAGAATGCAGTTAATCACTGCCGAGTGTTACAGAAAAATCAGCTCCTGCTACAGATACATCACAATGCCCATATCTGGAACAGCCGGTAGTGGAAACAACCTTTCCCAACTTTTAAACATTCACAGCAGAACAATTGGTTTACTAGACTGCCACTTTTTACCCAGCTCAAGAGCTACTAAACATATTTTTTTAACCTTTAACCAGGCAAATATCCCTAACAGGCTGTTACGGAAAAGAAATTTCCTCTGGAATGCACATTATATACAAATTATCAGAGTTTTTAAGGATGAGATAGTCCGTGACCTCATCACAGAGAAAACAGCAACAATAACACAAAGAAGCAATACTTCTGCACACCAAGAGGGAGAACCTAAACACACCTCAAAGGAAGACGCTCAGGCTATAAATCAAGAAGTGATTAAACTGAGAGAAAAACTCACAGAAATTTGGGAACACACTCACACAATACAGCTGATGAGAGATACCATTCTGGGTCAATCTAATAGCAATCCAGCCCCATTGAAATCAGCCCCCTCCGAAAGGAGAAAGCTTTCAGTGCATTTTTCTGATTTGTCTGATTCTCTAGACACAGACAATGAAAGTGAAAGTGATGACTCTCTACTAATAATCAAAGAAGCCTTGAAATCCCGAGTAGTACCCAACACCCCTTCAAAAATGCACTATATTGCAGATGCACCCACATCTACAATTAAATTCCAGGGGTCTCAAACATCCCTATGCAAACCTAGTTTAAGGGAAAAACAGTCTTCACTACCACCTATCTCATCTCCTAAGCCAAAAGATGCTCCCCTCACTAAAGAGATGGGATCCTTGCTTGCTTGTGATCCTCATTTTGCTTGCATTGGTTCTTCCAACCTCCCTTCCAGAACAGGCAGAGCAGGAAGATCCATTACTCCTCCATTCACAGAGGAAGACACAGCCACAGTCAACCCAGTCATTTAACCAACTGCTATCAGATGAATTACTCATCCAGCCTGTGGCCTGAAGTACCACTGCCTGACTTCCAACTGACCAGCACAAGGTTACCCTTATGACCTGGAACATTGCTGGGTGGCCAACAGCTAACAGAGATCCTTGTCCTAGTGATTTCCTCACCCAATATGACATTATACTGATCCAGGAAACATGGACCAATAAGGATCTGCTATTAAATGGCTTTTACTCATCCTCAATTCTGGCAGAGCTAGGGGGAAAGCATGGAAGAGCTAGAGGCGGCCTGGGCGTTCTGGTTTCCACCACTCTACGTGCCATAACAAGGCCTCTTTCCACTTTTAAAACATATGCCATGTCAGTGCTAATTCAATTTTAACCATTGCACCTTGATGATAATAAATGTCTACATGCCTCCAATGAAGAAGAAATCCCAAATCAGAGGCCCATGGGCTGAACTGGAATCATACACAGCTAATCTCATGTTGCAGAACCCAAATGCATTTGTAATCTTGGGGGGTGATTTGAATGCCAGACTGGGCCCCAACAATCAAACCCTATATGCCCAGCACAAATGCCCTCCTCCTGATTTTGAAGATGATGGAACCCACCCCATCCGATGCTAAAAGGACAAGAAATCAAATTTTGCAGGACTTTGTCTAGATCAAACAGTATTCAGGCTGCACCTTCAAATCCTAAATGGTGCTCTGAAAAATGACTGTCCAGCTGAATTCACTTATCTCTCTGGGTCCAGAACGAGTGCCATAGATTACATAATCATTTCTAGGGACCTTCTTCCCTATGCCAAGGAATTAGAAGTTATGCCCAGATTTGAAAGTGATCATTTTCCAATTTGGCTACACCTTAGTGACTTCACTCAGGAGACACACACCAGGGAGCACTATCACCTTTCTGTGACACCATCAGGAAGGACTTATCACCAAGCTATATGGACCCCCCAGCTAAACCAAAAAATAAGTGAGGTATTGGCTTCAGACCAACTTCAGCGTCTTAGGACTACCCTAATATCAGCTGAGTCCCCTGATGAAATCTTGGAAAATTACAATACACTTACCCAAGCTCTACACCAATATCTAATCCACCAACATAGTGCACATCAGTGGAAACAACAACAGCACCACTCCAAACCACGGTTCGACAAGGAATGTGCTAATTCTAAAAAAGCCCTCATTGTTACTTATCAGAATTACCTATCTAATAATATCCCAGGTGCTGTACCAATGCTGCTCCAGAAGAAAAGAGACTACAAAAAGTTGATGAGGAGCAAGAAAAAAGAAGCCATGAAGAATAACTGGACACAACTTATCCAGGCAGTCAAATCCAACAAAACAGCTCTATTCTGGCATATTACATCAAGTTCCCAGAGAAATGAGCCAGCCACAGTTGACAGTCACATCCCTCCAGGAATATGGGAGGATCACTTTCAAGCACTTTATAAGGACACCTACATTGAAAGTGGATGCACTAGCCAAAATATAGAAAATATCCCAGGGTGGCCACCAGTGACAGCGTCAGAGATAAGAACCTTGTAGCCCAGCTGAGAATAGGGAAGGCTCCAGGAGAAGACTTAATACCTGCAGAAGCCATTAAAAACAACCTTGAATTCTGGGCCCCTATCCTGGCCTCGCTCTTCACCTGTATTGACAAATATGGTCGAGCACCCAATGATTGGGGCCTTGCAATCATCGTCCCCATATATAAAAAAGGAAGCAAGGATGATCCTGTCAACTATAGACCAATTAGTCTCCTCAGTACAATCAGCAAACTCTATGCAAGACACTTACAGTGGAAACTTCAGACCTGGCTGGAACAAGAAAACATACTTGCAGAAGAACGAGCTGGCTTCAGGGAAGGCCACTCCACCATAGATCAGTGCCTTGTACTCCACCACCTTATTGAGAAATACTTCACCTGCAGCACAGTTTCTCTCTATGCTGCCTTTATAGACTTTAAAGCAGCTTTTGACTCTGTATCCTGAACCAAACTGTGGAAAAAACTGGAGGCTTCCTCGATCAACCGACGTTTACTCCATCTAATTCATATGCTGCATGAAGGGACCTCATTAAAAGTAAGATGTAACCCCCAGGGACATCTCACCAATGACATTGTCACTGAGAAGGGTGTCAAGCAAGGCTGCATTCTAGCTCCACTCCTGTTTAACTTCTACATCAATGATTTGGTGGATCACCTCAACAACGCTAACTTCCATCCCCCAAAATTAGAGGGAAGGCATATCTCAATGCTGCTTTAGGCGGATGATGCAGCAGAACTTTCAAGAACTCCCATTGGCCTAAAAAGAGCCCTAAGAGCACTAACACAGTATTGCAGAGTGGAACAGCTAGAACTCAACTATAAAAAAACTAAAATCATGGCATTCGCTAAAAGGCCTAAGAACTACAACTGGAATATAGATGGTCACAAGACTGAGCAAGTCTCTTGCTTCAAATACCTGGGGGTAATTTTTCAAGCCACTGGTAGTAGGAAAGTGCATGGGGAGTATGCTGCTTGCAATGCGCAGAGGAGTACAACATCCATTCTCAAATTTCTTAAGACAAGAGGAGGCACTATTTACCTGCAGCACTCAAACTCTTTGAAGCCAAACCAGTAGCACAACAGCTTTATGGGTCCCAGTTGGGACCCTTCCCCAACCCTGCTCCATTAGAACTTGTCCAATCCAAATTTTTAAGATCAGCTTTCCAAACTTCAAAATGTGTCTCTAACGCAGCTCTGAGACTGGAGTCAGGATTTATGAAAGTGGAGGCCAGAGTGTGGGTGACCATACTCAGCTACTGGCTTAGACTATCCCGCTTTCCCACTGGTCTTGCTCCACTAACCTTAAGTGGTGATTTCCAATCCAGCTGGAAACAGACAGTGATGATTAAAATTTCAACACTGGGTCTTTCTCCAGATCTTCTGCTTAGCCTGGGATATGATAGGGTGAAAGATACTATCAAACAACGGGTGGTAGATATAGAGCGACAACTGGATTTAGCTAGCACTCCAACCTTCATTGCTAGTGATTCTAAGAGATATCTGGCCTCTCCTTTGGCATACTTAGCAACACTTGCAATACCTAAACATTGAAGGGCCTTTACTCTTGCACGGTGTCGTGCCCTCCCTTCAGCTGTCCTTGAAGGCCAATACAAGAAGATCCCCTTCTCAGACAGACTGTGCCCCTGCAACTCTGTCCAAATAGAAACAACAGAGCATGTATTACTCCAGTGCTCATACTACAGGGACATATGTCTCAGTCTTATTTCACCCCTGTGGCATAAATACCAAGGGCACACTGGACAATTCTACAACACCCTGCTGCTTTCAGACACCAAGCCAGGAAAAACGTATAATGTTGCCAGATTCTGCACAGCTGTGGTTAAAATTCAACAGACAAAGACCTCCACAATAGAATAGTACCAACTTAGTCTTGTTATACTGGAGTTATGTAATCTGAAGGGACATTTTAAATAATAGTGCTTTTAGCCTGTTTTTATCCTGTGTTTTTACCTTTATCCTGTAAACCTTTTTACCTGTGCTGGTCTATGACCGTAATAAAGATTCTTCTTTTTCTTCTTCTCCTGCCTGATAACCCAAGTTTTGAGTCCCTGTCAGAGCTCCTTACTTATTCCATAGAGAAGCTGGACAAGTGGAGGACACAACTGTCTGGGGCAGAACAGGCTCACAGCATGCAGAGCAGATCCACGTCAGGCAGTGAGCCAGGGATGTCTCAAGGCAGCAGGGGACCCAGCGAGACACCAGCAGGTGAGGCAGTGGGGAACATCCTTGGTGTTCCCCATTGTGTAGCTGCAGCCCATCTGATGAGTCACATTGCTCCTCTTTGGCAGACTCAGACTCGATAGAGCACAAAAGCAGGGGCAAGAAGAGGTGTCCGAGGAAGAAGCAGTGGCATTGCTTGTGACATCACCAGGAGTCCAATTCTGATACTGACACATCGTCAGGTGAGTCTTCAGATGAGGAGGATGCAGGCAAATTTAACTACTGGTTGGCTAGGAAGCCGGGGCTGTCCAGCTGGGCTATCAGGCTGCGCTCGCAGGAGAGCTGAGGGGGACTGGGCATGGTGGAAAAAGGAGGGGACCCCGGAGAGGAGCTCTTGCTCTTCAAAACCAAGGAGGACCTGCCGGGCATTCACTTAGGAGATTTTCACACAGGGAAAATGACCCCCAAAGAGTTTGGGAGAGAAATGGGGCTTTTCCAGTTCCAGTGCTCCATTTTGCACACCCCTTTCCTTCTCCTGATCTCCCACCATCCTCCCTCCATCCTGCTTCCATTTCCCTCCCACTATGTTCTGCTATTTTTTTTACTAATGAAGAACTTTCATTAGTAAAAAATATTGGGAGGAAAATGGAAGAAGGACAGAGGGAGGGTGATGGGAGATTGGGAAAAGAAAGGGAGGCATGCGAAATGGAGTGCTGGCAGCGGAAGAGTCCCATTTCTCTCCCGATCTCCGTGGGGTTATTTCCCCCGTGTGAAAATCTCCTTAGACAGGAAGGTCCAGTCCAAGATCCTCAAGGGGTACTACATGGATATCTTTTCCTTGGTAAAGTCTGCCAGGGAGGAGGCGAGGACCAGCAAAAGTGATGAGAAAAGTTTGGATAAAGGTAAGACATTCAGCAACTGGTTGATGGTTTACACAGTCTACATGGGGGTGGTCACCATGGTTTCCCAGACCCAAGCTGGCATCTCATCAACCACCTGCACTGCGTGCTCAAAGCTAGGGCATTGGCCAGGGAGGCAGTGGCCATTGAGTATGATGAGGAGTGCTGCAAACGGGTCTCCCTCAATGACAATTACAGGTGGAATGTCATCAACAGTGGACTTTGGTTGGTGTTGGTAGGGCCTAATGCTTGGGGAAAAGGGGACATGGCACGGGTGTCTTGAAGGAAGGAATGGAGGTATAGTGCCCAAGAAAAGTCCAGGTGAGTACAGGAGCATCCACCATCTTTCCTACCCCAAAGGGTCATCAGTGAATGATGCCATACTGCCAGAGCTATGCTCGGTGAGGTATGCATCGCTGGACTGTGCGGTCAGACTGATTCAGACGTGTGGCCTGGAAGCACTCATGGCAAAATGTGACATCCAGTCAGTTTTCCAGCTGCTCCCAGTTCATCCAGATGACCACTGTCTATTGGGTTTCAAGTTTCAGGAGAAATGGTATTACAACATGACACTGCCCATGGGGTGTTCCATCAGTTGTGCTGCTTTTGAGACCTTCAGTACTTTCCTTAAATGGGCACTACAGCACAGGGTGGGATCCCCATTTGTCACACATTATTTGGATGATTTTCTAATGATGGGGCCAGCTGGTGGGCTGGAGTGCAGGTCTCTTCTTTCCTTGTTCCAGGCCTAGTGGAAGAAGATGGTGTTCCTTGGGCACTGGACAACACGGTTGGACCTTCAACATCATTAGTGTATTTGGGGATTCAGCTGGATTTGGAAATGGGGATTTCCTGCCTGCGGGGGGGGGGACAAGCTTGAGCCTCAAGGAGCAGCTCCAGGGTCTCATGCCACATCCCAAGTCCACGCTAAAGGAAGTGCAGTCCTTACTGGGTCATTTGAATTGCGCCTGCTGGGTGGTGGCCCTGGGATGGGCATTCTGTGCCCGGCTGGCTCACCTCACTAAGGATGTACAGTCCCCCCACCATCACATCTGGCTGACGTGGGGGATCAAGAATTGTTTGCGGGTGTGGTTGGATTTTCTGGAGCATTACAATGGCATCACCTTGTGGCAGGAATACAAGGCACGGGGGGGGGTTGCAGGTGCATTCAGATGCTGCAGGTTCCATGGCCTTTGGGGTCTGCTTCAATGGGCATTGGTGTGCTCAGCACTGGCCAGCAAAATGGGGGGAAATGGGGATTGGGCCAGATTTAACTTTCCTTGAGTTTTCCTCTATATTAGCTGCAGTATTCATCTGGCAGGAGCAGTTCAAAAACAAGAAAGTCTGGTTTTGGTGCGACAATGAGGCGGTGGTGAGGATTATCAACAGGCAGTCCTCCAGGTTGGAGAGAGTCATGTGGCTGGTCTGCAAGTTTGTGCTGTGTGCATCAAACATGGCACATTCCTGGTGTTCCTAACAAGGTTGTGGATGCCTTTTCTTGCTTCCAGGATGAACGGTTCCATCTGGTGGCGCAGTGGTTAAATGCCAGTACTGCAAGCCACCACGTTGCAAGTTCGATTCCAGCGGGCTCCAAGGTTCACTCAGCCTTCCATCCTTTCGTAGGTCGGTAAACTGAGTACCCAGCTTGTGGGGGGCAATTAGCTAACACACATTGAAAACTGTTTAATGCAGTGTAGATGTGTAAATAGCTATTGCTTAAAACAATTTGTAAGCTGCTCTGATAGCCTTGTGGCTGAAGAGCGGGGTATAACTAAATAAATAAATAAATAAATAAATCTGTTGGCCCTGGATGCAGACCCAGAGCCTGCTCCTTTCCCCGTGGACCTCTGGCGCCTTGGGAGCAAACAGTGATCCAAGGGGTTGTCAACTCCTTGGCCCCATCTACACAAGCGAGCTACAGAAGGGGGGTTCACCAGTTCTTTGCTTTCAGGGAGAGACATGGTTATGGGAGTTCTTGGTTGGCATTGGAGTGAGAGGTGCTGCACTACTACCTGGTGGCTTTGAAGTACCAGGGCCTGGCTCCGCATACGATCTCCATCCACGTGGCCGGTATTTCCTTTTTCAGCAAGATGACAGGCTGCTGTGACCCTTGCACCACCTTCCTCACTTGGAGAGCTGTAGAGGGCTGGAGGAGGATGTGCCATCAGACAGCTGATGGCAGACAAACAATTTCCTATGGCATACTGGTATGGCTGGTACACTTGCTGCGCAAGGTATGCAGGACACCATATGAGGCCTTGCTTTTCAGCATGGCATTTACAACAGCTTTCTACAGGGCCCTGTGGATCAACGAGCTGGTCTGTTTCTCCAAGACAGATGTGACAGACAGGGCTCTGCAGGTCACAGACATATTGGTGGGAGATGGCCTGCTGTGCATCCAGGTCCGGTGTTCCAAATGTGACCATTGTGGAAAAGTGGAAAATCTGTGGTTGCAGTGTATGCCTGGCTTGTCACCCTGCGCAGTGACCATAATGTGCAGGTTCCTGGAGGTGCACCACGCTGGGAGCATCCCTTTGTTCCAGCATGAGGATGAGACACCTCTGACAAAGTTTCAGTTTTTCAGTGTACTGAGGGCTGAATTGTGGCAGCTAGATTTGCTGGCAGGGGAGTTCAGAGGCCACTCGTTCTTCATCGGGGCGGTGACTATGGCAGTGCAAGGGAGCCTTCCAGAGGAGACCATCAAGCAGCTGGGCAGGTGGTGGTCCAGGACCTTTCAGGTGTACATCCAGCCTGAATTAGCCATCTCTTTACCGACTGCCTGAGTGAGTAGGACGGCCTTGTGGTGATGGCTTTTTGGGTTGGCGGAAGGCTGGTCCCATTGCAGGGACTACCTTTTCTGGTTGTTGGCATGGGTCCCAATCCAGAATAATTGATTGGGGGAAAGGTCTCCAGCAAGGTCAAGGTCAAGTTCATGGCCAAGTTCAAGGTCAAGTTTAAGTTAATAAATAATAAAATTTATTTATATCCCATCCCTCTGTGAGCAATCGGGGTGGCTTACAACAATAAAGTTCATTGGGGACACCCTTTTTAAATAATCTTGCTTGCTTCACAGGGGAAAGGAGGCTAGTCAGGTGGGTGGCCTGGCCAGGACCCCTCCCCTCCATGCTGAGTGGCATCGGTAGCAACCAGCAGGATCATTAACCAACAGTGGGTTAGTTAATGAAGGGACCTGGACCCATTTGATGTATGCCAACCATTTCAGCCATTATCAAAGTTGTGGCCTTTTATTGCCATATATACTCTACTTCATACTTATGCATATGCATGTACTGTATGTTTATCCTCATTACTCATCTCAATATGTTTTGTGAAGATAAACTATGTCAGTGTCTTATGTTATATGGGCAAGGGAACAGTCCGGCTTGGGTCCGCAATGGGATGTACATCTTCCCACTTGGTGGATTCAAAGCACTACAAATGGTTGGAAGTAGCCTGATTTGACTCACCATTGGACTTCACCAAAATCTAATGCACATTCGTAGTTAGTATTTGCCTGTATACAAAGAATTTGTAGCTGAGGGCTCAGAAGAAAATTTTCTCTGGGATGCAGAGCTCCTCACTAGATATTTGCACCTTCCTTGCTAAATCCTCATCTTAACTGTCAACCTTCTTACATTATGAGTACCTAGTATCAAATGGTTGAAACACATAATTATCAGAGTTGAGAGAGAAATCTCTTGATGGACATACTATTTGACATACTTCTGCTGCATTTGAATTGCAAACCATATTGATGGAGCTTTTTACCTCATCCTACTCAGAGCAAGGTTTCTATAAGCCCAGTATTGCTTCTAAGAGACCTTGTGTTTTGTAATGTTGCTTTGCTTTCTTTTTCAAGTCAACTTTTGTTGAACCCACACCCTCACAAAAAAGGAACTTTATGATTACAACACATTTTCCTACATCCAAAGTAATTCCTTTTTTATCTCATTAAGTTGGATTAATCAGATTTCAGACTGATTAATACATGGAATGTGAAGCTATTACATTTTCTACAAGTTAATTTTTTAAAAAAGGTAACTGGTTTGGTTGGTAGATATGGCCACTTCTTACTGAATAAACACAATTTTCTCTGACTAAATCATAATTTACATTATGCATCTTCAGGGTTTTTTTTAATCACACAAACAATTTACTTGAAAGAAAACACACAGAGAACTACGCATAATAGATAATTAGATCTCTAGTAGCTCTTGTTATCATCATGGGGATTATGTTCAAGAAGTCTTTTATCAGCAAAGTTAAAGGGTAACGTACTTAATATATTATTTGGTGTTTTATATTTCAATGGTATTTTCCTTTCTTTCATTCCTACCTATTTGAAATAAGATTCACAAAAGTGCTATTTCAAAAAGTAGTTGTATTTACTATAATACATTCCTCTGACCAGCAGAGCAATATCAAGTGGTCAGGCATCTTTTCTATCTGGGCTCACAAGAGGAGAATCCAGAGCACTCAACAGCTACGTGAAGAACATGCCCATCACTTTTTAGATAAAATCACTCAAATTTTCACTGGCTTAGATGCTATAATTAATACAGACCTGGTGGATGTAAATTTGATCCTTACTTGTCCACTGAGAGTGGATACTTTTCAGTTTGTAAAACTGAGGAAGTGGACAGGATTCTTGAGAGAGTAGGGTCACCTCATGTGTTTTAGAGCCTTGCCTATCCTGGCTTATTAAAAAAAAATGCTAGAGTGGCTACCCACTGGCTAAGTGGGTAGAGGGAATGGTTAATGCCTTGCTAAAACAAGGGAGAGTTCCAGCTAGAGATGCAATTCTTCATTAAGTTTCTTCTCAATGGAAGCGATGAATAATTTTAACAATTTTAACAATGAATAATTTTAACCATGCAGTTTTCAAAGACTACACACAATTAGGGATTCATCGTGTGTAAAATTTGCACGTGGTTGTTTTGTGAAAAAAGCAGCATTTTCTGCAAAGGAAATAGCATTTTCTGCACAGAACATAATATTACTATGTAGAAATATTATTTGCTGCACAGAAAATACTGTTTCCTACAAAGAAAGTGCTGTTACCTATTGAAATTTTGCACAGAATAAGTCCCCAAGTACATCATTTTCTGCATAGGAAATAGGGTTCCCAGCATGGTCACAACTGTACTGGAGGAACCCCTTTTGATGAAGCTCATGGTGGAGGCCTTTAATGTGGCCTCAGTGCCTGTGGCATCATTTGGAAAGAAGTGGGCAGGGCCACAGGTATTTAAACCTGGCCACCTTCTGCTGCCTCCTTTTCATAATTTGATTGGCCCACCCTCCCACCACTGTATCAGTCTGATTTAATTGGTCACTTCAAGGCCAGGCAGGAATTTTGCCTTTTTACCTGGGGTTTCTTTGCCTACCCCACACTGGATGTGGGCTTGACAATTGGTTTAGGGCAGTGTCTTAAATAGGCAGCCAACTGGCAGGTAGAGGGGGAAGATTTGGTAGTTGGTGAGCACCTTTGGCACCTCCCCCTTTGGGGGGTGATGGAGGATCTGGAACTGCCCCTTTAGGTCCTGCGAACTGGGGGATGGGAAAAGTGACCTCCTTTGGGGATGGCCCAAGGGATAAACCCTCTCTTTAAGTCCTGTGACTTGGGAGAGGGACTTTTGGGTTGGCCTTCCAGATGCGGACTGACTGGAGAGCAACCCAGCTTATGGGTTATCCCTGGGGTTCAGGTGTTTCACCCAAGGGATGTTGGGAAGGTGTGTTTTGGAGCTGAACTCCTGCCCCAACAGTTCCCACACTAGGTTGCTCCCCCATTGCAGATCTCTCAGAATAGATCATAGCTAAGTAAAAGTGGACCTTTACAACCCAGCTATATATGTATGGCTTCTTTATTTTGTCTGGTCTCCTTATTCCTGGGTCTGCCATCAAAAGATTTTTCTGCACAGGAGACTTAATTACATCCTATTTTGATTACAGCAACATGCTGTACATAGGGCTCCCTTTGAAAAGTGTTCTGAAAGTTTAGTTGGTCCAAAGAGCTGCAGCCATATTGTTAACTGGAGTTTTCACCAGGGGACACACAATTGCCCTATTGCAACAGATCCACTGGTTGCCAGGTTGTTTCCTGGCACATTCAGCGTACCGGTTATGACCTCTAACACCCTATACAGCAAGAGGTCTGTATTCTCCCATACAAACTTGCCCTTCTGAAAAGAGCCTTCTCTCTGTCCCACCACAATCACAGGTACATCTGGTACAAACATGGGAGATGGCCTTCTTAGTGGCCGCTCCCAGGATATGGAACTCCTTTCCCAGTGAGGTTAAACTAGCATCCTGCTCACTATCTTTCTGCAGGCAAGTATGGACATCTTTGTTTCTGCAGGCCTCTGAGCACTGATTACTTAGGGCAAAGAGATGGATTTGCTATTTTCTATTTTATTTAACTGTATATGTTTTTAAAAAGTTTTACCTTTTTTTGATAGGTTCATTACATTTTCAACTTGTGTATGTTGTGAATGTTTAGCTTTTTGTTTTAACTGTTGCAATTCTCCTTGAGTTCTTAACTGGCAAAAAGGCAAGGTATCATCATTTTCATCACCACTACCATCTTCTTTAGTAAATACTCATAATACCCACTGTGTTTAAAAAAGTATTTTTCTTAGGAAATATATGAGTAGTCCATTCTGCGACACAACTTGACCTGCCAGGAATTTGGGTATATTTACCAAGAACAACAATTATTGCCAATAATTCTTTTACAGCATAGGCAAAACGGCAGATTGTTTCAAATCATTTTCTACAAGGGGTATAGGGCAAGGATGGAGAAAGGCATGCCCATGGGCAATGTGTAGCCCTAAACTCTTTTGTGATACCCCTGACCCCCGCCCCCCAATATGAATCACCAATGTTTTTAAAAACCCTGAAGCACCAACCTGAAGAACTCAGAATGGTTCCCAAGCCCAAGAAACTGCAATTAGAAGTCACCTGTAGCTGTGATCTTCAGCTGATTTCTCTCCAACAGTGGGTTTTTTTTTTACCTGTCATGGTAGGGGCAATAGGACCACTCCTTTACCACATTTGCCTATCCTAGTATACAGTGAACATGATAAGGTTGTAACATGATTCAGAACTCAAAGCAATCTCATCTTCCTCAACAACCACCCATACCTTTCCTTTACAAACTTACAGAAGACACTGGGCTCAGCTAGACAGGAGAATTAATTGCAGAAAACAGCACATTAACTCACCATTGCAGCAGTGTTAATTTGTCTCCACGATACATCCAGAAGATTGCTGGCATGGGAAGGTATCCCTGTTTGAAGTTCACACGGAGCATGCTCGTGAGTAAAGATGGTGGCCGTGAATGAATGAATTCAGTGTATTATTATTCCCCCAAATTTTCCTCTGTCCCCCGCCTTTTCTCCTTCTTCTGCTAAAAACTTTTTTTTTTTGTTCTTCCATTGAAAATAGTGCACGATCACTTCCATGAAAATCAGCAATTGTGGCTCCAGCCACTTCATCGCCGGCAAGCCTGATGCTGCACACATCTGACCAATCACATTTTAACTTCCGTGATGCGCCCCACTCCAAATTGGTTGTTGAAATGGGCTGGAATGTGTCATTTCTCCATATACTTTAAAAAAAAACTTTGTGAGAAATAACAAAGGCTATTATCACAAAGTAATTGGAGTTTTTGCCCCTCCCATTTGATTTTGGTGAGAAATAACAAAGGCTATTATCACATAGTAATTGGAGTTTTTGCCCCTCCCATTTGATTTTGGCAAATCGCTGTGGGAGCTTATCTGGACAAAAAGTATTCCCCTCACATTCTGTGAGGATTTTTTTTTTTTTTTTAACCATCAGATAATACCATTGTCAGGGGATAACTTGGGCCAAGGCTCATCAAGCCTCAACTTTGCAACCTATTATTCATGATAGAGCTCATGCCTATGAATACTAAAGTGTTATGTATTTTCTCTGAATATGAGTAGAGAACAGGGCAAATGCCCTGCATCTCATGGACAGCAGGGTTCTGAGGCAGGAGCAATTTGGGGTATTTTGCCTGTGTAGACAAGTCCTTAGTTAAGTATCCTAAATAAGTAGCCGATACAGAACACTGGTCAATAACTTGTTTCTACTGTTTCCATGGTTATCTAATGAAAATTAATGTATTATTATCCATAGTGATTGCAAAAAGAAAACTGAACTGCAAATCTTTTGTTGAGCGTATCACTAATGGAAATTCAGTGAAGATTCTAACATTTTTTAAAAATCTCATCCTCTATATGACTCCAATTTCCCCCTTGTTAAAATGAAAAGAGAAACATGCTTTTGAAGTCCTAGAATGACAACTTGTATAAACCACTGAACATATTCCTGTTTTGTTATATTGTCAAGCCACTGGGAAGATTATATTTATACATGCAAATGATTTAATCAGCATCAGGGGAAAATAGGGACTAAAGAGTGGATGAACATGAATGTCATAATTTCAGTGTTGTGTGTAATTGCATCCAGAAAATATATTTGCAATGATTCCTGTTCAGGCAAAATGAATCTCTTAGATGTGGTGATACTCATCATTTTCTTTCATTGAATCTATATTCAAACTATTCAAAACCTTGAATGTTTTTTGGCTAGGATTTGTTCTGTGTTAAATTACCAAATCACAAATGTTCGTTGTTCCATTGCATTGATGGACATTCAAATTCTGACTCTTTAGGTTCACTAGAAATTGACTATCCTGTTTCTGATAAGTTTAAATTTAAAAGAAAATCCAGAATGAGAACTCAGTCATGGACATAATTTGTTGTTCATTGTCACAATGGACAATATGATAGTATAATGAACAATTACTTGCAAATACAATCGAAATACTATTGTCAGTTGTTCTATAGAGGTCTGAAATATGTCTTCAACAGTAAGTAACATTTACAAAATCATAACTAAAAATCCAAGCAAAAGGCTGTCCATAAAACAACACATCTTTATTATAATATTACAATTTATTTTACAATGTAATATTACAATTTATTACAATACTGAACCTTAGTCAAATGGTAATGTCTACACATCTAAACATTTCTTTAGGTCACCTGTTTCTTTGAACACTACCCACATGTCTTATTCCTGGATTGGCGGAACCCTGCAGTAAGACCTATAGATTAAAGCTAAGGGCCAGGCAAGGCCTGCACCACAACTAGACAAGGCAGGTCGAGAGAAACCAGAAAGGAAGTCAAAAGCAGCACCAAGGCCAAAACAAACAGTGCTGTCATGTAACAATGTAAGCCAGTTGCAGAGGTTTCAAAGCCAAACAGTCCAGGTTTTAATTCATCAAGTTCTAAATAACAAACAGAGGCAAACAAGAGGTGAAGTCAAACTCCTTTCAAGTCACAGCAAGGTCTCAGAACATACAGTAAGAGTTAGAAGACAATAATAGCATTTATTTCCAGCAGTCATTGCCCAAGATTTGAGGCTTATCTGGATGAGCTGCTGGAGCCCTAATCGGAGCTCAGATGCAGACTTTCTGTCCTTCTCTATCCCTGAGAAATCCCTACTCCCTGGGATTTCTCCATTTCAGTTGAATTCTTCATAACCAATTCTTCATAACCAAGCTCTTCCTTTCTGGTGGTGTCTTTTTTAAATGACATTGAACGTTCAGCCTTCTCTTCAGACTGTGGAGCTAAACTGTCTCTATCTGAGGGTGTGTCAGTTGCAAAGGGATCTTGTAGCATCTTTGAGAGTAAATGAGAGAAAGAAGTTATAGCATAAGCATGGAGTAAACCAAGTCCACAAAAGCTTATGCTTTGACTTCTTTCTCTCAGTCTCAAATGTGCCACAAGATCCCTTTGCAACTGATATTCCAGACTAACACAGCTATACCTTTGAAGTTTATCCAAGGATGTAGCCTTGAAGGATCCATGTGTGTGAAGAGGTAGTCTGCTCCTTGCCAGTCTCTGGTTTGGGGACTCAACCTCCTTCTCACAGGACCTCTGGTTGGACCATGGCACCACAATAACTGGTGGAACATCTACATACCTCTTCAATCGTACATGTTTGTCATCTCCTTCTGAAATACCTACTTGGAAAAATGAGTTTGTTAACTGAATGCATGGGGGTCCATGGGGAGCCCACCCATGGCAATAGGTTTAAGTTATTATTATAGCTCAAATGAATGGCTGAGAGAGGCTGGGTAACTTATGGGACCTTTGCATCTATGTATAGCAATATATTTCTATACTGCTTATCAGTCCCAAAGCACTCCTTAAGTGGTTTACAATGCATTAGCTAATTGCCCCCAACAAGCTGGATACTCATTTTACCAACCTATGCAAGGATGGAACGCTGAATCAACCTTGGAGCCCTGTAGGATAGAACTCACAGCATTGTGGCTGCAGTACCAGCATTTAACTGCTGTGCCACCAGGGCTCCCTATGTATACCATTACTAACTGCTGAGATTCCAAGTTAAAGTAAAATAAAATGATTTTATTGGAAAATAATCATGGGACATTTACAAAAGCATGCACACACTCACAAGAACCATACAAGGCTAATGAGTTTTGAGGCAGAAAGGCTGGATAGAGAAATAGATTTAGGAGGTAGGGTAATAATTACCAGTCTTGGAGAAAAAGAAGCAAGTGACTCAGACCTAAACTGAGAGTTGCACTGGAGGTTCTGATCTGAAGGCACACCGACAGAGTGTCTGGGTGTCGTTCACAGTGGTACACCTTGCTATTGTCTGGGGCTACTATTTATACCCTATTTTGTGTCCTGAAGGGCTGTTTGGACATAGAACAAAGCGTAGATGGGTTTCACACCATTAAAGGAAACTGTGACTCTGATGATTGTTGTTAATGGCTGCAATATTAGAATTGATGGGTTTATGACAACCTCTGTATTGTAGATAGGAAAGGTGTGAGGAAATGTTTAATGGGGATAATGGTTGTTTTAGTCACTGTTTGTGATAACTGACTCATTACCAATGCATTCAAGAAGGAGAATAGCACATACCTCTGTGATGCCGTTGTTTACTAGGAGCTTTGTTTAATCCTATCTTGGGCATATCTATTGGTAATTTTCCCCAATGCCTTCCTCAGGTCTTAGTGACCTCCAGCTGACCTCACTTATGGTCCAGCCTGGTCTACTAGACCTTGTGGAGCATCTTAATATTGCCAGTTATGAAATATTATAGGGTGTGTGTGTAAGACATGGTACCAGTTTGTTATTTTTTTCTGACCATTCCTACAGTTTACCAGGCATAGAGATGGTTCAACAACCTAGTGGTAGAGAAATTGTTGTACATGCAGAAAGTCCTAGGGTCAATACATAGGAAAGACAATAAATGAAACCTGGAGAGAAGCTGAAAGTCAGTACTGCATTATATGAAACAATTGTGTTGCACTGTAGACATCAGATTCATATTGGGGGTATAATTTTGATTTTATATGAGTTACACTGAAACAAATGCATAAAAGATGTTAAGAACAAATATGGGCACATTCATTTTTCACCTTTATGTTGGTCAATATTTCTGACCTTTGACAGGCATGCTTACTCTAGAACAGGATCGGCAAATTTAATGCAATTTGACTGGACAATGCAAAAGCAGAAAATAGAGTGAACCTCAATTGGAACTAACTGGGAGTTAAGAAGATATCATTATCTTTTCTGTTTCACACAAAATGGGTACTTTTTTCCAATTTGGTAGATGTGATGGTCTGGAAAGTAGTATAATGCCTGTAAATTTCATGACTTTTGTACAGAAAATGGCAAATTTTAAAAAGCAGCACAATTTTTTTCTGAACATTTCCATTGAAATCAATAGGAAAAAGAAGTAAAGTTTTTCAAAAATGTAATTGAAGTGAAGGCAAAACAGAATAAAAACAACAAGGAAAGGAACAGGAAAAACATGTCTGTTGCTCACCCTTACTTCTCATATTTATAGGTAATGCAATTATTTTATCACAATATTTTGAATATATACATTTGGAACTAGCAACTACATTTTTGGTGGTCTTGTTTAGTATTAGTCCCTGATACAGTCCCCACTGCTCACCTCAAGTCTGGAAAAAATATTTTTCTTGGCTAATAATACTAACAATTAAACAAGAACTGCAACAACATTTATTTCTTTCCTGCCTCTCCCTATGGGTTGAGGCAGGGAACAATAGATTAAAATATAGCAACAAATAGACATGTAACATAGTTAGAAATGCAAACTCCAATTAAAAATACATTATTGGTTAAAAGAGCATAATATCAGTTAAAAAGCATACATATTAAAAACAATTCATAATTTAAACCTCATAATCTAAAAACCACCTGGATAGGCATGCTGGAAGAGATTGTTTTTAAAGCTGTTTTAAACACACACAGTGTCTCCAGCTGTCAAATCTCTTCCAGCAGGTCATTCCACAATTTGGGCGAGGCTGAAGAAAAAGTCTTCTGGTTCACAGTTGGCAGCCTAGTCCACACTAAATGAAGTAAATGTCCCCCAGAGGACCGGAGTGTACGGCATGGATTATACAGGGGAAAGGGATCCCATAAAGTAACCTTGACCCAAACCATGTAGCTCTTTAAAGGTAAAACCAACACTTTATAGCTTGCTCAGAAACTAAACTGGTAGCCAGTAGAGTGATTTTAATACAAGTGTAATATGATCACTGCTAGATGCACTAACAACCAATCTGGCTGCCATGTTTTGCCCTAATTGAAGTTTCCAAACTTGATACAGAGGTAGCTCAATGTACAGTGCATTGCAGAAGTCCAGCCTTGTTCAAGTCAAATGTCACAGATCACTTGTTAGCTCCTTCCTCACCTTGTCTCTATGATGTACATTACTGGATATTGTGGCTTCCATATTGTCAATATTATCCTATGAGGGGTTTAAGTACAGCCCTGGTTTTGTAAACCACTCTAGAATCTGTGGACTGACCTTTCAGTGACCGTGTTGAGGGTGGGGTGCGGGGAGAAATACTTCTCCTGGAAGCCTGCAAATACTTTCAAACTGTCTCAATTTGTCAGGGACAACACCAATTAATCCCCTGTCATCCCACATTTTCAGTTGCTTTTAAAATGTTCCATTTTATCTCTCTTCCTCCCTATTCCCCCCTTCATGCTCAGCTTACTTCAGTTGCTGCAAACTGAGTAAAACTGCAAAAGTTAATTCAGCAGGGGGAGAGGACAGGGGTAGGTGGAATCTTGCTCTTCCCTGTAGGCTCAAGCAAAAGCAAACTTCTTCAAACTCTACCCACAGGCAAAAGCAAATGCAAATTCTGATTTTCTTCTGTGAAAGGTGTGTGGGGGAGTATGCAGTACATCTTTTAAATATATTTTGATTTGTTTGTTTTTGCCATTTGGGGCCATTTATCTAGCTCCACGAGAGTTTCAGGGACAGAAATTTGATTCCCCATAAACCCTCCATTGTTGTCCACCTTATTTCTAATATTGACATCAAGAAAGAATGTTGTTTCTAGCTGGAAGGAATCCTGTTTTATTTTTTAGTAATCTTTTTCTTTAATTTATTTTTTTACGATATGCATGCAGAATTAAACCTGCTAGTATATTGGGTCTTACAGTTCAGACCCAATATTCCTTTTTTCCCATTACACTAAGACTAATAATGGTCCCAGATGTACTGATCTTGAGGAG
Organism: Gambelia wislizenii; assembly: GCA_030847615.1. Lineage (NCBI taxonomy): Eukaryota > Metazoa > Chordata > Lepidosauria > Squamata > Crotaphytidae > Gambelia > Gambelia wislizenii. Next base: position 151,898,385 of record JAUMIR010000001.1, on the reverse strand, counting down.
TGATTTTTTCCCCCTAATATGTATTTACTCCCCCTTTCCTTGAGCTTTATGCAAGTGGCACAAAAATGGCCAATTAGGATACTTGGCATACATAGGTTAAGTCCAGCCATCCTTTTAACTAATTTCTGGATTCCTCATGCACTCAGACTTTTCAGTTGGATCACTGTAGTATGTTCTTAAACGTCTTGTTAGGTCAAGCTTACATCTTCCCACTAGTATAAAGGCTCATCCAAGATAACAGACACCCCCCCGGATCTTAAAGAATGGTAGATCCGGGGGAGGTGTTTTAATGATGGGCATGGAGACGAGCACAGGGGTTGGCCAGAGCGTAGCTACACCCTGGCTAGGAGGAGACAGGGGCGGGGCTCAGGCAGGGCCTATTTTACCCTTTGCCGCCCCTGGCTTCCTCCTCTTTTCCACTGGATTGACGAAGGAGGAACATCCATCTTTTTGAACTTGTTCCAGCCACGAGGGAGAGCTAAGTTGGCTGTGCTGTGCTTGTGCTGTGAATGATTGGGCAGCCCAGCAGTGTGGTTGTGTGATTGTGTGATTTTATTTCGTGGTTGGGCAATTGGGATGATTAAATTTACTTGACTAGATTTATAATATCTTTTTTTTTAGTGCTTAACGCATTGTAATTGGTCTAATTTTATAATTTAATAATTTGAGTTATAATTTGATAATTGATTTATAAGTTTTGGAAGTCGATTTTTGAAGTTTATAATTTGATTTTACTTGCTCGCCTGCTTCTCCTGCGGCCTCCTCATGGTCCACGCGGCCCATGTGGCCTCCACCATGCCACTGTGCCCTGGCCCCCCTTGCTTGCCTCCCTGGCCTTGCTAGCGCCCTCACTTCGCCCTCACTAGAGCCCTCGCTAGCCTCGCTAGAACTCCTGCGGCCTCCTCACAGCCCACATGGCCCCGATCCCTGCCACTGCACCCCGTGGCCTATCCCCGCCGCTCCACATGGACACTTTCCCTCTATCTGTGGCAGGGAGTGGGGAGACAATGATCTGGCATTCACCTATGGCAACCTCAAGTTGAGTGGAAGGATGGGCCTCTCTGAACTGTACCGGCATCTTAATGGATGGGGTGCAGCAAGGTAGGCTATCCTTAGGGCCAGCATTGGGTTGCGATCCTTCTCAGAAGCTACACGGCTTAAGGATTTGCTGCCTGGTGCAGGGCCTTCCAGCAGATGGTGCCCAAAGGGAACCCCAGATACCGGGATCCCCTTTGGGGCTCAGGTGAGTCACCCAGGGAGGCTGGGAGATAGGTCACTTGTGACCAACTGCCCAGCTGCCCCCACAATGGATCTTCCCCTTACAGGTTTGCATACCCCAAGAAATAGACAATAAATAGGTAAGATAACAATAAAGTGGCCCATATTTCAACCCAATCTTCTGTGTCTGATCTCGTTATTTCATGCATCAATCATTAAAGAGGCCATCATTTGCGGTAATGGCAAGATATCTCATATGTAGCTGAAGGGACTTCTCTGAAACAGTTCACCCCTAATTCAGAAAAGATTTCCACAGGGAAGTATACTGCACAATGTTTTGAAAATAATGATAACCAGAAGCAGAATACCTCATATTTCCATGGGCCTTTTCCTATATTATCTCCAGGCAGATAGAAGAGAAATATTTATGACTCACCACTAAAAAAAAACATAGTATAAAAACAAGATATAATGCCATCAGTTCTGCAGAAAATTATATGCATACTTAATTTGAGAGAACTTGAAAGTTATTCTGCTTGATTTACCATTCAAACAACAAGAAGAACATCTATTCATATACAAATACAGTTTTGCAATGTGAGATGAAGTCCAGGTAGAAATTGTTTCTGCCCCACATGTGTTTCTGCCCAGAACTTAAAACTGCTAATGTTTAACTGTGGAACTCTATGGGTGCATCTACATTGTAGAAATAATGCAGTTTGACACCACTTTAAGTGTTGTAGCTCCATCCTATGGAATCCTCAGATCTGTAGTTTTACAAGGTCTTTAGCCTTCTCTGCCAAAGAGTTCTAGTGCTTCACAAAACTACAAATCCCAGGATTCTGTAGGATGGAGCTATGGCAGCTAAATTGGAGTCAAGCTGCATTATTTCTACAGTGTAGATGCACCCATAGAGTTCTACAGTTAAACATTAAAATTTTCAAGTTCTGGGAAGTAACAACATATGTGAGGCAGAAACAATTTTTACCCAGACTTCATATCACATTGCAAAGCTGTCTTTGTATATGAATTTGTTTGTGGATTTTTCTCCAGGATGAACCCATTTACTTACTCAGATGGATTTTTCTCCAGGTAAACATGCATAGAATTCGGCCATGAAGCCAAAAATAAGAAAATAGCTGACATGAACTGAACCTTATTTGATTTCTCACTCCCCAAAATTATTCCCTTAAAAGCCTTAATGAACAATTTAATTATTAGGTTAGGTTAGTTTTTTGTCAAAGTAGAAAAGCAAACAATTCTACATGTGTATCACCCACTAACAAACCTATTGACAAACATGCAACAAATACACAGGAAGACTACCAGGGCAATTACCCCCTGCAAGCCCTTTGACTCATTGCTGGAACATGACCCAGGTCAGTGACAAAGGTTCTTTAGTGCCCCCAAGAACCTGAAGTTGTAGAAGTGAGAGAACAAACTTTTTAAAAAATCTAAATGTTTCAATGAAGTCACTTTTGGCATATTTTCAAAATAGTTATCTCTGTCATAAGTCATCTTAATTTTTCAATCAAAAATATTATTATACTAATCTTCCTTGCTGTTAGGTCTCATTTATCTGTGTTTACTGTGCAGACTGTTTGATCAACCTGTTTTCTTTTAATCCTGTTCTGCTGCATATTATATGTCATTTGCGCATGAGAGAATGTAAGTAATGGGTTCACTGAAAAACGTCATGTCTTTATTTTGTAGTGATGTTAAGTCAGGAAAATTTGTTGTTTAAGAAGAAAAGTCTCTCACCCAAATCCAGCAAGGGGATCCTTGTGTGAAAGCCAGCTTCTATGCATGGGTTGTACAATGGATTTAGAAAAATGTACAAAAATTAGATATGACATGAGATGTAAACTGTAGTCTCCATAGCTTCAGTCTCAATGCGTCCCAGGTCTCAACGCATCCCGGAGGGGGCGCGTTGAGAGTATTCCTACGGGATACAATCAATGCGTCCTTCAGGAAAGGTATCGTACCATCTTGTTTAAAAGAGGTGGCAGTTAAGCCACTCCCAAAAACACCTTCACTGGACCCCTGGACAGGAACAACTGTAGACCAGTGTCCTTGCTACCTTATTTAAGCAAGGTGATCGAGAGAGCTGTTGCTTCCCAACTCCAAGCTGTCTTGGATGAAACCAATTATCTTGATCCATTTCAAACTGGCTTCAGGACAGGATATGGAGTTGAGACTGCCATGATCGGTCTGACCGACGACTTCCGTCTGAGTATCGACAGGGGTAGTGTGACCCTGCTGGTGCTGTTGGGCCTCTCAGCAGCCTTTGACACTATAGATCACTCCATCCTCTTAGATCGCCTGAGAGAGTTAGGAATTGGAGGCACTGCTTTGCTGTGGTTCTGTTCCTTTCTCTCGGGCAGATCCCAGAGGGTGAGGCTCGGGGACAGTTGCTCTTCCAGAATTGAGCTTAATTGTGGCATCCCTCAGGGTGCAAGCCTGTCTCCAATGCTATTTAACATTTATATGAAGCTGCTGGGAGAGATCATCTGGAAGCATGGAGCTCGGTGTCATCAGTACGCTGATGACACTCAGATATATTTCTCCATGACCAGATCATTGGCTCAGACTTCAGATGGCGTCTCTCCTCTTAATGACTGTCTCAGAGCAGTAATGGATTGGATGAGGAGAAACAGATTGAGACTAAATCCAGACAAAATGGAGGTACTGACAGTCACAGACCCGAAACCAGGTCTGGGATTACAACTTCCAGTCCTGGATGGAGTCACACTCTCTTCTAAGGATTGTGTTTGCAGTCTGGGGGTACTCCTAGATTCATCGCTTCACATGACTAGTCAGGTAAGCCCGATGGTCAGGAGTGCCTGTTATCAGCTTTGGCTGATACGCCAGCTGCGCCCTTACCTTGATACAAGGGATCTGGAAACGGTGGTACATGCTTTGGTAACCTCACATCTGGATTACTGTAATGTAATGTAGACATGGGGATACCCTTGTCCCTAACCCGGAAACTTCAATTGGTACAAAATATGGCAGCAAGGTTAATTATGGGTACATCTAGGAGAGAGCATATAACACCTGTGCTTAAATCTCTGCGCTGGCTGCCGATCAGTTTCCGGGCACAGTACAATGTGTTGGTTTTAACCTTTAAAGCCCTACATGGCTTGGGTCCATCTTATCTCTGGGACTGTCTCATCCCATATGATTCCCCCCCCCCGTGCACTTCAGTCCTCCAGGAGGAACCTGCTGCAGCCTATGAAATCTAGGCTGTCACATACCTCCCGGAGGGCCTTCTCTTCTACAGCTCCCAGACTTTGGAATGGCCTGCCGGACGAAATCCGTCTTATCACTACTCTTGATAGCTTTAAGAGAGCGTTAAAGACAGATCTCTCCTGGCAGGCCTTCCCGGAATAACTTCCCGGCCTGAGTGGAATTGATTGCCTATCCGTCCCCCCACTGCTATTGCCATTTTTTGTTGTAATTTGTATATTGTATTGTATTTTGTGTTGTTTTAATTCTTCACTAGTTTAATTTAGTTTTAAGGGGTAGGAGGGTTAGGATTGGGAAGGATTGTTTTAACTTGCTGTTGTTTTAATCTTGTTGTACACTGCCCCAGTTGCCAAGCACAGGGATGGGTTAAAAATAAAAATGTATTATTATTATTATTATTATTATTATTATCTTATGAACATGGAAGCTGGGGCTGAACAAAAATAAATGGTACTCTTCAGCTTCTGTGTACATAAGATGCCATAGACTTGTCACCATAAAGTGTACACTCTCATCTGTTATCTCAAGTTGTGTGAGACAGTTTGTTGAATATGGCATTATATGGATCAAGGACCTCATAATAATAATCTGCCTTATGTTGACTTAGACTATTGGTAAATCTACCTCAATATTGTCTATGCTTCCTTATAGAGACAATGTTTCAGATAGTAATCATTCACAGATTTACAGATTTACCTGGATATACAGTTGTCTCTCTGTATCCACGGATTTGGTATCCATGGATTTAAGTAGTCATGGCTTAAAAATATTCTTTAAAAATAATAAGCCAAAAAGCAAAACTTGATTTTGCCATCTTATATAAGGGACACCATTTTACTATGCCATTGCATATAATGAGACTTGAGTATTCACAGATGTTTGTATCCACGGTGTGTGTGTGTGTGTGTGTGTGTCCTGGAACCAAACCCCAGCAAATATGAAGGGACAACTGTATGTATGATTGAACCTGCAGCCTTTTGCAATCAATGTATGCAGTTAAAAGAACCCAACTGTGGGCATGGGGGGGGGTCATGATTATTATTTTTGTTTGCTTAAAGATTTTTTTTCCTCAAGCAATAATATTTTGCACTTATACAAAGAGCACAAAGACAAGTGTTTTCTTTCTTTCTTTCTTTCTTTCTTTCTTGTTTGTACAAATTCAATGTTTTTGCACCATTAAGCTTTACAATTTTTTGGAAAAAATAAATAAACTGCTGAAACGTGAAAAGTTTGTTGCATATTAGATGCTCAAAAACTCTCATAATCACACCAATTGGGAAGAATCATTTAGCAATAAGTGGAGATGTACATTCCTACCTAGTTCTACGACAGCAAGCAATGACAATAAGATGCTTCCCAATCGAGCAGAGGTGGTAGGGGGAGTTAATTTCAGGAAATATATATCTTCCAGAATCCCTCAGGAAGCATGGACACTCGCTGAGGGGATTCTGGAAGAAACAGTCTCTCAAAATAAGCTTTCCAGCTCTTGTATAGACCCTTTAATGTTACACATGCTTCCCTGTATTTTCATAGATTATAGAGTTCAAAGAGACCACAAGGACACTTCTTTTGAGAGGCACTACTTTGGATTATTCTGCAAAGTGGTGAGACCATTCAGGAAGTGCACCATTCCAGTGTTGGCACTCCTACTTATTTGGCTTCCATGCTGATGTATTTGCAGTACTAAGAAAATACCTTTCATTGTTCTATGTGAATGCTGCTTTGACAGAATTGCTGTTTCTCCCTTATTTTAATGTATCAGTTAACGTTATTGTGTTTTAAATATTTTATTGTACACAGTCTGAATAATATATTTGAAAGTTATAAATCTATATAATAAATAAATGGAATCTGAAACATGCCCAAAGTTATTCCCCATCCTCTGACTCTCATAGCATCCTGGCTGAGGTAGGATATCACCAAAGCAGAGAATTTGACTGGCAGCTATGGCAACAAGCAAGAACAGGAGGCAAGGGAGCTTTCATTCATTTCAGCTTCAGCGAAGGGCTCAGATAAGTTCTGACAAGGGCTGAAGCAATAACATTGCTGTATCTCATTGAATCGTCTAATATATTATGCCTGCACTGCATAATTGGGGAGGTGGAGGTGGGGGGGTGTTGTCTTGCTCAGCTGCAGTATTTTAAAAGGCTTTGAAAAACCACCCCTTTCAGAGGGCTTTTCACTGGTGTCTTTCATTGGTCATGCTGCTGCTTTATTGATGTTTTATTGTTATGGCTCTGCATATGTTTTTTTTTTTTTTAATGTTGGCCAAATTATATTTTAATGTATGGTGGGGGTGATTGCATTCTTTTTATTTTTCTTGTAAGGCTTTGTTCTAATATTATATTTTTATACTCATATTTTATTCACCAGGTTAGACTGGCTTGGTCTAGAAAGGCAAATTAGTAGATATTTAAACCAATTCTATAATATAATGCTTGGAAAGTTGCTGTCCTTGCCAAATCTTCAGTTTTACAGTGCAGACCAAGTTTGTCTCTTTGCTTACTCAAGGAGACATCAGCCTTCTGCTGTAACTGGAAGCCGAAGTAGATTTATGTATTTCTAGGAAGGAATGGTAAGAAACATGGCAGCTTTTTCTTAGCTGATCCTAAAATGTATTATATCTGTTCTTATCATCAACACATGGCCAAAATGTAATACTGTATTTTTCTGGAATTAAAACTTGGGTTTATCCACATGTACATGAAGTTTGTGATTAATCCATACCCCATATAATTGCTTTAAGCTGTCAAAACAATCTTAACAGTAGTTAGAGAACTCTCTTATTGTACTAGTAATCCTTAAGAAAGACATCTACAAACTGCAAGTCTTCATTAAGGATACTAGAGGAATTCAATCTTTGTGGATTCCAATATGAACTTGTTCCATGTCTCCTTCATAAATGTGCCAACTGAAATTTATTATCTATTGACTTTTTGACTTCCTAAATGTTCTGAACCAGTTCTTGACTAAAAAAAAAAAAGTTTAAAAAAATAGTGTAACTTTTGAGGAAAAAAATGTGTTTCAAAATATCTTAAAATAGAGGGAAGTTCAAATAAAAGCAATCAAATGACTCCAGGAAAAAGTGAGAAGGCCAACATACAAAAACAGTCAACACCCATCATTTAACAGATTAACTTTACTAAGGTTATTATTTTCACTTTTAAGATTGATAAAAGGGCTTCTTCTAGGCTTCCTTGGTCAGGGTGCAGCAAACCCAGCTCCTTGGAAGGAGCTATGAGTCTGCCAATGTTCCTGTTATAGCCATGTTCCTTTAAGGCAGGAATCATGTGATTCTTCAGATATGTTTGAACTGCACTTCCTAGCATCCATCACTAATGTCTCTTCTGACTAGGGCTGCTGGGAATTACTCTTCAACAAAATGTGGAGGACTAATCGATTGCTTTAAGATTACCTAAACTAGAATTGTAAGCCTTTCTGCTGCCTATATTTATTAAGGTGAAAATAAAACAAAAGGAATGGAAAAGGAATTTGTGTTTATGTGACATCATACAGGCCTAAACTGGATTCATGGTCCCATCTAAAGTAAACCCATCAAAATGATTGCTGAATGGTTGGACTATAATTATTTCTAATGTTCTTGAAGGAAGCAGTGATTAATTTTAGTAATCTTCTTCCCACAGCAAGAAAGCCTCAAGAACTGGGAAGTTTTTGAATACTATTTGCAGTTTGGAAGTTTTTGTGCACAAAATTAGCACTTTCTGCATAGAAATAAGCATGGAAAATGATGGACCTTATCAGAGGCTGCAAAAATTGTGTTATTATCATGCCATGTGAATGTGAAGGCGTCCCCCATATCGCACAACATCATAGACTTAGCATGCTCATTGTGTGCTCCAGCTGTGAATAAGCCATCACTTTCAATTAACGGGACAACCTGTCAATAGCTTTTCAATACCACGAAAACAGTGGTATTGAAGAACTTGCAAAAACACACCCCACTGTAATTGTGAAAATGGGCTGTCCTCTTTCATGCCTCCCTGTTGCCAGCAAGAACACTTCCTGTTAACAACAAGAAAATGAGCCATGGGATGCTTTTTTAATGATCTGTCCTGATTCTTTGACACATTTTTAGGCTTGTTTAGATGCTTATGTCTTTCTTAACTTTTTAAATTAAAGGGTTTGGAGAGTCTTTCAGAGAAGTTGTGTCTTCTTGTGAGACCCGTCGAGATTGCGCACCTGGGAGATCATGGAAGTAAGTAAACATTTTCCCTTGAGGAAGCACGCGTGGGCCACAACAAATCATAAGTACTGTGTTAATAGAAGGTACGGTAATGCGATGACAGGTATTAATGTGGTGCGAATTTTAATCCCACTATTACACTGAAGTGCAAAAATTACTGTGACTATGCCACTGTTTCCACTTTTCTTAGTCGTGCAATTAAAACATTTTAAGATGCTAGCCTGATAATGTCCGCTGTTTCCTGCATACAAAATGCTGTTTTCTGCTCCAAATTGTGCAAATTTAGTTGCATAACAAGTCCTGGACTGCAAAGTTTCTCATCAGTCCAGGATTCTTCTCATTAGGTTTTCTCCAAACTCAAGAGCCCTATTTGTTGACCGTCTTTTTGGGTGTAATATTTTCAAATATTCTTCCCATCCCTTCTGAATAGTAAGCCAACATTGAAGGGAACCCCATTGATTCAATCAGTTTATTCTTTCTGGGACTCCCAACTGGATTTAGGCACCAGTTTACTCCTCTCAAGACAGCCAACAAAACTAAATCATACATTTATGACACTTACAAAGCTTTTTGGCAAAAGAAAAATGCATATCTAAAAATATGTGTATTTGAACAATATATACAATGGAGAAATGCCTAAAATGTGTACATTAGTAAAAATGAATATATTTGGCAGAACATCCACACAAAATGTTGCATAAAGCGAGACAGAGAGAGAGTGTGAGAGAGATAATATTCATGCAACTGAATGCCGAACTAGGACAGAATGCTGGTGGAATTCTGACAAATGCAAAAAATATAATAAAATATAGTGACACATTTGCACATCCCTCAACAGAAGCACAAAGTCAGGCACAGATGTAGTTTCAATTGTCATATTCAGTATACTTGAACAGTTTGTTTATAATCTGAAAACAAAGCCAAGGCTGATGTTTGAAGATAAAGCAAAAAAAAAAAAAATATTACCCATGCAGCAAATCTTAAATTATAGATCATTTGTCGAACTTACATCATACTGTTAATTTTTCATTATTGTGAGTGTAAGTACTTGGAATTTTACATAGCCCATAGGCTTGCACTGAGCCAGGTGGGAATTCTAGTTGTCTGATAACACCATCTGCTCAGAGTTCTTGGCTGTTTATAATAGCTGTATCATACTGCTGCAATATTCTTCTGCTTCTGCTAGTTCCCAAATATTGCCGCTTAGTACAATCCAAACTCTGATTCCATTTTATTATTAAAGATTTGTGTTGCTAGGTTGCCTGGAACAGGCAATAAAGAATAGATTCTGGGTTTTTTTTAAAAAAAAAAATTATAACCCTTACTTTCGTCTCTTCACAAACCTGTGAAGAAATAATATTTCATTTAATTCATCTTAGTATGAAGAATGAACTGATATTTCTATGGGTGTGTTTTAAATCATTTTTAATATGATAGTCTAATTGCATTTTAACATGCATGTTTTAATTTCTCTATTTTTATTGAAGAAAAATCTGTACCTGTTTTAATTTTGTAAACTGCCAATTTTGTAAACTAGGGAATGGCCTTATATTGTTGTGGCTATTCTTGTTATCACTATTATTATTGCTGTTGTATACATGTGGTAGCCATTTGCATTCTAATGTATATTTGCTGAATGCTGTAATCTTACAATCACTATTTGGGGTCAGACTAGATAGCCCATGAGACTCTTGGACTCTGCAAAGTCTTTTTCCTTTAACTCGCAGGCCTAGTCAATGTTCCTTACTAATCAACTCTATGTTCCATAAACATATGACATGCTGATGTAAACAATTCTTTATCTAATAACGCTCAAACTGTACCCAAGTGTTCCTAAGCTATCTTGCCTTGTACTTTCTGAACTATCAACAATTGTTGCGGAAAAATTGCTGACACCAAAGAGAAGGAGGAGGGAATTGTTTTTGCATACGGTCATTAAACTGTATAAAGGTTTTCTGTAGTCATGACTCGGGGCTCTGACTCTTTGGAAGATATTCCAGTCAGGCCCACCAGTGTAATAAAACTCACTTTCCAATCCGTGGATCTGCTGTTCCATGATTTCTGCAACATACTGTTCAAAGACATGTCTAGTTCTCCCAATGCCTTGACCCAAAGCAGCATATACAAAGAAGACCAGGCAATGCATTCAGCTGAAACATCTTTTTTCATTGTTACAAATCTGTCAGTCAGTTGTAGGAGGAGCTTAAAGAAGCTGGGGGACTGAAAAGTCTCACATACTCCAAAATGGCTTAATCATGGAAGAATTTGAAAAATTCTCTTTATTGCGCACACAGTCCAACCCTCCTGTCTTACAGAAGAACAAAGTGCAGAGCACAAAATACTTCTCATTCAATTATGGATAGTTATGCATAGAATGTAAGTTTGTTGGGACCAGGGCCATATAGGTCAAGATTCTACATTGTAGCATGTACAGATCCCCACTCACCAATGCCATGTCTCATCATTTTCTGTGAGAATGCCCTGAATTACTGTTCGTTGATTAGGAGACCAGAAAAGCATCTGGGTATGCCCCATGTACAGATGCAGACTGATGGCATCTTCTGCCAAGGTATGTGGAGGTCCTCTGGAGGTTTCAGAAAATGATGTAACCATTCTGCATCTGGCTACATGAACATAGCCAGAAGCTTCTCTGATTCCCCCATGCTCTCCACCAATCATGGATGGCCATTCAATGAGAGGGGCTATCACAGCAAAACTGTGAGGACTGCTTACAATACAGTCCTGTCATTCCAGCAATTTCAGATGTGAGAAAAATTACTTTCATATCCTTAGTTACTAACCGATGGCTGGCTATGTCTGGAGTACCAGGACAATGTCCCTGCTAGGGTTCCAGGTTGTCACACCAATATGCTCACATTCCCCTTTATGTTTTGGCTGTTTTGGACAAAGTAGTCCTTCCTCCTATTTCCCCTCCCTTCCCTTTGCTGGTGCAAGGATGTGGAAAACTTTAAAAGTGAGGGCAAGGAGTTTCCAAAGCAGATGAAAATGGTAATTGCTCGACCACAAATGATCAAGATCCCATGTGAATGATTGCCAAGTTAGAAAAAGGAAATCAGAATTCAGACTTAAATATTGGCTGGAATCCTGTTGGGTGATGCAGCTTCATAAATGGACTTGTGTCTGTTATGGGAATTAGAATGGCCCAATTGCACAAGGTCCATATCCAATAGAGGGCTGCTGTTATGTTACTACATAGTGCCTAAAGCCATCAAAGTGCCTGATCTGCATTGTTGCCCATTACACAATGTGACTGATGCACAATAGGATAGATGTGCATTGGTCCCATTGTGCATCACATTAGTCCCGATGAACATGCAGCACCAATGTGCATCAGGTATTCTTGCTAATGTCCCATTACACATCTTTGCAATTCAGTAACTGGGTTTCTTAGCACCTCTGCTACTTAAATACATGCAAAGTTACATTATGTAAATGGTCATATAGGATTCCACCAATCATTTGTAGAATGCTATTTCATTTTGCAGAGTGCAGACTGAGGGAGAAAATCATATTGACATGTATAATGGTTTAGTCCAAATCCAAAATATGCATCATCCAAAAAACAATGATTCAAACAGATGTGGATAGGGCACAAGGACAGAGGTTACACATCAGGGGGAAATGTGGAATGATGTCAAGCAGCCTTTAAATCTGCTGGTTTTGGGAAACTTCACTGCACTGAAGCATCTGCAAATAGCCCCATGCTTAATCCAGCCAACAGTGGAGGTCAAGATAGATCTCAATATAAATAATATGATAAATTGTGGAAAAGAAATAACTTGGGACATACAGATGAAGAGCTTATAGGAGACTAAATTAAGTCAAGAAAAATGAAAATCTAATTTACTCCATGCTCCTTGTTTATGCAATTGGCACATTTTACTCCTCCCTGATAAAAATCTAAAAGATGTTAAATTAAAAAGTAAGGGGGAAAAAGAGTGAAAGAAACCAAGAAAGCTGATAGAAAAGTTGGCCTAAAATCACTCTTCAGTGTAAAAGCTGCTGTTGTTTTTGAAGTGAGACAGCTGTTCTGTGGGTTAGGTATATCTGTGGGTTAGGTATATCTACTATCTGTGTAAAGAATGGGACAGAGTTTACCTAAATGCCAACCACTGAAAATAGCCTTGGAGCCCAAAGAAATTATAGTTTTCATGTTTTTCAGACTTCTTCTATAATCCTATGGAACCTAACTCTGAGACCTATAGAAGCAGTGGGACAATTTTGTCTAATGCAGAACCATCTGCATTCAGTCCAAGGTCATAGAATCAGAACTGTGCATCTAGTTCCATGGTGCATGCAAATGCACATGCACATTTGGTTGTGCAGTCAGTTGTACGTTCAGTTGAGCATTCAGTTGCACAACTTTGCCCTTCAACACAAGGGTTGTGTAGCACAATCACTGCCTAATTCTACATGCAGAAATTTACTCTAGACATGACCAAGGTAGCATCTCAGCCTGAATATTCTGCTCTGGTGTATGAAATGATTTAACAAAAAAAAAAAACAACAACAACCAAAAAACAGAATCACCACAATACTAACCAAGCCCTTTGAATCAATTCCATTCTTATTTTCCTTTGACATACTTTAATATAGATAACAAATTGAGCTCAAGTGTGGCATTAATGGCCTAAATCCAATGTCATAGTGCCAGCACAATGGAACTTCCTTCCCTTCCCATGCCCCCTGCAGCCCTTAGATAATTAAAACAGCAGCAGCAGCAGCAACAACAACAACTTAACTCTGGAGGACTTCTCAGTGCCCACTCACAGAACAGGTTTTTGTGAACACTCAGGGAATGCAATGGGGACTGCAATAGATGGCAGGGAGATCAACCTCTCCCTATTCTTCCAGATTCTGTGGTTCTGCTAGCTAGACATCCTGACTGATAAATGACATTTGTGATTCCAAGAATTAGAGAAAATGTTAACCAGTAGCAGACAAACCAAGCTGAGAAGTTCTGTGTTTAATGGAATGCAAGGAGCAAGAACCGAGGAGTACTTAGATTTTATCTATTTTCAGGCATTTCACTCGTTAGATTTTTCAGCACACACAAACACAAAACTATAATTAAATGTCCTCTCCCTTCTGTGCACAAGAATGATACAAACTGTGTACATAATGTTCTTGTCACTCCTACATTCCAGAATTTCATGCAGAAGTGTTGTCAACATCTGCTTTTGAACAAGAACAAGAACAAGAGCATAACAATAGGATCTGTCCAAGTACAGCTTACTTCAAGGTTACACCCTTGATAAAAATTACACTAATATTTGTTGAAGGAGGACACACTTTTTATTACTTTTGATTTTTATTGTGCAAAAAAAGGTAATGAAAGAAAAAACAAGTAGAATAAGAAAAAAGTAAATAAATTATTAATCAAAAAGAATAAAACCAACAAATAAAAAATGGGTGGGAAAGGCAAGAAAAAACTATGGACTTTATCCGATTACCCCTCATTAACATTCTTTTGCCAGCATATTTTTTGGCATTTTTATGACGAGACATGATCGCGACAGGATTGTATGGTATGCATGCCCTTTCGCGATCATTAGGCACCATTAGACACCATATTTGCTGCATCTGCATAAACTTCTAGAAGCCATTATCAGATATCCAAAGAAGTGTCCAAGCAGAATTGAAGTTTATATGCTGCACATTCAAGTACTGAAATGGTTTTGAGATCCTTGAATAACAGAAGGTGGGCAGATTAGAAAGCTGGGCCAAAACTAAAAAAAATGAATTTCAGCAGGGAGAAATGTAGGATACTACACTTTGGCAGTAAAAATTAAATGCACAGAGAAAGGATGGGTGACACATGGGCTGATGACAGTACATGCGAAAGGGATCTAGGAGTCTTAGTGGACCACAAGCTGAACATGAGTCAGCAGTGTGATGCAGCAGCTAAAAAAGCCAATGCGATTCTAGCCTGCTTCAATGGAAGTATAGTGTCTAGTTCAAGGGAAGTAATAGTGCCACTCTGTTCTGCTTTGGTCAGACCTCACCTGGAATACTGTGTCCAGTTCTGGGCACCACAATTCCAGAAGGATATTGACAAGCTGGAATATGTCCAGGGTAGGGCAACCAAAATGATGGGAGGTCTGGAAGCCATGCCCTTATGAGGAGTGGCTTAGGGAGCTGGGTATGTTTAGTCTGGAGAAGAGAAGGTTGAGAGGTGACATGATAGTCATGCTTAAATATTTGAAGGGGTGTCGTACCAATGATGGAGCACATTTGTTTTCTGCTGCTCCAGAGACTAGGACAAGGAGCAATGGGTTCAAACTACAGGAAAAGAGATTCCACCAAACATTAGGAGGAGTTTCTTGACAGTAAGAGCTGTTCAGCAGTGGAATGCACTGCCTGGGAGTGTGGTGAAGTCTCCTTGTTTAGAGGTTTTTAAACAGTGGCTGGCTGGCCATCTGCCAGGAGTGCTTTGATTGTGTATTCCTACATAGATGGGGGTTGGACTAGATGGCCCTTGTGGTCTCTTACATCTCTATGATTCTAAGACATTAAATTCATGAGTACAAACTGTTGCAGGTGGGAAAGGAATCTACTCACTCCTGAAATGTATTCACTCCACACTCAATCACCTACCTCCCAAACAGAAATCAAGCCGCCCATCCCAGGTGATATTCATATACCCCCACTCCCCACTGAATACATGGACAAACAAACCTAGGGATGCCCTCTGCTATTTCTCCGAGTTAGTGTGTGTGTGTGAGTGTGAGTGTGTAGTTTTGTTAGGACTGGAAATTTCACAAAGGACATGTTTTGGTGAGGAGGGCTGCATAGTTGCAGGAGACTCTAAAATATCTACATAAGGAGGTAGTCACAGGCTTCTCCAACAGCCTTCCCCACCTTTGGGGAAGCCACTAGGCAAGCTTAGTAATCACTCAGCCAGCAATGGAGGACTCAGGAGATTAAGGAAGTGACGGGGGGGGGGGAGAGGAATCAGGCTACATTTGTTTTTGTTTTTTTCCCACTCAGCGCTAGGCCTCTAACCACTGAGGGATCTGGAGTAATTTCACCAGTTGAGCCATTGATAATCTGACCCTGGGTGAAGTTCTTTTGTCATTCCTGGGGCATGGGGAATCTATTTCCTTTGACCAAAAGTTAATTTCCAAGATGTGCTCATACAGTTGTAGTACAGACGTACATCTGCAAAATTCAAAGATTGCTCCAAGGCAAAGCTGATTTGACTTATGACCTTTCCCCAGAATGAACCTACTGGATATAACCACTCATGTTTCTGAGATGCATGAGGAGAATTACAATGCCAGCAGAAAGTCAGTCCTGAAGATAGGTGAGCCCTTGTGCATGCATTGAGCATGTTAGGAGATAGTGAAAATAATGCTACCCAAACCCAGTGGTAGTTGACAAACATCAGCCTTGCTCTGTGAATGTAGCACAGTTAATCAGGTGGGTCTTATTCCACCACTGACATTAGTGTAAATGGGAATCATTTTCAATCATGCCATCATAATCAGACCAGCTTAAAGCTCATTTAAGTGAGAGGGAATCCAGGTACATTGAGTGGCTTCATAATGCAATCAATAATTCCTTGATTTCCTTGATTCACCCAAGAAGGTTAGCTGTAAAATCAATTTACAATCAAACCAGGGTGTCTGGCATTTGCAGGAGAAACAACTCTAAGTTGCCAATCAAAATCAGTTATTTCTGATCTCCTTGACAGCTTCTCAGCTTTCCAGCTGTTCAGGTAGCTTAAGTTTCATTGGCAAATTAAAACAAGCAAATGTCTCCTGAGACTTTGGGAGGTTTTATTGTTTATTTTTTTTTATCCAGTCCTTCTGACTTTGATGTTCATGTCAGATGGAGAGAGAGGCAAACCAGGGTGAATAACATTTTGACTTGGACTGACCAGGGCTGAACTGCTAGTGCTAAGGTAGGGCATTGACAAAGCACCAGGAATGTGTTTACATTGTTTGAAAGATAGATGATGAGAAAAATAATATGTGTCCAGAATTCATTTTTCAGTTTTAACACTTAGTTTGAATCACAGAATCATAGAGTTAATAGGGGATCTCAAGGGCCATTTCATCCAGCCCCTGCTGATGCAGGAATTCAGCACTAAAACAATTCTTAAAAACTCCAATGAAGGAGTGTCCAGAACCTTTCCATTAGGGTGTGCTATGTAAGTTATTTGCATGGGAGAAAGAATAATTACGTTAATCTTCTCCCAGCTGCCAGACATCTTTCAAATACATGAAGTTTTCAAAGCAGTATTATAAATAAGGGGAAGAAATTCTCCAGTGGCAGGACAGGGAGGGGAATCTAAGCAAAGAAAATGGAGTCTACAATATTCCATGTTCCTCTCTTGACTTTCCACCCATCCAATACCTGTGCAACTACAGGAAGGTTGGGGTTGTGGAGGCTATAACCTTCCATGATGGAGATTATCAAACAGGAATGAAAAAGGTGTTCCTGTCCCATAATCTCCATACCTGTCCATGTCCCAGCACAATAACCTTCCCCATCAGACTTACCTTCTCTTGTGTCCAAAAGCAGCCCAGGAAAGAATGGAGCTCTAAGGGAGCTCCATTCAATTTTTGGGCTGAAATGCTGCCCATTCTCGCAAGAAGACGTGAGCACAGGATATTCAAAAAGAAAAAGAAAAATACACACAAAAAATGTTTACAAAAGCACATACACACACATTAAAAATATAACAAGTAACCGAGGGAGGGTAAAAAAAAAAAAAAAAAAAGAGGGTAGCCTACCTGGTTCTCTCAATCCCACCCAGAAGTGTTCTGGCAGGACCGCCCATTTACGTTGTATTCATGAGTAAAAAACAGAGTGAGGTTTCAGCTGCCAGCAATGCTGGCACCAAAACGGGACAGGTGGTCCATTGACAGCTCCAGCCCATCAGTAAAAAGAAACACCATAAGAATGACAGTGGTACGCAAAAGGATGACATCGTGTGATATTGGCATCCTTTTGCATTCTGCTGGTGCCACATTAGCCATGTCTGATAATCTCCGATATTTCCTGAGATCCCCACCCACCCATCCATCTTGTCACCCACATGAAATCAGAAAGATAGGTTCAGGCCCTGTGAGCTGGCAATTCTACTTGTGAGTTGCAGGCCAAAAACATCTGGAGGGTCACAATTTATCCAATCCTCTTGCAGAATTGCAGCCTACGTGACAAAGCGCCTCACTGTGAAACAAGGCAGACCTGCACATAAAACAAAAGTTTCATTATTGGCTCTTCTGCTATTGTTTTGTTTGTTTGTCTTAAACCAATTGTGGAAGCCTCAGCAATGTGATCATTCTGTGGATGTGGGGGGCTGGAAGTAGATTTAAATGACTGCTTTGGCCTGAGTTGTTATTTGCTCTGCCTTATAAGAGATGAAGTTCATAAGGAAGCCAAAAGCTCTGGCAGAAATTGCTCATTCTTCAATTGAAACCAGTGAATGGGATACAAAAGCTTTATTTTGGCTAGTGTGCACCCAATATTGTATTAAAAATATACTCATTGCATGCTTGTGTTACCGTCTTACTGACCTATCAACATGCTTTGCAATGAGCATTCAGATGGCAACATTTTTTGCATGCAAAGCAGCAACTGACAATGTTGTTCTCTGAATAATGTGCATAATTATAATAATTGTAACATAATCAGACATCCAGTATTGCACTCCTGCAAAGGCCCATGTCGTGTCAGATGTCCACTGCAGAGATCCCTGATCTTTGTTCCTATTTTTTGACTGTTCTGCAGGTTGAATAAATGTTGTTTTTTATATATTATATGAATTATGGTAAGGTAAAGTAAGGCACTATTTTTTATGATGTGGTATAACGTGCATGCAGGTATTAGCTGGTTTATGGTAAGTGGTCTATTGTTTCAGAGAGACTATCATCTGAAATATTGGAGGTGACTAGTGAATGTTGGTGATAGACTGCATGTTGTAAAAGGAGAGTTTGCAAGCCAATGTGTACCAATTAGTTAGGGTATGCTTGTGGTAAGGTATAGAGATTAGAGAGAATAGAGTCAACATTGTGTATTGTTTTGATTAGACAGTGAGAGTGGAACTTAGATTTACTTTATCCAGAGAAGAGATTGTTAATCTGAATAACAGTAAAATGTATGAAAGTGCTTATCTAGACCCATACGCTTCCGTACTTTAAGTCTCTTTGGCATTTCTTCACAAATGAAGATTCAGGAAGGACTCATCCCGTGCTTTCTGCAAGCAAGCTGATGACTAAAAAGGCCAATCCGAGATAAACAAGTCCGGTTGCAGAAAGCACAGTAGAAGGTCTCCTTTGGTGATGTTTCTGGGTTGTGATTCTTTCTGCATTGTCGTTTCTCTTCAAGACTTGTTCGGCGTGAGTTCTCAAATAAGGCTTGCAGCATTGTGGATAGTGCATCTCCATGCCTCCTGATGTGAGGCCAGGGCGGACCATTGTTGGTGATCAATTTGGCCGAGCCTGAGATGTTGCTTCAGGGAGTCCTTGTATCGCTTTTTTTGGAGCACCCCTCTTAAATAATCTTAAGCCTTTTATATTACCTCTGTTAATGATAAAGTTACTGTTTCACAACATGCCTCTTTACTGGCTTCAGAAGTTATGTTACAGGTTCAGATACAAGTAGGTCTGGGGTGACAGCAGTACAATAGGATTGTGCAATTGTATAAAAGAAACAAACTTATAGCTCTAAGCTTCTAAGTGAGAGAAAGTGTTACAGGGGAGCTATAGTAGTATTCCTATGGCCGGAGCCATAAAGCCACATAACTGAGGGGGGAAAGAAGTTCCAGATCAGCAGTGATATGTTGGCTGAGGCAAGTAGTAGAAGGAAAACATGTAAACAAACAAACAAACAAATAATTTAAAACATCTTGTGGCTAGCTAGCATGACACATGAAGACACCTCTGCTGACAGGAGCAGATCCATTGGTGAGGAGTGGGTAGCTTGAAACTCACCTATCCTCTCAACCAGGCAAGAAGAACAAGAACGTGGTGGGTGTGACAGGAATGAGAAACAGCAGTACAAGCTCTCTGCTTCGTTGTTTCCTCTTTCCTTGGCAGGCAAGTTGGTAGAAAAGTGATGGTATTGAGGATGAAGGTTCATTATGGTAGAAAGATCTGTATTGAGGGAACCATGCCTAAGGACCTTAAAGAATATATTTAAATGTCAGAGATTTATAGCCCAGAAAAGCATTTTAGTATTACATGAACCCAGTCTCTTTCGAACCAAGACTGGTGAAATAGTCCTGTTTTCACTGCTTATGCCCTGCCTTTGACTCTTTGTTGGGAACATGTAAACATTTTCTTATCAAGAATGTGATAGGTAGGACTTTATCAGACCACCCTCTTGAAATGTTATTTTGACAGCATATTATGAAACATTTTTATGCTGGCAAAAGAACCCTTTACCAGACCTACCTGTAATAGTGTCAGAAAGGCAACCCCGGCAGAAAAGGAGCACAAATGGAGCTCTGTTTACTTCCAGGTTCCAAATCTCACTGATTTTTCGCAAGAAGACGTGAACGCGGCAAATTCAAATATTAAAGCAAAATCAAGACATAAAACATACACACAAGCACAGAATCCCAAGTACACCAGGGATGTTCATAAAAACAGTGTCCCCTACCTGGCTGTCATGATCTCACCCGGAAATGTTCTGTCATTGGTGCTGTATTCTCGTGAGCAAAATGGTGCAAAGTTTCAAATGACGGAAAAAAGCAACCTGGGAGATCTATTTACAGCTTGGTATGTAAAAAAAGAAAAAAGAAAAAAAAGAATGGGTTTTTGACATGACATGATTGTGAAAGGACAATGTCATTTGATATGTGCACCATTTCATGTTCATTAGGTGTTGTTATGATGCCATATTTGCCTGGTCTGATAAACTCCCTCGTCATAATCTTTGAATATTTGTACGATGGGGGTCGTTTCCTGCTTTTCCCCAAATTGCTACAATACACCAAAGAGGGTTCATCAAATGAACACAAACTTAAATCATTCTTTATGCATCTAGAATTGTGCTTTCATACAGGGACTGGACAAGCCAACATCTTTTTCATCAATTTGGCTTTTAATCACAGAGGTCAATGAATCTGACATATCATTAACTATGTTTTGAAGATTATGTAGATTTTTCCCCAAGGGATAATTTATCAATATTATGGCACTTTTGTTCATAAAGAAACTTCATTAAGATTCATTTCTGTTTATGAAGAGCAGCTTTCAGATTGTTCTAAAAGACCTGGTTGGGAAGACAGATTTTTTTTTCTTCTGTAATGTATTGGGATTAAACATCTGAGAACAACTCTTGCTGTAATGCTATCTATACTTTATCATGTAAGCTAGAACATATTGTGCAACAGGCTTCCTAATAATCAAAAAGTGGAAGTAAACTTCATCTCCAGAACCCATTTCAAAATGTCTCATGACTTTATAAGAGTTTCTGCAGTTTAGTATCATGGCACAGCTCTGGTTTCTTAACTTAATGGCTTATTGATTGGGAGTCTTTGACCATGCTTAAGGATTATGTGTTCAATCCAATGCTGTCCTAATACTAGTGGGTATCCTCTGTTGCAATGGGGGTTCCTTCCTCTCTTGTCCATGTGCAGTCCTCAGTACTATCTTCAGAAGCCTGCCCCAGAAGGTTTCCTACACTCCCAGAGCTGGCTTTGATGATGAATAGTAGGAAGAATAGACCACCTTTCTCCTGGTTCCACGAACAGAAAGAGTTCCATCAATAGATTAACAGTGCTGGATCCTGTGCCTATAGCTGGAGATGGAATAGAAATTCATATGGTTCCATTTTTAAAATTAGAACTTTTAAAAATTTGAAAATTTCTTCAAAAGCAATGATGGAAAAACATCTTACTTTTGTTGTTTAAAAAACAAAAGTGAAAGTGAATACATTTGTCCACACCTAACTACAATTTAAATTAGTGAACATTCATAATTTTAACCAGGATTTAGATAAAAAGTAGATTTGGACATCATAGGTTTGTTTAACCTTGGTTTAAATGAAATCTGGGAAGATTAACCATACCGAACTCATCAAAGGCATTATAGTCATTGTGTGAAAGCTGAGAATTTAGAGTGTGGAAGCCTGGAAGGAAAAGAGAGAGCATGATCCTACACCACACCCAGTTTGTGAAACTTGGCTTAAGAGGATGTTATGTCAGCAACAGATCTGCCTGTTGTCATGGTAACAGGAAGATCCATTTTGTAATGTTGTCCATGGTTGTACAATCAAAACCCAACAGAAGACAAAACAATGGCCTTTATATTATTTACTTGCTGTGGGTGTGTGCTTCAATGATCCACTTGACTACAACCCTCTTTAAATGTACTATTAATCACACACATTATAATCCCCTTCTGCCCACTCATCTGGGCAGCATTAGAATAGGGCTAGTCTGTGATCCAGTTATACAACTATAACAGAAGAGATAGTGATATCTAGAGAGTAAGATGGAGAGATGGGCAGAATAAGGATCTGATGGGAGGAGTGTGACCTTTCAGAAAGACAGTTAACAGAACAATCTCCAAAGAACATTTAAATGAATTAGAAGAAAGCTTGGAAACATTCTTTTCTGAATAACATTTTTTTTAAAGGGACATTTCTAAGCTCTGAACTAGGAGAGGGAGCTGAGAATGGGGAAAGCTGATGAAAAAGAAAGCTCGTGCAAAGAGTAATCTGTTGGGTTTATTAGGCACTAATAACATTTCCTATTGTTTATTAAATGCCTGGTACATTCTTCGTTGTCATGTTCTCTAAATGGATACCATTTGTATTTCAAATACTTGATGCATTCTGGTTTGAGTAGATTCAAAGGTGATACATCTCACCATCCCTTTTGGCCCTTTTGTCCACAGACAGGCATCTTAAGAATAATCTTACTGCTGCATAGTTCAAAATATGGCAATGGCAGATTAATCATAGACTCACAAGGGCCATCCAATGAAATCCCCTGCCATGTAGCAATACACAATCAAAGCACTCCCAACAGATGACCATCCAACCTCTGTTTAAAAACCTCCAATGAAGGAGACTCCACCACTCCGAGGCAGCATATTCCACTGTCAAACAGCTCTTACTGTCAGGAAGTTCTTCATAATGTTTAGGTAGAATCTCTTTTCTTGATTGCTTGGATACATTTCTGGTGAGTCTAAACTGAATGGACAGAGTGGATTTCTCAATACCTACTCATTCCTCAGGTCCTCATGTGAATCTCAATAGATGTCGCAGTGTATCCCAGACTAAAGCTGGCTCTTTTATTGTCTTTACATACAAAACCACCCTTCATTTTTCTCATCCTAAGTCATACTAGTCACAACCTGTGAATCAAATCCATAAAGCAGGATTCTTTTGATTTGGGGTGTTGTTCCAGTAAAGTAATGGGCATCAATTCAAGTTTAATTAGTGTTTTCAACATTAACTGGTTAAGGAACTGGATTTAATCAGTATCTTTTATCAGAACCAAATGAATAACCAGCACATATTGCCCCATAATTAAATTGCCAAGTGTTTTCACTTTCCGGAATCATTCTCACACATAGGCAATTTAAAAGATTGCTATCCTGATGTGTGGCTTTAATGAGAAGCTTTAATGTAATAAGAATTGGTGTGTAACAAACTCACAGGGAGTCCAGCAAGTACTAAACCATAAGCATATATTGTTGCCAAATAGCTTGTCTCTGAGAAAATTGTCATTTGAACATGAATGCCAAAACACCTGGCTCATGTAAATTGTTTGGCTTAATCCCCATAGTTTTACTACCATGATCATAATAACATTTTGCTTCTCTCCCTAAAGAGAGTGAGAAAAATAAAGTTATTATGGTGCTAGTTTGAGCAGCAACACAGATCATAATGAGTTAAAGCAATATAACACACCGGCTTAAGTATTACAGTTCTTTCCACGGGGTACATTGGGACAGATAAGGAAGGAGAACAACCGTAATTAATTGCTGTCTTTACTCTCTGTTTCACTTTGCATTTCTAACTATAAAATTACTCCCCTTATTGCTTGATCTTACTGCCTTTTTATGTTCCTGCTTTGAAATTACTTAAGCCATTGAGGGCCCAGTGAACTGCTTATTGACTTATTGGGAGCCTACACTGTAAATTGTTCTTTACTGACACTTGGGCGGTGAGTGGGGAAGGGCAGGAATACACTATATGCTGGACAGGTTTGTGGGGACAGGTTGAACTATTTGTCTCATGAAGCCTCCATGCAATTTGTTGCTGACAATGAAAAATATTGAATAACAACTCAAACAAGAAAATATAGGATTCCAATATGTGTGCAGTCATTTTGTGAACCAGTGAGGGATTTCCTTCTGATACAAACACCTTTCCAGCATAGGAAGAAAGGCCAAATTTCTCCTCCCAGCTTGCTGTAACTTTGATAATGATCAATCTTCCCTTATTTTCTTGACTCTTTAGATCCTAAAGGTTTGCATGTTACACACAAAGGCAAATTTAATATCCCATTTATTGTTGTTGTCATTTGCCATCAGGTTGACTTTGATGTATGGCAACCCTACGAAGGCAAGACCTCTAAGTCACCTTATCATCAACAGCCCTGCTCAGGACTTGCAGATTCAGAGATGAGAATTCCTTGATTGAGTCTATCCAACTGGAATAGAGTTTCCATCTTTTCCTACTGCCTTCCATTTTACCAAGCATTATTGTCTTTCCCAATGAGTCATGTTGTTTCATGATCTGCTATTTGTTACAATTGATACATGTGGTGGTGTTGGGGGAACATGTAGCAATTCAGCTCCTCTCCTCCTTACAGGGTTGGACCAGAATGTCTGAAAAGAGATGTGTAACTGCATTCAGTTGAATGCTCATTTGAGACTGAGTTCCTGATCACATAGAGCACAATGAACACATTCAGCCAAATAGAGGTGTAGCCTCTCTTTAGACCTCCCCAGTCAATAAGGGAAAGTTGGAAATGAAGGAGGCAAGGGTGGCGCATGCATCCTTGCTTACCTTCCATGCTGACAGTTTTATAATACCTGCAAAAGACTCTAGTTTGTGTCATATAGAGTATCATTCTTAAATGTTTATTCCTGTGTATCCATGGTGACATGTTAAAAAACTACATGCTATCGCTAACTTTAAAAATATCATACGTTGTGTTCGGACACAATGACCTAAGACCTA
Source organism: Gambelia wislizenii (assembly GCA_030847615.1). Taxonomy (NCBI): domain Eukaryota; kingdom Metazoa; phylum Chordata; class Lepidosauria; order Squamata; family Crotaphytidae; genus Gambelia; species Gambelia wislizenii. Next base: position 151,873,538 of record JAUMIR010000001.1, on the reverse strand, counting down.
GAGTAAACCCACTAAAACAGTAGAAATTGCATCAGTGTTGCCAAATTCTCATTGGGTCAATGAGACAACTCAGGTTGGGATGAATAAATGGATTTAGGCTAAAGTTAAGGCACTTCCCATAGTCATTAGGGCCTGGTTTGAGCATTGTATGAAAATACCCACCTCAACTGTAAAGGGAAGTAAATTTTAAGGAACAGTCCATGAAAAATCCTTCTCAAGAGCATATAGTGGCTTTGCTATAATGGAATGGCATAAAGTAGGGTGACAATACGAAATACACAGGGAGTCGCAAAAGCGGTCTACAATCTATGAGTGACAAGCATCACTTTGAAGATTGAGGGCTGTAAGGACAAGACGCAGGCTGGCACCTGTGACAAGACTGTTGTCAAACTCCATAGGAGAGAGGCCCAAAGTAAGAAGGAGAAATTAATTAAAGGTATATGAAATCTACAACACTTGTTACCAGATGACTCTGGACTTTTTCAAACAGTTGAAAAAAACCACAAGGAGGTCAGGAGAAGAATGGGGCTGTTGCGCTTACACGGCCCCATTTCAAACAATGCACTCCTCCGTCTTCCTCCCGACGTTCTCCCGACCTTCCCCTGTGCTGCTTGCGCTGCTTTTTATTGATGGAAAATAAATTTTCAAATAAATTATTGAGGTTTTCCATCAATAAAAAGTTGTGCAAGCAGCATGGGGAGAGGTCGGGAGGAGGTCGAGAGGAGGATGGAGGAGGACTGCATCATCTGAAAAGGTGCTGTGTAAGCGCGGCAGCCCCGTTCTTCTCCTGACCACCTCATGGGTTTTTTCAACCATTTGAAAAAGTCTTCTGACAGTGCAACCTATTGGATGGACAAGATGAGTGACTATTTCATTGAGTTTGTTTTCATGAGAACTTTCCAACATTCACACCTACTTGTAAATTGTCTTTAGAAAATCAACAGAAGGAATTTGAGATTTTTCTTTAAAAAAAAAAGACAAATAATGTGGGATGAAGTGAAGGTGACAGAGTTGCCCATTCAGGCAGAAAGCATTGAGTCCTTATGCTCTGCAAAGGCTGGCTTTGAGTCCTTATCTATTCAACCATGTTTGTGTTGCTAAATTAGGGTTGCCACCTCTTTCTCTGTCAGGTTTGCAATTTGCTACCATTCCATGGCGGACAGGTACAACTTGGCCTTCTCCATAATGGGAATGTGTTGGATTTGGCCAGGGCAGATCTAAGCAGTTGCTTCAGTGTAGTAAGAACTTACCAAAATTTGCAAATTTCTTAATAAATGAAATGGAAATTGAAACTTTAAAAAATTGCATGTGGGAGAATATGATATTGATATAATCATCCATTTCAACATTAGATTGATTCTCATGGTGTTATTTACACAGAATTCCTCTTGGTTTCAACAGAAATACAGAAAAGTATGCACAGAATTGTAGTCTACATATTTTTTCGTGGGTTCACCATTTTATCAAATCAATACGTACTGATAAACTCTGTGTGATCTACTTTGTCTTCATGCTAATCCTAAAACTGGATTCTGTACTTTAAAATGAGTGATACCATCAGCTGGTAAAGATAGTTCTGAACCTAGGAATTATCCAAGGTTTTTTATAACTACTCATTTAAATAGCTTTAATCTACACTTTAAAAGCCATTGGAATCAGCCCATCATTTCTTAGCTATTGGTTTCAAGGAATATGCATCCTTTCACAACATACTTTGTGGGATAGAAAAGCACTGTCCATATGTGGCAAACAAGAAGAACATCTGGAAACACCACTGAAGCAGAGAAAGGCATTTGTTTTCTCCTGGCACAAAGAACCTTCTCCTGGAAGGTTTACAGAGCAGGAAACCAGAGTCTGTGCAAAATTAAGTTAGACAGCTGGCACTGACCAAGGGACTGATCTCAGTGGTAAATGAGAAGCAATTCACAGTGGCCTCTTCCTCATTAAATAAAGTTGTAAATAGGTAACTTTCACTGGTTATCATATGTCACTATATAAAGTGCTCAAAGCTGAAGAAGAGGGAGGAGGAGGAAGAGGAGGAGGAGGAGGCGAAGAAGAAGAAGAAGAAGAAGAAGAAGAAGAAGAAGAAGAAGAAGAAAGCTGGAACATCTGCCTGGATCATTTTGGCCATGCTGGTCCTACATCTACTCTCTCTCTCTCTCTCTCTCTCTCTTTCTGGCTTTTTGTCGCAAACGAAGATTCAGGAAGGACTCATCCCGCGCTTTCTGTAAGCACACTGATGACTAAAAAGGCCAATCCGAGATAAACAAGTCCAGTTGCAGAAAGCACAGCAGAAGGTCTCCTTGGGTGATGTTTCCAGGTTGTGATTCTTTCTGCGTTGTAGTTTCTCTTCAAGACTTGTTTGGTGTGAGTTCTCAAATAAGGCTGCAGCATTGTGGATAGTGTGTCTCCATGCCTCCCAATGTGAGGCCAGGGCGGACCATTGTTGGTGATCAATTTGGCCGAGCCTGAGATGTTGTTTCAGGGAGTCCTTGTATCACTTTTTTGGAGTGCCCCTCTTACGCTGACCCATGGCGAGTTCACCATAGAGTACTATTTTTGGGAGGTGAAAAAGGGGAACTGCCATCAGATCTCCGAGATGCAGTCATCATCACACTGTACAAGAAAAAAGGAGCAAAATCCGATTGTTCAAACTATCAAAGCAAACACTGCTCTCGATTGCTGGAAAAATCCTTGCAAGGATACTCCTGAACAGATTAGTTCCTGCTATTGCAGAATAACTTCTCCCTGAAAGCCAATGTGGCTTCAGAGCCAATAGGAGTACTACAGACATGGTATTTGCCCTTAGACAACTGCAAGAAAAATGTAGGGAGCAGAACAAGGGTCTCTATGTAACATTTGTTGACCTCACCAAAGCCTTCGACACTGTGAGTAGAAAAGGTCTGTGGCAGATCCTGGAAAGACTAGGCTGTCCCCCCAAATTCCTCAAAATGATTATCTTGCTACACGAGGGCCAACACGGTCAAGTCAGATATGGTGATGCTCTTTCAGAGCCCTTTCTAATAACTAATGGAGTGAAGTAAGATTGTGTTCTTGCTCCAACTTTATTTACAATCTTCTTCAGCATGATGCTCCAAAGGGCTACAGCAGAGCTTGAAGAAGACGACGGCATCTATATACATTACTATACTGATGGTAGCTTGTTTAACTTAAGCCGTCTGAGGGCTCACACTAAGATTCTAAACTATCTAGTCCATGAACTGCTCTTCGCTGATGATGCATGTACTGTAGCACATAACTAAATAACAAAACTCCAAACCCAGATGTTCCTGTTTCAGATCTTTGCATCTGCTCTTAATGTGCTTGGTGGCCTTAAGGCATGTAAGTATCACACAACCATAGTTTCCTATACTGTATAAGACATCCACTATGGTAAGGACTGCAGAGAAAAAAATACAGGTTGTGTCTTGGCACTTTAAGCCCTACACAGTATTATTATTATTACTGTTATTATTTCCAGATATTTTACAACCAAAGGAGCAGCACAAAGGCACAACTCTTCCCCTACCCACCTGAGAAAATTCAGCAACATTGGCCTTTGTGGATTATTATTACAGCCAGCTATGCTTGCAAGATAGTTGCCCTGTCTGGCTTTGAATGAAAGAGCTGCTCTCTTGTTTTTCATTCTGGATCTTAATCAAGGCACTTGTATGAAATAATATGAATTGAAAGGCTAACTAAGATAAAGAAAGAGATGTTATTACTGATGATAACCCTATCCTAGCAAATATAAAAACCTCCAGGATATCTGCCAGTATTCATTCTTTCCTCCCCTTGCCTTGCCTTGCCCTCTCCTCTCCTATCTCCCTCCCTCCCTCCCTCCTTTCTTTCTTTCTTTCTTTCTTTCTTTCTTTCTTTCGTCTTTGTCCTGTCCCTTCAAAATTCATCTTATTAATTAAATTATTACCTTCTGTAATTTGTTCTCCTAAGAAGGTGCAAACTATTTCTTAAAAATTAACAGGTTAGTAAACAATCAAAGCTCAGTCCCTCCTACATGCTGGTGACCCTCCTCCTGGAGGCCATGGAAAGGATGGGAAAGTGTAATCCTTGATTACTATGTAGCCAATTCTCTCATATTGGGTATAGAACTGATGTGGTTAAATACATTTTCTCTTTTTCTACATTGGCTACTTTGTTATATACATGTAAGTAGGTTACAATGTGTGACTAAAGTAATGTATGCATAACTAAGTAACATCTTCTGGATTATCACCAGCCCCCAAGCCCACCTTAAGAGCCAGCAACCAGATCAGGTAAAGGAGGTCTGTTCAACTCCTGATCAGTCTGCAAGGAGGATGACATTTCCAAACTCTTCACTCCAGTGAGTGGTGCTGTAGCAAGGACTTGAGACAGGGGTCCTGCTTCTACTTGATGAAGCCTTACTCATTGGTGGCAGGGTTTGGAAATGTCATTCTCCTTGCACCCTAATTGGCAGCTGACCAGACCTCTTGTCATGATGGAGTTCCATCATCCTGCTCAAGGTTGATTGCAACTCCCATCATGTGCCAGGACTACATGTGCCAGAACTACATTTCCCAATATCTGTAATCAGCAATTCTCTGATCATCAGGAACAGGTAATCAAAGGGTTAAGAGAAGTGGGAGGTGGAGCTCATCTCCTAGGCTGACATCATCATGACATTACATCACAAGACTGAACTGACCAATGAGATTTGGGTAATGGCGATTTGAAGACTTTGTAGCCCTTTGTTCAGAGACACATGGCTTTGGTCTGACCATGGGTGTAGACCTCTGAACTCTCTGAGAATGCAGGAATCTCAAGAGGCTGGCTGGGCCTGCCTTACTGATTAAGCATGTGACCTAGCCAATTTGGGATACCAGATTTGCTCTTTATGGACTTCAGAATGTGAGTAGACCTTTACTTTGTGTAGGGACAGTTTTAGCTAGATCACATCAGAATTTTATGATTTATTTTCCCTTGACTGGGTGTAATTCTAAACTGCTTTATCTGTAACTTACACTGCACCTGAAAAAGAAGGTGCTTTTCTTCATGATATGATTAGCTCTGTAATGTGTTTGCTTACTTGAATAAAATAGTTTTTTTTCCCCCAATTTTCTTATAGTCAAGCTTCCTAGCTACTGGATTCTCCTCTGTTTCTGAGAAGAAGAGAGAGGGGTTGATTATCTCAATTAGGGTTGGAAAGCCTAGATGCCCCATGGTTTCCCTCTTGGAATCACATAAAAAGGGGTTCTCTTAAATCAAGAGGTGGGGTGGTAATAAAGATATTTCTAGGATTTCTAGGCTAGAGAGCTCCCTGGGAGTATGTCTAGAAGGATCCAGTTTGAGGATTCTCCAGGAGGAGATCCCTGAGTGGATTAAAAAAGGGATAACCTGGCTTCTAAGCTCTGTGTGTGTGTGTGTGGGTGTGTGGGTGTGCATGGCAGATACACAGAGGCAAGGCTTGACCTTCACATGGTGGCTTAAGCGGGGTTGAATTTGTTTGGCAAAAGGAAATTTAACAAAAAGCAGCGCTCTCTGATGCTTTGTTCTGCCAGGGAGAAAAGGGAGGCTGTGGCTTGAGAGGATTTGTGTGAGGTTGAGGGAGAAAAGTGTGTCTTTTTCTCTCTGAAGTGGGACTGTGGGAGATTGCATTCTCTCCTTGATTTGGCTGCTGGCTATTAAGGTGGGTTGGGTAAGCATTTACATAGTCTTACTGAATACAAAGCAGTTTATTCATAAGTCTAGGTCATGAATTCATAACTGCAACACTGAATGACACCCATTGTTTAGGAATTATGTATACAAATTTTGTCTTTCTTTCTGTAAAATATTTTAATTTCTCCACTCCTATGAGTGAATGAGCCTGAATGTTTGATCATAGGAACAGCATATACTATAGCTATTGTGACTGTCTAAGATAATAATTACAATGACAATTAGCTTATTATTTAGAAAATACTACCTATAGAGAAAGAACAGATATGTTTGGTAAACTGTGATGCCCAGATGGTTTAATGTCTACAAATATTTTCATGAAAACAACAGAAAAGGGTGGGGCAACACAGAATTAAATCCAGGGTAGACTTGGCATTGTGGTTTGAGCGTTGGACTATGACTTTATAGAGACCAAGGTTCAAATCCCTGCTTGGGCATGAAAACTGACTGGGTGACCTTAGGCAAGTCACACACTCTTAGCCTCAGAAAACCCCATGATGGGTTTGCCGTAGGGCCGCCATAAGCCAGATGTGACTTGAAGGCACCCAACAATAATAAGACAAGAGAAAAATAAATGATTATCGAACACTTGCCAATGGGAATCATTAATTTATTTAGCATAATTTCTAGACCACTTATCATCAAATGATACCCAAGCAGTATACAACCATAAAATAACATCAAAATGTTAATATAGTACATAGCATCTTAAAGGTTAAATAAACAAACAGCCTGAACAAACCAAATGCACCTTCAGTGCTATCTACAGCACATTGCAAATCCTGCCTCCTGTATAACAACGATTTCATTCCAAAGGACAGAATGTGTGACAGAAAATAACTTGCCTCTGAGTTGCTGCTGGAGAATAATCAGTCACTCTTGGACACATAAGCAGGATCCTCTCAGGTGATCTTAATGCTTAATGCAGTACTGCATGTTGTGATTGGCTGGACACATCCCTGGTCTCAGGCCAAGATCTTTCCCAGCTCTGTTAACCAAGATTCTTCTTTTGGTACAAAATGTTAGGAACTGAGCCCCTGACCTTCAAGAAGCAAGAAAAGCTGACATCTGCTGATATCTCAGGGGACCTATGGTCCATACCAGCAAATCCAAAGGAAGTGGTTCTTTAGCAATCAGGTTTGGCAAAGTCGTTCTGACAAATTGCTTATAACTAAACTCATACAATAATTCTTCTTGTTTTTCTTAGAGCAAATTTTACGCCTGCCTCTAGAATTAAAGCCAGGAACTGCCTAAATGCTTGCTGAAGATGAATCAAGCTCTACTGAACACAGAAAGGGGGGAAAATATGATGCTTAATTTGTTGTAAACATAATTACTTTTATTCAAACACAAGAGAAAACAAGAATTGATGTTTGCCAAATGCCGCCATCCACAGAGCTGTAAGTAAATGATTAGAAGCAGAAATAAAATCTCCCAGACGATTCAATTTCTAACTGAGATAGCATCAGCCATCTATGTGGACTGGAGACGAAGGCAGTGGAAGAAAGTAACTAATGTCAAAGCCTGAAAATATGTTGCATAAATAGCAAGAGAAAAAAAAGGAGATGGTCAAGATGATAGTGTAGGTAAAGATGGGGAAAGTACACAAAATTTTAATTCACCAAGAAATAGAAGGCGAAACTTTGCTATTTCAAAGCTTTGTAAAATGGTGGCAAGAAGAAAACAAAGAAGAAGGAGGAGGAGAAGAAGAAATTGTTGTTTGTTTAGTATTGTTTAATATCTTTATTATGGCCAGAATCTGTTTTGGGAGTTACAAATGAGTAAGCACTGTAGTTATGGTGCTATCATGCCCCCTCCCAGATCCCCAGTCTGGATTACAACCCAGACAGCAAGGCAGATGAAGATGGTGTCAGGCTTAGGTCTCAGGACCCAGGGCAGATCTTGACAGGGAAATGGAAGGACAGAAGGATGTGCCCATGCAGTAGACAAATGGGGATACCCTATAGCAGCCATAAGAAACAGATACCATACAGACCATACCTACAGCAATTCAGCACAGGCAGGAGAGAGAGGACTTGTGTCGTTCCAAGCATATTTATTTTAAAAAGCATGTTATTTGGGCAACAGCCAAGGGAGGATTCCAAACCACAAATATCTCAACATTGCTCGTGGCAAGGTGTTGCTGACAACCAACCTTTCTGAGGAAGCAACCTACTCATCTCTTCAATTCCTGGCTCCTGCTTCTAAGACTTCTGGACTCTGCTTTGCGGACTGACCTTGCTACGCAATAATCCCTCAGACTGACACCTTGGATTTACTGCTTTACCCTACTGACCTAGACTGCTTAGACTCTGAAACTGTTTACTGCCTGAACTCTGATAACAATACATGCTGCTCAGTACACTCTTGTTTTGCCCACCTGGTGGAATTTTCTGACTACTTGCTCTTGGCTGGCTTCCAAGACAGGACAGGTGCTATGCACTGACTAATGTCCCAATACCCCCCAATACCCACCTACTGGGCATCTGCTGCTGAAATCAATGGGTTCTGTTCCTCTGACAATTAAGACACAGCTGATTGACTATTCTACCCCCCTCCTGTGAGTAATCTCCAGTGCAACAGGGAGAAGCAGACCCCTGCTACAATTTCCCCTTGTGCCAGAGGTCACTCATGCAAGAGGGGTGGGGCCATCAGCCAGCTCCTCGATTGACAGAGCAACAGATTTCCATCCATTGCAGTGGCTGCTGCCCAGTAAGTGGAAATCGGGGGACTTTTAAATTCCCTATGTATCCCCTAAACCAGGGGCTACATAGATCATGAATATAAAACAGTAACAAGTGTATAACATTAGCTTACAAATTCATAACTGCCCAGCAGGATTCCGGCTAGCATTTTAAAACCACCTTATATTGGTAGTTATTTTGGCAATATACAGAAGAATTAAAATAATCCAATACTATATAGGGTAAAAATATCACTTGTTTCTTCAGGATCTTTTAGTTCACATATGCAGAACATTTAGTTCACATATATAGAGGAAATCTACCATGTTTCAACTCTCTCTGTGTGTGTCTTGTGTGTGTGTGTGCGTCCGTGTGCATGCACAGAGAGAGAGAGAGAGAGAGAGATGCAAAAATACACAATGTTAGGAGCTTAACAGAACAATGTTTTTTGCATGTTTATGTAAAGATACATCCAGTTCAAATTCAGTAGGGCTTACTCCTAGGTAAGGAAATATTAAGTTTGAAGCCTAAATAAGTTGTGCATTAATTGTCACATTAAGTTTGCTTATGTCTTTGAAAAACAACATTTAAAGTACTGCCTCCCTATCAATCTAACTTTCGGTATGTTTATGTACTGGAACCATGCTTGTGGCCCAAAAAGAATTACATATGTCTCAGTGATTGATAGAGGTAATTGTTGGTCCTGTCAGATGGAAAAGCAGTGCTGGTAAATATGCCCTCTAAAGCCTACCCCATGAGAATGAGGCCTTAACTTTCTGTACCAGCTGATGTTTCTGGATAAGCATCAAGGACGTTATAGTAGTCTAACATTATGAAGCTATGTAGGACCAGGCAGATAATGTAACAATCTATTGACCATGCTGGGTGGAATATCCTGGAATCTGTAGACTTAAAAAGTAACCAAAAGAAAGCCATATTTATTCCAATAACCCTTTCTGTTAATGGTTGAAGTAGTAAAAGTAAAGAACAAGCACATGGAGATATTGGTACAGGCTGATACACTGAGAAATGACAGAGCACACTAGCCAGAGTCCCTGTTGAAATTCCCCTTTACAATGGAGATTGGCCATGTGAGGTAGTATGGGAAGGCCAGTCAGCTGGTTTCTGATCAACAGGGAACACACCTCCCCTTGTTTGCAGCAGCTCCTGTCCAGTAAGTGGTTATCGGGGGACTTTCATGGTCCCTACATATACAGTTGTCCCTCCACATTTGCAGGGGTTAGGAGCACAGGGCCCCCACAAAAGTGGAAAAACAACAAATATCTATAGGCCCTCCAAACCATATTTAACACAAAAAGTATGATACATAGATACAACTCACCACAGACTCAAATGTACAGTAAATAATACATTTGAATCCACAGTGTGGAGCACACCAGCTTCCCCCTTCTGTCTTCAAGGTAGGGGAGTTCCTTCACAAGGCAGAAATGGACAGCTTATAGAGCTTGCTGCTTCTTCTGCTGCTGTCCTATGCCATTTTATTAGGGATTTATAAGCCTCAGTGCACATTTGCAGTCTCTCTCAGTCTCACAAGGCTTGCGGAGAGACTGAACATGAGACAAGACTTATAAGTACCTATTAAAATGGTGTAGGGCAGCAGCAGAGGCAGTGGCAAATAATCTGTGAATAATCAAATACATGAAAGTTAGATCTGTGAATATGGAGGGACAACTGTCCATAGGAATCATGAATATGAACTAGTCACAAATTCATAACTCTAGGTGAATTCCAGCCAATATTTTTGTGCCAAAAATATATTTGGCACAAAAACAATGCTTTTTGTGGCAGAAGCAATGGGATATGGAGGACTTTTCACTAAAAGCAAAGAAAATATAAAGGTATTGCATTCTGTTACCCTATGTGTTCAATGTGTATGCAGAAAATATCAAACTTGCAGAGCAGGTTTAGACTTAGAGGAAAGAGGAGTGAAGATTGGAGGAAGGAATATCAATAATCTAAAATATGCAGATGACAACATAGTACTAGCAGAAAACAACAAAGACTTGGAACAATTACTAAAGAAAGTCAAAGAAGAGAGTACTAAGACAGGCTTACTGTTGAACATTAAGAAGACGAAAATACAGGTAATGACCACAGAGGATTTACATAAATTCAGTGTAGATGATGAGGAAATTGAAATAGTTAAGATTTCCCATATCTTGGATCAATCATTGATCAGAATAGAAATTGCAGTCAAGAAATCAGAAGAAGATTAGGACTTGGAAGGACAGCTATGAAAGAACTAGACACGATCCTGAAGTGCAAAGATACACAAGTGAACACTAAAGTTAGAATTGTCCATGCCATTGTGTTTCCCATCACTATATATGAGTGTGAGAGCTGGAAGGTAAAGAAAACTGATAAAAAGAAAATCCACTCTTTTGAGATATGGTGCTGGAGAAGAGTTCTACATATACCGTGGATGGCAAAAAAGACAAACAAATGGATCCCAGAACAAATCAAGCCTGAGCTTTCTCTAGAAGCCAAGATGACTAAATTGAGGCTTTCATACTTTGGTCACATCATGAGAAGGCATGACTCACTAGAAAAGAAAGTGCTTGGAAAAGTAGTAGGAAGAGAGGAACACCACATTCCAGATGGACAGACCCACTCAAGGAAGCCATGGCCCTGAGTCTGCAAGACCTGAGCAGGGCTGTTGAAGGCAGGGTGTATTGAAGGTGTCTCATTCACAGGGTAGCCATGAGTTAGGGTCAACTTGGAGGCAGTTAACAACAACAATTGATCTTTTTGCTCTTATGTTGGATGGGGGATGATGACAAGTTTTTTTGTGTGTGTGTGTGTCAAGTATAAGAACAATTGATTGGAGGAGGTTTGGCTCTGTCAGAATTTGGTTCTACCTTCATCTCACCCCTTTTCTACTTTTTCTTTCTTTGTTTCAGGCTGTTCTGCCTGTAGATTTCTGAGATCAGAAAAGATGGTTCTCCCATGTCTGGCAGAAGGACATTTCTGCCACTATAAAAGGCCTGTGCCTAATCCCAATCCTAATTCTTTACAGGCAGCACCTCTTTGAGTTAGGGTTGCCTTGTTAGTTATTAGGAACCACTTTTTCAAGCTACACCCTCATTAGCCACACAGAGAAGAAGTGGTAGAAAAGGCAATGGACAAATGATCGAGGAATGGTCAGCTAGCAGCTCTGCAACACATCTATTCTAGTTGTGTAAACCCATCAAAGAGATGCATGGACTCTTTGTTCTTTTCTGGTAATATCCACCTATTTTCTCAACATATTCTGCTCTTGAAAATGTGTCACACAGAGATCATTCCACAGGAATCACAGGAGCTGATAATGCTTGTGGTTAAGAAAAGGGGGGGGGGATCTGTCAGGTTCATTTTCTCCCACATCCTACTTTTTATCTCAAGTTTCTCCCCACTGTATTTATGGAGACATTTGTAAATTTCGGGTAAGTTCTTATTAAAATAATAGGAACCAAATAAAACTTTTCACCATTCCCACTGGCCAAGTTCAATAGGTATAGCTATTCCCACTATGAGAAGGATCACATTTTACCTCCTACTCTGTACTTGATAAAATGAGAATCCTGTCAGGGGGGAAATAAAGAACAACGTCATAAACATGGATGAGTACATAGGGAATTGAGCCCAGACTTTTATGAGGTAAGCTCTCAAAGCTCTTCCCTGGATAGGCAAATCTGCCAATTCTGCTTTCTCCCACACACATTTTCCTCCACAAGTTCCTTCTATTTAATAATATTCATGTTTAGCACTGTGGGTGCAGGCAATGACACATAACTAAGTATGAGCCCTCTTTTTTTATTTAGTTCGTTATGTTTTGCAGAATGGTACAATGGAATTCTCCTATTGATATCTGAATTACAGATGCCTTTTGTTTTATGTGCCTATCTCGAGCCAGAAGTGGATCTGTTCAAGAAAATAGTTTGAGATAACTCAGCACAAACTTTACATTAAAGGTCACCTTATCAGCACTTCCCTGCTTTAGCTTATTTAGTTATAATCAAAACCTGTTCTGACACATGAAAGATGTTCTCATTATGCAAAAAATATCTGGCCTGGCATAATAATTTCAAAGACATCCAACAACTTCACTTCAAGAATAGCAGTGCCTTTGCTCTTATTCACTCTCTGATTGTTTTTGTATACCCTTAGGTTGGATACAAACACCCATTTATTTATTTTTTATTGGTTCTTACACAAATATGGGCTACATTATTTCTTTCACCTTGGCCTAAATCTTATTTGTCGGCTTCTATATTATGGACTTTTTCGGACAGCGATTTGTAACGCAAGAAGGCTTGTCCCTCTTGTGAGGCTGCTGCGTGGCAGGGGGGGGGCATTTCAGATGATGCTGTCCCCCTGCCGATACTGTTCCAGAAGAGCTGGGAGGCTGCAGTGCCATATTTGGCCATTTTCTAATCACGGTCAACTTCCGTGATTATGAAATGGCCAAATATGGTGCTGCAGCCTCCCAGCTCTTCTGGAACAGTATCGGCAGAGGGACAGCATCATCCAAAATGCCCCCCTGCCACACAGCAGCCTCACAAGAGGGACGAGCCTTCTTGCGTTACAAATCGCCATCCAAAAAAGTCCTATATCTGCAGATAAATCTAATTAATCAACATTTGAAAAAATTCAGTAAGTGTATTTACAACAGCAATTTTTTCTTACAGTCCAGAGACCGAGCAAATTCAAATTCACAACATATAAGATAAATCAAAAGCACAAGGAACAGTTGGTCAAATCATACAGGCAGAACTTATTTCAGGCATTTCCCCTTAACACAGAAGTTAACTGTTCTCTAATCATGACTGCCTCAGACAAAACTTGGCAACAACCAAAGTCACACTGGGATTCTTCTCTTCTAAAAAGAATTTGACATAAAATTGGGCTGATTTTCTTGGTAGATTCGCTAGTAATGGATTAATCATGTGTTGTTGAACCTGCTTGCAAAATCCACATAACATAAAAAAAAAAAGTGCTCCATGAATTCTTCTTCCTGGTTACTACATGGACACAACCTTGAGGTATAAGGGACACCAGCAAATCTACTTCAGAGCATTTTAGATGGAAAAGCATTAAATCTGGCCTTAATACCATCAATATTAAAATCACTCCACTGGCTGTCAATTAGTTTTCAGGCAAGGTACAAAGTGTTGGTTTCCACCTTTAAAGCCCTAGATGGTTTGGGTCCAGGTTATTTATGGGATTGCCTTCTCCCATATAATCCACCCCATACACTTAGACCCTCTGTGAGACATTTACTTAAATCATCCAGGACTAGGCTGGCAATGGTCACCCAGAGGACATTTTCTTCAGCTGCCCCAGAATCTGGAATGGCCTGCCAGAAGAGATTTGACAATTGAATACACTGTGTGGATTTAAAACAGCATTAAAGACTAGTCTCTTTTAAACTGCTTCAATATGTACAGGTTTTTGTAGGAGGTAATGAGTCTAAAAATAAAATTGTATTAAAAAATTCCAGGATCTAGTCCTTTTAAAAAGCAACAAAATTATCTTCTTTTAAAAGGAGTTAAAGATTCATTTACTTTTAAATTCATGCAGAGTGCAACTTAGGAATGCAGACTGGCAAAAGATCAATTAACATTTAAAAGTGTATTCAGAGGTCTGTGGTCTGTGATCTGGTCACCCATTGAATTAGACTCATTACAAAAACAAAGGAGTCAGTTTAAAATGCAAATCAAAAGTTTACTGAAGGTATATCAATCTCAATCTACATACAAAACAAACTTTAAAAAGAAGTGCCTAACTAACTAAGAGGATTTAAGGTAGAAAGACTCACCCAGCCTATAGAAGTAAGAGGCTGCATGGTGAACATCATGGCATGGTTTCAGGAAAGATGGCTAAACAAAGATAATACGGCTTAAGATGGCTACAGCCTCATGGAGACTCTAACTTAAAAGAGAACTTACACAGAGCAATAAAATTTAAATTAGGTCATGTGTTGAATGACCCAGCACTCCAGTTGGCTGGAAGTGCCCAGTGAAATAAGAGAAAGGGAATTTGGGAGAACAGAAGTATGCAGGGAAAAAACCTAGACTTATCTTAGGATGTGAATGAGGTATACAAGATTGCTTTTACATTACAATGATTATTTCCCCACATACTACATTTTTATTCTTTTAATTGATATTATGTGTTTTAATGGGTTTATATATTTGAACCAATATGTATTTTAATATTGGTATGACTTGATCCATGGGGAGAGTTGGTTAAGAAGCAATAATAATAATAATAATAAGTCTACAACAATTAATGACAGCCAAATTCTTTAAATACTCAGCCAGATGAAAAAGCCCAGCATATTCTATACCCAATAAACTTGGTGAGCAGGGTGAGTGTGAATAAGCCTGAATGTCATAGAAAGCAATATCCCACAGTCTTTGGACTTTATCAGATGCATCAAATATGGCACCTAATGAACGTAAAAGGGCACACGTATCAAACAATGTTGTCCTTTCTCAATTTTGTGTGGTCAATAAGGTGTTCTTTTTTATTGATAGGCCAAGCCACCAATAGATCTCCAGTGGTGCTTTTTTGCTGGCCTTGCTGGTGATTGAAATCTCATGCTATTGCCCTCTCCATGGTTTCAGCATCAATGCCAGAACACTTCTGGGTGAGAATGTGACAGCAAGGTCTTTTTATGAACCTCCCCAGTTTACTTTTAAGTTTTAAAGTGTGTTTCTATGCTTGTGTATGTTTTGTGTCTGTATTTCCTGTATTTTTACAATTTACCATGCTCATGTCTTCTCAAAAGAAGATCTCACTGAGATCATGAGTGCGGAAGTGAACGGAACTCCATTCGTGCTCTTATGCTGGGGCTGCCTTTTAACACTGCTCAAGGTAGGTCAGAAATAATGGGTTCTTTTGCTGGCAGAAAAACGATTTAAAATATAGTGGGAAACATTAATGACAGTTCATCTGATAAAGTCCTCCATTTTACTGATTTGAGAGCACTGTTATAGCCCAGATGTAAAAGGATGGGTGATGAGTGATCAATCAAGGCAGCTTTGGGGGCAATAAGCATTGACCAGTGGCTTATGTATTCATCTTGAACTAGGTAAAGAAGTAAACCTATGCCCAATTTAAATATTAACCTTAAAGCTGTCAACCAGGCCCATTTCAATAGAAGACATTCCCTTGTTTCTAATAGTAGAACTGTATTGGGAATACATCTGGGATTTGGAGGAGAGCCCTCAAAAATTTAGCTTGATAATCATCTAACTGTGATGGTACTCCCCCAATCCAAATAGCAGAGGGGTTTGGGAATTGTGCGATTGTCTTTACATTAAACATTTTAATGGCAGATGATATATAATTCCCCATTTGGGGGGGGGGGGTAGAAATAATGCAAAATGGCAGACTGGCTAACTCGTGCTTTCTGATAGGCAGCAGATCTATGAGTAGTCAGACAGTAAGAGCTGTTCAGAAGTGGAATACACTGCCTCGTAGTGTGGTGGAGTCTCCTTCTTTTGAGGTTTTTAAACATAGGCTGGATGGCCACCTGTCGGGAATGATTTTATTGTGCATTCCTGCATGGCAGGGGGTTAGACTGGATGGCCCTTGAGGTCTCTTCCAACTCTATGATTCTAAGATTCTATGATTGTAGTCCATGACATTGTGTGATGGAAATTCAGCCCCAGGTATTGAAAACTTCCAGCCTGTGCCAGAACATGACCATCTAATGTCCATCTGCATTGGGAACATTTCTTCTCAAAAAAAAAAAAACCAAAAAAAAAAAAACATAGATCATCTTGTAGACAGTAATTCAAAATCTTCCTTAGTAGATAGTTTAGTCCAGGTCTAGAATGCAAAAGAATAACTGCATCATTGGCATAGAGTGGGAATTTTCCTGTTTCCAAGTTTGGGCAAATGACCACTGTAGTCCATTAAGGGATCTTCAAGGTCATTTACAAATCAATGAATCATAGAGTTGCAAGAGACCACAAGGGCCATCCAGTCCAACCCCCTGCCATGCAGGAATACACAATCAAATTATTCCCGACAGATGGCCATCCAGCCTCTGTTTAAAAACCTCCAAAGAAGGAGACTCCTCCACATTCCAAGGCAATGCATTCCACTTCCGAACAGCTGTTACTGTCAGAAAATTCTTTCTAATGTTTAGGTGGAGTCTCTTTTCCTGTAGTTTGAACCCATTGCTCTGTGTCCTAGTCTCTGGAGCAGCAGAAAACAAGCTTGCTCCATCCTCAATATGACATCCCTTCAAATATTTAAACATGGCTATCCTGCCACTTCTCAACCTTCTCTTCTCCACACTAAACTAGTTCAAACAACTCTTGTCCATATTTCTTAGAAATGCACTCTTAGACTATGGGCTTGTTTATAAAGTAAAAAAAAAATCCTAACAGGATGTAAATAGAAGGCGATCTGTACAAATGGAGATTCACATAAATACATGTCATCTGGCGGTGGGGGGAAGCCAAATCCACTTTAAACTCCATGCGGGAAGCCTCTGGGGCTTCTTCCGGATTTTTGAGAAAGCTCCATATGGCATGTGAACATGCGATTGTTTGGACACTCATATTCACATCAGTGTGACTAGGGAGCATAATCTGATTGGCTGGACAAGCATGGTGGGACTGGGCTAGCAAACAGAGAAAGCACCTGCTGCCACCATGTTGGATTTTCAGCTAAGCAAGGGCCAGGTAAGTCAATAAAACAGCAATCTTATACTCTTTTATTTCCTTTTTGTAAATACAAAATATCACAAGTGAACACCATGGTGATCTTTTTTTAAAAAAATGGTGGTGGTGGATTTAAAAGCATGAGTAAATCACTTGCAGCCACCATCTTGGCTAGGGGTCATACAAAGTTTAGGAGGGGGCTCCTTTGACCGTTAAGACAGGTCACAACATTTTGAATGGCTGCTTGGACATGATGAAATTCTTGTAGAAACTCCTGAACTACAAAGCAGATTCCTTCCTTCCTTCCTGTAAATCTACATCATACATACATAAATCTGTCAGAATGCAGTCACTGATCTCTATGGAATGGAACTATAGCCTCAGTCCTAACAGAAACTTGGTAAATCAATCCTTGTATCAGCTCCGTTGATTCGGTGGGTCTGCTCTGGTTGAAATGAACACCTCAACTACATCGTTTAAATAATTTGCCTTTTATTTTATGAGTCCCATCATTATTTGGACCAGTTCTCCTCAACTACTGACCCAGGCTAAAAATGTACATTCAATTGCACATGAAAAGGCACATACAGACACTACAGAGGGGCCTAGATGAGCACTGTGTGAGGTACAAATGTCTCTACACTAGTTGTAGATAATCCCAACCCCCCATTAAGAGTAGCTGTTTGGGTGGGGATTGGTCTTTGCTGCAGGGGAAGGGTGGAGACCAAGAGCCTGGACGTTGGGCAGGCATCCCGACATCAGGAGAGGGGGTGGGGCTGAGCAGGAGGGCTATTTAAGGCTGCTCTGCCCTCCCCACTCTCTCTTCTTGGGCCTGAAATTTGGGGGAGGTGCAGATTTGGTGTGCACCTTGGCACCTATTTGAGTGAAGGGAGGGTCTCTGGAATGACCAATAAAGTCATGAGACTTAGCGGAAGGGAAGGAGACTCACCTTGGGGCTGGCCCGAGGGATAAGCCCCCACCCTAATCTGTGCGGCTTGAGTGGGGGACTTTTGGGTTGGTCTTCCAGACGTGGGCCGGCTTGAGAGCAACCACAGTGCTGGGGTTCCTCTCGAGGGCTCAGGTGCTCCCCCGGGGAAGCTGGGGGTAAGGTCTCAGTTAGACCTACGGCCTCAGCTGCTCCCTCACTAGGTTGCCTCCCCCCAATGAAGATCCTAGAGGGCTTAAATAGGTAGGGTTCAATAAAGACCCTTTATTTCACCCATACATTTTGTGTCTGGTCTCTTTATTCCCTGAGTCGTGTGGCAAAGATGTCACTTGCTGGACCTGGGTACTTGTGAGCACTATTCCCATGGCTGAAAGAATAACAGAAATCCCCCCCAATCCAGCAAATTAATCCATGATGGGATTTGAATCTAGGGCAGACTCATCATAAAAGTTAATTGGCTCACCGCTCTTCCATTCTTGCATGCTTCCATATGGGGAATCATATAGGTCTGCGGGGGCTCTGGGATTCTCTGGAGAAGCCTTTCTCTCAATCCCATGACCTCAGCAGGCATTTCTAGTTGTGATGTGTGGTATAGGCTTTTTGGTGGCTGCTCCCAGGCTCTGAAGCTCACTTTCTAGAATTCTTCCCCCAACAGGCAAAAATGTTCCAACAGGTTTCTGAGAATGGAATGCTTTTTCAAACAAAGGGTTTTTGATATGATGTTGTACTGTTTTTAATTATATTAATTAATTTTTAATTTTAATTGTACTGTTACTATAATTGTACTGTTAATATAATATAAATTTGTTATTATTTTTAATTATGTGTTTGCAATTGTTTTTAGGGTTGTTAATAGTTTAGTTCCATTTTAATGTTAGTTTTCTATTGTATTTATTCTAGTTTGTAAGCTGTCCTGAGCCTTGGCTTTGTAAAAAAGATAATAGAATTATAGAATCATAGAGTTGGAAGAGACCACAAGAGCCATCTAGTCCAACCCCTGCCATGCAGGAATACCCAATCAAAGCACTTTGACAGATGGCCATCCAGACTGTTTAAAAATCTCCAAAGAAGAAAACTCAACCACACTTCGAGGCAGCATATTCCACTGTCAAACAACTCTTATCATTAGGTAGCTCTTCCTAATATTTAGGTGGAATCTCTTTTCCTGTAGCATGAGTCCATTGTTCTGTGTCCTAGTCTCTGGAGCAGCAGAAAAAAAGCTTACTCCATCCTCCGTATGACATCCCTTCAAACATGGCTCTCAACTTTCTCTTCTCCAGTCTAAACATAATCAGCTCCCTAAGCTGCTCCTCATAGAGCATGGCTTCCAGACCTCCCACCATCCTGGTCGCCCTCCTCTGGACACGTTCCAGCTTCTCAATATCCTTCTTGAATTGTGGTGCTCAGAACTGGACACAGTATTCCAGGTGAGATCAGACCAGATATAAATAAGTTTGAGTTTCATCATCGTCGTCGTCATCATCATCATCACACAAACAAACAAAAGCATAAACAACATCTTTGCTATATTCCTTACTACAATAGTTATTACGGTATTGAAAAAATATTTTTATACTTTGTATGAGCACTGAGCATACTAGATTATTGTCCCTTTACTGATTTCCCCTTTGCCATGTTAACAGGCTACTGAAATGGAAACTGTCCCACTCCTGATGGCCTTTCAATGTTTCAGTGCAAGATGGATGGGAAACCAATCAAAACTAGACTATACAATGGCTGGTGTTGCAACTAAGGTGAAGTATATCCAATTGATGTTAATCTACTGGTGGAAGGCTCTTTGAAGCAGCAAAAGCTTCCTGAAGTGGAAGAGGAAGGAAGACAAGCATTCCCCATTCTCCCTCTCCCCTGCAATGCCTCCATACCCTTTGCAACATTGAGGAAGGAGGAAGGGAAAATTGTCCCTTTTCCACTGATGCATGCTTCCAATGGATCAAAAAGCCTTCTGTTGGAAGAAGGACACCAGTTATATACACCCCATCCTTTTAAATATTTAAACATTAATCCTCCCCCCCCATTAACTTGTTCTGATTACTTTTTCATTCCCCTTGCATAGAAAAATCTGATGACTATTTAAGGCTTGGACAGATTTCACTTCAGCAGCCTTTTATCACAGCAAGAGAGGATCTTGTATTAGCCATTTCTTCCATGGTAAACCTGAGCTGAATGGGAGAAAGCTAGACTCTCCAGATAATTTATTAGCAATGAATGGCTGGGACTCACTTTGGTTACTCTATAACTCCTTGACTTGTTTAAACAGCCTCCTTTTTATTCTCCTACATCTTCGCCAGGCATTTGATACTATCTTTCTAATCAGTGGTTTTGCAGCTTTGTGACCATTTAAGGCATAATCCCTCAGCAATTCCCCCTACCACCACTTTCCTCATTACTTGTAAGCCTTGTTTTGTACATTAAAGAGTATCTACTACTATTTCAATAATTCTTCTCTTTTATATGGCTTGGTCCTCCTATTTTTATCTGGAGATCTAAACATCTTGTCAAACATCTTTCAAGTTCTAATAATGTGACAAAAGCTAGGCCATCCATGGAGCCCCGCCACACTCAAAACTTCTTTTATGCTATACTGATCAAAAGCCTTCTTGGGTTCCAAACAGTTTATGTCTAATGTGTCAACCTGCCCTCTGCCATTGTCCCTGACTCTGAAGTTAATCAAGTTAGGTACGCCTGGCTTCCTTTTTGGAAATCCACATTGATTTCCTCTGCCCCGTATAAACTGCCCATGGAATTTACTCTGCCTTCCTCAAACTATTAAATATTCCAGTACAAACCTATTGTCATTTTTTAAAAGGCCAAATAAATCATGTTAATTCTAAAGAACAAAGTGACTTCCACTATAAAGTAGACTTGTGAAAGTACAGTCGAGCATATTGCTCGTTTCAAATCTTCTATTATTCTAAAAGAATCATAAATGTTTGGGTCATTTTTTTTCTTACTGAAATTTTTATATATCTGGTATCTACCCAAGTGGAATGTTATCATTTACTGTTACTAAATTATTTTGGATATGCTTCAAGATGATTCACAATATCTGAAAAATAAAACAAGTATAAAGTGGAACACTTGTCTTGCATTATCATCCCATATGAATCACCTAGAAAGACTTTCCAATGACTTTGATGGAAACTCTTACTGAGTTAACTTTACTTTTGATCCTAGACTCAAAATTATTAAAATATACAATATAAAATCAAGAACATGCCCGACCCTGCAGAACCAATATCAGTTTCCTGACACTCAAGAAATACATTTTCCAGCTATTTTATTAGTATTGCCACATATTCTTTCCACCCCTAATTTTAAACTTTCTGACGATTCTTTTTTTTTTCTGCAACAAACTAGCCAACTGAAAGTTACTTGAGCCCCCGAAAGGGTGATTAAAGTGCTATACATAAATGATTTTCATTTTATTGGAGAAATATTTCTGGCAATCCAGGATAGGAGGCTTGTTTAGATGGGCAATATACCCTGTCTCGCCCCTGTCTCAGAGCCCTGCAGTCCTAACAATGCAGGGCTTTTGCCCTGTTCTGCCACTGGGTAGTCCTCACCACCCCGGGGCCAGGCACAAGGCTCAGATGGGAGGGAAGGCAGGGTTGGGCCCTTTATTGTGTTTTAAAATAATACCTTTTTTAATCCATTCTCACCAGGAGCAAATGGATTTGGCCCTGTATGTCCTCAGGAGTCTGTCTCAGCAGGCCGGCCCTTGCTGCAGCTGCCAGTCTTCCTGGCTCTCCAGGAAGGCATGTAGGAGTCCCATAGCAAGTGATCAAGGCTGCCACATGAGGGGGCCTTGGTCACATGTTGTGGGCTAGCTTCCTGTTTTCCAGGAGAGCCAGGAAAATGGTGGTGGTGGCTGGTTGCATTGATGGGCCAGCTTGCCTGTCTGGACTCCAGCCTGTCTGGACTCCAGCCTGTCTGGACTCCAGCCTGTTTGAAAGCAGTAATGGGAGAACAACAAGCCTGATCCTCAGCCAGGATTTGCTGGCAGGGAGCCAGTGTATTGTGGCTCATGTAGATGAGCCCAGGGGTTATATTTGGTTCCTTTTATTGATAACAACTTAGTAAGTTTTACAAATTCCTTCAAAAAATGGAATGGAAGACACTAGAATGTTTTTTTAAAAAATGAATGCAGAAGAAAAGTGAACATGTCAGAAGAAGAGCACTTTCAGTGACTAACTCATAAGAGTCTGGGCTTAGATGGCTCCATATTAACTACACATCTAATGCTGACAATTACGGTTGCCTCCTATATTTCTGACCTTATCCTTAACAGCCGCATTTTAGGGAGATGCAACATGATCCTCTCCATGCTGAGGATAGCTGTACTTGTTGAATTTGCCTGGTGCTGATAGGTGACAATTTTATTCTCTTTGTTAAAAAAATAATAATCCTAACCAAATGCTCAAATTTCATAGAATCATAGAATCACAGAATTGCAGAGTTGGAAGAGACCACGAGGGCCATCCAGTCCAACCCCCCTGCCATGCAGGAAATCACGATCAAAGCACCCCCGACAGATGGCCATCCAGCCTCTGTTTAAAGACCTCCAAGGAAGGAGACCCCACCACGCTCCGAGGGAGTGCGTTCCACTGCCAAACAGCTCTTACTGTCAAAAAGTTCCTCCTAATGTTAATGCTGTTCCTGGAATTTGCACCCATTGCTCCATGTTCCAGTCTCTGGAGCAGCAGAAAACAAGCCTGCTCCATCCTCAGCGTGACATCCCTTCAAATACTTAAACAGGGCTATCATATCGCCTCTTAACCGTCTTTTTTCCAGGCTAAACATACCCAGCTCCCTAAGTCTCTCCTCATAAGGCATCATTTCCAGACCTTTCACCATTTTAGTTGCCCTTCTCTGGACACGCTCCAATTTGTCAATATCCTTTTTGAATTGTGGTGCCCAGAACTGGACACAGTATTCTAAGTGAGGTCTGACCAAGGCAGAATAGAGTGGCACTATTACTTCCCTTGATCTAGACACTATACTTCTATTGATACAGCCCCAAATTGCATTGGCCTTTTTAGCTGCCGCATCGCACTGTTGGCTCATGTTCAACTTGTGGTCTACTAGGACTCCTAGATCCCTTTCGCACGTAGTCTCATTCAGCCAGGTTTCTCCCATCCTATATTTATGCATTTCATTTTTCCGCCCTAAATGCAGTACTTTACATTTCTCCGTATTGAATTTCAAATTTCTCTATACACAGGATAGAAAGAATTTAAAATCTTTAAAAATGTGATCAAAGAAAGCCTGCAAATTTAGCTATCCCTGTTACTGATTTTTATGTATCTGTCTGTCTATCTATCTATCTATTTATCTTTGCTGCAATAGGCAATAACAACATTCGAAATAGAATTGAAGGCTTAAAAAAAAAGGTCCACAGTTGGATAATAAAGTATGAAACCTTTGGAAATATGTTTAAAAAGAGGTTTTAACACAAGAGAAAACTGATGAATTATAGCTGGCACTGATAGGAATCTGGTTTGTATCTTTTGAATGAAAGGCCCTTAAATCAAAATGAATGGGAGAGATATTGTATTGTTTATCATTTTGCTACAATAGACACTTCAGGAGGGTGTTTTGTTTTCTATCTTCCCTTCTTGCCCTTGTGCACAATTCCCAATAGGAAAAGTGGGTGTGCATTTGGATTTTCCACATATTAACTGCACTTCATTTTTAAAAAACTATAGAACAGGCAATAGCTCCTTCCCTATCATTTGTCAAGATTCTAAAATATCCATTACTGCAGGTAAACTAGGGAGGCAAACAGTTTCTCTCACCCACCCACTGCCAACTCCTTCTTAAGGTCAAGTCTGTCTTCAGTTATGGAAAAGAAATTCTTACTAGAAAATTTGATTTCCCTGAAAGTAGTGGGCAGATAGAGCAGTCCCATAGCATGAGGGAGGGAGAATCTGAGTGGACAAACTAATTTTTCTATGCATTGCTATACTTCACAGGGTTGAAGTGGGAAAGAAGTATAAATATTCCTTCAGTTTCTTTTATCTGCACTTTCATGGGTTTTAATGGGAGGAACATTAAGTACAGCAATTCCAGGTCCAACATAGTTTCACTGCCATTGGGAGAGCAGGTTGGGGAAAGAAGTGAGCCTTGGATACTTCATCATACTTGGATACTTCCCAAGGCACCTCCATCAAACATCCTTCCTGTCCTTTTCAAGACAGGGCCACTCGCTGAGAGTTGTAGGGATGTTAATATTTGACTATTTCATTCTTGCAATGGGGGGATGAATAATTCCCACAGTTTTGTCTCCACTGCAGAGAAAACAAGCACAGTTCTCACCAAGTATCTGCATACCCTGAAGGGTTTCTGGAAATTATTCTGCACAGAAATACTCATAGTTTCCTAAGCATGGGGGAAACCATTTTTTGGCTAAGAAATGAATAATGGTAAATATTCTTTCCAACCCTAGAAATGAGGTTTGATGTTGTCCCCACCAGGTTGGCCCTGCAGTTCCTAGCACAGCCTGCCTGTCATTCTCACCTTGCCCTAGGGTCTCCCTTTCAGATCCCTTTCTGGATTTGGGGCCTGGGCCTCTAGGTGACCTTTTTCTGGACAAGTTTGGCTAAAAGAGTTTCTCCTGATAATAAGTGTGACCAGCCCTTATACCAGGGTGAATAAAACCATTCTGAGCAGTGTGAACAAGTTAACAAACCAGTTCAGATTATTTATTATAACAAAGCTTTAACAACTTCCAAAATTTGGTGTCAACTATATAATACTGTTCCAACCAAATGGTACTAGACCTTGCCTCCACTCATTTCATACACCCAGTAACTTTCACTCCCCACTGACTCTCCCAACTGACTCTCTCAATAGTCAACTCTCTACTGTCATTCCCAACTGACATTCTCACAGATTCTGTCACTCACAGAGGCCCCTCCCTCCAATCCCAACATTCTGTGCTGGGATTGGCTGCCCTCTGTCCTTCCAAGCACTGCTTCACACCCATTCATCCAAGCACACCTCAGCAACATAGTTGCAAGATGGTTCCTCATATGAGGGTTCAAGGATCTTTGTGCTGGTGATTTAAGGTTGAGGGACCTCTTTCAAGTCAGGAGCCAAATTCAGTTTCAGAGATGTTTTCTGGTCAAAGATATCAGTTGGGGTGGGGGGGAGGCAGAAGAGCAAATTTCAGAATATTTGCACTTAAATTCTTACTACCAGTAATTAAGTCTTAGGGGAGACATTCCAATCTTTTATAATGGGGAACATCATACGAAATCTGGAAACCACTGCTTCATGAGGAAGGAGATGTGATTCCCTGGGAAAACCCAGAGGGTCAGATTGAGACCCCAGGAAGGGTGTATTTGGTCCCAGGGCCTAAAGTCACCCGTTATTAACACAATGGGCTTCCAATCCCCTTCTCTGAGGACAGCCATCCTTCCTTGGCTTTTAAGGACATGATCACATGAGGCTGTAATTGTGATATTAAAATGGGATGGTAGCATGAATGGGCTCCCATTATTGCACAATGTTGTTGTGTTCCCATTCTTAGTCCATGATCCACCATGAATGCAGTCCATGAATGCATCAGGCACCACTTTTAAGTAATGGGCAAAAGCCATCAATAGCCCTTAATATCATTCATTTTGTGGTATTGATGAGTGTGCAAAATCTCATAACGCTATAATCACATGATTACAGCATGAATGGGCGATCCATTCAGCAATATCTTCTTGTGAGAACAGCCAAAATCTCACACATGCAAAATCCAGGAAGTAAGAGGATTTTTTTTCTTAAAGGGACATGTGCGAGCAGCAGGAAACATTACTGTTCTGTCATTAGAAGGCAATGCAAGGACAAATATTACTATGAGCTGAAATTCCATTCTTAAACCTCTAGTGGTGGTCATGTGAAAATTACTTTAATAATGCCACTACGTTTCTGCTTTCCTTAATAGCGGGATTATAGCATTTTTAGATGCTAGTCTGATAAAGTCCTAAGACAGGGACCACTCTCTCCTGTACCTTCTGGAATGGACTGCCATGAATTATAAAACTGAAGCTTTTAGATTTACTATTCACATCAGTGGCAGCTCCCCGGGCTCTGGAACTCCTTCCCAGGGAGGATTGACTGGCATCATGCTTCTATAGGCAGTAGAAGAGGTTGAGTTCTTGTTTTGTTCTGTTTTGTTTTTGCAGGTCTTTGAGGACTGTGTTGCTCAAAGGAAAAGGGCCTTTGGTAATATTCAGTGTGGTCTATATTCACTGTTTTGCATTTTAATTGGCATGCTTAAAGTTCTATCAATATATTTTCACTTTTCTATGTATTTTAGCTTTTTTCTATTTCAACTTTCATAAGCTCTCCTGAATATCTTTGCTTGCTTTTTGCTTCAAAGTAGCAATAAATGAATTTCCAGAACAATATAAATGATTCCCTCCCCAGCCAATAGAGAATGATGATATCAATTCCATGTTTAAGGTAATCAAGCCAAATAATTGGGCTATATAACCATTATTCCAGATCTATACCTAAGGAGGAAGTATTGTCAATAGTTTGATAATTCTAGTTTGATAGCTTCAATATTGTCAATAGCTGAATAAGTCAAAATTGATATTTTGTGAAATTGCCCAAGGCCTTACATATATCAATTTGCAAAATATAGTTCCCGGATCTCAGGGCATGGCCCTGAGTCTCCAATTATCAGGGTGAGGGGCAGAAATTGGCCTAAAAAGTGTGTGTGAGAGAGGGAAGAGCTGTTGGCCTCCACTTCTTCAGTTGCTTCAAAGTGGTTACTGTGGATTCTCCAAGGGCTCTGCCTGACCTCTTTCTCCCCTCCCTCCTCTCCCATCAAAGCTTCTCAAACCATGGTCAGATCAGGGCTCAGCAGGAGAGCAGTTAGCATGGGAAAACACTTACCTACTTCAGGATTCACTGTCTCAGAAGTACTGAATATGATACTACATGGTTACTGTGCTGTGGCTTTTCCCACCTGCTCCCATCATCCTCAACCTACCCTAAATAGTTGAAGCTGTACCACAATTTCCTTACTTGGTTTGACATATAAATGGGTTGTACCATTGTTTGGAAAAAGTATGGCATTAATGTGTTTCTTCTTAAGATCTGCTTAGGCAATTGATTCCATTCTCATTTAATCATACATTTCACCTCTATCTCTCTTTTCTCTCCTTCTTCCCCCAACCCTTGCCTTCTGCTATCTAAACATTTTCTCTTTCCCTTCCCTTTGTCTCTCTGTTTCTCTCTCTCTCATTGTCTTTCTCATTCTCCTGTAAGATTGCTTAGACCAAACCAAGTGTATTAAGAAGGTGCATGAAGAACACTACAGTTGGCAGCTGTTTTAGTGTCACTTTGCAAGTAGTGCTCAAGTTATACAGGATAATAAAACAACACTGGGTGATGCAGCTGCGATGAACATGTTAGACTTCAACAGTCAAAATGGCACATTTAACACATTGCTACATTTCATCTCTATCGTGTAACAGAAAACATGCTATGTTGTCATGTCAAGTTAGTACAGTCCATTGCTTTTCCTACACAATGTTTGTCCTCACTACTTTTTTTCTTTTGTAAGTTTTAAACGTTAAAATGAATTTTTGTTTTAAGTATAAAACAGTTTAAACATTGCATCTGACATACTAGTTATAAATGCAGCAGCTATCCAACTGCTATCCAGAATGTGGCTTTGTGCATATACTCTATTTGTATCAAAATATATCATATGCTTCTTGTTTGCGCACTAATAATTTTCATTGAAACTAGAAAAATAGTATAGTATGATGTATAGTCTCAACAATGACACTACTTTTCCATGGTGGTGGGATTGTGTGCTCCTGAGAGGCAAGAGGCTACGCCAGCGCTTCTCAACCGGGGTTCCACGGAACCCTGGGGTTCCGTGAGAAAACAGTAATAAATCATGGAGAAGTGGTGAGCTGAAACTGAGCCACTTATCTCTACCCTCCACAGTGAGGAATGAGGGTGTGTGAATGAGTTTTCACACCAATGGAGCAGTCTCCAAAAGGGCCTCTTATGGGTCAAGGGGGGGGAATTGTTTACATGCCAAATACCTTGCTCTACCTCCCAGCTTTTGCTCTGCTTTAGATGTGCTAATCAGGCTCTGGTAGCTAAAGGGGAGGAGGGAGGGGACTAAGCATGCCTCCTGCAAGCAGCCAGTTCGCCACGGACCCTTATCGTTTGCCAGAACTGAGGACAAAAGAGGATGCTGGTTTGCATAAAACTGATTTAAAGGTACAAATGCAAAATGAGGTGGTTTTTTTCTAATTCAGAACAATACTGTACATCTCTTACCCAAGTAGGGGAAACTGACCAAGAAATCCAAGTTATCCCCTCGTCAGTCAGCTACCTAAGTGTCAGCTGTAGATGGAAGAACTCTGATAAAAGTGACTGGGTGCTTAGTTGCTGCTTTTTGCAAGCTCTGTTAGCTCAGAGCTCAATCTTTGGATCAGAGTCAGTGATGTTGATGCCTTGGGCAGCAGATCATGCTAACCTGATCTCTCCCTAGAAGCCTAGATGATTAAACTGAGACTGTTTTACTTTGGAGAGATATATTTATTTTTATATTATATTTTCAGGCTTGTTACTTTCAAGTATCAAATATCTATTGCTAGCAATTTGGAATATAATAGGCATCTATTTTTTTTTTCACTGTTTCTGTAATTTTAGAAAAAGGGAGCTGTAGGTATAATTTTTATGTAGGGGTTCCCTGAGAGCTGAAAATTATTTCAAGGGTTCCTCCAGGAACCTAAAAAGGTTGAGTAAGGCTGGGCTATGCTAATGCAAGCAGTGCTGCTAGTAGGGTCTCCCGTGTCAGACAATTATTTTTTTGAGGAGCCAGACTAAATGTGCCAAACAGCTACTGAATAGCAGCAGTAGTGGGGGGGGGCACTAGCAGAGGATCTCTCAGAGCAAATGGCAATGGCACCATATCTAGTTCTTGTTAGTACTGCACAGAGGGAGGAATGGTAAACCTCCTCTTGAAGATCTTTCACCATGAAAACTCTATAATGAGACAATCCAAAATAAAACAAGAGATAGTGTGAGAAGATGAAACTCCCAGGTTGGATCCAGATCGGATGGCAGGCAACGAGCTACTGGGATACAGCAGAGGACAATTACGATTAGCACTATGGCTAATGCGCCAAGAGGATTCAAGCTAAAAGGATGTTCAGCTGTTGACATGCTCAGGGGTGAAAGGAAAGTCCCAAACAGCACAACACATATTATAGGAACATGGAATGTGAAAAGCATGAATCAGGGGAAGTGAAACATAGTAAACAAGAAATGGAATGTATAAACATTGCAATACTTGGGGACAGCAAGTTAAAGTAGACAGGAATGGGACATTTTGCATCAGATAATTACACAGTGTTTTTCTCAGGAAATGAAAATCTAAGAGGAAATGGGATGGCATTTATAATGAGGAGGGATGTTGCAAAAGCAGTCAAAGGATATAATGCAAAGTCTGACTGAATCATATCAATAAGACTTCAGGGAAAACCCAGCAGTATAGCCATAATTCAAGATATGCTCCAGCTACAGAGGCAGAAGAAGAAGAAATTCAAAGATACTATCGTGGAGTCCCTGAGGACATTAATAACACACCAAAGCAGGACTTTTTGTTAATCAGAGGTGATTGGAACACAAAAGTAGGAAACAGTAGAGTCAAAGGAAAATTTGGCCTAGGAGCAAGAAATGAAGCAGCAGAGCAACCGACTGAATTTTGCAAGGCCAATAGTTTGTTCATTACAAACACATTCTGCAAGTAACCAAAGAAGCAACCGTATACATAGACATCACCTGATTGCCAATATAGAAATCAAATAGACTACATAATTGTGAGCAGACGAAGGAAAAGCTCCATTCTCTCTGCAAAAACAAGACAGGAGCAGATTGTAGCATAGACCATGAACTACTAACAACTTAGAGTAAAGCTAAAGAAGAACACTAAACCAACCATCATGCCAAAATACAACTGAAGAACATCCTTGTAGAATTTAAAGATAATGTGAAAAATAGATTTGCCACTATTAAGCCTAATTGACTTGGAGCCAGCAGAACTCTGGACTGAAGCCAGGGAAATTACCAGGGACAGATGCAAACAGACAATATCTGGAGCCAAAAAGAAAGAGAAGCCTCAGTTGAAGACAGATGACACTATTCAAGCACTGAAGGAAAGATGAGAAGCAAAAGCAAAAGGTGACAAAAACAGAGTTGGAATCCTGAATGCAACCGTTCAGTGACTTGTGCAAAGGCAAAAAGAAAACCACTGTAATAATCAATTTAGAGAAACAGAATGTGAGAAGAAAAAAGGAAGAACAAGTAAATGTAAACCAAGAGTTGGGTTGCTAATTGACAAGCAGGAGAACACATTGAATGACCAAGTAGTAATAAAAAGACAATACATGGAGGAACTATATAGAGGAGCTGAAAGGATGACAGATTCATTTAAGGAAGAACCATTTGAAGATAAACCTAAAGCAAAGTGATGCTCAAAGACTTAGATCATATATGGAGCAAGAAAAGGAAAGGAAGAGGCTATTGGGATCAGATTGCAAACATATGTTAGATAATGGAGTGCACAAAAGAATTACAAAAGAAAATCAGCCTCTGCCTTATAGCTTATAGCAAAGCCTTTGATTTTATAGATCATAAAAAACTATAGATCGATCTTAAAGAAATGGATGTGTCATGGCATTTGAATGTCCTGATGCATAACCTGTACTCAGCACAAGAGGCTACTGTTAGGACAGAATACAGAGAAATAGAATGGTTTCCAGTTGGCAAGGGGGTCAGGCAAGGCAGCATTTTATCACCCTATCTGTTAAACTTGTAATGCTGAATATATCATACGTAAAGCAGGATTAAACTTGGGGGAAGGAAGTGTAAAAATTAAAGGAATTCATACACACACACACCACACACACTGCAACAAATCTGCTGGCTTTCCCTTCTCAGTGTCAAACTAGATTAAATGTCTATGCTTCTTGAACAGCAATACCTGTGCTGCTGCTGTTGCTGTTATTATTAATAGGGAAATAAATATTCATGCATTTTGTTCTCTTAAGAAAGAATGAATAATTTTTACTTTTTTCCTCCCTGCACAGTTTACAAAGGCTATTGGCAGTTCAAAATTTCTTCTGTGAAAAAACCCCCACATTATGGAATTTCCCATACAGAAACATGATTTTCGGCATATAAATGTTATTTTCTATGTACGAAATCATTATTTCTGTGCAGAAAAAAAATCTGTACTGAAAAATGCCATTTTCTGGGCAAATGTTCTTTGAGCATTTTGCACAGAGACCAGGTCCTGATCTGCAAAGAATCTAACATGTCTACTATTCTCCTCATCAGGTTTCCTACCTCTTGGGAAACTCATTTTTGTTCTCTTGTTTTAATATTTTCAAATATTATTTATTTCCCAAGTTGTTATATGCACAGTGACAAGGAAGCCAGCTTGAATTTGGGAGTCAAGGGTGTTGAGAGAAGAGCACCAAAGCCTCAGTGATCTTGTGGTATCATTTTATTTATTTATTTATTTATTTGATTTCTATGCCACCTTTATCCCAGATTGGGACCCAAGGCAGCTCACAACACATAAAAAAACAATTAAAAATTGTTTGTAAATGCAAAAGAATAGAGGGAACATGTTTACCTGGGGCAGAAAGCAATTTCAGAGAGTTAAAGAAATGGAGATCTGCTAGTCTCATTTTTGTTGAGTTTTTCAGTTTCTAGTCTACTTTGCCATTCCACCTCTTTACATGGTACAGTGGAGGCTATTTTCACATGAAAATTAATACAAGTTTTTGTGCATATTAAAATGTAAACTTTTTGTATGTATTTTTATAATGTTCATTTTCTTGTATGTTTTTTTAAAGTCACTTTAACACAGGGAAGAAAATTGGAAGACTCACACATGCATGGATTTCTGAGACAAGGGACTTTATCAAACAGGGCTAAAATGCCCCGTTTCTGTCCTGTCACCTTCTCTCCCATTCCTGTAACAGAATGGAGGTAAATGTTCACACACTTACCTCCATTCTGCATCAGGAACAGGCATCCTCCTGTCCTGCCCCGCCGGCCGTAAATGCAGCTGTTGTAAGGCTGCCTTTACAACTGGCTGGGGGAAATCCTGCTCATTCTCATGAGAGAACGAGTGGGAGGGAAATTTGAAATACCCCCCCCAGCTGTCAAATTGAAAAATAAACATAAAAAATAATTTATAATAAAAAAACAACCCAGGGAGGGGGGAGAAGGGCAGCACTTACCTTTGTGTCCTGATCATGGCAGGAAGTGACTGCCATGGAGCTCCTCCCCCGTGCCTATCATCGCGGAACAGGGATGGGGATACATTTCCCACATCCCTGATTCCATGACAGGCATGGAAGAAAATGGAAAAGGGGTTCTAGTCACGATTTTTCATCGTGAATAGAATACACTGTTAACAGAATGGGGGCAGGATGGAAACATCATGGAGGGGTTCGACGTCATCTGAAACAGAGCTCCTTTCTCACCACTGTTCCGTTCCTGCCCCAGGATAGCTGATTTGTCTGATAATCTCCAAGATGTATTCCACTCCCTTGTGGAGTATTAGGATGTTCAAAATGAACTTATAAAACAGTTTGTTGGGAGACTGACTAGCTTAAACCCTCCTCTCCAGTGCTCTAGCCCCAGTTTGAATTTTTCTCTATAGCTTTCGCATGATATATACATTTTAAAGTTTTGTTTTAACTTTCTAAACTGCCTTGAGTCCCAGACTTGGGGGGAAAGGCACAATATAGAAAAGTAGCAGTCCTAATAGTAGTAGCAGTGAGAATAAGAATAAGGAGGAGGAAATGTACTCATGCAAGTAGGGCAGAATATCACCTGAGTGCTCCACCTGAAAAGGATATCCAGTATTCTCCTGGGCAATTTATCATGGATGACAGTGAGGATGTATGTAAAGATATAATCTTTTTTTTCTTATGTCTGTAGGACTTCCTGCACTAATGGAAGTATCTGTCACTCTTGGGATCTTTCTCTATTGACAGATGGAAGCACATGGAAGATCACATTGGGCCCCATCTATCACAGCTCTGGAGTTAATGTGGTACAGTTGTTTGAGGGCTCAACCAGTATTCTAGGATGATAGGATTCAAATCCCCACTCAGTCATGGAAAACTGCTGGGTTAAACCTTAGGCAAGTAACACTCTCTCAGCCTTATAGTGGAACAGTGGCAAAGCTCTGAATAAATCATGCTAAGATAACCCTATGTCAGGGCTGCCATAAATCAACTTGGAGCCATGTGACAACAGCAATCACCAATCTCCTGAATCTGTACATTAATGAATGTGATGGTGTATATTCCTTGATGTTGTTCAGTACTATACAATTTGAGGACTGGATATCTACTTATGCCTTAAGCTTCGTTCTCCACTACTTGACATTATCCTGGGTCTCTGGACTAATTTATTCATTTTATATCTCCCTTCCAGTATTTTAATTTCCCAAGTGTTGTGTATTATCAACAGATTGGCCTGTGGATAAGGGATTATGGTAACTATAGTGCAAAACTACTAGAGAGCCAAAGGTATCCCAATGTTGATCTAGAGACATTGGTCCCATGTGCCATGCCTTCTGAATGTCGATAGCTGCCTTTTCACATGTGAACCATCTCCTGGCTTGTTCTAACAAGTTCTCCTGGGTTGTTAGAACAAGCCAGGAGAACTATGGCTTACATCAAAAGTGGGACTTACATCAATACCTCTCCTCCAGCTATATACCTCATGGATGTGACAGAGGTGCTTCTGCATTTGTTATTCCAACTGTAACTTTGAAAGCTTGTTGATGGCATTGTCCTCTCTAGTAAATCAGCTCTTAAAAATGTAGAAAGCACTGTTTGATTGGAACATTGAATAAATTACATTTGTACAGTATACTGGCTATGCTCTATGAGAGCATCATGAAAAATTTATCTTTCTGAAACTTCAAATCAAAGGTAACTGCAGAAAGTTGGCAAAATTGCACCAAATTAACAGAGAACACAAAATGTTTACCATTTTCTTTTTAAAAATGGTTCTATGTGCGTAGCATAACCATTTGAAAAATCAAGAACACAATTGCCTTTCATACGTAGATAATATATTCACTATTCAATACTCCCTAAAAAATTTCTATGGAAAAGAAATTCAGGGTTCGTGCAGTTATTTGCCATGCAAGTGGATCAGAGAAGACAGAGTCAGAATGAATCAATAAATCACTGAAAACCTAAATTAAATAGATATTTATGTGGGTTTGAAACCCACCAAATGATTTACAAGTCTGAATAGATAAAGAGTTCCAGTCATAACTTTGGTGGTTTACAAGCCAGCACTCCAATCAGCAATATCAAATCAAGATGCAAGGACAGAAAAATAATCTGCAGCTAGAGGCTCACTGAAGTGTAAGAGTCAATGCACTAGACATATGAACCCCATTAGTTGAAAAGGATAACAGCTGTACAACAGAATGTCTACATTTCAGTGATTCGTAGACAGAAGCAAGAGATCTGCAACAGATGCAAACATTAACCCATTTACAGTATTTTTAAAAAATGAAAGAAAAAACTTTTGGATCCAGTAGCATTATTAATGCAATCAGTATCAACTCCAAGCTCCAAGAGAGAGGATGAATAAAGAGGTAATATAAAAATATCGACTGAACCGATGGGGGGGGAGGGCGGAAAGTCATGAAACTGTTTAATATGAAAAACTTGTACCATATGATCTGTTCAGTGATTTAGTTCAGTAGATAGGAAGCTATTTAACATAGCCCACCATAAGTCTATACATAGCTTCACCAACTTAACCATTCACTGAATACAAAGGGCAAGCATGTTGGCCTTGCTCCCAAAGCTGATGTCCAGATCCAGCCATACCAATTACACCAGTGAAATGGTTCCACAAGACTTTTTCTCCTTTTTGGTGCAACAAACTAACATGGATACTCCAACCCCATGACTCCAATAATGAAAAGGGAACAAATAATCAGTAATTTTAACGTGGCACTTTACTACCAAGTATGGAAAGAGGTGCTTGTAGGATTTTTCTCCCTCATGTATCCAAATAATTTGTCCTGCTTTAAATACTATGTGTTTTGACTTAGGACTTTATCAGACCACCTCCCTTTAACATTTTTTTGCCAGCATAAATTCTGTTGTTTTTATGCTGGCAAAAGAATCCCCCCTACCAGATTTACCTTGAGCAACATCAATGAGGCTTCCCCAGCAGTAACAGAGCACAAATAAAGCTCCATTTACTTCCGGGGTCAAATTCTCACTGATTCTTGTGAGAAGATGCTAGCATAGGAAATTCAAAAATAAAAACAAAATAAAGACACAAAAAGTGCAGCAAAGCACTAAAACACACTTTTAAAGATCCAAGTACATGCAGGGGAGGTCATAAAAAGAGTGTCCCCTACCTGGCTGTCATAGAATCATAGAATCATAGAATTGCAGAGTTGGAAGAGACCACGAGGGCCATCTAGTCCAACCCCCATGCCACGCAGGAAATCTGCGTCATGATCTCACCTGGAAGATCATGATCTCACCTGGAAGTATTTGCCCATTGATGCTATGTTCACATGAGTACAATGGCGTGAGGATTCAAATGCTGGCAATGCCAGCGACAAAATGGGAGATCAATTGATGGCTTGGGCCGTCAATAAAAAGGAACACGTTTTTCACAATACATGATTGCGAAAGGGCGATGTCGTCTGGTTTGTGCACCCTTTCACGATCATTAGGCATCCTTATGACACCGTATTTGCCTGGTCTGATAAAGTCCTTGGGTAAGTTGGAGCACTAGTTGCAGACCACCTTGGGTAGTAAAATGTTATGGCCCTGCTACCCCCCCCCTCCAACAGTCAGGATTAACAGGAAAGGGAACTATGCATGCCAGGGTCTACCCAGAGTTAGGAAAATCTGAGGTCCATGAGCAGGCCCTATAGCCACAGAGCTGTGCTTTACATCAAGCCCTCAGAGCCTATTGAGATTGTATGAGAGATTTCCCAAATTTAAGAGCCACTACTATAGAGAATCGGTACTGATATGAAACCGCAGTTCTGCATTACCTCTAGAATCAGTAACATTTCAAGTCCTTTAAAAGGAAAAACCTATTTTTACGTGCTATCCAGTTTCCCCTAACATGGAGATAGGGACTACTTTCCCCTAAGAAAATAGTCTACAATATTGAGCACTGCAATATTGAGCACTGATAGCAATCCAAATGGCATGTGTGCAATTGTTCATAGTAAACTAGAACCTCAAATAATAGCATTTCTGGTGTTTTGTAGCTGGCTTACCTCCTGCAGTCAGTGTTAATCACTGGAATGAGACACTGCCATGTCTCCGTTCCTATCCCATGATTTGTCCTTGTCAAACTGCATTGCATTTTCCAGGAGCTTCTACATGTGTTACCATTTCTGTGTAACCCATGGATGAAGTGGAATTAAAAACAAAACAAAACCACCTTTGTTAAGTATGAAATTTCATTGATGCTGGAGGATTTCATTTCTCCATAGGCTTCTGTTTCTCTTCTATGTGCTTGGGGTTTGCTAGGCATTTTGGAAAAAGAAAAGAAAACAAATCCTACTGAAGAATTGTGGCTTCACCACTATGATCTATTTGATCAATAGAAGAATTTCAGTAGACGAAGTAGTGTTAAAAGTTTATTCATTCTGTGCACTCTTTAGAGATGATTAACTGTCTTTATTATATTAAAGCAAACCCAAAGCCATCTGCCAAAGGCAATTGTGTCCAAGCGCTGAAACCATTTCATGTGAAAACTCATTTTCAGGCTCCTAATTATTTTTCATTATAGTGGCAGTGTGGAATAGATTGGAATTGGACAGTAATTGCCAGGTCTGAGCAGTGTGGACCATTGCAATGTATCAGTTTAGATGAAGTGTGACAAGGATACATCTAACTACTATATAACTTCCATTAAGCAACTTCCCTGTCCCTGCTCATGTAACACTTCATAGTATGTGGTCAGCACAAGGTCATAATAATGGGTTTCTGACTGACTCTGAGCATTTTGTATGAGCAAAAGCTGTTTAACCCCCCTTACTTTTATTATTGCCATTCTGACAATGTCCAGCTGTTACAGTTGTTGGGGATATATTTACAGTATTACTTCAAATGTGAGACCTTCCAAAGACACCTGGCTTAAGAGGGAGAATTTTTTTTTTTTAATTCTCTATACTTCAGAAAGTTCTGCAATAAATGTAGGAAAACTTCAAAATGCAATTGAAAGTGTTTCCAGCAACCACCATCTATCATCCTCCTTTTAAAAAATGAAGTAAGATCTTACTTCAGAATCCTAAATCAGGTTCTGTAATTTCTGTTCCTCAGTTTAATTTTAAAGCCTGCCCTAACCTAAGAACTGAGGGCAGGTAACATTATTATACCCTTTAATGAGATGTAAAGATGTGGGAAGGACTGAGGAAAAGGCAGAAAGAGAAAAAGAAATATAACCTTAATCCAGCATTTGTGTCACTGCAGACACCTATTCTAAGATTAGATTCATATATTTAAAAAGGAAAAAAGAATAAAGCATGTCCACTTTTAATCCAGCCATCCAGAGTCTGGCTGAAAGACAACAGTAGCATCATATTTTTATAGTATAATACCTATACATAGAGGATCTGGTGCCTAAATACCCTAAAGGCTCTAGATCCCATCTGATCTTGGAAGCTAAGCAGGGTCAGCCCTAGTTAGTACTTGGATGGGAGATAGCCAATGAATACTAGGTGCTTTGGGGTATATTTCAGAGGAAGGAACTGGCAAAAACGCCTCTGAGTATTCCTTACCTATGAAAACCCAGTGAAATTCATGGGGTTGCCATAAGTCAACAGACAACTTGAGGACACAGACACACACAGACACAAATTATTAAATTTAATCATAAATCATAAATTTAAATTTATGATTGTTGTGTTTTACAGCATATTATATTGGCTAGAATCCTCTTGGCACACTATGCTAGTAGGTACTTTTTTCCAAGGTTGCATAGCAGTGGTGAGGGAAGGCAAAGGCTGAGATCCTGTTAGTGACATATGCAGGTGTAATGTCAAATTATGCACATGTCCTTTAGTGGTAATTGAGGAAGGAAGTATCCTCTACCTCCTCCATGCAACAACTCCTTGCCCATCTGCCTCCTGTAGCCTCCCACAACTATTTAGAAGGCAAAGGAGATTAGGGTAGCCAAGCAGCATCTGTCTATGTTCCTAAAGCCAGACAAAGATATAGGAACATAGCTGGATGCTGCTTCACTGACCCCTATCCAGCCAATAAATAGCCATGGGGTAGGAATATATAAACAATATTTGGAGATTAAAAAAAAAAAAAAGGTTTCTTGAATGTTGGGAAACTCTGATGAGGTGATTTTAGCCAGGTCAGAATCTTTGCAGGATGTATTGTACATGAAGTGTGTGTGTGTGTGTGTGTGTGTGTGTGTGTGTGTGTGTTGCACAAAAACAGCATATATGCAAAGAAAATGACATTTCTATGCAGAAAATGTTGTTTTCTGTGTAAGGAGCTTGTTTTCTTTGCTGAAATGTTTTCTATGTAGAAAATGCAGTTTTCTGCAGTTAAAAAGTGCATTTTTAAAATCTTGAATTGCAAAGAGTCTTTGAACACTGCACAGTTTCTCATGACTTTCTTACAGCATGAACAGTGTTAAAAATGATGACTGAGATTCTACATCACCAATTTAGATATGAATACATAACTAAGTATGGTCTCTTGGTCTTACCCCTCCCCCCAAAACCTCCCTTAAAAGCCAGGAGCCGCTCTAAGTGATGTAGGTTTGTTCTGCTGGTGATCAGAGTGCAGCAGGACGATATCTCCAGCCCCCTCCTCCCAGCAAACTGTGGTGTGATGAGAATCACGTCAAGGGTCCTGACTTCTGATTGTTGCTGGTGAGAGTGGGCTGGAAGCATCATCCTTCTGCTTCCCAGTCATCAGCAGAACAGACCTCCATTGCTCAGAGCATCTCCTTGGAGTTGAAGGCAACATTCAGGGGGCAATTGTTTACAGTTTACAATTGTGGCAATTGTTCCAGAATTGTGAACACATAGTATAACTAAATGCAGAGCAGTTATGGATCTGTAACTCTCAGTTACAAATCTTTAACTGCAGTACAGGATAACAGCCATTCATTCTTGGCTGTGGGAGTGAAATTTACCAAGATAGCTCCAGCTGGGACAGCAGGAAGTAGGTGAGACCTTCACAAAGGGGCAGGGAATACTGTGCTATCCAGCAGAGCTTTATGCTCACCCAGGTTGGGTCTTAGCTAACATTTTTCAGCTCAAAGAAGCCTATTTATCCAAAGTTCTACTTCCTTCATGGTTGCAGTATCAATGGTCTTTTCCCTCCTGCCACTAAGACTGTAGTACCAATTGGATTATAGTCATGAGGTGTATTAGATGTTATATTATTGGAGTATTATTTTTCTGTTTATTCATTCCAAAATCATCAAAAACAGAATGGCAGGGGAGCAAGCCCAAGCAATAATGGCTAGGGAGAGCAAGAACAGGCAAGATATGAATGAGAAGCCAGCAGGAAATCAGGCCAGGAGTTATGCTGGTAGTGTGGCAAGTTAGATCCTAAGGTTCATTGTTCTGACAAGTGCACTGTGGGAGAAGAGGATTTTATGTAATTGGCATACATTCAGCAGACAGATCATTTGATTTCATTTCTGCAGCCTCTGGCTACCATTGAATAATGAATAATAATAAATTATTCCACTTACACTAATGCACCTTTCCAACCAGGGGAGTCCCAGAACATGGTAACACAGTGAAACACAATGGAAGATGAGGAAACTTACATAATACAATACAATGTCATGAAATCACATAAAAATCCACTTAATTTTTTTTAAGATGCAAAAGTATTAAAGGTTAAAGCAACAGCAGATACCCTAAAAGCACTGGAAGGGTTGTTAAAAGCCTTCAGGCAATGTTTTAATGTGAGAAGAACAAACCAAATATGATAATCTGGAAGGAATTATTTTCTGAGATCCCCCAGTGAAACCACAGCAAAAGCCTGTTTCTTATGAGCGGGACGTGTGAACACCTGAATCTCCAAACAAAAAGTAATATCTGTCTGCTGAGAGCCATGAGGCAGAGCTTCCAAGGAGCACATTTCAGATACAACCACACCCTTTATGCACTTAAAAATAAGCAATGCAATCTGTAATGGAAATGGTTGCAGTAGAGGTAGCAATGGAAAGAATATTTAAAGATATTTGAAAATTTGTCATTAAAAAAAACACCTCATGTTTTTCAAGTGTCAGCACAACTGAACAAGAAGAATCCTGGACAGATAAGAATTTCTGCAGCTCATTCTATGTAAAATTTACGCATTTTACATTTATTCTGTGTAAAATTTACACATGATAGCCTTGAGCAGAAAATGGCATTTTCCATGCAGAAATTAATATTTCTAAACAGTAATATTGTTTTCTGTCCAGAAAATGCTCTTTCCCACACAGAAAATGTTCTGTGCAAAATAACTGCATGTGAATTTTGCACAGAATAAGTCTTCATTGTGAATAGGTTTCAAAAATTGTGTAGTATTCAAAGATTTTCTTTCAGAGGGAAGGAAATGGATAGAATTAGATGTTTCTTCCTTCAGGAAAAAATTATGGCTGCAGCCACACTGTAGAAGCAATGCAGTTTGACACTCCTTTCACTGCCATGACTCAATGCTATGGAATCCTGGGATTTGTAGTTTTGTGCGATATTTAGCTTTCTCTGCCAGCGAGCTCTGGTGCCGCAACAAACTACAAATTCCAGAATTCCATAGCAGGGAGTTATAGTTAAAGCAGTGTCAAACTGCATTATTTCTGCAATGTGGCAGCAGTCTTAGGGGATTATCAGACATGAATGAAAAAAGTGTTCCTGTCCCACAATCTCCTCTCCCGCCCCTGTCCCGGCAGAACAACAAAACTTCACACCTATCTTCTATCACATCCACAGGGCAGCCTGGGAGTGAATGGAGATCCGTTCACTTCCTGGAGTGAAATCCCACTAGTTCTCATGAGAAGATGGGTCACTTACATTGCTGTCCCGATCTCACCAGGAAGTGTTTTCCCAGGAATCTCCCATTGATGTTGGGATCTCGCCAGCAAAATGGGGCACCTTTTCAAATGCTGTCAAATCCATGACAGGAATGGAATGGGGGGAACAGGGTTCTCCCATCAATAAAAAGCAGCACCGGTGGAACAAACAGCAGAATGGGAGCATTACAAGGGGGAACAACATCATCTGAAAAGCCTTTTAGCAATCTCCTGGTGTCGTGATAACAGTTTATAGAGCATCTGACAATCTCCTTAGTGAAGAATTACATCCCTACCTAGAAACAGTCCATGAAAAGTAGGAGAACAGTGATCCTATGAACAAGGGTGTTAGATAATGTAAATTCCTCTGAAGGCCTTGTGAAAGACGGGAGCTCAATTTTTTAAGAAGTGTCCTTGGAGCACCACATGAATATCAGTATTCACCACTTCCTCATATTCTGCTTTTTGTTTCTTCTCCTTTTTGAAGAAAAAGCCTACTACATTAATTTCTTATATTATGGATTTGTTTTTGTGTTTTTTTAAATCTCATGTTATCAGTTATCCGCAGGATATCTTCACTTTATGTGACCTTCCTCTTAGAGTTTGGCTGGGATTCTACATCAGGGTTTCATAGCTATATGTCTCCTGTGAAGTAACACATGAATTGTGCCATGCAACCCATGTAATGAACAACATTGCCCAACTGAATTGAGACACCAAATGGACAACTGAATGTACAACCAAATGTGCATCCATGAGGAGCTCATATCATGGCTTGGATCTGATTTTTCTCTCCTAGCTCCAAACACATGCAGATACTTATAAAACAGAGAGAGAGAGACAGAGAGGTTGACTCTTGTATCTGTGGGGGATATGTTCTAAGACACCCCCCCAATGGATACCTGAAACCATGGATAATAGGGAACCCTAATATTTTCAATGAGATGAATGCTGGGAGTTGACCATAGAATCACATTGGAGGAGCTAGAAATGCCTAGAGAAAACATTTTTTTGGAATGTGGATAAGTGAAACCATGGATACTGAATCCATGGATACAGGACCGGTTTAAGGAATTTTGGGGCCCCCTGCAATGCTTTACTTTGGGGCCCCCATATGTTTATCTCAGATCAATGTAACCTAACCTATTCACCGTACAGGATGTTCAGATTATAGTAGGACCCCCGTATCCCTGGATTCATTATCCATGGGACACAAAACAGCACACCTACCATAGAGTCTTCCTAGAAAATGTGTCTTCCCTAGCCCTTTTCTAGGCCTTCCAAGGCAACTCTATGGTATTTTAAACCAGAAATCCCATTATTTTCATATTAAGGAGGCCAACACGGGGCCCTCTCTTGACCTCGGGGCCCCCTCTTGACCTCGGGGCCCCCTGCCAATGCTGATTTGGCAGACAGGTTAAACCGGCCCTGCATGGATACAGGGATTGATCTGTATATATAATCTTGGATAAACCACCACAGATTTCCCAGCATCTTATCTGCTGCCCTAAAGTTCCCTTTTCTGTTTCTAGTAGTACACATTTTCTTCCTGCACAAATTTACTCTAGTACAGCTACCACTTATACAAACTTGATGGTGTCAATCCTTACTTTGTTTAAAGAAAACCTGTTGAGATAAAACAGAATGATCTGTCTGGTCTACTTTGCTCCTCGTAAAAAATATAATAAAATTCAACCTCTTGCCACAAAGAATGAGTAAAAACAAATTGTGGGTTTTATTGATATAGCTTTCCCCTTCCCGCCACCCCCCCCACCCACAATGGATAGTCAGACTGAAATCCAACAGCTGTGAGGCATTTGCTTTCCTTGTCCTTCACTGAGAATTCAGCCATACTTCACTTGTCCTGTGGCTACAGGAGCCTGCCCCTTGTCACTGGCCGGAGGGGACTGAGTGCTGCCAGATAGGTGACCTGTATATTCAGTAGGCCTTCTCAGCTCTCAGCACCCCAGTTGTTGAATGCCCTCCCCTTGGAGGCTTGATTGGGATCCATACTTGATTCATTTAGTCACCCAGTAAAGATATGGTTATTTTCTGATTTATTCCAAAATTCTTAGACACATGGTTTTAACCATTTTCATTTTTTAAAACTGCTTTAACCTATTAACATTGTTTAATTTGTTTTAGTCTATTTGATTTATTTTTATTTAAATTATTTTTATCTATTTACATTAACTAGGAATGGGAAGGGCAGCTATGAAAGAGCTAGACAAAATCATTAAGTGCAAAGATATAAAACTAAACACTAAAGTTAGGGTTATCCAAGCGGTCGTATTTCCCATCATGTACAGAAGTGAGAACTGGACAGTGAAGAAAGCTGATAGAAAGAAAATCAACTCATTGGAGATATGGTACTGGAGAAGGGTGCTACAGATACCATGGACCGCTAAAAATACAAATCAGTGGGTCCTAGAGCAAAGCAAACATGAGCTATCCCTAGAAGCTAAGATGACTAAACTGAGACTGTAGTACTTTGGCCATACCATGAGAAGGCATGACTTACTCAAAAGGTCAACAATGCTGGGTAAG
This sequence comes from Gambelia wislizenii, assembly GCA_030847615.1. Classification (NCBI taxonomy): domain Eukaryota; kingdom Metazoa; phylum Chordata; class Lepidosauria; order Squamata; family Crotaphytidae; genus Gambelia; species Gambelia wislizenii. Next base: position 151,829,865 of record JAUMIR010000001.1, on the reverse strand, counting down.
GAGAAGGCAGTAGGAAAAGAGGAAGGTCATAAACTAGATGGATGGACTAAATCAAGGAAACCATGGCCTTGAGCCCGTAGGACCTGAGCAGAGCAGTTGATGATGGGGATCTTGGAGATGTCTCATTCATAGGATCGTCATGAGTCAAAATTAACTCGAGGGCAGTTAACAACAATAGCAGCAACAATTAACTTTACTTGTATGCTAAGCTGACATCTCATGACATTGGGTAGGCTATAGATATTTAAATCAATTAGTCAGTCCTGTGAGAAACAGTATATATCTAGACTGACAGCTGTTCTCTGACCATGCAGTACTATACATGCCTATTCGTGGGGGGGAGCACCACTGAATTCAATGTGACTTGCTTCCAAGTCATCCTGAGGATTATACCATCAGGATGAAACTACATGTTACAATCTGGTACAAACTTTGGCTGATATCCACTTGCACAATTATGAATGTTTAAGCTAGAGTTATGAATTTGTGGCTATCTTGTATTCACAATCTCTATATATGTCTTAGTTCAGGGGATACATTGGGACCATAAAATCCCCCAATCCCCATTTACCAGGCAACAGCTGCTGTGATTGATGGGGTCTGTTCCCCCATTGACTGGAAAACAGCTAACTGATGTTTCCATCACCCCCAATCTCCAGTGTAAGAGGGAATTACAACAGGGTCACCCCTTCTGCCTGCTGCAACAGATTGCCCGTGAGAGGGGAAGAACATTAGTCAGCTGCTTCCCGAGTTACAAGGGGATGGACCTCTATTGATCACAGTGGCTGCTACCAGTAAGAGGGGATTGAGCAGGCTAGGCTGGAAATCACTGTGTAGCTGTATAACTATGGTGGTTACACATTTCTAAGTGTCCAAGTGGATTCTAGTGTGTGATCCTAGTGTAAGGAAACTTTAAAAAACACATGCATACATATACACTGACTCTAATCAAGTTTAGGCTTGTCATCCTGAAATTTGCGTTGCCAGAGGAGGACCCATTGAAATCTAAACACTAGACCTGTATTTGTGTCACAATCTCATAGATATATATTAATGGGCTGTAACACAGCCATTGCATTGGCATTAAAAAGCAAGGATATTTTGCTCTAACATACTATCAAATCAATGGTAGACCATAGCTCTTCTGTTAGATACTTGGCTATGCCTGAATTCTGACTCTGCCCTGTGAACAGAAGACACTCCTTCTGTGAACAAACACCTTCTGTTCAGAGAACAGAACATTTTGTTCCATTCATAGAACAAAATGTTAGGAATCAACCTTTGAAATGTTGTATAGATATCTTAAATCTACCTGCCCTCAAAATCAGAGTTGTTGTGACTTATCTCTTTTTCCACTTATGGACTATTTCAGAATTTACACAAAAAATTGAGAGTCACATAATATTGATTATGCATTGTCTACATAGCTTGCAAGTGCTCCTCAAGAGTTATTAACAAAGATTTTTGCAAAGCAAGAAATTCAAATAAAATAAAAATGCAATTACTTAAGTCATCTACTGCCATTCAGCCTGCAAACTGAAAATACCTTTCAAACTTCATGAAATCATGCAAGATCACAATTAACTCAAAAACAGTGATTTCAATTCTAATATCATTAACAGTTTCTGTAACCGTTACAGCTAAAGAAAACCCAAACTTTCAGCACTTTCAGATGAAAAGACAAGTATATTAAGGCTAAAATCCTGTACACCCTTACCTGAAGATAAGCCCCATTAAACTCACTGGGAGTTGCTTCTGGTAAGACATACATAAAATTGTGATGTACATGGCTATAATTTTAAAATTTTCACAAGGTGAACATGTCTGTGAGAAAAATATATCTAATAGTTGCCCATTCTTTGGAATGTCCTGGAAATGTGCAAACTCCCCTTAGTGCACCCTTCAAAATATCTTGTACCTGCCCTCAGCTTTCTTTGAGAAAAGTTGGAAAATATTAGGGATACTGCTCTCCAAACATTTTCTAGTAAATTTTTAATAATGCTAATAGTTAAAGACATTTCGCCAGTTATCGTCACCCCTTCAACTACCTCCAAACCCTGCCTTTGAGAAGAGCAGTAAGAGGTCTTAACAGATACAGACATAGTTCTAGGCATTCTCTTAACTAGGGCTGCTTCTGCACTGCAGAAATAATCCAGTTTGATACTGCTTTAACTTCCAGTAAACTTTAGGCTATTTTTCCTTTCATGAGAGGGAAACTTCATGGTGCTATGGTTCAGTATACCTATGTTCTTGAAACATTAGTGCTTCTGATTATGGTTGACAACTGACAAGCAATATAGGGCCCATCTACATGGCGGGGAGGATGGATTGCTCTGCAGTAGTAGCAATTTGTAGCAGCCGCAAGCTGTCTTAATGGTTAAGGCCCCCATAAACTTTGCATGCCCCACATTTTAAAAATCTGCCGATGATGATCTTTTAAAAAAAAAAAAATTCCCATGGTGTGCACAAGCGATATTTCACATTTACAAAACAAAAAAGAGAAAAGAGAGAGAGAAAGATTGCCATGTTATTGCATTACCGCATTACCTATTGCTCGCAAAGCCGAAAATATAACATGGCAGCAGTGGGAGCTTACCCTGTTTACAAGCCCTGCCCCCCCCCCGCTTGTCTGGCCAAGCAGCTTGTGCTGCCTCGGCAAATGTAACGGGCCAAATGAACAGACATGTGTACCCCTTTCAGAGCTTTTTAAAAACTCAGAGAAAAATCCTAAAGGCTCTCCGGTCACAGTTTATGGAGTTCTTAGCTTCCCCCCTTCTGAATGCCCCCCTTAGCTGCCCCCCTTCTGAATTGATGCAAATGTCCATTTAGACAGATCAGTTTCTCAGAGAATTCTATGAGGATGATTTTGACCCCAACAATTGAGAGTGAAGAGGACCAGTGCCAACTACTTGATCATAACAAATTTGTCACCAATGTTTTATATGATTTTTCATAAGCTACTGATATGTGTAGAATTCTCTAAGTGTTGTTACAGCTGTTGCTATCTATAGTAATGAAAGCTGAATATAATTTGAACTGTGCAGTGCCTTATGTTACTTACTTTTAAATGTGTGAAGAGATAGTCCTTTGCAGTAAACTTTAAAAACAGGTCTCTGGAATCTAAAGAGACTACAACGAATGATACATGAGAAAAATTACAACGTTCAGAGCAGCTAGTGCTGTAGTGTATATAATACCTATAAAGTAGACTAGAAGTTATCAGCAAGATCATATTAAAAGGAGATAAGTCTGAGTCAAAAGTTTCAATATATCACTATCAGGGAAAATATCAGCAGTAAAAGCATACACTCACATCCACACACAAAAGAAATAAGCCATGTGAATTTTCCAGAAATGCACTGATCCTTGCAATATATTGGAGCCATAACACTTGTAATTTACGTAAAGCATCATGCCCAGATTCTTCTGACATGTGAAGAGTTGTGTAGCTATCTTGTGCTGCACTCAATCACGTAAGTGAAGCAAAGCGTGAAGAGGGAGTACAATTTCGCCAAGTCTCTTGGTCCTTAGAATCAAGTGCTGAATGGCTTTTTGCTTTCTTTCCTGAGGATCTGAGTTGGTATAGAAATGCTGGGATTTTTGTATTACCTTTTGCTATAGTTCTTAGTGGTATGAGGAAGGGGGATGATTACTAGCTAGTTATCTCACAGGAAGGATGTATCACTCCCAGCTTCATTCAGGATTGATTTTTTTTTTTTCAATTTCACAACAGGAAAGGTTCCTGGCTGATGCTCTGGGGAGTACCATATTTTAGTTAGTTAACCTTTCAATGCAACCACAAACCAGTGGTTTTCAATTATAACTTGAGCTCTGTTTAAAATGATTTGAGTATAAAAGGACTTTTCAATTTACATGCTTCAGTGTTCAAAACTGCAGATTTTAACTATATCTAACAGAATGTTATGTGACATTTATTCACTCCTGATTCATCACTATTTATCAATACGCATGGCACTTTAAAATGTTTGGGGATAAACATGCCTCTGTCTCAATGAGTTTATAGTCTTAGGCATAATGGTGGGAAGATAACGGTAGGGAAGATGGGCACACATGAATATACATGGGAACAGAAGTCCCCTCCTATCATATATAAATGACTGTTTTGTGATAGAAGATGCTTGTATTTAATGTTCATTCATTTAAACAATGAAGGTTATCAGACGAGGGTCTAAAAAAATGTTCTTTTGACACTATATTTTACATCGTATGTATCCTGGCATAATAACACTTCTTTTCACACGCTGCTGTATAATGAGACAGATGCCCCTAAAATCCAGCAATACAACTGATCACACTGCTTACTTCTGCATTTTTCCATGGGTGAGATTTCAGCAGTTCTCACAAGAAGTCACGAGTGCACTGAAGAGTAAAGCAAAAACAAAAAAACCTAAATTATCAAACCTAAATTATCAAACAAAATGAAGATACAAGCACTGAAACACACTTGGAAACTTGCAAGCAAGATGGGGAGGTACATAAAAAGAGCATACAGTACGTAGTTTTCCTGATTTCACTTGGAAGTGTTCTGGCAGAATCATGCCAGCAGAACAGGGCACATTTTCATGCATAAGCAGAGCCGCAAAAACAATGCTATGGGAGATCAATTGGTGGCTTCTGCCCATTAATAAAAAAAGAACACCCTCTTGACTGCAACAGAACACTTGCAGAATGCTGGGGCACGATGTCATGTGACAAGGAAGCCCTTTTGTGATCTCGTTTCAACATTATAATGCCATATTTGCCACATCTGATAATCTCCAATAACAAAATCCAACATTTGAGCAACATGATTATTGTGACAAACTGGGGCTGAATCCACGCTACTCAAATAATCCATTTTGAAACCTGATTATTTGCCATGGCTCCCTCCTATGGAATCCTGGGATTGGTAGTTTTACAAGTTGTTTAGCCTTCTCTGCCAAAAAGTGCTGGTCCCACACCAAACAACGAATCCCAGGATTCCATGGGAATGAGCCATGGCAAATAATCCAGTTTCAAACTAGATCATTTGTGTAGTGTGGATTCATCCTGGTTGTATGTATCTTCACGCACACATACATGTGGGTACCAAATGGCCTATCTCAGGGGTTAATCTTCAATATTCTAGACCAACTCCAAGAAGCTGTAGAAATCTGACCAGTGCTTATGGGAGCTGTAGTCTGAAGAGCCCAAGAGCCCTGTTTTATCTAATTCTGAAAGCCAGGTCTCTGCACACTTTAAATTCAAGTGCACTAAATCCAGTATCATGGAAGGAAAGGGGACACTCTAACCATGCCTCTCCATTGCCAGCTCCATCACTCTTTACACATGGAGGGTAACATTTTGAGGAAGAGAGCCTCTGTTGAGGCTTCCCATGTGATGTAGAATCCTGCATTTCCAACATTCTTAGTCACATCAACAGTCTCTATAGATATCAGAGCTTCTCTTCAGAAAGTCTCCTGATTCACATAGAGGGTAATGGAACTGGCAACAGAAGGGTAAGGCTAACACACTTTTTTCTTTGCATGTTTCATTAACACTATGGAGATTATCACACTACACTGTTATAGCACTATTATTCCACTTTAACTGCACCTCCTGTGTACTCCTGGGATGTGCAGTTTAGGGAAGGGCATTTAGAACTCTCAGACAGAGAGCTCTTAGGCCTCACTAAACTACAAACCCCAGGATAACATAGGAGGCAGCCCGAGCAATTAAAAGTGGAATAAAGCACTATAACAGTGTTGTGTGATAAAGTACGACACCTGAAGAAAATTTCAATCATGGATTCAGAACCTTCCAAAATGTACGAGTCAGGTTTTCTCCTGGTTTTACAGAAAATTCCACTTTTTCTAATAATGACTAATTCATCTAATTAAAGTAGATAATTGGATTGTAATTGCATTAACAGATATTTAATTGTTATTTTGCTTACACTGTGGGTGCACAAACATTTAACACAGATTCCTAATTAAAATTTATGTAAGCAAATAACCAACATGAAATCTGGATGTCTAGACAGTCAGCTTGTTCGTGTAATTCAAGTATTAATACTATATGGAAAATAGAAATGAAATCTGTGAAATATTGTAGACTCCCAATAGAAATGTATTAACACACACTCCATTCTTCAGACCCAAATCACAGTAAACATTCCAAGAAAATACATGCTGGAAAAGTCAGTATTTAACAGACAGTGTGGCAAGGTGCTACAATTAATTTGGATTTTTTTTATTTCATAGAAGAGTATTATATGCCTCCTTAGTTAATATATTAAAATAATAATGTTTAAAATATAACAATTCCTATCAAGGCCCAATATAGAATGGATGAATTTGAACCTGTTCAGATTCAAATCTGATTGAGAATTTAGATATCCACATTTGTGTGTGTGTCACTGATTTCAAAAAAACAAAATGACCACAACCCTTTTGTTGTCTCAGATTGCATGAAATTTGGAAGGATAACCATTCTGAAACCACTAACTCTGCTGGATGGTAAAAAGATAGGTCCAGGGGTTTTTGTGCTAGTCACCTTCAAGGTTTGCCTTAATAGCATTGAAGTTCACTAATATGTGTGCTGTGAGATTTGGGCCCCAAACTAGAAACTAGAACTGTCAGCTAGCAGAGTCTAGCTCCCTTCTCCTTCTCTGGTTTTCTTTTACTATGGTATGGTCCATATAGCTGATCTTGTTGTCATCTCTTTGTATGATCCAATTTGGATCCCATCTTGAGCAACTTAAGCTTCAGATAAGTCTGAATCAGTCCAGTTTGGTTTGTGATTCAGGATTTAGCTGAATCAATTGCTCACCTCTAGTAACTGAAGTATAGGATAACCTGAAGACCTACATGCAATGTCAGTGGGAACCTGCTTCACACTTACCAGTGGTATAGGTTAAAATTCAATAGGTGTAGTTCAGGAATCAGCTGAGTAAAGACAGAGAGATGGCAAGGTGACACTTCTCCTTTATGCTATCTCCCTGGATACTGTAGCCCTGGATACTAATCCTTTAAGAGTCTCTCAGTTCCTTTGCCACAACAATTTAATACAGTTTGCCCTTCCTCACTGTATATGGATCATTTTGGATAATACACATCTGGATCTGCATCACAAAAATGCAGATGTATTTCATCCAACTTCTGCCTGCCCTTTCACTCCAGCAAGAAAATCCATTCAGGGAGGGGGGAATATTTCACATGTGCTACTTTCTTGCTATCAGGCCAACTTGCTTAAAATGGGGATTTCATGTCTATAGTTTTAAAAAAATAAAATAAAAACAATTCAAGTGAAACTCAGATAACATAGCACAAGTATATACTTGTTCATAATGTACATTAAAATGATAGAGTTTGGGATAAACCTAAAGAAATACACACAAAAACCCAGAAAAACACATATTCTGCGGTAACTATGTTGGCCATATAGCAAAATAGAACAACATCCAAAGTGCACAAAACAACGATACACTTATTGAGCCAACCAAAAATGCACAAAACATACCATGCAAGCTTTCAAAGCTCCACTGACATCAGGCAACAGTGTTAAAAATCATACAGGAGAAGAAGAGGGGAAACAATGCCATTAGAGTCACAGGCCTACATTTTGTCTTAAGATGTTATTTTTGTTGTCAGTCAAGATGGTCTGGAGGAATATCCACGTAGGCAGAGGCCACTCTCCTCTTCGGCCATGTGGGCTCTGGGAGACAAAAGAGTTGTAAAACTCAGGCACTAACATTAGCAATAGAAAAAGTAACTTCTCTTGTGATCCAGACTGTTTCTGTCCTGGGTGAAGCTACTCACCCCTTTCTTAGGCAGAGACCATTGGATTTCTCAAGAAGCCTTTGTACTGTTGTATCTGGAAAAAAATCTTTTAGGCACTGTACAGGTAAAAACCATAAGGAGATCATCACACTACACTGTTATAGTACTATTATTCCACTTTAACTGCTCTGGCTGCCTTCTGAGGAATCCTGGGATTTTCAGTTTAAGGAGAGGCATTTAGCATTCTCGACCAGAGAGCTCTTAGGCCTCACTAAACTACAAACCCCAGAATTCCACTGGAGGAAGCCATAGCAGTTAAAATGGAATAATAGCACTATAATAGCATAGTGTGATACAGTCCTAAGGGAGGTAGAGAGGAGAAAGATCTGAAGTTCCATTGTAGCTTTCTTCCAGAGTTCAGGAACACTTCCTTTGATGCACTAAGAGCTGAACAAGCTGTCATCCACTTTACCCTAAAGGCACCAGATCCCATCTGATCTTTGAAGCTAAGCAAGGTCAGCTCTGGTCAGTACTTGGATGGGAGACCACCAATGAATCCCTGGTCCTGTAGGGCATCTTTCAGAGGAAGGAGCTAGCAAAACCACCTCTGAGTATTCCTTGCCTAAGAAAACCATATGAAATTCATGGGGTTGCCATAAATCGGTGGGCAACTTGAAGGCACACACACACACACACATAGGTGAAACCCACCAAATGCTGTCATAATGAAAAAAGTTTTACCTTTGTTGGAGGTAGAAACCTCAAAGAATTAAGTGGGCTCCTTCTTCTTTAGGATTATCCTGTTGTAGCTAAAACGCAGTATCCTCAAATCCAGAAAATATACCCAGGGGTAGCCATGTTGACCATACAGCAAAATACAGCAAAATCCACAAAACAGTGATACCATTATTGGGTGAATAAAAAATACAGAAGCTACAATGTTTTCAGGGTTTGTGTTTGTGTTTTTGTTTGTTTGTTTGTTTGTTTTTAAGTCCTGACTGCTACTTCTAGTGCAGCTGGCCAGGCTGATGAGAACATTTTAAAAAACATCACCAGCTAGCAATATTCTTAAAAGGACTTTGACAAAACAGACTACCAAAATTACAAATGATCTTCAGATAACAGGTTTACACTTCTTAACCATACATTTAATCATAATTAGCCTGGCAGAAATCCCAGACTAACAGGTGTTTGTCCCTCAGTATGAGCAGCAGATTATCACCAACTTGGCCCATCTCCAACAGACTTCCTACGGTCGTCCACCTTGTGTTCAAATTAGGTTGTCAGCATAATTTATATTATCCTGAAAGTACAGCATAAGATTACATTGTGCCAATCAGGTCTGAAATACTGCCCCCTCACCCTGCTGAAAAAAAGCTGACCACTGCTTTGCATAATAGATAGGGACATCCAGACTGTACTTCTCTACCTGGGGGAAAAAAATCCAGTTCTGCTCAAACATTGTCAACTGCACCAGGGGCCCATTCACACTATACAGTTATACAAAATATTCCATTTTAATTGCCATGACAATGTCCCATGGAATCCTGGGACATGCAGTTTAGGGAGAGGCATTTAGATTTCTCAGCAAGAGAGCTCTAATACCTCCCCAAAATGCAACTCCCAGGATTCCACAGGAAGTTGCCATGACTATTAAAGTGGAATATAACACTTTAATTGTGTAGTGTGAATGGCTCCCAGATGTATGGCATTGCAGAGCAGGGCCTATCACTTTTGAGCATGATTCAATGAAGTGTCACATGAAGGATGATGGAATGATAATCCATGGGGTTCAAAGGCAGGGAAAAGCCTTTCAGTTTGGCAGATATAAACAAAAGAAAAGTGGGAGGATACAAAAGTACAATTTCAAGTATTTTGCTGACTGAAGTCACATACTTAGTAAAGTTTCAACAACACTGAGCCAAAGTATTTTGCTTAATGAGACCCCAGATGTTAAATATTTTGTGCTTTAGTGATGGTTACCATACAGCAACATTGATTAATGTATTTCTGTTATTGCTGCATAGAAAAAAATCATTTAGAATATACATACTCGTTAGGTAGAAAGGTCCTCCCTGACAGTTTGAAATCCTGACTTCCTCATCCAGTTTTGCCTCCCTCCTCCCCAACCTTGTGCCCCATTCCCTAATCTGTCAAGGCTAAAAAAAAGTACATCTCACAAATCAGGATTAAGGACAACACGTGCTGAGCTATGGAAGCCAGCAGATTCTATGGGGCTACTGGCATTGGGGAAATCCCATTTCCTGCTGACTGAAGTTTGGAAGGAAAAGAAACTGTGAAGGAAGGCGAACTTCATTCAGGGATTGTTCTCTGTCTTTCTTTAAGGTCATCACAAGAAAGCCTTGACACTATGGTAATATTTTCCATTGTTGTGAAGTCAGACATTGGAAATTGCACAAGGCAACACTTCATAAATTTCATATGGCTGCTATGTAAACATGTGGTAATGTGAGGAATACAAAGAAGTATTCTGCAGAAGGTGTCTTTCATTTCATTTCCTTGTGCCCCAAGGGGGAATAATAACCATCACATTAAATACCAATGTAAATCAACACATACCCATTTTCCTTCTTCTAAAAACGTTTCCCGGTCTTCCTTTCCAGTTAACTACAAGAAGAATCTACACATACAATTGCACATTTTTAGTTTAATTTTAGTTTATAGTGTTCTGCTGTTGAAGACGTTCTCATGGTTCAGTAAAAAAACACATTTTCTAAGTAATTTTCAAGTACAATTAGAGTTACAAATGTACTCATCATATCATCAAGTATTACAAAATTGTTTGATCACACCCATTATTATTTTGTTTAAAAGGGTAATGGGAATGCTAATATTGGATACACTATTTGTTCTTGAAAGTCATTATACATTTCTTTGAAGAAACATTTGGATAAGATAAATGTTTCACAGAACAGAAGACATGGGACAGAAAAATGCATCCTATCCATCTTAATAAAAATTGTTGCTTAAGAGGCTCTAGAATTACAGTATCTGACAGAGCTATATGAAACCTACAATATACATATACATACACATATATGGGGGAGAACCAGTGTGGTGTAGTAGTTTGAGCATTAGACTATGACTCTGGAGACCAGGGTCCAAATCCCCACTTAGACATGAAAACCCACTGGGGGACATTGGGCTGGTCACAATCTCTCAGACTCTAACAAAGGCAAAGGCAAACCTTCTCTGAACAAATCTTAAAAAAAAAAACTTGATAGAACCTTAGAATCATCATAATGCAGGAATGACTTGAAGGCACAGAACAAAAAACACGTATAAGTAATATGTTAGTTCCTATATCCTACTGGGGTGCCCATTACCCAAGGGCAATTATTGGATAAGATTTTCAAACCACACCTACATTACTGTTATAGCTACTTGATACCACTTTAACTGCAATAGCCTCATCCTAAGGAATCCTGGTATTTATAGTTTGATGAGCTTCTAGAGAACTCTTATCTCCTGAATGTTGTTGTTGTTGTTGTTAACTGCTATCATGTCGACTTCAACTTATGGCTGCCTTATGAATGACAGAATTCCAAGTCACCCTATCATCAACAGCCTTGAAGATTCAGAGTGTGGCTTCCTTAGTCTATCCATATGGAATGTGGTCTTCCCCTTTTCTTACTGGCTTCTACCTTATCAAGCATTATTGTCTTTTCTAGTGAGTCATGCCTTCCCATGTTATGTTCAAAGTATGACAGTCTCAGTTTAGTCATCTTGGCGTCTAGGGCAAATTCAGGCTTGATTTGCTCTAATACCCGTTTATACTCCTGAACGACAGCACTAAAACTTCCTAGGAGAGGCTACAAACTGAAGATTACAAGTTCCACAGCTGTAAAAAGTGATATCAAACTGCTGTAACTGCTGTAACCATGTAGTTCAGATACACTCTCACTGTTCTGATATCAATACAGCATTTTGGGTGAGAATGTACTTGGCTTTGTATTGTTGTATGTTTTAAATGATATTCTGCATTTGATGACGAACCATGAAATAATGAGACCAGACACAGAGAATCAGGGTGAATAAGGGCCACTTTATTTGACCTGAAAGTTTAAGCTGGGTTGAAACAAAGCAACCTAGTGTGGGTTCAGCTGAGGCTAGGTGTCACCCTTTGACAACTTCCTCAGACTTCCCTTGGGGAAAACTCCTGGTCCCGAGGGCAATTGGATTGCTGGGTCATTCCCCAGCTGGCTACATACTGGAAGGCAGACTTCACACACACACACTCCCAGGACTTAAAGAGAGAACAAAAACTCCCAGGTCAATATCAAGAGTAGATTTCTTCCCATCCCCCAGGTCCCAGAAACTAAAAAGGCAGATTCAGAGCCCTGCCCTTCATTAACAGTGTGCCAAGGTATATACTGAATCTCTTACTTTATCTCCCCATTTTACATGTCATGGACAAGTGACAAGCATCTGCTTAGTCCCTTTCCCACCAGGTCAGCCAATAAGGCTCTCACCTCCTGTTGCAGGCCCCCCAGTAACAATATATTAACCACCTCACATAAATGCACACCATCATCTGGCCATCAAAAAGCTACAGTGGGACATGGAAGGAAGTGGCCCAACCCCCTGTTCAATGAATTCTGGACCTCCCAATTTACCCTTGTATGGGCAAGGTCAAGGTATCGGGGATTCCCCCCATCATCCTGCCAAACATGGCATGGCAAAATAACAGAACATACAAGGGTTGCTCCTGGTCATTTGCTCTGAATGACATGGAGGTCATATAGAGCCTGTAGAATGAGTACCTGCCCTTCAACAAGGCCAAGTAATTCTCACCAAGGTTAATGACTAAAAGATGCAGAGGTGACCCTATACACTCCTCAAACAAAAGAGGCAAAAAATCATTCCAATGAAGGTGTCTTCTCCCAAGCCACTCCACTGTGGCATACTCATGAACCCTATACTCATTGAGCCCTAAAATGGCAATTCTGGGCCTGGTGTACAATCCAATACACTATAATATGGCTGCAGGTCAGGACCCACCAACTCTCCAGACAGGACCTGGAATCAAGGGAAAAAAACATTAGTAAACAGTAACATGATTAAAACTGGAGAGGATGCACATACCTCTTGAATTCTGAGGATCTCCAGTGCCCAATACACTGAATAAATGTAGTCAAAGCTGCAGCATGAAACAGGAACACTTTGTGACCTGAGAAACAAATATCCACCCATACTTCCATAAAACCCCATAGAACCTCAGTGGTAATGGCTCAGCGGTAATCTACCAGCCATCCTGCCCTGCTCCTGAAACCACCCTCCAAAGCTTTACAAACACAGAAATCACCCATGTTGTCCTCATACCCTTGAGCCAAGGAAGCAAAGCCCAGTGCCGAAAGCTTAGCCCTGATAGATTGAGAAACCTGCTGCCCATCAAACAAACACAGTACTACAAAATATAAAAGGCTGGTATGGGCCATGTGGGCTGAAGTCCATTCTCCAAGCTAAAATGTTCAAACTCTCTACCAGCTTTCTTATAACTATTCCTCATACTGGGAGCTAAGGAAAGACCAATGCCTTGGACAGCCTCATCCCTTCAAGCCTCCATAGGTCTAAAGGAATTGGGTCTAGACAGGCCTCTGCATCCAGAGCCAGTTCTCTGAAGCAATGCCTTGGACAGTCTCATCCTTTCAAGCCACCATAGGTCTAAAGGAATTGGGTCTAGACAGGCCTCTGCATCCAGAGCCAGTTCTCTGATTTGTTGGCAGGAGAGAGTGTCAACAATTCCATTGTCTAGTCCAGCTACATGGAGCACCGTAAACAAAATATTATGCTGGAGGCACTGCAGTCTAAAGGTCCTAACTAAACATATGACCCTTCGGGACATGGAGGATAGCAAATTCATAACCTGAGGAGTGGCCATATTGTCCCATCAGGTCCAGAATCTGAGTCCTGAAAATGAAAAGCCAAGAGGAAATCAGGCCTATAGGCTTGAAACCGACTAGGTTGCAGACCTAAAGCCAACTTGGCCAAAAAGGCCCATCGAACCCATGGCCTTAGGAGGCCTGTCCAACCCCTCTCCCCAACTAGGCCTGAACTCAACTAGGATTCAGGCCTATACTCACTAGGCAAAAAAAAAAAAAAAAAAGCCTTTCCAAACCACTGGCCTGATGAGGCCTCTACAATCACACTGCCACCAGGTAGGACCAAAACCCATTAGCAACCCACAAGGCCCAAGTGGAGTCTAGCACAAACCACCATCCAACTAGGCTGCAGAGGCCTACACCGAACAGAAGGCCTAACAAGGCCTATTCTGACACACTGTACATAGCAAAGGCTGCACCCACATGGCTTAGAGCCAAGCCAAACCCACCAGGTCTATAATCCCCCAGCCTATCCCAGTGCCCCACTCCATATGCTAAAATAGCAGCCTCTCATGAATGGAGGCCCTTTCAACCACATGATATCATGTGTACAAAAGACCAAAAGCAGCCTAACAATCATGTGCCACAACAGAGGCCTAACCAAAGGCCTGATCCACCATGTGGTATCCTGACAAAATGACCCCAATACCAGCCTAAGCAGACCCACCAGTACTGCAGGGGCTTCCTGCAAACAAAACAAAACAAAACAAAAAATACGACCACCCAACTGAGACCCTCCCAGAAACCACTCAATTAACCCCAGTCAGCAAATGAGTTGGGAGGCTGATGAGCAGAGTAAAAAGGAAACCCTCTGCTCTGCTTCCACCCAATCACTACCCCTTACCAAGCTGTTCACAAATAGAAGAAGCCAATGCTCCCAGCCACCAAATTCAGTTCAGCATGATGATCATCCTCCAGATCCCTTCCAGACAACTTCCAGTCATTCTGAGAGGTTGCAAAACAAGATACCTGCCCTCTCCAAGATGAAAATCCAAAGAGGTTATGAAGGGGGAGGTAAACGTCTAAAATAGCCTATTGATCCACTCCCCTATGCACAGTGTCTTGATGCCTAGTGCCAGATACAAATTGTTCCTGGCCTCTCTACCATAAGGCCATTGAAAACAGCCCTTTCCCTACAGCATCGTTCACCACTGGTAGGGCTGCCATAGGTCCCAGAAAACAGGAAAAATCTCAGGTTAAAGGGACAGAAATTTTGTCCTGTCTGGCTGGGCTGCTTCAAGCAGCAGATCCCGGATTCCGACTCCAAGCTTTCTGTCTGCAAGATCTCTGTTCTGGGTCATGTGAGGAGTGAGTCCAGAAGGTGGGAGAGTACAGTCTAGGCTAAGCAGAAAGTGCAATGTGGAAAAGGTTGAAGTCAGAGTGTGCAGAGTAGGCAGCAGCAGAGAGAGCAAAGGAAAATCAAGAGAGGAAAGAAGGCCAGCAATTTACGTGTGTGTGTGTGTGTGTGTGTGTGTGGTGAGTCTGGCTTCCAAGATCACTGCCAGTGTAAAGCTCCTGGGGGAGGCTAAGTACACCCCCCTTGGATGAGGGG
Source organism: Gambelia wislizenii (assembly GCA_030847615.1). Taxonomy (NCBI): domain Eukaryota; kingdom Metazoa; phylum Chordata; class Lepidosauria; order Squamata; family Crotaphytidae; genus Gambelia; species Gambelia wislizenii. The sequence continues at coordinate 151,814,650 of JAUMIR010000001.1, read as the reverse complement.
CTAGCGTGCCTGTTGGTCATTGCCGGGAGGTGGGATGGCCTGGAGGGGTGACAGGTCCCCTTCCCCACTCACTTGGTGGCAGGGACAGCTAGAAACCCAGTTTTGCTTATTTAAATCACAGGAATCTGCTGCACACTCACTCCCCAAACTTCCTCCCCCAATGGCCCAGCGGGGCAGCGAGGCCTCTTCCCTCCTGGGCTGGCTGACCTGGTCAGCAGCTGTGTGCCCCTTTTCCCCAACCCCCCCCCAATCCCACCCAGCCCCCTGCTTGACCTGCAGGGCTTCGCCTTCCTATCAAAGCTCACAGGCTTGCTGGAAGAAGGCAGCTGGATGGCTCTCTTCTGACCCATCCACATCCCCTGGAAGAAATCGGCAGCAGCAGGAAGCCTTCCATGGAGGGAGGAAATAGCTATCCTCCCCTTCCCAGTCAAAATGTGGGTACTTTTGTCCTGGTTTTGTGGCAGAGAATTATGGCAACCCTAGCCACGGGGGTCCAGGCCCAGATTCTTCCTGTTGATAATTGGTCAATGGGTACCGTATATTCTGTATAAGACGACTGGGCGTATAAGACCCCCCCCCATTTCCAGCCAAAAATCTAGGCTTAGGCATATATTTGCCAAAAAAGACCCCCCCCCAATTTGGCTGACTGGCTGACTGGCTGGGGGAGCCTTCCCAGCTGATCCCCTTTGTTTCCCAACTGAGGAGGAACTCCTCATGAGTTGGGAAAGCGAACAGGATCAGCTGGCAGGGCTCTCCCAGCCAGCCAGCCAGCCACAACATTCGCCCCTCTCTTCAACCTTCCAGTCAAACTGGACTCGAAGGTGGAGGAAAGGGGCGAAAATGCCGAGTTTGCCTCAGCAGCCCCCTTCCCTCCGTCTTGGCTCTTACGAAGGGGACCAAGGCGGGGGAAGCGGGGGCGGCCGTGGAAAACCCCTAGATACGCCCCCTCTCACCACCTTCAATGAAGGTGGGGAGAAGGGGCAAACGTGCCCCATTTGGCTCCAGAGCGCCGATCCCTCCTTCTGGGCTCCCTTCCGAAGGGAGCTCAGAAGGAAGATGTGGGGCCGTGGAGACAAACCCCGGGATTCGCCCCCTCTCCTCACCTTCAAGGAAGAGGAAGCAAATCTAGGGGTTTAATTCCGCAGCCTCCGCAGCCTCCTCCTGGGCTCCCTTCCAGGAGGGAGCCCAGAAGGAGGCATCGGGGCTAAGCAGCCAAACGGGGCATCGTTCCCCTTCTCCCCACCTTGAAGGTGGGGAGAGGGGGTGAATCCCGGGTTTGGCTGCACAGCCTCCGCATCCTCCTACTGGGCTCCCTTCCAAGAGGGAGCCCAGAAGGAGGCATCGGGGCTATGCAACCAAACGGGGCATCATTGCCCCTTCTCCCCACCTTCCTTGCAGGTGGGGAAAGGGGATGAATCCCAGGTTTGGCTGCACAGCCTCCGTATCCTCCTCCTGGGCTCCCTTCCAGGAGGGAGCCCAGAAGGAGGGATCGGGACTGTGCAGCCAAATGGGGCATCATCGCCCCTTCTCCCCACCTTCCTTGAAGGTGGGGAGAGGGGGTGAATACCGGAGTTTGGCTCCGCAGCCCCGCATCCTCCTTCTGGGCTCGCTTCGCAAGGGAGCCCAGAAGGAGGGATTGGGGCCACGGAGCAAAACGGGGCATTTTTGCCCATTTCCTCCACCTTCAAGGAAGGTGGGGGGAAAGGGCGAATCTAGCAGTTTGCCTCGGCTGCTGCAGAGGCGATCTAGCGGCGGCCGCGGCAAACCGCAACGTTCCCCCCCTCCTCTGTCTTCCATTGCTCCCCAAAGAGAGAGAAGGCAGAGGAGGGGGGGCGAATGAACTGCAAAACACTTTGGTTCACCCCCCTGCCCCATCTCCTGCCTCTTCACTCTGTTTGCGAAGAGGCAGGAGATAGACAGGCAGGCAAAGCAAAAGTATATTCTGGCGTATAAGACTCTCGATTTTGGAGGGCACTTTTGAGTGCTCAAAAGTCATCTTATATGCCGGAATATATGGTAATTCTTATAAATAAACCTGAAACATTTGAATTTTCAACTTGGTCCTTGAATTTTAAATTTGAATGTTTATCTCTGTATAGATATATTTAGATTGTTGGTATTGCTTGCATTACTGTGGCAAGTATCAAACATATAATATTGAATACTGTCAAATATATTACATGCAACATATCTATTAATACTAATAATGAAATATATGTGTGAATACATGAGCTATCAAATGAAGTCAGGCATTCAGTGGCTGAGATCCTACATTGCATTTACACAGTGTATGTTTATACTTACATTGTTACACAATGGTTGCCTATGCCAGTCTTTAGCTGAATACCGATATTACACAACCAGTTGTGTATCTACCAATGTGCCTGCTTATTGTCACATTGTATAGTAGGGAATGCACATTGGCTGTATTTGCAATGCAAATGAATAAAGTGGTACTTTGAAGGCACTGACAAATAGTTATCTACCCTCCAAGAATGTGCAGCTAGATGGCTGAAATCCTATTGATTAGGCCCAACAGTGTAGACACATTGTATCAATTATTGTATAGTCAACATGTGGAGCCAGTGTGGTGTAGAGGTTTAAGTACTGGGTTGGACTAGGGCTTCAGGAGACCAGGGTTTTAATTCCTACTCAGCTATGGAAACTCACCGGGTGACCTTGGGCAAGTCACATTCTCTCCGCCTCAGAGGAAAGCAAAGGCAAACCTCCTGTGACCAAATCTTTCCAAGAAAACCTCGTGATAGGTTCACTTTAGTATAGCCATAACTCAGAAACAACTTGAAGTCAATGAGTCAACATGTAGGTAAATCCAATTGATTCAAAAATACAACTTGAGCCAGGACTAACAATATAATTAGACTCATGTGAAATGGTTACATTTGTGGAGCTTCACTTACACAAACTTGAAGTGAATGTGTCTGTTGAATACTGGACAAAAAAATGTAAACACATGTGTAAGGAAATTTACACACAAGTATGACACCAACAGAATTCTGGTAAGCATCTTAACTTGTCAAATGTTGAGTACTCTCAGTTTTAATTTTTGACATGTAATTTGATACCTGATGCTATGGCATCATTAAGGTTGGTGTTAACCCTCCCCCACTGATGGATGTCACATGGAGTGGTTTGGCTTCTGCACACACCCCTTGTGCCACCACTGACCTGATGTCAGTTATTATCAAATGATAGATAAGGTACTAATACCACAACAGCTAGTGAGTGTGTGGCAAACATTCACAGATACCAGATGGATATGCCAATGTGTAGAAGAGAATATAGAGAAGCTAATTCATTCCAGTTCTGGTACAGCTAGCAAGCAAATAAAACAAGAGTGAAAGGTTGCATGAATTTCTGTGTGGGAAGGAGAGAACTAAACATGAAACAAAGACGGGAAGAAAAATGTAGCTGGGATTGAGAGAAACTCAACAAAACTGATGCTGAGAGAGTTCCACATCCCTATGTGGAATTAACAAAGCCTACATCACAGGAAAGTTTTTGAGCTTTTTAGACTGGATGCCAGGCAAGTCAAGGGGCAGAAGGTAATAAAGATCTGGATTGCTGAAGGCACAGTATCTATAACTGCTGCCACACTGCAGAAATAATGCAGTTTGACACCATTTTAATGATCATGTCTCCATCCTATGGAACCCTCGGATTTGTAGTTTGCTGTGGACCCAGAGCTCTCTGACAGTGAAGGCTAAATATCTCACAAAACTACAAATCCCAGCATCCCATAGCATTGAGCCATGACAGTTAAATCGGTGTCAAACTGCATTATTTCTGCAGTGTGGCAGCAGCCTGTGTTTAGTTGCACTCTTTAAGATGACCATCAGAGGAGAAAACAGACTTATTGGTTTAAGTAGAGTTCAGTGCTATGTAGAGAGCTGCATCCATTAGTACTAGGTACAAAGTCTCCATAGCTCTGGACAAATGATTACCAATTATTGTTATTAAGGTAAAGCTCATATTGCCTATCACATGGAGGGGACTGCTTCACCTTTTCCTTATCCCCTTGGCAGCATATGTATGAGAGTTAGAAATCAACTTACAGTTAATTAAAAATAATGAGGCTGTTTCACCTTGATTCTAATAAACATCCTCTTACTGTACATAAAGGAAATTAATAGGTGCTGCTTTTGCTGCTGTATTTTGAAAGCCCAATGGAGGCTCAACTAATACCTTCAGAGAGGCAATAAAATCAGGTTTTGACTGAGTAAAGCCCAACAGTGATGGCTGTAGCAACCAATACTATTCTTCAAGTCAAACCCGACAGAGCCTATTACCTTGATTTGGCTGTATACCCACAGTCATATTATGGGCTATGTACAAGTAGATGATTGAATGTAAAAAATACCTCTATCAAGGGGGAAAAATGGGATTTTTGGACCTGAGTGCTTGTCCATTAGTGACATAAAGTGCTGACAAGCAGAACAAACAGTGAGAAATGTAATGTCAAGGCCTCTGGAGAAATGAAGTTTCATAACTTCACTAGAGTTGATGGATGGGTAATGATGACATTTTCAAGTGTAAGTATATACAGTATTAGGGACTGTGAGGCTTTCTGGAGAAGTAAATTGCTGTTTGGAGCTCATTGTAAATAGCAGGTGATGCAATTTGTTGTAAACTAAAATGCATCTATTTTTATATGTAGCTAATATGCCACCTCTCTCCAATACGGCAATGCATTTCACCTTCCTGGACTTTAAGAAGTAATGTTAAAATTCTCTCAGGCTGTGGAAGTCACTTATTCTCCAGGAACAAAGACCTAGAAATCAAAATGTACTCACAATCTAAATCTGACACAATTGATCAAGTTGGTAATTACTTCAAAATAAAAGGTTAGTTTTAAAAAAAACAATGCCATTCCAGGTGTTATCTAACAAGGAAACTATTTCTGTTGTCTATTAAACATAACCCACTTGAACCACCTTGGGTTGCAAGGCTTATATAGTTATCTTTCTAACAACAAAATATGAAAGTGTTAGATGTATGAAATCATTTCTTATGAGAAGAGCATGGGTACTAATGAGAACTGCAGGTTTCTTTCTGTAAATGTTTAAGACCCTTTCCTTCTATCCCAAAAGTAAAACAAAGTGTGTGTCATTTCAGGGAACACAGCATCACAGAGCAGTACTATTTGTGAGAACATTTCTCATGTGGTGCTCAGGAACATTAAAGAAAAAACCAGCAAGCACAAAATTCAATGCATTCTTCAATTTAATCAATGCAAACAATAAACATTTAAGAAATTAGCATGTTTTGTTCATATACTTTTCCTTCCTTTAGTATTACACAATGGAGACCGTTTTCATTTTCAGATAGCTTGGGAGAAAGGGGTGGCGATTTCCATACTAAGTGCCATGAGATGCCATTTCACATTTATTCAGGTGGACATACTTGCATCTGGCTGGATCATTCCATTTCCTTATTCTTCCATTTTTATGCTGTCCTTCAGAACCAATTACCCACCCCACTCAGTTTTGGGTGCTAATTTATCCTTGTACTTATATAATCTGAAGGTGGTCCTAGTTCAAAGGCTTTCATGTTAGCCTTTCCAAGTGAAGATAGAAGTCTGGCCTTAATTTCAGTACATGGGAGAAGGACTGGCAGCATTGTTCTTTAATAAGGGAATGGCATCCCCAAATAGTGATGCGTGTAGGACTATGCTGAAATAGCTTTATCTCTATTTATTTATTTCATAACAATGTACAAAAATATAAACATTTTTATTTGCTATTGACAGTCATGGGACAGGCATGAGAGAAGGAGCAGCCCAGTCTAGGAAGGTAGATGAATGCGGAGCACTGAAGAGCTGCCCTCCTCTTTGTTCTCCACAACCAGCAGCTCGCCAGGCAGCTCCTCCCAGCCCTTTAATTGCAGCCAGATTCAGATGACGCCAATGCCAAGATGGATGAAGGGCTGGCGGATCCAGTTTCTCCTCTTGTTCCTCCCAGTGGCCTCCCTCATCATCATCATCTCTGGGTGCTGCCATGTTCCCTTCACCACAAAGAGTTATCCTCTATAACTGTACATTTCAAAGGGTAACTGGAGAGGGTCAAAAAAACAAAAAAACAAAAACAAGACTGCTAGCATGAAAAGTACTTCCAGGCACTTGATGGCAAGCCTAACCCCTGCTCACATATGACCAATCAAATCAGTTGTCCTAATGAGTAGGAATGCATATTTCCCTCGCAGTTTTTAAAAAGCTGCAAAGGCTTTTCCCATGCAGCATATGGCGTTTTTTGTTCCCCTCCTTCCAAATGCAGCATATCACCACAGGATCCCATTTGGACAAAATATATTATCCTTGAACTCTATGAAGAGTATTCTCACCATTCAGAAAAGCCCCTGGAGTCCCAGTCCAGCAGACTGACTCTCAATGTATGTTTGCTTAGACATAAATTTCAGTGGGGTTTTTCTCCATTCAAGTATACAAAATATTGTTGCTTTAGTGACTGTGCTTTTCTAATCTACCCAAAGGAAGAGGAAAGGAGAATGTGTGTGTGTGTGTGTTTTATCTGTTTTGGCATTCATCATGATGTGTGTCTATATGTTAAAGCCAAATGCACATGTATGGTACTGTAAAGTGTTACTCTTGCTGCTTAAATGTTAGGAAATTATCAGACGCATGAAAAAACACATCAGAAGAATATGACGAGAAAACAAATGGGCAAAATTATCAGACGATGTTGTCCTTTAGCCATTCTGGGGGCGTAGCATGGATGTGAATAAGGCATCACTTTTTATTTGATGGCTTAGCCCATCAATAAAAAAGGGAGACCTTATTCATCCCCACACTACATCCCCAGAATGGCTGAGGACGCGGGTGTCTGATAATGTCACCCTTTCTGCTATCCTCCTGTTCTTCTGAGTAAATTTGGGGTGTGGTTTTGTGCCACATTTCCCTGTGTCTGATATAGTCCTTATTTATTTTATTTTATTTTTACGGTTCAAAGCATAGACAATAGCAGGTGTGTGTGTGTGTGTGTGTGTGTGTGTGTGTGTGTGTGATTGGCTCTTCCCCCGCCCCCACAGCTCAGAATGTAGCATTTGTGAGGGGCAAATGAGGGCATTTTCCCCTGATAAAAATTGTGTCCCTCCCTGCAAATGAAATTTTCCTCCAATACTCAAATGTCTAGCATCTCAGTAACTGAAAACTACTGTTGAGCATTTAGAAATACACTTTAGACATCCAAAGAAAAGAAGCAGAAAAAGTGCCAAAGGAATGAGAACACAGTGGATGTAAGAATTCTAGGTATAAATAATTTTCGCTATTCCACTCTCAGCAATGATAGAGGTTTTGGGACTGAAGGAAAATGTTATTTGGGAGGACAATATTCTTATTTAGGAAGCTGTGCTTTCATTTTGCTCCTTCCCCACAGCTACATTCCTCCCCATCCCCGACCCCCCAAATTTCACTTGCACAGGACAAGAAACAGCTAAAGAGAGAGAATATGGATTGGTACACAAGATTCAAATTAATGGGAAACAAAAGCAAAGCTGAGAGTACTAACATGTATCAGTTTAAAGAGATATAAGACACAGCCATTTAAGAAAACACATCGAAGATATTCCATCTGCTACAGAGGTTACTGGCAGCAGTCCCACTGAATAAATTGGGAACAGAAACGGGATGTAGATATGTCACTATAATTTTTGTTAAGTCTTGTATTGCTTATGTGGGGATTCGAATGTTGTCTGCCTCCTTCAGGAATGAGAAGTGTTTATTTGAATAATGCCTAAATGTATATTCCATTGATTTAAAATGTGCTTTGCACAGCTGTCCCTGTCGCTTCTCAAATGATATTTATACGTACTTTCTTCTCAAGTGGAATTGAGGCAGTCAAACAAAATTGTCTTGTGCTATTGCATCCTGACATGTTACCAAGCTAAGATTGTGTGTGTGTGTGTGTTGTACTCCTTATGCATCTTTTTCTAGAACTCCCATAAGAAATTTCCCCTCTGTAGATTCAGTGATTTCGAACTGAGCAGGAACTTCTCAGAAGGTATTTTCTCTTCTTCTTCTTCTTCTTCTTCTTCTTCTTCTTCTTCTTCTTCGTGAGAACAATTGTGTGATTTCTGGATGATTGTACCATTTTTTTTTCTGTTTTAAACTCTAAAATTGCTGATTACTGAGTCTGGATATGTCAAAACATCATACACCCAAAGAAACACCATGGGTATCATGAATGAATAATAATATTTTTAAAAAAACAACAGAAAGGCAGTTATATTTATTATTCACTCACAACTAGGTATTATACACAGCACAATTAAATAGACCAAGGAGATTATCAGATATGGCAAATATGGTGTGATAATGACACGAAAAGAACACAAAAGGGCACCCATATTGTGTGACGTCGTGCTATGGCATTATGCAGCTGTTAATAAGGTGTTCATTTTTTATTGACAGTCCAAAGCCATCAATTGATCTGCCATGGTGGTTTTGTCGTGGAATTGCAAGCATCTGAAACTGCACCATTCTGCTCTCGTGAATACAGCATCAATGGATGGTCCCTGTCAGAACATGTCCGGGTGAGAACATGAAAACTAGGTACAGGACACTTTTTATGAACCTCCCCATTTTGTGGGCAAGTTTTTAGGTGTGTTTCAGTGTTTGTGTGTCTATTTTGTTTTTCAGTTTAGCTGTTTTTAGACTTTTAAGTGTGCTCACACCTTCTTGTGAGAACCACCAAGTTCACACACCAAGGTGAATGCAGAAGTAAACAGCGCTAGCATTCATGCTCAGATAATGGTGGGGCTCCTTTTTCTCGTTATTACAGCGACATGTGATAAAAAGGGTTATTGTGCTGGGAACTTATGCTTTAAAATATAGTGGGACAGGAACGTTTTTAAAGGCTCTCTGATAATCTCCTAAGAGTGGGGGGTTATCTTTCAGAGTGAGGGCTCAGTTTAATTTCAGTGACCATCTCAGGGGCCATGTTTCAGTGTTGGATGGAGACCAAGGCAATAGGGCAGATGCAAAATAGCAGCATTTTAATTTTTTTTAGTTTAAAAATATTTCTACCAGGAATTAAGAATCAAGAGAGGTTTTCAGCATTTTAGGCTGGAAAGGGAAACCCCTACAAATGCTTGGAAAACACAAAATGATGATACAATGGGGAAACCCCTGAAAGCTGGATCGGATTTTAGCCCCAGGGCCTGAGGTTTTCTATTCCTGAAATAGACAAATATTTTTGTTACTCTAATAATCAAAATTATAGAGGACAGATAAGTAAAAGATGGTGCCAAGCCAAATAAAAATGGATGAAAAAACCATTTATTTACATGCCATGGCTGGAATCTTCAATGGCAGTTGCAGATGCATAACCTGGAGTTATGCATTCATGACTGTTATATGTTCATGGTCCCTACATAGCCTCTAGTTTAGAGGTTAGTAGGCACTGTGAAAATCCCCCCAATCCCCACTTACTGGGAAGCAGTCAGAGTAATCAACAGGGGTCTGTTCCCCTGTCGATTGGGAAGCTGACTGATAGTCTCCCCCCAGGGGGGTGGGGAATTGCAACAGGGTCATACGTCTTCCTGTCACACCAGTGGTTGCTTGTGCAAAGGGGTGTAAATTAATCCCAAGCAACAGAGGAACAGATCCCCATCAATTGCAGACTGCTTCCTGGTGAGTAAGGATTGGGGGATAGGGCTGAGATTCACTGCGTAGCACTGTAAATAGTGCTTATGCATAGCTAAATCCCACACAAGATTCCTGCCTCTTTGTTTGCCTTTATTTGACTGAAAGAAGGGTGGGCTATTATACCTTTTACTTTTTACCTAAATGGTTTTACCTTCCCCTTAGGAGCTCACAGTAATCGACTTGTAGCTGCATCAGGGACCAGGCTGCAGTTTATTCATTGAACCACAGTCCACTCTGCTCCACAGTGACTCAATTCAAATTTATTTCTGGTTATTGTATCTAAGGCCCAATCCGCTCACTCATGCATTCATACTAACTACATACTGCTTATACCACTAAGTAATTAGCTATTTCTGTGAATGAGCTATCCATTTTATGCAGTGTCAACTCATGAACATTCTACGTAGAAGTCCCAGCAGACTGGAGGAGGGCAAATGCTGTCTCCACCTTCAACAGGCAGGGGGAAGCAGACCAAAACTGGCCAGCCAGCCTGATATCAATACTAGGAAGGATTCTAGAGAAGATCATTAAACAGGCAGTCTGTAAGCACTTAGAAAGGAGTGCCATGATCACTAAAAGTCAACATGGGTTTCTCAAAAACAGTCATGCTATACTTATCTGGTTGACTGACTGAACCCAAAGGGTACTCACCAATGGCTCCTCTTCATCCTAGAGAAAAGTGACTAGAGGGGTGCGACAGGGTTCTGTCCTGGGCCCAGTGCTATTCAACATTTTTATCAATGACTTGGATGAGGGAATAAAGGGTATGCTTATCAAGTCTGCAGGTGACACCACATTAGGGGGGGTAGCTAATACCCCAGAGGACAGGATTAGAATCCAAAATGACCTGAACAGATTAGAAAGCTGCGCAAAAACTAACAACATGAGTTTCAACTGGGAGAAATGTACTTTGCCAGTAAAAATGAAATGCACAGGTATAGGATGGGTAACACCTGGCTTGATGGCAATACATGCAAAAGGGATCTAGGAGTCTTAGGACTTTTTCAGACAGGACTTACCGCGCAAGAAGACTCTGGAATAGTTACGACGCTGTCAAGCAGCAGGGGGTCCGTTTCAGACGACACCGTCCCTCTCTCAGCATCGTCCGTGTCACTTCCGCGTATGATTGGAGGCAGCCGTGTGAGTAAAATATGGCACGGCTGCCTCCAATTATACACGAAAGTGACACGGACGATGCTGAGAGAGGGACGGTGGCGTCCATAATGGACCCCCTGTCATGCGACAGCATTGTAATTATTCTGGAGTCTTTTTGCATGGTAAGTCCTGTCTGAAAAAGTCCTCAGTGGACCACAAGCTGAACATGAGTCAGCAGTGTGATGCAGCAGCTAAAAAACCCAATGCGATTCTAGGCTGCAGTAATAGGGCTATAGTGTCTAGATCAAGGGAAGTAATGGTGCCATTCTATACTGCTTTGGTCAGACCTCACCTGGAATCCTGTGTCCAGTTCTGGGCACCACAATTCCAGAAGGATATTGAGAAGCTGGAACGTGTCCAGAGGAGGGTGACCAGGATGGTGGGAGGTCTGGAAGCCATGCCCTATGAGGAGCGGCTTAGGGAGCTGGGCATGTTTAGTCTGGAGAAGAGAAGGTTGAGAGGTGACATGATAGCCATGTTTAAGTATGAAGGGATGTCATACTGAGGATGGGGCAAGCTTGTTTTCTGCTGCTCCAGAGATTAGGACATGGAGCAATGGGTTCAAACTACAGGAACAGAGATTCCACCTAAACATTAGGAAGAAACTTCCTGACAGTAAGAGCTGTTTGGATGTGGAATACACTGCCTGGGAGTGTGGTGGAGTCTCCTTCTTTGGAGGTTTTTGAACAGAGGCTGGATGTCCATCTATCAGAAATGATTTGATTGTGGATTCCTGCATGGCAGGGTGTTGGACTGGATGGCCCTTGTGGTCACTTCCAATTCTATGATTCTATGATTCTAATCTAATCTCTCTTTTTTATATAGAGCTACAAGCTTTGTAGATGAAGGGAATGTTGTGGATGTAGCATATCTTAATTTCAGTAAGGCCTTTGACAGGGTCCCCCATGATATACTTCCAAGGAAGCGGGTGAAATGTGGGCAAGCCAATGCCACTGTTAGGCAGATTTGTAATTGGTTGACCAACTAAACCCAAAGGGTAGTCACCAATGGTTCTTCTTCATCTTGGAGAGAAGTGACTAGCGGGTTGTCCAGGGCCCAGTGCTATTCTTTTTTTTTTCCTTTAAATATTTTTAACTTTTAATGAATTTTTCGGATTGTTAACAAACATTATTTTTACATACATACATATAATATACCCAAAACATAACACAAAAACATTAGTGCTAACAGATAATGCTAATAGATATCTATCAAGTTGATTGTCCCAATAACCCAAATATTAATATTTCTTCCATTATAGCCCTTCCCTCCCTCTTACTCCCTCCACCCAAAGAACAAGTTATTATTTATTCAAAATCCCTGTCCTTTGATGTGGTGAATCATATTAATTGTGTATTTTATAATTTTGTACCTCTCCTCTTCTTTAATTATTTCTATTAGTTTATTCCATTTCCTTAGCCTCTCTCTTCCTTTCAATTGTCCCATATACCCCATTCTTCTTTCTAATATAAAATCAAACATTATATATTCTGCAACATACTATTGCCATCTGTCCAAATTCCATTTTTGTTCTTCTTTCCATCAAAAAGCTACAGTTGCATGAACTGCCCTCAGCACTTGTTTTAACAGTGCTGTTCAACATCTTTATCAATGACTTGGATGATGGATTAGAGGTTTACAGATAACACCAAATTAGAAGGTGTAGCTAATACCTCAGAGGACAGGATCAGAATTCAAAATGGCCTTAACAGATTAGAGAGCTGGGCCAAAGGAATTTCAACAGAAAAAAAATGAAATACACAGTTGTAGGATGGGGTGATACCTGGCATGAAAAAAGTACATGTGATAGGGATTTAGTAGTCTTGGTAGCCCAGAAGCAGAACATGTGATGTGGCAGCTAAAAAAAGCCAGTGTGATTCTTGGCATCATCAATAAGAGTATAGTGTCTAGATCAAGGAGAATAATAGTATCACTCTATTTTGCTTTGGTCAGACCTCACCTGGAATACTTTGTCCAGTTCTTGGCACCACAATTCAAGAAGGATATTGACAAACTGGAACGTGTCCAGAAGAGGGCAATCAAAATGGTGAAAGGTCTGGAAGCCATGTCCTATGAAGAGCAGTTTAGGAAGCTGAGGGTGCTTAGCTTGGAGAAGAGGTTAAGAAGTGACATGATAGCCATGTCTAAATACTTGAAAGGATGTCATAATGAAAAGGGAGCAAGTTTGTTTTCTGCTGCTCCAGAGACTAGGACATGGAGCAATGGATTCAAACTACAGGAATAGAGATTCCACCTAAATATTGGGAAGGACTTCCTGACAGCAAGAGCTGTTCAACAGTGCCTCAGAGTGTGGCGAGATCTCCTTCTTTGGAAGTTTTTAAACAGAGGTCGGATGGCCATCTGTTGGGAGAGCTTTGATTGTGTATTCCTGCACAGCAGGAGGTTGAACTGGATGGCCCTTGTGGTCTCTTCCAACTCTATGATTCCACAATTCTATATTGCAGTGGAAATCACCCACACATTTGGCTGTTGATCATTAATAGCAGGGTAAGTGATAAGAAGTCCAGGAATGCACCTAGATATACTGAGTTATTCCCTTGAACAGCACATTCAGATAATGACTATTAATACGATGGGAACAAAAAGGGCTCATTGAGAAACCAAAAGGATGTACCAGCATGATCAGAAGTACAGAATACACTTTTATTTTTTAAAAACCAATTCTTTTGGGGATTTTTGCTCCACCTAATATAATTCAAGAATGATTAAACATAGTTCATAGTTCAGGGGCTATGTAGAGACTGTGAAAGTTCTTCAATTCTCTACTTATCAAGCAGCAGCATTTACAATTGATGGGGATCTGTTCCCCTGTCAACTGGGAAGCAGCTGACTGACTATCCAGGTCTCTCATGCAAGCAATATCCAGTGCAAGGGGAAATTGTGACAAGGTCCTGCTTTTCCCAGTCACACTGGAGAGTGCTTACAGGAGGCAGTGGGATAGTCAGTCAGCTCCTTCCCAATCAACAGGGGGACAGGACCATATTGATTGCAGTGACTGCTGCCAAGTAAGTGGGGATTGGGATGGTCAGGCCAGGATTCCATGCATAGTGTCATAACTATGGGGTTATGCATACATATTTCTCATACAGTATTCTGGCTGGTGATGATGATGATGATGACGACAACTGAAATCCTGTTGGAGATGTATTTATGTGTGCAAAAACCAACCATAGTTATAGTGTTACATAGTGAATCCTGTCATGATACCCTCCCCCAATCACCATTTACTGAGAAGCAACCATTGTGATCGATCGGGGTCTGTTCCCCTGTCACTCAAGAAGCAGCTGACCACTGGCCCCACTCCTCCTGTGAACAATCTCTGGTGTGATAAGCAGAACCCCTGCTGCAATTCTCTCTTGTGCAGAGATCACAGGGGAGGGGTTGGAACTATCAGCCAACTGTTTCCCAATGAAGGGAACAGACTCTTGCCATTCACAGCTGCTGCTTCCCAGTAAGTTGAGATTTGGGAAACTTTCATATTCCCTATGTAGCCCCTGAATAAAGAGTTGGGATTGTGAATACAAAACTGTCAGAAGTTTATAATCTCTAGGTTATGCATTCATAAATGCCTAATAAGATTCTGCCCAATAATAATAATTATTTGTGGCAAACACATTGGCCTGAATACGACAGTTAGTCCCAACTAGGGTAGTGGCATTCATTCAATGGGACTTACTTACATGCTGATTCACTGTTTGGCAATGGATTCTATGCATCTACTCTAGTTGGGACTCACCAATAGGATTTCAGACAGTGTTTTTCTGCAAAATGAAGTAAAAAACAGTAATGAACTAGAAATGACACATGTAAAAGAAAAAAATGTTAATCTTTTCACTCTCTGTGAAGGATGAAAAATCTTGTAACCCTTGACAGCTTTTCCAATAGGGTGTTTCAATATTTTGAGACAATTTATATTGTTAAGGACAAGAAAAAAATGTGGATATTGAGCAGCATACAGGCTTGTGGCAGGGGAGGTGTTTTAATGACCACACATGATAATGAACATATGATTGGCCATGGTGTGCCATGCCATGGCTGGCAGGAGGCAGGGGCAGAGCATACCTTGTTTAGGTTCCTGCTGCCCCTGGCCACCTCCTCTTTCTTTGTGATGAAGTGGAGGAACTGGACAGGAACTGGACAAGGGAGCAGTGTGTGTGAGGGGTGTTAACCCTCCCTCAGCCCACTGTGGTTAGGTTCCCATTTCGTGTTGCTGTGATTGCGTGACTGTGTTTCAGCATAAAGGCCTGCTGCTGGTGTGAGTGTATGGTTGAATGGCAGTTGTTTGTTGCGCAGCAGCCTACTGTGGTTGCGTGGCAGTGTGTGCATTGTGGGCCATTAGTTCATGTGTGTGCATGCCTGCCACCCATGACCAGCCTCTCTCTTCATCCCACCCCACCTCGTTGCCTCTTTTTTGCCTTCATGCTGCATTGGTGTGTGTGTGCACCTGTTCTAGTGTTCTCATTCAGGTGCTTTCAAGTTGACGCTGACTTATTTAGCCCACTGATTCTTGTCTTCCTCTGGTGCTGAGAGAATGTGACTTGCCAAGGTGACCCAGTAGGTTTCAATGACTGAGTGGGGATTTCAAAGGACCCCGATCTTCTGGGGTCCTTTGAAAACATAGCCACATTTTGTTGCAGATTATGCAACTTCTTTCCTAAAGCTCACTGGGTTTTCTTTGGCAATGTTTGATGGCATGCAACATACCACAGATAGAAGTAAAGTATATTCTGCTACTAAAATTGATTCCAAATCTCCCCCCACCCCAAGTTCAGTGTGATTTGGGTCCTGTTAAAAGCAGGATGAGTAAAGTACAATTCTGTCACCACATGTAGCTCCCAAGGATGTTTTTGTGGGCTCAGCCTCCTGACTTCCCCAGGTGCCCTTTTTCTGGCAACAAGGGGTGAATTGCTTCTCCCATAGCTTCCAGGAGCTATGATTCAACTTTTAAATTGGTTACAAGGCAATCCCTATGTTATTTAACATTTTTAATAACTGTTTTTCAAACCTCTGGCCACCCAATGTTGTGTGTGTGGGGGGGTTCTTTTGGGCAGACATTTTTAGCAGTCCCTCTGACCCTTAGAGTACCCCAGGGCCCGAAAATCAGCTCCTGGGCCTGATGAAGTTGTCCATTGATTCATTAAAACAAGTCAGGGTGAAGATAGTCATTCAAGGTCACTGTTACTGCTGCTTGTCTTACAGCTGCTCCAAGTTGTACAGAATCTCTGTCAGTTTCAAATTTCTGAAGGGATACAACACACTTTTGGAAGAGCTCCTGTCCAAGTCATAGCAGGTATGAGATGAGGAGCAGTAAAATCAAGAATGAATTCACACAGAACCTGCAGTAACAGATCCACTGGCCACCTCACAGTTATCTCAGGTGAATCAGGTAAATCACTTGTAGAAATGCCTCCATCAGTCTTCTGGCCAGCCAGCACATACTGCTTTAATAAAACCATATGGCACCACTTTCTTCTGGCACAATGATAATGTGACTAGCAAAGAAAGCTCAAGTTTATAGTGGGCTGCTTCTCCCATAAGCAAATAGTTTTTCATGACAATATCAGCAAGATTATAAAGTCCCGACCAAGTGCATGCTCAGAGTTAATAAAGCAGGAATGAATACATAAACATATTGTGTTCCTATAAGAATTCTTTCTAGGGAGGTGGGGACTGCATGGAATTTGAACCTTCATGATCTGGAATGTCATACCTCATTACAAAAACAATGGCTTTTGTCCAAAGCTCTATGGGGATCAGCTGAGCACTCCGCATCACTGCCTTAAACACCACAGGATGCTTGTTGTGCCTACTGGAGCTTATTGATTTGAGGAAATGTTTGTATAGGCTTGTGTTCCAGCTTTTTTTTGTCAACTGGCCAACCTGGTTCATTTTCTTTTCCTAGTATCACAACATCATATGCAACTGCTGAAGTTGTTGATCTGTATTGAGGACTACATGGGCAATGTATAGAAAATGCTTTTTTTCTTTTCTTTTCTTCTTTTTTTGGTTTTTTGTTTTGTTTTGTTTTGTTTTGTTTTGTTTTTTTTTTTAGGCAACAAGGCTGATGGACATCCTTTGGTACTGAAATGCAATAAACATTCTAAAGCATGGATTTTGTTATGGTTTCTAATAGTTCATTGAAAAAACACAGCAAAAAGGAACTTTGGAACTTGCATGGCACTCTTCTGGTAAACTGAAAACTCTGTGACTCAACCTGCACCCTCAGAAATAATTTGAGAAATAAATTAAACCAGGAAACATTAGAGGGACACCTCTCTCTGTAGATATAAGAGTGAGGCTGCTTTTTGGTAACCAAAGTAAACTCTAAGACATTCCTCAGCTGTACATCATCAGTGCTGAAAACAGTCATTTTTATGGCACCTTGCTAGTGGAAGCATCTTTCACTGAAAAGCAGATCAGAGGTGAACGCAGAAGACAGAGCAAGCTCTGGCTTTGTGGCCTGAAACTTAAACCAATTAATGTAGACCTATTAAATCAGTACTTCAAGGGAGTCAATACTTATGTAAACCTTATTAATTCAAAGGACTATCTTTACTTTAGACAGGAGTACCACTAGGACTTGGGCCCATGTATATAATCTGTGTCTGTTAGGGATGTGAACATCTTAATTTTTTGTTGTTGCATTTCTCATACTTATATCTGTATTATTGTCCTGTCTCCATTCTAAGTTTTATGCACTTTCCTTCTCTCTCTCTCTCTCTCTCTCTCTCTCTCTCTCTCTCTCTCTTTCTCTTTCTCTCTCTCTGATGAAATGGGTCAAGGATTTCCAAGGCAAGATGGATTTTGTCCCATTGCCAGTCTTGTGTCATCCTGAATGGATATGGGGGAATGTGAGCCCTATGCATTTCTTTTCCATCCTTATTATCTGATTACAGGACCAACTCTACTACTCTCAGGACAAATGGTTTGGCTTCTTTCTTTCTCCTCCCCCCCCCCTTCAGGGTTGGAGGGATGAGAGCCAACACTAGCTATCACTGGATTACACCCCAGGGCTTCATTTAGTTCAAAAACTTTATCTGGCCCTTCCTTCATCAACAGACATCAGGGAGAACCTTACACTGTAATGAATCCTTGACCAGTTTCATGGGGGCAGGGGTATTAGAGAAATCCTTTTGACTGTCCATAACGTAAATGGGAAAATTGGGCTAAGCCTTTTGAGTTTTGACATGGGAGATGAAATATATTGCTGTCCAAAAGGCTATTTCCTAGAAATTTATCTGTAGAGCCCCCCACCACCACCATACACACTCATACTGATTAAGGAATTTCTTCTTTATTGTTCAAGGGTTTGTGGCTGATAGCTAAACTGTTCTTCTAGGTCACATTTCATAGCAGGGCATCCTGGAAACAATAACCATCTTTTTCCTAGGCTAGAACAAGTGATCTTTCCCTGACTCTCCTAGAAATGTGTTCAGTTACTGAGAAGAGTAGTTGCTCTGCCACAGTTATTTAGGGACTTCTCTTCCCTCTGCTGCCCAGTAAATCAAGCAGTGGTGAGCAATCTGAAAGGGAAAACAAACAGTTTGTCCCAGCACATTGAAAGTTGCTGTGCAAGCGTCAAGCTGGTTAGATTCAAAAGCCATTAATCTTTTGCTACAGAGCTCCCTGTCACCGTCTCTTGCCAGTGACATATACTCAAGTCTACATGGAGAGTGAAGAATCACTATACATTGTTTTGAAAGCTATCCAGCTTTCTAGTTGCATAAACCTGGTGTTTTATTTTGTTTTCTAAGCCTGGCCAAACAAAGAAAGCAAGCCATAGTAAACCTGTGTCCACATGTTACTGATTTCAACATAATATCAGTTTCTTTGCAGTGACATGATTGTACTAGGCCAATGAGAGCCTGTGTGGTGTAGGAGATTTTCACACAGGGGAAATAACCCCCAGGGTGATCGGGAGAGAAACGGGGCTGTTCTGGTTCCAGCGCTCCATTTCACACACACCCTTCCTTCTCCCGATATCCCGTCATCCTCCCTCCATTCTGTTTCCATTTCCCTCCTGCTATTTTTTACTAATGAAAGTTCTAACGTAGCAGGAAGGAAATGTAAGCAGGACAGAGGGAGGACAACAAGAGATCGGGAGAAGTAAGGGGGCATACAAAATGGAGCACTGCAACTGGAAGAGCCCCGTTTCTCTCCCGATCTCTGTGGGGGTTATTTCCCCCATGTGAAAATCTCCATAGTGGAGTCTAGAAACCAAGGTTTGTATCCCCACTCAGCTATGAAAACTTTGGGCAAGTTACACTCTCTTAGCATTAGAGGAAGTCGATGGCAAAACTCCTCTAATTAAATGTTTCCAAGAAAACGCTAAGATTGGTTTGCCATAAGGTGAAGTACACTTGAATGCCCATAGCAACAGCAATGCTACAGCTATTAAGGAGGAGAGTCAACAGATGAATATACTGTCTGAATTTAAAATAGCATTAAAGACTAGTCTCTTCTGGCATCCCTATCCAGATGATTTTTAAACTGTGAATTTTAAACTGTTTTAATATGTATTGGCTTTGGTTTTTTTTTTTTTTTAAATTGATATTATGTATTTTAGTGGGTTTATGTATTTTTAGCCGATATGTATTTTAATTGATATTAGTCGTTCTATATAAATCTGTTGTTCCCTGCCTCAATCCATGCAGAGAGGTGGGAAATAAATTATCATCATCATCATCATCATCATCAATATTCACCTTCTTTGTCTTTGATTGGGAAGTATTTATCTCAACTCCTCAGAGCATCCCATCAGTACAATGATCAACTGCCATCAGTTTTTTTGCAATTAGGTACATTCTTCTTGCATCTGTGGGGAAAAGACACTCCTTATCAAGGAGGAGAAAAATCGTGACTGTTCTTTACATATTTAGTCTGGATATACATGCAAGACCAAACTCACCTGACCCCAGCAGCTCACAGGCATGGTATCCTCAGCATGCAAGAATCTCCTTCTGTTTTCAGGAGGATAAGGAAACATCAACAGTCTACTTTTAAAAATAAATGCTGTTGGCAATATTAAAATGTTGTTAGCTGCAGTGGGGGAGAACACAATTGCCTTCTAATGTTTAGGAGTTATAATTATATTACAGCTTTAAAATGAAGCAGTAACAAAGGAACATGTGTTCGAAATCAGTAAAAATATAAGACCAAAAGCAAGGTTACAATCAGCTTATCAAAAAATAAAATCACCCTGTAATTTGAAGACACACCATACTCCTTGGCATATATAGAATATTTGACTAATTTAAATGCTCTTTAAAAGCGAAAGCATGACCTAATATTGTCAGCCCCTTTGTGATTAAATCAGTGTTTATTCCTCTTGGGAGGCTGTGTTCTTTACTTGATCTGTTTGGGGTAACTGTAAATCTGCACAGTTGGAAACCACAGCAAGAAAAATGATATGGGTGGGATGATGCGCCTGGCATAGAATCGAAATATATAATCCAGGGAACCAGCTTTTAGCAGTGTTAGATATAAACAAATCAACTTCCTGAAATATTATGCTCTGCCAAAATAAATGTAGAAAAACTGGGGCCAATTTATTTTGAAAGATGTATCTGGGAATGGGAAAAAATGAATCCTGGTACTATGGATCAGTCTTAATTCATTCAAGAACAACAACAACACATTCACACGTAGATTTACCGTAGCTAAAGCAGTGTTCATGGCCCTGGGCTCCCTTGTGGATGAAGGGTAGTTTGTACATTTCATAAATAAATAAATAGGCTGACATTTTTGCATTGGTTACATTTTCCAGAACGAAAATAAAATAGAAATGAAGGCATCACTGAGATTGGCACTGGCAAGTAACACACGACTTCTCAGTCGTGTTCTTCTTCATAGAGTACTGGCAGTTGGCTGAACGGTGAGGGGAAATGAAGGGCTGTGAAGCTGTGAGGCTGGCAATAAAGTTGCTGGCAGGTGCACTGGGCAAGGGACATAATATGAAGAAGAATTGGTTCTATCAGCAGCAGTCTAGGCCTACAGCTACAGGCCATGGGATTCAAGCTGGGAACAGAAGGAACAGCAAATTAATTCCTGGAATATCCCATCACTTCTTGCCACTGTCTCTGAATACACAGCATGGGCCCAATTGGAAGATGGGGAAGTCCTGGTCTATAATTATAATGACTAAGAGTATAAAATGTATGTTGGATTTCCTAGGTCAAACCTCACCACATCCATGGGTTTATTAGTTTTCTTGAGGCAAGCCTCTTTCTCTCTTCTCAGCTTCTCATCTGACATGTGGGGAAGTAATGACCATCATTTAAGCAAATGATGTAAGGGCCTCTTTTTAAAACACTATTTATCTGCTGCAAGATCTTTTCACCTGAAGAATCATAGGGTTTTTTTTGTTTGTTTTGTTTTTCAGAATAACTCTCCATGCAACTTCTAGAATTTATTATTTGTTTCCCTTACTTGGGGCTATTCTTGTTCAGATTCTCATCTGCATAAGATTACCAACTTGTTATTTTGAAAACAAGAACAATATTTCATCTCAGGACATAAACAGGGATAGCACAATACAGTATGTGGATTCATTAATGAGGATGTTGCACAGGGATGAAGAAGGATGAGTTTTTGGTTGTAAATACAGCTGTCCCTTTATATTCACTGGGGTTTGGGGTGGAGCACCACCGCAAAAGTGAAAAAAATTCAAATAAGTTAAGCCCTGCCTCCAACATGCATTGTAGACTTCTCGCCTGTCAACAGGACTGCCAATACCTGCCACCACACAACTCCAGCTTGCTTTCTTACCTTGCACCAAAGCAGTGCTGCCCATTTAAAACAGTAAGGTTTAAAGTAACAGGCAGTGGTATTTTGGTGCAAGGTAAAAAAGAAAGCTGCAGTTGTTTTGTGGCCAGGACAGGAGGAGAGGGAAGGAGGGTGGTGTCGTGGAGTTTGAGCTAGTTGAGCAGCAGCTACAAACTGCAAATATGCAAAACCGCGGATGTGAAAAACATGAATGTGAAGGGACAACTGTAGAGCCAAGACATATAACCTATTGTCAGCCCTGACAAAATTAGGGACAGTCAGTAAATGTCATTTACATAAATGTTGATTCATCATTCAATAACTGATTAAATAGGTGTACTCTAGTTGGAATAACTGACAGGATACCAGCCCTAGTATATTGTATGTTTTGTGGATCAGTCATAAGATCAATCAAATTGTTCTGAATACCTCCAACTCAAATATATATATTCTGATATTGAATTAAAGGTAGAAATACCAAATGGTAGTTGGTAAGGTTGCATCTGTACAAGAAGATACTAATGCTAATATCACCTTACCTTATTGGGCTTCTATAAATATTACAAAAATAATATTGTTAAATTACTTTAAACACTTGAAAGGTGCTTTATGATAATGATAAAGATTACATTTGTTCCTGTAGAATGATTTAGGATTTAAATCCCTGACAATGTTTCTGCTGAAAGTATGGTACTAGAAACTATTATGGGATATTAAGTGGTTTGATGGGCAAAATAAGGATTAGCTAGGAAGGAATTTTGAATGTTTGAGACATACTAGAGATAATAATACTGAAATAACCTGGAGGAGACTGGACAAGAGTAATTGTTTCCAATCATTTATCATTTATTTATTAGTCCATTAGTTCATAAGTGTAAACCAAGATCTTGTAGGGCAGATAAGTTTGAGAGTATTGTCTTAATGTGACACAGAGCCAAAAGACAACTGTGCTTTTGATATTTGAAGTCCACAGAGGGAAACTTTGCATCCAGAATGACTAGCCTATTCTGGATAATGCTAGCTATTAAGTAGGATGTCACTTCTACTTCATCTCTGTTTTTGGCAGAGTAGCAAGTCTCACGTGAATAGAGAAAACCTACAAAATAAAAATGGAAGTTTCACAAGTTAAGGACATTTATTTGATGAGGAGTCACCTTAGATTTGAGACAATGACTTTACTCCCATTACATTTTATCACAAGATAAGTAATCCCATTTCCAAAATCCTATTTCCAAATCCCATTTCCGTCCTGTTGATTGGCCTATTTCTGCTGCAACCACATAAGAAGTGATTTTGCATTGTTGAACCTGAAGTACAAATACACATGTTTGAAAAGAATGCCATCATCTACAAAGGTGTGGGTGGCTACCAGCTTCCCAGTACTGATCTCCAGTCTATGGATGCCCTTCCAAAAGAAACCCACCTGTCCAAGAGGAATCCACCTGTCATCGTCATTAATAGCATTTAAATATTTGGCCTTTGAGCAATCCACTGATTTATGATTTCCATTGCAAAATTTATTGTAATTTATTGTAAAATGTGTTGCAATTTATTGTAAAGTGAATTGTAATGCATTGTAATTAAATCTGTGATTTAATCATTTTTTTAAAAAAAATCAAATGTCTTGAGTACACTACCAAGTGGGTAGTGTATAAACATTTTAAATAAATAAATAACAGAGAACCAAGATAAAGGATGAGTGGATTTGTAATACTTGAGCACATCAAGTTTCCCTGGTTTTCAACTCAAAACTCACTCCAGTTTAGCTCACTATATCTTCTTTCCTGTACAGAAATAAACATGCATTTTTGTACATATTGTTCAAATTTATACATTTTGGCCTCAATCCTGTTTTTAGTCTTAACTAAGTAGACTTATTGAATCAAAGAGATTTAATGGAGAAATTTACCCACAGGATGCCAGTCTTTGGGTGCATTTATGTACATATGCACCTGTTGACTGTTTGCTTATGTGTATTTTAGAATCATACGTATTTTTTCCCACATGTGAGCATTTTACAGAATACCTTCCTTCTTTCCTTCCTTTCTTTCTTCCTTCCTTCCTTCCTTCCTTCCTTCCTTCCTTCCTTCCTTCATGGAGTACATCACAGGTTTATAAATGTAAATTTTTCCAGTTACAAATTGTGTCCATTTCCACATTTAGATCCAGAGGTTGAAGTTTTGTGAAAACCAAACTCCTCTCACTAAAACATTTCTCTTCTGTGCCTAACTAGGATAGGACACAGAGCTGTTTCATTCTGCATGGTTCACTCAGCTTCTTGCAACTCATTGGTGACACTAGGGATGTGTGGAGAGCTGAACCATGCCAGGTGACACAATTGGAGGGAGGAGTGACACCCGCCTTAGCGACGCCACAGCTGTAACTTATTTGAGCACCTAGCCAATGCTGATTTTGTTAATCAAAGAAAAAATTCCTGTAATAGGAAGAATGAACCATAAATTGGAGGCAGAAGGGGCAAAACCATCACTATGGTCATGCCCAAGTATAAAAGCAAGTATTATGGATGTTTTTTATGCCTCCTGCTCATACTAGCCTAGCCTTGACCCATAGGGGGTGATATAAAGCAATTCTCTGAATTTTTCACAATTACTCAATCTTGGCTGAGATCCTGCATCACAGGCTATGATGCGTAACATTATGATGATGGAGCTATGCCACTGGCAATGATATACAACCATGCTAGTGAATTGTGACAGTGCACAACAGGGCACCAGGCAGGATTTATCATTGTGCAACAAGACTCTCATTACATAGCATCTGTTGTGCATTGGGTTACATGGTGTTTAGGGTCACATTGTACCTGTGACACTTGCATTGAGACCAATGACTATGCTCATGCTGCTGATGCCATTTGTGCAATGGTCCCAGAGAGTTTGACTACATTGCTACTCTTCTCATGAGCATTGCACAACATTGCAATTCACCTTTACATAATTGTAAGTCAGTTTATGATGGCGTAAACACCTAGCAGGATGCCAGCCATACAGTTCTATTCATGTAATTAACATTTTTAATTAGTTGTATGTTATTGGGCCCTAAATTGCATTGTTGTTGTTGCTGTTGTTGTTGCTGTTGTTGTTGTGTGCCTTCAAGTTGTTTCCAGCTTATGGGGACCCTAAGTAGACCCTATCACAAGGATTTCTGAGGGCTGAGTGTGTGTGATTTGCCCAAGGTCACCCAGTGGGTTTTCATGGCTGAGCAGGGATTTGAACCCTGGTCTCCAGAGTCATAGTCCAACATTCAAACAGCTATGCCACACTGGCTCCCTAAATGGCATTACTGGTGATTAAAGAGGTCAAATATGTTGTATGGGCTAGTCTAAAAGAGATTTTTACAGGGAAAAAATAAACAAATAAGTATATAATCCATCTGCCACTGAGGGGAACGGCAACATTTTCTAATTTTGGTGAAGCCCTGCACACTTACGCCTGAGCTTTTATATTTTTTTTAACCACACATGTAATGAAAAGAATATATTCATATCTAACAATAAAAAGTGCTTTTGTAGGAATGATCTTACTCATTACTGTTTTGTGAATGGTAAATGTTACAAATTTCTGTAAAACTATAGATGAGACTATTGTGGCCTGCAGTTATAACAAATAAGATGATGGTGATTGATGGGTAGATGGCTCTGATTAACTGCATACTCAGTTCCTACTCATGTTATTTCAACACAAAAAACTCTTAAAACAGTGGGAGATGACTCATGGATCAAGCATTGTTTCCAGAAGAGAAGGTGGTTGAGCTGGTCAGGAGTGCTTTTGCCAAACTTCAGCCAGTGTGTCAGCTATGCTCTTTCCTAGAGAAGGAAGATTGGCTGTCTCTTGGTTAGTCCACGATGACATGGGGCTGCCCTTGAAAAGTTTGCAGGACTTACCGCTAATGCAAAAGGTAGGGAGACAGACTGTCTAATAAAAAAAAGGGTAAGGGAGGGGAGGAGAAATAGATCCTTTAAGATTAGCAAGTTTTTATTTTAGCATGAGCTTTTGTGGATATGAACCCACTTCTTCAGATTCAGTACTGAGTGGCATGAAGGCCTCAGGTATAAACCATATTTATACAGCTGTGGAGCTAGCACAAAATGTAATAGGATCCAGTAAGATTTACAAGACTCATAAGATCCCTCCAAGGCCTTGTGGGGGTGGTCTGCACCAGATCTGAAAAATATCAGCAAGAAATTGTGTTTTGCTGCTCCTAGGGGCCTTCAAGAATGGTGGTTTATGATTATACAAATTATCCCACCAGCCAAAAACTCCCCCATTAAAAAAACAAAAAAAACAAAGCAGATTTTCTGGTCATAACTGGTTTTCTTTTCTTCTTCTGTCACTTTCCCCACACTTCTTCAATACATGATGATGTAATACATGATGAGAGTTTGTGGTGGGGGGGGTGGCTTGGTGCCAAGTCCTGCCAGAGTTGCTCAGCATAAGCTAATACATGTCCAAGAGGCATGTGTTTCAAAATCTGAAAAGAAAATCAAGATTCTAAATCAACTAAATCAGATGGATATAGGCAGTACTTTAGTCAGTCTAGAGAAGAGGTTTGTTTGCTTTGTAATCTCTTTTAAAAATTGTGATTGCTAGTGAAAGTATCATCTAAAGAAGGATGCTGAGAGGAGTAGATTTTTCAGTGATTGCATGAAAATATCAATTGCACACAGATATGGACTTTTTCTCTAAGTGTAATAGAGAGCAGCTGAGCACTTTCTGGGGGGAAATCAGAGTTTGCTGTTATTTGCTTTCCACTGAATGGGTGGCTGTTTTTCTTTCCCTCAGAATAATTATAGCAAATAGTTTGGCAAGATTTCAGGTCTTTTGAAGTTTGCACACTTCCTGCCATTTGCAAAGTTTGCTCTTTATCATCGGTTCTAAAACAACCACCTAAGTTTTAAGAAATGCAGAGAAAAACAAAGATAAATCCATCATCAACATGCAAGTTATGGAAGTAACTAAGGGGTGGTATCACTTTTTTCCATTCACAGTTATGAGAGATTATGAAGATTCACCCAACAGTGAAACATTTATCTGCTTATGTTTAAATCCCCCCCTTTTTCTTCCCAGTAAAGAGCTGAAGACAGGTAAAACAACAGAATGAAAACTAAGTGAAACAATATTACAACTTAAATATCAGCAAGCAATGAAAAAGCTTAATCAGAAACACCCAGAATTAGTGCTGAGCCTAAAGTTTTCAGCTTTTCTTTTGAATTTTGAGCCATTGAAAGTTTGATGACCAACTGAAATTCCTGGGCCCATTTTGGAGCGTGAAATCCATAAGTGTCCCAAAATGGCCACTGTTTCTTAGTGTGGCCACCTACACATCACCAAGAAAAGAGGACAAAAGGGGATAGCATGATACCAGCATAAGACTACATATGTTAATTTGTATGTAGAGATAAACAACTGGAAACATTTAAAAAACTTTTAACAGAATCACAATGATTGTCATGTGAATAGGAAAGGTTGTAACCAGATGACATGTATAAGAAATTAGATTACCGGTAAGCTAATGAAGCAGTTTGAAAAATGCCTCTCCTACGCACATACTCAAGCTCCCGGAGTGGAAGGACAGTTTTGCACTATGTTGATGTTAGAGATAGCAAACTTACATCTTACTAGTAATAAGCAGTATTCATGTATTTCTTTTTGTAAATACTCTTTTTATTGCTTCTATGCACATAATATATTTAGAATGTGATCTCTCATATCTATAACTCAGAATAATTCATGTATTTCTAAGAGTTTGGGCATAACATATGTTCATGGCATTTCCTGTTGTTGGTCTTAGCCACATGCTCTTTTTCTTCCTACATCAGTTAGGCTGTAGTTAGTGTGAATCTGTTCATCTACCATTACGTATTCTGCAGATCTCTCGCTCTTTTCTCCATGTTTGAAGAACATGTTTTGCAGAGCCTCTTTCAGATGTTCTGAAACCTTTAGTATTTGTAAAGAAAGCTACTTCTTATATTTTTAACAAGGAAGACTAAGCCTGCTTCATTTTCTCTGATGGATCCCTTGTGTTCGTGGTGGTATGTGGAACTGGAAGGTTGTTGTTCACCTTCTGCCCATGAATGCTGATTGCTCTACTTGTAAGGTACACTACTAACTCTCACATTCTTTAACATATGGATCAGGGTTGGTAATGCATCAGGGAAGGGTTGGTAATGATCAGGGATCAGGGAAGGTAAGAGCAGCATAGACTATCCCTTTCAGGCCCAAGGGAGGGGGAAGTTCTGTGCTTCCTCCCTTGTTTGTGCCACAGTTGGCATCACCAATACTGGAGCTCCAGGGGCAAGTGACTACCTATCTCTTCACTTGCTCTGCAGCTAGAAAATGGGGCTGGGTGGGTGGTAATTTCAACCAACTCTTACAGGGGATGGTAAGGAGACTTCTCCAGTCCCCTGCTACTCTGCTTAGAAGCATTTATCTCTGGACAACATCCCAGTACAAGAGGGTGGGAATCATGAACCTCCCCAGTAGTTGATAGATTGCGAGTCCCAGAGGTCCTAGCTGACATATATTGAGGAATACTCAGAACTGCATTCAGGTAACATCTGAAGAACCCAGTGGTCCCCACCCTGCAGTACAAAAAGCTTGTATGCAAGTGTATGTGGTACTCAGTCAATAACCACTGAAACACTAGCAGGTCTGATGTTCATGGGCAACTCCAAGGTATCCTATAACCTTTCTGTATGGCTCTTTATCTTGATGTCAGAGCTGGGCTGAACTAATTGAGGTAGATCTTCAAAAGAAAGACTGTCAAATAGAGGGCGGTCCTCTGTAGCTGACACATGGTCACCCCACTGCTACTTGAGTGTTGCCCCTAGTGGCCACCATACGACCACCATTCTTCCCCTGTCACCAATTCCACTTGAGTGTTGGCCAAATGGCCACTAACTGGCCACCATTCTCTCCTTCTCCCCACCAATTACACAGTTCAGTGCTATATGATTCCACTTTCTGCCCTCATAAGCTACTCTTGTAACATTATTGTGTCACCACATTATGTCAGTCAGGGGATTGTGGAAGGGAGGCTGTCAGCACATCTGATGGCTGCCAGGGCAGAAACCTCAGTGTTGTGGGGAAATTAAGACATGGTGACACATAACTTCCCACTCCAAATCAAGCTTCCTCAACTTGGTGCTTTCCAGCAGTATTTAGACTACAAATCCCATAATCTCCAATGATTGTGGTGAAACCTGGTTTAATGCAATGAAGCACCTCACCATTTCATTGACTATGACTAAGGTGCTGAAATGAAAGCTTATGGTGTTTCAACATGTTACTAGGAAATATAAAAATAAACAATTGGACTTCACAATAGAAAGGTCTGTTAAAACATAGGTATCTTCTAATGGCCATGAAAACCCACTAATAAAAGGGCTAAACCAATCTCCTGGATAAGGATATTCCATATCACTGGCTCTACAACCTACAATCTTATATTGAAACAGAGCTGATTTATGTTATCCCTTTGCTCTTGGTCAGTTGCTTTATTTTCCCTGTTCACGCATAGTGATACACAGTTATCTTGACTAGACAGTGGAATATTTTGCCAAAAGGAAAAGGGTGATGTCTCATTCACCACCACCCAAAATAGCAACTTCTGCTTAAGGCAGACAACCCAGATGACCTCTTTTCCTGAAACACGCACAACACAGAACAAAAGCAGACATCACCTGAAATTTTAAACCAGAATAAATCTAGCATTAGCACAGAAGGGAAAATGATATAGACAAGTCCTCTGGAGTGAAAAAACAACTCAAGGGGATTTTTGGATTGGCTTATTTTGAGGTAATAAGAGTCACATTGTTAATTATGCATTTGAGCAGTGTTAATCCCTTGCTCAGATTCTCACACAAGTAGTGGTGTAACCTAAGGCCAAAGGCTTTTCAGGAATGTCAAAATGGCTACTTTCTGTATTGGAAATGATTAAAACTTCCTGATCTTGAAAACCAAAGTCAATAAATAGAGTCAGACTTTAACAGGCATGATGCCCCCACACTGTTGAAATATATATTGTCAAGATGAACTGGTATACAGGTAAAAACAATTTTTTTTTAAAAAAAAAAAACAGTCCAGTTTCCAAGAAAGGTGGTTGTAAAAACTGTAAGGAGGAAGAAAGAAGACCTATGCAAACTGTATCCTAAAATTGGATCATAAAGCTTTTACACATTCAAGTTTGCATTCTCTTTATAACTGTTTCTGGCTCCCATGTTACAAAAAGTGCCTATAATGAAGTCTTTTGCTCAGATTAGTCTTCTGTGTCCATACAGGCTAAATTCAGTATGCCCCCATATATGTGGGACTGGGACCTATGGTTTCACTTACCTGTGATACATGGCCGCCGCTGCTACCAAAATCCTTCCTCAACTTTTCCTTGGTCAAGGCAGGGAGGGACGGAGGGAGGGAGGCAGCACCACTCCCCAGCCCTCCCTCCCTCCCTTTCTTGTGGGGCTTGGTGAGCTCCCAGTGAGCTCCATCCTCACCAGTCCCATGCACCCAGCTTGTTCAGGAAGCAGAGGGGTGCAAGGTCTTATTGTGGTGCTGCTTGCACAAGGCACCCTGGATCTTTCATAGACAGCACAACCACCACATATAGGGCACTGCCAAGGTTGACAAGGAGGACTGGGGTTTCCCCTCTCATCACCACTTTGACGGGATAGGCTGTCAATAGATCCCCTGTTCCATTTCTGTCTCAGATGTTACTGCGAGCAAAAAGGTGCCCCGTTATGCTGGCGAGATCCCAGCATCAATGGGAGGTCCCTGACAGAAAACCTCCGGGTGATATCAGGACATCCAGGTAAGTGACACACTTTTATGTGTTTTTGTGCTTGCTCTCATTTTTTTCATGTTCTTTTTATTTTTATTTTTGAATTTCCCATGCTCGCATCTTCTTGCAAGAATCTGCAGGATTTCAATCCAGGAAGTGAACTCTGTTAGACCTCCATTTACTGCTTGGCTGCCAGAACGACGGGAGAGAAGTTAAGTGCAGCAGGGAGGGTGATTGTGGCATGACAGGAACGGGACAGGGGCAGGAGCGGAGATTCTGGGACAGGAACACTTTTTCATTCCTGTCTTAAAATCTCCTTAGAGAGGACCAATATGTGCTGAAGTGTTTTTATACCTCTGCATCTCTTCCTTGTCACTAGAGGTACATGTATGAGTATGAATATCCATGGAAAGCTCATTTGGTGCCTTTCAGTATTAGTACAAATCAGCTGATCTAGAGTTGAAATGTCCAACTGGAACATGTGGATTGAAATTTGCAAGAAATTTGATACATATAGGAATTGATCTTCTGATTACAAATGATTGCAGTTCTAGGTTGCCTCAAAAGAACAATAGTGTCCATATCAGGAGAAATGATTTATACCATTCAATTCTGCTTTGGTCTGGCCTCCTTGGTAATATTCCATCCAGTTCTTGGCAGCACAGTTTAAGAGAGATATCAGCAAGACAGAATATGTCCAGGGAAGGGGAACTAAGATGGTAAAAGGTATAGAAACCAAGTATTATGAGGGACAGTTGACAGCTTGGTCATGGAGAAGACATTGGAGCCTGGAGAAAAGAAGGCTGAGAGGTGATATGATAGCCTTTTTTAACAAGTTGAAGTGTTGTCAGGTAGAAGATGGAGCAAACTTGTTTTCTGCTGGCACAGAAGGTAAGACCAAACCAATTGATTCAAATTACAAGAGAGAAGATTCCAACTAAACAACAGGAAAAACTGATAGTAGAAGCTGTTTAACAGTAGAACAGTCTACGTGGTAAGTTGGTGGGTTTTCCTTCATTGTAGGTTTTTAAACAGAGGTTGCTTTAGCTATGGATTTCTGCACTAACAGTGGGTTGGACTAGATGGTCCTTTACATACCTTCCAACTCTCTATATGTTGCAAATCTCTGGGAAAACATGGGTATGTGCTGCTAAAGCTAAACTCATGTTCCCACCAGTTCCACCACATGGGAATAGATGCTGTGCTGATGAATTTGAGTACCTGTCATTGTCTTTGCTTTGGAGTCCAAGTAAGGTCTGTTGGCCCTGGGAAGGGTAAGGGAAGAGGGATGCAGTGATGAAGGGGTGAGAACTTTGCACATTCATGAGCACCAGCTTGGTATATATGCAGTCACTTGGGGATTGTGAAAAAGACTGAACCTCTTCCAGGTAAGAATAGGAGTGCTCAAGCATTCCTATTGTGAATAAGGGAGCACAAGGAGTTGCATATGTGTATGTTTGTCTATCTTTTGATTATTTACATCAGAGTAATTGCAACAGTTTTCTTCTCTATGGAGAAAAAATATGATCAAAACTCTCAGCAGTTAAAGTAAAAATCCCATTTGATGTCGTTTGACATAATATAGGGGATTATGCATCCTCTGCTACAAGCTGCACAATTTTAGTGAGAACTTTCTCTTTAGAGTAAAATATTAACTTGCAGTAATGGATTCAGGATCCAGACCCTTTAAAAAGTAAACAAACAACCTCCAACCTGCTACACTTGCTTTCTTTATCATTTACGGTTATTGCCAATGGCATTCTGCAAAAAGGAGCAGAAGCTATATCAGTGTTTCAGTAAAATATATAAAGTGTTGAATACATGAGGTGTTAAAAAATAAATAAATCAGGTCTTTGCAGTGGAACATTTCTAGAAAATAACTTTCCCATGGCTGGGAAATTGTAACTAGTTTCCAGGTTGAAGGCAAATAGGGTATTGTACCCAATGAGTGTGATAAACATGATTTTTGTGATGCATCTGTGCATGTGTGCATGGATCTGTCAGTCCATCCATTTCATGGAAAATAAAAACAATGATATTCTAACCATCTCAGGCCTACAGATACTAGATCTCTTAAAATGACCTACATGTAAGGAGGACATCCAAGTTGTTCTCATCTTTTTCCTCTGTTTTTGAGACCAAGGTACCTGATCTCCATGGAGATAATGCTTAAGTTTTGGGAATCAGTCATATCATTCTGAAATTTTGTACTAAGATGTATTTGCCAACATGACCCAATTTGAAAGGTTTTATGTCAATGAGGAATATACAGCAAACTATTTCAGTGTTTATATGACACTCTGAATGCACATAAATAGAGCAACATAATCCATAGACTCCTGCTTCCTGGTACAACTCTTTCTACCAGGTATATTGTCTGAAAGAGCATTATGTACATGCAAACCTTTGTGAATAGGTTCTTGTGTGTATGAAAAGGGAATGTGTCTTTTCGTGGTCCCTGACTATTCGCATAGCTCGTACAGCTATAGATGCTTTTAGATATTGCATCAAATTCATGAAGAAGTGGGAGGGGGCCAGCAGACATGAACACTCCACAGGTGTTCAGAGTAACATCTGGACAAAGCTATGCTCCCATGTTACATCTATCAGGACATAATCTAATCCACATTTAGGACTTCTCATGGAAGTCCCTGGAGGCAATTAGAATTAGCCATGTGACTCAGTCTTTCCACAGATGCAATCACAAGATCCTAGACAATTTTTAGCTGCTGTAATCAGAGAATGTGCTTCTGAGAATCTGCAACTGTATCAATGGGAAAACAAAGCCATACATTAAGCACTATAAGTGACCCCAGGATCAGGTGGAACATGACATGCTACATGTCATGGGGAGAGAAATGTAAATGCTATTTCTTATCACTTGATGACTTCTCTCATTGATGATTTGCTACTGAACATATTAATTGATTATAGACAGTAAAAAGTATTCTATTCAAATTCTACCTCTGATGCAGATTTTGTGTTTGCTGTTTCACAGTCATTATAACCATTAATTATTCATCATCATGAAATGATAAAGATGTGTGAATTGATCCATAAGTCTTCCTCTGCACAACACTACATTTTGCCTTGAAGGCTGCCATGGAAACTCATGTAAGGAATGCCATAAACCCAGCTTCAAAGTCAGTATTACTCTAATAACCCAAATCCTATGTTATGTCACCAAAATAGCCTTAAATTTATTTTATTGGGGAATTAACTGTATTCCCATAGTTGAGGTGGGTCAATAATCTATAATTACTCATTAACTTTATTTATATTCACCTTTCCTCCAGGGTTCTCAAAGCAACATGCACAGTATTCCTCCTACACTTTTTCCTCACAAAAATATTGTGACATATGCTATACTGAGTGTTTCTTGGCCAACTGTGTTTGAGGGTAGATTTGTGCAGCGAGTGAGGATTTTAAACTAGGTCTCCCAGTCCTCGACCAATCTATATGACATTCTAACCAGTACACCACACTGATTTTCAATCTGCTAGGTATTTCAACACAAAACATATGGATATATGTATATATAATTTGTATGAAATAAGCTGAATTTTACTGTGAGGCACAGAATATACCCATAATACAGGTTTTAAACCAATATTTTCTAGATTGCAGAAAATCTTGCAACTTTTTGTAAAGAAAAGATCTTTTTGTAAAGAAATGTTCTATAGAGCACAGCTAAAGCCAGCTGAGACTCCGTGAGGTTAACACAATACATTCAGAAAACTGTGTTACCCCAAAATGCTATCTCTACCATTCCCAACATGAAACCAAGGCTGAAGTAATGTTACAGGTCTAATGATTGGTTACACTTACTGTTCTCTGTCTGCCCACCATTGCTTCAGTCTACCTGTTCATCAGCTGGTACACGAGAAGAGGAAGGACAGATGCACTCTTCTCTCCTCAAAAGACACACATCAAGAAATATTAGTACAGTTTGTCACCTCAGAGAGAGACACATGGAAAATTTGAGAATTGTGAGAAGAGCAAAGCAAATGCTGAATGGAAACAACTCCGAGCTATAAACCAAACCCAGATACCTCCTACCATACATTAATTTCCATAGTGCTCTATGTGCTGGAGAATGAAATAAAAATAGACCAAAAAAAAGCTAGATGCAAAAGTATCCTTTACTATACAAGAGGGATATGCTGTAGTGAGGCAATGAGACATAAATAGAGGGAGAGACATCTACAGATACAACAATGTCTCTAAGGTGATTTGATGCACAATGTAGCCAAACCATGTCCCTGATATCTCAGAGCACTATCTAATTATCACATAGTAACCAGCACCTCTTGGGGCAATCTCACTGCTGTAAGGCGGGGGGGGGGCAGGAGAAATAAATGTTATTGATGTCAGAAGAAAATGGCATTGAATACTGGAAACAACTTTCTGGAGAAGGGAAATCTGTTAAGCACTGTCCAGAAGTCAATAGGATTTACTTCTGAGTAAACATGCAGAGCATGTGCATTCTTCTAAGCAATGTAATCTCATTTTAAAATATTAGGGAACTTACACAGCCTTTAGATGCTGCCCCTCAGCCACACAGGAAGGAACCTATTTCTTGAATGGGTTCCATGAGCTATAAAGGATTCATTCATTTACAGAGTCATTACAGCAGGCATCCTGTCCAGTAGTTATGAAATAATAAGCTGGACTTATGATCTTGTAACTGCTGGGGATTCATATTTGTAGTTGTTAATGTCCTTATATGACCCCCAGACTCTAGGTTTGCAGTTGGGCAGCACTCCAACCTAATCCTTTTTAAGAGTTGCATATCAGAGCACTGTGGTAGGGGTGATGTCAGTAACACTCTCACGGCGGGGCATTAAGACAAGCAGTTTTGGCAGGACCCAAGGGGTCTTTCCAGATGCTTGTTCTGGATGTACTTTGCAACTGGGAGAGAACTGAAATAACTTAAAACTTCACTCGAGTATTTCAGCATCCAAAGAAAAGGGGCAACTACCAAGGGAATGTGAACACTACAAATATGTGTCCTAGATGTGAGTGGTTTTTAAGGTCTCACTCTCTGCAATGCTATAAGTTTTGGGACTGAAGAAAAAATTCATTGGTGGGCAGGGTTTTTTTTATTTAGGGGCAATGCTCTCATTTTGTGTCCCCAACCCACAGTAGCTACACTTAGAAAGAGATTTACCCCATGAATTTAATGCCTCAGTGGGAATTAGAAACTTGCTTCCCCAAATCCCAGTCCAACAATCTAATCACTATATCCCACAGGCTCTCAATAGTGCAACCATGTGGTTAGAAACTTTCCAACGGGCATCATGGAATTTTCCAAGTCCTGGTCCACATTACAGACTTATGGCTCCCATGTGGCTAGTGCTTGCATTTGAAGGGCACCCTGTTTTTTGATTGTTTTTGTTTGTTTGTTTGTTTTAGGAAGCTTCACTTGTAAGAAATAATCTTCGGAACCTTCTCTTTTAATTGCACTGATCTGAATACTCTGGGGTCTTGCCTGCCAGCTCTTCACTCTCAGAAGGCAACATATGAAGCGAAAGATATAATTAATCAGGCGATGTATTTTCATTATAATAATCATCATCTTAAGCTCTTTGTATAGCAACTTCCCACAGAGAATCAGTGTGGTTTTTAATATATTAAAGATTGTAACACATTGCAACAAAAGAATATGCTTTCTCTACTATGGTGGAGCAATGGAGGTGGAACAGAGTAGAACACCTGATCAAGGTCACACAGAGTGTTTCTTGGAAGGGAATGGTCATAACATCACTGTCTCACATTTTTCAGGAAGCCTGATAAATTTGGGTTTATCTACACGGGCAAAAAAAACCCAAACAAACCCCATACTCACCCCATATTTGTGGCACAATTGCCACATGACGTTTCTGACAATCCTATGTTCACTGGGATTTCTGCAGGAAACTCCAGATCTGAAAGATTCATGGATTGCTTCACATTTGAGGGGGAAATCTGGATTATTGGCCATGTGTTGGGTCCAGATTGGCTTTGGTGCAAAGCCAGGGGCTGGATTTCTGGTAGACAGGACTCTGTTCTGGCTCTTTTTTATTATTATTGTGTGCTTATCCAGTAATATACTCTGGGACATATTCGCATGCTTGAGTGAGCAGAGGGGCAAAGCACTAGAGCAGCCCTGGGTGTGTGGCCAGAAATAGTATGATATATAGGACACGTGATCAGTGTAGGACCACCCTTTTACTCTGATGTAGATTACAGTGTGGTGGGATACTCTGATCTTCAATCAGATAAGCGCCAGTGAGTGTGGTGTCTACGAGGCTGCTGAGGATCAAAAACATCTGCCATAGCTATGAGATAGGTATGGTGTTTCCTGCCAGCATACACAAGCCCAAAGACACTTGGTAGGCGCAAGATAACTTACTATGAAGCCACTTATGGAGTTCACCTCAGCTCTTTTCAGGCATTCTAAACTTCACAGGATTAGCAATGTGTGAGCTTCACTGCCCATGCCATTTCTACTATATACTTATCACTATCACCTTCTATGTATGGCAGGTGTGTGGTCTGAAGTGGATGGCCTATAAAGCCCTATGTGGCTTGGTTCCAAAATCTCCTGATAAAAACATGCCAGAATTTTAAGATTATCAGTGGAAGGCTTTCTCTCGGCCCCACCATCATCACAGGCTCTCTTGGTGAGGACACAAGAGAGAGACTTCTTGGTGGCTGTTCCCACCCTCAGGAACACCCTTCCATAGAAGGCTAAGCTGCCTTGCTCCCTGATTTACTTTAGCCAACAGGCAAAGGCATTTTTATTCCAGCAGGCATTTAATTTGTAGCTGCGGGCACAGAGGCTTTTATTGGGATGTGTTTTATTGTTTTTATGACTTTTATATGTTTTATGTATAATTTTAAATTATCAAGATTTTAATTGTATTTAACTGTTTCTAATTTTTAATTGTTACATTTTTAATTGTATTTTATGTGTTGTGATCCACCTTAGGTCCCATTCTGGGAGAAAGGTGGCATAGAAATGAATGAATAAATAAATAAATAAATAAACATTTGTTCCTCCTTGTTCTTTCTGAACTTAGCTGCAATCTTGCAATAGATAGGGAGAAAATGGATTTTCTAAGTAAGACTACATCGTTGAGAGCTATTCCAGTTATAATGCAACATTTTGTAGGCTGGCTTGGTCTTGAATACAATAAAGACACATTCTTTTTACAACCAATCTGCTTCTAATGGGGATGATTTTTGCTTTGGAGTTTCCTCTCCTTGGAGGCATGGCTAGGGAGACTGTCATGATGGACACCAACACATCAGAATTTACTGCTCCATTTGTGTGATTTGAGCTCTAATGCTCATAAATTGACAAAGCTAATTATTAAACCAGTCCCAAGACACTTGAAAATGACACGTTTTTCATCCAGTGCTTCAGTAGTGATGGCAGCATGGCTGTTTGCACTTGGCTCCAATCCAAGTTGTTTTTATAGAGGTTTTAAAGAGACAATGGAATCCTAACTATTATCTGGTCGGACTGACTTTCAAAATAAACATTTACAGTCTGCCTCCAGTTTTAATTTCTGGGAATAAAAGTCTAATATAGAAATCATCTTCTGACATGTAAACTTATCAGTCCCTAACATCATATCCTACTAAAGACCTAATCTGAGGCCTTCAGCAATGAGGTTGGGTGGATCTGCAATAGTGCCTTCTCTGTGCCTGTGTCTCAGTTTTGGAACTCCTTCCCCATAGGCATTACTTTAATGCAGACTATTTATCTTTAGTTTGAAAAAGTCACAAACATTAGTTTCCTGCTTCTCTCCTTGTGGTTTCTGGGTTGTTTTTTTTAAACAACCCTGAGTTTTATGGGTTGAGTGTTGCCTCCTATCTTTTTGAAATGCAGAAGGATGGGATATAAGCATTTTAAAGGGATTGGAACAAACATACTGGTCTCTACTCTTTACACATTGTACAATTCAGATACTGTATGCTGATCTGTTTTAGGTGCTGCAGATATGGTGCTACCAATCTGTTGAATTTCTGTCTAGCAGACACATGTGCAAATCCCTAGTTAGTGATAAAGTTCACTGGAAAAGTGCTTGGACCAATTATTTTCTCTCTGATTAACCTCTCACACAGGATTATTATGGGGATAATATATGTGGAAGGAATCATATGAACCACATGGAGAAATGGTATGATAAAAATGCAGAATATCAAATAAAGTTTATACTTCATTTACAACATGCCTTTGGAATCTTCTTTATGACAGCGGTCGGCTCATCAAGAGTGCCAACATTTCAT
This sequence comes from Gambelia wislizenii, assembly GCA_030847615.1. Lineage (NCBI taxonomy): Eukaryota > Metazoa > Chordata > Lepidosauria > Squamata > Crotaphytidae > Gambelia > Gambelia wislizenii. The sequence goes on along the minus strand of JAUMIR010000001.1, from coordinate 151,775,961 downwards.
TGCAGCTCCGTTTTGTATTTGCAGCTGCACAAGATAAGGAACAGCCTTTAGTTAGCATGGAGTTAACAATGATGGAAGGTCTTAACGTTCTTCCTCCTCACTTCGCTGGTCAATAGTGATTCGTGTAAAGATACTGACAGGCAAAAGTACATTGTCTGTCAAGGGTGCTTGCAATTTTTGTTGGCACTAACTTGGCTCCCATTTTGGGGGGTTGTTTGAAACACAGAGCACAAAGCAGCTTAATATACCCTTGCCGCTAAAACCCAAACCACACTGAAAACACCTCATTAAACAGCCTGCCACAGTATAATTGTTTAATAATATTTTGATTAGGTTATTTAGTTGACAATCTTTGCTGTAAAACATTGTCTTGCTTACAAGCAACTTGCTGACAATTTTTTTTTTTAAGCAGCAGCAACAGCAAATTAGTCCAGACAGTCATATTAAAGGAAAGGAAAACAGATTAATAAAGAGGGGGCACATTTTTAGGAACTCTTATCTCATTTGCTCCTGAAGAGACTTTGCTAGATTTCCTCTTACCACAAAGGAAGGTCCTGGGTACAAAGCAAGGGCCTCCTTTTCCTCAAGAGACATTAACACTTCTTCCATCCTTTCTTTGCTTTGGGAGGGAGTTGAGTGCTACTATAATTTTGCCCTTTTCATTATTAATATGTTCAGGTGCTGCTTTTTGTCTCTTTCAGATTCTAGGTTATGGCCAGTGAGTAATCATGTACCGACCTGTGGACATAACATGATCTATTGGGCAGCCTGCAAGGCCTGAAGTTGCCATTTTGGATCCCACCTGGGATTGAGTAATCTGGCTGCTGTCAAGTGGCTTGGAGAGAAGGACCTGGGCCAAAGCTAACAAAATGAAATTCAATACAGAGAAATGTAAAGTACTGCATTTAGGGCGGAAAAATGAAATGCATAAATATAGGATGGGAGAGACCTGGCTGAATGAGACTACGTGCGAAAGGGATCTAGGAATCCTAGTAGACCACAAGTTGAACATGAGCCAACAGTGTGATGCGGCAGCTAAAAAGGCCAATGCGATTTTGGGCTGCATCAATAGAAGTATAGTGTCTAGATCAAGGGAAGTAATAGTGCTACTCTATTCTGCCTTGGTCAGACCTCACTTGGAATACTGTGTCCAGTTCTGGGAGCCACAATTCAAAAAGGATATTGACAAATTGGAGTGTGTCCAGAGAAGGGCAACTAAAATGGTGAAAGGTCTGGAAACGATGCCTTATGAGGAAAGACTGCTGTTTGTTGAACAGCAAAGCCCTCATTATTCAGGCTGTTCATGACCTGCAGATTATACTAGCCAACTGGCTCAGTTTTCACATCATGTGGTCTGCTGTTTTGCCCCATCAGGTGTGGTGGGGGAGGGACAACCTGGGTGTATTCACCAAGCCTGGAAAATGGTGACTAGAGAAGTCAAGAATGCCTTAAGGAAGGGGTTGGACCACTTTCTGACACATCCTCAGATAGTTTTGCAGAGGCCTGAGCTCTGAGATTTACTACAGGAGGTGAGGGCCCTTTTGGCCAGCCACGTGGGGGATAGGCCTAAGCAGACGCTTGATCCTTATCCATGGCAGGTGGTGGTGGGAGATAAAGTGGAATTCAGTGAGCATCTATGGCACCCATTTGCCTTAGGGAAGTCTCTGGAATTGCCTCTTTAGGTCATGTAATGGTTGGGGGGGGGTAGGGAAGGAGACTTCCCTTGGGGCTGGCCTGAGGTCTATGACCACTTTAAGGCATGTGTCTTGGGAAGGGCTTCTCAGGTTGGACTTCTAGTTGCGGCCTGACCAGGAAGCAACCCAGTATTTTGGGTTCTCCTCAGGGCTGTTATTTCATCCTGGAGAATCTGGAGATTAGGTCTGGGTAAGAGAACTGGCCTCAGGTGCTCCCACACTAGGCTGATCCTTACTGTTTGCATCTCTCAGGGGTTATGTTTAAATAGGTTAATAGTTAAATTAGAGTGGCCCTTCATCCCAATCTCCTTGTGTGACCTCACTTATTCCATGTTGGTCAGCAATGATTTTTGTTATCTACAGCTGAAAACGTTGCTGCTCAGTACCAGGTTGGTGAATGGGAAAACATCCTTGAGCATGCCGACCTGGCCTGTATCATGGAGATCTTGCTAAATGAAGCTGGAAGAGTTAAACTTTTCCAGCTTTGTCCCACCTGGGTTCTCTGCACAGTAGCAGGCGAGGCCTGGGGCAGGGAGGTGGAGTTGCAGTGGTCTATCAGTATTCCATCTCCCTCACTAGGCAATCTGTCCCCCAGTCTGCTTGGTTTGAGTGTCAGTTTTTGAACAAGAGCGGCCAGGACAGAATAAGGATTCTGTTGGTGTATAATCCACCCCTGTGATCAACAGTTTCCCTTTCTGAGCTGGCTGAGTTGATCTCGGTGACTGTGATGGAATCCCTTAGGCTTAATGTTCTGGGGGATTTCAACATCTATGTGGACATTGCTCTGTCAGGAGCAGCTCAGGACTTCATGTCTGCCATGACAACCATGGGTCTGTTCCAAATAATATCTGTTGCCATCCATGCTGCAGGACACATTCTGGTTTTCTGCTCTAGGTGGGATGACTGTGATCTGGATGTGGATTAACTTTCTCAGTTCTGTTGTCATGGACTGATCATTGCTAGAATTTAGACTCACTGGGACTTGGAGCCTCTGCAGGGGTGAGGGGCCAATTAAGATGGTCCACCCCAGGAGACTTATGCTTCCAGATGGATTCCTGACAACTCTTAGGAAAGTTTGCCTCTAATATCAAAACTGTAGAAAACAGACCCTACAATTTTAGAAAGCAGATTCCTAAATACTTTTTAAATGAAGAAATGTCATCTGAAGATATTTCTCTCTCATTCTTCTGCACTTATGGTATCCTGTATGGCAAAACTGAGACATAACCATGAGGACTCTCAATATCAATGTTTTATCATTTGTCTATGTTGCATCTTGTTTTAACTAACTGAGAGGTTGTGTGGTTTGTTTGTTTGTTTAAGGGAAGGAGAAATCATGGGAAAATGAGGAGGTGGTGGTACTGCTACAAATTGAAGAGAAAAAAAATAATTTAAGATATAAACTGTGGACTTCTAAGGATTCAAAAAATATATAAAGCTTTAATTATTCCTGAACTGTAAGGCCCCTTCTTGCATAGAGCTGTATTGAAATGCCCAAGCAGTAAACTGTCACTCATGTCAAACCAGGAAATGCCAGGGCATTTGCAAATGGTTCTTGTCTACATCTAGCAAGCACTGATTTCAAACTGGCTGTCTATTACTAGACAGGCAGCAAATATCCAATGAAGGCTTTGTTCACATCCACATTTTTAACTGTCATGCAGTCTTACACTGTATCTTCTTGCATCCTGCACTGACATGGGAAGATGGAATAGTGGGGAATGTGAAGTGACAGGATAGTGAGCCATCTACAAGGATCTCGTAGGAGATACTCCTTTTCTTTGTTCCTCGGCTCAATCAAGCTTCCATTCAACATTTAAATTTCAGACAACAAAATTTGCATCTGCATGGGTGTGGTCCTCAGTTTAACCATCTTCTTCCACTTCACATATCTGTAGTAGGGGTGGGTTTCATGTGGTTTTTATACTATTTGTTGAAGAATTGCTTTTCAAAATTTGCAAATTTCTCCACAAATGCCACAGATAGAACATGAGATTTAAACAAAACAGAATGTACGAAAAAGTAGAGGGTTTCCTTAATTAGGCAGATGACTCTGAGTGCTTCATTCTAAAAAGTTTGGGTTTGAATCCCTATGTATTCAACCACATTAGAGATAAATTAGGGTAGTCGTCTACATTGTCCCTCTTAAGTTTCCTCACCTTAAAAGAAGCTACCTAAAAGTTGAAGCTGGTCTTCTCCCGGATATAAATAGCTTCACCAACTGAATTTGGCAACTGTAATTAAAAAAAAAAAAAAGCATTTGAAAGAAAATGTAATAATTCTACAGAAAGAAATGAAAAAGTTTTAAAATAATCAGATATCAAAGAAAATGAAGCTAACAGATTTGTCCATTCCTCATTTTCATATTTCAAGTCTGAAGTGCAGCTGTGGCTGCATCACAATAATGTAAAACTCTCATAGGCCTTATCTATACAGGCCAAATACCCTGGCTTACCCCTGTCTCAGAGCACTGTAGTCCATATGATGCAGGGGATTTGCCCTGTTCTGCCTCTGAGCAGTCCTTACCATTGCTGGGGCAGATATGGGGCTGAGATGGGGGAAAGCTGGGGTAGGGCCCGATCAAGTGTTATAGCATAATACCCATTTAAATCCATTACCCCAGGCCCCAAACCTGCCAGCATGCTGTCCCTCGCTACTGCAGCCAGCTCTCCCAGAAGCCAGAGGCATGTGACCAAGGCTGGTCACATATAGGGTGCCTTCAGTCACATGTTGTGGGCCCCCTCCCTGGCTTCTGAGATAGCAAAGAAAATGGTGGTGGTGGCAGCTGCAGGAACAGGCTGGCATTCCTGTGTGGGCTCCAGCCCTTTTTGTTGAGATAACAGGAGAAAGAAAGATGGATTAGCTCCACAGCCAGGATACAAGGGTGTATCCTATCTGGTGTAGATTAGCCCCTAGTCTTGGACAAACTGTGCTTGATTCAGCCTTTCCTTGATTTAAACTATATTTCTCAATCGGCATGAGGACAGGGGAAAGATGATGATTTTCCACATTATCTCCTATCCCCTGTTAGGGATGCATCCTGATAGTGCTGAACATGTATAGTCTATAGTATTATCCTCATGGAATTGTACTTCTAAACACCAGTCAATAAGGAAACCATGGAGCAATTCCACACTCTAACCTCTCCCCCACACAAAAAAGGGTTGGTAACAATTTCCATTTTAATCTTTTGTAAAAGAGAGTTATAGAGCCCTGTAAAATGTTTGCACGAAGTGATCCAATTGACCCAAGAAATATTCTCAAACAAGAGGCTTGCATTTCCCTGTGATCACATAATAGCTGGACATAGGGATGGAAACAATGTTTGAAAATATTTGAAAAATGGTTGAAGTGTTAAGGAAAATGCAACATGGGACATACAGTGAAAGAAATAAAATATGTATGTGAAAGTCACAATGACTAAGCAAGAGCAATTATGAAGCTACACAGGTGAAACTGCTAATGTAATCTAGAAGTCCTGAGAGCCAAGGACAGAGGTACTGAATGCAGAATGGAAACACCTGAGAATCATTAAGTGTACAAGGTGAAATGTTGAAATACATGGGTTGGTCTTAAGTATGGGTGGAACTACGTGGACCAATCAGAATGGAAGTACACACCCACTGGGTGGAAACTAACTAGTGGGTGGTGATAAACAATGGCTATAAAATTGCAATGTTTGCCAATGTATTGTGGTTGAGTAGAGGGGGAGTAGTTTGGAGATATTGTGGAGTAGTGTGTAGAGACTGTGATTTGTTGACCATATAGTAAGTATATTTATATAGAAGAATAAAGTAGGTTTTATATAAAACTACTGAGTTGCCTGAGTGAATCCTGGAGACGTTTTGGAGACACCTGGAGAAGAGTGAGAAGGCTTGGAGAGTTTGTCAGGATCTTCAGCCTATTCTCTGAAACTCTGCTGCTTTGGAGGAAAGCATCAACCACTGATCTAAGCTGGTCAGCTCTGCTGCATAACAAGGTGGTGAGTTAGAGCCAGAGGTGAAGAGCTACAACTCCCATCATCCCTGACAAGGGTTATGGGCCCAGTTACTAGAGCACCCACAGAAGCTGAAAGTTCCAGAGAGTGGAAGAAAGCTTTGTGGACGATAGATCAGAGCAAGCTGTTTGTGCTGCACTGATAAGCCTCGGAAGTAAATCATTTTGTGTTTTGCTTAAGCCCAGACGGGTCGGCTGTGCATACTCAGAAGGACTGTGTCAAATTGAGTCACTGCACAAATCAAGATGGAAATTCTAAAGTTTAGTAAATTAAATAGAAACAACTACTCTACCTGGAAGATTTATGCCCAGTCTCTACTAGTAAAGGAAGGTCTGCGGTCAACAGTTGAAACAGGGCTGGCAGCTGATGCTGATGAAGCCACTCAAGAGAGAGATAGTAAAGCAAAAGCCTGTCTTTATCTCATGCTTGAAGAAGACGTAATTAATGACGTCAGAGATAAAACGTCCGCCAAGGATGTGTGGGATACCTTGCAGAGATTACACACTCCTTCAACTGCTTTTGCAAAAATGCTATGGTCTAAAAGAATATACAGGCAAAAGATGGCTAAAGGGCAGTGTGTGATAGAACATTTAAAAATAATGCAAGATTTATTTGTGCAAGCTGAACTGAGGGGAGTGCAAATTAGCAAAGAGCAGCAATGCTACATTTTAGTAAAATCGCTAGACTCTTCGTGGAACAACATAATGAACAGCTTGCAGAACTTGCCAGAAGCTGAGCTTAATAGAGACTTAATTGTGGCCAGAATACTGGAAGAGAACCAGAGAAGAATGTCTGAGCAGGGTGACTCAGCAAGTTTAAAGACTGTGCCAAAACAACAAACAACTCCTGACTGGCGAACGCAGGAGGAAGCAGCCTCTACAAGGGAGCAACGGAGGTGCTTTTATTGTAAGAAGATTGGTCATCTGCAGAGACATTGTAAACATTTTGCAGCTGAGAGACGCAAGCAAGCAGAGAGCAGATGGCAGCTGCGGCAGTATCAAAAACAGTCCAGACCTCCATTTTTGAGGGACAGTGGTAATAAAAAGGGGTTTGCAACCATGATTAAGGAAAAACAAAATGCAAATTCTAAATGGCTAGTTGATTCAGGAGCCTCATCTTCGATGTGTAATGATATAAATTTAATAAGTAATAGAAAATCAGCTAATGTAAATGCTGTAGTTTTGGCTGACGGGAAAGAGCTAAGTACTGTAAATCAAATGGGTACTGTTTACATTCCAGGGCTAAAAGAGAATTTTAATGATGTCTTACATGTAAAGGAGTTAGAAAATAATTTGTTATCAGTAAGCAGATTAACAGAAAGAGACTACACAGTCATCTTTGAAAAGAACATGTGTAAGATAAAACTGAATGGGGAATTGCGTGGCATAGGTTTGAAAAAGGACAAACTTTATTATTTGGAGGACAATATTGATAGCTACAGGGTTGAAGAAGCGAATAACATAGAAAATATTCCAATCCACAAAGACTGCATACACGAGCTTCACAGAAAATTCGGCCATGCGAGCTTCAAATGTTTAAAGAATTTAATCAGTATGTGTCCAGATTTAAAAGTTACTGATTGCAAAAACCACTTAGATTGTACGGTATGTCATCAGGTAAAGGTCAGAGCTTTTCCAGTAGCTAAGAAAACAAAAAGAATTGCTCAAAGACCATTTCAGTATGTACATGCAGATGTCACCCAAGCTAATTGCTTGTCCTTAGGGGGAAGCAAGTATTTCCTAGTAATTGTTGATAGGTATACAAGGTTTGCATTTGTGAGAATAATGAAAAACAAATCTGACGCTGGGCAAAGTTTAAAAGCATGGGAAAGAATGGTGGAAAGACAATTTGATAGCAGAGTAGGCACCATCATTACTGATAGAGGAGGAGAATTTTTAAATAATCATTTGTTTAACTGGTTTCAAAAGGTGGGAATAAGGCATGAAACTACAAACCCTGCTTGTCCTAGTGAGGATGGGTTAGCAGAGAAGAAAATACAAGATATAAAAAGAATTACTGCTTGTATGATGGCAGATGCAGGGGTGAAAGATAGTTTTTGGGCAGAAGCAACTTTGACTGCAATACATATCAGTAACAGATTGTATCATTCAGAAATTGAAGACATTCCCTACAGGGTATTGTATGGGAGAATGCCAAATTACAAGTACTTAAGGGTTTTTGGACAATTTGCTCATGTTTACACACCTGCTTGTTTCAGGAGGAAAGGAGAACCCAAAAGCAAAAGGCTTAGGTTTTTGGGGTATTCTGGAAATAGCTACAAGTTTCATTTGGATGGAAAACAAGTGCAGTATTCTAGATCTGCAAATTTCGAGAGACATGCTGGTTGGGACAAACTGCATGCCAATAAAGAAGTGTTTTTGAGATTAGGGAGTTCAAATGAGCCAGAAGCACAAACTGAACCAACCTCAGGAAACGGAGGGGTTTCAGTTAAGCAGGAAGCATCACCTAGCAGCAGTGGTAGTTCTTCCGATGATGAGATAGCATCTAGGCCTACTACTACTCGAATGACTGAAGACAAGAGATTTAGTCATAGAACTACAACTCCAAGTAGAGAAAGTGAGGATGAAAGAGACAGAACAGCAGATTTTATTCCCAGGCGTAGTCATAGAGTTAGAAAGCCTCCAGATAGGTTTGTTGTGACAAAGGCAAGAGCTTGTTTAGCAGTAGAAGAGCCTGAAAGTTTTGAAGAATTGGAAAGTTATTCTAGTGAAGAACAGGAAAGATGGTTTGATGCAATGGATAATGAGTTTGGTTGCCTGGTAAATAAAGATGTTTTTGAAATTGTTGACAGACCCAAAGACAAGAAAGTAATTGGTTGTAAATGGGTATACAAAAGGAAAGAAATGCCAGATGGAAGTATCAAATATAAAGCTAGGTTAGTGGCTAAGGGTTTTGCACAACAGCAATATGAGAACTATGATAAGACATATTCTCCAACTGCAAAGCCAGAAAGTCTGAGAATGGTTCTAGCTGTAGCAGTAAAAAGGAATTTAGTTGTAGAACATTTTGATTTTGAGACAGCTTACTTGAATGCGGTTTTGGATGAAGAAATCTTTATGGAACAGCCACAAGGTTTCGAAGAAAATGGTAGTCAGAGAGTATATAAATTAAAGAAAGCGTTGTATGGTTTAAAACAAAGTGCCAGAGCATGGAATCTGTGCATCAATGATGAGCTAGTTAAGCTAGGTTACAAGAGGAGCATTGCAGATGCTTGTGTTTATACAAAAGGAGACATAGTATTAGTGATTTATGTAGATGATTTGTGCGTAGCAGCAAAGTCAAAACAGGAAATTGAGTCAGTAAAAAGAGAATTGTCTGAGAAGTTTGTTTTGAAGGACTTAGGTGTATTGAAGTCTTATTTAGGTATTTGCGTTGAATGGACAGAAGAAGGACGTTGTTTATTAAGTCAGAGAAATAAAATTGAAAGACTGATTGAAAAGTGTGGATTACAGAATGCAAAAATAGTAAGAGCTCCAATGACAACTGGTTTTGTGTCTGAAGAAACAACTAGAGCGTTTGAGGACAAGACTTTATTCAGAAGTATAATAGGATCTTTACAATTCATATCTTGCCACACCAGACCAGACATTTCTTATGCTGTAAATGTATTGTCTAGAAGGGTTAATGATCCAAAAATTGAAGACTGGACAGCGGTAAAACATTTATTTAGATATTTGAAAGGAACCTTAGATAGGAAATTGATTATAAGAAGCAGTAGTTCAGATCTAGATTGTTATGTAGACAGTTCATTTGCATCAGAATTAGGAGACAAGAAGTCAGTTACAGGAATGATAATTAAATATAGTAAAAGTCCAATAGTTTGGAGAAGTAGAAAACAAACTAATGTAGCGTTAAGCACAACGGAAGCAGAATTCGCTGCTTTGAATGAGATAGTAAATGAGGTACAGTGGATTAAGCAATTGCTAAATGATTTAAATGAAAGTTACAAGATACCAGTGGAATTTCTGGAAGATTCACAGTCATGCATAGCGATGGCTGAAACTGAAAGTTTGAAGAACAGAACAAAATATGTTGGTGTAAGATATCAAAATGTGCGAGACATGGTTCAGAAGGGTGAAATAGAATTGAGATATATAGAAACACAACACAACATAGCAGATTTGTTCACAAAAGCATTGACAGCAGAAAAATATGAAAGGCTGACACAAATGGTTGGAATGACATTGTAAGACACATACAATATTTTATTTCGGAGGGGATTGTTAAGGAAAATGCAACATGGGACATACAGTGAAAGAAATAAAATATGTATGTGAAAGTCACAATGACTAAGCAAGAGCAATTATGAAGCTACACAGGTGAAACTGCTAATGTAATCTAGAAGTCCTGAGAGCCAAGGACAGAGGTACTGAATGCAGAATGGAAACACCTGAGAATCATTAAGTGTACAAGGTGAAATGTTGAAATACATGGGTTGGTCTTAAGTATGGGTGGAACTACGTGGACCAATCAGAATGGAAGTACACACCCACTGGGTGGAAACTAACTAGTGGGTGGTGATAAACAATGGCTATAAAATTGCAATGTTTGCCAATGTATTGTGGTTGAGTAGAGGGGGAGTAGTTTGGAGATATTGTGGAGTAGTGTGTAGAGACTGTGATTTGTTGACCATATAGTAAGTATATTTATATAGAAGAATAAAGTAGGTTTTATATAAAACTACTGAGTTGCCTGAGTGAATCCTGGAGACGTTTTGGAGACACCTGGAGAAGAGTGAGAAGGCTTGGAGAGTTTGTCAGGATCTTCAGCCTATTCTCTGAAACTCTGCTGCTTTGGAGGAAAGCATCAACCACTGATCTAAGCTGGTCAGCTCTGCTGCATAATAAGGTGGTGAGTTAGAGCCAGAGGTGAAGAGCTACAACTCCCATCATCCCTGACATGAAGAACATTTTTTTTTCAAATGTTGAGAAAATGTGATAAGAAGAATCTTGAACTGATGAGAATGTTCATTGTTTGGGACTTATTCTGAGCAAGATTCACATTTGGTTGTTTTGCGCAGAACTCAACACTGCGCAGAAATCAGCATTTTCTGTGCTGTTCCCTGTTTTTTAGGCAGAAATTGCTGCCTCTATGCATATCAACCATGTGCGAATTTTAGGCAGAATTACAATTACAGCATTTTCGTGCAAAAAATAACATTTTCTGCACAAGAATTGATATTCCTGCATGAAAAATTATTTTTGACACAAAAAAGGCTGTTTGCTGTGCAGAAAATGCTGATTGAGGCACAAGACAACCATGTGGATTTATTTTTTTTCACAGAATAATTCCATAGTTGTGAATAGCCTTTGAAAACTGTGTGGTTTTCAAAGAATTTCTTGCAGCAGGAAGAAAAAGACATTATACGTTGCTACCTTCAAGGAGAAACTTGTGTGTATGTATGTATGTACTATATGTATGCATGCATTTAACTTAGATGCCACCTTTCTCCAAAAGTGAGACTCAAGGTGGCTCATAAAAAACATTAAAAATCAATACAATTTAAAACAATTAAAATCACCATAATTAAAATGATTTATACAAAAATTTAAAAATTAACAAGAAAAAAACACCTAAAAAAAAAAACCCACCTCCACAGGCTAAGTTAAACTTTAAAAACTGGCTTACCAAAAAGATTTTTGCCTGGGAAGCAGTCACTGAGAAGGCTCGCTCTCATGTCACCAAACGAGCTTAGTGAAGAATTTTATCCCTACCTGGACATTTTCCTGTCAATTCACCTGCTCTCCCCCCACCAGGAAATGGCAGTGTGAAGTATGAAGCTGAGAAAAGGCAGGTTTCTATGGGAGACATGTGCAATAAATCTCCTGATCTGGGGTCATGGCAATTATATAGGACGTTCCATATGTTTTAACCTGGGTACCATTTTAAATTTGAGTGAGTGAAACAGAACTGATTACATGATGCATTTGGTAGGCAAATATCTGAACATTTTCTCATCCTCAATGAGAAGGGGTATCTTGATATGCTGAGACACACTATTGGGTTGGGGGGGATGGGTTATATCAACAACAACGAGATTTTTAAAAATTCATTTTAGAACTTTATGTTGAATTTTTTACAGAAAGCATTTATTGTACTGGAAACTGTTACTTATTATAGGGGCAAAACTGTTACATTTTGTACAAGAAGCAAATATTAATTTTTGGTAGAAAAAGTGTTTTATACACACACACACACACACACAAATTAGGGTGTGTGTGTGTGTGTTTTTAACAAGAACATCTCAAAATCTGGGGACAAAATCACTGAAAACTTTGCAAGAGAAAATATTCCATTTATTTCTTTCCTTTGCGGGCAAAAGAACAAAGTGAAGATTTACTTCCCTAGTGCATGGAGATGTGAAGTTAGAGGATTGGCAGCCCTTTACGTTTGTAAAGGATGCCTTCAACATAGGACTCTGCCCTATAAAATGAGACACATGGTGACCCAAAGGAAGTTGGTATTCATTGGCATCCTTAAGAAAAGAAGAAAGGACAACATTAAGCAAATATATCCTTGAATGAGAAAAGTAATTTTTGAAATAATGGGACAGAACAAATAATTTACATAATTTATAAAAGCAGAGAGCTGGCTTCCCAGGAGCTAGGAGAAACAGCAAAAAATATAAACAGGATACTCAGTGGAAACTGTGATCTGCATACCTAATATCATTACCTCCCTGGTCAATAAGTTAATGGGTGATTGGGGTACAATAGAAATACAATCTATGACCCATTCTAAAGATCAGTGGAGACTAAACACTATTAAATGCACCCAGAAATTAAGACAGCTGGTATTCTTACACAACTAAATATACGTAATTCACATTAAGAAGACAAGGAAAACTGCAGCCCTACCAAAGCTGCAAGTATATATGTGACATACGATTCCAGTGGGGAATCCCTGATTGCTTGGCAAAGCCTCTTATATCTTCCAGTTTATTCGGCTTTCCTCCCAGCATGCCAGCAGCTAAGCTGTGGACAGGATTGAAAGTTTTAGCATGATATTATAGGGTTGTAATAACAAGAACAACAATAAAATTGAGCCTGTCTTTACACTGCAGGATACGTTTAGTTATTTTCTCTATCCAAAAGTAAAAAAAAATCATAGCCAACCAAGAAGTGATTAACACACAAAGCAATTCCCTGTGGTGTGGAATTAAACATTTTTATTATATTGTCCCAAGGCATTGGCCCAACTACACTATAATACAAGCTCACTTTATAAAGGCCAATGGGCTAGGTTGTAGACATGCAGCTACAGTCTACAAATGGTGACTCCGAAATAAGCTACACTGAATATAGTGGTACTTAGGGCTTATCCACATGGGCAATTTATCCCATTTTAGGACTTTATCAGACCATTCCCCATAATCATTCTTTCATCAGCATATTTTGTGCCATTTTTTTGCTGGCAAAAGAGCCTGCACCACCACCAGACCTTACCTTAAGTCCCGTGACATTTTCAGACAGCGCTAAATGGAGCTTATCGCGGGATGAGCTCCCGGGAGAGGAACGGTGCTCTTGCACAGTGGGGGGTCATTTTCGGATGCCGCCGTCCCTCTTCCGAGATCATCAGTGTCACTTCCGTTAAGCTTTGGAAGCAGCCGCGCCATATTTTAAGCACGGAAGTTGCCCATGCTTAAAATATGGCGCGGCCACTTCCAAAGCTTAATGGAAGTGACACTGTTGATCTCGGAAGAGGGACGGTGGCATCCGAAAACTACCCCCCGCCGTGCAAGAGCGCCGTTCCTCTCCCGGGAGCTCATCCCACATTAAGCTCTGTTTAGCGCTGTCTGAAAATGTCCCCGGTGAAATGCAGCCCTGGCACTAACGAGAGTGAACAGATCTCCATTCATTTCCGTGTTCATGAACTCCACGAATCTCATAAGAAGACACAAGCATTGGGAATTTTAAAAAATTAAGAGAAAGGAAAACATAAAATGTTTGCATAAGCATGAAAATACACTAAAAAAATTACAAGTAAACTGGGGAGGTAAAAAAAGGGGCGTCCCCTACCTTGCTGTCCCAATCTCACCTGGAAATACTCTGTCATTCATGCTGCATTCACATGAGCACAATGGTGCAAGGTTTCAAATGCTGGCAATGCCAGCAGCAAAGTGCCAGGGGAGCTCTATTGATGGCTTGGCTCGACAATAAAATAGAATGGGTTTTTAACAAGATATGATTGCAAAAGGACGACATCATCTGGTATACACGCCCTTTTGCGATCATTAGGTATCCTTATGATGTCATATTTGCTGCATCTGATAACGTCCTTAGAACCATTTAGGACTTTTTCGGACGTTTAAAATACAACTTTCGTGAGTAAAAATCAGCTAAATATAACACTCAAATGTCCCTGCGGTACCGCAACAGTACCGGCAGGGATGGGCGTCATCCGAAAGGAACGCCCTGCAGCGCTGCAGCCTCACAACATGGCGAGGCTGCTCGCGTTATATTTTAAATGTCCAAAAAAGTCCTTACAATCCTAACAACACAGAGCTTTTACCCTGTTCTTCCCCAGACAGTCCTCACCAGCCCCAGGGCAGATACAGGGGAAAATAGGGGGAAGACAGGGTAGGGCCCTTTACTGCATTTTAAAAAATACCTGATTTAATCTGTTCCCACAAAGAAGGAATGGATTGGGACCTTGTGATCTGCAGGAGTCCATAGCAGCAGGCCAGTCTATCGCTGCAGTTGCCAGTCTGCCTTGCTCTTCACATGCAGGGGATCTTGGTCATATGTTGAAGGCTAGCTTTCTCACTTCTGGGATAGCCAGGGAGATAGTGGCAGTGGTGACGGCTTCTGCAATAGGCCAGCATGCCTATCTGGACTCCAGCCCTTTTCACAGAGGTAACAGGACAGGAACAGGCCTAATCTGTGGACAGGATATACTGGTGGAGAGCCGGCATATCCTGGCTCGTGTAGATGAGCCCTCAATCTTAGTTGTAGAGCCCAGCCTGGTATAGGGGTTTGAGTGTTGGATTATGTCTCTGAAGACTGGGGTTAGAATCCCTGCTTGCCCATGAAAACCCACCATGGGCAAGTCACAGTCTCTCAGCCTCAGAGGAAGGAAAAGCCAACCCCTTCGGAACAATTCTTGCCAAGAAAACCCTGTGATAGGTTCACTTTAGACTTGCCATAAATTGGAAATGACTTGAAGACACACAACAACAATTTTACTTGTCCATGTGGTATTTTTTTTTTCATCCTTCTACATGAAGAAAAAAAATTAGGAAATGACTTCCCCAATCAAATGACATGTCTTTGCAGTTTTGTACTTCAGTTTTTGAGCAAAAGCATGAACAGATTGATGACAGGGTAGACAGATAGGAGAGAGATGGGGCGGGGGAATAAAATAGCCTTTTCTCCTGGTTCCATTTACAAAGGCACTACTTCTTTCAAGACGGGCAGCTTTTTTCCAAGTATAACATTATGCATCCATACAAAATATGAATTAAAGAGCAACCCTAAGACAGACTGGGAAGCGGGAAGGTTGTGGAAGGGAAATTCAGGCTGCTGTAGTTTAGAAGCGTGATCCAGGGGATGTCAGAGAAGTGAGATAGTTTGGAACTCTAGCAATCTGTGCATTCCCCCTATGTAACCTGAAACACCCATAACTAATTTTCACTGCCAGTTGCACTTTTATGCCTGAGATGCTTTCCAAGGTTGTTTGATGTTCTGCTAGCAGAGCTGCATTTTCACCCATCCTAACCCTCCATAACTAACCTTTGGAGGTAAGTATCATATTTCAAAACGTTAGAAGTAAAATGTAGTGACATTGAAGCAGAAAGGACTATAATGAGCCTGGAGAATATTATATATATATATATATATATACACACACACACACACACACACACACCATAACTCACCCTCCTCCCAGTTCAGCCTACATTAGGCATGTTTCAGATGGTGTGGTATATTGCAATATGGACTAAGACCAGGGGGTTAATCAAATGAGCAAAGCAGTCAAACTGGCGTAATAATTGGCTTAGGATCATTATGTTAAAAATGTATGTCTGATTTGTGAACTATCCCTTAGTGTCCAGCTTTCCATTTTGAAAAATGGGGGATATTACTTTCAGGAGACTTTGATTTAAAAATAGAAGGAAGCAGAGAATTGTTTTTCTAAATTCTGCACCACTCTTAAACTCTTTAAAACCCCTTTTTTGGGTGGAGAGGGGTCCTTCAAAACAACTGCCAATATTAAAATGCATCTTAGAAACCAAGAAATCATAATAAAATGTATCAAAGCTTATCAAAACATAGAACTTCGAATGACCAGAGAAGGACTGAATAAAGATATGTCCTTTCTTATAAATAATCATAGAATCATAGAATTGCAGAGTTGGAAGATACCACAAGGGTCATCCAGTCCAACCCCCTGCCACACAGGAAATCATGATCAAAGCATCCCTGAGAGATGGCCATCCAGCCTCTATTTAAAGACCTCCAAGGAAAGAGACCCCACCATGCTCCAAGGGAGTGTGTTCCACTGCAAAACAGCTCTTACTGTCAGAAAGTTCCTCCTAATGTTGAGGTGGAATCTCTGTTCCTGGAGCTTGCATCCATTGCTCCGTGTTCTAGTCTCTGGAGCAGCAGCATGGGGGAGACTTGGCTGAATGAATCATGAATGAATCATGGGAAACATACTGTTGCTGTTAATTCCTGAATAATTAATAGAGTAGCCACAACCATTTTCAGAATAATGAGTGGAGGGAGGCACCCACAGATGAATTGTCCCAGTTTTTTGGAAGAAAATTGGTAGAAGAGACTTCTTTGGGGGTGTTTTAATCAAAAAAAAAAAAAAACAAGCAAAATTCACAGAGGCAGGTCATAACATGTACTACATAGTATGCCATATTTTAGGATGCATCTATACTATAGAAATCATTCAGTTTGACACCACTTTAACTGCCATGGCTTCACCCTACTGAATCCTGGGTTTATAGTTTTGTGAAGCATCAGTACTCTTTGGCAGAGACCTAGTAGAACTACAAATCCCAGGATTCTATAGAATGGAGCTATAGCACTTAAAGTGGTGTCAAACTGAATGGTTTCTACAGTGTAGATGCACCCTAAGTCATATATTATAAAAATCAAAGCATTTAACATCTTTATATATACAGACTAATTTGTCACCCTCAACAGTGTATGGGTAAAAGTACTAGCTTACTTTGTGCTCTACAGCTCATGGGGTAATATGTCAACTCATCATCACACACTTAGGACTTTTTCAAACAGAGTAAAAAAAAAAAACCACGCTGAGGTCAGGAGGAGGATGGTTCCAGCACTCTGTTTCAGATGATGCCGTCCTCCCATCCTTCATTCATTCTGCCTCTGTCCTGCTTTCATTTTGCTTCCACCGCTTTTTATTAATGGAAACTTCCATTAATAAAAAGCAGCAGAGGAAAAATGGAAGCAGAATGGAGGCAAAACAAACAAAGGAGGAGGATGGCATTGTCCGAAATGGAGTGCTGGAAGCGGGACAGTGCTGTCCTCCTCCCGACCTCAGCGGGTTTTTTTTACCCTGTTTGAAAAAGTCCTTATTAGATCCTGCAGTTATTTATTAATTGAGACAGTGAAAGACCTATATCTTGTGTTGCTTTCCATTTGAATCGCATCTTTTACCATTACAATATCTTTGATTTGCTTTGTTTTATGACACAAAATCTTCTGCCATAATTAACTTTTTGGTGTTTAAGATGCCAAAAGATGTGCTCCGGTATTGTTGTTTTTTAATTCAACAGACTAACATGAAGGAAAGAATGTATGTAAGACAACACAACACCTTACACAGAAATAAGCAATAGCAACAAAGTAACAACACACAGCTTAAATGTGTTGCCTATGGGATTCTGAAACATGCTGTCAAAAATGTAATGTTTCAAAGCTCTGGCATTATGCAAGGATAACTTGTAACAAAACAACACAATGTGCTGTGTTCCTGGTTACTTTTCCAGTTAACCAGTCATTGGGCTTGTCTACATGGGCAATTTATCCTGTCTTGCCCTCGTCTAAGAGCTCTGTAGTCCTGACGACCCAGGGCTTTTGCCCCATTCTGCTCCAGGCAGTCCTCACCACTTGCAGGGCAAAGACAGGGCTCAGATGGGAGGAAGACGAGACAAGGATCATTAAAATGTGTTTTTTTAAAATACCTGCTTTAATCCATTCCTGCCAAGAAGAAATGGATTGGGCCCCATGTGATCTCAGCATTGCATTCCAGCCTGCTGGCCCATCACTGCAGCTGCCCTCTGCCTCACTCTTCTGCAGCAGAAGGCAGGCCTGCAGCATGTGACCAAGGCTGGTCACATTCAGGGGGCCTTGGTCACATGTTGCAGGACTCCTTCCTTCCTTCAGAGAGAGTGGGGGAGATGGCAGTGGTGGCGGCAACAGTGATGGGCTGGTATGCCTGTTCTGTCCAGGTAATGGGAGAAGAACAGGCCTGATCCACAGCCAGGATACACCGGCAGGGAGCCAGTGTATCCTGGCTCGTTTAAATTAGGCCATTGTCTTCTCTTTGAAACACCATGCTATTATCATTCCCACTTGGATCTTCCCCATCCCCATGTAGCTACTGAGTGCACATCCTCATTGGGCTGTTTGGAGGTCTCATAGACCTTCACTATCCCCTATTTTTTAATTGGTTGGTTGGTTGGTTGGCTCATTCATCCTTTCTGCATGCTGATTCAGGTGTGAATGATACAGGTTTGGCTACATGAAACCAGACTCATTTGTGACCTTCAGAAATAAGAGGAATGGAGTGTCTATCGGGTGTAGAACACGAATGAATGGTACAGCCAAGACTCCCAGGGCAGACATGTTCTGGTGGATTTATTAGAGCATAATGATGATGCAGAAAATCTTTAAATACTTCTGCCTAATCTTTGGCCTGGTTTCAGTGGTGGCAGTAAGCTTCTGCAACTCCTAGTTGAGGAAGACATTATACCCTTGTTAAAGGAAACCTTCAGCACTTTGTACCTTGTATAAAAGATCTGTCTCCTCCATTTGCCCAGTGATGCAACAGACCACTTACATACCTCACCTACTTCTAAGAAAAGACAGTCCATGATTGACCCAGAGGGGAGAGGAGAACTGGAATATCTCAGCCAGTGCCAAAAGTATGTGCTTCCATGCCACCAGACTGGTTACTTAATTGTTCCTTTCCAGCTGTTGATATAGCCATGATCCCATTTAAGTGTACTGGTGCACCTCTCTCTTTCAGCCAACCCCCTTTTCTGACTTCCACTCCCCTTTCTCTTTCTACCATCCCTTTCTCACTCTCTCTTTTCAAAGGCTTCTTGCTCCACTAGTTTACATTGGATCTTGGCCCTCACCTCCAAAGCAGAACTTTTTAAAATGAAATGAAAAGAAATTAAATTATATATCATGTCTTAATGTGTTCAGGAACTCAAGTACATACAAAAATGATGCAACTCCTTTAACTAAACTAATGTATAACGCAGAAAGAATCACAACCCGGAAACATCACACAAGGAGACCTTCTGCTGTTCTTTCTGCAACTGGACTTGTTTATCTCAGATTGGTCTTTTTAGTCATCAGTGCACTTGCAGAAAGTGTGGGATGAATCCTTCCTGAATCTTCATTTGCGACGAAAAGCCAGAGAGAGAGAGACAGTATAAAGAAGAAAGTATTGGAAGAAGAAATGGGAGGAACTATATGTGAAAGCTGGATGAACAATGTATTTACTGATGTAAATTTAAATCTGTTCAATAAAAACTATACGGGGGGGGGGAAGGATGCAACTCCTATAGATAGGTGAAGGGCGCTTTCAGAGCTATAGTATTTCCTTCTTTGTTGAATGGGTTTGTGATTAAATCCAATATTAGCCAACTAACTTATGCCCCACTGATTTAGATGGGTCTACTCTAGGTTGTACTAACATTGAATTGAGTCTTGGGTCTTTTCTAGATGGGCCATCTTTCCCCCATCTTAGAGCCCTGCAGTCCAAACAATGCAGGGATTTCCCCCTGTTTTGCCCTTGGGCAGTCCACATGACCCCCAAGGAAAAGACAGGGGGAGACAGAGTAAAGCCTGATAAAATGTTTTAGCAAAGCACCCAGGAAAAACAGTCTCAGCCAAGAAAAAATGGAATGGGCCCCACATAACCACAGGAACCCATACTGGCACACCGGCCTGTTGCTACAGCTGCTGTTGCCATTGCTCTCTCTGAAGCTAGGAAGGAGTCCCACAGCATGTGACCAAGGCTGGTCACAAGCAGGGGGGATTGATCACATGCTGCATGCCGGTCTCCTGGCTTCAGAGAAAGAGATGCAGAAGGTAGCTGTAGTGATGGGCCAGTGTGGCAGTCTTGACTCCATATTGTTTTTTTTCAGGTAACTGGGTGGGGGGGAATGGGCTAGATTCACAGCCAGAATACACCGGTGGGGCACTGGTGTATTCTGGCCTGTGTAGGTAAGCTCTTGGTCTTCAAGGTTGTTCAGAAAGAGTTGGATGATAAATTAAACTTTACTTTTAGCCAATATCAGCAAAAATGTTTAAGTACATTTTAACTTGTATGCCTCTTTCAATAGCCTTAGTAGAGTCTTTGACAGTAAAATGATTAAGATTAGCTTTCCAATCTCTTCACAGTGTAACTGGATGTTTGAGAAGGCCACACATATATCTATCTTTATATATGGAAACTCAATGTGCATTTTAAAAATAACTTTTTTAAAAAAGGAAATCAAGGTTGCAAAGCTTGAAAAGCAAATTTCACTCAATATGGACTTTGTGTTTAATTCTGGCCACTACAAACATAGAAAGGCTGCCTATTTTACTTGTCCAGTGTAACAGGTAATAGGTTTCGGAAGCTGCTATAGTTAAAATCTGTTTCCTGTTTCTAGACACTAACTCAGGGACAGAGAAACTATGGCCCTAAGGATGTTGTTGAACTACAAATCTCATCATCCTTTACAATCAGCCATTCTGGAGGCTTGGTTGGAGTTGAACAACATCAGCATGAGCACAGGATCCCAAATTTGGTGTAATGCATTTCAATGAAGTAAAGGCTTTTCTATTTGCAACATCCATGAGGGTAGAAACTTATGGAACCCAGTGATGCATGAGTCAGGCATAATATGGCCTACATATGTTTGCAGCAACTCAGGTGCAACTCAGGTGCTCTCTTTCTCTCCATTGTCATATAATACATTTGACAGATATATTTTTTCTTCACACTACAACAGTTTGGGTGGAAAATATGTATTTTTTAAAAAAACAACAACAAAGGACACTGATACAGAACCACTTACACTCATTTGTAAACACAAGCGTGTGCTTCTCCCTTCTCTTTTATTTGCTTCTCTTTCATCATCAGCTATCAGTTTCAAAAGCAACATTTTCCACAGCCATATACATAAATATCTCCATGCTTTCAAGGGCAGTGGCTCTTTCTCACCACCCAGGATGAAAAGAATATTTGAAAATATTCCAATGAACAGAGAAAAATGGATTTCCTGAGTGTTTGGAAACCCTGATGAGAATATTCTTCCAACATCCTCCTTTTCCTTTCGCTCCTAGTTTGTAAAAGCTTTTAAAGGCTGCCTGCACAGATATGCGCCTCTTTAAAAACTTAAGGACTTCCTTCTTATATATATGGCTATCCAGCCATTAATCAGATACACTTTAACTGCGGGTTTCTGCCTCAGAAAGTTTAGTGCTGGTCTATACAAGGGACTAAAATGTGAACTGGGGTGGCAAAACACCAATTTGCAGCAGCTGTCATCTGTGTTAATGATTTTTTGGCAAGATCACTGGTATGCGAAGCTCTCCATGTTTCCTGTTCACACGAAGGCATGCCAGTGAACCAAGATGGTTGTTGTGAGCGAATTACTTGCAGTTTTGTACTCCTCAACTTGTCCCCACCAAATAATATTTTTTTAAAAAAACCTAACTCCAAGGTGCAGAAGAGCGATCTTCTGCTTAAATAATGGAAAGAAACAAAACCCCAAGGAAAGAAAGCCTGTTTCATTGACTCAGGGAACGATCGCTATGATGACAATCCAACATGACGTCTCCGTGATCTGCCATCTTACCAAGCTCTTCCACCTGAACAAATCCAACCAATCAGCTGTCCTTTCAGTAATGCGATGCAATGCGATTCACTTGCCCTAACAGGCGAGGGTGCATATTTCCATTGGGGTTTTTCCCAAACTCGAGAAAATTCCTGGAGACTTCTGCCATGGACTTTCCCTGACTTTTGCTCCCCCTCCCTCCAGAAAGGATGGAATGCTGTGAGATCCCATTTGGACACATGGGATTGCCCACGGATTCTAAGAGGTTTTTTCCCCCCCACCATCTGGACTACCCCTTATTCTTACTGGGCAGTGCACTCTAATTCCTATGACACTTATCCTTATACTTTCTTATCCTCACTCTACAGGCTGCCATTTTACTCTCCTATCCCATGCTCAATATATCGGGGATCTTGGCATAGAGTTTTAAAGGAAGCTTGTTCATCTGCTGCAGCTACCCAGATAATTTTTCACTGTTAGGCTGCAAAGACTTTTAAAAAGATATCCATCCAGTCCAATTCACAGGCAGTAATTGTCTACTGTGGTTTCTGGACAGCAGCATTTGTCCAAGAATTCTACATTCTGATGCTGGATCTACTTACAATATTATCTGGACACCATATTCATATTTCAGCATACTCCATTCTATTTCATCTCAATGCCTGTTTTTTTCTGCTCCAGCAGAAAACCACGATGTCTCCACTAATCTTGCTGAGTCCTCACTGACCTGATATTCATCTTTTCCTTCTTTCTCAAAAACTTCTCAAAATAATGACTTATTATGGGGCTTTGAATAACCAGCTGCAAATGATTACTGATAAATTTTAATTTGATCCCTTACAGCAGGGGAAGGGGGGGCAGCCAGCATGGCTACTAGTCAGGGGTGATCAGAGTTGTGGTCTAGCATCTAGACTACATCCCTGTCTTAGTGGGATGGCCAAATACACTCCTATGTTTGCTATGACTTGGCAGAAAAAAACATCTTGAAAATGGCCACAGCTTACTTGCAATCATTAAACATGTTGTTTCAAGGTTCTGCTTCCATTTTTCTTTTATTTAAAATATTAGGAGTTTTAAGGTGCCAGGATTTGGAGGAGTTCTACCCAGTTTTTAACACGGGATCATTAGTGTATCATTGGTGCAAGAAGCAGGCATATGGACCAATTGTTCCATTAACATCTTCTATTTGTGTAAAATTATAGTGTAGAGAACCCATTCCCTACCACAGTTCACAGCACAAAATTCTCATACTAAGCCTTTAAAAGAAAATGGTGAATTTTACCACATTCAGAGTCTCCATTTAAAACACATCCTATGGTGATGGTGGACTAATCGTGTGTGCAAAAATCATAAAAGTACCAATTCACTGACTGTTATAGTAATAAACTAGAAGTACTGTGGAATTTGGTCCATTATGAAGCAGGGAATAATGGCATTTTATTTCCTCCTTACTAACTTGGCTAAAATTACAGTTATGCTCTCTTGCTCTCACTCTGTGGATTGTTGCAGAACTTCAGCCCTGGTCACCTGCATGGTCTAATAATGGTTATACACACTTGTCTTTTTTAGGTTGAAAGGGTACCAAATCTACAATTTCTAATCAGATTTTGGGCAAATAGCTCTGTTCAGAGTCTGCTGCCCTCCTTCCAGTGTCTGCTCAATTTTTGTTTTACAGGTTAGGTGCCTAGCTGCCTGACCCAGTATACGATGTAGACTTCCTGCTGATTTCCACAATACCTCCTCCTATTTAAGTGTGTCTGGCATTGCAGGCTAAATGAATATAACAGGAAGAAAAACTTAAGTATATCTTATTGGGGGGAAATCAAAGTTGGCAATAAAAGGGAATAGATTTATTCTAAAGTAGAGATGAGCTGGGAGTAAAGGGAGAATATGTATCGTAATAGTCCACAGCCAACCATTTCAGCTAAAGATAATGATATTAATAACCTAAATATTCATAGGCTTCCTAAAATTTTGTTGGGAAATGTAAGAGGTGCAATTAATTTCTCAAGCACAGTAAACAATTGGCAAGACAGAAAATGAACCAGTCCCGTGCCCACAGAGAGACAGAGGGAGAGTGAAGGAAAATAAGTTTAGTCTTCTTTGTAAAGCATACAAACATGACTTTACTAATACAATCTTCTGATAATTATATATATGGTTCATGGGTTTTTCTTGGCAACATTTTTTTCAGAAAGAGTTTGCCTTTGTTCTCATCTGAGGCTGAGAGAGTGTGACTTATTCAAGGTTACCCAGTGAGTTTTCATGGCCAAGCGGGAATTCAAATCCTGGTCTTCAGAGTCATCAGCTCCCTCACCATCCATAAGGAGTAATGAGTAGTCTTAAGAAGGCACTGACATAGAACTCTCAAAACTCCCCTGCCAAATGCCCATGCAAAATGCCTGTTGGCCTTGCTGCCTGTTAGCCAAGCTCCTGTTCTTTCTCTCTTTCTTCTTCTCCCTGCTACTACTCCTGGCTAAAATGTTTTCCCATTACCTTCTCTTTCTCTCTCTCTCTCACACACACACAGACACGCATGCGCGTGCACAAGTACACACACATCTTATTTCTCCTCCTGCCACATCTACTGCCTATGTTCACCTTTTCCATTGTCCCCAAGTCCCTCTCTTTCTTGTATTCTTTCTCCTTTCCTCCTCCCTCCTTCACAACACCCGGCTACACCTCTCCCACTCTTTCACACACAAACATATGCCAAACATTGCCAAACAAACATTCTCTTTCTTTCTCTTTCTCCTTATCCTTTCCACACATTTCCTAGTTTCACTTGTCTCCGCTTTCACTCCCTAGTCCCTCTCACACACTTTGACACTTTCTTCTCCTCTCCTGGCCCAGTTCCCCTGCCTGCATTTATTTCCTACCACATTCTCTAGGCTTCTCTTTATCTTTCTACAATTGACCCTCCGTATCCATGGATTCTGTATCCACAGATTCAACCATCCATGGCTTGAAAATATTAAAAAAACAAAAACAAAAAGGAAACCTTGATTTTGCCATTTTGTATAAGGTACACCATTTTACTATGCCATTGTATATCATGGCATTTGAGCATCCATGGATTTTGGTATCCACAGGGGGTCCTGGAACCAATCCCCAGCAGTCAACAAGAGCCCACTGTATTTTCATTTTCCTTCTACCCCAAGCACTACATTGCCACAACAATGCCAATGGGGCTTAACAGTTGCCTTGGGGGAAGGTTTTGGACACCAGACAAGGGGTTACTGAATAACCCATTGTGCTGTGTCCACAACAAGGTGTACTGAAGGATTCCAGCCTTTTTATTTCTAATTCAGTGATGTGAAACATTCTGAGCAACTGTGATTGATGTATTATATTTATTTACACTGCCTACCTGTAATGACACAAAGGGACTGTCCCTAGGTTTCAGATTTGGCCTCTTAAACATCAAGGTCTAAGTTATTCCTTTCCTTGCAACTCTATTGACAAACCCTATACCCTACCATATACTTGATATTTTATGCTTAAAATAATCCAATTACCTGCTTGCTCATCATGTCATTATCATCACATCTATTTAAGTGCCACAACCCATGGGGAAAAAATAATCAAGTGTTTAATTCTTTCATTGGAGTCATCATGCCCAACACTAAAATATTTTAAACAATCAGAAAAAGAAAAAGGTGAATTCAAATCAACAGACATAGGTTAGGATCAGGATATTATTAGATGTCTCCATAATAAAAAGAGAAAAAGACAGAAAATGCTTTTAAGGCACTTGATGGTCTTGTCATCTTTAAAACAAGAATGGAGAATGCTTTTTCCCAAAACATCTTTCATTCTGGTTAGAAACACACTGGTAGTCATTTACCCACCAGGAAGAAATATGTGTCCCAGGAACTGCTACTTAATACTGGCTTTATTGGCGTTTCCCCCCTGAAATGTATTTTTTGGCAATGTCATTCTACAGCATTTTCACCCTTCAGTACTTTTACTTACTCTGCAGAAAAGTTTTTAGTGGACAATGATATTGATGAAAAACAAGATGAAAAAAAAGGGGGGGGGAAATGACACAATCCGCCAGAGAAAAGCATGTCTGAAGAAATGACACTGTTCCAGAGTCTCATCAAAATGTGAAATAGATAAAATGGAATAAATATACACAGACAAACACATACATATTAAAAAACATTGAGAGAACCATTGTGGTGTAGTTGTTTGACCATTGGACTACAGCTCTTGAGAACAGGGTTCAAATCCCCACTTAGCCATGGAAATCCACTGGGAGACCTTGGGCAAATAACAGTCTCTGTCTTAGAGAGAGGCAAAGGCAAACCTCCTCTGAACAAATCTTGCCAAGAAACCCCCATGATGGGGGTCACCTTTAGGATCACCATAAGTTGGATGTGACTTGAAGGCACACAACAATAACATACACATATATTCAATTTTATCTATCACCAGAATCCCATATGACCATGCACTCAACATAAATTTCCATATGCATAACTATGTAGTGGAGGTGCTAAGAAACCCTGTAGGTGAATTGTGAAGATGTGTTAACAGGACACCAGCAAGAGTGCCCAGTGGGCATTGGGGCCTGATGCACATTGCAATGGATGTGATGCACATCAGTCCCATTGTGCATTGCTCCTGTTGTGCATCAGTCCCATTGCACATCTGTCCCTTTGCTGGCTCTGTTACACATAACTGCAGCCTTCTACTGGATATGGATGTTGCACTTCTTCACAATTCTACTAACTACACACATAAGTCCACTTATGAAAATAGAACTCCCCACAGAATTCTGGCCCATCGCTCTCTCTGTCTTTGGACTTTTTCAGACCTGTTGAAAATGCCCTGTTCCTGCCTTGCTAGCACCCTCCTGCCCTACTCCCATCCCTGCCACAGAATAAATCAAAAACATTCACTCACCTACCTTTAAGGAGGAGAGAAACCACTCCCCCTCCCCTCGCCTTCCCTGCAGTAAATTCAGCTGTCATAAACTACAGGGAAACCAAATCCTGCCCGTTCTCACGAAAGAATATGATTGTGTGGGGAATTTAAAAAAATAAAAGCAAACCAAATGTCAAAAAGCAAAACTAAGCATCCGAACACACTTTAAGCTAAACAACCAACCCAGGGAGGGTAAAACAAAGGGTACCACTTACCTTGATATTCCGATCTGGACCGGAAGTGTTTGGAGCAGACCTCCCCCTGTGGCTGGCATTGTGCCAGCATAACGTGAGAGGAACAGGGCGCCTTTCAGGATTCTATGACAGTAACGGAATGGGTGGTCTCTTCACGATGTTTCCCTGTGAATAAAATATCATGGGGGCAGCATGGGAAGAGCACGGAAGCAGGACGGACAGGGTCAACATCATCTGAAAGGGTAACCCTTTCACGACCCTGTTCCGTGCTTGCCATGGAATAAATAGCCCATCTGAAAAAGTCCTCTGACTCTCTCTCTTCCTCCTTCTATCTCACTCTCTCTCCTATTACAGCTAAAGCAATGCAAATATAGTTACTAGTATTATTATATTCATCTCTCTTACTTCTGTCCTGGATTTGATTTTCAAGTTCCTATTGTGGTAGTACCAACCAAAAAGGCACAAAATTCTCTGTGCAGGCTTTCTAAACAACAGATTTGTTCATCAAGCAAAGACAGTTTTTAAAAAGCAGCAAAGGAAGGACAGTTTTTAAAAAGCAGCAAAGTGACAATTTTAGCAGTAGATGCTAGACTTAGATGTTAGAGCTTTTAAAAGCATCTCTACATAATGAAGAAACCTATGGGTTCAAAAACTTGCACAGAGCATTATGTACCTTTTTGGTTGGCCTAATTAAACATTGCCACAATATAGTCTTTGGAAAACATGTACTTGATTTTCAAGGTTTCAACTTAATTTTCTTAAAGGAAAATGTGCACGTTTTCTTATTTTTCTTGTTGTGCTCTTATGTAATCTTTTAAAAATGCTTATCTAAGGTTCACATGTGCATTTGATAGCTTCACTTACATGATGGTACAGAGTGTTTTTTTTTTCAGTGCACATTAAGCCAGTGCTGAATTTCTGGTGGCAAAGGAAGGTCTATTTACCTTATTTGTTTCAACCCTGGTTGATCCTTAGACTCCTTAGGTGGCTGCCAAGAAAGCCACTGTATTTTATAATATACAGGAATAATGAAACTATATATTTTTTTCTCTATTGAGTTTTGGTGAAGAGTGGAATCAATTTAATCCACAAAAACTCTGGGCTAACAAAATTCCTTGATTTAAAAAATTTACCAAAAATAACACCAAAAACTCCAGAGTTGTTTACATAATGGCTGCTATAATTCACTCTACAGCCATTACCCACATCTTCCACATTGGTCACTTTTATATGTCTAGATATAAGACTCATGAAAGGACAGACTACCTGAATGACCCTCCCATCCCTCCTCATCTGGAAGAAGAATGTCAAAAATATGTATTCTAAAACTAGCAAGGCACAAATAGGGGTAAATTATATTTCCAAGCCCTCCTAATGGAGATGTACCTGTATCTTTGGATTAGTCCTAGTGGAACCTGGTTCAAATTCAAAATAAGAATAGGTAAATCTTTGCATTTTGTTTTCTCTCACATTCAAATTTGGGTGAAAAAATCCATATTGACATAAAAATCAAACTGAAATGGAATTCTCCCCTATCCCTAATTCAAAAATGTTTCTACTGCAAATAGAAGCAATTTTAGCCCAAATTCTAGTGGAGGGCAAATCATCTGTCATCCCTATGTTAAAAACACACATACACAAAATCCATAGCAGCCAGGGTCAAAGTGAGGAAAGCTGCCCCACAATATTTATAGGGAGATGATGCTTGAAGCATGCTGATATCTATGACCATGGCTGGTCTGGGTTAGATACACAGAATTCACATTAAATAAATTACATCTATAGATGAAAGTCAAATACAAATAAAATATTTATGGTGAAAGATTAAGGTAGATCTCCTATACAACAAATAGAATGTCTTTTCCAACAGCCCTTGAGAAACTTTGCTGCCACTGCTGCATAGACTGTGACTTTCCCTAAACTATACTTATTACCCTGTAGCAAAAAAAAAAAAAAATTCTTCCATGTCAGTCAAAACTGAATTTCAGTTAACATAGCACTGTTTAGCCAAAATCTAGCCCAAAGGGTAATAGATGTAGAGGTATGTCTCCTTTCAGCTCCCCTGTATCAGTAGAGATGCTTATTTTGATGACTTCCCTGCATTGTTGCTGATTTCTTATTATTTTGGATGGAAGATGGATATAGGAAGAAAAGATCTCCAGTCAGTGGAATCACCGTCCTGAAACTAGCATTGCAGACTAGTTTATATTATCAGCAGAATCAAGTGATGAAGCTTTCCCTTGAACTAGCTTATTTCAGGCTTCAGGAATGGACAAGACTCCTCTGTGGGTGCAACTCCATACATCCAGAAAGCTGTCATAGGAAGGAAGGCTTAGTCTGCCATGAGAAATTACTTGGAGCTGGCACAGAGTGATTTGGTTAGATGGTCAATCTACAGCATTTACATTTCTGCTTTCTCGTGCTCGTTCATATTTTGCTCAGTAGAACTGGGCAGGGTTTCCAGCAAGCACTTCAAAACAATACTGCTCATGGGGACTTAAACTTGCTCTGATCTCTCAGAAAGCTTTTTAGAATAATTTGGTCAACAGTATCTAAAAGACTCTAAACATGTTCACTTAGCAGTATGAGGCAGTGCTGAACCAGCCTTGACTTCCCTTAATTTCAAAGAAACTTTTGTCCAGGTAGTTAAACTTAAGATCCATGGCCAAAAATGTTGTTCCTGTTGCTTTCCTCTTATTGTGTGGCATACCAGTAAGCAATAAAAACTGCAGAAGGCTAGGGGATGAAGTTGGATTATCACAGAAGGCAGTGTCTGTGAAGCTGAACAACACCTTCACATTCAGAAATACTAGGTCATATAACTGGAGGAAGCAGATGGTAAATACTGATTCTTCAGTGCTTTGTTGGTGTGATAATATAGGTGCTTTTATTATTGGCCCAGCAGGCATCATTTCATGGCTGTTATTATCAAGAATCTTTAAAGCAAGCATTAAATAACACACACACACACACAAGGTGTCCAAACATATATGTTGAGAGAACTATGTATTCCATAATGAAGAGTGATATATTATATAGTGCTAATGTTTTGGGTTTTTTTTTTTTTTAAGCTGTCATTCTTTGCATAATAGACTCAATCCAACCCTGGAGCAATTTTGCTCTGGAAATGCTAGCCAAGGGATATTCTTTAGAAGTCAAAAGCCATTTACCACAGTTAACCAATAATTCTTAGCATCACATTAGAGAATAAAAATTTCCTGTAGAGAATACACAGCATCCACACAATGCTATCTCTTTGTAAATACAAGGCTTAAAGGGAACTTGCATCTCCAAAAAAAAAAAAAAAAAAAAGGAAACCAATAAGAGATGCTGTGCCTTGGAAATCACTGAAATAGTAATTGAAAGACTGATAATTTGTGAGCCACGGGTTGGTCTCCTCTACCACATTGCTACAACCATCAGAAAACTGTGACTAGGAGATAATCTATACAAGGAAATATAATGCTCATTTTTGTGCATTAACTCACCATCACAGCAGTGTTCATTTGTCTCATGATTTTTTCTCAAGATTGCTGCTATGGGAAGTTATCGGGTGTTTTAAGTTCACATGAGCATGCCTGCTTGTGAAAAAAGATGGTGGCCATGAACTCACATATTATTCTCTAAAAGCTCCTGCTGTTGCACTCCCCCTTGTTAAATCCAAGATGCAGAAGAGCAATCACCTGCTTAAAGCTACAGTTTTTAATGCTTTACCACTCCAAAATTGTGAACTATCGCTTCCATGAAAATCAACAATGGCAGCTCCAGCCACTGCATCGCCAGAAAGCCCACCCCCAAGAACGTATGAACAATCACATTTTGACTTCTGGATGTGCCCCGATTTTGAATTGGTTGTTCAAACAGGCAGGAAATGTGCATTTCTGCATATATATTTTTAAATAAACTTCACAAGAAACAGGCTGTTATAACACAGTACATGGAGGGTTTTTTTGGGGGGGGGGCTCTTTCTGAATATGGCAAATACCCATTGGATCTCATCAGGACAAAAGATATTCCCCCCACATTCTGTGAGGGATTTTTTCAACATGTAGATGACAACCATCTACATGTTGATTGTAGAACCATCTACAACATGATTGTTTGATGCTCATTGTGGAAGTGAGCATCAAAAACACATTGCCAGCCTTCCTGAACATCTTGCCACCACCAATGAATCTGGCACTTCTGCCATCATAATTCCCTCTGTTACCAGCAAAAAGAAGAAGAAGAAGAAGAAGAAGAAGAAGAAGAAGAAGAAGTAGTTCAGGGGGAAATAGTGTAGGGTGTATGAGGAGTGTGTACATGGTTTCCAAGCAGAATCACACTACTGGCAGCCCTCTGAAGTCCAGAATTATGCTGGTGGTAGAAGTTTTAGTGGTGATGACCCTCACAGGAGACTCAAAAATGTTTTAGGGATGTGTGTGTCTCATTTGTTGAGTATTATTTATCCTTATGCCAGGCTTTAAATGAATATCTGTTTAAAATAACATCCCTTCAATGGATTTCACAGGATTTGAATATCAGATTCTGAATATTACACCTACAAATAGAATAATAATATATATATAAAATCCTGATGTCTCTTGGGTTGATGTTGATGATTTCACTTATGATTTGAATGAAACAGACTGTTAGCACCTAAAATCCTTAAAATTTATTTCACACCAAATTCTATTCACATCAAAGCCATGGGGATCAGGAGGAATCTGCCAGTGCTGTTCTCTAGAACTGCCCCTGTAAGGTAGGAGTGCAGCTGTAATGCAGTATCTTCTATTCAACTGTCTGTCCAAAAAGACACCATAATCAATTGTATCAAAAGCCTCTGAGAGATCCAGGAACAATCACCAGTCTCAGTATGGATGGTTGTAGTGCTCTTTCTACCCCAACATCCACTTATACTGAAAACAGTGTTTTATCTCTGAACAGGCTACTACACCAGCATGACATAGCAGTTTGAATGTTGCACTATCACTCTGGAGACCATGGTTCAGATCCTCACTTGGTCATGAAAACCCATTGGATGACCGTGAGCAAGTCACACACTCTCAGCCTCAGAAAAGCATGTGAAGATTGCCATAAATCACAAATGACTTGAAGGCACACAGCTTCGAAAAGGCATCAAGAAGATGGAAATTCTACAAATATTTGTAGAAAAAACTGGATTTTTTTCATAGACAAAAGAGGACATTTCTGTAAACTCAAAATATACAGTGACAATTTATTACCAAACACATTTTGAGTATTAAAGCTCTCCCTCAGACTCTAGTTCACTATCTTCAAAAAGAAACTTAAAAGTATGTCCCTCAACAACAACAAAAAAAAGTTCTGGTTTCTTTTTGAGAGAATTGCATAAGAGTAACCCTTGAGGAAAAATCTTGGTACACAAAAAGGGATGGGCAATAAATTATCTTCTCTTAACTTTTGAAGGCCTCCCCCCACTTCAATCTGATAGTTCCATTCCTTTGTTGATCCTACTCTTTTGTGGGGTGGGGTTTGGCAAAAACATACCTTCACATTTTTGCTCTCCTTGCATGTTTGTGGCTGGAGAAGATTGAATGGAATGCACTAGCCAAGCCAGCCAGCCAGCCTTTGCTTTGGATTCTGTCACATGGCCACTCCACTGCAGGGAGGAGGTGGGATGAGCAGGCTTCAAGCCTATGTGGAACCCATGTGAATATATCATAGACCCCTGGGGGTCCCTGTACCACAGGTTAAGAACCACTGATCAAAGAGAGAGAGAGAGAGAGAGAAGCAAAATGACCCAAGGGAATGCAAACTCAGCAAATAAGAGAGTTTGAGATGTGACCAGTTTTCAGTAGCTTACTCTAGGCAATGCTAGAAATTTGGGGCTTAAGGAAAATTTCATTTTGGGGGAAAATTCTTACTTGCAGGGGGCAATGCTCTTCTTTTGCCTTCTCTCCAGTAGCTACATGCCTGGCCATCATGTGGTTAGGCACCAGGGAGGTTGAAAGCCCTCCTGCCAGGACCATCCATGATGAATATACTTGGAAAACCTCATTTGACATCATTATGTGAGTCATGTCTCAATATTCTAACCATTTTAATACCCACGTGTGCTTCTTTCTTCTAAACAGCATGTGAAGTGTCTTGTTCACTTGAACACTTACCCTGGTGTTATTCCATTAACCCTTTCCCTTCTTCGACTTACAGGGTTCTTTGCCCTGTTTCTCTTTTCTTCTCAAAGGCTCCATCTGGGACCTGTGTGCAACAGCAATGATCATAATACCAAGAGACTTATAGTTCTTGGTAAATCAAATGGGGGGTTAGAGAAGTTAATACTTGGTGCTCTAAATGCAAATCATGAAAACGTCCTCTAAACAGGAAAATAGAAGCTATCATGCACGGATGAATATGAGGCTACAATTCCGTAAGTAAGGAATAAGGATAATGTCAGAAACAAGACTTAAATATTTCTCAGCATTCTCCAAGGGGGAGCTTTAAATTAATGAGAAACATAAAATTTAAAGACATAGATTAAAGGTAAAAGATTTCTGAAAGAATTCTGGCAGTCCCTCATTTCCTCTTTGGCAAGGCTGCCTTGAGACAAGGACAAATGAGGTCATTTGCTTGCCACACAGTCTATCATCAGAAATAAGCCTATTTATAGTTGCAAAGCACTGGCCTAATGGAACATCATTATTTGAGCATTTCATATGTGTAAAAATCCTATCTGTGCTTATAATATACAGCTACAGAAAACAAAGCTCCGCACTAGTTTTCAGACAAGTTCAATCTCTTCCATAGGACTGAAATGCAAACTACCTTTGGATAATGTTGAATTGTAACCGAGACGCTAAAGTACCCTCAAATGTACATTAAAAGACATAAAATTCTGTCTTCACCTGTTGTAAATGAAAAGTTCAAACTGTCTTCATGTAGTTTTTGAAAAGAGCATTGGCCTGAGCAACCTTCTCAGGCTCATTTGGTGGGAACAAGGGGGAGGAACTTCTTGGTGGCTGCACCCACACTTTGGAACTCCCTTCCCAGAATGGCAAAGATGGCCCCATCTGTGCTCCCCTCCCAGTGGCAGGTTAAGACATTTTTGGATCATCAGGTTTTCACAAACTGACAAGGGCTGGACTTCTAAGGCTGTGCGGTACTGGCTTTAAGATTTTTAAAGATCTCCATTGAGTTTTTTAATGCATTTTAATATTTTTAATGTTTAATGTTTTGACTTATAACTTTTTTTAATGTTATATTTTTACTATTTTTTTTTACTTTTGTATGTTTTTAACTTGCATTGTTTTAAGTATGCTAGCCGCCTTTAGTCTCATTATTGGGAGAAAGGCAGGATATAACTTAACAACAACAACAAACAACAACAACAATTGGTATCCTTTCAGCATGTAGCCAAAAATTGTTTATTCAACTTCTAGTGTTGTACACTGTGCATAATACACCAGCGTCTCTTGGAACAGTGACAGCGGTTTAATAGTTTCCACCTTGTGCACCTAAGCATTCTTTTGTTCACAGGATTTTGGAACAGTTTAGTTTGCACATGTGCTGAGAGATGCCTCCCAGGGTGCAGAGCTAATCAACAGTCCAGGGTGCAGAGTTGACAATGAAAGGTGAGCATTGCCAATAAAGAGGAGCCTAGAAGTTTCTAAATAAGCTGAGCTGTGTGTATGTCTCTCTCTGTGTGTATCTAGAGCTACATGTATTCTGCCAAGAGGAACTGCCTTTGTATTTTCTCTCTGTTTCTCTCTGGCCTTTATCAGACATGGCAAAAATCACACAGTTATGATGTCACGGTAGTGCAAATGGGTCCTGCTATTGCACAACATTGTTTTCCTTGCATGGTCAATCTGTGCTCCAGCTGTGAATAAGGCATCACTTTTCATTGATGGGAGAAGCCATCAATAGCTATCAAGATTGCTTTTTTCACAGTATTGAAGAGTGCGTGAAAACACCTCCCACTGTAATCATGAGATTACAGCACGAATGAGAAAACCTCCACATAAGAACGTCAAAACTATCCACAGGATGCTCTTTTTATGAACTGTCCCATTTTGTTTGCACATTTTTAGGTTTGTTAAAGTATTTGTGTATTCATTTACTTTGTAAATTCAGGGTTTGGGGGAGTTTTTAAGTGCTCTTGCATCTTCTTGCGAGAACTGTTGAAATCTCGCCCATGCTAAATCATGGAAGTAAACTCCCATTCTTAAAGTACTAGTTGTGGTCATGTGATAATTCCATGGCGGTTGTATCGTGAAATTACAGAGACGTGCGATAATAAGTATAATAATGCCACTATGTTTCTGCTTTCCTCAGTAGTGGAATTACAGAAATTTTAGCTACTAGTCTGAAAAAGTTCTCTATGTGTGTGTGTTTGTAAAAGAGTTCAGAAATTTTTCACCTTCTATGTCTGAGTTCTCTCTCTTGAATGTTTTCTATCTTCATACCCAAGAAAAAAATTGTCTTGACAAGCCTCAGTTTGCTAATAATGAAGCCTTAATTGTCAAAATATTGGTTTTAAGTCTGAGGACTTTATCAGACAAGCCAAATCTTGCCAAAAACCATGTCATTTAGCACGTGATGACATCACCAAAGGCAAAATTAACAGATATTATCATCATTTACCCATTCCTGTTGTGTTGTGATGATGTGAATGAGGTGTCACTTTTTATTGACGGGCTGATACCACATTCATGTCAGCGTGACACAGCGGGAACCAGTAAGCAAAAACATCATCTGAAAATTCCAGCCCTTTGTGCTATCATTGTGTCCTAAAGACATCGTTTTTGCCACGTCTGATAAAGTCCTGGTTCTGTAAAAAAAAATAAAAATAAAAAAAAATAAAAGTTGTCTTTTCATATGCCATATAACTACATGGATATAAAAGGTAGTGAAATCATGCACTCATATAAGGAGCCTTTATTCTTGGCCCAACAAGCCAATATAGGTCAAGCAAATTAAGGTGAAGGATCAACAAGTTTTCTAGTTGGAAATGTATAAGTTTGCTAGTTGGAAATGTATTTATTGAGATCTTTCATGTATTTCTATATCTGTAATAAAATAAACATATAGAGATGCTGGAGTTATTTGAATCATGAAGATGTATAGCAATTCAGGCTAACAAGGGATTCACAAGAATTACTAGGCCATGGAAAATAGGTGCTGTGTGGGAATATATAGATATATGCATACTTCACTCCCTACAGAAAGTGAGTATGCTAAAGAAACAGAGGGAGGAGGGAAGGAGGATGGTTATTTTTGTTGCAACAATTCCTTTCACTTGGTTTTGTCTGCATGTTCAGCTGGAAATTGTCAAAGGAGTTATGATACATGCAAAAGTTCCTATGGTTCTCTCCTCTGCTTATTCCATGTGATCTGTTTCATGCAGATTTACTGAAACCATCCATTAGTGAGTGGTAGTGAGTTGATGCTCTGGGACCCAAATAATTATCCCACCACTGTTCAGTTAGGGATAGTTTCAGCATTTCTTTTCATTCAATCTTATTAAGGGTAACTTCCCAAGCTCTGGATCTATGGGACTGAGTCATTTAAAAAAATGTCTGCCATATTCTATTGCTGCATACAACAATTGAATATCATATCAGAAGGTGTATGCTGCTTCTGTCCTTAAAATGGTGCAACTTCACCAGGAGCCATGATCTGAAGCAAGAGATTTCTTGTTATTGCTCCCTTCTATACTGCTAAGAATAGGGTAAGCATCCCTAACTTATAGGGTAGGTATCCTATACATGCTTCCTTGAGGGTTCACCCCATTGAGTTTCCTTCTGTGTACATATGCATAAAGTTGGGTTTGGGGTTATAATTCATTGATCTGTTTGTCATGTATTAAAATGCAAGACCATTGAGACTGAAGGGTTTTCATCTCGGGAACAAATTAACAGACAAATGGTCACCTCAGTCACCACTGACCAAATTAGAAGCAGCAGAATTAGATTATGTTCCAAAAGCTATTTTAAGGAGAAATTGGGAGTCAGTATTCCTGCATTTAAACTGCTTTTTAAAACACAAATGCTGCCTTAAAGAATCCCTGTGGTTGCCTAAAGTGTAGCTCAGGCAATACACAGATAGGTGGTGGAGGAGAAAAGGGTCTCCAGCGTTTGAAGCTTAGCTACTCACAGCCACATGTGCCAAGTTTCAAAGGATGGCACTGTGTGTTCCCATTTCATTCTGACCATTGTGCCTACTGTTCGTCGGAGTCAGCTGGGCAGCTTTCAAGCTTTTCCTTTCATTTAGGAAAGTAAATTAGAAGTTTTAAAACTTCAGAAGATCACTCTACTCTAAAGCTCTGTGGAGTGCCTCAGCAAGGCGTGAGGAAGGGGAGGAAAATGACATGTTCTAGACTGCCTTTTCTGCTAAAGTCAGCAGTAGGTTTTATAGGCACTCATATCCTACCGGGAGAAACTGACTTTGTACTTTTAAAAAAAGAATAAACTATGTTGCACCTCCTTTTTTTAAAAAAAATTAACACCATTTGCATTTAATTTTAAGCAATAATTTTAGATCAGATCTTGACATCCTTTCTCAGGCAAAAATAACTCTGTGAAGTACACTTTCTAATTCCTGTATTCATTAACGCAAAGGCAAAATCACATTTATTTGTGCTTATGCTTTTTAAAAATATGATTGTGTGCTAGAATGAACAGGGTGAATTGGGTTCACTGGTAAATAAAGGAGGAAAATGGATAGAGAGCCTTCAAGGTGGGATGTATTGGCCTCTACTGTTGCTTTCAAAAATGGAAGAATAGAATGGGGGAAGGAGATATTTTTTTCTAAAACACCAGGACAAGGAATATTTTTAATATAGAGGCAATGTACATAGTAGACAGTGAAGTTTATCAGACATGCATCTAAAAACACTGTAATTCAATGAGTAAGGAAAGTGGAAGCATACTGGCATTACCACAGTAATTTTTGCATGTCAATGTAATCCCGAGACTAAAGATCGTGCTACAGTAACACTTGTCTTCACATTACCTTCTAGTAACATGGTATTAATGCTTTGTACTGGCCCGTGCATGCTCCTTTAAGAAAAATGTTCACTTACTTCCATGATTTAGCATGGGTGCAATTTTGGCAGGTCTTGCAAGAAGATGCAACTTCGATTAAAAACACCAAAAAATATATAAATAATGAAAGAAATTCACATACAAAAACTTAAACAAACATAAAATGGAAGAACAGGAACAGTTCATTAAAACAGCATCCTGTATATCCTCTCCATGTTCTTACCAGAAGTCTTCTTATTGGGAAAAGGGAGTGGAGAAAGAGAGCCACCCATTCATGCTGTAATCTCATGATTACAGCTGGATGTGATTTTGCATGCTCTTCAATACTGCAAAACATAGCGATATTGAGAGCAATTCATGGCTTAACCTGTGAATTAAAAGTGGCACCCGATTGATTGCTGGAGTACACAATGTGCACAGGATGATGACTGCACCATGCAATAGTGGGAACCTGTTTGTGCTACTGTGATGCTGTAATTGTGCAATTTTAGCCTTGTCTGATAAAGTCCCACGCGCTGTACATGGAAAATCCAGAGGGTAATCTTAGGCTAGTCAATCTCTCACCAGTGGTGGCGGGTGGCTTTCATGGCAGTGGGGTGGTGAATCCAGGGCTAGGATCTTTTTAATGAATTAGAATAGTGTAAGGTGGACATAGGCCATCACAACTCACTTTTGGGTCATTATAGGGCAATCATGCAACAACCAAAATCAACCCACAACCCACCCTTTCTTTTTCAGCTCCCTAAACTTGGCTATTTCTGGGTCAGTGAAGAGTAGGGGAGCAGCAAACAAGAGACAGTCATTTTCCTTTAGCTGACACAGAGCAATGGCATCAGCTACAAGGGTCTCTGGAGGATCCCTGGAGGTCCCTGTGGATCTTGTTGCTGTACATATAGCTGTAGAAAATAGCTGGATTCTTGTGCTGCTCTCCTGAGTACCCACCATCCAAAAAATGGCTGGATTCAAGGAACTGCAGCTGAGAAAAGATGAGGGTTGGGGAGGATGTTGCATGGGAGACAATTATAGCTATATCTCACAGCTCTATCCCCCAGTGCATGATTAAGGCCCAGATTTTACCCTGAACTTTTAAAAAAGTATACAAGGTGCAGAACCCTAACTCCAAATAGGTTGAGCAGATGGACAGTTCCTTCAAAGTATAGACTAAAACATGAAAAGGATTCACCACCTCACTGACATGGAAGCAATCAATCGCTGGGTCTCACATAACCTAAATTATCTCACTGGGCCAAGTGAGGAGAAATGTGAGTGGACCACAGAAATACAGGAAAGTAGAAATTCTGTCTTCTTTCTTTCCATTTTCTTTTTGAAAATGGAGCTGCATGAAACATAGTATTTTCAGCATATTTAAACATATGTTTAAATAAGTATTTTTGAACTATTTTATCTCAATATATTGATTATATTGAAAATATATTTGAGCCAAGAGCAGCATCGCAAGTGTTAATTCCAAATGATAGTTGCCTTTTGATCTGCCCACCAATCTAGGAGGTTCAGATCAAATGAGTTAGTATTACAATTCTTAAAGATACAATACCCCGAGCGTCCCTAGCTAGGTCAAGTAGGAAGGGATATTGGGAATGTATCTTAATGGTGGCAGACTCATTGTGGTGAACCTCATGTGCACCATATGCCTGGCAAACTGTTAACTTGGCCAGACATGCTGCTGGTGGAATGGAAGATCTCGCAATGGGCATAAGTTTCAGCAACCCTGAGATGGTGCTATGGGTGCCAATCTCATGAGATCTGTTAGTCTCATCAGATATACATAAGCTATATACAGTACTAGCTGGCACTAATAGGCCTAAACTCTTTTGCTGCCAGTATCCATATAGTCACTCACCTGCTGCTAGGGTTTTGCTGATCATTCTTCAGGGGCCAAAGGATTTTTGTTTTATGACATTGTGCCATGAAATGGAAATTGGGATGGGTAGGAATCACATTAAGACAACTGTGTGTAAATTGTACTGCAAATAGTGTTGGGCATCATTTTGGCTGTTTGTGCTATGTCATGGCTGGTGGGGATTAAGGTGAGTATGAGGAGACCAGGTATTAGAGCTATGGGCATGCTTGGAGGAAGAGGAAATCCTGGGGTTCTGGCTTATGGATTTGGGCAATAGGAGCCAGCATGTTGGGGCTAGCCTCCATTCTCCCTTAAGATGGGAATACATAGTTCATGGCAGGCTGGTCCAAGGTCAGGCTGGTCCAGCACTGATGATGAGCCTGCAATGATGGCTGGACAAACACAGGTCTCCCTTGCTCAACTCTATATGGTATAATGATTTGTGTAAATAAAGCTGTTGCCTGTTTAAGCCAGCATGCTGTAGTACAGTGAATGTTGGACTAGGGTTCTAGGAGACTGGGATTTGAATCCCCACTCACCCATAAAAACCCATTGGGTGACCTTGGGCAAGTCACACTCTCTCAGAGAAAGGCAATGGCAACCCTCCTCTGAAAAAAAATCTTGCCAAGGAGACCCTGTAATAGGTTCATCTCAGTGTCATCGTATGGCAGAAATGACTTGAAGACATACAGCAACAACAACAACAATAACAGCAATTATAATTACAGCCAAGGTATCCTGCTCATATATCAATGCAATACTTCTCCTCATGCTGAGGGAATGGAATGGAGCCAAGGAGAAAGAAGCTTTCAAATAGAGTGAGGCATTCTATTAGACCCAATGTAGGATTTTTAGCCATATAATTTAATCTTAATGAGAACTTTTCTCTAGATATTAGTTCATTTATATACATGCTTTTAAAACAAAATACCCCTCTCTCTATAAAACTGGATCCTTTTCATTTCATTGCCTGTTGTACAATGTGATTTCCTAATCCCACTCACGCTCTCTTCACAGGTTGAGCTACACCACAATAATTCAATAGCACTCAGCTGTACTAAGAATACATACAATATAAGTTACTGCCACATTATTCACATGCTGTCACATTTTGTTGTTTAATTATCCCTTTGTCAGTCACACCCACTACCGCTAGAGTGGCAGGAACCAGAATGGCAGGAAGAATGGAAACAAACTACAGAATAAACTTTATTTAGAAAAAAATAATAATTCAAAGTGTGCATGTGTCTGTGTGAGTGTGAGTCAGTCAGTCAGTCTACATTATACTCTATTTATCTAACTTTCTAATGGTGATTTTGACAACTTAGGTGTGACACTTGTAGATCACCTCATATACCGGGTGGTCCATTATGGCTCAGCCATAATGACACCAGCAGAAGGCAAAAGGACATTGTCATCTGATATTGACATCCTTTTGTGTTCCCCTGGCGTCACTATGACGCCACATTAGCCATGTCTGATAATCTCCAGAATCAAAGTAGCCAGGGTCTATTACAAGTTTGTTCCTTTTGTGCTTGAATACATTCTGTCTGTTGATTTCATTTGTAAAGCAAATTGTCTATGAATTGTAAAGTAAAATGTCTATGAATAAATAACCCCTATTTGGAATATTTAGTTGATCCTGTGGCATGATTTAATGATCTGTTCATCACAGACCTCCTTTGCTTTTTAGGGACCTCCATTTTTCTCATTTGCCTTTCACCTTATAGCAGGCACTACATATTTGCCTTGTCAATGGGAAGTGTTTTCCCTGCTAATTCCTCCACTCTACCTTGCTATACGAGGGGATAAAATGTGGATTAGTGCAGTAACGCCAATTTGCAGCAGCTTTCATTTTTCTCCACATTTTTTTTGCAAGATCGCTGGTGCACAAAGCTATCTCTGTTTGCTGTTTGAATGGGCATACCAATGAATCAAAATGGCAGGCACAAGTGAATTGCTTGCAATTTTACTCTCCCCAAGTTGCCACTGCCAAAACAGTTTTTAAAAAAACAAACTTAAATCCAAGTTGTGGAAGAGAGATCTTGTTTAAATAAACAAAAAAGAAAAAAAAGAAAGGCTGTTTCATTATCTCAGCATTACCTATGGTGAAAAACCAACATGGCAGTTCTGGGTGCGTCCTTGTTAGCAAGCTCTGCACCCTCAACCCTGCGCACATGCAACCAATCAGCTATACACTTCAGGAATGCACAGCAATGAAATTCCATTGTCCTAAAGAGTGGGAATATGCATTTCCCCTTCAGTTTTTTAAAAACTATAGAAAAGACTCAAAGTCTTTTCAGCTATAGTTTTTGCCGTTTCTGTCTCCTCGCTTTCTGGATGTCATGATTCAATGCAGGATTTCATTAAGACAGATGGAATTCCCCACAAATGCCATGAGGATTTTTTTTTACCATCTAGACGGGCCCTGGGTTAACATTTCCCCATCATCTTAGCTTAGTCTGGATCTACAGAACTGGATCTAGAGTCTGATGAGTCTGGATCTAGAGAACTGGCAGAGAAGAGTTAGCAGGCAGGGTGACTGTTCTAAGGACTTTATCAGACAAGCCTCTCCAAGCGTTCTTTTGCCAGCATATTTTTAAGTGTTTTTCTGTCAGCAAAGAACACTTTCTATCAGACCTACTTTAAGCATCCCTTCAGCATGAACAGAGCATGAAAAGAGCTCCATTCATTTCCACACTTGTGATCTTGCCAATTCTCGCGAGAAGATGCAAGTGCAGTAAATTTAAGAAATACAAAAAAACAAAGACACAAAATGTTAACACAAGCAAAAAAACATACTTTACAACTTAAAAGTGAACTGGGGATGTTCATAAAAAGAGTGTCCCCAACCTGGTTTTCACAATCACACCTGGAAGTGTTCTGGCCACTGACACTGTATTCATGTGAGCACAATGGTGCAAGGTTTCAAATGTCGGCAATACTGGAAAAAAAGCATCATGGGAGATCTATTGATATCTTGCCCCATCAATAAAATAGAACAGCTTTTTGATTGGACAAAATTGCAAAAGGACAATGCCATCTGATATGTGTGCCCTTTTGTGTTCATTGGGCATTGTTATGACACCATATTTGCCACATTCGAATAAGCCTGGGCCAGAGTCAAACTGGGCTATAACATTCAAACAGAAAAAAATAAGTTTCTTTGATACTGTCCTATCCCCTACTGCAAAGAGGCAATGACTAGGGGAGGGGGGTGATTTTCTATATTTTTCATGCACTGATGCTTAAAAAATATTTTAATT
The DNA here is from genome assembly GCA_030847615.1 of Gambelia wislizenii. Taxonomy (NCBI): domain Eukaryota; kingdom Metazoa; phylum Chordata; class Lepidosauria; order Squamata; family Crotaphytidae; genus Gambelia; species Gambelia wislizenii. The sequence goes on along the minus strand of JAUMIR010000001.1, from coordinate 151,732,951 downwards.
TGAAGGACTGGAATGCACTTTGCAATAACAAACATCAAGAACTGAGTGACTATTGTGATGCAACAAGAGTTGCAGGTAAGCTTTTGTTTGAAGCCTTAATAATAATAATAATAATAATAATAATAACAATAAAATGTATTTGTATCCTGCCCCTTTACAAAATGCAATCAGGGCGGCTTACGGCATTAAAATATACACACAAACCCCTCCATCCCACTCACCCCTTAAAATACAATTAAATAATTAAACATTTAAAACATACTTAATAAGTACCAAAAACAACACAATAAAATAGCTGGATAGGGATCGGACTACAAAGATTTTTTTCCTCTCTGATGGCTATGTATCTATTCAGGAAAGGCCTACCAGAAGAGATCCATCTTAGGAGCTTTTTAAAAGCTATTTAGGGTGGCAATGTGCTGGATCTCAACCGGCAGGCCGTTCCATAATCTGGGAGCAATAGCTGAAAAGGTCCTCTGGGAAGTCGAGGAGAGCCTAGTTTTTAAAGGTTGCAGCAGATTCCTCCCAGAGGACCTGAGTGCACGGGGAGGATTATATGGAAGGAGGTGGTCCCAAAGATAGGTTGGACCCAAGCCATTTAGGGCTTTAAAGGTGATAACCAACACCTCGTACTGGGCCCGGAAACTAATGGGCAGCCAGTGAAGTGATTTTAAGATTGGTGTTATATGGTCTCTTCTAGATGTACCTGAGACCAGTCTCGCTGCCATATTCTGTACTAGTTGAAGTTTCCAGACCAAGCACGAGGGTAGCCCCATGTAGAGTGCCCGGAAATCAAGACCGGAGGTTACCAGAGCATGTACCATGGTCTCAAGATCCCCGAGGAGCTTGTCCACATCATCGGTACTTACAGATTAAAACTGATCCAGTATAACCTCATCAACAGAGTTACTGGACACCTCATCAATTGAATCTGCTCCAACCCCGGCGTCCAAATTGGATCTTATCTGAGAGATTTTATCTGCAAAGAAGTTGTTAAATGCATCACAGCAGGTTGTTGTCGGGTTTAGTAATGCGTTCTGCACAGATGGAACTTGTGTCAGTTCCCTCTCCACCCTGAACTGCTCTGCTGGGCTAGACTCTGCAGATGCAATATGTGCAGAAGAGAAGGATTTCCTCACTGTATGTATTGCCCCTCTATAGGAATGAAGAAATTTCCTATGACGAGTCTTGTCAGACAAGAGTTGAGTTTTTCGCCAGACGCACTCTAGTCATTGTCCAACCCGCTTCAACTTCCTAAGTTCTTCAGTATACCATGGATGGTGATTAGAAGAGGGTTGGAGAGGATGCTTGGGAGTGATCATGTCAATAGCCTTGGTAAGGTTGGTGTTCCAGGTATTGACCAAGGCTTCAACAGAATCACCAGTGTTACCAACCAATAAACCCTCTAAGGCTTTCTGGAATCCAATTGGTTCCATTAGCCTTCAAGGGCGGACCATTCTAGTAGGTCCTCCATCCCCGATGGGATGGACAGTGGCTCTGAGTTCAGTCTTGATCAGGAAGTGATCTGTCCATGACAATGCAGTGGATTTAGTCACCTCCGCCCACAGATATTCCTGTTCCATACTAAAGACTGCATCGAGGGTATGACCCACACAATGAGTGGGCCCATCGACCAATTGGGATAGGCCCATGTTTGTCATGGACTCCATGAACTCCCAAGTGGCACCTGATACATTTGACAAGCTGGTCTCAAGTAGGATGTTGAAGTCACCCAGAACTAACAGTCTGGGCAACTCCAACAGCAACTCTGAGACCAGTTCTGTCAGTTCAGTTAGGGAGTCTGTTAGACAACGGGGTGGACGGTATACTAACAGAATCCCTAAACTCTCCATGGTCTTCAGGCTCAGGTACATACACTCGAAGTGGACCATTTTCTGGATGAGTATCCAGGTCAAGGTAAGGTTATTTTTACACACCAGAGCCACTCCACCCCCTCGCCCACTTCCCCTTACCTGCTCACAGACAGAGCACTCGGCTGGGAGGCCCTGTGCCCAAGTTATGGTGCTATCCTATCCCAGCCAGGTCTCAGTGAAGCAAGCTTAATTGTCCTCCCACCCAGAATGTTTACCCAATTGAAAATATCCACAGAAGTAAAAGGTTTCCTCCATCACTAGTATCACAGTGTAGCCAATCAAGAATTCCAGCATTCATATGTCATCCCCATAAACTCTTCTACGGTTCAGTAACCTTTTTTAACAAAACAAAACATAAGAAGCTATTTAGCACTGGTCCAGAAGGGATTTATCCACAGTGCCAGTGAGCCTCTATATAACTGTAGCTCTTAATGTCTAAAGAGTAAAAGGAGGGAGAGTCATATACAATACATCCTTCACAGTTTCTCTGTGCCAAGACTTTTAACATCCTTGGCTTGTATGATAATAATTCTTTAGGGAACAAAATTATAAATTAGGGTTTTATAGAGACCATCACTCTAAGCTGTAAATAGTCAGTTGAACAAAATATCCCTATAGATCAGCTTTGTTCCAACAAACACACTGTTTTATAGACATGGCTCCAAAGTGGAAGGTGCTTCAACAGACTAGAAGTTTGGGCAGATTACTGATTTCTGTCGGTTCACCCCTCTGGCTACACTGCTTCATTACACACCATTTTGGAGTGTTACCTACTACTTTAAAGCATGGCTTTGCAGAGGTGTGAGGGATGCAATGAGAAGAGGGTGGAAAATGTGTTTGTGTGAAAGAGTGGGAGGATGAAACACAGCATCCAACAGATTTTCCTTGGTTTTTTTCTGGGCTGTGAGGCCATGTTCTGGAATAGTTTCTTTCTGATGTTTTGCCTGCATCTGTGGCTGGCATCTTCAGAGGATGGTTGGGTAGGAGTGCATGAGGAGTTTATATGCTGTGAACCCCTGTTGGGGAGTATATGTAAACTTGTGTAATTGAATGGTTAGTTTCTGGGTATAGAAATGCAAGAAGGGTTAGTGTCTGTTTGGCTAATGGTTGGTTGATGCGCCATTATCTGCTGGAACTCCCCCTGTCCCTGGGTGGAATTCCTTTGTAAGTCTGAGTTTTGATTCTAAACTGGGAGCCAGATTCTGTTTACTTTTAAGGTTTCTTCTTTCTTGTTGAAGTTGTTCAGGTGTTTGTGGATTTCAATAGCTTCTCTGTGCATTCGGACATGATAGTTGTTGGACCAAGCCAGGTTCAGGCATAGCAAGGCGTGTTAACCCTTTGGGACAGAGGAGGAGTTATTAACCAACTAGGCATAGCTGAGCACTCCTTGCATCAAAATTCTCTCAAATAGGCCTGTCCTTATGGCCCAACTCACTTTTACCTCCTCGTTCTAATTCTTGCACATACCTTTCCTCTGCTCCTAACAAGCATTGAGAAACATGAGAACAAGGCTTAGCAAATCTTGTGCTGAGGATAATGAATGCTTAGATTCAAAATGCTGATGCCTCTCATGTCTTTTTAAAACAGTAGCATTTTGTAGTCCAGTGGTGACATCTCTTTTAGCTTACCCTGCTGATTAATGGAAAGTGGTACGTGAACAAGAAGTTTGGTATGTTCTATCTTCTTTCTTTTTTTTTTTAGGTGCCATAACAAATGAGGGAAAGGAAAAGTTTATTACAATATATTTTGAGTAACCATTTCCCAACAGGCAAACTTCAGTAGTCAGATAATTTGCTTAATTGGCATCAATGAAGGAAAAAAAAGATGCTGGAAGGGCAGATTGCCAAAAAAAAAAAAAGGGGGGGGGGAGATGAGAAGGAAAGAAAAAGAAACATCATCAGAAAGTCAAAATGTGAAATGCTTTCTTTGGCCAATTTGAATGCACTTCACAAGTATATTATGGCGAGGAAGGCGAACACAGCTTAAATGTCATACTGAGTAATTAGGCCTTGAACACGTTTGGAAAGTGTATTATGAAGAATGCTGTACATACTTTTTTACTATTCCAGAAAATTAAAAATGAAGTATAGTAAGGGAAAAAAGGTGTGAAAAATAAAATAAGATGTAAAATATAAATTATCTTCATATCAACATTGGATTTAAATTGACAGCACACCACTTTCTTTGGAGATTATCAGACGTGGCAAATATGGTGTGATAACGATGACAGGATACCACGAAAGGGCTCCCCTATTGCACGACATCATTCTCCAAGTGTTCTGCTGCCATGAACAAGGCATTCTTTTTTATTAATGAGCCAAGCCACCAATTGATTACTGACAGCATTTTTTCACGGTATTGCCTGTGTGCAAAACTATTTCCCATTATGGTCTCATGAATACAGCATCAATAGGTGGTCTCCACCACAACAATTCCAAGTGAGAATGTGAAAACTAGATATGGGATGCTTTTTTTTAAGAACCTCCCCATTTTGCTGGCAAGTTTTTAAGTGTGTTTCAGTGCTTGTGTGTTCATCTTCTTTGTTAATTTTGGTGTTTTTAGACTTTGAAGCTCATTCATGTATTCTTCCGAGAACTGCCAAAGTCTCACCCATGCAAAAACATGGAAATAAACAATGCTAGCTGTCATGCTGTGATAATTCAGGGGTGGCTTCTTCTCTTTATTATAGCAACATGTGATAAGAAGTGTTATTATGCCAGGACACTTACACTTTTAAATATTGTGGGACAAAAACATTTTTAGACATTTGTCTGATAATCTCCTTTCTCTGAACAAAAAAGAAGTCAGAGTCTAGCTTTCCCCTGAATGGTAATATGAATGCTTGACAGTATACTGACTGTATATGGAAACAATAAAGCTATAAAAATGTGTGTCTCCCTCACTGCCTGGCTGTCTTTAGCCTTGTACCAAGACCATGGAACCTAGTCACCTGAAAATTGCCATGTACACAAAGGTTTGGGATTTTTTTAAAAGGATGATTGAATTTAGTTAATTAAAATCTCCTTGTAGCTTACTGGGCAATCTTTAGACACTACACATCTCCACTCTTCCCTAGAGAGAAGGCTGGAGGCAGGCTAGGGCCCTTCAGGTCATCTTGGTGTTGTCTAGATTATTAAAAAATCTCCTCATAGAATGTGAGGAGAATACCTTTTGTCCCAATGAGATCCCATGGTGATTCACCATTTTTGGAAGGGAGGGGCAAAAACTGCAAAAACGATGCAGGAAAATCCTTTGTGGTTTTTCCCATTTAAAAAAAATGTAAGGGAAGAGAGAATATGCTTTAGCGCTCATTAGGACAACCAATTTGTTGTGCTGCACATTTTCAGAGAGGGCAGAACTGGAGATTGGATTAGCCAGCTGTTCATAGGGTGTAGGAGGACATATTGCATCAAGGCACTGCCTGGAAGGACTCTGCTGGATTTTTGCATTAGTGACTGTGCACTTTTTTGCTGCACTGAGGTGCCCTTTTGTGCACCTTTGCTTTAATGTTTAAAAAATACTGTGCAGTGACAGCAATATATAACATGCTAATTTACAGCCACCATCTTGATTAGTAGGCATGTGACCTTCAAACATGGATAGCTTCTCAGCCTATCATTTTTGCTGAAAGACCGTGGAGACAAAAGAATGCTGCCGCAAATCTGCAATAATGTACAGGAATGACCATTATATCCTCTCATCTAGACTAGCCTCTAAATAAATCCCTGCCCTGCTTTTCTCTACAGAGCCCAGACCTCTTGGTCAGACCTCACCTGGAATACTGTGTCCAGTTCTGGGCACTGCAATTCAAGTGGGATACTGAAAGCTGGAATGTGTCCAGAGGAAGGTGACCAAATAGTGAATGGTCTGGAAGCCTTGCCCTATGAGGAACAGCTTAGGGAGCTGGGTATGTTTAGTCTGGGGAAGAGAAGTTTAAGAGGTGACATGATATAAATACTTGAAAGGGTGTTGTACTCAAGAGGGAGCAAGCTTGGTTTCAGCTGCTGCAGAGACTAGGACATAGAGCAATGGACTCAAACCACAGGAAAAGAGATTCCCCCTAAACATTTAGAAGAACTTTCTGACAGTAAGAGATGTTTGACAGTGGAATATGCTGCCTTGAAGTGTGGTGGAGTCTCCCTCTTTGGAGGTTTTTAAACAGGCTGGATGGTCATCTGCTGGGACTGCTTTGATTGTGTATTCCTGCATGGCAGGGATTGGACTGGATGGCACTCATGGTCTCTTCCAACTCTGTGATTCTATGATCCTTTGAGCATTGAGTGAGGGACCATACTCAGAAATGAAGTATGTTTACCCAATAAGCAAGGAAAAGGAATATACAACCCTTGCCCCTTCTGCTTCCACTTCTCCAAACCCCTTTCTTGCATATGTAGGACAACATTCCAGAGAGCTTTCACTATCCATGGGGGCTCTCCATATGAGCTGGAAGATAGAAGTGATAGAACTGGAAATGAATTGGTTTGGATTCATAGGTTTCCCTTCGTCGTGTATTGGGTAAACTGTCTTGTTAACAGTGGAATAGGGCTAGAGAGTATCCAAACGATCCAAAGGCTGATTACTACACAGCTGATAGCAGAGGCACAGGACAATCGAGCTAATTACAGGCAAAGGAATCAAGGCAGTGTGATGGCAGATGCTTACTTACTAGCAAGCAAAACACAAGTCCACAAGCAAAGTCCAATATACAAGGTCCATGTCCAGCAAGGTCCATGTCCAGACTCAGGGTAGTCCAGCAGAATCCAGATCAGGCAAACAGAATGCAGAATAAATGAAAACAATACAGGTCAAACAAACAAAGCAAGCACAAATACAACCGGTACTCAGGTAGGTCAGATAGTCTCTGACAACCCCTGGAGGGTAGTGCTGCATATTTATAGAGCAGCAGTTAATGCAGCTGCTGCTTAGCTAATTGCTGCTTCCTATAATATGCTGAGACCTCCTCAAGCCCTCCTTTTGTTGTCTCTGTGCTTTGAAGGTAGGTATAGGTAAGTTGTCCTCTGTATCTGAAGGGGCAGGATCGTCTGCCAGAGCTGGTATTGCACTATTGTCTATGGACATTTTTAGACAGTGCTTAACAGTGCTTACTGTGGGATTAGGTCCCGGGAGAGGAACGGCGCTCTTGCACGGCAGGGGGTCATTTTCGGACGCTGCCGTCCCTCTTCCGGGATCCTTCGTGGTACGTCCGTGAAGCTTTGCAAGTGTCCGCGCCATATTTTAAGCACGGGCAACTTCCGTGCTTAAAATATGATGCAGCCACTTCCAAAGCTTCACGGACGTGCCACGAAGGATCCTGGAAGAGGGACAGCGGTGTCCGGAAATGACCTCCTGCCGCGCAAGAGCGCCGTTCCTCTCCTGGGACCTAATCCCGCGGTAAACACTGTTAAGCACTGTCTGAAAATGTCCTGTGTCTGAGGCCTGTGGCTGTGGAACATCCTTCTGTTCTAGTTTAGGAGGTTCTGGCATTTCCAGTACTTCAGTCTCTAAATCAGAATCCACTTCCAAGTTCTGGAAGCAGGGGATGACAGAGGGACGGAAATCAAGAGAAGAGAGAGAGAGTTCCTGTTGCCTGGTATGTGGAAGGCAGAGAGTGAGGAACAAGAAAGGGTGAAGGAGCACCAGGAGGAAGAGTGGAGGGAGAAAAAAACTAATAAGAAAAGAAATGTGTGGGAAGGGCAGAGAAAGAACTGAGGAAAAGGCAAGCACAGTGGGAGAGGGCTAGTAGATTCCTAAGGCCAAGCTGGTAATATACTGTAATATCATTGTACTATACCAGAATATAAAACTAGTCCAACCATTCTCCTGAACTCAGCATGCCCCCATAGTGCTAATAATGTTTCTGAGAGCCAGTGTGTTCATGGAATTAGTCCTGATTGTGAGAGACCTGATTCCAAGTGTAACATCTCTAATTGACCCACTGGGACATTATTTCCTCTTGCTTCAGTTTTCCATGCCTAGCTTGGAAATGAAAGGGTAGACTGTTGTGAGTCTGAAATCACTAAGTGACAATGAAATAAAGCACTTTTTAAATCTGTGGTGCACTATATAGATGATTTGTGAAATTAAAAAAAAAGATTCAGACAGTTTTAGACAACATTATACTCTTAAAGGATTAGGTTTACCTTTCCTCCAGCACTTGCCACCAAGACATTGCAATGAAGTAAGCACGTATGTACAAGCCAGCGTATTGTTATGTGGAACAAAGAAAACCTAACACACTTGTTCCTGTTATATGTTTTGATTTAGTTTTGTTTTCTCCCCATAATGAAACAGTGTTTGTGGGCTTGTGCAAATGTTTAAACCTTTTTTTGAAAATTATTCATGTATTAAACAGATTTGGGCATGTGGATGTGAATCAAACAGCAAGCTCATAAGCGTACAGAATAGATTTCCATTAGTAAATTGTGTCTGCGCCTGTGTTTGGTTCTAAGAGGTAACAGTGAATACACGTGAGTCAAAAAGAAACCAAAATTAATTTCTCTTTCCTCACCCAGAAGGGTTATAGTGTATACCATGATAAAAATGTTGATCTAGTGTGCAACTACTGTAAAAAAGAACAAAAATGTAGGATGGACATACTTTAAAAAGGAACTGGAAATGAAACAGTATCATGCTGTTTTTATACACATCAATTATGCCAGCACAGTAGGAATGCACTGTAATGGTCACCTCACCCAAAAAGAATATCATAGAGCTAGAAAAGCTGCAGAACAGAGCAAACAAAATAATCAAGGGGCTGGACCATCTCCCTGATGAAAAAGGTTTACAATGTTTTGAGCTCTTCAGTTCAGAAGACTGGTGAAGCCAAGGTTATCAATCTGTAAAGCTTGGTTTTGGCAGGCCCACCAAGAAAGCGCCACTTCTCTTTATCATTAGAGTCATCTGGGTTTGTTCAGGTGCTGGATCAGTGCCTGAATGTTGTAATAGGCTGGATGAAGGCCCATAAACTGACCTGAATCCTGATACAATGGAGATTTTGAGGATTTGTGATTCCTGGTTCCAGGAATTAGGTAAGTACCTTGCCCTGGATAGGGTTGCACTTCCCCTGAAGTATTAGGTGCACCGTTTGAGAGAAGTCCTAGGTCCATCTCTATCACTGGAGGCTCAGGTGGATTCTGTAGCTCAGAGTACCTAGGGCCAGCTTTAACTAATTCAACAGCTACAGCTTTTCCAGACAGAAATTATTTAACCAAGAGTAGTTGATGCATTGGTTACTTACTAATTGGACTATGGCAATGCACTCTACACGGGATGCTGCTGCTGACGACAAGATGGAAGTTGCAGCTAGATTGCTAACCAGAATATGTTACAGAAACCATATAACATCAGCCATGCAGGAATTGCACTAACAGCCAGTAGTGCCAGTAGTGCTCATGAATTCAGAGTGCCTGCATGGTTTTTAACATGCCAAATGACTTGGGACTTTTTGTTTGTTTTTTTGTTTATCTGTTTAATGCCCTGCCTTTCTTCTTCGTGGTCTCTGTGAATGCACACAAGTTAATCCTGCACCTGCCCAGAGTGCTTTGGAAAATTCTAGAAACCTCAATTCAAACTTTTGGGTGGTAGCTCCACCCCCTTACCCCTGGCCTATATAAGCCTCCAACCCATACACCTGGCCTATATAAGCCCCCACCTCTCACCAACTGCTCAGTTCCTTTTTTTCCACCATGTGAGCAGTACTGAAGGTACACTGAAGGAAACCTCAGACTTCCATTGTTGTATTTTTGACTCTTTTGTACTTTGTTACTGACCTTTGCACTGGATTTTGACTCTTCTTTGCTTGCTGTTTCAGATTTGACCCTTTTGGACTGGATTGAATTTGGTTTTGGACTCTGGACTCCCTTCAGACTACGGTACTGTACTCTCCCTTTGTGAATCTTACCTTTGGAAAAAGATGTCGGGTACAGGCTTCTTCAAGTCCTGCTGCCAAAGTGGGGGGGGGGATGACCGAGTCTGATGGTCATACTAAATCCCTACTAAGCCTAGGAGAGTACCACAACATTAAAACATGTAGGCACTGTAAGGCCTTTAAACCCCCCCCCCCCAGGCCTGGTGAAATAGAGATAAAAGGCTCAATGCCCTCCTCTAGGACCAGGCCCTCTGGTTCAGGGATTACTCCTAAGCTCCTAAACTGCCAAGGAACCCAGAAAACATGGTTCCGCAGTGGTACCATCCTCCTCCAAAGGAACTGTAAAGCCCACAGTGATGTCTATCCAGGCTCAGGACAACAGTACTGCTAAGTCCCACCCAAGCGATATAGGACTCAATCTCTGATCAATGTCATTGGTCCTGCTCTTGGTTGAAGTCACGCTCCCGCTCGATCTCTGCTCAGTGTCCTCGGTCCTGCTCTTGGTCGAGACCCAGGCCCCAATCACAGCCCTGCTCAGGAGATAGAGCTGAACACCGCCCTCCTGTGAGGGTGATACCTGATAGACTCAGGACACCAGTCCCAACACGGCTGCTCTCCAAGTCACCAACCAGAATGCCGGTAATGAGAACACGGTCCCGCTTTGACTCCAGATCTCCTTCACCCCGTCCGTATCCTCAACACCCGCACCCGGAGTTTTGCAGTTCCCAATATACCGACTACGACTCCCCCTGGTACAATGATGAATGGTCCTTGGACAGATACGAACGGTACTGTTACAAAGTTCCCCCCTTTTGGGGTTATCCCTCGAATAGGCACTGTTGGGAGTTGTACCCACAGTACCGCTACTATTACGAGCCCTCTCCACGACCATACAGGAGACGGTACCATCATGACTTCTCACCACACTACCTCTGGGAAGGACAGGATGGGAGACGATACTGCCTGATGGAGAAAGGAGTACCTACATCATTGGAGGTCCCATGGTACCGACCTGTGAGACCACGTCAACCGGACCACGCAGAATCACCTCGGCATAGACAAGACAACCGACCGAGGTCCAGAGCCCCAGCAAAACCAGCACCACAGTGGCCTCCCCTTCAGTCTCCACGGACGCTAACCTTCTCAGTCACCTTGTCAGTCAACTCCACCAAAGGATATGTATCCCCACAAGACTCCGACACTGGACACCGTGGTACAGTCTAGACCAACTGTACCACAAGTGCTACCAAGGACTCCAACACATGGTTCAGAGAATCCAAACTCTGAGACTCCATCTCCTAAGTCATCCCCTCAAGGGAAGGGTACTCAGGTTGACCCTCTATCTCCTAGAGATTACATCAGGTTGTTTGTGGAGGTGGTAAATCACATGGCAGTGTCACTTGGCCTGACGATTACCCAGCCAGACATCCATGTGGATGACCCCATCTTTCATGATCTTCAGAGACAGACTCCTCTGCTATCCTCCATTCCTATCTCACCCTTCCTGACACAGATTGTCAAGACAGCCTGGACTACTCCATCTTCCATCCCTCCCATTTCCAAGAGATTGGAACACCTTTATCGGGTATCTGAGGATGCGACTCTATCGCTAGCCTCACATCCGAAGCCAAACTCTATTATTGTCAATGCGGCTCAGATGCACACATCACACAGGGTTCACTCCTCTCCTACAGAGCGTGAGGGTAAGAAATTAGATGCCATTGGCTGAAAATTCTACTCCCAAGCTTGCTTACTTACCAAGATTGTCAATTACAGTGCTTGTATGGGAGCCTACCAGAGGCACCTGTGGGATGCAGTCTCTCCCTACTTGGATAAAATTCCACAGCAGGACCTTGACTCAGTCCATAATATGAGAGATGATGGCCTTGCCCTGGCCAACTACCAAATGCAATCAGCTAAGCATGTGGCAGACTGTGCCGGAAAGGTTCTTGCAAGTGCGATAGCAGTCTGCAGACATGTGTGGCTATGTTTGTCTGGCCTCTCCACCACGGCCACATTGGTGATTGAGGACCTTCTCTTTGACGAAGTTGGACTCTTCCATGCGGACACAGATACAAAATTAGAACACACCCATAAAATGAGGACAACTGTGAAGAGTTTTGGCATACTGCCTCCCAGCCACACTTCTCAGCCGTGGCTATATGGCAAATGATTCCCTCCAACATTTTGTAGGAGCTTTAGTCCTATGGCAGTGCCCCTCCAACACGCCACTCATGCATATCCGCAGTACCAGAATAAATTTCCAACTACCTCAAAAACCAAGTCTCAGTTCCAGATGAAGAAGCTGGACTTGTCTAAGCAGCGGGTTTGACTACCCCTCCCCCCTTCTACACCCGCCCTCCAGACTTCTCATGCTTTCCATCTATGGGGCTTGATCACATCAGACTCCTGGGTCCTTAGTATCATTCTCAAAGGCTACTTTATAGAACTTGATAGTCTTCCCCTCACAGGGATCTTCAAATCTACGCTCCCCTCCATATATCTCAGAGAAGAGGTGGATACCCTACTCAGAAAAGGGGCTATAGAGCATATCACCCAGCACCAAAGAGAGGAATCTTTTTCCCCCTGTTACTTCCTGGTAAACAAGAAAGATTGTGGACTGCATCCTATTTTGGACCTTCGAGGTGTCAACCGCTATATTATTCCCAAGAGGTTCAGAATGGTCACCCCTTCATCCATTCTCCCGTTCCTCCAGATCGGAGACTGGTTTGCAATGATCTACCTTCACGACGCATACTTCCACATCACAATAGCTCAGCCACACAGACTGTTCCTCGCATTCGCTGTCGGTTCCTGCATGTACCGCTTTACAGTGCTCCCATTCTGCCTTTGTACAACTCCAAGAGTCTTTATGAAGTGCATGGCACCAGTAGTAGCACACCTCCGTACAAGAAGGGTGGTGATATTCCCGTACCTGGATGACTGGTTGATAATGGAGCCATCCAAGATGAAAGTTGTCAAGGATGTAGCTTTGGCTATTTCCCTACTTAAAGATCTAGGACTCGTAGTCAACCTAGACAAATCTCATCTGGAACCGTCGCAGCTTGTAAAGTTCATTGGAGCACAGCTGGACTCCCCACAGGGCAGAGCCTTCATTCTGGAGGACAGGTTCAATGTACTATGCGCCATGGTACACCATTGCATTGCCCTGAGAAGGGTAACGGCGCATTTCATTCAGCTCATTCTAGGACATATGGCCTCCACTACAGCTGTGCCCCCCCTTGCCAGAGGACAGATGTGACCACTGCAAGCTTGGTTCCTCTGGACATTCAGTCTGCTAATGGACGACCTCTTCAGGATGCTTTCCGTACCTTGCCCCATACTCAGAGCACAGACTGGTGGACTCAGACAGAGAATGTACGATGTGATCTACCTTTCACAACCTCACAAGTCTCCAAGGCACTGACAACAGGTGTGCCCATGACAGGATGGAGTGCTCACTAGCACGGACTGAATGTCCACAGTCTCTGGTCCCTGAGGGAATGAAAATTGCACATCAATGCACTGGAACTCCTAGTAATGTTCAAGGCACTGAAAGCATTCAAACCATCCCTCCAGGGACAGGTGGTTCAGGTTGTATCAGACAATACCACCACGGTCTTCTACATGAGGAAGCAAGGGGGAACCAGATCCCAGACACTCATGGATCTGTCAATACAGATATGGGATTGGTTTGTGATCACACAAATATCCCTAATGGCTATACATCTGGCAGGGAACCAAAATGATATTGCAGATTCATTTAACTGAGCCTGTAGCAACTGTAATGAGTGGTCCATGGCAATGGACATACTGACCACCCTCTTCGCAGACTGGAGAACACTGGTCATAGACCTCTTTGTGACCCAGCAGAATGCAAAGTGCCAATTATATTGCCCAAGGCAGCCCCCATCGCAGAGGAACCTAGGAGTTGCATTTCTCTTCAAGTGGACGGGCACCATGCTTTACGCATTTTTTCCTTTCCCACTACTCTCCAGAGTTGTGACAAAGATGCAACACAACAGATCGAGGTGCATACTAATAACCCCTTGGTGGCCAGGACAACCGTGGTTCTCTCCCCTGCTCCTACTATCCCAGGGGAAGTTTCGGCATCTCCCTCTCCTATGAGACATCCTATCACTCTAGGATGGCCAGACACTCCACCCCGACCTGGAAATGATCAACCCAATGATTTGTCAGCCAATAGTGCCTGTTGGATACAGCTATGACTATCCTGCAGGCTGCCCAACGCCCTTCTACTCAAAAGGCCTACCAATATAAATGGCAGAAATTCTGCAATTTCCTTAATGACAAGAATGTATCCCCTTTCAATGCATCAGTAGTCCCAGTCCTCCTTGACTTCCTTGCAACCCTGTCAATGAAGAAACTTTCCCTCTCCTCTGTACGAGCCTACGTTGTGCTAGTGTCCTGGAATTTCCAATGGCTTGGGATGCAATCTTATTTTAAGGACCCTTTGGTCCACAGGTTCGTACAGGGTACAAGAACTTACACCTCCCAGTAGCTGGTCCAGTCAACTCATGTGACCTCCAGTTAGTCCTACAGGATGTATCGGGACCCCCCTTTGAACCTATGGACTCAGTGGATGTATTTCTACTGTCTTTCAAAACCGCCTTCCTAATTGCCATTGCTTCAGCAAGATGAGCGAGCAAACTGTGTGCACTCAGGACAGATGCCCTCTATACCCAGTTCCATAGGGACAAGGTCATCCTCAGACCGGATGTGGCGTACTTACCCAAGGTGGTTTCATCTTTTCACCTTAGCCAAGATATAGTCTTGCCATCTTTTGGCTCTCCAACCACACCAGGTGTTAAGTACACTCGCCACCCACTTGACATCAGGTCGGCACTGGAACTCTATTTGAATAGAATGTCAGCCTTTTGGTGTTCAAACAGGCTGTTTGTCTGCTACTCAGGCCCAAAAAAGGGACTGGCAGTTTCATCGCAGAGGTTCTCCAAGTGGGTAGCATCTACAATCCACATTTCCTATGAGGTAATGGGCAAGCCCTTACCTTCTTCAATAAGATGCCACTCTACTAGAGCAACAGCTACCTCAATGGCATTCCTATATGGTGTACCTCTGCCGGACATCTGCAGAACAGGCACATGGTGACACCACTCACCTTTGTGAAGAACTATAAGCTAGACTCTACCAAGAATGATGGATCAGCCCTAGCCAGGGAGTACTTATACAATCATTCACATGCAATTGACAGGTTACTTCTTATCATGAGTTTTTAATATAATCTATAAGTTTTTCTACTATATTGCTGTCTTGTCTTTATTAGTTTGGACACCCCACCTTCCAGGCTCCTGAGCTTGCTAGTCTACCCATTGTGTGCATTCACAGAGACCACGAAGAAGAAGAAGAACAGATTACTTACCATAACTATAGTTCTTTGAGTGGTCTTCTGTGAATTCACACAAACCTGCCCTCCTCCCCTCTGGTGTCCTACCTCTCACATCATTTTTTAATATGCGGCTATAAGGAACTGAGCAGTTGGTGAGAGGAAGGGGCTTATATAGGCCAAGGGTGAGGGGGTGGAGCTACCGCCCAAAATTTTGAATTAAGGTTTCTAGAAGTTTCCAAAGTGTTCTGTGCAGGCGCAGGACTAACCCGTTGTGTGAATTCACAGAAGACCACTCGAAGAACTATAGTTATGGTAAGTAACCCATTCTTCTCCCGACATGGGATCCAAGGCAGTGTACAACATTTTAAAAGCACAATACAGTTTTAAAAATTCTTAATGCAAATTAAACTAAATTTCTATTTTTTTAAAAAAATACAAGTTAAAAACCGTTAAAACAAGTTAAGAACATAATTAAAATATGCTTACAATGTAATACTGAGCTGCTCTTCACCGATGATGCTGCCCTTGTTGCTCACACAGAAGCAGCTCTGCAGCGCCTAACGTCCTGCTTTGCAACAGCTGCAGAGCTGTTTGGGCTGGAAGTCAACCTGAAGAAAACAGAAGTTCTTTACCAGCCTGCACCACAGGACAAACACCACCATCCCCACATTGCCGTCGGCAAATCTGTGCTCAAGTCTGTTCAGCAGTTCACCTACCTGGGAAGCATCATCTCCTCAGATGCCAAGATTGACAAAGAGATCGATCACAGATTATCAAAGGCATATAGTGCATTTGGAAGACTTCACAAAAGAGTCTGGAGCAATAAACACCTGAGGCAAAGCACAAAAATCAGTGTGTATAGAGCCATCGTACTGTCTATCCTCCTTTATGAATCTGAAACATGGGTCACCTATCGCCACCACCTACGACTCCTCGAGCGCTTTCATCAGCGCTGTCTACGCACAATCCTAAATATACACTGGACTGACTATGTGACGAATGTTGCTGTCCTTGAGCAAGCAGGGATCACCAGCATGGAGGCCATGATATTGAGAACGCAGCTGCGCTGGGCAGGGCACGTTTCTAGGATGGAGGACCATCGCCTCCCAAAAATACTACTCTACGGTGAACTCGCCATGGGTCAGCGTAAGAGGGGCTCCAAAAAAGCGATACAAAGACTCCCTGAAACAACATCTCAGGCTTGGCCAAATTGATCACCAACAATGGTCCGCCCTGGCCTCACATCGGGAGGCATGGAGACGCACTATCCACAATACTGCAGCCTTATTTGAGAACTCACGACGAACAAGTCTTGAAGAGAAACGACAACGCAGAAAGAATCACAACCCAAAAACATCACCCAAGGAGACCTTCTGCTGTGCTTTTTGCAACTGGACTTGTTTATCTCGGATTGGCCTTTTTAGTCATCAGCGCGCTTACAGAAAGCGCAGGATGAGTCCTTCCTGAATCTTCGTTTGCGAAGAAAAGGCAGAGACAATGTAATAAAAAACTACACCTCCCATTAAAAGGTTTATCTGCCACAACACACTAAAAACCAAAGGCTTCCTTAAGTTCTTTACTTGTTGGCAAAAAGACAGCAGGGAGGGAGCCAACTGAACCTCCTGGGGGAAGGGAGTTTCATAACTTGGGAGCAGCCACCAAGAAGTCTCTCTCTTGTGTTCTAACTAGATGTGCCTGGGATCGTGGTGAGACTGAAGGAAAGCCTCCCCCTGCAGATCTTAGAGTATGGGCAGGCTCATGTAGGGAGATATGGTTATTTAAACAGTCTGGACCAAAGCTGAGTAAGGCTTTAAAGGCCATAGCCAGTACTTTAAATTCTGCTCAGAAACAGTTCAGCAGCCGATGGGATTTTAGCAAAGAGGTTATGTGATCCCTATAACCTGCTCCAGTCAGCTATGTGGTTGCAGCATTATGGGCCTGCTGAAGTTTCCAAACAGTGTCCAAAGGCACACCCACAGAGAGTGTGTTACAGTAATCCAAACTGGATGCAATCAAGGAATGTGTCATTGTGGCCAAATCTAACATCTCAAGGAATGGACACAGCTGCTGCACCAACGTAGCTCTGCAAATGCATTCCTGGCCACCAGTGAAACCTGGGCGTCCAGGCTAAGATCTGAGTTTAGGAGCATGCCCAAGCTGCAAACCTGAGATTTCAGGGAGAATGTAACCTCTTCCAACACAGGCTGAATCCCTATCCCCTATTCTGCTTGGATTAAGTTTCAATTGTTTTGCCCTCATCCAGTCCATTATTGACAGCGGGCATTGGTTTAGTACAGAGACAGCTTCCGTAGAATTGGATGGAAAGGAAATACAGAGTTGAGTGTCATCAGCATACTGGTGGCATCCAACTCTGAAACTCCAAATCTTTTCCAGTGGCTTCATGTAGATTTTAAATAGTGTGGGGGACAAAACTAAGCCCCATGGGACCTCACAGGCCAATAGCCTTGTGGTCAAACAGGAATCCCCCAGCACAACCCTGAGTTTGCCCCTCCAAGAAGAACTGGAACTACTGCAGAACAGTGGTCCCAAGTCCCATCCCAGAGAGGTGGGTGAGAAGGATTCCATAGTTTATGGTACTGAAAATTGCTGAAAGGTCCAGCAGAACCAACAGAGGCACACTCCCCCATCCAGTTCCCTGCGTAGATCACCTGCTAAGCTGTCTCTGTCCCATAGCCAGACCTAAAGACAGACAGAAATGGTACGGGGGGGGGAGGTGTTGTTTGCTTGTTTAGTAAGGGTACCACCACATCTTCTTTTATGCAGGATGGAAATGTGCGTTGCTGCAGTGAGGCATTTGCTACTCCCATTACCCACTTAGCTAGTTCCCCTCTGTCTGTTTTTATAAGCCAGGAAGGGCAAATATCCAGTGCACATGTGGTAACCCTTTGATAGCTGAGCCAGTGCGTCTTCCATATGAAACTGCCCAAGTATTTAGGTCTGCTGAAGGGGCTCTCCTCTGTGTTCCACCATTTTGAAAAATATACCATGGGAGGACATGAGAGAGGGCCTTTTGTTCTCTGGTGGCCCAGTTGTGAAATGTCCTCCCACTGGCTTCTTTCTGGCATCAAGTTAAAACATGTCTTTTTTATTAAAGCCTTTGAGCCTTGACAGTTCTTTCCAAATCTATATCAGTTTTGGACTGTTTTGTCATTGCCGCCTCCTCCTCCTCCTCCTCCTCCTCCTCCTCCTCCTCCTCCTCCTCCCTGTTAAACTGTTTAATACAGTATTTTAATTGTTTAAACTGGGGCTGTTTAAATTGTTACCTATTTTTCTAATTTTAATTGTTCTCAGTTGTTTTAAATTCGTTTTATTCATATGCCACCCTGCAATGTTGTGAGAACACACACACACACACACACACACACACTATACAAATATATATATATACTATATATATATATAGTTTGAAAACTTCAATGAACTGTTTTTGGCATACCCTCCTATCAACTGCTTGCAGTCCTCTGGCCACTTACACTCTTGAACTACTTTTGGGAGCTGGGGCCATGCCAAGCTGGCTTAAGAAGGGTTAGACACTGGCCCAGAGTTTGAATATCTGCCAGAGCATGGAAAGTGTTTTTCTGAGTGAAAGCACTCATAAGTCTGCTCACCCAGGACTAAGCCAGTGCTGCAGTTTTTCCATCATCAAAATTCAGGTGTACCCTCTTTCTGAAAGGCAATTTGAAAAGTTGATGCTTGGCATGAATACACAGGCACACTCTTCAGTTGAGTCCCTGACCTCTTTTCACTTCAAAGCTTTCTGAAGGAAGTTTCTCTATTCTGTAATAATTTAAGCAAAGTTCTAAGAGTTGCTTCAAGGTTCTGCTGTATGTGTGTAACCCTCCATGTGAAAGTCTAAGATCTTCTCATAAATAAAGTCAGTAGGCTATGCAGTGACAGATGGATTAATATATCTATTTTAAAATATATATTCTGATCCAGTGAAAATTATAAGGGTAGCATAAATAATTCCATGCTGACAAAGTCAACTACTGGGACTGTTTATATGCACCCCATTTCCCTGTATATCAAGAAGCTTCAGAGGTAGCTTTCATAGGATAATTTTCCTTGTGAGAAGAGAGTATCTCAAAACTTAAGCCAGAATCCTACCAATAACTTAAGCTGGTATAACTCCCAGTTATGTCAACTTCAGTACATATAAGGCATTGTGGGAGGAGGTATTTACTTGATTGCAAATGAATTAACAGGACTCCAAAGCAGCCATTTGTACATTCACACAATTTCTGTTAATTTATAGTTGTATGAGCTGACCAGATGGAAGCAGGCAAGCACACAGAGAAGAAGCACTAAACTTTCAAGCAGCCTCAGTTCCCCACACAGAAAAAAAAATATAACATACCCTTGAAGCCCTTCAAAGCTTATTTATGCCAGCCATGACTCATGTGCCTCCTGTGCTGGCTATTTTCCAACTAAAGATTGGCTCTCGCCCCAATCCCCTCAACTCTAAGCAAGTTACAGAAGCTGAAAAGTTAATATGTATTCAGAAGGTAACTCCCTTGCAGAAGGCATTGATAGAGGAGAAGCTGACATCTTCATAAATACTTTTACAGTATTAATATTGCAAGGTGTTTTTCTCCCACAGATGTTCCCATAGAGTAACCTTGTGAAGCTTCACAGTGAAGAAGCTGAATTCAGCTGAAAGAGGAATTCTTGCTGACAAAAGATGTGGGAAATTCCACACGTTTATATTTCCTTTCTCACTAGCTTTGTGAAAACGGTCTGAATTTCCACCAGTGTTGTACTTCCAGAAGGATGTGGCAAATGTGGACATTCACCCCACCCCAATGAATTTCTCTTTATAACACTAAATTTCTAACATTGCAGAAAGTTAGACACTGAAAGCCATTCACACCTCTTTTTGTCTTGTATAACTCCTATGTTTGCTGTGTTCACGTTCCATTGCCAGTTCTGGCTGGAGTATCCCAGGCCTATGGCATTTCCCTCCGTCACCTGCCCTTCCATTGTGGCAATGGAGCAGTGCCCTCATAGCCGTGGCCCATGCATGAATTGCCACTTATCTTCCCTTCGCCAGTCACATGCAGTGATTTCAGCAGATGTGATGTGTGTGACTCAGATGGGAAATGGCTGCACTGGGCATCATATGAGCCGCACATGCAGACACACAAACCCCATTACAGTAATGGAACTCTCTGTTTTCTCTGGGGGTGGGAAGAGCAAGCAGTGAGTTTTTAAACATGTGTCCACCCCGTTTTAAGGGGTATTTGCCCCAGATTCTCATTGGAACTGCCAGCATGTTGTCTGGGAAGTTTGGACTAGGACTGGAGCAAAAACCCTGCATTGTTTGGACTGCTGGGTGCAGGAATGAGGTGAGAGCAGTTCGATTGTCCCATCTAGATAAGCCCCTTGCCTGCCACTTTTCTTTGGATGCCTAAACTGTATTTTTAAATGCTCAATTGAAATTTAAATCACTGCAATGCTAGATATTTGGGGAAATTTTCACTTGGAGAACAAAATTCTTATGGTGGGGGGTAATTCTCTAGTTTTGTTCCCCTGTAGCTACACCCCTGGTTTCCATAGAGTTCTAAACCATTATGGATTATGCATATTTTGAAAGTTGGATTCACCCTCATTTTCTTAAAGACTAGCACCATGATCCTATGGCCCTCCTCTATTTTCTGACCCTAATGAGATGTGACAATCAGTCATGAAATAAGCAGTAGTTTTGAAAAGATAATGTGTACCATATGACTTGGGAGGGGGGCGGGAGAGGAGAATTAGCCCTTTGAACCTAAGCATAGTCTGATCTGGTTTGCACCTGTGGGCCTTTTCTCCTAATGCAAATAGCAGCCAAATCAAATAGCAGCCAATATCAGGATCACACCGGGCAAGGGGAGTGAATAATGGGGCAAGTGAATACTATCACAACTCATTTGGCCCTTAGTCTGCAAAAGTCTCTTTAGACCAGGAACAGGCAAGTGTGGAGGGGCTGGTGGACAACTGTGCTCCTATACACACCCCTTTAAAAAAAAATTAAAATGTTTCCCCCATGGGAAAGTTTCACGCAGTGCCCCACCCAAAATGGATCAAAGCCTCTGCAAAACACAGCAGTTTTTTCCGCTTTGTCTAATTTGAAAACTAACTAAAAGCCCCATTTTTTTTAAAAAAAGTCTGGAATAGAAGCAGGATGTGAGCAACCCTTCCACTACATTTTATGTTTAAGCTCAGAAATATCGTTAAAACAATCCTTTGAAAACAATAACAAGCTGTGGGTTACTGCTCATCCAGAAGGAAAAAATAGTACCTAGAAGTATCAAGAGTTTCCAGCTCTTTTTGTTTTGAGTTCGCCTACATATTCCCAGGGGCTCATTTACACAAGAGGAAATAATGCTCATTTCTACACATTATTGCCAATTCACAGCAGCATTATTTTGTCTGCATGATGTTTTGCAAAACTCATAGGCTGAGGAGCTATCCACGATTTGAAGCTCAGATGCATGCAAATCAAGATGGCAGCTGTAAATCTGAGCGATAGACACTGCGGTCACTACACAACATTTTTTTAAATATTACAGCAGAGGTGTGCAATTACAACCTTCTGCTAAAAATGTTATTTGGGTGGAGCAAAAAAGTGCACAATCACTAAATCAAAAACCCAACTGGGTGCTTCCAGGCACTGCCTTGCTGGAAAACCTGCCCCTCACACATACCTGACCAATCAGATCACTAGTTCTGCCCTCTCTGAGAGTGCACAGCAAATCAAATCAGTTGCCTTAACAGGCACTAATGCACACTTACTTGTATTATTTTTTTAAAAATATGGGGAACGCCACAAAGGCTTTTCCGATGCAGTAAATGGAGTTTTTCACCCCCTCCTTCTGATTAAGGGGAATCACCAAGGGATCTCGTTGGGACAAAAGGTATTCCCAATGAATTCTGTGAGGAGTATTTTCACTGTCTAGACAACACCCAAGTTTGCCTCCAAACTTTTTCTTGAAATGTTTCCCTCATTCCCCTTCCATGTTTTTTTCTTCCTTGTCCCACTGATCACATGTTACATTAGATTCATGTAACATTTCAGAAATTGATTTGCACCAATTTCCACTGAGCCTTCAGTTAAAGAGCTAAAATGCTTCAGTAATATTAGACTAGTTAAACATATGGGGTCATTTTGTTTTGGTGCAAATATTCCCTCATTTGATCTGTAATGAATCTGTGTCCTATAAACAATAGTTGTGTTTATTGGCAGCAGCCATCTTAGCAAGTTCAGGGACAATACCAAACAGACAGCCAAACAGAGATGCATTTCATTTTGGAAAATAATGGGTTAATTTAAATTGACCTGGGAAATAGCAATGGAAAGACCTTGGTGATGACAGGAGTTCCCATGAAATGCTTCAGGATGAAGAAAATGTCATATGGATCTCCAAAATAAAAATGGTTTGTACAGGAACAAAACCTAGGACTTTCAGAGTCTTTTTTTCTCATCTGAATGGGTTCTTATTTTACTAATCAAAAAGTCCCAGTATGTAGAAAAGATTGATCCATCGTACAGCAGAAACAATAATCATTCAAAGTTTGTTTCCTCTTGAGGGGAAAATCTGTTTCATACAAAGAAATAGGATGTCAGGAAAAAAAGTCAGTTTCTTGGACACCTTTTCCTTTTATAAGAAGAGTTCCTTTGTTTACTTATTTTATTTTAATATGGGAAAGCATTCAAAGATACAGTTGACCTACCTACTGCCTGAAAAGTACAGATGAGCATAGTTTGAATAATACAGCTGCATAACACTGCAACAACTGAGTAACATGAATTATTCTGTTGTTTGTTTTACCTCTTAGCTTCGCCTTGTTTTCTATAAATAAACCTTTCATCAGAAAGGGAAGTATTTAGGTTATTTGCTTTTTCAATCTTTCTCTCACAAACTTTTCAAAATTTGACTAATTTCGGCAATAGCTTTTTTCAAGAATAGTCTAGAACAGAGGTGGCTACAGGGTAGTTTAGGATTTACAAATAAACCCACCCAGATGGGGCGAAAAAAGAGTCTGAATGTCCTAGGTTTTGTTCCTGTACAAACCATTTTTATTTTGAAGATCCATATGACATTTTCTTCATCTTGAAGCATTTCATGGGAACTCCTGCCATTACCATTGCTACTTCCCAGGTTTGTTTCTGGGCACAATTCAAAGTGCTCGTCATGTCCAATAAAGCCCTATACGGCTTGGGTCCAAACTATCTGAAAGACCATATTGCCTGATATGAACCTGCCAGAATTTTAAGATAATCAAAGGAAGGCTTTCTCTTGGTTCCTCCATCATCACAGTCTCACTTGGGAGGACATGAGAGGGAGCCTTCTCAGTGGCTGCTCCCACCTTCTGGAATGCCCTCCCATGGGAGGCTAGGCTGCCCCCCTCCCTATTTTTCTTTGTCGGCAGGCAAAGATATTTTTATTCCAGCTGGTGTTTAATTTGTAGCTGCCAGCACAGAGGCTTTTCATAGAATCATAGAATCATAGAATTGCAGAGTTGGAAGAGACCACGAGGGCCATCCAGTCCAACCCCCTGCCACGCAGGAAATCACGATCAAAGCATCCCCGACAGATGGCCATCTAGCCTGTTTAAAGACCTCCAAGGAAGGAGACCCCACCACGCTCCGAGGGAGTGTGTTCCACTGCCTAACAGCTCTGACAGTCAAAAAGTTCCTCCTAATGTTGAGGTGGAATCTCTGTTCCTGGAGCTTTTATTGGGTTATGCTTTCTATTGTTATTCTTTTAAGTTTTATATGTTTTATATTATATGTTTTAAATTATCATGATCGTAATTGTTTTTAATTTTTAATTGTTGTAATTTTAATTGTATTTTGTGTGTTGTGAGCCATCTTGGGTTCCATTCTGGAAGAAAGGGGGAATATTAATTAATTAATTAATTAATACATCTCTCTGGGTGGTTTCCAGTAGGTCACTGAGGGTTCTCAGCTCCGAAGAGTCTAACAGGATTCAAAAGTAACTAAACAGTTGTCTTCCTGTATCCCTCAAAATTAAGCAATACAAAACAAAACACTGTTTGGGGAAAACTAGCAATGGATATTTATGAGCTTCAGGCTGGTTACTAATCACCAGTCCCAGGGCTAAGCATGACCTTAATTCTTAAAGTATGTTTGGCCACTCCTAAGCGAATGTTATATATACATGGCTCTAAGTGATGGATCTCCAGGTACTCGTAAAACCATGAGGTAGATCCCACAAGCCTGTATTCTGTCCATCCTTAAGAGAAACCTTTCATTTGAAAAACAATTGCCTTGATAGTTTATATCACACTCCAGGTTTCAATTCCTATGACATTTTTGGAGCCTGAAGCTACAAGGTAGCTTATTTCTGAATAGATAGGCATGCAATTACACCATAATAATGAAAACCTATGCATGTCTACTCAGAAGTTACGTATGCATGTGTGTATGTACTTATTTAAACACTTCTATTCCACCCTTTTTTGTAGGATCTCAGGGTGGCGTACAATATAAACAATTTAAAGCACTTCTAAATTAAAAGAATAAATAATTTGAACACAGTAACCATTAAAGCTATTTTAAAAGCAACAGCTGAAACCACTGTGAAAACAACAATTTAAGACCACATATAGGTATACTTTGAAAGCAATTAGTCTCTGAAGGTTTTAATAGCAAGCCATGTTCTGGCTTGGAGCCAGAAAGAAATCAACATTGGTGCCAATAAATAGGACCTCCAAGGAAGGGCATATCACAATCAGAGTGCCACAGGCAAAAAAGCCCTCGGCCTCTCTTTCCATACTGCCCCCACTAGTGGGACACAAAAGAGGGCCCCATCTGTAGGTCTCAGTTCCGTGGCAGGTATATATAGGGAGTGGCACTCCTTCAAGTATCAAAGTTCCAAGCCATTTAGAGTTTTAAATGTCAACCCAAGCATCTTGAATTCACAGTGGGGGAAAATTGGCAGCTCCTTTAATACTGATAGCACCCCACCTCCAAACCACTTATGATCTCCCCCCAGTGGCTTCATATGGATGTTGAACAGCATGTGGGAAAAGATGGAGCCCTGTAGCACCCCACAGCTTTATGGCCATAGGGCTGAGCAGGAATCCTTAATGTTATTCTCTGGAGCTGACCCTGCAGATACAACAATTGCAACACAGTGCCTCCTACTTCCCTCTGATATACAGTAGTGGTTCAGTAAGACGCCATGATTAAAGGTATAGAAAGCTGCTGAGAAATCCAGAAAGATCAACAGGGTAGCACTCTCACACACACCCCAGACACCCCTCCAGTCTTTCACCCAGAGTAGGTCACTGAAGTAAGTATCATTGAGTCAACATGACTTATTCCCACTGCGTATAGGACAGTAATAGGATTATATCCAAAGTGATACCTATTCTGTAAAGCTCTTAGAATGTTTACATCACCATGGGTCATGGGTTTTTTGTGATCATACATGAATAGGGCAAAAGAAAGTGTGTCAAAACATCTCTCATTCATCAAGAATGGAATGTGAAAACAAGAGGAACATCAATGCAATGGCTGAGATGGGGGGGGGTCACCTTTTCCTAAAATTTCCCCTACTGTTTATCCTTGGTACATAATGATACCTAACTACGAAAAAGTAAATTTCACAGATTTCAGTGGCTCTGACCTGTTTGTAAGTGGGTTTAGGATGGCACAATCACTGGTAAATAACATCACCAAAATAATCTGTACACTATGGGACGTCAGTGATTTATTCCATAGTAATCACTCAAGATTTGTGGGGATGAGTCATTGCTTACTAGTCAAATACCTTGTTTATTTTTGGCTTTCTGGGCCAGTATTTTTACAAAGGGATATTAGTCCCAAAGTAAAGAAGCAAACTAATAAATAGGCACTACTGATAAGAACATGGTCCAAGGAAATGTGCACTGGAAAGTATAAGGATTTTAAATTGGACAGATTACACCTGTACATGTCTGTTATGGCTTTGTTCTAAATTATTGTTTGATTTGTTTAGGCTGGTGTGCAAATGTGAAGAGGGTGGGGTCATTTTTGCCCATGTTGTCACTCCATGGGCTACAGTCTCACTCCTCGTGTGGCCAGAATTGACAAAACATCATTTTCACTGTAGATTTTTGGCCTGAAAATAGTAATTCCCCCCATTTTTCTGGAGGTGGGGGTTGGATGGTAATGGGGCATAAAGGGGACTCAGAGTCTCACATTTTTGTGGCTGTTCAGGTGGTTTGAGTGCATGACATAATTATAGCATTATGATTCCACTTTAACTGCCAGGGCTGCATCCTATGATATCTTGCAGTTTGATGAAGCACTAGGGGCTTGTTTACATTGGCCAGAATACACCAGCTTCCCACCTGTGTATTCTGGCCCCAGATCAGGCCCATTGTTCCCCTGTTACCTTCACAAAATGGGATAGAGTCCACATGGACACACTGGCCCGTCTCTGCAGCCGCCATTACAATCCACATCACACTCTCCAAAGCCATGAAGAGGGACCACAGCATGTGATCAAGCCTCCTTTGATCACATGCTGCAGGCCTGCTTCCTGCTTTGGAGAGTGTGATGCAGACGGCAGCAGCGGCAGCTGCAGAGATGGGCCAGGATGGTGGTATGGCCTCCCGAGGTCCCATGGGGCCTGGTCTGTTTTTTTCCCTCAATGAGGAGGTTTCTCCTGGGTATTTTGATGAAATGGTTTAATGGGGTTTATCAAGTTTCTCCCTCATATTTGCACCAGGTGTCATCTGGACTGCCCAAGTGCAAAATGGGGCAAGAGCCCTGTGTTGTTTGGACTGCAGGGCTCCAAGATGGGGCAAATAGCCCATCAAGACAAGCCCTAGAGCTCTCTGGCTGGGAATTCTAAATACCCCTCCCTAAACTGCAAATCCCAGGATTCCATAGCGCAGAATCGTGGCAGTTAAAGAGGAGCCGCTGTGCTATAATTATGTAGTGTGAAAGGGTCCCAGGCTGACAGGGTGAATGAAAAAAAAATAGTGAGGGTTGGGTCTTCAGGTGTAAAATGGGGAGGGGGCAAGGGCTTCATGAAGCCCATGGATGTCACTTTCCCCACACCTGATTAAGGCTCTAATTAGAAATGTAGATCAATGGCATTTAACAAGTCTGTAGTCCATTATACACAATATGATTGTTTCCTCTTTAAAATCTCAGTTGCGTGCACCATGGCATTTTGGAAATGATTCAGAATGGTTCCCAATTATAAATAAACTTTATTGCTTGGAAAATGTACTCTATTTCTATCTCAGATGAGATGACATGGGGAGCCAAGATGACACTATTTAAAGTTCTAGTGCTCATAATTTAGCTGTTTAGATGCACAGTTAAAACTTTATTGGCAAACATCAAATCCAGTGGTGCTATTTAGATCCTGCCGAAGTATCATTTGAAGCCAAAATAGGACTACAGTGATGATCAAACTGGCACATTGATTTGCCTTGGGCTCCAGTCTCTAGTTTGTTGACAAATGCATTCACTCCAGCAGTGTTTTCTATTCCAGCATTTCCAAGAGCCTCAAGTTAAAGTAGGAAAAGATTTATTGTGAACAATCTCTTTCCCTATGAACATGGCTGATTAGTCTCTTAAGGGCCGTGCTCTTTCAGAAGGAATATCTTTTATCTTTCTTTTTCTTTTTCTTTTTTTCTTTTTTTTTTTTTTTTGGCAACATGGCTTGGAAATTAAGATGATAAAGGTAGTAAAATAGACCTTAAGCATGCAGGGTAGCCCTCTAGATTACTTGTACAGGAATATAAGACACAAAATTAGGGGAGAGAAAAGATGATTCATAAAATCTTTGGCTTCCAGAGTCATGAGTCTCTCCCCCGCCCCTTTTATTACACACATTACTGGTATGCATCCATAGAAGAGACTGCATTGAATGGAAATATGGGAGCCCTTTTAAGACTCCCCTTGCTGGCTTAGAAATGCTAACATGGCATATGCCATGTGGAGAATTAATGCATACTTATTGGGATCGATTGGTAAATATTGTGTGATTCTTTTTTCTTTTCTTTTTTTAAAGAGTGTATTGTCAGACTCCGTACTCACAGAACCAGTTTCATCCATGATTTCATTTATCCATGAGAGACAAAACAGAGACACATATCATAGTCACACTGGAAAATGCCTAAAGAGGCATTTTATCTGCAGTTTCCAATACCCAAGGTAAGTCCAGGAACTGAACCCCCATGGATACGGGTATCTGACTGTATTACATAATTGTTATTATGATTATGTGTCAAGGAGTGACAGTTTACATCTAATGGAAGCCTACCATTGTACATGTAGCTGACATGCAGAAGCTAGAGTCAGCATAGCTGTTAACTGGCATTAAGGAAGTGACTATAAGCTGTTCATGTTTTTTCAGCACCTTGGGGCTTTAATCTGCACCAAAAAAGTGGGGATTTACTCCAGATTTGAGAAGAAAATCCAGATGTTCACACATGTGTTGACTGGGCTCCATAGCAACATTGGTGTGGGGCTGGGGAAGTGAGTTTCAGCAGCTGGGTGGAAGGGGTTGGGAGGAGGCTCCCTGGGCCAGGTGATCTCCCCCCCCCCATTTCAATTTCACTTTTTAGTGATTCCTTCATCATTATCTATTTTGCATATGCAGCAGATGTTTGGAGAAGCACATGCTAGCATACCCATATTGACATTAGCTGAGTATACTTCTACTTAATAGGATGGCTGAGGCTCCTCCAAGCCATGGGAAAAGTCATACGTACAGTTGTATGCATGGGGGAAGGGAGGGGAGGGGAAATGGAGTAGCCACAGCCATGTGGTTGCACATGCTGCAAATTATCACAGTGGGAGTGAGTTTGAAAGGGAGAACTGTGTGTGGGCAGTGCTCCCTAACTCACCTTGGTGTGTGTGTGGTGATCACGTAGACAAGCCCATGGTTGCTGCAGATCAGGAAAACCTGAAGGTGAGTAGATTTTGGAGTAGATGAGCCCTCAGTTAGGACAATAAATTTTTTAAAGGACAGACTGTGATAAGTCAGTTACAGAGCATTTTGTTTACACAAACTGGCTTTTAATTTAGGAGTTCACTTATCACAAGGTTTTGGCTGAATAGCAGTCAGTGAGTCAGAAGTAGAAACCAGGTAAACAAGAAGATGGTGGTAGTGACAGAAGTGACATAAGTTAGTGCATGAACAATATTTATGGCATGGTATTCTTTGACTAGAAAATAATGACTGCTGCCAGTTCTAGGTGGAAATTACAACATTTTTTTTTTTTTACTAGCAGCATTATGCAGTGGATGTTTAACAGCGGTGTGGTAAAAATTAAGCAGGTAAAGTTTTTGTATTATATGTAAATGCTGTGTTATGAAGCTGCTGAATATGTACATGTTATACAACTATGAAGAGCAAAGGAGATCTTTTGACTTTTTTTAAAAAAATGGTCAATGCTAGATGATTATTTTTTTTCAAAAAAACCTTTCACTGTTTAATTTAAGTAAAGGTTACCCTGCCCTTAATTTCCCATTCTTCTTCTTTTTCTTTTTTTATACATTGGTATGGAAGAATTCCAGAATATAATGTGAATATGGCTAATATATAAAAAAAATGTATGTGTAGTACAAAATTTGCAATAGTGCTATAAAGCCAAACTCTGTTCCAAACCAAGATATATTGCATGAAAGTGAGAAGGCTAGAAACATCTTTTAAAATTCTCACCACAGATGACACTTAGAATATACTCAGACTTGCTTACAAAAGATGGGAATACACTCCTTACACTTTGTCCATGAAATCAATGAGCTCAAGGAAGTGCTATAGAAGCCGGGGTAGTGGTGGAGGATTGGAATGGTAATGTTATGTAGAAACCACATTATCTGCATGGATAAAGAAATAACACATTCAAAGCCAATGCTGGATTTTTTGTGTATGGAGGATTATGACCAGTTCATTTCCATACTCGAGATGACCCCCTGCATGTGTATGTCAATGCACATGAAGGGACAAGACAAGCCCAAGACATTTTAGTGCCAAAGTCAGGATGCACAAATGGAACCCTGTTGCTATTTTGGACCAAGAAATCCAAATCCTTGACACAGAACATAATCCGATGCCCAGAAATTATTCTGCCTGACCTCTCTTTAAATTAATGGGAATTTGAAAGTCTTTGAAGGGGTCTGTCAGCAAAACAGCAACAGAACTGCTCATAGCCTCTGTTGATCTTGCAGAACAGAAGTAACGTTTGCCAGGTGCCTGCCAGCAAACTGGGAAGATGACTTGCAGCACAGTGCGTACACACAGCAAATTTGAGCAGGGAAAAAACAATTCATGAATGGCATGTCCTTTAAAGCCCAGGAAGGAAGACCAGAGCAGTCGTAGAAAGGAAAGGAAGATGGCTTTGGATTTTATCAGATGTGGCAAAAATCACAGGATTATGACACCATGGTAGCACTAATGGGCACGGCTATCGCATGACGCCATCATAATTGCATAGTTACTCCATGCCCTAGCCACGAATAAGGTGTTCCTTTTAATTGATGGGACAAGCATCAATATCACTTTTTTATTATTATTTTTGCTGTATTGAGGACGTGTGAAAACACATCCTCTTGTAATCGTGAGATTACAGTGTGAATGGGCAGTCCTCAGTGAGAAAACGTGCAGGTGAGAGTGCAAAAATGGAGCACATGACTCTCTTTTTATGAACGGTCCTGTCTAGTTTCAACATGTTTAGGTTTGTTTCAGTACTTGTATGTTCATTTACTTTGTTATTTAAGGTGTTTTTAGAGTTTTAAGCATGCTTATGCCTTCTCACAAGAACCAATGAAATCTCGCCCATGCTAAATCACAGATGTAAACTCCCCTTCTTAAAGTGCTAGTGGTCATCATGAGTTAATTCAGTGGCATTTCTTTCACGTGATTGCAGCAACATGTTATAGTAAGTGTGATAATGCCATGATGTTTCTGCCCTCCTCATTCACAGAATTACAGCATTTTTACACCCTAGTCTGATAATGTCCTTTGTAGCATGTGGAGAAGTAGAAAGGGAGGATGAACAAGGCTGAAGGGAGAACTAGTAAAGTAGAGAAATGAGAGGGGAGAGGGGAAAGCAGAAGGAAGAGTAAATGGGGTGGAAAGAGAGAGAGAGAGGGTGGAAGAAAGCAAGTGCATAGGTAGGAGGAAGAACAGCATGGCTAGAATTGCCATGGGGAAGTCCAAGAAATAGTGGGAGATACAGGCAAAGAGGGTCAAGGAGAGGGACACTCAAAAGGTGACTGGTCAAGGGCTATCCACACATGAGAAGAAACCATAATCACAGCAAGCCTGAGGAATCTCAAATTAGCATGTTCCTGATTACCTACCAGACTGCTTCCCAAGGACTGGCCACCTTAAGGAAAAGACCTTTAACCTTTGCAGGGAGATAAGATTGTCCATGCCATAGATAACCTGCCAGAGAATAACTGTGGGACTTATTGTCAAATGCATGTATTTGGATTGCTACCTAAGGTCTATGGAAACACCATTTGTAAAATAGTGGGGAACAGACTGGTGTTGCACCTAAAATAATATGTCAAAGTGGGCTCTTCGTCTCTCATTGAAAACAGTCCGTAAAAGAAAAGAAAAAAAAGGAAAGGAAAGGCACAAAGATGCCATCTGAGCAAAAATTCTGTATGGAGTTTTTGAAAGAGATTTAAAAAAAAAAAACAGAACATGGATTCCCTCAGGACTTTCACTTTTACGAAAATAGGAAAGAATGGTTTCTTTCACAGCAAAGGTGGAAAAGAAAGCAAGAAGGCAACATTTTGAATGGTAGCTGAAAATCTCTAAGACCTGGGATGGTTGTAAATAATTTTGTCCTTCCTAGAGACTTTTCTACCAGCACTCAGAAGCTACAAAAGACAGTAGTAGCCTGGGCAGGGAAACTCCTTCCAACACCCTTAGCCAGAAATTTTAAGTTGCAGGGTGGGGGCTTGTATGTAATGTGGAGGACTAGCATAGGTTGAGAGCCAGTGTGGTGTAGTCATTTGTGTATTGGACTACGACTCTGAAGACCAGGGCTATGGAAATCCACTGGGCAAGTCACACCCCCTCAGCCTCAGAGGAAGGTGATGGCAAAACCCCTCTGAACAAACCTTGCCAAGAAAACTCCATGATAGGCTTGCCTTAAGGGTCACCATACGTTAGAAGCAACCTTATGGCACACAACAGCAACAGCAGAGGTAAATGGAGAATAGGTGGGATGAGGTACTTGAACATCTTGGGCAGTGAGAGATCTTCTGCCACAGGGGACAGCAAAACCACTCTGGATTTTACCACCACTCCTCTTCCAGCTGTTCTGAATTGAACAAGAACTATATCAGTGCTAGCTCCACAAGGATATGATAGATCATAGCATCCTCTTGGGTTGCCTGAGTGGGTTAGAAATCGGAGGCACTGCGCTCCAGTGGTTCCGGTCCTTCCTCTCGGGCAGGTCCAGAGGCTGCTGCTCAGGGACAGCTGCTCCAGTAAAAAAGGAGCTTACTTCTGGCGTTCCACAAGGTGCCATCCTGTCGCCGATGCTGTTTAACATCTATATAAAGCCACTGAGTGAGATTATTCAGAGTTATGGGGCTGGGTGTTATCAGTATGCTGATGACACCCAGATCTATTTCTCCTTTTCTTGATCGTTGGCCTCGAACTCTGATGGTGTCTCTCCTCTTAATGACTGTCTTAAAGCAGTAATGGGCTGGATGAGGAAAAACAGATTGAGATTAAATCTGGACAAAATGGAGGTGCTAACGGTAGTGGCCCCGAAACCAGGAGTTGGGTTGCAACTTCCAGTCCTGGATGGAGTCACGCTCTCCGTTAAGGACTGTGTTCACAGTCTGGGGGTTCTCCTTGATTCATCGCTTCAGATGACTAGTTAGGTGAATGCGACAGTCAGGAGCGCCTGTTATCAGCTTTGGCTGATATGCCAGCTGTGCCATTTCCTGGAAGTAAAGGACCTCGAGACTGTGGTGCACGCACTGGTAACCTCTCGTCTAGATTTCTGCAATGCGCTCTACATGGGGCTGCCCTCATGCTTGGTCCGGAAACTTCAGTTGGTACAAAATATGGCAGCCAGAGTGGTCTTGGGAACATCTCAGAGAGACCATATAACTCCAGTATTAAAATCTCTCCACTGGCTGCCTATCAGTTTCCAGGGCCAGTATAAGGTGTTGGTTATTACCTTTAAAGCCCTAAATGGCTTGGGTCCAACTTATCTTCAGAACTGCCTCCTCCCATAAAATCCTCCCCACAGGACAGGCACTCCAGTCCTCTGGGAGGAATTTGCTTCAGCCACAAAAATCTAGGCTGTCTGCAACCTCCCAGAGGGCCTTTTCAGTAATCACCCCCAAATTATGGAATGGCCTGCTGAACGAGATCCGTCAGATGACGACTTTAAGTAGCTTTAAAAAAGCACTAAAGATGTATCTCTTTCAGTAGGCCTTTCCTGATTAGATCCCGGCCTCAGGAGCTGAGTCTTCTGGCCTATGTTAGTCCTTTACCGTGACTCGCTGGCTGTTGATTTTTGTATTTGTTTATTTATGCGATTTTAAGTTTAGGTGGATTTTAATTTGATACTAGTTTAATATCTTTTTATGGGGGAGGGTGGGGGTAGATTGGTCTTAGGGCTTTTAGTATGTATTGTTATATTTTAACTGTTGTAAGCCACCCCAATTATTTTTAACAGAGGGGCAGGTAAAAATAAATTTTATTATTATTATTAAGGGGAAAGAATATGTGCACAGGCTAGGGAAGCATACTCCTCTATGCCCCTCTCCAAAGACTGCTTTATCATTTCAGTGACTTTATATCCTACATCTTTGGTAGCCACTTCTAGACCAGAATTATTTATTTTCTTCGAGGCTTACCATGAGATTTAGATTTGGTTGTTGCTAGAACATTGGAGGTGATAATTGTATACATATGCTGCTCTCCCCCAAATTCTTGAGTCATTAAAGGTTGAGAAACATAGTGGAGGTGAACAACTGGCTTCAGAGATGGTGCCACTGGGAATTATTTGGCTTCCTGGACCATGTTGTGCAGTTTCAGGGAGGTGGACTTCTGGCAAGGGATGGGTTGCACCTCACAACAGTTGGCAGGAATTTATTTGTTTATTTATTTATTTTTGCTAAGAGTCTGAAAGGGCTTTAAACTGAATTATGTGGGGGAGGAAGACAGTACAGTCGTCCCTTCACATTCGCGGGGGTTCCGTTCCGCGGACCCCCGCGAATGTGAAAAATCCGCGAATAACAAACACCCCTCCCCCTCCCTCCCCAGGCCTTCGCGGGGCCTTGCTAGGCCCTGCGGAGGTCTCCCCGGCCCTCCCTCCCTCCCTCCCCAGGCCTTCGCGGGGCCTTGCTAGGCCCCGCGGAGGTCTCCCCGGCCCTCCCTCCCTCCCTCCCCAGGCCTTCGCGGGGCCTTGCTAGGCCCCGCGGAGGTCTCCCCAGCCCTCCCTCCCTCCCTGCCCAGGCCTTCGCGGGGCCTTGCTAGGCCCCGCGGAGGCCTCCCCGGCCCTTCCTCCCTCGCTGCCCAGGCCTTCGCGGGGCCTTGCTAGGCCCCGCGGAGGTCTCCCCGGCCCTCCCTCCCTCCTTCCCCAGGCCTTCGCGGGGCCTCCGGGGGTCCCACGAAGGCCTCCCCACCCCTCCCCAGGCCTTCGTGGGGCCTCCAGAGGGCCTCCGGGGGTCCTGCGAAGGCCTCCCCACCCCTCCCCAGGCCTTCGCGGGGCCTCCGGAGGGCCTCCGGGGGTCCCGCGAAGGCCTCCCCACCCCTCCCCAGGCCTTCGCGGGGCCTCCGGAGGGCCTCCGGGGGTCCCGCGAAGGCCTTCGCACCGCTCCCCAGGCCTTCGCGGGGCCTCCGGAGGGCCTCCGGAGGGCCTCCGGGGGTCCCGCGAAGGCCTCCCCACCCCTCCCCAGGCCTTCGCGGGCCCTCCGGGGGTCCCGCGAAGGCCTCCCCACCCCTCCCCAGGCCTTCACGGGGCCTCCGGAGGGCCTCCGGGGGTCCCGCGAAGGCCTTCGCACTGCTCCCCAGGCCTTCGTGGGGCCTCCGGAGGGCCTCCGGGGGTCCCGCGAAGGCCTCCCCACCCCTCCCCAGGCCTTCACGGGGCCTCCGGAGGGCCTCCGGGGGTCCCGCGAAGGCCTCCCCACCTCTCCCCAGGCCTTCGCGGGGCCTCCGGAGGGCCTCCGGGGGTCCCGCGAAGACCTCCCCACCCCTCCCCAGGCCTTCGCGGGGCCTCCGGAGGGCCTCCGGGGGTCCCGCGAAGGCCTCCCCACCCCTCCCCAGGCCTTCGCGGGGCCTCCGGAGGGCCTCCGGGCGTCCCATGAAGGCCTCCCCATCCCTCCCCAGGTCTTTCACGGGGCCTCTGGAGGCCCCGTGTCGCGGTTTTGGGGGGGCCCGGGGGGGCCCTCCCAAAACCGCGAATAACCGAAACCGCGAATGTCAAATTCGCGAATGTGGAGGGACAACTGTATTCTTAATGGTATGAGTTGATCAAGTGCTGGAGATAATAGCCCAAATGTTATACAGAGAAAAAGGCAAATAGTACAAGCATCCAGCAATGGGAGGGAAAACCTTAAAAGGCAGATAGGGGGAATGGCCCATAGTCTTCCTGGTGACTGTACTCAGAGCATGGGAAATAAACAGGATGAACTTGAACTTTTAGCACAGTAAAACAAATATGCTATAATAGACATCACTGAAACCTGGTGGGATGAGTCACATGACTGGAATAAGGTAACAGAGGGGTATGAGCTATTTCAGAGAAATAGACCAAACAGGAAGGGTGGTGGAGTAGCACTATCCGCTAATGATGTGTACACCTGTGAACAGATCTATGACTAAAATCCTGGAAGCCAGGTTGAGAGCATCTGGGTAAAAATCAAGGGGAGAGAAACAGCAGGGATGTCATTATGACCTCCAAGCCAAACTGAGGACTTGGATGATGCCTTCCTGGAACAGATGACTACACATTCAGAAAGGAGAGATGTAGTAGTAATTGCGGATGGGGGATTCAACTATCCTGATATTTGTTGGAAGTCCAACTCTGCAAAAAAATTTAAGGTCCAAGAAATTCCTCAATTGCCTTGCAGACAATTTTATTGTCCAGAAGGTGGAAGAGGCAACTAGGGAAGCAGCTATTTTAGATCTGATCCTAAACAACAGTGATGGCCTAGTTAATGGGGTGGAAGTGTCAGGATCCTTAGGTGGGAGTGATCATAGTCTCCAGGAGTTTGTTATACAGTGGAAAGGGGAAGCTAAGCATAGTCAGACACACATTCTAGACATTACAAAAGCTGATTTCAGTAAACTTAGAGAAATGCGGGGGTGATCCCCTGGTCAGGAATACTAAACTAGAAGGGAGTACATGATGAATTGGAGTTTCTTAAAAGTGAGATATTGAAGGCTCAATTTCAAACACTTCTTATGAGGAGGAAAAATGGGCGGTGTCTAAAGAAACCAGGATGGATGTCTAAAGAACTTTCAACTGAGCTAAGATTTAAAAGGGACATGTACAAGAAATGAAAAAAGCTGAAAGAAGAATTCAAAGAAATAGCCAGCTCGTGTAGGGAGAAAGTCAGAACAGCTAAGGCACAGAAAGAGGTCAGGCTTCCTACAGAGGTTAAAAACAGTAAAAGGGGCTTTTTTTGGTTATGTCTGTAGCAAGAGAAAGAACAAGGAAGTGGTAGGGGCACTGCATGCAGAAGATGGAGAAATGCTAACAGGGTACAGAGAAAAGACAGAACTGCTCAACACCTTATTTGCCTCAGTTTTCTCCCAAAAGGAGAGCAGTGCTCAGCCTAGGGGAAATGGAGCAGATGATGCAGTAGGGGAAATGCAGCACAGAGAAGGTAAAGAGGTAGTTCAGGAATACCTGCCCAATATAAATGAATTCTAGTCTTCAGAGCCAGATGAACTTTATCCAAGGGTATTAAAAGAACTGGCAGAAGTAATCTCAGAACCATTGTCAATAATCTTTGAGAATTCCTGGAGAACAGGAGAGGTCCCAGCAGACTGGAGGAGAGCAAATTTTGTCCCCATCTTTAAAGAGGGGGGCAGAGGACCCAAATAATTACCACCTAGTCAGCCTGACATCAATAACAGGGAAGATTCTAGAGCAGGTCATTAAACAGTCTGTAAGCACTTATGCCATGACCACTACAAGTCAACATGGATTTCTCAAAAACAAGTCATGCCAAACTAATCTTATCTCTTTTCTGATAGATTCATAAGCTTGGTAGATAAAGGGATTGCTGGGGATGTAGCATATCTTGATTTCAAGTGGGGCCTTTGACAAGGTCCCCCATGATATCCTTGCAAACAAGCTAGTAAAATGTAGACAATGCAACTCTTAGGTGGATTTGTAATTGGTTGACCGACTGAACCCAACGGGTTGTCACCTATGGCTGCTCTTCATCCTGGAAAGAAGTGACCAGCGGGGTACCACAGGGTTCTGTCCTGGGCCCAGTGCTATTCAACATATTTATCAATGACTTGAAAGAGGGAATAGAGGGCATTCTTATCAAATTTGAAGATGACACAAAATTAGGAGTGCTGGTTAATACCCCAGAGGACAGGATGAGAATTCAAAATGACCTTAACAGATTAGAAAGATGGGCCCAAACTAACAAAATGAATTTCAACAGGGAGAAACGTAGAGTACTACACCTGGGTAGAAAAAAATGAAAATCACAGATATAGGATGGGTGACACATGGCTTGATAGCAGTGCATGCAAAAGTGATCTGGGAGTCTTAGTGGACCACAAGCTGAACATGAGTCAGCAGTGTGATGCAGCAGCCAGAAAAGCTAATGCAATTCTAGGCTGCATCAATATGAGTATAGTGTCTACACAGAAGGAAGTACTAGTGCCACCCTATTCTGCTTTAGTCAGACCTCATCTGGAATACTGTGTCCAATTCTGGGCACCACAATCCAAGAAAGATATTGACAAATTGGAGCGTGTCCAGATGAGGGCAACCAAAATGGTGAAAGGTCTGGAAACTATGCCCTATGAGGAGTGGCTTAGGAAGCTGGGCATGTTTAGCCTGGAGAAGAGAAAGTTAAGAGGGACATGATAGCCATGCTTAAATATTTGAGGGGATGTTGTATTGAGGATGGAGCAAGCTTGTTTTCTGCTGCTCCAGAGACCAGGACATGGAGCAATGTATTCCAATTACTAGAAAAGAGATTCCACTCAAACATTTGGTAGAACTTCCTGATGGTAAGAGCTGTTTGGCAGTGGAATATGCTGCTTCATAGTGTGATGGAGCCTCTTTCTTTGGAGATTTTTAAACAGAGGCTGGATGGCTATCTGTTGGGCATGCTTTGATTGTATGTTCCTACATGGCAGGGAGTTGGACTGGATGGCCTGTGTGGTCTCTTCCAACTCTATTATTATTATCATTATCATTATCATTATCATTATCATTATCATTATTATTATTAAAGTTTATTTCCAGAGCGCTATTGGTGTACACAGCGCTGTACAAAAACAATCAAGGATAAAACAGAATGAAACCTGCCGAAGGCATACAATCTAAATAAAACAATAGGCAAAATAATAAAAATCAATTAAAAACAAGGATAATTACAACAATTAATACAACAATTACAACAATTACAACAATTAATAACAACATCCACAGTAAACCTAAGTGACAGAAGAAATAAATGTATATCAGACAAGGCTGGGGAATGCCTCCCTGAACATGGTGGTCTTTAACTCGGATTTAAAAGTGGACAAAGAAGTAATGGCCCATATTTGAGGGGGAAGAAGGTTCCAGGAGTGAGGGGCGGCAAGCGAGAAGGGGCGAATCCGGGATGGAGCAGTGGAGATCCTAGGTTGGGACAGTAAGCCTTGAGTATTAGAACGAAGGGTACAGGTGGGAATGTAAGGAGAGAGAAAGATAAATAAAGAGGGGCTAGCCCATGCTGGGCTTTTAATGATCTATGATTCTACCTCAGTCTCCCATGGGACTGGAATGGAAGAATGAAGAAGGCACCTTCCAGATGCACTGCCACTTTACTTCAGCATGTGGTAAGCCTTTTAGAGTCCTTCCATGCTACACAATTATAGCACTATCATTCCACTTTAATTGACATGGCTGCATCCTACGTTTTGGAAAAAACAGCAATTTCTGCACTTGTCCACTAGGGAAGAGATGGCTTAGACAGAGAGGAATCAGAATCTTTTATTTTCCTTCCTGCTTGTTTTTGTTTCTTCTATCAGCCACCTATCCAGGCAGCATTATGGCCAGATGACATTGTCTGGTTCAGTCAGGGTTAATTAGAAAAAGAACTGACCCAGATTGAACCTTCTGCTCTCTTCCCATCTGCCCTTTGATGGGGCAGGACATGCCACAACATGTCTCCCTCCCATTCTTTTATATATTAGCTTAGAAATTATCAGGTTTTTTTCTATACAAGAATATATTTCTTTAATAAATGTCCCTCCTTTTGCAGATTCCAAACATATTTTTCTGCCTGAAATTTGGTTCTTTAAAACTCACCATCCAAAAATAAAAATAAAAAATAAAATAAAAAATAAACTCACCATCCTAAGATGGGCACCTCCACTGTGAATGGAGCAAAGACTCTAGCAGGCATTTCATTCCAAGAATAAGCTCTCATTATCCATGTCCTCTAACATTATGGAATCCTGGGATTTGAAATTTGGGGAGTGATGCTTAG
This sequence comes from Gambelia wislizenii, assembly GCA_030847615.1. Taxonomy (NCBI): domain Eukaryota; kingdom Metazoa; phylum Chordata; class Lepidosauria; order Squamata; family Crotaphytidae; genus Gambelia; species Gambelia wislizenii. The sequence continues at coordinate 151,693,151 of JAUMIR010000001.1, read as the reverse complement.
AATTCTAAACTAAAGAGCTCTGGTACCTCACCAAACTACAAATCCTTGTATCCCATACAATGCCACCATAGCAGTTAGTGGAATCATAGAGCTATAACTGTGCAATTGAAAGGGTCCAAAAACATAATGCTGCTGATGGACCACACTTTTCTGATGTCTGTCATTGCCCTCTTAAACACATAGGAGGTGGCCTTATATAAAGTCAGACAATTAGTTAGGGATGAGAAGGAGAAGGGAGGGTGGAATTGGATTTTTAAACTGCATTATTCTGAACTGACTTGAAGGTGATGTGATTACATCACCTAACATTGCTCTCACTCAACTCTATAATAAGTGGGAAAGGGGGGGGGGTTAGCTCCTAATTTATAAAACCAGATTTGATCTGTCAATTTTAGTTTCACTCAGCTCTTCTCCTAATTTTAAGTTAGCCCTGGTGGCGCAGTGGTTAAATGCCAGTACTGCAAGCCACCACGTTGCAAGTTCGATTCCAGCGGGCTCCAAGGTTCACTCAGCCTTCCATCCTTTCGTAGGTCGGTAAACTGAGTACCCAGCTTGTGAGGGCAATTAGCTAACACACATTGGAAACTGCTTAATGCAGTGTAGATGTGTAAATAGCTATTGCTTAAAACAATTTGTAAGCTGCTCTGATAGCCTTGTGGCTGAAGAGCGGGCTATAAATAAATAATTTTTTAAAAAAATTAAAAAAAATAAAAGTTTGTTTATTCCTGCTTCCATACCCATTTTTGAACAAATCTGCATGAAATGCCTATATATTTTTCCACATTTTACCTGAAACATCTTGTGTGCATTACTTTTGCAAACATCATTTTTGTGCACTTTTCCAATTGATATAGGGCTTGTCTACACTGGCAAGAATATTCTGCCTTCCAGCTGGAGTATTCCTGCCCCAGAGTTGGCCCAGATTCCACCCTGCCCCATTACCATGATGAAACAGGCAGAAGTCCACATACACATGGTGGCTGGTATCAGCCGGCACCTCTGCTACTCTTGCACATTGTACTCTCTGAAGCCAAGAAGGGCCCTCAGGATGTGATCAAGGCTGGTCACATGCAGGGGGTCTTGATCACATGCTGAGGGCCTCCTTCCAGTTGCAGAATGACACCAGTGGTGTCAGTGTCTGGCAATACACCCCAATATGCAGGTATGGACTCCTGTGTTCCCATGCCAGACCCATCTGGGTTTTCCTTCATGATGCAGGTTTTTCTGGGAGCTGTTTTAAATGTTTTAAAGGGTTCCTCTCAGCCTTGCCTCAGGCGTAGTCAGGACTGTCCAGAGGCAAATCAGGGCAAAAGCCCTGCATCATTCAGACTGCAGGACTCCAACATGAGGGTGGGGGAAGCAGGGGTAAATTGTCCATCTAGACAAACCTGTTGTCAGTTTCGTAATGCATTTGTTGATTGGGGGAAAAGTTAATTGGTCCTCTCTCTTGGCATATATACATGACACATTCACAGGATCGTTGTCATAGGCTGAGTTTACAAGACAAGTAGATCTTGAAAGCAATTGCTTCCTTCATCATTAATTTACCATAAAATAATGTGAATATTTTTTTTTTGGCATGTCATGTTCTTTCTCTGATGGAGGATGATGTGGCTGGCTGAAATGATTCACCATAGATCGAGTTTTCACAAAGAACACACTGGTTTGCAACTGAGGTTGTGAAATCTGCTCCTGATGAGAACAGTCTGCCAGAAATGGTGTCCCCTTTCATTTCTAATATTGTTTCTTTGAAAAAATAATTTGATAATTTGATAATAGAACATTTCTTTTTCTACTAGTCATGCACATAATATACCAGTTGAAGCCAATGAAGTCATGGAATGTTTTATATCATTGTTGGCAACTTGGATTTTGAAAAAGGGAAAACAATTTATTAGGTTTCTTGATAAAGAATGTATAAGAAGGCTAGACATATATCTTGTTTATTTAAGAGTACATAAAATATATATTTTGAATCTGGATGCCTTGGATTGAGCATGTTTTGTTTAGCAGTTTAAAATGTTCAAATGTATGTCAAGCATTGTTTCTCTTTCCAAAACCATTCCATATATGTTGAAAATTTGGTCTTCATCAAATCTGGTTGATAATATTGAGGAAAATTATGACATCTCTCCACTGAGGTTTCAGTATTTTTGCTTATTAAAAGTTACTGCACAGCAATTGTTCCATGCTGCTGCTTACATTTCAAGTAGGATTTCTGCTAACTGGTGTTCTTTGGAATACAGTCAAATTACTATCTGAATATTTTTGGCACTGAAGCTCTTTGTCCGATGACTAATGTAGTTTAAAAGGTCAAGAAAAAATATGCTAAGGGGATACCTTTAGAACTAGAACCCCATTAATATGTAAAGATATGGCATATCTTTCAAGTTATGTATTAACAGTAACTCCACTTGTTTGCTGTTTCTGGCACAATATATGGAACTGATCAAAAAGTTAACCACAAGCGGAAAAATGGAATAACAAACAGAGGCTGGTCAGGAACACTTGACAGAAGAGTCTGGAAAGGAGTGATTAACCCTGTTGGAGCTGATAAGGCTTGCAGAAAATCCTATATATTAATTGAGTGGCAGTGTTTCAGGGAGGATGTCAAGGTGATCAGGCACAGAATCTGTGGTTTATACTTATTGAATGTGCCAACTGTTTAGTGTGGCACAGACCCTGTGGCTCCAGTCTAGGGCCTTATCTGTGTGGGATAAATACCCCAGCTTGCCTTCATCTGTTATGCAGGGCATTTGCCCCGTTCTGCTCCTAGGCAGTCTTTACAACCCTCAGGGTAGATACGGGACTGAGACAGGGGCAAGCTGGGGTAGGGCCCAATAAGCCATTTCCAAATAATATCCAGTTTAATCTCTTACCACTGACCAAAAAAAAAAAAAAAAAAAAAAGATCAGGCCCTGAATTTCCACAGGAGCCCATCTAGCATGCTGGTCCTCACTGCTGCCACCATCTTCCTGGCTTCTCCGGAAGACAGGCAGGGGTCCCTCAGCATGTTACCAAGGCTAGTCATATGCTGGGGGCCTTCAGTCACATGTTGCTGAGCCCCTTCCTGTCTTCTGAGTCAGCGGAAAAAATGGTGGTGGCTGTGGTAGCTGCAGCATTCCTGTTTGGACTCCAGCCAGTTTGGTGATGATAACAATGGAAGAATGGGCCAGCTCTGCAGTCAGGATATGCCAGCGGCGGGGGGGGGCAGCATATCACGGCTCATGTAGATAAGCCCTAGGTTATACATTATTCCTGGGTAATGGTGGAGATGGGCTTTTGCATTGCTTCATGCTCTGTTACTGAGCTTTCCAGAAGCATTTGGCTCACTAGTGTGAGACCAACAATTTCGGACCTCCATCAAGAAAAGAAAATGGATACACACAAGAAAATGACCCATCTACAGATTGGTCCTTCCTGAAGGAAATCTAAAACACACACACACACATATCTTAAGCCGACTAACACATTGAACTGCAATAGTACACTGAATTATATAAACCATGAACAGAGGGAAAAAAGAGGCTCTGTTTTTTATGCATATGAGGGAAAGGATGATTTCTTCTCTAATAATAATTTTTGTCACATTATTATATGTCATGAAATCATGCATTATAAACAAATATCCTAATTATAAGATCTCCTCTCCTCCTCCTTAAAATTATGCTTGTGCATTTCTTATATATATATGTGGCTTATGTCATTCATGCACTGCCTCACTTTTAGACATTCACATTTTATAGCAAAAATATTGATTCATTTTAGGTTTCCCTTGTGAAGTCTAAAATAAGTTGCCCAACAATACATATTCCCTCTTTCCTGCTCCATTTTCTATTTCAGTAACCACTGTGGCAAACAGCATGCTAGACTGACCCCTGGTTTTAAAGACTAAAGACCATATGAAACAATAGAGTCTTCTCTGCCTGTTAGAAATTCAAAAAAGATGGAGCCATTCTAAACTCTCTTGGGAGGGAGTTTTACAGCCAGGGTGCCACTATAGAGAAAGCTCCATGTCACATATGTACAACCTAGCTTATTGGGATAGTGGGACACACAACACAGTCTTCACTCAGGGTCTCAGATTCTGGGAAGAGGTTGTCTTTCAGATATCCTGGCCCTAAATTCATTTATCTCAGAAGCAGATTGGAAACCAGTGCCATTAGACCTGGTGCTGTGTGCTGTTTGTCAGCACTCACCAGACACCAATCTGGCCACAGCAGTTTGAACTAGCTATAGCTTGCAAACACTTTTCAAGGGCAACTGCATGTAGAGTGCATTACAGTAATCTAATCTATTTCCCGTTTGTTTCAAAAGCATTGCTTCAAATATACACTTCCACAGCCATAGAAATTCAGCTCATAGTTCAGTCATATAGTTGTACAAATGACTTTAATGTTCTTATCTGGAGTCCAGAATCCAATACAAGGTTTCATGAAAAATTTCAAATGTGGAGAAGATTTCATTCAATTTTAATAAACACTCCTATTTACCATTTCATGGAGGTTTATGGGATATTATTTTATATATGTAATAAAAGAAAGTTTGTATTGAATGATGTCATTGGACTAGTACATGCTTCACAGCACTAGCAGATATCCATTTATAGAGTTAGCGTATGGACAGAATCCAGCACAGTTTTTCATTGCACAAGTAGTCACACAAACAATTGCTTGTGTGCACTGGCTCTTGGGCTGCTGTTTATGTAATAGATTCAGCATAGCTACACAAGCATAGATTTTGGCTCCACTGTTGTCACATTGGACCTAGGCCTAAATTTTTAGCAAAATAAACATAACGGCTACTTTCCTTTGGAAAATTTTCTCTCACAAGATGTAGAGTGGGATACAAGCAGGAGTACTTCACACTGGATATTGATGCATGTGTATATACATACTAGCACAAGTACCGTAACAGTAGTATTTGTGTACCTGTATGCATGTGAGTTATTTATAATGAATTAATAATTATTTTAGCTATTATTAATAATTTCACAATTTCCAGTTTTACAAGTTAAGCTACATTCAGCTTTCTTTTCTTTTTAAAATGTTACCCTTATTTACTAATAATGTGTCATGATAAAAACATCAATTCTGCACCACAAGCTCATTCATTCTGAACCTTACCAAGGGCTTTTCCAGATGGGTGTTTCACCATACTTTAGACTGTACAATGTTAGACTTGTACATTGCTCAGGATAATCAAATGACTCACACCTTATCTTGGCTTTTTTCTGACCTCAATTGAGTTATTTTATGTCTTTCTGGATTTTTCCATATCAGAGGAAGAGGAGGAGGGGAAAACCAAGATGGATGCTTCGCAGAGCTTTGATCATTTCCCTCCACTGTCTTAGAATAACTATTTTAGAATATTTTGAGCATATCAGAGTTCCAATAGAAAACATGTGGCTGATAGAATATTCATTTTATTAATGGTGACAATTCCAAATAGTTTATAGCTTTAGTGATTAATCACAGAGGCTATAGCATGCAAAGCAAACATATTGAAGTCACTGGGCCAGTGAAAATATCTATATGAAGTATATTCACATAAGGAGAAAAATGAAGAAGAATAGTTTACTTTTTACTTAACAAGAAAGTAATATTCATGGAAACTTTTCAAGAAAGGATACAGATAAGTTTTCTCAGGTGATAATAGAAGCCCTTGACAGGACTTAATAGCCAACCGGTTAATATCAGATACTCAACTTCTCTGTCATACATAGAAAAATTGGGAAAGATGCTAAGGAAAAGCATTTGTAAAGATTCTGCCATAGTGGTTAGAGTGGAAATGAAAACGTGTGCAGGAAAAATGACAGAGTTGAAATATTTATTTATTTATTTACTTAGAGTATTTATACCCCACTCTTCAGCCACAAAGGCTCTCACAGCAGCTTACAAGTTGTTAATTTGATAGTTCCCTGCCATCAGACTTACAATCTAAATAAGAAACAACATACACAAGGAAAGGGGAATTGCAATGGGGAGGGAATTATGTCCAGCAGAAACTGCCTCTTCTTTCCCTCCAATGGCAGTTGGGAAGGAGGGAGAGCTTTTCATCTGCTGCTAGATTTAGGCATGATGGAGCTGTACCTGCCTCTTCTTCTCTCTTTCTGAGGCCACAGCAATGGCAGTTGGGGTGGAGGGAGGGCCTTTCATCTGCTGCTGGATGTAGGCATATCAGAAATCTATAAACAATGGGCTAAACCAAATTATTAGTTCCAACCAGAGCAGACCAATTGGGGAATGAACACTATTGTAAGTGCTATTGATTCAATGGATCAACTCTAGTTGGGACAAACAGATGGATTTAGTATAATATTCCCTCCTACTCAGACCTCACTTTTAGTGCTAGTGGGCCAATTTGTATTTTCTATTGTAATCTCCAGAATGGGTGTACAATGTTGTTTAAACAGTTTAAGCAACAAAGAGTTTCTTTGTGGAGCCTTGTATATTAGAAGTTTGTGGAGCATTGAATATTAGAAGCCTATATGGACTAGAATCTCATTTGGACAGAAATGGCTTTTCTTTATATGATTATTTTATTTCTTATCATAAATAATAGCCTCCAGGGGCTCATCTACACAATCTGGGATCTGACGCATTGTTCCCCCATTCCCTGCATGGAACTGGAAGAAGTCCTGATGAGCACACCAGCCACCACCATTTTCCTCAGAAGGCAGGAAGGGGGACTCCTACATGCAACCAAGACCCCCTGCATGTGACAAGCCTTGGCCACATGCTGTGGAACTCCTTCCTGCCTTCCGGGAGAGCCAGGGAGACTGCAGCAGCAGTGAGGGCCAGCCTGCAGGTACAGGCTACTGCAGGCACACAGGGCCCAATCTGTTGTTTGCCAACAGTAACAGAACAAACTGTTATCAGACCCTATTCCACCTTCCACCCTGTCTCAGCTCCGTATCTTCCCATTTGCTTTTGCTTCTAAGGATCAAGGGTATAAGGACAACATGGGAGATTCAAGAGTTCACAAGGCTTTGGAGGAATGATCCCAGGAGAGGGCCAGCATGTCTGACAGGCATGGACCATCATCCCTTAAGGTCCTTAAGGGGCTAGGGGGAACTTGGCCAGCCATTAATCAGCCATGCAGCATCTTTGACTGCTCTTTCCTTTTCTATTTTTATTATTTAATTTATTTTAATCTTTTTGTGCCTTGCATGTTACTGAGCTGGTTGTGTTGTCTAGAGGGGATGCATCAGGCAGAAAATTGGAGCAAAGGCATTTAACTCTTTCTGGGCAAAAAGTGGTATTGCAGATCCATATGTCTAAGATGGATCAGAGGGGCCTTGCCCTTCACCAAACCCAGGTCATTCCCTCCCAGGTAAATGACCAAAATATGAGGAGGAGACCCTTTGCATTTCCCAAATAACAGAGGCAACAAAACATGCCAGCATAGGCCATTTTCCCAAACATGCCAGCATAGGCCACTCCACTGTGGCCTGGTTACTCAACCCCAGTTGAGCACCAAAATGGCAATTCCAGGCCTGGCACACTGCCCAGTAAATCATACTATGGCTGCAGATCAGGACCTACCACCTCTCCAGGTAAAACCTAGAATCTGGAAAATGATAAAATAGTGGACCTAGCCTGTTCATGCTTTACAGTTATGTATGGGTCAAGGGATCTAGGCCAGGCCAAGTAGAAGGGTAAAATAAGGAGATTTGAAATGCCTTGAATAGGGGGTTTGGTCACTTTCTTCCACATCCTGTTATAGTTTTTCAGCAGCCTGAACTCTACAGAGCTGATGCCATTCATTTATTGGAGGAAAGTAACATGTTATTCCTGGGGGATTTGCAACAGGGAGTAATAGCCCTATTGGCCAGCCTGGTAAGGGAAAGGGAATAAGCAGATGCTTGTCCCTTGTCTGTGACAGATAGTGGAGGGAGAAAATAACAGTTATGGTAAGGGGAGGGCTGTAGGTCCTGGGACTCTTTAGGTCCTAGGACCCAGGAGGTGGGATAGTAGACTATCCTTGAGGCTGGCCTGGGGGATTTGCCCTCACTTAAGTCTTCATGTCTTGGGGTGGGGTTCCTCAGGTCTGCCTTCCAGTAGATGACCAGATAGGGAGCAACCCAGTTATTGGGTTATCCTCAGGACTCAGGTGGTTCACCCAGGGGAAGGCTGAGGAGGAAGTCAAGGAGTGATGCATGCCTCAGGTGATCCCACACTAGGTTGCTCCCCCCTCTTGCTCCTTTCCAGGTTCAATGCCATTTAAATAGATACTAGGTTAAATCAAGTAGCCCTTATTCAACCCTGTTCTCTGTGTCTGATCTCATTATTTCATGGTTGATCAGCCAGTGTGTATTAAAAATCAGTTTTAGCTTCTGAAACAAAATTAACATGGTGCCATTTAGAGTTCACAAATCACCTTTGCAAAGTGATGATGGTTATTCACAGAGATGATGTATAATGAATAATAGCAACATTATAGTTTAAATAGACATTAAGTCATGATAGATTATGATACAAAACACATGGAGATTAGATCAATTCATCACAATCACTGTCAAGCCAATTAATATTTCCAGAATAATGAAGTGCTACATAATGTTGGGATGTTTAAATTGTTACCAGTCTCACATATTTACTGTAAATCTGTTCCTCTCTCTTCCTAAACTTTGGTTCATGGTTTCTGATGGCTCATTCTAAAATATATCTAAAAATATATCCACACTGTAGAATTATTGTACTTTGACACCACTTTAACTACTATGGCTCTATCCTACAGAATCCTGTGATTTGAAGTTTGGTGAAGCACCAGCACTCTTTGGCAGAGAAAGGTAAAGAACTTGTAAAACTACAAATCCCAAGATTCCATAGGATGGAGATATGGTACTTAAAATGGTGTCAAACTGCTATTTCTGCAGTGTGGATACACCCTAGGGTAGTGCTTCTAAACTTACTTTAAAAGTGAAAAGGTACTTTACTATAGTCTTCAACTATTGTTCATATTCTTATCTCAAAATTTAAGTTTTATTATCATCTAGGGCTTGTTCCTTCATGTAGTCATTTTGATTCATGTGATCTTTCCTGATGACTTCTGTGGATGGCACCACATGGTGAGAAATGTAGTGCAGCTCATCAGCCATGAAGCTAGTTGCAGCCATTTCTGTAATGACATGTGCCCCCAATAAGAATTCTGGCCCTGAAGATGAAAATTTCCCCTAGTACTCAAAATTTCTAGCATTGCAGAGAGAGACAGAGAGAGAGAGAGAGAGAGAGAGAGAGAGAGAGAGAGAGAGAGAGAGAGAAACTTTTCACCCAGAGCTCTGTATTTCCTGTGTTTGCATTCTCTTGGTAACTTTCCCTACTCCTTTTGTTTCATGCATAAACTTTATTTCTAAATATTCAAGGTAAGTTATAAATTACAGGAATTTGTAATCTAAAAATTTGGAGACCAAAGGAAAATTTCCCAGGGTGGTGTTTTTTGGCAAGGTCAATAATTTCTTTCTGCCCCCTTCCCCTATAGCAACCCCCTGCCTAGAGACAATTGTTGAGTTTCAAACTAAAATCGTATGTATGAACTAGTCTACACATCTTAACCATTTACAAGGAATCTATAGAAACATAGTTTTTTTTTTCTTAAGTGACCATGAAAGACAAAGTGCTACAAGTAAAAAATAATTTCTATTTTAAAACTAAATAATTATAAAATTAGGTGCCTGCTGTTAATTGTTTGTTAGGTTAGGTTAAGTACTTGTGAATTAGAATCAATATGTAATAGTTGCAATTCAGTAGCAAAATGTATGCAGCCACTCATTTTGCTATCAGCTGTTCATTGTCTTAACAATAAATATTCAAAAGTAAAGTAAAGAGCCCATTATAATGTCATGTCTTCTGTCAAAATTACACTGTGACCAGCGTTCATCATAGCTAGATATTTTTATTTTCTTCTCTACAAATTTCAACATATCGTTCTTTCCTCCTATTGCCTGTTTCTACAAACAGGAGCCCTTGCTGTTGTCTGCTTTAGAATGAAGACCAAAAAGGCAAGGGATAATGATAAGCATAGAAACAGAGGGTGTTGGGAGAACACACATTTTACAAGGTTTTCCCCAAGGTTTTCAGAACAGATTTGCTCATATATCTTTGACATTCCTTGTGTTATTTGCTTCCTGCTGTCCCTAGTAGCTCCATGAGCTCTCCTCTCTATTGGGCTGTATCTCATGCCATCCATTTCTGGTGATTTCCATGGTTATCTGACTGCAGTGCTTCACAGGAGCCCAACGTGCCAAAATTCATCATGAGAAATACAGATCTATATGAACAAGAGCTCATCAGAAGGGATGAGACCAGATTGATTCTGAACTACTATTTGTGCCATGTGTGGCAAAGAAATAATATATATTTTTATCATAGACATTTATATCTAGCTTCACAGAAGGTAGATGCAGCAGTATGTATCCCCTTTTCTGAAAGGGGAAAAGTATCTGAAAGTATCCCCTTTTCTCTCTTCAAGACATCTCCCTCCCTTTCTCATTCTCTTTTCTTCTTTCTTTCCTTACCTGGTGTAATTAGTCCTTGAAATGATACCATCACACTACAAAGTCTCCCATTGCAAAATATACAAAGAAAAGACAGTTCCAGAACTGCATCACTGATTTTGCTGGGTCCAAGCGGGAGAAGACCTGGTAAAAGGTCCTGGCACATAGCACTGTGGTGTTAAGCATGAGGGAGAGGAGCCGTGGGGTTTATTAGACTCTGTCCACCCCTCTGCTTCCTCTTTGGATCCGGAAGTCAACCCACCCAGCCACCTTGGTGCAGTGTAAGCACTGCTGGGTGCCGTTTACACGATGAAAATGTCCTGGGAAGGATTCGTGTCGATCCCTGGCAGTTTACACGTACATCGGGTCAGGTACGTGATTTTCAGAAGGGGGGCCACCTTTTATCCCTCAACCTGTGGGACTTTCAGTCCCGCAGCTTGTGCCAGTTTTTAAAAAAGTCACTGAAGGATTCAGAAAATCGGAAATGTAAACAGCCTGGGACAAAATATCTCGGTACTAGGGGATGACCGGAAATGGTGACTGGGGGCAGGCTTAGAGATCAGGAACCAGAAAAGGAAGGGTCAGTCACCTGTTCAACATATCCAGCCTCACCAGCCGAAAACAAAGGCATCCCTTCCAGCTGCACCAAGGTTGATGTGTGTGTGTATGCGCGCACGTGTACTCAATCACCTTTTTAAATGGATTTCTACACTGCAAACCCTTCAGCTTTAACCTCTTCCTCAACTGCATGTTACAAAGAGATTGTGGTGGGCAGAGTGCCGCCCATTCATTCCCTGCCTTGATCACCTCCCTTGGTCTAAACGGGCACAGTAAAATATTCCAGCCTCTGAGCGAATGAACACCCTTTAATTCCCCCTCTCTGTGTCTATGTCTTTCAAAATGCCTGTCTGTCACTGGCTTGCTGTAAGTGTTAACATTTTAAAGAGGCAAGGGGAAACCCACCCCCCACCTCACTCAGCTTGATTTCAAAAGGAAAGCACTCCCTGCGTCTGAGCGAAAGATCTCAGTCTGGGTCTTTCAAAATGCCTTCTGCCTCTGCTTAAAGTGAAAGAAAGAAATTCCAAGCCTCTACTCAGCTTGATTTCAAAAGGAAAGGACATGGTTTAATTGTTCCTCCGTCTGAGGTCTTTCAAAATGCCTTCTGCCTCTGCTTAAATGGTTAATATTTTAAAGAAGCAAGGGGAATACCAAACCTCTGCCCCCAATCTCTCCCCCTCCAGCCAGCCAATAGCATCGTTCGTGGCACGGAAGTTCATCACCGAGGTTGTAAAAACATGAGTAATCACATCCTTGATTGACAGCCAAAAAAAAAAAAAAATCCCGGTAAGCTAAACATGTGTAAATAGCAAAAGCATGGGATATAACAGTGCGGGACCAATAAAGACCTTTGTTGTGTAAATATCAATCACGGGATCTTCCAGGATTTCCTAAAGAGTGACAAAAATCGTATAAACAGCGAGGGGCGGATATGGGATCAGGAAATCACGATAAGCCCCGCGACAATTTTTGTCATGTAACTGGCACCCCGCATGGTTGCGTTGAGATCATGTAGGATTCCCCCCCACCGCACACACACACACCTTTTTCCATGTTTTTTTGCTGAGTGTACACTATATCTTAGGGAATTAGCAATTGATCTGGGGGATCTGTAAATGGGTGGTCACTTGGCAGGTAATGGTACCCATTTTGGTGAAGAGATGGCCTCTGGAACTACCTGTTTAGGTCATGGGACCAGGGGAGTGGAGAAAGAGACTAATCTTAGGGCTGGCCTGGGGGAGCAACTAGGGGGAGGGATTCCCTGGGTTTGCCTTCCATTAGGGCTGATCAGGGAGCACCCCAAGTATTGGGTTTTCCTTGGGGTTCTGGGGCTCACCCAGGGGGACCTGAGGAGCAGGTCTGGTGGTGACCTACTGTCTCAGTTGTTCCTTCACCAGGGTGCTCCCCCTATTGCTGGTTGAAGAATTTAAATTAGTTTAATAAGTCAATCAAGTGGCCCTTATTCAACCCAAATTCTTGACTCTGGCCTCTTTATTCCTGTTGTGAGTCAGCAAATTTAATCTGCATAGTCAAAAGAGGGCAAGAAATAAATGACAACTAATACTAAATGTAGCCTTCACTTTACTCTTATCTTCTCACTCATATCTTCCCAAAGACTGTATCTTTCATGTGTGATGAAATGTCATATACACTCATTAGGAATTGCTGACATCCAAGTCAATCTGAGCCAGCTTGGAACTTGTCATGTTGGGTTCAGAGGAAGCCATTGATCTCTGCCCCCCTCACTGATTTCCAAATGCCCTAGGTTGTTTCACAGCCATAAGAATGAAAAGAGGAATTAGCTTGAAGAATATTGCTCAATGCTTTTGACTATGACCCTGGAAGTCAGCATGACTTGGGATGCCAAGGATTTTGAAAAGCAAATGTTAAATATTGTTTTGTTCTAGATATTGTTTCACAATATCTGCTTTTCCAATCTGCTGGAATTTCAAGTACAACCATTAATCGGCCAATTGCTTTGGGAGGGAAGCATGTTGAAACTCATGAAGTTTTCTTTAAAAATAAACAAACAATAACATCTAATTATATGTATTTCTTTTAAAATAAATAAGTTGATCAGGGACAGGAAAGAGAAACCCAGTCGGGCAAATAAAATATTTAAAACAGAGCTAATGCCACTTTTTATAGAGTACCAGGATAACCTTGCTGCTCCCTAAATATTCTTCATGCTAACAATCTCAGGACTTTATCAGACTAACCCCCATTAACATTCTTTTGCCAGCATATTTTGTGGCATTTTTATGCCGGCAAAAGAACCCCCCTTCTTAACCTTGAGCAGCATTAAAGAAGCAGCCCCAGCATAAATGGAGCATGAACAAGCTCTATTTACTTCCAGGTTCAAGATCTTGGTAATTCTCGTGAGAAGATGCAAGCATGGTAAATTTGAAAAATAAAAAAAAATACAGACACAAAACATACACACAAGCACAGACACACAGTTTAAAATTAAAAAGTGAACCAGGGGGGTTCATAAAAAGAGTGTAAAGTACCTGTTTTTCACAATCTCACCTGGGACTATACAGCCCATTGACACTGTATTCACGTGAGCACAATGGCATGCAGCTTCAAACATTGTCAATGCCGGCAACAAAGTACCACTGGAGATCAATTGACGGCTTGGCCCATCGGTAAAAAAGAACAGCTTTTGGACTTAACATGATCGCAAAAAGACGACATCATCTGATATCTGCCCCCTTTTGCATTAGCTAGGCATCTTTATGGTGGCATATTTGCTGCATATGATGAAATCTTCAGGCTTGTTATGTCCTTTGCTGGCTAAAGTTGAATTTTCTCAGCTGGTTACATAAATTATAAATTCTGGAGTTAATGGTCTAATGTGGAGGTATTCTTTAGATTATAAACCTTCCCTGCCACAATTAGGGTCTCCCCAGTAAGAAGTGATGGTCTACATTTATAAGCAACATTTACTTCCTGTTAATCAATTTCCTATTAATCAATACTATATGTTCATTACAGTTCTTAAAGGATGCTGTCTTCCTGGCACCAGATTGTCCAGTTTTGTTTTGTTTTGTTTTGTTTTATTGTTATCCTGCACTGACCCAAATCCATACAGGGTTTGAAAGAATCAGTCTTATATGGTATTCCTCTTTCTTTCTTTCTGACAAGAAAAACCAACATCTACATCTTACAGTATTTTTTTCCTAACCAGCATATAGTTTGAGAGATTAATGAATGCAAGGAAGTCTCAAGAAAAGAAAAGGCACAAAACATCTTTTATGAGGGAGGAGCTTCTGTAAATCTCGAAATAGTGGGGAAGAAGGGATTCTTCACACATTCTCCTCTTCAAATATCCTCAAAGTGGCTCCTTCTTGTGTGCTTCCAAAGAAATATTTGTAAGGGCAAACACACATGCACGGGAAAACCCAGTGTAGGGGTTTGGAGCACAGAATCTGACAAGCAGAAAGGTTGGGCTCACATAACCTACCCTACTGTTTTTCTGCTCCCACTCTCTACTCCCCAATACATTTTTTCTTCAAAATCAACATTCCTTCATAAGAGAGTGTAAGGGCTATCTTAAAAACATTAATGTTGAGCCTTAGCTTAACATTACCGAATTGTGTAGCTAAGCTTAGCTCCAGAGTGGCATTATGGATTCTCCAATCTTCTGTATACTTTGCAGCCTTGGTATTATCTCTGGCTTTTCTTCGCAAAGATTTAGAAATGACTCATCCCGTGCTTTCTGCAAGCATGCTGATGACTAAAAAGGCCAATCTGAGATAAACAAGTCTGGTTGCTGAAAGCACAGCAGAGGGTCTCCTTGGGTGATGTTTCTGGGTTGTGATTCTTTCTGCGTTGTCATTTCTCTTCAAGAACTGTTTGGCGTGAGTTCTCAAATAAGGCTGCAGCATTGTGGATAGTGCATCTCTGTGCTTCCCAGTGTGGGGCCAGGGCGGACCATTTTTGGTGATCAATTTGGTCGAGCCTGAGATGTTGTTTCAGGGAGTCCTTGTATTGTTTTTGTTTTGTTTTGTTTTTTTGAGCGCCCCTCTTATGCTGACCTGTGGCGAGTTCACCGTAGAGTACTATTTTTGGGAGGCAATGGTCCTCCATCCTATAAACGTGCCCTGCTAGCGCAGCTATGTTCTCAATATCATGGCCTCAGTGCTGGTGATCCCTGCTTGCTCAAGGACAGCGGTATTATAGCACTATATTAATTCTAGTAATCAGCCAATACAAACTCCTAGAGCAAATACTGCTCTTTTCAGCTGCCAAACCAGAGACAAATACAAGTGTGAAATGGTATCTATTGTGACAGGGCCTGTCAACATTCACCTATGGGCTTTGTGCGGCAGAAGCACTGTGGTCCTGGCGCTCCCTTCCCGATTGCATGCTGAAAATGGCTTTTTACTTGCCAGCCAAGGATCTATGCAACTTGCCTAAAACTTGCCTCAAAGATACAGTATAACATTTCCTTCCTGTATCTTTTCTATATGACATTCACTGTTCATATATTTGTGTAATGAAACAAAGTAAACACACTGCTGCTAAACCATTTTGGAGGTTTTATAACACAGCCAGAGGTGCACCTTTTTGCCCTTAACATTGAGATATGCTACTGTAGCTAATGTTGAAATTTGATGGGATATTTGCTGAAATCACAAAAGTTATTACTGCCTCTTTACCGTGCCCCACTGTACAGCCTTCCACATAATGTTAGGGAATGAAAACTATAGGTGAGTAGGTCTCCCCCAGTATCCTTACCTCTCCTTTCACCTTGGTTTTGTTTGTTTGTTTGTTTGTTTACTTTAGATCAACAATGTCATGACCCGAACTAAATACCTCATTTCAGATTGTGATTGTTCAACCAGGTTTTGCACTTCTCTGTTTTTCAATATTGATGAAGGCTCTGAATGCCTTTTGAGTCTCTAATATGAAGTGTCACTTTTTGTGACCTTTCTTGAACTCTTTGGCCATTGTTTCAAAAAAGCCCTCTGCCTTTTGTGGAAACTCTCTACACTAATAGTTCCTTTTCCTTTATTATATTGACTTTACTTGGGTTTAGTTAGGAGGAGAACTCTGCCTTCTGTCACAAGACACAAAAAAACTGAAGTTATGGGAAATGTGGCATATGTTAGAAATAAGCAATGTACAGTTGTCCCTCCATATCCACAGATTTGATATCTATGGATTTAAATATTCATGGCTTGAAAATATTCTTTAAAAAATAATAATCCAAAAAGCAAACCTTGATTTTGCCGTCTTATATAAGGGACACCATTTTGCTATGCCATTGCATATAATGGGACTTTAGTTTTCATGGATTTTTGTATCCATGGGTCCTGGAACCAAACTCCAGCAAATATGAAGGGACAACTGTTTTATATGGAAACAGTGGCTCTTTTTTTCACCATGAGGTCAGATGTATTTGGTACCTATCTGTAATAACAAATTTTTGTGGCTTTTCTGTAAAGCTCCTGAACAAAAAAAAAAAAGGGGGGGGAATAGCTTCTTGCTTTTTTTAGTGCTTACTGCAAGGATAAAATTTCCACTAAAATAAACAAATAGAAAGAAGACTACTCTTTTAAAAATGCATATAAGAGGAATACAAGTTAACTAATGCAAAGCAAGCACATTTTTATCCATTTGTTAAAACTAATTCTCTCTAATGCCCTGCACATAAATCTTGGGAATTTCATTGTATCTAATGTTGAATCGGGAGATACCACCCTTGTTGCTCTTAAGCTTCTTTTGGAACAAAATGTTGTTTTAGCACTTGTCTAGACAGCACCTTGTTAAAAAGCTTTTAATCCCTGACCAGGACTCCAAAAAGTATTATTGTAACACACAATTAATGCAACTTTTAAATTACTTTCAACAATAGGTAGAAAAGCTCACACTGTGTTCCAAAGGATTATCAAGTTGGGAGCAAGCATTAAACAAAATTCAGACATCTTTCTATTTGGAAACAAGAGAGGATGTTAATTAAAAATTGAGTTTTCAGCATCCCACTTCATTATATAAAGAACAAAAGTGGGAGAAGTTGAATATAGTCTGCAGGTAGAACTAATTTGATTTAAGAAAGTATTCCAAATTGACTTAATGTGAGTTTCAAACAACAAATATTTTGATACTATTCAGTGATAATTAGTTGCAGATTGGCCATAGAACATATTTTCAAACATGTAATTTTATAATAATGTAATGTAATAGTTAAGACAGTATACCCATACACTTAATGGCTGGTATAGTTATCCTCAATAAGTGAGTGTATGGGGAGAATTTCATTTCAATTCTTTCTTTTCTTTCTTTCTTTTTTTGGAAAATAACAAAACTTGCTTACGTTTTGATATTTGGGAGTTTTAAAAAATCAAATGCAGGAAAAAGATTTCCCCCGTCTCTAGTCTGAGCATGGAACAAGCATATGCCACTGAAGATGATTCTTTTTGCTCTATACTCATCCAAGCCTCACACATATCTCTTGAGGATCCTATGAAGAAGATTTGGGGGACATGCAGTGAGTTTCAGGAGGAGGAGAGAATAGGGAAGGAGCATGAGTGGAAAGTACATACAGTGTCATATGTAAGTCATTCTTGTGGTTGACACAGTGTCAAGGGAGCCCTGGTGGCGCAGTGGTTAAATGCTGGTACTTCAGCCACAACATAATAAATTCAATCCCAGAGGGTTCCAAGGTTGATTCAACCTTCCATCCTTCCATAGGTCGGTAAAATGAGTACCCAGCTTGTTGGGGGATATTAGCTAAAAACATTGTAAACTGCTTAGGGAGTGCTTTGGCACTGATAAGCGGTACAGATATATCAATGCTATTGCTATTCCTCTGCCTCTTTTCTTTCTGCCCTCTGGTCTTTTCAGCCCCTAGTTTAAGGCAGACATTTATGTTATGGAAAGGAACATAAATATGGTTTTAGGTTGATGTCATAGTGCTTGTACTACCCCTCACAAGAGAAGTTTTTGTGCACTATGCTCTTTCCATCCCCATTGTTTTTGGTATTGGCTGACTCATAAGCACAAGAAGCATTTTCACTATTACTGTATTTTTGGGTAAAGAATTAAATTGTATTAATTGAGAGATAAGACACCCAAACTCATTAGTGCATTTAGCAAAAAAATACACCCTTTAAATATGTTATTATTTTGACAGGTTTTTTTTTCATATTACTAAAATAACCTCTTTCAATTTTTGATAATAGAAATTGACAGGCTCATTGTTCTAGTAATTTGCCCCTCACTATGCTATCTAATTTTATGTCATATTACCAATCTTCTATTCTATTAATTGACTAATTAATTAATGAGATACAAGATTCACTAATTTGATTGGAATTTGATAGTGTGCTACATTCTGTTGATGCCTTATTAGTAAATCTCATGCTTTATTAAAAATGATACATTCCCAAGCACATTTGAACTAGCAATGACAGGCAGTATCTGCTTGAAGTTATAAATGTGCAACCACTTTTCATGTAGAAAAGGTAGGACTTTACACATGCATACACACAGACACATTGGCAATTTTACTGCTCTCTTTGGACATCACTCTCTTTTAATCAGCAGTATGTTGTTTAAAATAGCATAGGCTATCAGAGAACTCTGGTGCCACAATGAAGTACAAATCCCAGGAGTCCATAGGTGGAGCTATGATAATTAAAACAATGTCAAACTGTATTGTTTCTGCAGTCTGTCAATAGCCATAGGGAGAGAATTCTTTTTTTTTTCCCCAAGAGCTAATACTCTACTAAAGGTTATGTTATGGTTTGTTCTACCCATTCCAAAAACAGGTATTTGTACTTCTATGCTACCTCTTGTTCCAGTCTACCTCTTGCTCTTATACTAGTTATCCCAACCCCGCTGGCAGTGGGAAGTGATCAGAGGAGAGGTGGGCACAAATCCTTGTCACAGTTTGCTCAAACAGGATATGAAAACCAGTACAATTTGGGGAGGGGGGGAATACTGCAGGTCTACCTGAAACAAAGTAGATGGTGCATGAACTGAACAAAATTCCTGCTGAAAGTCAATGTGTATACTTCGGATGTGCACAAACACAGAGATTCAGTTCAGGTGATTCGGGGCTTTGGTAAATAGCCTACTTCCGCTCCAACTTCTCAGAGCAGGTCTTTTTCGATTCAGGTCCTGAACATGAGTCAGAATTCAGAAATAGATTTTCCTTGGGGTTTTTTTCTGGGCTGTGAGGCCATGTTCTGGAACACAGCCTCACAGCCCGGGAAAAAACCAAGGAAAATCTATGGATTCCAGCCGTGAAAGCCTTTGACTTCAGAATTCAGAAAGGTTAATACCTTTCATTGGCTATCATGAGAAATAATCACTGTTCATTTTGTCAGAATTAAATGAAATTGACAGGCTTAGTAGACCCTTAGGACTGGATTGTGCCTAACATGTTGCAGAAAAATAGGTTGCTCCTTTTTCTCTACACACCTTTGTATTTTGTAATGCGAATTGTATAGATGTGTACAGATATAACTGTCTATTCTGAACAAATAAAAGGTTGGTAAGAAAAGGAATGTTTAATCTCCTTGTGTTAATTGCTATGAAAATAACAGTCAATACTGAAGTGGTCTTAAGTAGCCTTAGTCTATTCATATAACAGTCCTAAAAAATAGACGGGAGTGATTTTATTTACCTTCTTTTGCCCCATTTTGGTTTGTATTTTTGTTGACACTTTGTGTGAAATTTTGCATGTTTGTTGCTTTTTTTTAAAAAAAATAACTTTGTATCAAAACTACAAACATCATAGAGGCCTGCCCATGGGCAGAAAGGCATAATGTTTCAATAGGATAAGTGCTGGTTTTAGATTTCAAGTCAATTTAAGACTCATTAAATTAAAATAGTGGAACATGATGATGTGAAGCAATGGGCAAAATCAAAATCCTTCCCCCCAAAGGGATCAGAAAGCCTCTGGAAAACATGGAGTAGGAATGGAAGATGGAAATGTCAGTCATACAGCTCCATTTGAATCCGCGTGCCATTGTATTCACATGTATGCAGCATGAATGGCCCGACTGGCCAGAACACTTCTGGGTGAGATCGCAACATCCAGGTAGATGACATGCTTTTTATGACCCTCCCCAGTTTACTTGTAAGGGTTTGTATTTTTGTGCTTTTAAAAACTTTTTGAGTGTTCTTTTTTGTTTTTATTTCTGAATATCCCACACTATGTATTCTCGTGAGAATATGCGGGATTTCAATAGAGGAAGTGAACGGAGCTCTGTTCACTCCTTGTTCATTGCTGGGGAAGCCTTTAGCATGGATGCAAGGTAAGTGTGGCATGGGAAGTTCTTTTGCTAGCATAAAAATGGCAAAGTTATGCCAGCAAAAGAACAGGGTTTGGCAGGGGGGTCTGACAAAGTCCTAAATGAGGGTTTAAGTGCAGTTCAGCTTTTGTTCTGTCAGCTTCAGCTAGAAGAATGTTTCATGTTAGGATACACCCAAGCAGACCAGAGTCTGCCTGGATTTCAGATATCAGCTAAATCCAATATATATCACTATGAGAAGCATACGATAAATGGTATTGCAGTTTCAACTGCATTTTTGACACAGTCCTCAGAAACAATGGCCTAAATCCAGTTATTAGCCCTGACTAAAATAGACTCATTTATCTATGTGTTGACTCACAATTCAACAAATGATTGAATGGGTCCACTAGGGTTACCCATTCACCCTCACTTCCTGAACATGTCTTCTTTTTCAGAGCTAAGATTTCTGTCTGTGTGGTTTTTTTAAAATGTCCATGTTTTCTTACAAGGTCTGCACTGGAAGAAGCAGGTGATTAGGCAGCAGAGCTCTGAAGAGGAGGAGAGATATGTCACATTAAAGCAGGGTGAGGGCAACCCTCAAAGCAGTCAGCTTCAGCTCTGAGGGGATTACTAGGGCTACTGCCACGCTGCAGAAACTGCTTTAACTATCATGGCTCTGTCCTATAGAATCCTAGGATTTGTAGCTTGTTGGGGCACCAGAACACTCTGACAGAGAAGGCTAAATATCTCACGAAACTACAAATCCCAGAATTCCATAGCATTAAGCCATGGCAGTTAAAACGGTGTCACACTGCATTATTTCTGCAGTGTGGCAGCAGCCTGAGTGATTCATTGGCTTCCAGCGGAGGGAGAAAAGTTAGGGGAAGAGGAAAATAAGATCTACAGAGAAGGATGCTTGGGCTAGTGTCAGGAGGAAGAACAAAGTGAACCTGAAAGGGATTGACCACAAGGTAATTGCTTGTATTTGTATAGATACATGAATTTCACATATCATTGTGTTCTACAGTGTATTGGTTGTGATAATTTGAGCAAATTTCATGTTACAGTTAGTTAGGTATTGATTAATAATAATGATGATTAATAATTTTGATGACATCAATTTGTATCATGAACCCTATCTTTAATGTTAATCATCTAACTGCCTTTGCAATATTGTATATATTATATTCAGGCTTCACTATGTAATTGTCTACTGCATACTACATGTGCTCAAGTTATATTGTTTACATATTGATTTTGGTTGTTTTCTGTTAAGAATTATCTTATTTTGTGCGGTGTATAATAATTTTCAGAATATGCATTATACTTATATTCACTTCTTTGTCTGGATTGACTCATTTCTCCTGCTGAATTTAGTTGATGTTTTGCATCTTTTTGAGAGCCTCCTGTGGTTTTGTTGTTAGACTTCAAAAACTGCCCATTTGTGTGCAAAGTGGATTTTTCAAGAAACTTTTCTCTCTTTTTTTAATGTGTCTGCAGGTTAAAAGGAATGGTCGCCTGACAGGCAGCTATTGACACTGACATATTCTTGGAAACTCTCATCATTCAGGTCTCCTGATAGCAGCTATTACAAAAATATGATAGGAAAGTCACACTAGGTGATGTGGACTGTCCAAATGCTTGAACTGATAGAGGCATTCTAAGAGCACCCATTTCTGAACTTTTTGGAGATGAGAAGAAAGGTACAATATCTGAGTGCCTGAATAATAAAAAATAAGCAATCTTTATTCCACCCATTCTGACAAGTCATTGTCAGGATGATAACCCACCACTGGTAACCCTCTCCACTTTGAATTTATCTTTCTTTTAAAACCGCTCAAGACCATCTGTATCCCATGTGGTATCCAAGTCTACAGTTCTTCTTTGCACTGTGTAAAGAATTGCTTCCTTTTGTCTCCCCAAATCTTTAACCATTCAGATTCACTGGAAATAGCATTTTGAAAGCCCATTACACAGTGAATACTATATCATCCCTATCCACATCCTTGTGCCCTTAATGATGATGGTTAAATTGATCTATACCTCACAGAAAGCACAAACAGTTCTTTATGGAGAATTGACAAAACCTTGGGAGGTTCAAAAGGGAACAAGAAAAGGATGCCCATTGTCTCCACTTTTGTTTATTTTGGTTCTCAAAGTACTGAATAGAGAAATAAGACAAGATGAAAGAATTTCAGGGAAAAAAGATTTTAAAAGAAATTTATAAGTTAAGGGCATTTG
The DNA here is from genome assembly GCA_030847615.1 of Gambelia wislizenii. Lineage (NCBI taxonomy): Eukaryota > Metazoa > Chordata > Lepidosauria > Squamata > Crotaphytidae > Gambelia > Gambelia wislizenii. The sequence goes on along the minus strand of JAUMIR010000001.1, from coordinate 151,670,603 downwards.
CTGACAATTTAGTGATAGTTCTGGAAAATCTTTTGGAAGGTATAGAAGTTTTAATAGAAAAATTAAAAAAATGGTGTGTTGGCAGGCTTTAAGATTAATAATCAAAAGACAAAGATGTTAATGAGAATTATGAGTATAGAAGGTGAATTGATGGATAAAACTGGTTGTAAAATTGAGGAAAAACTAAATAGGTATTATTATGATAAATATGAATTACATGTTGTTTCAAAATAATTATGATAAGATATGGAATTAAATTAAGAAAGACATTAAGGCAGTAGAAATTAAATTTGTCACTGTTGGGGAGAAGTTCTATGGTAAAAATGAACATTTTGCCAAGAATGATGTTCCTATTTCAGACAATACCTGTTTTGACAACTGATGAACCATTTAAGCAATGGCAAAAAGATATATCAAAGTTTGTATGGGAAGGGGAAATAACACAAGTTAAATATAAAGTATTACAAGATACAAAGGAAAGAGGAGTACTGGGCTCGCCTGATTTATTGTATTTTGCAGCCTGCTGTTTTGTTTGGAAGAAATGATGGGTGATATTGAGAAATAAAAGACTATTAGAGCTAAAAGGGCACAACTTGAGGTTTGGATGGCATGGATAATCATAGCACAATAACGTCAAAGTTAATGTAGATTTCAAAAATGATTTTGTGACATCTGCCTTATTGAGAATATGAAACAGATATAAACCCACGTTGTGCCAAAAATACATCTACGAATTACAGCACAAGAAGCTTTTTATAGAAGAGAAACCACAGCTAAACAAAGGTGGCTAATGTATCAAGGGACCTTCTGGAGATTTGTCAAGCAGAGTATAAAATTAAATCATGAGAGTAGTTAGTAACAGAGAGATATAGTTTTCAATGATATTCTTACTTATAGTTATCAGAAAGATTTAAAACAGATAAAGAAGACCTGTGGTTTTGAACAAAATAAGTCAGAATTTGAAATGCAGCTGTGTGGGTGATGAACATGTAATTGTGAAAATGTATAAACTTTTGTTGAAATTAGAAATGGAAGAAGAACAAGTTAAAGATTGTATGGTAAAATGGGCTAAGAATTTTGGTTATAATATACAGATGAATCAATGGGAATATATGTGGTCAAAGGGGTTGAAATTTACATTATTATCCTAAAGAATTTTTTTATATATAAAATGATGCATCATTCTATATATGATGGCAGAGAAATTATCTAGAATGTATAAAGATTATCTAATATATTTTGGAAATGTGAACAACATGAAGGGACATTTTATCATGTGTGGTAGACATAAGAAAATGCTATAAAAATTGGATTCAAATTCACACATGGATGTAGAGGATTTTAAAGATTAATATTCAATTAAAACCAACACTTTTTCTTTTGGGATTGATGATGTACAGCGGGGAAAGAGTCATGGAAAATTAATTCAATATATGACCACAGCTTACTGTATAAGCAAGATGGAAGAATTCAATACTACCCACTATGGAGGAATGGCTGTTGAAACTGACAGATTTCAACTAAATGGACAAAACCTTGTGACATTTCTGAAAGACTGGAAACCTCTTACAGCCTTTTTGTGAAAAAAAGAAAGAAAATGATTTCATAGCATTTGGTCTTGATGATTAGAAAGAATAGGCTATTGAAAGAAGGGAATATGTTGTGATTTTGGAGAGAGTGGTCTGAATACATATATATCCACTGAAAGGAAGACTGGAATTCACTTTTTTTTTTCCCCTCTTCTTTTCTTTTTCTTCTCTTCTTTTTGTTCTTTGCTTTCTAATTTGTATTTTAGTTTTCTATCTTTTTTCTTTTCTTAATCTTTGTAATTCTTAGTGAATTTCTTAAAAAAGTTAATATATATATTTTTTTAAATGGAAGCCCAGTACACAGTGACTACACAGTGGCATTCCTATCCACATCCTTGTGCCCTTAACAATGATGGATGCCAGAAGGGAAAGGGTGTGTGTGGACAAAACTAGACAGATTAAAGGAGATTAAACATCAGTACAACTTTATTGGATACAGCTTCAGGAGAGTTTAGAATGGCATAAGGCAACAATCTAGTACTTGTCTGCCCCCTCTACTGGCTGATGTCCAGTTCAACCCACCTGCTGGGATTCAGAGCAGTGGTGAGCCCATGGTCTACAATGGTGTGAAGTTGGTGTATTGTTCTCCTCCATCTCAAAGGATCAAGGCAGGCACCCCTGAGTTGGGCATGCACCTAATGGCACACATTCCCCAGAGTCCTTATGGGAACCACACTGGAGAGCACATAAGACTGCTTGCTACACCAAAATTGGATCCTGCCCATCAACACCTCTAAAAGTCAAAGGTGTGAGAAGAAAAGGTGTACATTAAGAATAAGCAAGAAGGGAAAATCATGTGTCACTGATGTTGTTATGTGCTTTCAAGTCAACTATGACTTACAGCAACTCTATCACAGAGCTTTCTTGGTAAGATTTATACATAGGAGGATTGTCATTGCCTCCCTCTGAAGCTGAGAGAGTGTCACTTACTCATAAACCCATGCAGTGGGTTTCCATGGCTGAATGGAGAGTCGAGCCCTAGTCTTTCACAGTCTTAGCCCAACGTTCAGTACACTACACCATGCTGAATTGCTGCAGGGGTGGCAAAGATTATGAATACCTGGAGCCAGATTGGTTCATAGGTAAAATTCTTTTCCCAAAGCCATTACATTTATAATTTATTTTTTTACTTTTTTATTGATTTTAACCTGTATTGTTTTAAAGCTGTTGTTAGCCACCTTGGGTCCCACTGGCAGGAGAAAGGCAGGATATAAATGAATTTTTAAAATAACAACTGTTGGTTGATCTGCACTTACAGGAAAGCTGTGATACCTGGTGGTTGGGAGGGAGGGGGAGACTTCCAAAAAAGTCCAGCCCTAAATACCCTAAGGCCTGCCTCAAGAACTCATAGGAAACTGGATGTTGCAATTATTTGGCCAGTGCATCCTTTTCTTTCCCAGAATTTCAGTCAGCTTCTGGACAGTTCAACTGGTTTTACTGTGTTCTAGAAGTAATAATCACCCCTGGTGCTCCAAAGGTGCAAACATGAATCCCTCCTAAGCAAAGATCTGAAACTGTTGAAAACACTCATAAATTTCATAAAACTATTGAGACAGATCTTTACAAAAGCTACATATTGATTTCACTTTTGTGTGTTAATTTTATCTTCACAAAGCCTTCCATCAATTTAGCCGGAAAAAAATCATTGACCGGGCTCATCTCCTCTGTTATAGTACTATTATTCCACTCTAACTACTTTGGCTGCCTCCTGTGGCATCCTGGGATTTACAGTTTAGGGAGGGGCATTTAGAACTCTCAGCCAGGTAACTCTTAGGCCTCACTAAACTACAAATCACAGAATAACACAAGAGGCAGCCATAGCAGTTAAAGTGGAATAACAGGACTATAACAGTGTAGTATGATAAAGTAGTCTTATCCGGCTCCCCCCACATCAGCAGAGCTGTTTGGGGAGGGAGCCGCCTTTGCCGCTGAGGAGGGTCAGAGACCCCTCAGAATGTTGCAGGCGGTGTTGCCTGCAATGGGAGGAGAGGGATGGGCCCAGAGGCCATATAAGGCCCTGCCACCCCTCGACTCCTCCTCTTCAGCCAGCGATCGTGGAAGAAGACAGGAGAGCTTCAACCTGTGCTTCGACAGGCCTTTCTTCACAGGGTTTTAAGGCACCCTTTATTCTCCCTTCCCCTTAACTACTTAGATACAGAGGTTTGGAGGGAGGGGGTATCTGCTTTTCACTATTTAGATCATTTGATTATTTATATTTAGAGAGAGGGTGTGTCTGCCAGCCTGTCACCCCCACCCCATTGGGAGCTGCCTTATAATGGCTGGACCCTCACAGGGCCTTAGGTAGAAGGGGAGGGGAGGGGTTTCCACCATGATTGTTTGGTGTGCTTGATCTTGGCAGCCTGGTGTGTGTTTAAAAAGGGTTTTCTTCTGTCTTTCCCCCTCCCTCAGGTGAGTGCTGTGAGGGAGCTTTTCCTTTAGGGCCTTGGATTGACGGGAGCGGGGTCTCCAACTGTCAGTTTGGCTTTCCTTTTCTGTGCCCCCGTGGTGGTTGTTGGGGTGTTGGCTGTTGCTGGGGGAAGAGTTGGCCTGCCGTTGCTGGGCAGATTAGCTTTGTGGGTGGTCAGGGAACTCTTTCTGCAGGAACTAAGCCCAGCTGGGACAGCCCTGAGGGGGGGAAAATAATGTGTTGAATATAGTCACCCTAACCATGTGGGGATGAGTAGGAAAACTTGGTTTAAATGTGGAAAACAGGGCCATTGTCAATCCGTTTGTACAAGCCAAAGGGACAGTAGTAAGATTTAGAAGTTAAAATGGCTCTGTGGGGGAACACCAGTCCTCCTTTAGCCCAAGGTTCAGTTACAGGGCTGTTAACATGGAGACCAAGATGCCTCAAAGAGGCCTAAGGCTCTTTGCTGTCTACCTGCCTGCTTTGCTTGACTGTTAGTAGCTTTGTTGGAGCTGACAGGTCTTTGCTGACAGTCCTCTGTGTGTGCATGCATGTGTGTGTGTGCGTGCAGATGTACAGTACAGATGTTAGCAGGAGCATTTATGGACCTTTTCTGGACCAACCTGCCGTTTGCATTGCTTGCTATTTGGCAGGTTTTTTATTAGCTATGCTGGGCTTACATTTTGGTATGCTTTTACATGTTAGGCCCCCTGCTAGTTGCTCTGTTCACAGGGTTTTGTTTTTTGTTTTTGTTTTTTGGGGGGAGGGTAGCTCAGCAGGATTAGCTCTGGTTGGAACTTGGATGGGAGATCACGGCAATTCCCAGGTGCTGTAGGCATTTTAGAACAGATTGGTGGTAGGGGCGGAATAACCTTACTGCCCCAGATCTTATGTGATTGAAGTGCTAGGAGAGGTCAGCCCCAGATGGTGCAAACGGGGAGGTGGAGCCCCTGATGGAGCTGATTGTCTCTAGTAAGGCTACACTTTGGTTGGCCTTTGGCATATTAGGCCCCCTGCTGGTTACCCTGTTTGTAGGGATGTTGGCTTCCCCTGGATCCACCACAGCCATTGCCTGGTAGTTTTTTCTTGGTAGTTTTCTCATTCCAATTAGTATATTGGCTTATTAATGCATATATCCATACTTAATAAATAACCACTTGATTTTGTTAATTTTGTTAATATGCCACATGCATTTAAATAACAAATTCAAAGCTGATGTTCAGTTATCATCTTTTTGGATGTGACTTGACCATATCTATCTAATTGGTGCGGTAACAAATATATACACAGTTTTTAAAATATCTATTTGATATTGCATAAGTCACATTAATCATATATACGTAATTGATTGGCATAATAATACATGCTAAACAGGGTGGCTATGGTTTATTTTTGGATGGGAGCTGTGTGTATCACTACATAATTCTTCAATATATATTACATTGCATTTTATTATCTTATCCTTAATTTGTGGACTCTCTTAATAGTGCCAGATCCCATTAGATATAGCAGCTAAGTAGCATCAGCTATGGTTTCTTCTTGGATGGGAGACCAATTATATTACTCCATAATTCATTCCTATAGATTGTATTAAATTCTACTATCTATAGATTATATTGAATTCTACTATGTTATCATTAGTTGGTGAGGCTTTACTAACATTGGATCCTATTGGACTTGGGAGAATAAGTTAGGTCCACTATGGTTTATTTTTGGATGAGAGATTGATTATATCACTACATAATTTACTACTATAGTCTGCATTGAGTTTTACTGTCTGATTTTAGTTGTTTGGCTATTTATTTATGTATTTTAACATTTCTGGATCCCATTGGGTCTTGATAGCTAAATGGTATCATCTATGGTTTAATTTTGGATGGGAGACCAACTATATTACTACATAATTCATTACTATAGACTACATTAAATTCTGCTATCATAATTTTAAGTTTGGACTTTTTAAACATTGTTGGATCCCATCAGGTCTTCGGCGCTACATAGGATCAATTATGGTTTATTTAGGATGGGATATTATGGATTACGATGAATTCTGCTGTCGTATCTTTAGATAGTGGGATTCTGCTGGATCCCATTTGATCTGGTGTGCTAAGCAGGGTTATTTCTGGTTCATTTTTGAGAAGGACCAGTTCTGACCTTACACAATTTATTAAGGTATTTCCATTGAATTCTACTATCTTAATTTCAGTTCGTCTGACCTTTTTGACTGTGCCAGATCCTGGCTGCTATTGGAAGCTAAGCAGGGTCATCTCTGCATTGTCCTTGGATGGGAGGCATATCCCATCCCTACAAAATTCATTAATATTGCTTTCTGCTGTATTGTCTTTAGCTAGTTTGATTCACTTAACAGTGCCAGATTCTGTTTGATCTTGAAAGCAATGCTGGGTTTGTCCTGGTGGTTCTTGATGGGGAGACTGATTCTATCCCTGCACAATTTATTAATGTAGTTGCATTAAATACTACTCTTTTAATTTATAGCTGACATTCTTGCATTTATAGCTATTAATCATCCAGGACACCAGACCACATTTGATCTGGGTTCAGCGGGGTTGGACCTGGTTTGTGCTTGGATGGGAAACCTCAAGTACAGACTGCTTTATTTTATTGCTGACATCATGGTTTGTTTCAGCCAGTCTTTTAGTGGGAGGTGCTTTGGTGCCTGATTATTTTGGTTGAAGCAAGGGGTGTCAATTTGTTCATTGGCACTGGCAGACATTTGGTGTGAGGCTGCAGGAGCCATTTGTTGACTGGCACTGGTGGCTATTTTGGTGCTGCCTCAGTAATATTTTACCTTCCTTGATTACATGCTTGCAGTGATTCAGTTCCTAGGAAGTATAATGAATAACTACATACATATATATATTCATGTAAATAACAATGAATAAAGCAGTTGTTGGCAATGCACAGGTTGTTGGTATGATTGGATTAATTGATTGTATGTTGTTAATTTATTTTTATCAATATTACTGTGTTTTGCCATTAATAATCTCTCCAGGCCACCAGACACTTTTACATCTTGGAGGTTAAGGGGAGTCGGTCCTGGTGGAAAGGTGACCACTCATGAAGGCTCATTGTAGGCTTTATTTATATTGCTTACATTATCACATTTATGGCCTTATTTGAGGCATTAAGTTGTTTGTGGTTTGAGCTCTGAATTAGCACTTGGTCTCTTGGATGTTCAACAGGGTCAGAACTGGTTGGTGATTCGGTGGCTGACCACTGGTGAAGACTTGGTTGTGGATTTTCCATTCTTGCTGACATAGTCATACTAGATGCCACACGGGTTCAACTATGTTTCATTTTTGGATGAGAGATCATTGATTTAACATTTTGTGTCTTTGCAGTTTCTTTGTGACACTAGAACTTGTGTTCTCTTTTCATCATCCACTGTATCACCCCATGGTGGCATAGCAGAATTTGGTGGCACAATGGTTGAATGCCAGTGCTGCAGCCCTGACGTTGGGGGTTTGGTCCTCCTGGGCTCCAGGTTGACTCAGTTGACCATCCTTCAGTGGATTGGAGAAGTGGGTACCCAGCTGGCTGGGGGACAATTGGCTGGCACATTGTGGTCCACTTGTAGAGTGTTTGTCACTGTGGAGTGATATAGCAATATAAGTACTATTGCTATTGCTAAGTGCTGTCTATTTGCTTAATTAATTAGAGTTGTCCCTCCGTATCCACAGATTTGATATCCACGGATTGGGGTATTCACAGCTTGGAAGAATAGTGATCGAAGAGGCAATTCTTGATTATGCCATCTTGCATATGGGAAATCATTTTGCTGTGCCATTGCATGCAGTGGAACTTGGGTGTTCACGGATTTTGGTGTCCATGGCGGGTCCTGGAACCAGACCCCAGCGAATATTAAGGGACAACTGTATTCAATTGATTAATGGATTTCTACACTTACTGGTGTAATAATTTTACATATTAGTTAATTGATAAATTCATTGCTGTTGTTCATTCTACGTCATTTCTTCAAATACCTTACAGATACCATATTTTTGAGGACGCTATATTCTGCCTGATCTTGGGTACTCAGCAGGGACTGTTCTCGGGTGGGAGACCATTACCTAAATCATTTCTAAATCATACATTTTGTCTTGCAGGGCTGTGCACCATGCCTGTCTAGCCATTTTCCCTTGTCTGATGGATGGGAGAAGAGGCCTGTGCTGTTATTCTCCTTCTGTTCCTGGAGAGCCTTGGGCTTCCACCCTATACTCAGTTCTTGTTTCAGGTTTGCCATGGGCCTCCACCTGATGCTGCTTTTCTGTTCCAGGAGTGCCCATTTGATTCCCTGGAGTGGGAGCGCCAGTGTGCCTCCATGGAGCGGGAGTGCCTGTGTGCCTCCCTGGGGTGGGAGCGCCTGTGTGCCTCCCTAGAGCGGGAGTGCCCGCGTGCCTCCCTGGAGTGGAGAATGACATGACACGAGGGTAATCAGGTCTCGGTGGCCTGAGGTTACCGTCATGTGGTCAGCCATGCTGCCTAGAAGCCTTTGGTGAAGGAATGGTGATCCCTGTCTAATTGACAAGGCCTGGAAGGGGGCTAATTGGGAAATTAAAAATGCCATGCATAAGGGGTTGGAATTTTACCTATCACATCCAGACATTGTGTCCAAGAGACCCGAGCTCTACAGAGCAGATGGGGTGCATCTCTTGGACGTTGGAAATTTGATATTCTTGGGCGATCTTCAGCAAGGGGTTAGGGACCTTTTGGACGAGCTGGTGGGGGAAAGGGACTAAGCAGACGCTTGCCCCTTTCTGTGGCGGGGAAGGGGGAGGCGTAGTTTCGGTGGGCACCTTGGCACCAATTTCAGTGAAGGTAGGGTCTCTGGAAGGGCCACTTCAGGTTGTGGGGCCTAAGGGGACAGAAGGAGACCCGCGTTGGGGTTGGCCTAAAGGATAATCCTTCACCCCAATCCGTGGGGATTGGGTGAGGGACTTTTGGGTTCACCTTCCAGATGCAGGCCGGCTGGTGAGCAACCCCAGGCAACTGGGGTTCCTCTCCAGGACCCAGGTGTTCACCCGGGAAGGCTGAGGGCTGTGGTCTAGCATAGACCTACTGCCTCAGCTGGTCCCTCACCAGGTTGCCTCCCCCTGGTGAAGATCTTAGAGGGTATTAAATAGGCTGAATTTAATAAAATACTTTATTTCACTCATTTCATGTGTGTGGTCTCGTTATTCCCGCAATCGGCCGGCAATGGTGCCTTTCCTTAATCTGTGATATATGTTCTAGTTGTGCTTCCATTACTGTGGTGGTTTGATTTGGTTTTGGTGAGAGGCAAACATTCAGGAAAGAGTTGCCTCTCTTGGCTTTTCTTTTTTCTCATTATTTTTTCATCTGATGTGTTGAAGTTAGATGTGAGTGGGTCAGACTTTTTAGCCAATTGCCCTGTTAAGAGTTACATGAACAGGAAGAAAGAAACCTTACAAATAGCCCAGTGCCCTGTTTAATGTAGGTTCTGCAATGTAGGAAGCTACAGTATCCCAGACAGAGGGCTATCCAACTTCTGCTTATATACCTCTAGCAGAGAAGATTTCATCCCTGCTCCTGAAGCAGACATGTCCCATTGCTGAACAGATCTTGCTGTTAGGAGGTTTCTCCTAATGTTCAGCAGGCTGTTGTCTGGCAATTTTCACCCTTTGGTTCTAATCCTGCCCTGTGGAACAACAAAGAATACGTTTTACATCATCTTCTGCTTGGTATCCTCTGAGATATTTGACAACTTTAAGCTTCTCTTCTACAGGGTAGACACATCTAACTCTTTCAACCATTCTTCACTTGTCTCGGGTTCTAGACCTCTTACCATCCTGTGATGTCAAATCTTTCACAGCCGGCATCCATAGATTTTCCTTGGGTTTTTCCGGGCTGTGAGGCTGTGTTCTGGGATAGTTTCTTTCTGACATTTCGCCTGCATCTGTGGCTCGCATCCTCATAGAAAGGCATCCTCAGAGAAAGGATGCCAGCCACAGATGCAGGCAAAACGTCAGAAAGAAACAATTCCAGAACACAGCCTCAATACCCAGAAAAAAAAACAAGGAAAATCTTATCACCCTGTTTTCTGGATGTGCCAACATCAGTTTTAAAATGTGCTTTCCAGAAATGGACACAATATTCACAATGCAGCCTGACAAACTCACAGTAGAGGAGAACTACTACTATCATGATCTGGATACTGCACTTGTATTAATTCACTGAAATATTGTGTTAGGGCTTGTTTGTTTGTTTGTTTGTTTGTTCAGCAGGTACATAATACTGCTGGTTCATATTGAGCTTATGAACCACTCACACACCTAGATCCTATTCACATGTACTGCCACCACTTACCCTACAAGTCGGTCTTTGAATTTCTAAACCTAAATACAAGACTTCATATTTATTGAATTTCAGCTTGTTAGTTTTGGACCAGTATTCCAATCTGTCTAGTTCCTTTAAATCTTGAGCTTTGCATCATTTGTAAAATTAGAGAAGCAACCCTGCTAAGCTGTCATCTGGGTCATTTATGAAAATGCTGAACAGCACAAAACCTAGGGCAGAACCCTGCAGTTCTCCCCTTGAGACCTGCCTCAAGGAGGATGCTGGACCATTAATTGAATATAAAGGAATGAGGCTATATTGATGGATGTCTTCCTTTCTCCACCTCCATGAGTGTACCATTTAATTGGCTAGATCTGTCCCTTTCTTGGATTAGATTTTTTTTTCAATTGTATCCAAGTTTATGCATGTATTTCACATGCATTTTCCCCACTGACAGCAGTTTGTTAACACTTTTCAATGTATTATTCAATGAGCATTTTTCAAATGTTTACTTTTCTTAAAAAAAATGTATCTACGTCTGTCACAAGAATTTGGGGGCACACTTCCAATGGACAGTTTAGGAGATGTGGACTGAAAGAAGACTAAAATTGGATTCTTCACACATCCCGAAGCACAATTGCTTAACTAGCTGTGGATCTACTCAATACGTTTTACCATTTTATTAATATGAATATGCTGGGAAACCTTGTCAAATTCTTCTCTGAAATCAAGACATACTATTTTTATTTGTGTATATGCTGACTCTTGAAAGCACCGAGTTCACTCTTTACAAGTTTGGTTTACATGTCACACTTGGGAGATTATCAGACACATCAAATGTGGAGCAATCACAATGCCAGCAGAATGCAAAAGGACACAAATATCAGATGACATTGTCCTTTTGCATTCCACTGGCATTATGCTAACATACCTTTTTATTGATGGCTGAAGCCATCAATAGATCCCCCATCCTGTTCTGGTGCCAGCATTGCCAGCATGTGAAACCTTGGGCTATTTAAATCTTTTCACTGCAGTGAGGATGGCTAGTCTGGCGCAAACACTTACAGTTGAGATCCAGGTAAGTTTCGCTCTTTTTATGTCCCTCCCCAGGTTAAAGTGTGCTTAGGTGCTTGTGTAAACTTTTAAGTGTTTATTTTGTTTTTATTTTTAAATTTTCTGCACGATGAAGTCTTGCAGGGTTCCTCTTTATTGCTGGCGCTGCCTTTGCTGGGAGAAAAAGGGGAAGCGTTCTTTTGCCGGCATAGAATTTTTTTTTTATGATGGCAATAGAACATTTTAAACAGGGTCATCTGATAATCACCTTGGACAATCACCTTGGACCTGGGTCATGAAGAATTAAATCCGAGATCACTCTTCCTCTGGTCAGTTCCATGACAAACTGTATATGGTTTGGGTATCTTGATCACCCATTCTTTCTTGTGAATGCATTTTATCTGGTTGGTGAAAGGATCATTGAAATCACCTACAACTGCAATACTTTTTTAACTGGATGCCTCTGAATTCATTCTCCTTCTTAAGGTAATCCTGAGCATTTTGGTCAAGGAGATGATAGTATCTCCCAGTGACAAATTATTGTGGGAGGACTGTTGGAGGAGGTTATCAGATGCCTCAAAAATGGTGTTATAACAATGCCAGGAGATTGCAAAAGGTCTTAATTATCAGACAACTTCATCCCAAGCATTCCACTGCCATTCCAATGCCATTCTTTTTTATTGATGGGGAGAAGCTGACAATTAATCTCCCAGTCCATTTCTGTTCCTGATTTGCCTCTGTGAGACAAAGTGCTCCATTTTGCTGGTGAGATTTCAGCATCAATGGGTGATCCTGCCAGAACACTTTTGGGTGAGATCGGGACATTCAGGCAAGCTACCCTCCTTTTTGTACCCTCCCTGGGTTACTTTTAAATGTTAAAGTGTGTTTTTGTGCTTGGTGTCATTTTTATTGTGTTAGATTTCTTTTTATATTTGAATTTCATGCACTCATGTCTTCTTGCAAGGATGGGCAGGATCTCACTCCAGGAAGTGAATTGAGCTCTGTTAGAGCTCTGTTCATGCCTGGGTTGTGTTTTGGAGGTGAGAGCAGGTAAGTGCAGTGTGGGTGGGGTGATTGTTTCAGGAGAGGGGCGGGAATGGAGATTGTGGGGCAGGAACGCTTTTTGCATTCCTGTCTGATAATCTCCATAGTCACCTATAGTTTGCCCACTTTAATATTCCCCATTAGTTCATTTCCATGCACTGTCTGATTCAGCACTTACCCAGTGTCAATGACAAAGCATAAAACAAGTTGTAGCACCACTATGCCATTTGATTTTAAGTCATGGATGCAGATTCAAATTCCTCCATGCAATTGTGTCTATATGTACATGATAGTGTGCTAAATGTTAGCATGAAGCAAGTTGTAAACATGGAAGAAGAACAGCCATTTTGACGTGAACTTTCTTGCATTATTCTCTGCTCTATATATCATTCCACTAATAGGCAAGCACCTTCAAACATCATGATACCAACACAGGTCATTATAAACTGGATCAATTTGAGAGGTTGGCTGATTTCATGAGGGAAAATGTCTGGGTCAGTTGATTTCTCTCATTTCTTCATTCATGTTGGGTTTACTATCTAAAACTGTTTTATTGAAAAAAATAAAATACTTTGTAACAGTATGAAATGTGAAGTGAAAGGAAGCCCTCAACAGACTATGCAGTAAGGAATTATTGCTGATTGATGCCTTTTGGCAAGCACAAAAACTGGAGACAGAGATATTTGGTATCCTTCTAGCTGTTTTTAGCAATACAAAATAGCTCCATTCCCACAGTGGCTGCTGTAGGGCCAGTAGAGATAGAATATTTCCTTACACAAGCAGATTTTGTCTGCCTTTAAAACAGGCCTACATAGTTTCTGAATGTAAATAATGAAGCTGCATAAGTAGTCCTAGCTCTTACATACCTTCGTTTTGCTGTCATAGACCAGCAGGAAACAAAACAGAACAAAACAAAACATGGCAATTTTTCAAGGTCTTCATGAGGCATCATAATTCTTGGCTCATCAGCTGCATTCAGCTTGATAGGTCACAAACTTGATGGGTTAAACTGTGACAGATTGTCAATTATACTATTTTATTTGTTTTACTACAGCAGATGGGCTGTTCTCTGTATGTCCTGGTTTAAGTGTGAAGAGGAATGGTGGCAGTCAGAATTGGCAAATGATTTGTAATATTTAACTTATATTATATTATATTATATTATATTATATTATATTCTTGACTTTCAAAGGCTAAAGTTAAGCGTATCTGGCTGCGGGATTCAGCACTGTTATACTTTCTATTTTCAAATGTATTTATTTTTTACTAGTATGAATATGTATGCATGTTTAGAAAATTCTCAATGTCAAATCTTCTACAAAAACATTTATTTCACCTTGTTGGCCCTGAACACGTAGAATCCTTAGAGAACTGCGAGCAGCTGTTTTCATGCTTGACCCTTGTCATTTTGGCTGATAGTGAATCTGTGAAGTAATGAATGCTTCCTTTAGGGGGGAAAAAGAGTGTGCCTAGAGTATTGAAAGAAGGAGTGGCATGGGCTCAGTTGAACTCAAATTCTGTCCTTGGATTCTTTGGGCCTGAATAATTATTAGCCCATTTCAGATGTACCTTTTCTGGGCAAAATGTGTGTGTGAGTCAGTGCATAACATCTAACATTTCACAGATAAAAACCAGGACACATGGGTATTATCAGATGTGGCAAAAATTGCAGGATTATGGCATCAGGGTAGCATAAATGGGCCTCACTACTGCATAATGTTGTCATCCTCATAATATTACTCCATGCTCCAGCTGCAATAAAAGGTTTTCTTTCTAATTCATTGGACAAGACATGAATAGATCATCAATAGTGCTCTTTTTGTGCTATTGACTTAGTGCAAAACCACGTCCTGTTGTAATCATGAGATTACAGCGTGAATGGGTGGTCCTCAGCAAGAAAACGTCCAGGTGAGAATGCAAATACGAAGCACAGGGCCCTCTTTTTATGAACATTCCCCTTAGTTTGCACATTTTAAGGCTTGTTTTGTTGCTTGTGTGTTCATTTACTTTCTTCATTAAGGCATTTTTTTAATGTTAAGCACACTCGTGTCTTCTCATGAGAACTGCCAAAATCTCACTCGTGCTAAATCGCAGAAGTAAATTCCCATTCTTGAAGTGCTAGTGGTCATCGTGCAATAGTTCTGTGGCATTTCTTTCATGTGATTACTGCTACATGCAGTTATAAGTGTTATAATGGCACATTATTCCCGTTGTTTTCATTTGTGGAATTACAGCATTTTTAGATGCCATTCTGATAATGTCCATGCAGCCAAGCAACATCAGAGAGTGATCAAGATAGCAAAAGTTACTAATGAAGAACATGCATGCTAGGAGAGGCTGCAGCAGTTTGCTTTTGCCAGGGCCTACAAGTAAGGGCAAGATTCTGTGCTCCTCTGCTCCCCTCCCTCCAGCTGGGTTAATTGAATGTAAACTGATTTTGCACTTGGAACTCAGTTTGCAATAACTGATGTAAGGTAAGGACAAAGGGGGAAGTGGGAGTAGGGTAGACAAACTGGGACATTTTAAACACAGCTGAAAAAATGGATGACAGAGGATTAATTGGGACTGTCTCAGATAAATCAGGACAGTTGGAATGTATGTGAATGGTGATGCCTCAGCACCAGAAGCTTCTGGAGGACACCAATTGGCTAGATCCTTTCTTTTCTGCCTTTTGGACTGATTTGGTATGGAAACCATGTTGGTAACTCTGATGGATGCCATGAGAGAGAGATACTATTGATTCTTCTCTTAGCATCAACCATACTATCTTTCTGGCCCATCTCAAGTGGATAAAGAGTGGTGGCATTAAATTCAGCTGGTTCATTCCTGATTTTTTTAAAAAAGCCCCAGAAGGTGGTGCTTGGGCCACACTTCATCCCCTTGCTCATTGACCTATGTGGTTTCAAACTGTTCCATCTTGTCCCTCATGCTGTTCATCAAAATCAGGGGGGGGGAATGTCCTGAGATCTAGGGGTCACCAACAGCCAACATCAGCTGATGAAGGGGTATTTGCTCATACATTATCTACCTTCCTTTAAACACAATATGCTTCCTGGTGTGACCTTTAATAAATTCCAACATATTATCTTCTTTCAGTGGCTTGTTCTTTGTAATCATCAAAACCAAAGGTTTCCAAGTCATTTTCTTTTTTTTTCTTTTTTCCTGCAAAATGTCTATAAGGGGTTTCTGGTGTTTGAGAAATGTCACTAACGACTTATCAGTTCCAACAACCATTCCTCCATGGGAGGTAATATTAGTTCTTCCATCTTATAAATTTCAACCCCTTAAATCCTTAACCTTCTATTTCAAATTTCAATGAAAGGTTATATATTTTAGCAATTACCTGTTCATCATCTGTACACAGTTACATCTCCAATTCTAACTTACTTTACTCAAATCTATAAATCTTTTTAACCGTTTTAAACCTTTCCAATAATGGTAAGTAGGAAAACCATTGAAAATTATATCCCTCTATTACTAACTACTCTCTTGGATTTAATTGTATATTCCCTTTAACAAATCTCCAGGAGGTCTTAATACCTTAACCATCTTTCTTTAAGATCCAAACCAAACAGCAGACTTCAGATAATCCCAATCCTCCTCTTTCCTTTACATTATGTTGTACTTTGTATTTAACCCACGGTTTTTTGTCTTGCCATACAAATTCAAACATTGCTCAATTGGTACATCAGTTGTTAAAACAGATATTGTCCAAAATAAAAACATCATTCTAACCAAGACATTCATTTTTGTCCTTAAAATTCTCCCCAGCAATAACAAATATAGTTTCTCCCATCTGAACATATCCTTCTTTAAATATTTAACTTTTCTTCTTAATTTTAAAAGCAGTTTTGCTCATCAACCCAACTTTGATATATATCTTCAATATACATGTCATCTTCCTCTCCAGTCTTCTGTCTAATACCATCACCAGGGACTTCCAAAATTACTCTGAATCCCAGACAAAATTATCCCCCTCTCAATTTCAACAATGGCAAATTGTCTGGATCTTTCCCCATTTCTTTATCTATGACCTCAGTTTTACTCTCCCAAATCTCCACTCCATTGTCAACTTGTTTCACATCTCCAACCAACTGCCCCACTCTTTCTCCAATTTGTTTAATGTCCTTTTTTATATCTTCCTTCAAATCCTCCTTCACCTTTATCAAATCTTACCTTTACAAAGCCTGACTTTTTCAAACACCTCTCTAGAATTTATGATTCAGTCTCATCTGCCATTTTTCAGGTGGGTGTCATATTTAGCAAATCCATAGCAAAAACAAAAACAAAAAAACAGCAATTACAGAGTCAAAAATAAAAAGCAAGCCTTTTGTTTTTTAAGGTTAACAATTTAGTCCTAATGCATTCTCTGTAGCTCCAATAGCACCATCTGGCTGTTCTCAGTCTTATCTTCTTTAAAGCAAACAATCCACATTCCCATGGAGGTCTGCTCTTTTTACCTAATCAACTTCAATATTCACAAAGCACATTTGTCAAGAAGAAAAAAATTCTTCTGTCTTTAAATTACTGCCCCTTTATCTGTTTGTAACTTTGTTGAGCTATACACTTGCTAAGCTTTCTGCTTTAAAATGAAAATCTTGTGATTAAACATTATTTTCTCATTTCTTTTTTACAGAAAGAAGGCAACTCACTGACACTTTGAGCTCACCACCTTTTAGAAGATCTCCCTTCAATTGTAAATTAGGTAGTTAAAATGTAATTAAGAAAGTGATGGTTTTTGCAGGTCCAGTATCCATTAAAGGCTTGCTTAGGCAGTTTGAGCCTACTGTTAATCCCAAGGTCCCCCACCACTCAACCTGCTTTCTGACCACTGATGTTTCTGCAGTCTCCTAGCAAGGAGCAGCATTTGGGAGCACATGTGGGTGATCTCATGCTCTCTCCTTTTCCACATAGAGTTTTTGCCAGCTGGAACTTTCCTCAATTGGCTATTTTGTTGCCTAAGCCTTTCCTACCATGGAGCTCATGCAGGCACTTCAACCCACCATCAGTCCTCACCTGCAAGTCAACACATATACTCACCTGAGGCTGGTGAAAGGAGAGCTGTATCTGAGTTATACATGTGGAATTCTTAGGCTACATGAAACCATGAAGGGGAAAATCAGCTTACATAGAACAAATTTTGTTTAACGATCTGAAGGGTCACAAGTTCCTGATTTCTATTTTAAACATAATTCAGAAAGGACCCATGTGTGTGTGTGTCCAACACAAATTCTTACTCTGCCCCCTCATTGTGGACTGAAGGCTACCCCAAGCTCTAAAGGGCTATGCCAATAGAGTGCAGGTTCTTTCAAGTTTTTAAATCGTCAAGTACATGCCTGTTAGACAACTGCTTGTCCAATATCTGAGAAATTTTAGAGTTAAGCTCATCACCACAAGATTGGCAGCCTACTGATGGACTAGTCACAAGCAACTATGAACACAATGATGGTGTGAAATAGCTGGAGAGAGAACCTGCACTGATGAAATCATAGCTTCCCAAGTATTCAAGAATATGCACAGACACACCCCAACACATAGAGGCAACTTGAAACAGTGTGCCTGTGATCCCTGCATGGCAGCTGTAAAGTGCTGAATTCCTTATAACAAAGATTATCCCATTTCATAGAGTTTTCCCAATTAGCTGGCAAAGGTGTAGAAACTTCAGCTGATGAAGGTGGTTGTCATGTTGAATGATGGCTATGCAATATAAGGGAACAGGCAGAATGGCATGTATCTACCAGATAATTCTAGTTACATAGATATAGTTTTAAAGGCTACTTATAGAATGAAAATGAATGCTTTGCAATTTTTTTTACTGAATTTTCTACTGACAGAATTTTTTATTACTTTTTTTTTTTGAAGAGGTATCCCAGCTGCAAAGACATTTCTTGAAAAAAGGGGCCACAGTCTAAAGAATAAATCACTGTTAGCATCTAGCTGCTTATCACATTGATCAATCAAATGAGACTGTCTGGACATTGTAGTGTCTTGTACTATGAACATGGTATCACGGATCCCTGGGGTAATCACAACTTTTCTTTCGATGCCAGTGCCACAAATCATTCAGGAAAGGCAGATCTTTTGTGACCGAGGGAGTACAATGCTGTGCAAATGTCCATATACACACAGATCAATCCTTCTGAATCTGAAACCACAGGGGACAGTGAGGACTGATGGGCTATGAACACCTTCACTCAATAAAGCCCTCTAATGTGTAAAAAGCAAGGAGAAACAAACTTGGCATAAATTGCTAAGTGCCAATTTTGGTCAGGCAACACCAAAACATAGATGCAAATACTGTTGTAAAAGCAAAGCATCAAATAGATAGATTTTCCTTGTTTGTTTGTTTTTTTCTGGGCTGTGAGGCCATGTTCTGGGGGGGGGAACCAAGGAAAATCTATGAATGCTGGCCGTGAAAGCCTTCAACTTCACATAAAATAGATGTTGCTCAGAAAACCCAAATTAAATAACGTATTGTCTACTGCTGCTTCCATATCCAAATAACTTCTTTAATTGAAATCTTCAAATGAAAATTTTCTATGTAATATAAAAACTACCAAAATATAAACAAAGGAAGAAAAAAGAGAAAAAGAGAAAGAAAAAAAAACACAGAAAAGAAAAATACATCAGAAAAAAATACAGATATATTGACTTCCAACCTTCTCTTCAACAACTATAAGGCTATATAATTTCAAGCAAATGCTTTGCATCGCTTTTGTTCCTTTTAATATTGCAAGAATTTCCTCTAAGAGTAAAGTCTAACTATGCAAAACAAGGACATTATTGAAAAACCTCCTCTTTTTTCACTGGGAAGATGAGATTTTTTTATTTAAATAATGACCTTTTGCGGTCGGGTGTATTTTTTAGTAGAATGGTCTTACTCCAATAAAAAAATTCCCTTTAAAAAAAAAATCCCTAAATGTTTTCAGGTATTTAAATTTTCTGGCAAAAGTGATGCAGCTAACATATTACTGACAAAACTAGTATGTATTGTTTTTATGGATGACAACTCCAAGCATCATCCAATCAGGATGACCAGCATGCTGGGTAGATGATGGTGGGAGCTGTAGTTTAAAAACATTTTTGTTCCTTGGCTTTTTGTAGCTTTCTTGTTTAAGACACATATAGTGGGGAGAGGGGGTTAGCTGTGGAGGGAGGGGGTTGAAAAGTCAATAATTTGGTAATTTTGCCCCCAGGCAGTCCTGATGGTGCCCAAGGCAAAGCTGGGGTAAAGCCCATTAAGCTGTTTTAATTAAATACCTGGGAAAACCCGCTCCATGCAGGGAAACCCTGATCAGGCCAGCACAGATCAGGCATGCTAGCCCTGTAGCTGGACAATGACAACGCTGAAGTCCCTCTAAAGCCAAGAAGAAGGCACCAAGAATATGATCAAGGCCCTCAGCACGTGACCAGCCTTGGTCATATGCTGAGGGCCTCTTGCCTAGCTTCAGAGGGATCAAAGCACAACAGCAGGGGAGGCGGCCATTGGTCTGGGCCAGCATGTCCATGTGGACCTCTTCCCATTTTGGTTGGTAACGGGGAAGGGGTGGGAACGGGCCTGATCTAGGGCCAGAATACACCAGTGGGGAGTCCTTAGTTTAAGCTATTCCACAATGAGTTTCTAGCGCACTCTTTCAAAACTCCCCCCCCCAATTTCTATTCCATTTTCCTTTGTAGTTACATCTATATTTAGCTACCTAAACAAAAGTAGTCTCAGTGTTTTAAACCCACTGAGCACCTTTGCAGCAGGTCTTATTGAAATCAATTATATTAGGATTATAAAAAAGCGTGGAGGAAACTATTGAATCACACAGAAAATAAAACTCAAGGGAAAGATCTCTCTCGACAGTTTAATGAGACTTCAGTTCACTTTCAGAGGAGCTGCAGGGGTTCAGCAAGCAGCTCAATAACGTTTTACTTTATTTTAGATGGTGAAAGATAGAAGTGGACAGATCAAAATATCTCAGATTAAAGAATATATATTTCTTAGCATTTTTATTGTCTCTTAACTCTCCATATGGGCAATTTGCCACTTTACTACACTGTTATGTATATATGAAACTTGGTTTTCTTGTTACTGTTTAAACATAAACTGCCCTTATACTTTACGGTTATGTCCAGCTTATACAAAAATGCTCTGTACATCTACTAGTTATTATAGCAATGTTCTTTGTGCAATCAGTGATATCATTTCTAGAATCATATTTTAAAGAGGATTTGTGAGATATCAGGGTAGGCATTTATTTCTGCTTTGAAACAGCTCCTATACATATCGAAGTGTGTTCTATTTTTTGGAGAACAATTACAAGACAATTACAGTATTATAAAGAGTATGTTCAATTTGTAAGTTATTTGTCATCAGGATTTCACAAATACAAGATGAATGGTGATTGTTGGAAAAAAGTTATCCCCTTTCTCCCTGTTTGGGCAGGGACAAGAGTGTGCTTGCATGCATGTGTGAGTGCATATGTGTATATATTAAAGAAACTAACAACACATAAGATTCTTTTTATTATTTCTGTTACATTAATTTCATAATGTGGATGGAGGAAGAGGTAAATGTAATTCTTTCCTAGTCATGTTAGTGTTGTGTTCTAATTAGAGGGGTGCTCTGTAAAGAGAAAATTGATTGGCTAATCTGGTGCTTTTCAGGTGCTGCCTTCACACTGTCGTGAAATAGTGCTAAGTCTCCATTTGGTGTCCTAGCCATGGGATTCTTGGAAGCCAAATATAAACAGTCAGAGCAGTTACATACATGGTGATATCCTTTCATTCTCCTGGTAGGAGTTGCATGATAAATGCTTCCCCATTTTACAGGCAGGAAAAAGAAGGTGACATCCTACATGGGGATTGTGCAGTGCAAATCTCCGCCTGCAGAAGGGGGCTTACTGTACCCACTCCAGTGGGCCATTTGCAGCCCGTCCAGTGCTCCCTGATCCTGTGAGTGGCCCCTGTGGCTGCATGGTGCAGCAAGGGGGCCGCCGTTAGCAGCATCTTCTTCCCAGACTTCCAGCTCCAATTGGCCAATTTGCCAAAAGGGGCAGGACATCCAGCTGTGGTTTCTGGCATGGCCGGATGACACAGGCAGGAAACAGAAGGTGACATCCTACGTGGGGATTGTGCAGTGCAAATCTCCACCTGCAGAATTACACATTACTTGAATGTCAGGATCAGTCCTGGATGTGAACTTTTTCTGGCAAGTTCAAGTTTTACTGTGTAACCTTGTGGGTAATTGTGTTTGCATTCTTCTGTGCTTGTTAATGAGTGTACGTAGCCTAACTGTAGAAAGGAGTGTGTGGTGTCTGCCAGGAATAGTTTGATAAGCACTGCACCTGGGTCTCAACTCTGGGAAAAGGAGGTTGAGTCCTGGTACAGTGGGAAATGGGAGTGGGGATGATGGGTGACCAATGACTGTGTTGCCCACCAGATTTTATAGATTGGAATATGCTTTTAACTGACTGCTTGTCTTTTAAGTTTCATTCTGAGCAACAACCCTTTAGAGTTCACTTTCTGGATTATTGTACCAATAAAGTTTTCTGTTTTGAACTCTGAAACTGCTGATTACTGACTCTAAAAATGCCAGTGTATGGCAGTGCATCATGGAGCCTTTGTGTCGAACGGCAACACTGAGCAACTGAATCAAGACTTCAAATGTGCATGCATGATGCATATATCTATGCATAATGCATATCTGCATGTGCAATGGCACCACATATGCAACCCTGCTTCTGCAGCTTTGAACTGAATGCCTATATTTTGTATCAGTCAAAAATGTCCAAGAATTTCAGTAGGAGAATGTAAAACACAGACAGGATTCCAACCAGTAAATAATATCTAGCCATTAATGCTGAGTAGCAACTGACTGAGGGGAAATTGGCCAAGGCCAGTTTTCTCATTAAGCAGAGTGAGGTGGTTGACTGGGACAGCAGATGCTGAAGTGTGTGGGCAGGGCTGCAGCTGCAGGGGGGCCTGGCGTAACCCTCCTCCTGCAAAAAACATTATTAGTAGGAAGGCTTCTGACCCTCACCACATTGGGCACCAACCAGCCGCAGAAAGGGGAAGCCGCCGTGGGAGGGGCAGCAGCAGGGCAGGGAGGCACCTTCCCCCCCGCCCCTCCCCATGATAAATTGTTGTCCAGGGAGAGCAAAGGTTGTGCTTTGAAAAAGGAGAGAAACTGTTGTAATTTTAAATTGATACATTTT
Organism: Gambelia wislizenii; assembly: GCA_030847615.1. Taxonomy (NCBI): domain Eukaryota; kingdom Metazoa; phylum Chordata; class Lepidosauria; order Squamata; family Crotaphytidae; genus Gambelia; species Gambelia wislizenii. The sequence goes on along the minus strand of JAUMIR010000001.1, from coordinate 151,647,993 downwards.
TTTGGTAAACTGATTAAAATAATTCTAAAAGACTAATTCAGGCTATACGTTGTATTTCAAAATTTACAACATAAGATTGTAAAAGTAAGAACGGACAAATTGCATTAAATATATTGAACTGGACTCAACTCTTTCTTTTCCTGACTTCAAATTCTGCATGCCAAAACTAATGTTTTGTAATTTTGATTTAGTGTGAATGGGCTAGCCTTTGAGATTTGTTTAATAGAAATGATCTACTTTAAATATTAGGAGAGTGTTGCATTAGAGTGTTACATGTCTGTATTATGTTTGGCTGAGCAAATCTACACCAATATTACATTAGTGCCTATAATACAGTTTTTAAAACTAAATTATTGGTGACAAATTATGTAATAATCTGAATATCCTGTACTGTGTATAGGTTAGGTTACATTGACCTGAGATAAACATATGTCCCCCCCCCAAAAAATAAAGCATTGCAAGGGGCCCCAAAACGCCTTAAACCAGCCCTATGTGTGGGTTCAGCAATGGTGTTCCTCATGAGCTACACCCCCTTCTGGAGGACAGAACTTTGTATGTTGTGCAATCTGCCCTGTGCCACCTAAATTAGGAGCAGTGGAGGATGTTGTCTCATTGCCAGGAATAATTTTAAAAATCCACTCCACTGAAGTTGGCTTCTGTATGTGGAACATGTGGACACTTGTCCTTCATCTCAGGTTGAAAAATACTGTAGGCTGTCATTGTTGTAGTGTGTCTTAAAATCATTTCTGACTTATGGTGACACTAAGGCAACTGTACTGTGGGGTTTTCTTGGTCAGATTTTTCATTGTGGGTTTGCCTTGCTCTGAGGCTGAGAGCATGTGACTTGCCCATGATCACCGAGTGGATTTCCATAGCCAAGTAGGGATTTGAATACTGGTCTCTGAGACTCTGAGTCCAACACTCAAAACCACTAGACCACATTGACTATCTCAACTTCAGGATAGCCCTGCATTAATCCTCTTTCCCTGTTAGCCAACTGTTTACATAAATCTGGCACTTCTTGACCTAAAAAGTTTACTTTAACAGAAAAGGATCGTGGGAAGACTAGGTTCTACTCCCTGTGCTCTGATTTTTTAATAAATAGATAGATAAAGCCCACATGCAGTCTTCCAACTGAATTTTGAAATGATACTAGCTGGCAACATACAAACTGAATGAGATAGTTGTTTGTGTAGGTTGTTTCCTAGCTCATTCTAGTTATGACTCTACATACAAGAAATGGGATGCAGTCCTACTACAGGAGGGCCTTATAGGAGGGCTTTGGTCCTCCTATAATCCTTTGGCCTTGGCCTTGGTGAGTGGGGCACATGGGATAAAGATTCCCCATCACTTTCCTAAGGCTGTTATAAAGAAACGTTGCAACTTCTTTATAAATGCTGGGGCAGCATTTCTCAATCATGCACCCACATACCACAGCTCACCTAGGCTGGCCTTCGATTAGTGAGATACACATGCATAGGTCATGCTGCATATTCAGGGTGAATTATTCACAACAGCACAACAGATGTATTCTGCTGGCGGCAGCAGAAGCAGAGTTCCAAATATAGCCATGTTGCACACTGTGGTTACATATTGAAAACTGCACATGGCACCCAGTCATTGACATGTGCAATGTTGCTATTCTGCATGGGGTTTGTTTAGTAGTAGTGCATCATATTTCTGCTTGCAGATATTTATGGTACACTGCAGGGATGCTGGATTGTAGCCTTAGTCTTGTAAGAGGAAAGATTATTGTGACCAGAAGTACTAGCTAGCCTTACATCCATTCTTCCTAATGGCTGAATGCTCCGAAGCATGGTAAAGATTGTTGATTAGTCAGAAGGTATATCTCCATGTGTTCTACTGCCAGAGGATATTACTGAGCATAATCCGCAATTGGCTGAGAATTTTCCCTGCAGCTAACTCCCCTCACTTCACTAGGACGGATCTATTTTGCAAGGAGTGGAGAAAGCATAAATGGTTTATGGAGGAACATCAACATTCTGACCTTTCTCACAAAGCTTTCAGTAAATAAACCCTATTTTACTGAGAAATATTTTTTAAAAAATCCAACTTGGATTGAGCAAGTTGCCAAATGAAGCAGGGAAAGCCCTCCTAGCATTAGTTCATAAGTAATCTGGGCCTGCTGTTTCATGTAAATGCACATTTATGCATATGATCTATAAACATCAGCATTACCAAGGTGTAAAGAAGAGGGGGGTTGTTTTGTTTTTTGTTTAGTTTTCTGTTTTGTTTTGATTTGTTTGGTAGCTTTACATACTCTGCCCCTTCAGGAATCAGTTGCAAAACAAGATCAAATTTATGGGTGGCAATCTATAGATTCCAGCATTACATTGCATTCTGAACAACAACAACAAAAATAGCCTCACTGAAAGAAAAATGTACACATTTCTAAAGTGTGGATGAACATGAATTAGTCAATGGAAAATGTATGCAGTTTTTTTTTTTAAAAAAATGCATACATAAATATTCAAATTTTTAAAAATGTACCTATATCCTCCAAATAGAGAGGGGTTGGAGTGGGGGAGGGAAGAACCATCATGGAACTGGAATGGAATTATTAAAATGTATGAGAAACTGTATAACTGTTGGGTATGGCTTATCACTACACTCCAGCATCATTGAAACCAAACTTGGTACCCCCAGTCCCCATACTCCCTAATAATTGGTGATATTTAATAATTTAGCCTTAATGTGGCCTTCCACAGAAGCTGCAGTAGATCAGGGATCCCTGAAAGATCCAAAGGAGACACTCTAGCTGGAAAATGCCTAGTCATGCATTTCTTTAAGGAGAGGCATGGGAAATTCCAAATCTCAAGGCAACACAAGGGTCAAGCCAGACCTAAGGAAATGCTCTCTGAGCACACCTGCTGGCAGACAATAAAACCATCAACTGTCATTGATATATCCTTTGTCTGTATGCAACATCCTTCCTGGTTCCCAGACCCAGCAATAGAAAAAGTTAGTCATTGCTTTCAATTTCAAAGCAATTGGCCATCAGCAATACTTGACATCTCTGGAGATCCAATGTTCAGTCAGGAAACTCTCCTGAAATGTATTGTTCTCACTCAAAAATCCCATCACCCCAGGGCACATTTTGGGTATAAATAGTAGCCCAAAACCACACATCAGTGTACACAGCCCTCTTTTCCTGGGGACACTCTGCCCATCTGTGTAGCCACTCCTGCTTCCTCCATCCACGCTGCAAGGCTGCTCTGAGACTTTGGACTACATGACAGGTTATATCACCTCAAAGAGTCCTCATACTATTCCCCTATCCAAACACCCTTCCGTCTTTCTTTTGCTAGTCTCTGTGTGAATGTTTTTGTTTGAATGTGTGCGTGATTGTTGTTCTTATTATTGAACCTTCAATAAAGATAATTGTTAACTTTTTATCTTGTGTATGTCAAGAGCAATTAGGGCTGTACATAGGCGTAAAGATCTCCTCGTTGCCCTCTGTTGCATTGCCAAGTCAAGTTGCTGCTAATTTCCCCAATTTATTAATAACTTGACTCTGCAAGGAATTTCCGCATCATTAGCAGTTTGGATAACATCATGATTGATTGCAGTGAAAAGCGCGGAAAATATGTTTCCATTGTACAATGTCTGCAACTGATTAGTGGTCACGAGTGTATACACCCAGACATTACACACCCAACTCTTGTTTGAACTCACATTATATGTTGTACATGTTCTTATAGGTCTACACTACATCAGGAACAATATACTGACTACATAGAACTTGATAAACCTCCAGCCATAGACTGGTTCTGCCCACCTAGTTTGGCTACTGGATCCTTCTGGACAAGAAGGAGTATAAGAAGGCTTCCTATTCTGTTTGAGCCTAGTTTGAACAACCACATCTTCCTGAGCTCTGAGGTGTTCCAGCAACCTTAGTTATTCTCCATTCTGGTTTGCTTCTTGATCCCATATCCTCCTTGGACCATTGGTCATGATTACTCTCTGGTTTTATAGTTCCTGGCTCACTCCAGACTGCTCAGCCCAACCCTGATAGGGAACAACTTCAGAACAGTGAGGGGGATGGTACTACAGGGGGAAGTGATGATCAGCTGAAAATGTCCTCTGCCAGTAGGGACTGTTAACTACCCTGATATTCCCTGCCCAATATCTGTAATAATTGGCAGTATTTAATAATTTGGCCAAATGTGGCCTTCCACGAAGTGTGGCCAGTAAACTGGGGACTCCCAAAAACTAGGAATCCCAAAGGACTAACACTGAGACTCAGTCAGCTATGCACTAAGGAGTAGCCAGCCCAAATTAAAAAAAAAAAGTTACCGCAGGGCAACGTCCCATCAACCTAAGGTGAGATGCTCAAGTTTGTAAAGAGCTAGTTTTCTTTACCTTCCCCCAACCAAAGAGAGTTGCTTCCTCTATTCAATTCAAAAATATCCACACATTAAGGACTTTTTTAAGGGAAGGGGGAAACCAAGGAGGTCGGGAGAAGAAGGGGGCTATTGTGCTTACAGCGCCCTGTTTCAGATGATGCCATCCTCCTCCTGACCTTCCCATGTGCTTCCTCCATGCTGCAGGCACTGCTTTTTATTTACTGAAAACCTCTGTCAATAAAAAGAGGCACCCACAGCACAGAGAAAGCATAGGGGAAGGTCAGCAGGAGGACAGCATTGTCTGAAACGGGGCTCTGTAAGTGCAACAGCCCCGTTCTTCTCCCAACCTCGTCAGTGGAAGGGGTTCCCCCCTTTGAAAAAGTCCTAAGTGTTTTTAGCATGTCTGTAGTGTCCATTGTCTTACCTTAAGAACCTCTGAGAAGCATTGTCTTTCACTCTAAATCCCATCCCCTGAAGGAAACTATTGGGTATAAATACCCTTTCAAATGCCCACTGAAGTGTGCACAGTTTCCCTGCTTCTGGACTCCACATCAGACTGTGTCACCTTTCCGGCTTCGATTTCCTCCATGATCTCATGTCCTCAGATGTGTACAGTATCACACAACCACACCTCCCTTCTATATTTCTCTATCCCAATACTTCCTACTTTATTCACTAGCCTTGTGTGAATGCTGGAATCCTGAGTGTGTGTATGAACATTGTTATTATTTCTTTCTCAAATAAAGATCAAATAATTGTACTATCTAGCTTAATTTCTCCTCCTTATTATAGGCCCAAAGGTCCTGCTCTGTTGCCCCGTCTTGCATAGCCAAGCTGAGTATATTAATTCCCCAAATTAATATTGATTATTTGGAGGGTTGTTAAGACCCCCTGAGTGTTTAGGGTAACAGAACCAACACTGGATCAGAGTTTGTTCTGAGAAAAGAATGGACCGTTCCATGAGTGGAAGATCAGTTCAGGAGCCAAAATTCTATAATGAAATATTTTAAAGCATAATGCAAGATGCTGTTGCTAGGCTTTGTAAACTGCTGCTCTGTTTCATAAACCCCTGATTAAACAGAAAGTTAACTATCATCAGGATGGAAATCATGCAGCCCTCTAAATGTGTTGGTCTGCAAATCCCAGCATATCACACCATTGGTGATGCAGCCTAGGGCTGATGGGAAATGCAGTCCAATAATTGGAAGGCACAGTTTTTGTCCATGTTCTTATATTTATTCATTTTGGAACCAAGAATGAAATGGAAGCCCACAGCTGGCATTTTGCTGGTATGGTATAAATTGGAGTTACATCATGACGACTCACTTTTTTGGCCATTGCTGAAGTTGGAATTCCCTTTCAATCACATAACAACCAAAAGCCCCACAACCCACTTTTCTCAGCTGTAACCCTCACCCCACCCAGCCTTTTGCTGGTTGGTGGAGAGCACTTGGAGCAGCAGACAGACATCCAGCTCTTGCACTATAGCTGAATACACAGCAATGACATAATTCCACAGGGAGCTCTGGGGGAATCCCATAGGTCCCTGTGGATTTATGTTGCTATGTATCCAGCCATAGGAAAAGAAGTGGATGCTGCTCCCCTTACTTTCTACCAACTAGGGAATGGCTAGGTTCAAGGGCTGCAGCTAAGGTGAGTCTTAGAAGAATTAGAGAGGAAACATTGTAGCTATATCTCATAGCTGTGCCTCCCAGTGCAGGTTCATGGGCCACATGATTAACATTTGATCAGCCTTACCAATGATAATAGTTAAAATCTAACAACTCTAACTCTTCTGGCCCAAGAATATTTGTGCAATGTGTGTGTGCACTAATGTATGCAGCACTAAGGAATGTTCACTGTGGCATATCCTATAATAATAGTGAAGAAAATGCCAGTTTGCTTCAGGGTGCACCCAGACTGATTGAAAAAACCCAGAAAAGCCCAGATTTGTTTCTGTCCTTTCTAGCTTTATTTTGGAGATGTGTATGATATTTTGTTCACCCAGAGTATTTCCTCACAACTCCTGGTATGATCAGAGACTTTTTATACAAGCTCCCCAGGTTGGTTTATTTTAACCCAGTATTTTCCAGGATGAAACAGATCAGTTTAACTGGCTGTTTGTTTCTGCTGTTTCAGAGCTTTCAGCTCCATGGGCATCCGCTCCCATGAAGATTTTGGTGACATTGTGGAAGCGCTGTGTCTTTTCCAGAGGGAATGAGTGAGTGAGTGAGTATGGAGCTCAAGGAAAACATACCCACAGACAAATCAACACTACCTTGGGGCTATCTAAATGGTGAAAATACTCCTCGTGGAATGCAAGGAGAATTCTACCTGTCTTAATGGGATCCTGCATCGTATAGCCGTCTTCAGAAGGAGGGGGTCCAATAATGTCAAAAATGTCAAGGGAAAAACCTTTGTAGCTTTTCCTGGAGTTCTTTTAAAAAACAGCAAGAGGAATTCATATTCCTGCTCATTGGGACAAGCGATTCGCTTTGAATTGCTTTCCCATAGGAGAGGAAGTACAAAGCTGATTGGCTGGATGAGCGTTGGAGTGGGGCTTGCTACCAGGTCAAGCACCCAGCATCCCCATGTTGATTTTTTACCTTAGCAAGCAAGCACTAAGGTGAAAAAATGGGGTGCTGTTTCTTTACCTTTTTGTTGCAAATGCAATATCGCTCCAGCGCACTGTGCAAATAGTTTTTTAAAAAAGGAAAAAGAAAATGTTCAGCAGCGGCAGAAATGTGAGTACTAATTAACTCACGGTCACTGCAGGCATGTGAAGCTTTTGGGGGCAAATAAAGCTATTAGGACAAGTCATAGCTACTGCAAAATGCCATTACTGCAGGGCACTCCATTTTTTGCGGGTTCATATAAACAAGCCCCTTCTAAGAAGAGGGAGAATGAGTGGGGGGAAAAACATTTGTATGGATCTGAGATCCTAGGGGAAACTGCCACTTTAAAACAGAAAACCTGAGATATCTCAAGAAATGTTTCAATGTGGAAGCAGTGGTATGCAGATTCAGCTGAAACAAAAGGTTCTGGCAAAATTCCAGGGTGCCATTTACACGATGAAAATGTAGTGGGAAGAATTCGTGTCCCTGGTAGTTTACACATACATCGGGTCGGTTCCAAGCTATTAGGAAGGGGGGGCACCTTTTATCCCTCAACCAGAGGGACTTTCCGTCCTGCGGTTTGTAGCGGTTTTTTAAAAAGGCACAGGAGGATTTGGAAAATCGGACATGTAAACAGCCCAGGACAAGATATCACTGTACTAGGTGATGACTGGAAATATTGACTGGGGTGGATCAGAGATCAGAGACCAGGAAAGGGAAGGGTCAGTCACCCGTTCAATAGATTCAGCCTCACCAGCTGAGAAAAAAGGATTCCCTTCCAGCTTCACGTAGCAAGGATCTGTGCACAGACCACTCATTCCTCCCCATGGTAGCTTGCTTTCCATGGAGGGTTTAAATATTAAAGGGACAGCAAGGGTCATAGAATCATAGAATTGCAGAGTTGGAAGAGACCACTAGGGCCATCCAGTCCAACCCCCCTGCCACGCAGGAAATCTTGATCAAAGCATCCCCGACAGATGGCAATCCAGCCTCTGTTTAAAAACCGCCAAGGAAGGAGACCCCACCACGCTCCGAAGGAGTGTGTTATAGTGGGTCTGTGCACAGATCGCTCATTCATCCCCTCATCCCCAACACAGAAGCTTGAACAAACATTTCTGCCAGCCAATAGCATTGCTCATGGCAGGAAACTCTGAAGGAAGTATGTCACCAAGGTTGTGAAAAAACGAGTAATTACATCCTTGATTGACAGCTAAAAAAAAAAAATCTCGGGACCGTAAATGCGTGTAAACAAAAAAAACCCCGGGACAGTATATATTGGGAGAAGATACATAACACGGGATGTGATGCCGTGTAAACAATGATCCCTGGATCTCCTGGGATATCCAGTTCAGAGACAAAAATTGTGCAAACAGCAAGGGACGAATACGGGATCAATAAGTCCCAGGACGCCCTGCAACAATAACTACCATTTAACTGACACCCTGAAGACCTCTGAGTACTTTCAGCCAGTCCAGACAGGCCCACAAAAATCTTTCTTCCAAAACCCTTCACCTGCACATGAAATTATCTTTAAGTCAAAAGAGAACTGCTTCATTTCGAAGGGTTTCCAAATACTCTAGAATCTAGTTAATTAGTTAATAATATATGAATCCTCCATTATATTATCAGTGCAATCACCCTGATGGAAACGCAGTCATATTGATGAAGTTAAGGTTTAATTTGGGTCTCCATTCCTTCCTGAAGGTGGCAGGTGGCTCTGAAAAATGTCATCAATTCCACTGGCCAGAAATTGTTACTTTAATATCTTGCGACAAATTATATCATAAACTGGAATCAGCATTCATATTCATTCTATGCATGTTAAAAGAGATTTACTTTCTATATTTATTTTCCTAAATGTTCCCAATGTGTAAGATTTGAAATCCAAGTCACCGTTACTTTACAGCAGCCACTGTGAGCAGTGGCAGGATCTATTCTCCTGTTGATTGGGGTGTAGCAGACAAGCTCTCCACCCCACTTCCAGGGATCTCTGGTGCAACAACCTGAAGCAGGATCCTTGTCACAATTCTTCCTTGCACTGGAGATCACTCATGGGAGGGGTGTGTAAGCACCCATCTGCTGCACCTCAGCCTACAGGAGAATAGATCCTTCATCATTTGCAGCAGCTACTGCCCAGTAAGTTGTGACTGGAAGACTTGCACTATTGAATATGTAGGGATTGTGAATACAAATCAGTTACGAATGCATAGCTCCAGGTTACACATTCATAAGTGCAACTGTGAATTCAAGCCATTATTATTTGCTATAGTACCTCACAGCCAGAACTGTACAGGTACACTATACTAGGAGTTGCATTTTTCCCCAGCGCCATATCTAAGTGGTTAAGAAAGGCAGACAAAAAAAAGAAAAAGAAAAAACAGGTTCATGCAACCTGTTCCTCCAATTTCTTACTGCCTTCACAGGCCTTTAACCTGCTGCCAGCACCACCAATACCAAGATAATTATTCCCAAACAAGTTTCCAGCCTTTACACCCTGCTTATGCAACTCCTAATATGGTGCACCTATGCAGTTCTGGCTAAGAAGCACTATGGCTAATGGCTGGAATCCACAGACACAGTTAGGAACGCGTAACCTAGAGTTATTCATTCGTAACTGATACATATTCATGAATTCAATAGTGCAGGGGATGCATAGGGATCACAAAGGTCTTCCATTCTCAACTTTTCCAAGGGAGGGGGAGGAGGTGCACAGATTCGGGAAGTAGCTATTGGAGTTGTACAGGGCAGAGAAAGATATGGAGGGAGGAGACAATTACAATATCATGGAAGAAGGGAGCATAACAGGTTGTTCATAGCCCCCAAACTGTCCCCCAGGTCAAAAAGCCTAGATAGACTTGGTGACAGTCCTCCTGGGTTGAAAATGCTGCTGTTGGATGCCAGGTCAGTGAATGGAAAAGCAAGTGCCATTCAAGATTTGATTCTCAATGAGCGTGCAGACCTGGCCTGTATTACTGAGACTTTGCTGTATGAGATTCTGTGGGTGGGGGGAGGTTAATCTCTATCATCTCTGCCCACCAGATTTTTCTGTGCAGCAGCAAGCAAGATCTGGTAGGCAGGGAGGTGGAGTCACAGTGGTCTATCATAATTCCATCTCCCTGACCAGGTACCCTCTCCCACAGTCTGCAAGTTTTGAGGGTATATACCTAAAGGTGCATAGCCGGGACAGAATAGGGATTCTGTTGGTGTGTTGCCCACCCCACTTCTCAACAGTCTCCCTTCCTGAGCTAGCTGGGGTGGTCTTGGGGTTAGTGTTGGAGTCTCCACATCTAGTAGTGCTGGGAAAATTCAACATCCATGCTGAGACTGCCCTGTCCGGAATGGCTCAGGACTTCATGGCTTCCATGACAACCATGGGTCTCGCCCAAGTGGTATCTGGCCCTGTCACACACACACACACACACACACACACACTGCTGGGCATACTCAGTACTTTGTTTTCTGTGCTGGGCAGAATGATGGTGATCTTGGTGTGGAGGAATTCTCTGCAGTTCTATTGTCATGTGCAGATCAATACTTGGTCAGGTTTAGACTCACTGGTACTCAGAACCTCTGCAAGGGTGGGGAACCAATTAGGATGGTCCATCCCAGGAGGCTGATATATCCAGACAGATTTCTGATGGCTCTTGGGATTTTCCTGGCACTTCAGCAGGTGATTCTGTTGAAGCTCTGGCCAAACTCTGGAATAAGGAAATTGGCCAGGGCAGTGGATACGATTGTTCCTGAGTGTTCCCTCTCACAGAGTGGAGCCAACCCAGGCTTTCTATGGAGTTGGCAGTGATGATGCGAGCAAGACAGAGACTAGAGCAATGTTGGTAGAAGACTCAATGTGAGTCTGACTGAACATGGGCAAGATCCTATTTGAAGGCCTACTCAAAAAAAAATTGCTGACACCATTGTATCTGCAAAGAGCCATCCAGCAGAGCTGTTTTGAGTGGTCAGAGGTCTATTACACATTGGTTCATAAGTAGAAAGCCCAGACCATTTGACAGCCCACTGTGAAGAATTTGCATAGCACTTGAATAAAGTTGCTCATATCTTCTCTGACTTTGATACTGTAATTGATACAGTTCCAGTGGATGTAACCTTTGTTCCTGTTTATCCAGTGTTATTTCACACTTTTCAATTTGTGCAGCCTGAGGATGTAGACAGGATCCTTAAAGAAGTGAGAGCCACCACATGTGTGCTAGACCTTTTCCATTCCTGGCTTATCAAACAGAGGTGTACTGACTGAGTCAGTGAAGGGGGCAGTTAATGCCTCCCTCCAACAAAGAAGAATTCCAACTTGCCTAATGTTGACAGTTGTGAGGCCTTTGTTGAAAAAAGCCATCCCTGAATCCCTTTATAATGGATAATTATTGGTCAGTGTCTAACCTACTATTTTTGGGCAAAGTATTAGAGCACTGGTTAGCCTCTCAGCTCCAGGGGTTTCTGGATGAACCTGGTTATCTAGATCCATCTCAATTTGGTTTCAGGCCTGGCTATGGAGCAGAGACAGCTTTGGCCACCTTGGTGGATGACCTATGCTGGGAACTGGACACGAAGAATATGGCCCTGTTGGTTCTGCTGGACCTTTCAGTGACCATGTTATCCTTTGGGGCCACCTTGATAGGATGGGACTTGGACACATTGTTTTACAGTGGCTCTGTTCCTTCCTGGAGGGGCAAACCCAGGAGGTGGTGCTGGGGGACTCATGTTCAATCCCCTGGTCATTGGCCTGTGGGGTCCCTCAGGATTCTGTTTTGTACCCCATGCTATTTAACATATACATGAAATCACTGGAAGAGTTGTCCATGAGTTTTGGGGTACAGTGCCATCAATATGAAGATGACACTCAACTCTTTCCACCCCAATCCTAGAAATCTGTCCTGGACTTTAACCAATCCTAGGAAGCTGTCCTGATCCTTAACCAGTGTCTATCATCAGTAATGGACTGGATGAAGTAAGCAAATTGAAACTTAATCCAGACAAGAAGGAGGTACTCTTGATCAGTCAGAAGGCAGATCATGGAACAAAGATTCAACCAATGTTAGATGGGTTACACCCATCACCCAAAGACACAGGTTTGCAGTTTGGAGGTATTCCCAGACTCAGCTTTGAACCTGAAGGCCCAGGTTTCTGTGGTGGCCAGGAGTGCTTTTGTACATTTAAAGCTTTTGTGCCAACTGTGCCCATTCCTTGAGATGCTGGATCTGGCCTCGGTGGGTATACACCTTAGTTACATCCCATTTGCACTATTATAATGCACTCTACTTGGGGCTGTCTTTGAAGAGTGTTCAGAAATCTCAGCTGGTCCAAAGAGCTGCAGCCAGACTGTTAACTGGGGCAGGTTAAAGAAACCATACTACACCCCTGTTGAAACATCTCCACTGGCTGCCAATTTGTTTGCATTCAGTTGCCCATTTGCTGTCTTGGTTCCTTTGTATTATTGTATCAATTCAACACAAGAGTTGCACAACATGCAGAGATTTACACTAGAGTATCCCAAAAGTAGGAATATTTGTACTACTAGTAGCTGTTAAAACTTGCTCTTCCCTTATCCCCACCCCCGCAATTTATATAAGCTGTGACTGGCCAAAGGGTAAGCTGTGAATGCATGGCTCAGCAAGGCTTTCAAGTGGGGTGCCTCACATCTAAGGATAACATTCTAACCATGACACCACACCAGTTGACACTAGAGGGATACAGAGCTTTTTTTAAAAAAAATAGGAGGTTTGTAGAAACTGAAACTGACAGTCATCTATCCAAGGCCAAAAATGTTGACTGTTTAACTTGTAAAAGACTTGGCTTGGTTCCCTGTGTATCAGCTATTCATGCTAAATGAAGGTTGACACCTCTTTCTTCTCCTGCTGAGGTGTCATGCTACAACCAATATGATAGGCAGGCAAAATATGGGCCTATCCATATTGGGTATAGCTATGCCTGCTGAATTTGAGTGATTAAAATGGGGAATAAGTCTGTTCATTTTTGAAGAATTTCTAGGAAGTCTCAAATATGAAGCAATTCTGAATGCAAAGATCTTAAGGTTTAACAAATTTGAATGTGGAAGGAAACAGAGCTTTCCCAAAACTTAGCTGACATGACCTCCACCAGCAGACATATATGGTTCTTTATTTTATCAACAACAACAGTAACAAAAAGCATGGCTTCATATCCTTATTTATTTTTAATGGTAAAAAGGTAGGTAAATGATATGAGAACAACAGACAAATGAGAGAAAATGCAGTTTTATCTACTGTGATGTAAAAGTGGCCAAGAATGAAAAATTTAAGGAAAATGTTTCACAGATAAGATGAGTTTTTGTAACCACCAGATTCTAAAGACCTGTGGCAAGTAGTAGCTTCCATGTCACTATTGTCACACACACACACACACACACACACACACAATTTTGGGATATATGGTACAAATAATCACACAGTTCTTTGAATATAAGCCTCTTATTTCCATTCTATTCATTCTATTTCTCATAATGATAGAAGTTGCCCGTGATTGAAATATGACGCGGCCGCTTCCAAAGCTTCACGTATGTGCCATGAATGGTCACGGAAGAGGGACAGCGCTGTCCAAAAAGGACCCCCTGCCATGCAGCAGCCTTGTTACTGCTCCGGAGGCTGCTTGTGCAGTAAGGGCCGTCTGAAAATGTCATAAGACACTTTCCAAATTTCATGAATGGGGTTGAGGCAGAGCTTTAAAAAATACTTTTGGAACAACCATCACTCAACACCACATCCATAATTCTCTAACCAGCATGCCTGTGGCTTTCTGGGAGTTGTAGTCCAAAAAGTGACTTTTCTCAACATTTCGGGTTGAGAAATTACATTTATATGTTCCCCTTCCAAACCTGAATCATCTTCACCTTCTAACAAATAAATTACCCAAAGTATAGTTATTTGGCATGAATTAAATTGATTTGCAATGCATATTTGAGGGGCTGATCACAGAGTTTGAAAAGTGCTAGTAATTAGTAAAGCTGTGGGGGAGGAGAGCATCGTTTTACAGGCAAACTATGTTCCTAGAGACTATAAAAGAGATTAGATACTCAAGAAGAGATCACAGAAGCAATGCTTGTTGAACATGTTGAGATGAAGGAAACAATGAGCTCTCCATGACTTAGAAAGTCAGCTGAGACAAAAAGTTTATGGAAGGAGTTTCAACTCAGCATGCCATGCTCAAAAGGAGCAAGGAGGGCCATCATGCATGCTTTGCTGATGATATCCTGAGGGTATCCTTCTGTTTTCTCCACAACCAATTTGGACACCCCATTAATACACCCAAGCCAGTTACTGAGAAGCTTGGGAGAAGCAACACATGATTCCATTAGGTTTCCCCTAATAATAGATCCCATTTTAAAGTCTAATTTTGAAAACAGAGCAAATGAGGCTGTTATGTTCACCTTGTTAAAATACTACACACACACATACACACACACAAACATTCTACATAAGATTTTGACTATACCAAAACATAATGATCTGCATACCGAAAGACAAATATTGCAAGATGCTTCAGAAAAGCCTTATTTACTAAGCAAGACCTCTTTAAAGATTAAAATGCTTAGAGAATAAACAAAGCCTTATTAGTGTATAGGTTTCACACTGTAATGATACTGACTTTGTATGTATCAAGCATAGGGATGACATTTATTCAGAGATTTCCTTCTTATTATTGTAAACAGGGTTATTAAGCTCTCGACAAATACAGTTTTAATATTAGAGCACCTGAACCCCTAAATATTCATATCCAACATGAAACAAAAATTAAGAGAAGAAAAATATTTACTGAGGTTTATTTAGATCAGGAGTGAGCAAAGGATAGCCCTTCTGATGTAGTTGGACTACAACTCCCACACCTCTAGTCAGCATGGGCAATAGCAGGCCACATGTTCCCTACCTCACGTACAGTAGATGATAGCCTGGAATTTTATTATACTTGACCCAGAAATTATTATACTTAAAAGTGGGGAGAGTGTCCCTGATCTACCAGTGAAAATACAGGAATTGTGACTTACAACGCTGTTGTTACCTGAACTGCATGGGGGCCGTGAGAATCCCACTAGTGTCTGAATTCTACTAGAGGGAATTTTTAATCAGCTCAAGATGGCAGTGAGAGACTGGATAACTGCAGAGATATTTTAAACTATGCATATCGGACCATCGCCTCCCAAAAATACTACTCTACGGTGAACTCACCATGGGTCAGCGTAAAAGGGGTGCTCCAAAAAAGTGATACAAAGACTCCCTGAAACGACATCTCAGGTTTGGCCAAATTGATCACCAACAGTGGTCCGCCCTGGCCTCACATCGGGAGGCATGGAGTGGCCATCACATCGGGAGGCCCTGGCCTGGCCCTGGCCATCACATCGGGAGGCACTATCCACAATGCTGCAGCCTTATTTGAGAACTCACGACGAACAAGTCTTGAAGAGAAACGACAACGCAGAAAGAATCACAACCCAAAAACATCACCCAAGGAGACCTTCTGCTGTGCTTTTTGCAACCAGACTTGTTTATCTCGGATTGGCCTTTTTAGTCATCAGCGCACTTGCAGAAAGCGTGGGATGAGTCCTTCCTGAATCTTCGTTTGCGAAGAAAAGCCAGAAAGAGAGAGATCGGTAGTGACAGAGGAAACTCCAAGCCAGAACATACAATTAAATGGTTTTATTGGAAATTAATTTTAACAACACTCATGCTACCACTCAAGCTTCAAGCAATCACACAACACTGTCAATGAAAATAGAAAATATTTGGATAGAGGAATAGAGTGATGAGATTGTGGTTTATACTATACCGATCAGAGGAGCAGAGATTCATGCAGAGGCTATAGTCCTGGTGACACAGACTGATGGAGTGATGGGAAGAAGAATGTGTACACTTTGGTGGTGCTTTAGGGTGACATTTATATTTGATATTTCCCCTGAAGGGATGGGAGTTTGGAGTGGAATACAATGTGTCTTGGAAATTCCCAGGACTAGACAAAGGGTTCTCCAGATGTGTTAACAATCGTTGATGGGCTAGTCATTTGGGACTGAATGGGCACAGGCAACCTTCCATTGTGATCTAGGGAAAAGAGGAAAAATCCAGTTTACAGGCACTGAGTGCTCAGCTATCCTTGATGGGATTAGTGGATGTCTCATCTCCAGATGTTCTTTAGGGAAAACTCTGACCTGGGTATGACCTATTTAAGAAATTTGGATGGCCCTAGGTTGCGCATGACTCCAGCCTTGATATCTGGGTAGTCCCTGTGTTACTTGCCAACCACGTGGTGGGCCATAGCCAGCCAAATTATTAAATAATGCCAATGATGCATTACTGAAAAGGTGGGTGCTGTCAAGGCAGGTAACACTGTTTCCAGTTTATGGAACCCAATACAGAAGGGAATTCATGAACAGAAATATTTTCTTCAGTATGCAGTTTGTCCTTGCTGGACTGGCATGATGGGTGAAAATTTTATTTCAGTTTAGTGTTGATAAGAACCTGCAAAAATATTCATATTTGGGGTGGAAAGAATTAAGGAGGTTTTTAAAATATAGTTTCAGAGACACCGAAACTGACAGCTTATTTCATCTTGCCCATGGCTTTGAGTGCTTAGCTCTGAAATGTCTGTGTGCTTATGCAAAATGTGACTGCTATCTCAGCAGTGGTTAAATGCCAGTACTGCAGCCACAACATTGTGAGTCCGATTTCAGTGGGCTCCAAGGTTGACTCAGCCTTCCATCCTTCTGTAGGCTGGAAAAATGAGTACCCAGCTTGTTGGGGGAAATTAGCTAACACATAATCTCTTACAGAGTGCTTTGCACTGATAAGCGGTATAGAAATATCAATGCTACTGCTATTGCTATTGCTTTAGCATATAAATTTGCCATATGGTCATCTGCTTGGTGAGGTAGCTGAGCTGGTTGAAGATGGGTGAGACTTTAATTTTGGTCTGGTTTCAATAGGAATTTATCAAAATACACAAGCTGCTTCATATTTGAGATGGAAAGAACTTAAAATTTGAAAAATTCAAATGACAAAGAAAACAAACCTGACATAGTTTTATATCCCTTGATTTGGAGATAAGGTGTTACTGGTTTTATTTGGTCTTTACTTGACCCTGTCAAGGCAACAAACCTAATCTAGGTCAACATTAGATTTTGCAAGCAAGCACCTTCTCGTGTAAGGCCTCACAATTTGAGTCAGACACAAATCAGAACAAAGGGAACAGAGAGCATTCATAAATTAAATTCTTGAATGGATTTCTGTACTATTTGCTTTTCATGGAAGCATGAAAGTATGGTATATAAAAATAGATTCCATTAAAACATAAACTTTTGATTCAACTTGTCATTCAAAAGGATTTCCATATTCACTCGAGCACAAAAATACCAAGAAATTGAAAATGTTGAGGACTCTCTCCTTAACAGAGGCAATATTTTGCCAATGTAGGTATGGAGCATGGTTCCCTATGCTATAGTTGGTTCCTTCACCACAACCTTGAAACTAGGTGATGGCAAAGTGGTGGATGTGTCTGTTCATTGGAATAATTGGAGGGAGTCTATTCAAATACAGATGATACTCAACTGGCAACCAATATTATCCATAGAGAATGACAGACTTGGAAGAGGTCTTGAGTGTAACCCAGTCCAAGCCTCTGAACAGCTAAACCATATTAAAGTATATGTCCTTTTAGCCCCTTAAGTGTAAGTGAATGGAGACTGACATTGTATTGATTTTAATGATGGACTGCAACGCAAATAATTGTGGACTGCAGCGAGTGTTTCATAGAATCATAGAATTGTAGAGTTGGAAGAGAACACGAGGGCCATCCAGTCCAGCCCCCTGGCACGCAGGAAATCTTGATCAAAGCATCCTCAACAGATGGCAATCCAGCCTCTGTTTAAAGACCTCCAAGGAAGGAGACCCCACCATGCTCCAAGGGAGTGTGTTCCACTGCCGAACAGCTCTTACTGTCAAAAAGTTCCTCCTAATGTTGAGGTGGAATCTCTGTTCCTGGATCTTGCATCCATTGCTCTGTGTTCCAGTCTCTGGAGCAGCAGAAAACAAGCCTGCTCCATCCTCAACGTGACACCCCTTCAAATACTTAAACAGGGCTATCATATCGCCTCTTAACCGTCGTTTTTCCAGGCTAAACATACCCAGCTCCCTGAGTCTCTCCTCATAAGGCATGGTTTCCAGACCTTTCAACATTTTAGTTGCCCTTCTCTGGACATGCTCCAATTTGTCAATATCCTTTTTGAATTGTGGTGCCCAGAACTGGACACAGTATTCTAGGTGAGGTCTGACCAAGGCAGAATAGAGTGACACTATTACTTCCCTTGATCTAGATACTATACTTCTATTGATACAGCCCAAAATTGCATTCGCCTTTTTAGCTGTATCAAGGTATGCGATGTCCACAGCATTCCCTTCATCTACCAAGCTGGTAACGTTATCAAAAAAAGAGATCAGATTAGTCTGGCATGACTTGTTTCTCTGAAACCCATGTTGACTTTTTGTGATTGTGGCATTGCCTTCTAAATGTTCACAGACTCTTTGTTTAATTATCTGCTCTAGTATCTTCCCTGGTATTGACGTCAGACTTACTGGACAATAATTGTTGGGATCCTCTTTTTCCCCCTTTTTGAAGATGGGGACAACATTTGCCCTCCTCCAGTCTGCTGGGACCTCTCCTGTTATCCAGGAATTCTCAAAGATTGTTGCCAATGGCTCTGAGATCACATTTGCCAGCTCTTTTAATACTCTTGGATGTAGTTCAACTGGTCCTGGAGATTTAAATCCATTAAGATTAAGAAGGCATTCCTGTACTACCTCTTTGCATATTCTTTGCTTATTCTGAGCTGGATTTCCCCTATTGTGTCCTCTTCCTTTATCTTCAGGTTGGTCCCCCTTTTCCTTTTCTGAAAACACTGAGGCAAAGAAGGTGTTGAGTAATTCTGCCTTCTCTCTGTGCCCTGTTAGCATTTTGCCATCTTCTCCACGTAGTGGCCCTATCATTTCCTTCTTCCTCCTTTTGCTGTGGACATACCCAAAAAACCCCTTTTTATTGTTCTTAACCTCCCTAGCAAGCCTGAGCTCATTCTGTGCTGTAGCTTTTCTGACTTTACTCCTACATGTGTTCGCTATCTGTTTGAATTCTTCTTTGGTGATTTCCCCCTTTTTCCATTTCCTATACATGTTCTGTTTAAAACTTAGCTCCGTTGAAAGTTCTTTAATCATCCATCCTGGTTTCTTGAGACACCTCCCATTTTTCTTCCTCAATGGTACTGTTTGAAATTGTGCCTTCAGTATCTCCCTTTTGAGAAAGTCCCATCCGTCTTGAGGTCTCTTCTCTTTTAGTATTCCGGACCATGGGATCACCCCCAGTATTTCCCTGAGTTTATTGAAATCAGCTCTCCTAAAGTCAAGAATGCGTGTCTGTCTGACTGTGCCTGGCTTCTCCTTTCCATTGTACAGTTGCCCCTCCACATTCGCGACTTTCACATTCGCGGTTTTGATTATTCGCGGAAGGTTGCCTCCCCCCCTGCTGCTCAACACCCCCTCCCTTCCCAAGGCAGTGAAGGGCTTCTGAGGAAGCCCTTCGCTGCTTTGGAAAGGAGGGGTGGGAAGCAGCTAGTGCGCTGGCTCTGCACCCCCCTCCCTTCCCAAGGCAGTGAACGGCTTCAAAGAAAGCCCTTCGCTGCTTTGAAAAGGAGGGGTGGGAAGCAGCTAGCGCGCTTGCTCTGCACCCCACTCCCTTCCCAAGGCAGCTAAGGGCTTCAGAGAAAGCCCTTCGCTGCTTTGGAAAGGAGGGGTGGGAAGGAGCTGGCGCGCTCGCTCTGCACCCCACTCCCTTCCCAAGACAGCTAAGGGCTTCAGAGAAAGCCCTTCGCTGCTTTAGAAAGGAGGGGTGGGAAGGAGCTAGCGCGCTCGCTCTGCGCCCCACTCCCTTCCCAAGGCAGCGAACGAGGAAGCCCTTCGCTGCTTTGGAAAGGAGGGGTGGGAAGCAGCTAGCGTGCTCGCTCTGCACCCCACTCCCTTCCCAAGGCAGCTAAGGGCTTCAGAGAAAGCCCTTCGCTGCTTTGGAAAGGAGGGGTGGGAAGCAGGTAGCGCGCTCACTCTGCACCCCACTCCCTTCCCAAGGCTGCGAACAAGGAAGCCCTTCGCTGCTTTGGAAAGGAGGGGTGGGAAGGAGCTGGCACGCTCGCTCTGCACCCCACTCCCTTCCCAAGACAGCTAAGGGCTTCTGAGGAAGCTTGTCGCTGCACTGGGAAGGGACTGGGGTAGAAAACCACTGGCCCACAGGCTCATTTCTTATTTTGCCCCTAACCCCCGCGAATGTGAAGGGATGACTGTATAACAAACTCCAGGAGAATATGATCACTCTCACCTAAGGATCCCACCACTTGCACCCCATTAACCAGGTCATCTCTGTTGGTTAGGATCAGATCTAAAATAGCTGACCCCCTTGTTGCCTCTTCCACCTTT
Organism: Gambelia wislizenii; assembly: GCA_030847615.1. Classification (NCBI taxonomy): domain Eukaryota; kingdom Metazoa; phylum Chordata; class Lepidosauria; order Squamata; family Crotaphytidae; genus Gambelia; species Gambelia wislizenii. The sequence continues at coordinate 151,627,527 of JAUMIR010000001.1, read as the reverse complement.
TGGACCATGGAATTGTCTTCCAGGCAAGTAAGGAATTTGCTAGACCTTGAAGTTTTGGTTGAGTTAGATTGCCAGCAAATATCAGGATAGTTGAAGTCACCCATCACTACTACGTCTCTCCTTTCTGCATGTGTTTTCATCTGTTCTAGAAAGGCATCATCCAATTCCTCTGTCTGACTTGGGGGTCTGTAGTAGAGTCCCACAATAACATCCCTGTTGTTTCCCTCCCCTTTAATTTTTATCCAGATGCTCTCCACCTGGCTTCCAGTATTGATGTCATGGATCTCTTCACTGGTGTAAATATCCCTGACATATAATGCTATTCCTCCTCCTTTTCTGTTTGGCCTGTTTCTCTTATAAAGGTTATACCCCTCTAATCCTACATTCCAGTCATGGGACTCATCCCACCAGGTTTCAGTAATGCCTATAATATCATATTTGTTTTGTACTGCTAGGAGTTCAAGTTCGTCTTGCTTATTTCCCATGCTCTGTGCATTAGTGTAGAGACATCTAAGACCATGTGTTCCCTTTACTTGCTGCCTGTGCAAGTTTTTTTGCCTCCCACTGTTGGGTCCTTGCGCTGTTTGCCTTGTCCCCTCTATGCCAGTTTGACTATTTTCTCCAGCCCTTTTGCCTTCCAGAATACTGTCTCCCTCCCCCATATGACTCAGTTTAAAGCCCTCCTGATCAAATTCTTAAGACTGTTGGCAAAAATGTTTCTTCCAACTGTCGTAAGATGTACCCCATCTCTTGCCAGAAGTTTCCCCTCATGGAAGCGCAGTCCATGATCCAAGAATCCGAATTGTTCTTGGCGACACCATCTACGGAGCCAGTTATTTACGTCGGCTATTTTCCTCTCCCTTTCTGGACCATGCCCTTCAACTGGCAGAAGAGACGAGATGACAACCTGTGCATCCATTTCTTTCAGCTTCCTCCCCAGGGCTTCATAATCTCTTCTGATCTTGGGAAAGCTGTGCCTTGCAGTATCATTGGTTCCCATATGGACCAAAAGGAAGGGGTAATGATCCGTAGGCTTGACGAGTCTTGTCAGCCTCTCTGTCACATCACGGATCTTTGCCCCAGGGAGACAACACACCTCCCAAGTCATCTTGTCAGGGCCACAAACCACTGCTTCTGTACCCCACAGCAAGGAGTCCCCCATCACCACCACACACCTCCACCGAGGCTTTGCAGCTTCTGTTCCTTGCGGTGGTACTCTCAAGGTCCCCTGCTCTACCCCTGAAGTTTCTTTCCATTCATATTGAGCATGTTGTACTCCAGAAAGGATCCTACCCTGAGCAGAAGGAAAAGTCTTCTTTTGTGTATTTAAACTTCCTCTGTTCACAGGTTGATGACATTGATCCTACATACCTTTTTCTAGAATATGTGATAACCAGTGCTAGGATTATAATACAATAGGGCCACTTTGATTCATAAGGTTCTAGGTGTTTAACAAGGGGCAATAGGAACCATGAGAAGATACATGTGTTATATAGCACAAGGCTACCATGAGAAGATACATGTGTTATATAGCACAAGGCTACCATCATCATAGTAGCAGTCCTATAAGTTGTACACTTGGAAACAGATGATATCTCTCCAGATTCTCTAAGAATCATTGCAAAAATTTTTAGCAACCTGGATCCTGTACTACTCCTGGCTGTGTACCTACACTGAATGGAGAAACTCTCCCATCTGTATGGGAGGTCCTGTTCAAACATATGTAGCCACATATTGAACAAATATGGTGGAAGAAGGAATATGTTAAATTGCCTAATTCATAACATGCTGCGGGGGGAGGGGCATAGAGAAAGAGAGAGAGAGTTTACATGCTTTGTTTTCCATAATATTAAGCATGAATCTTTACTAGAATTAGAAGAGTTATATCCCTAAGACTCCATTCTAATCCTTTTTGTGGGGAAGAGTATGATTAATAGCAACTCAACAGAAGTAATAGAACCATCAGCCTGTGAAAAGGATGTAACTAGAGTCAGCTCAATAAGAAATATTTTGCAGTGTGTAAGGAAATAAGCTATACATAAACAATGGACTAAGAAGGAACAATTTTAGCAGGAAAGTCAACTCTCACCTGCATATACAAATTTTGGTCAAAGCAACCACTAAGAATAATTTACATAAAACAAAACAAAACAAAATAAATAAGTAATATTTGTTCAGAGAAATTTTTACAAAGGAGGTACTAGGAAGCTTTCCTATGAATGATTTACTAGTGTTGTGCTAAAGGAAAAATAGAGAAAATACTTCAGGGAGGAGTACAGTGTGTGTGTGTGTGTGTGTGTGTGTGTGTGTTTTGTCTATCAATAATAAAAACATCAAAACAGCACCAGTTTCCAGAGGGGTAGGCATGTTCATCTGTTATGGCAAAGGAACCAAAAATCTTCTGACAACTTAAAAGACTAACATATTTATACGTTTTCCTGGATTAGATTCCACTTTATGAGCTGCATGAAATTTTATCCTGAGCTGAAATTACATATGCACAGAGTAGATAAAGTGGTCAGAAGTTGGTGAAATGGAGAAAGTACAAACAACAAGAATTATAGGCTGGAATTCAGGATCAGCCGGATGGACACATAACTTTGAGTTACATATCCATAAGGGATCTGTATTCATGATCCCTACATAGTCAAAAAAGGACAAAAAGGGAAAGGGGTCTTGCCACAATCATAATTGCTGCCACCACCCCCAACCTACTTCACCAGAGATTGCTGTGCAGAGAGAAGGTCATCCATTCTGCTTGTGATCAGGGCATGGTCAGATGATCTTTCCACCTGCCTGCTGCTAGCAAGCGAGGCTGTGACATGGAAGTGTCACAGAAAATCCTTCTGATTGTCTAAGCCTTGCTGGCTACAGGAGGGGGGATGGCGATATTATACACCCACACCCTGCTGACTAGCTGAATGAACCCTCTTCTCTCCATGTAGCTGATGCCTGGGAAAGTAGCTTGTTAGTTCAGAGTGGGAGACAATACTTGGTCACACAACTAACTAGTTACAAACGTAAGTAGCTCATGTAGGATGCTGGCCATTTATATTATATTATATCAGATTATATCAGATTACATTACATTACATTATATTATCTTAGCTGGACCCAATGTAACATATGTTGGTGATGCGCTGAAGGTGAGTTGCTCTATTGAACTGCCCCTGGTGCCACTTCTGCCACTGACAATTAGCTGCATGGGTCTTGTTCAACACCAGCAGTAGTGTCCCACTGCTGCCACCAGTCCCGCCACTGCCTCCAGTTGACTATGTGGGTCCACAGTCAACTGGCAGTAGCAGCACTGTGGGAGGTCAACAGAGCAACTCACACTCAATGTACCACTGATGTATGTTACGTTGGTACAGCTAGCTGGAGTGGCACTGTTCAGCCTGGAAAGGCTGCAGCTCAGCCAGAAGAGATTTACCCCATCCTACGCTTCTTCTAAGCAATAACCAAGGGGATCTTGTAGCACCTTTGAAACGGAGAAAATTGTAGCATAAACTTCCTTAGACTTAGTCTGCTTCCTCAGATGCTGGAGTGAACTGGTGCCCAGGAGCAAACCTTATAAGCAGACTGTTGAATAAACTGTTGAATGCCCAGGAGCAAACCTTATAAGCAGACTGTTAGATAAACTGGGCACCAGTTCAGCATCTGAAGAAGTAGAATAAATCTGTGAAAGCTTACGCTACAATTTTCTCTCCCTCTCTGATAGTCTCAAAGGTGCTAAAAAATCCCCTTGCATTTGGATATGCCAGACTAACAGGGCTATGTCTTTGAATTCTTCTAAGCAAGCCTCAGTCATAGCAGGCCAGTCATGATGGAAAGAATATTTGTAAATATTTGAATCCCAGACAAAAAAGCATGACCAAGAAAATCTTAGACAGATGAGAATCTCATACAGGACTTTTTCTGCATAGGGGTTTTGTATAGAAAAAAGAACTTTTCTGCAGAGAAATACTATTAGGGGGAAAAATATTTATGTGCAGAAAAAGCTCATTTGTGGTGGTGGTGGGGGAATCCTGATCTGTGAATAGTCCTCAGAAATTGTCCAGTTTTTGAGGACTTCCTCATAGCATGGAGAAAAATAATTAAATCATTTGTCCTTGGCCACTGTGGTGACCCGTACACGATCAACTCACCACCTTAACACTCTGACTTTAGGATGGCAGTCCTGTGGGGTCTCTTGCATCCCACTACTGCCCCCAAAAGAATGGGCAAAGCCCCAACCACTTTCTATTGGGACAACCCTTTGTGTCCCTGATATCAGGTAGCGTGGTTTAAATTAAACGGAGACCAAGCAGCTTTAAATTCTAACAAACGTTTATTGAAAAATATAAAACAAATAAACTGTAGTTGAGCATTAAAGTTGTTAATCTTCTTAAGGCTTAGTTACATCAGATTCCTTTTGAAATAATAACATCAATCTAGTCACACCAGCACTACTAACTCAGGCACAAAGTCCTAAATCCCCTTTATACACTTGACTTGTTCTGAGCCTCTCCCTACTAGACTCTCCAAGTCTAATCAGTCCCTCTCTGGACTCCTAAGACTCTTCTGTGGTCGCCAGACTGAAAAGTTCCCCCAGGAACTCTAAGAGCACACCCTCCCTTCGGTGTAACTCTTTCTTTCCAGTCAAACCTCAAAACAACTAAAAACCTCTCACTCTCTGTCAGGCCTTTTTATAGCCATGCCCAGCTGCCTTCCTATTGGCTGGGCACCTGCTGCTCTGAGATTGGCTAAAGGAGCTGCCTTTTCATCACAGCCATAAGAACAAATTTCTGAAAATTTACTTTGCTACAGGCCAGGCTGATGCATTCATCCAGGATCAAGCCCTGGATACCTGTTGGAATTCAATTCATGGACCTTCTGAGCAGCAGATGCATTTTCAATCCAGAAGGCCTATTGCCAGAACGTAGTCTCTCTTGTTAGCCATTTAGACAGGCAGTATACAGCAGGTAAATTTTACTACCTGGAGCATGAAAGTCACAAGAGAAAAATAAAACTTTACAAATAAGAGCAGCTGAAGAGCAAATGTAAAACCCAAGAGATATCAATAAGAATAAAGCTTTTCAGTTGAGGTTCCTATTTTTACCAATGAGAGTTCAAAATATGATAGCAAAATAGTCTACTGGCCATGCTGGCTGAAGGGATTTATAAAAGGATGTTAGAATCCATAAACTGGCTTTTTCCAATATCTGATGCTACCTGCCTTAATCATTTAAGTGCAATCTGCCTTTTGTTCTAGCAAGAATCAGCATGGAGATGGCATACAGGTATATGACCTGGGCTGGAAGTCAACCTGAAGAAAACAGAAGTTCTTTACCAGCCTGCTCCACAGGACGAACACCTCCATCCCCACATTGCCGTCGGCAAATCTGTGCTCAAGTCCGTTCAGCAGTACACCTACCTGGGAAGCATCATCTCCTCAGATGCCAAGATTGACAAAGAGATCGATCACAGATTAGCAAAGGCATATAGTGCATTTGGAAGACTTCACAAAAGAGTCTGGAGCAATAAACAGCTCAGGCAAAGCACAAAAATCAGTGTGTATAGAGCCATTGTACTGTCTATCCTCCTTTATGGATCTGAAACATGGGTCACCTACTGCCACCACCTACGACTCCTTGAGCGCTTTCATCAGCACTGTCTATGCACAATCCTAAATCTACACTGGACTGACTATGTGATGAATGTTGCTGTCCTTGAGCAAGCAGGGATCACCAGTATTGAGGCCATGATATTGAGAACGCAGCTGTGCTGGGCAGGGCACGTTTCTAGGATGGAGGACCATCGCCTCCCAAAGATACTACTCTACGGTGAACTCGCCACGGGTCAGTGTAAGAGGGGTGCTCCAAAAAAGCGATACAAGGACTCCCTGAAACAACATCTCAGGCTCGGCCAAATTGATCACCAACAATGGTCCGCCATGGCCTCACATCGGGAGGCATGGAGACGCACTAGCCTTATTTGAGAACTCACGCCGAACAAGTCTTGAAGAGAAACGACAACACACAAAGAATCACAACCCAAAAACATCACCCAAGGAGACCTTCTGCTGTGCTTTTTGCAACCAGACTTGTTTATCTTGGATTGGCCTTTTTAGTCATCAGCGCGCTTGCAGAAACCGCGGGATGTGTCCTTCCTGAATCTTCGTTTGCGAAGAAAAGCCAGAGAGAGAGAGAGAGAGATGTGTATGTATATCACTTCAAGTTGCCTGTCAACTTATAGCAACCCCATGCATTTTGTAGGGTTTTCTTTGGTAAGCAATTCTCAGAAGTGGTTTTGCCAGTCCCTTCCTCTAAAATACAGCTTACAGCACCTGGTATTCGTTGCTATCTCCCATACAAATACTAGTGAGGGCTGACCCTGCTTAGCTTCAAAGATCAGATGGAACCTGGTGCCTTTAGGGTATTAGGCCCTAATATATGGCCTGGGTGTGGCAAATCTGAAACTTTAAAAAACACTTTTATGTGATAGGGAAGAAAACAATATTAATAGTTGTAAATTTTCCAGGTAAAAAATGGTTTCCGGACATTCATGAAACCTGTTTTCTACTGGTATTCACACATCCTAAAGTGTTCTAGTAGGTTGTGCTGAGCAGAAAAACACATTTTTTTCTATGCCAAAAATGTGGATTTTGTGAAGGGAACAGGGTTCCCTGCACAAGATATATGTTTTCTATGCAAAACCTCCTACTTTTTTGCACAAGAAAAAACGCCTGTATCTATGCACAGAATAATATCCCTGGTACATTTAGGGATGTGCAAATATGGAGAGAACTTGAATTTTTTTTTCTGCAACAGGAAGAAAACTACCAAAAATATATATAAATTCATCTTTGCAAGCAAGGACAAAAGAACAACAATTTATATCTCTAATGTATGATTGTGGGATAAACACAGACACTCCAGAGGTAAAATAATGAACTTGAAAATTACTGTGAGGCTAGGCTATCATATAATTATCATGATAAAATTGGAGGCTGTATTAGTGAAGTACCTTTTTTTCAGAACATGGACTGACCACATTTTTGTTTTATGCCATGTCACTTTCTTTACAATATGTACCTCATGTTTATTTAAATTTTATTATACTGGAAATTCATGGAGAGATGTAGTGCTTTGTAATATTTGTATATCTGATGAATAGCAGATTCCACACACTATTTTAATACCCATAATATAAAATTTAAATAAAGGATGGATTTATCTTTTTTGTTTACTTGAGCAATTCTGAAAAGACAAGAAATGCTTCACCTGTTTTGTTTGTTTTTTCAAATTGCATTCCTCTTTTTTTGTTTTGTTTTTAGAAACCATGGAAATAAATATTCATTTCTACTCTGTTCCTATAATCTGTGGGATCAGAAAAATGAATGAATGTAAGAATGATAATTAGTAATGGTGTAAACATGACTGTCTAGAGCCATCCAAATGTTCTTTCTGTCCTTCTCCTCCTCCTCTGTATTCTTGGTGCCAATAAAGCATAGTGTTTTGCTTCTACTTTTGTGTCTAGGAAAATGGAGGGGAAATGGCAGGAAGTTACTGAAGCTTGTACCATAAAACCACAGGATTTATTGATCTTTTCCACAGCTTCTGGGGTCTGCGTACAATAGCATATTCAGAGGTATAATATGTTCTCCCTACATAGTGTAAACATTAAGGATCTTAGTAACGATTCAATGAAATATTTATAACTCTGTTACAAATCCCTGAAAACTGAGTGAAGAGACCCCAAGTTAAGTGATTATTTAATGCAAGATATATGAAGATGTTATCATATATCTCTCTGGGATGCTCATTGTTCACATTTACAGTTCATTGGCTGTGCATACTTAGTTAAATAGGACATACATACATATAGGAGATTTTCACACTACACTGTTATAGTGTTACTATTCCACTTTATTTACTCTGGCTGCCTCCTTTGGAATTCTGGAGTTTGTAGTTTTGGGAGAGGCATTTACAACTCTCAGCCAGAGAGCTCTTAGGCTTCACTAAACTACAAACCCCAGAATTCCAAAGAAGGCAGCCAAAGCAGTTAAAGTGGAATAGTAACACTATAACAATGTAGTGTGAAAATCTCCTAGTCTAATTCAGCCAACATATCTGCTGAAGGTAAGAAGAGATGGAGTATTTATAACAGTGAACAATTCTTATCTTTTATGTACCACACAGTAGCTTTAACTTTATGGGAGATTATGAGACATTAACGGAAATAAAGATTCCTGTTTAGGATAATGCCTGCCTTACATCCATAAGCAACAAGGGGAAGCAAAGTTAAGGCAGCTTTTTTACATAGTGCAGATATGGGATTGATACAAGATTTTATGGTCTCAGACTTATCAGAAATGTTACAGCAATATTGCCCCCATACAGACTGGAATCTACCCGTAAATCAAAGAAATCTCAATGGACAGCAATAGAAAGTATTTGGAGGGTGATTAAAGGGGCAAAGGGTCTGATAGGTAAGTGTCAATAAATGGTAGAGAAGTTCATGGAACACCCTGGTAAAATGATTAAGATGGTTAAATACTTTACAGCATGTTAACGTCTGATTGATTTGTTTGGCTTTTAAGGGATAGGAGATTGTATACTTTCAGCTTTCAATGCAGTTGATTATTCATTGATCAACCCAGTCTCTGGGTTGAATCCAGAGATGTGTGAACAGTATTCAGCTCCGGGGCCAGACACAGCCCCCACCCCGGATCTTTAAAATGGTAGATCCGGGGAAGGTGTTTTAATGATGGGCAGGGAGACGAGCGCAGGGGTTGGCAAGGGTGTAGACACGCCCTGGCTAGGAGGAGGCCGGGCGGGGTTCGGGCAGCCTATTTTACCCTTTGCCGCCCCTGGCTTCCTCCTCTCTTCCACTGGATCGAAGAGGAGAGAACATTCATCAACTAGAACTGCTTTTGGAGCCATGAGGGAGAGCTATGGTTACTGGGCTGTACAAGCATGGTTGTGAGATTGGGCAGCCCAGCAGTGCGATTGTGTGATTGTGTGTGATTGTGATTGTTTTGCATGCTTTTCTGCTTTTGCCAGTTGATTGCTGGCCATTCAATTTAATTTTATTTGATTGCCATTTAATTTGATTTTGCCAGTTAATTTGCAGTTGTTTTGCCAGTTAATTTGCAGTTAACTTGCCAGTCAATTTCCAGTTAATTTGCCAATTAATTTGCATATTATTAATTTGCAAGTTAATTTGCTCTTGTTCCTCTGGCCTCTGCCTCCCCACCCCCACCCACATGGTCTCAGGCCTGCCCACGGTCTTTCGCCTCCTCGCCTGCCTCCCGTGCGGCCTCTGGCTTCGACCCCCTTCCCCCCCACCCATGTGGTCTTGGGCCTGCCCACAGCCCACACCTGCCTGCAAGGCCTCCTCCAACCCCCACCCACCCACACACTCTCTGGCCTCCTCTTCTGACCCCTGGCCTCCGCTCCGGTGCCTCTGGCTCCCTCGCCTGCCCGCGCATCCGTGGCAGCCTCTCCCCGGCCCATGGTTGCTCCACCCCCTCTGGCCTCCATGGACTTGCTCCAGGCCCTCTAGGACTCTCCAGCCCCTGCATTTGCTCCCCCCTCGCTTCTGCCCCCGCTGGCTTCAGCCTCCGGCCTCCGCGGCCTTGCTCGCCACACCCTCACTTCTCCACGGCCTTTTTCCATGGCGGCCTCTCAGCCCTCACTGTGGTTGCTGCCCCTAGGCCTCCGTGGCTGCGATTCGGCACCCCTCGCTTCTCTGCCAGAGGCCTTGCTCCTCTGGCCTCACTCGCCTTTAGGCCTCCAGCCTACTCCAGCCTCAATCCTCGTTTGCTGCAGCCTGCTTCTCAGCGGCGGCCTCTCAGTCCTACTCATGGTTGCTCCGGCCTTGCTTCGCCATGCAGCCTCTCACTTGCGGGTGGGCGGCCGCTCTAGTCTGTGGTTGTCTGCTTCAGCCCTCCACGGCCTCCACATGGCCTTCGGCCTCCCTGCTTCATCAACGGCTACATAGCCTCCGGCCTCCCCACTTTTACCGCCTTGTCCTGTTGCTGCCTCAGCACGGGGAGGGGTGAGCGGGGGGCCTCATGTCTGAGTTCACATACCGTAAGAAATAAACAAATAAATAGGTAAGATAACAATAAAGTGGCCCGTATTTCAACCCAATCTCCTGTTCCTTGTCTCGTTATTCCATGCGTCAATCATTAATAGGCTCTCCTTGTTTCTGATGAATGATGAAGAAAGTATTCTGACCACATCTCTTTTCCCCTCCTGCCTCCTGTTAACAATCTGCTCTAAAGATTGGGGAAGCTTCCATAAGTCCTAGATAAAGCACTGGACTGCAAGGGGCAGGAGGAAGGATCAGTGAAAATAGGCTCCTCACTTCTGTTACTGGAAATCTCCAAAGGATTGACGCCCCTCCCATCAAAGGCTGGGGCTCTTTTGTGTATGAGGAAAGCTTTTCAAAGAATGGATCAGAATGAATGCATGCGTGTCACTGTTTTATTTTTTCTCTGTATTTTTTCTCTGACAAAAGATTCATATACTGTAGAGAGGGCAAGAGAGCCAATGTGGTGTAGTCATTTGAGCATTGAACTACAACCCTGAAGACCAGGATTGGATTCCTTGCTAGGCCACAGAAACCCAATGGGTGACCTTGGGCAAGTCACACACTCTCAGCCTCAGAGGAAAGTAAAGGCAAATTTCCTCTGAACAAGTCTTGCCAAGATAACCCTATGAGAGAAAACCCTTAGGGTTGCCATAAATCGGAAACAACTTGAAGGCACACAGCAACAACAACCATGTGTAAGAATGCATAAAAGTATAAACACATGTATGGTTTTAACCATTATACCTCTTTTCCATTTGTTTGGCCTAAATCAGCCACATACAATTATGCCTGCATGTGTACTTGTTTTGGTCATGGCAGATGGAGAAATTCAGCACCTCTATCCACCTCAACTACCTTCTCAAGCCTGTTGTCAAGCTAAGAGACACCCTCATGGCAAGGGGAGAACAATCAGAAGATGAGGGCCAGCCAGGAAGTAGCTGTCTGCAGGAAGGAACAGTGATCTTTCTGGACCACACAGGGGTCCAGTGGAGGTCTAGAAGGATGAGGTTCTCTTCATGAAACTGGCTGTAGGAATGCAGACAGCTCTGTCCTGCTGCCATCCCTCCATCCTTCTTCCGACCTGTGAATGGCCATGGGGGCAGTCTGACAACAGACTGGTTAAGTGTTCAGGGAGGAGAAGGATGCATAATTACACCTGGAGAGGCTTTATGCTCTGCCAGTGTGATATAGGATCTCAGCCACGGATAGTTATTATGTTCTGCAATATTGTATATCTTTTTTATTTTATAATGTATTTATTTATATCCTGCTCTTCCACCACAAGGCTATCAGAACGGCTTACAAATTGTTTTAAACAATAGCAATTTACACATCTACACTGCATTAAGCAGTTTCCAGTGTGTGTTAGCTAATTGCCCCCACAAGCTGGGTACTCATTTTACTGACCTATGAAAGGATGGAAGGCTGAGTGAACCTTGGAGCCCGCTGGAATTGAACTTGCAACGTGGTGACTTGCAGTATTGGCATTTAACCACTGCGCCACCAGGGCTCCTTAAGTCTATTACACATCTTGTGTTAGGGATGTAATATTTGCTTCTTTCCTTTCACCTGTGAAAATTAAAAATAATCAACTTCACATTAAAAATAAAAGTTTTCTCTACTCTGGGTAAGAGCTTACAACAGTTTTGTATACTCCCCACCCATCTTTTTACAATTTTTTTTACATTTTTTGGTGAAAATTTTATGAACCATTTTTGTGTGTGTGAAACCAATGCTTCATACAAAGTTTTTGTGGAAAGCACAATGGTTTTTCACAAAAATTTTGCCTAAACCCTATTTTGAATCCTAACTAGAATAGAGACTTTCAATCTATTGGATTTGCCTACATGTTGACTCACCATTAAACAATTGACTCGAGGGGTCTTCTCTAGCTAGGACTAGACAACTAGATTCCAGCCCATGTCTTTCTGTTGTTGCTGGTGATGAAAAAATCACTCTTCTTTTTGTTCTTGTAAAGGGACCGATAGAATCACATAGCCTCTGACAATTTTTAATGGGGTGTCTCAGTGTGTTCACTAGGAAATACTCTTTACATCCTAAGTATTTATTAGATACTTGACATTTTAAATCTGTGTGAACTTATGGGAAAGTAGGTCTTATTAAAGACAATTCGAGGGAGAGGAAATCGTGCCACCATGTTCTCCCATGCCCTCCCAACCTGATGTTGTGTTCAATAACCCATCCCCAGCAGCATCTCCATCTCTACATAGAAACCAGTGGTTATAGAAGTAAGCAAGTGTCCCTTAAAGAGCACAGGGGAGAAAGGGCCCAGTATAGAGCAGGTTATGGTAATCTTCATAAGCTTCACACAGTTTGAGCTCTTTCCTGTGGTAACATCCCTCTATTATCCACAACAGAGAGAGAACTATGGCTAGTATTGCTCATCAGGAACTTTATGTAGGCCAGAGCACTACTTTAACCAAAAGTGTTCTTTTTCTGGAAAAGTTCTGCATGCTCCCTTATCTTTCCTTTTCAGGAATGAGAAGGTGCACATTCAAGGTGTTTGTTCTTAGAGAAGCCACATGCTATTCCTCTTTATTTATTGGAAAGGTAAAGGGTAGACAAAACCAACTTCCTTACGACTTCCTTTTCACTACTGCAACAGTGGCAAAGAAGGAGCTGTGGTGTGTGCTCGCACATGCACGTGTGTGTGTGTGTGTGTGTGTGTGTGTAAGAGAGACACAGAGAAAGAGAGATTCAAGTCCAATGCATCTCCAGGAAGTTTTACTGAGTGGTCAACTGGTCTTCAGGTGAAAAGAATCTGCACTCATCCTTTGATAAGGCCTCTCTGAACTGGATATATCTTATCAAACCAAGTTTCTGAACCTTACTTTGCCTAGCAGGTTCCTGATTACTGTGACTTTATTTGATGTGACCTTACTTAATCAAAATACCACTTCCTCTGCAACCTCCAAACCCAGTAGAATAAGGTAATAAATATATCAGACTTGCCACCAAACTACTTCTTCATGAAAATAAAGTCATAAAGGATATTCTAGTCATAGGATCCAGATGGAGACACGCTTTTACCCAGATGCAGACATGCTTTTAACTGAAGTCATGATATGGACTAAGCACTTAGTGATTTCACCCTTCCATTGAAATTAAAGAAACTTAAAACTTTTTAGTTTTTTCCTGGATTCATTCATCAAATGATCTCTTCCTCAATAATTTACCTAATTTTCAATATAGGAATAATTTAAAATATACTAAAAATTTATTCAGGATTTGTAAAACATGTTGTTTAGCACTAGGAAAGTAACGCTTCCTATACATTCTCCAAGAACTGGTGTGATTCATTGCCTATTCTTTACAGACACATTTGGGAAAATAATAAAATTGCACTAGACACTAAAAGCATTTTCTGGGTGTGTAGTAACTCATTCAAAGTGCAGATACAAAAACTGAAAGGCATGTGATGAAAACATAAAACAAGCTCCTAATATCATGGGGCAGTGTGGTGTGGGAGAGGGAAGGAAGCTATGATAAATAGTCTCCTCTCAAACCACTGAGGGGAAAAATGAATCATGCTACCCCATAAAGCCATGTACATGGATCAGTTTATGGAAAGATACCTCAGTATGGAAATCATTCCATTGATGAAGTAACTTATTGATCACTGAAGGATAATGCAGAGTGAAAGCTTAAATCTATAACACTGACAACAGCAACAGAAATCAATAGCAGACAAGAGATCTAGTGCAAAATCTACTAAACACACTATTAAGCTAAATATCATAGCCTAATAGTCACAATTTATAGACAAAGAAATAAAGGCTAAATACAACTTGATTATGCTAATTTCATACTTCCTGTTATATCAACATTAATATTATTTACACATGTCAAAATGCTCTGGAAGATAAAAATGACAAACTAAGCATTCAGTCTGAAAGACATATGAGCTCCTTCCCAAGTTACACTTTCTAAACAATGTAAAACAAGACTGCATGGTTCTCAAAGGAAGGAGAGGCAGTTCATGAGTTATAATGTAACAACTCTGAGAGACCTTTCTGTAAATGCAGACTGAAATAACAACTTAAAAGAGCCAAGGGTTTTGGTTTTTTTTTTTTTTTCCAGGTAGAAACTGGAGAGTCACCATCACTTGGCAACACCTTGGGAAAAACTAATGAGATGGATCATATGTTGTTAGTTCCTAAGTGTAGGTGAAAGAAAAGTTTAGATGTGAACTAAAGAGGTGGGGAGGGATGTCTGGAAATCCAAAGAATGCAGACAACTATTTACCTCAATCAGGGCAAGGTGCTTAATGTTACAGGGCCTTAAATGTGTATTAAATTTCTAGACATTGTTTTCTGGGTGCTCACACTTGACATAAGGAATGAACAGATAAGGCAATAAGGCATATGGCATGGGGAATAACACCAGTCAAATCTTCGAGTGCTAGGTTTCTTTCAACCAAGTTCAACATTTAATGAAAAGCAGTGGAGAGTTATGGTACTCCCTAATACAATAATGAGAACTTTCCTCCTTTTCAATATTTGAGAATGGCCTGCTTTTTATAAAGCTTCATTTAAAAAAAAAACTGGAATGGTAACCTATCACCTCCTCCACAATGCAGATAAACCACATGACTAGACATCAAGCTAAGAAGACTTGAGGGGAAAGCTGTACTGGGAAAGGAAGCCAAAGTGAACTGTTTCTTATCTATATAGCTGTTGAAAACTTTCAGAGACAGCATTGAATATGATGCCAAACTCAATAGAGATGGGGGGGAGGAAATATCTGAGTTTCTGTCCTTTCTGGTATCTTTGAGTTTATGGTCCTGGAATGAAGATTTCATATTTGTAGTTGTGGATCACAGAACCAAAAAGTTGGAAGGATGCCTGCAGGTCACCTTGTTCAACTACCTGTTGGACAAGTATAGAAAATCCAGGCCTAGGCATTCCCCCGAAGATGCTGTCCAGCCTGTTTAAACACTTCCAGCAAGGGAGATTCCAATTCTCTTGTTAATTATATTGTTTAGGAGAAACATTAGGAAAGTATTCTAAGGTTCAGTCCAAATCCTCCAAGCTGTAACCTTGAGACCATTACATCTAACCCTGATCCTTGGTAGAGCTGAACACAAGTATTCATTCTTCTATTGGAGAGGTCCTGAAAAAAAAAATGTACCAACCAATCAGTTTGTAAATAGTTATGTCTAACAGATTTTTAGGGCTCTGTTTTGGCAAATGAAGATGATTATTTTAAGATGGGGAAATAATAAACACATATATGAAAGGTATGACAGATTCAATCATTTGTGAACAAAACTTAGAGATGTTAAAATCTCTACCTAAAGTCAGCTCCCCAGAGCTACTCATGTCTACAGTCATGAGCTGGAACCCAAACAAACAACAGTGGAGATTCCACAGGCCAATGATGCATAGCACCATGCCTGCCTTCCTGGTTTCCACCAAGCTCTTGTAAAGGAATTCTATAGGGGGGTTCATAACAAAACCCCTTCTGGACTACATGGACTCTTGTACTGTCCATCGATAAGACCTATTACCTGATAGACAAGTGCTGCTGATCAATGGTACCTGTATTCTAATATATAATCTAAACAAACTAATTAATAATTATTCTGATGATGTTGAAAGGTTAGAAATGCACCTTAACAGATGGTTAGTAGAAGTTTTTCTCTACAATCTAAGGCTGTGCCAAGCATGTAGTGATGATAAAGAATCAGATGCCATGATTATACCAGTTCAACATGAGTGAAGGTCAAAATGTAGCATCAGCTGAAGCTGCAGAGGTTTTTGGGAGAAACAGGCCAAGAGGGTTAGTGTAATAGGCCAAAAAGGCTTGCATAATGGAATAATAGGCACATGTCATCCTAATCCTCCTTGTACAAAACTTTTCCAGTTATTTCCATTATAGGCAGGAGGGGATTTGTACTCAGTACTGTACTTGTAAAATGCCGGCCATTTGGTGCACATATACTTTCTCTCATACTTTAGGTGACTTGCACTTTTCCATCCTCTCCTCACTGCTATAGTCACCCAAATTGGCTTCAGAGTGTTATCCAGTCTACCTGCTGCTGAAGCAGATTTTGTAAGTACAGGAAGACCCACGTGGGAGGAGAGAATTTGCCCTCTTCTTGTTCCATTGACATAAGCAGCTCTTCCACAGGGAGGAGTCATCTGGGTAGCACTATAGCACCCAACATAATACCTGATAAATAGGTGGCACAGTGCTCTAAATGGGGAAATGATGAATGAAAGCTGAATGGAACAATGCGCAATTCTCTTTCTTACAGCAAACAATGTATCAGCTTCTTGTGCTGCAGCAAGAAGAATAAGGATGAGAAATTATCAATTCTATAATTATGACAATGGTGCATTCAAAGATATTGTCCTGCATATACAATTCAGGCATTAGGTAGGGGAAATGTGAAAATATCAGTGGAACAAGAAGAGGGCTGGAAGATATTGAACATTTCTACGACACTCTAAAAAACCTGTTTGAAATGACAGTCTATGAAGTGATGCACACATACCAAAAACATAACTTTCTATATAATCTAAGCAGCACATAGCTGACCCAGAACAAGCTCTTGGGCTGATGGTGAATAGCACGATGCAAACTCTTTGTTTGCGAGAGAGAGAGAGAGTGAGGGAGACAGACAGACAGAGGACTTTATCAGACAGACTAAATATGGTGTCATAACAACACCACATAAATGTGAAAGGGCGCGCAGATCAGGTAACGTCAACCTTTCACGTTTATGTATAGTGAAAATCACATCATTTTTAATTGACAGCTTTAATATGTAGTTTTTAATTGACATCAATAGATACCCCATGCTGCTTTTGTGCCGGCATTGCAGGCATGCAAAACATTGGCCATTTAAATTTCATACTTACCCTGACAGTGGCTGAACTGACCACCGGATGTTCTGGGTCAGATCGGAACATCCAGGTAAGTTTCATTCTTTTTATGATCCTCCTCAGGTTACTTGGGACCTTTTAAGTGTGTTAAGGTGCTTGGTGTAAATTTAAATGTTATTTTTAAACTTCCCATGCAACGAAGTCTCCTTATTCACGGAGCTGAGTTTGCCGGGGGAGGAAGGTAAGTGCGGGAGGGAACGTTCTTTTGGTGGCATAAAAATGTGGGGGTTTTATGCTGGCAAAAGAATGTTTAAATGGCAGCATCTGATAAAGTCTAGAGAGACAGAGACAGAAAGCAGAGGGAGAGAGAGTGCACTGTGAAAAAGGGGGAAAAAACATTTTGAGGATCATTAGGAAAGGAATCAATAAAGTCACCAATATCATAATGCAGTTAAACAAATCTATGTTCAAGAGGTCAAGAGGCAATTCTGCCATGGTTTCTTTCATGCTCTCAGGCTGTTTTAGGCTAAGGAAAGGAAGAAAGTTCCACTGTTGTTTTTTTAAAAAAGGGACCCCCTAGGCTTCAAACTGCAGTGGGATGGGGGGGGGAAACACTGTGAAATTGCTCCCATACCCCCTATAGGGTGTGGTGGGGTATTGTGAGTTTCCAAAAATACATCAATTTTGAATGGGCATGACACTTTTGGAGGCCTAAAAAAGGGAGTTGTATGTGGCCCATGAGCATCATTTTCCTGACCTTTCGGAGTATCTATGGGCCAGTCACAGATTTTAAGCCAAGCTTAAAATTATCACATATTAGGAATAAATGCTATTGCAGTGATGATGGTGGTGATGGTGATGAGAATACCACAGGACACCCTGCAACACACACTTTCATCTGATTCACAGGGGGAAATGCAGAAAAAAGTGAGGGCAAATATTAATATCAGGAATTACAGGGGGAAATAAGGTGCTGTTTCCTTCAGAGATACAGATGAAATAGTTATTTTTAACTAAAACTATTTTATCTTTTCTTTCTTTTCTCCTATTTGATTTTTCTTTACACTGAATGTATTTATTAGCTCATCCATGCTAGGCTATTTTTACTGTACTACTACCCAACTACAGATTCTTAATGATCCAGTTAAAAGTAATGACCAGCACTTGTACTTTTTGTGTACTAATTTCCTCTTTTAATGCCCTCTGATTACTGTCTGCCCCTCAAATATATGTAAATAAATCTTCCAATGCAGGGAGGACTCCATGTACTTGACAAGTTGTTGTTGTTGTTTTTGTTGTTAGTATTAATATCCCACCCTTCTCCCAATACAGGGACTCAAGGCAGCTAACAATGAGTTTAACAATGCAAATTAAAACAATGCACAAACATTAAAAATATAAATATGAAATTTTAAAAACAAATTAAACAATTTAAAGAGTTAAAACATTTAAATATATTAATTTAACTTTAAATATATTAAAATACAATAAATGGATTTTAAAGAGGAAATAGCAGTGAGAGAGAAGGTATTGAAGATGAATCCAAAAAATGAAAAAATTAGGGCTGAAATAAATATTTTGAAAAAACAATTAAATTCAGAGATGATAAATGAAATAGCGTTAAAATTAAAATTTGCAAGACAAAATTTCTTTGAACACTCCAACAAGGCGGGCAAATGGTTGGCGTATAAGCTAAGGAAAGAAACTTGAAAAATAATAATAACTGAAATCAGATTAAAAGAAAAGAGATATCTAAAGCAAAAGGATATGATGAATATATTTTACGAGTACTATTCAAAACTTTATGAAGGGTATAAAACGAATAAGGAAACATTAGGTAAAATAGATGAGTATTTAGCAAAAGAAAATATTCCTCAGATAATAGAGCAACAAAAAACAGAGTTAAATAGACAAATTACACTACAAGAAATAAAAGATGCAATAAAAAGACTGAAATTAGGGAAAACTCCAGGTCCAGATGGATTTCCATCGCTATATTATAAAGTCTTTGAAGAACTATTACTACCTCTGTTTAAATTGTATAATGAGATAAATAACAATAGGTGCCCATTGACATGAAATAAGGTAAATATTACTTTGATTTTGAAGGAGGGGAAGGATCCTACCTCTCCAGCAAATTACAGACCTATCTCGCTACTTAATGTTGATTATAAAATTTTTGTTAGTATTTTAGCAGAGAGATTAAAGAAAGTTCTAGTTAAGTGGATTCAAGAAGATCAAAATGGCTTTCTCCCAAATAGACAGGCAAAAAATAATATTATATCTCTACTGAATATAATCAAATTATATGATAAACATATTGAAAAGAAGCTGGCTATACTTCTTATGGATGCTGAGAAAGCCTTCAACAATGTGAGATGGGAGTTTTTATTTGCAGTTTTAAGAAAGATGAATATAGGAGATGTGTTTTTGAAATGGATTCAAAGTGTATATAAAGAACAAGTGGCACAGATAATTGTGAATGGAGAAAAGACCAAAGATTGTAGAATAGCAAGAGGTATGAGACAGGGGTGTCCACTCTCTCCCCTTCTCTTTCTTATAATATTAGAAATATTGACTAGGAAAATTAATGTGGATATGGAAATCGAGGAACCAAAACTTAAAAAAATCGAATATAAATATAAGTCCTTTGCTGATGATTTAATTCTTGTCCTGGATAACCCAAAAGATAGTATTCTCAGATTGGTGGAGATAATTGAGGAATATGGATCAGTGGCAGGTCTAATTATTAATAAAGAAAATACCATTATATTAACAAAGAATATGAGTATTAAAGAAGAACAGGAACTGGTGAATTTATCAAAATTTAAAATAGAAAAAAAATCAAAATATTTGGGAATAAATATAACAACTAAGAATTTAGATTTATATAATAATAATTATGGAAGACTATGGATTAAGATTAAGGAAGATTTGAAAAGGTGGAAAAACTTACACTTATCTTTACTAGGGAGAATAAATACAGTGAAAATGAATATCTTACGAAGGTTAATGTATCTCTATGAAAACCGTCCAATAATATATAATTCTACACCATTTAATGATTGGAATAAAGAGCTGGCCAAATTTATATGGGCGGGAAAAAGGCCGAGGATTAAAAAAAAAATGCTTTGTGATACAAAAGAAAGAGGTGGATTAGGACTGCCGGATCTTGAGGTTTATTATAATGCAAGTTGTTTAATATGGGTGTTGGATTGGATACATTTGGAAAACCCAAGGTTGCTTCAATTAAAAGGTTTCAACCTTAGATTTGGAATTCATGCATATATGTGGCATAATAAAATGGCAGTACACAAAGAATTCAAATATCATTTCATAAGAAGAGCATTAATTAGAGTTTGGGAGAAATATAAAGGAGTGTTATATTCAAAAATGCCACTATGGGTGTCCAATCATGAGGCATTTTACAGGAGAAAGAATCTTTTCCAAAAACAATGGTTGACATACGAAAAGATTCTGAAAAATAAGGAAACGCTCTTGGAAATGAAAACGCAAGAAGAGTTAAAGATAGAGGGGATCAATTGTCATTGGTTCCTTTATAGGCAATTGCAGGAAAAATTTAGAATAGATATGAAATTGTCAGGCATCTCATCAGAAAAAACAGAATTTGATAAAATAATACAAGGTGACAAAAAGAAAATGATATCCAAAATATATAAATTTCTACTGAAATTAAAATTAGAACAAGAGGTAATTAAACCATACATGGTAAAGTGGGCACAGTATATAGGCCATGAAATCCAACTAGAGAACTGGGAAACAACTTGGATCAAGAATATAAAATTTACTGAGTCTACATTAAGAGAAAATTTCTATAAAATAATGCACTTATGGTACTTAACACCTGAAAAGCTGGCGAAAATTTATAAAAATATCCCTGACAATTGTTGGAAGTGCGGGAAAACTAAGGGCACATATTTCCATGTGTGGTGGAACTGTCAAGAAATCCATAAATATTGGAAGAAGATACATAACTTGATAATTATCCGATGGAACCAGAGATCTATTTATTAAATATGTTGCATAATGTAGATAAGGAGCCCTGGTGGCGCAGTGGTTAAATGCTAGTACTGCAAGTCACCACGTTGCAAGTTCGATTCCAGCGGGCTCCAAGGTTCACTCAGCCTTCCATCCTTTCGTAGGTCAGTAAATTGAGTACCCAGCTTGTGGGGGGCAATTAGCTAACACACATTGGAAACTGCTTAATGCAGTGTAGATGTCTAAATAGCTATTGCTTAAAAACAATTTGTAAGCCACTCTGATAGCCTTGTGGCTGAAGAGTGGGGTATAAATAAATAAAAATAAAAAAATAAAATAAATTTAAAAATTAATAATAATAATAGAAGGAAATATGGGAGAATTATTCTTTATGCCGTATGGGCAGCCAGACTCATTTTGGCTAAAAACTGGAAAAAAGACAAAATACCTTTGGTGAGTGAATGGTGTATAAGATTATTTGAAATGCAAGAAATGGATAAACTGTCTGTAATATTAGATGACAGAAGTCCAAAGAGGAGTATTGAGGTATGGCAGGATATGATTTCGTTATGGAGAGAGAGCTGGGTGATGAGTTAGTAAAGAATTTAGATATTAGAATATAACGAAGATGGTGGAGGAGATATTAAACAGATCATATGTTGTTGGGCATTGAGAGGTGTAGTAAGTAAACCAGTAGTTATAAATCGTCAAAAAGAAAAAGAGACATCTGAAGTCACGGGGGGTCAGGTTTTAGTTTTTATATGGTGTCTGTGTACTAGTCTTTGTAAATTGATATTTTATATGTTGTCTGTGAAGTGTTTGTTACTTAATAAAGATTATCCTAAAAAAAAGAAGAAGAAGAATGTTTTCACTTCTTGGAGAAAGGAAAGCAGAGATGGGCCATGAAATGGCTTGCAGCCCAGGAACAGGGCTGCCTAAGTTACTAAACAGCATGAGGAAACTGTGTCAGGCAGCAGAATTCTAAGACACGTCAAATGTGCTGCTCGATGTGCCCCACATTGAGAAGGGCCTGCTGTTGCTATCTCACCCCATTACCAGACTACACACCTCACCTTACTGCAGTGCCTGCTCAGTGCTTCTCTATGGACTTTATCAGACTAAATATGGCATCATAATGACACCACATAAATGCAAAAGGGCATGCATACCAGACAATGTTGTCTTTTCACATTTATGTCTTGTTGTTAGGCTGATCTATTTTATTGACCGCCCAAGCCATCAGTAGATCAGCTGTGCCATTTTTTTGCCGGCATAGCCGGTGTACGTAACTTCACATCTTTTTTTCACATACTGTACTTACTTTGTTTCTTTTCCCCCACATACTTACTTTATGAATGGCCTGACCAGCCAGAACACTTCTGGGTGAGATCATGACCTAGAAGTGTTCTGGATGAGATCACAACATACAGGTATGTGACACACTTTTTATGATCCTCCCAGGGTTACTTGGAAGGTTTTAAGTGTGTGTATGTGCTTGATGTAACTTTTTATGTTTTATTTTTTTTTTATTTTATTTTAAAATTTCTTGTGTGAAGAAGTCTTGCGGGATTTCAAACAGGGAAGTGAACGGGGCATCATTCACTTCCTCTTCATTTCTGGGGAAGCCTTCTGCCAAGAGAGAAGGTAAGTGTGGTGGTGGGGGGGGGATATTCTTTTGCTGGCATAAAAATGGGGTTTTTTATGCCAGCAAAAGAACATTTAAAGGGGCTTGTCTGATATTTCCCAATGGTTCCTGTTTGCTATTGAACCTTTTTCAGCTGTCCTCTCTATCTAATGCCCTTCCACCACCTCTTGACCCTCCATTTCCTCTCCCCTTGTTCAACCACCCAATGATGGCTGCTGGTACTGCTCCTCCTTGCAGTGGCACATGCTACTCCCCAATTCATCTCCTGCTCACCTGCACAGCAGCAACAGCAATGCTCTCATACTTTTGGTTTCAACTCCCACCTGCCTGCTGAAGCAACAGCTACTTCTTCTCACTAAAAATCTGGCAGGGTCAAGCCAGCATTTTTTTTTCTTTAAGAATAGGGAGATAGTTTTCAAGGGATTGCAAAACAAGGGCAGCTCCTCTACTCCCACATCTACCAACAGGAGAGTTTGCACTACAGCTATCTATGACCACAAATGTCAAATAAAAGTTGTGAATCTTTAAGGTGCCGCAAGACTTCTGCTGTTGTTGCTGTTCTTACTGCAACAGATTAACATAGCTGCCTATCTGAATTTCCTGAAAGATGTTCAGATGTTCACTGAAGAATGTTCTAAACTGCCACCTTGGATGTACCTCAGTTTCATCTTTAGCAACTGAAGCAGGGAAAAGCCAAAACATTTTGTTCATTTTATATATTTTTAGTTTTTTTGTTGTTATTTATCTCTCTCTGTGTGTGTGTGTGTGTGTATGCAGATTGCAATCCAGTATGCCTAATTTGTTTTTCCCTATTAACATTATCCTCCTGTATTTTATTTCTGCTACTCAGATATCTCCTACCATTTCATAGCTGCTGTTTTCTTTCCTTGCTATGGGCTACATTGCACTAGGGAACGGGATGGAATCCTAATAATCTCCTGTGCATACTTACTTCAGTCTAACACTCATTTAACTCAGTAGGTCATGTGTCTGAATAAAGGGTTCAAAATGCTGTATCATATATGCAAGACATATATGCAATTCCATACATGTGGGATTATTTATTCCAGAAGAATTTGCTTTCCTTTTGGAAATGAAACTACCACAATGTGAAACTACTGTACTGTATTTACCAGAAATCTTCACTACTGTGTTCTGCTGCATTTTCTCTTTTTCCATTCCTGTGACTTGGCTCTGTTATTTCTTTGCCCTGTATTTTGGTAGTCTGCTCTCTGCAAATAAAATAGGCTTCCCAACTGCAACATTTACCCAGGAGAGGTTTAGTTCACATCTCAGTGATGCTGTGATATTTCACTCATTAGCTAAATACTTAAAAGGCAGCAACAGGCTCATTACTCACCAGACAATGGGACTTATACATTTTGAATTCTATCTCTGGTTACCAAAGGGCTAGAGAGGTCCAGGGTTTTTTTTTTTAATGAAAACTTAGAATCTGGGCCACCTAAGGTTCCAAATGTGTACTGGCTAAAATGTGTAGAATCCAGAAAAAAATCAGGCAGACTTGGGCATATGGTAACCCTATCTGTCTAGCTTTGAAAAAAATGTACCTAAGGGAAGAAATGATATTATAGGAGTTATACACATTCTCCATGTACAGAGAAAGTGGACAGAGAGAAGACTGTTTGTCTCACATAGTACTAGAAACTAGAGCTATTCAATGAGTCTGAGTGATAATCTACACCAGTGAAAAAAATCATACCTCATACCCAGTGCTGGTAGAACATATGATGTTCTTGAGGATTCAAATTTAATATAACTCTTTTTCACACCTGGAAGCTTAAATCCAATTTTTACACATGGCACTTTCCTGGAAAAACTGGTTTATTGTAAGTGTGCCCCTTTGAGTTGGCTTTGGGGTGGAGTCAGGGCCTGGAGTTTTTAGTGGCTGGTACAGGGTGGTGCAAGGTTACCTGCGCTAGGCTTCCAGATCCACTGCAGAGAAAGGGTACTTCCCCCTGTTTGTATTTACTTTTTCCTAGCAGGCAGGTGCCATTATTTTTTAAAGATGCATTTGTGCAGATACTTGCATATCAGTATTAGCACATCTCCACTTATTGGCATTTATAGTCGACATGCCACTTTGCTTAACAGGATGGTCAATGCCCTTTTATTTTATTTTTGCCAGTGTAGACATCCCCTGAGAGGCAGAAGATTCAGGATAAAGAAAAAGATGTACTTCTTCCCTTATTCCATGGTAAAACAAAGGAATTTGCTACCACAAGATGTAGTGATGGCACCAGGTTTGGCAACTTTGGAAGGCAAATTAGTGATAACCATGGACCATATGTTTATCAGCAGCCACCGGCCATGACAAATACAATATATTCCATGTTGTCTCCATTGTTTGAGGCAATATGCTTGTCTATATACATTAATGGGAAACACCAGTGATAGGATACTCTTTCATTAATGAGATGCTAGGGAACTTCCCAGGGGTGTCTTGTTGACAACCATGCTAACAGAATGCTGGACTAGATAGATCTTGGACTTTATCAGATGGATGAGAAAACATGTCATAAGGATGTGATGAGAACACAAATGGGCAAAATTATCAAACAACATTGTAGTTCAGCCGTTCCAGGGTCGTAGCCGTGAATAAGGTGTTACTTTTTATTGATGGCTTAGCTAGCCAATAAGAAAGTGATGCCTCATCCATGCCAGCGCTACGCCCCGGGAATGGCTGAGGATGCAGGTGTCTGATAATGTTGCCATTGTGTTCTCATCCCGTCTTTATGTTGCAGTTTGGGATGCAGTTTTATGCCGCATTTCCCCGCATCTGATAAAGTCCGTTGTGTCTCATTCAGCATGACTGTTCTTTATAAACTACTAAATGCATATCTTATCTCTATCTCTCTTTTTCTTTAGCTTCGTATTTTTGTTTATAAAGCAAAAATGTGTGTCTTGCCTCTTTCAGCAGTAACTCCAGAAAGCATCATTTGTGACCTGAAATAAACAAATTCCTATTTATTTGCAGAAGATTGCATAACTGGTTGGATGTGTCTGCACAATCTCCTCAACTGTCATAAAAAAAAATGTGCCTGTATGACCCAAGATGCACAGAGCTTGGCAAGGTAAATTTTTCAGAAGAATGGATATGACGACATGCTGACATCACTGACAATTGAGCAGTGGTAGGATGTTGCGCTGGCACCCAGGGAGTTGTACTAGAATCCCTTTTTCTAATCCAACAGTGTATCCACCCTGTAGAATTATTTCAGTTTGATACCACTTTATCTGCCATGGCTCCATCCTACAGAACAATGGGATTTGTAGTTTTGCAAGGCACCAGCACTCTTTGGCAGAGGAGGATAAAGACTTTGTAAAACTATAAATCCCAGGATTCCATAGAATGTACCAATGGCACTTAAAGTGGTGTCAAACTGCTATAACTCTGCACTGTGGATACACCCCAATATTTCTGTCCTTAGTTACCCCAATGAGTTGCACAGTTGGCCCTCTGTATCCATGGATTCTGTATCCACATATTCAACTATCCACTGCTTGAAAATACTCCCTCCCTCAAAAAAAGAAGCAAACCTTGATTTTGCCATTTTATATAAGTGACACCATTTTATTATGTCATTGTATATAATGACTTGAGCATCCACAGATTTTGGTATCCACATGGGTCCTGGAACCAAACCCCAAAGGATACCAAGGGCCCACTGTAGTAACCAAGATCCATGGGACAGAGGCAAGGAACAACAACAGAAATTCTCTGGGAGTGTTGGTGGTGATGCACTTTATCATTCCTGCCATTCTGTTCCCTGAGGCAACCAGTTCATGGTTGCTTCCATGAGGAAAGGAGGAATGCAGAAAAGCCAATAGATGAGGACAGAATAGAAACATATTCAGGTAGATGCCTGATTTCAAAAAACTGAATTCAAACAATGATAAAGAAGATAAAAACCAAACTCTTCCATCAAGCACATGGAGTGTAATACTTCACTTGTAGAGTTGAAGAGAACAAAGAAAGTTAAACTAGAGTCTTTTCTAGTTATAATAAAATATTTAAGCTGTGCCTCTGAAGGAAAGTACACCTTGCTTTTTTCTGCAAATGCTTCCTCTGCATTTTCCTCTGTGAAGACTTTATCAGATGATCCCTTTAAAATGTTGTGGGTGTTTTGCCAGCATTAAAAAAAAATATGCCAGCAAAAAAAAAAAAGTTCCCCCCTCCACATTTACCTTCCTCTCTTGACAAAGGCAGCTCTGACAATAAAGAGGAAGTGAACAGAGCCTCGTTTCCTTCCTTGTTCGAAATCCCATGAGACTTCATTGCACAGGAAATTTAAAAAATAAAAACAAAAATAAAAATAAAGCATTAAAAGTTTTAAAAAGCACATACACCCACTTTAAAAGTCCCAAGTAACTCAGAGAGGGTCATAAAAAGAGCAAAACTTATCTGGATGTTCCAATCTAACCCGGAAGTGTTTGTGCAAGACTGGCCTTTGCCACTGCATTCCTGAGAGTTAAGAGGCCTGAGGTTTCGCACACCGGCAATGCCAACACAAAAGCAGCACGGGGGAATCAATTGATGGCTTAAGCCATCAATTAAAAACTACAGGTTTGGGGCTGATTTTATCCATGAAAGGGTGACATCTGATCTGCACAACCTTTCGTGGTTATGTGGTGTCCTTATGATGCCTTTTTTTCGAGCGTCTGATAAAATCCTGAGTCAGATGGCAGTTGCTCTCAAAGGCTTCTTGTGATATTTTCATGGATCTAAACCTTTTTGCCATCAAGGGAAAAATGATGGCCAAAACCCCCAAAATCCTACAGTGATTTCATGAGAACAGCCTGTGGATGGCTGACAATGGACATTTTCAGATGATCCTTGCAGCACAAGGATTGAGTGGGAGAGGTTTGTAGCAGCAGCTCAGCAGGGGGTCGATTTTGGACGACGACGTCCCTGCTGCAAAATCGTCCATCTCTCTTCCGCTTAGAGTTGGAGCCTGCCATGCTATATTTGGCCAGATTTTATTCACGGACAACCTCCGTGAATAAAATCTGGCTGAATATAGCGCGGCAGGCTCCAACCGTAAGCAGAAGAGAGATGGACGATTTCGCAGCAGGGACGGCGTTGTCCAAAATCGACCCGCTGCCACGCTGCTGCTACGAACCTCCCCCGCTCGATCCTTGCACTGCAAGGATCATCTGAAAATGTCCAATTATCTCTATCTTCCTGTTGTTATATGAAAGGTCCAGAATAACTTTACGTGCTGCCTGTCTCACTATTAATTCCTACCCCAATTGGGCATGGTAGATTTTCTGAGAGGTTGTGATGCCCAGATCTAAGGAAAATTTTATTATCAAGGAGGTGTTTAAACTTGGATTTCCCTCTTCCAAGTACAGCATTTTAAACATTAGTCTGGTTCTCTCAAAGAGTAATTACTATAAAAAATGGTACAAAGCCTTTCACATAATGGTAAGATAAATAAAACTATTCATATGCTGTTGTTGTTGTTCACATAATATGTAAATTAGATGCTCACATTTGAGGGGCAGAATATGGCAGCTCTACACATGTTTGATTAATATTATTAGCAATAATAACAACAGTACTTGTAGAAACCTATCTACTTGACAAAATACTACACTGATTTACTTGTTCTAATTCATTGTTTCAACAGACTTTGCTTCTGCCAGAGTAAAAGATAAATTAGAAGAGAATGTTTATACCTTGCGTTACTGTGACCTGTATTCAGGTGTGTGGTAAAGCTAAATCTCAGCCTATTCAACCAGAAAAGCTGGATATGTTACAATTTACCTTGACTGAACCATCTCCTTCTCTCTGGCTTCTGGTCCATTTCAGTGGGATGACAGGAAGTTTTTAAAGACATTAAAACTTTGTTTTATTCTCCAGTATATCCTTTCTTAAGGGATTACCTTTTCATTAGACATTGTATAGTTACCCACACTGTGGGAAGCTGCTCAAAGGGGAAAAAAAATCCCCTTCCCAAATGGATTTGTTTGTCTGGAGATCAAATCATTAGCTACCTATTGCTCCTATCAAAAGTTTCAAACCTCTTGAAAAACTGGAGGCAAGCCAACTAAATGCACATATTTTTCCAAAGCTCAGATCTAAAATCTTTATGGAGAGGTTACATATCCCTCAGATTTTCAGTCTCTGTGAGAATAAGATCTATGTATTGAGGGAAAAGGCAAACCTTAAGTCAGGTGAACCAGCCAATTACAAAGGAAAAAATGGGATCTTATAACATATTCATAATATTTTAATGAGGTAATTTTCACTTACTTTTAACATTATAATTCACTGTCATTTTTTCCTTTTAAAGCTTTATTGCACTTTTTATTTCAGAAGCAACATAGTTTGCTAGCATTACAATTAACATTAATGCTGCTGTAATTTTGGCTGTAACGTTCTAAGTTGTGCATACCATGCAACATACTTTGCTAGCATTACAATTAACATTAATGCTGCTGTAATTTTGGCTGTAATGTTCTAAGTTGTGCATTGATATCAATGGGACTTCAGTGCCCATAAAGAAGATTGCCACTTCCCATTGTTTCTTCAGTTCTCTTCACCTTTACTGAGGACTGACTGAATGTATAATGTTTTATCCAGTACTTTATCAACAAAATTTTCCTTGTAAAAAGCAAAAAACTAATATGATATAATACAATAAAGATCAAAGATAATACAATAAAAATGGACTGGATGGACCTTGAGTTCTCTTCCAACTCTATGATTCTATGATTCTATTAAAAAAAGGGGGAAAATATACACCAGTCCCTGATGCAGGAATGCAAAATTATTATACTGAAATAAATTAAAACATACCACAGTATTGGTCTTAGGGAAACAAATTCACTACCAGCAGAAACACCACCAGGCATTGGTTTACACCAAGGGTGGGGACTGTGTAGCCCTGCAGATATTATGGGACTGCAACTCCCAGCAACACAGCCAGCATTGGTTAAGAATGTGGGGACATGTGGTTTCACATCATCTGGAGGGACACATGATTCTCTCCCTTCATTTACACCCATATAGTTTCTCTACCCAGTCAGAGAGACAACTCCACCCCATCCTACCCCACTCAACCTAGAGGTGTGGTGATGCATTATGTTAAGACACTTAAATTATACACTGGTCAAAGAAAGGTTTACTGTTTTGAAAAATATAATATATTGGTGGACGTAACATTAATGGTTGATTCAAAATGGAGTACGTACAAAACTGTTATATGCAGGAAGAACAGCCCAGCTGGGAAGATGAAGCAGTTGTGAAATAACCCCTGCCCAACATTAGTGGGGCGGCCTCCTAACTCTGATACACTGTTGATAAACTTTGACTGATGTAATCTCTTCTTTCATCCTCAGTCAGGCAGCTGGCCCAGGCTTGTTTTATCTTAGTAGGATTCAGCACAGTGCTTGTAGTAATGGAGTGGTAGAGACAAACACAGTTCGTTGCCCACCTGTTCACTCATTTGCCCTGCCACTTGTCCACTCAGTCTGTGCCACCTGATACCTGCTGAGCTGATACTGGATACTATCTTGCTAGAAAAGCCTCCATCGCTTTTCTTATCCATTTTCTTGAAATTTTTCAGTGCTTTGCCAAAATATGTTCTCTAATGGCTTGTCTACACAGGCTAAATACCCCAGCTTGCTCCCATTCCATAGCCCTGCAGTCCATACGATGCAGGGTTTTTGCCTCAATCTGCCCCAGGAAGTTCTCACCACCCCTGGGGTAGATACAGGGCTGGAACAGGGGCAAGCTGGGATATGACCCTTTAGCACATTTTAAGAAAATATCCAGTTTAATCCACTACTGCTGGGACTGGATAGATTGGGCCTCTCATGTCTGCGGGAGCCCACCCCAGCAGGATGGCTCTCGCTGCTGCTGCTGCCGGTTGCCCTTGCTCTGCCAGGTCTGGGCAGCAAGCCTGCAGCATGTGACCAAGGTTGGTCACATGCAGGGGGCTTGTCACATTGTGCAGCCAGCTGCCCAGACCCGGCAGAGCACAAAAAATGGCAGCAGCGGCTGCAGCAATGGGTTGGCATTCCTGTTTGGACTCCCGACCATTTTCTTCAGATAACAGGGGCAGAACGGGCCACTTCCACAGCCAGGATAGGTAGATGAGCCCTGGTTTTCTGAAAGTGCACTTCTACAGCAGATTTCCAGTCTCATTCTCAGGAAGTTTTTTAAAAAATTCTTTAGTATTTCTTTCAGTGGTGTTTTGCACTTATGTTTTCATTACAAATCAGCTAAGGGTTTTGTGGGAGTTATGCTTTCAGACTGCATTTATCTCCATGACTGTACAGATTTCCTGGCTGCCAGTGGTTCCAGATCTGAAAAAGGCCCATAATAGGATTCACTTCATAGTAACCTGGGTTTTAACTGAGATGTACAGGATGGGAAACGATTGAATAGTGAAAGACACGACACTAACATGCACAGCTCAGCCATTTTGGAAATAAGGTAAGTGCCTGAATCTTCCATCTTGCTCACAATAATTTCACTAAAGTTTTCTGCTCCTTTCAGGTTTTAAAAAAATAAATAATTTAATGTCTTTTCTAACCAACTCTTGTGGGAAACAAATATTTGGCACAGGCATTTATATGTATAATGAAGGAAGACTGACACACATACCAAAAACTGTGGAACTTTGTGCAGACAGGAGGTGAATAAGATTCAAAGTTTCCATAGTTAGAAAATTCTAGCAATTTTCTATGTTTCTTTTTTTTCTTTTTAATGATAGGACAGAACCTAAATTCCAAGCTCTTTCTCAAGAATCATAATTTTACAATTTCAGAGAAGCAGCTCATTTTAAGAGCAAATATGCTTCAATAATCATAAGATATCATGCTTGCTAGTCATGCTAAATTCTCTGTGTTAAGAATTCAGGGAAGTTGTCACCATTCCCTAAAGAAGGGAAAGAACATGGCATCTCATATAGCTGCAGGATGTGGGAATTCTGAGCCGTGATTGGCTAATTAAATCTGCCTTGGTTACAGAGATCTTTGGGGCTATGGAGCCTGTCTTTTATCTCAAGTTGCAAATAACATCTTGTAGTTTTGTGTTCCTTCCATCCTGGATCCTGTTATATTTTTAGAGCCATACTCTGGTATGTATAGAATGGGAACTGAGTTATATTTTCCTTATTTTGTCTTTTGCACCATTTCCAAACTCCTCCATGGTAAATAAGGCTGCTGCCACAGTGCAGAAATAATGCAGTTTGACACCGATTTAACTATCATGACCCCATCCTATGGAATCTTGGGATTTGTAGTTTGTTGTGGTACCAGAGATCTCTGAAAGAGAAAGCTAAATATCTCCCAAAACTACAAATCCTAGAATTTCCATAGCACTGAGCCATGGCAGTTAAAGCAGTGTCAATTTGCATTATTTTTGCACTGTGGCGACAGTCCCAATCTATGTCCTTAGAAGTATTGTGTGATTTGAGTATATTTGAGTATTGCTTGAAGCCTTAGGACTGTATCAGACAAGGCAATAATTGCATGATTATGACATCACAGTAGTGTGAATGGGTTCCTACAAGCATACAGCATCCTCCTCCTCCCATGGTTACTGTTTCCTCCAGCCGCTAATAATGAGTCCTTTTCAATCGATGGGACAAGCCATCAACAGCTCTCAAAATCGCTATTTTGTGGTATTGAAGAGTGTCCAAAAACATATCCTGATGTAATTGTGAAATTACAGCATGAATGCGTGGTCCTCTCCATCTCCCCCCCCCTTGTGCGAGACTTAGGACTTTTTCGGACAAAGAAAAAACAACGCTAGCAGCCTCGCCACGTTGTGAGGCTGTAGCGCTGCAGGGCGTCCATTTCGCATGACGCCCGTCCCTAGCGATACTGTTGCAGTACCGCTGGGACATTTGAGCGTTATATTTAGCAGATTTTTACTCACGATCAATCGGACGGACGCCCTGCAGTGCTACAGCCTCGCAACGTGATGAGGCTGCTAGCGTTGTTTTTTCTTTGTCCGAAAAAGTCCTTAGTGTAACAGTATGTTTCTGTTTTCCTCGATGGTGGAAGTACAGCATTTTTAGACACTAGTCTCATAAAATTCTTAGTACTAAACACAGCACGTTGTTGTTTGGACACTACTACTCCATATTGGTTTCCCCCTGAGATCCAGGAAACTGTGGAAGGGCTTGTTTCTTGTCTTCTTTTTATCTCAGGGTTTCCTATAACATATGGGACTCCCCTGATTCTAACTGAGTTGGACAGAAGGGAGGGTGGCAGTGGTGTGCTACCATTGGTGAATATGTTTGGCTTGGCCACACTCTCTGGTTTTTCCCCACTAGCCCAGGGAGTTTTTATCAAATAAATAGATTTATATCTCTCTTTCTTTGATGAAAGCTAAAGCTCTACTTTTCCATAAAATTGTCACGTTTTTGGGTAGAAATGTCATCTAGTTCCTGGGCAAAGTATTTACAGCAGGTGTGATATTGTCTGTGGATTTCCCCCTCCTTTCATTTTTGATTGTATAAGTTCAAATCCTCTTTAGCTTTGATGTGAAATGAGCTGTTTGTTATTATTTCATGACATCTTGTTTTTCTGGTGCACATACTTTAATTGTCAGATTTAATCATCTCATCCAACTATACCTCAAAATTACCTGTTGCCAATGGTCTAGTAAAGGTGCGAGGATAGTATTAGCTCAACCTAAAAAAGAGCGAAGTCTCTATTGTTTTCTGTATTTTAACTGTCACTGTCTTTCCTTGTCAGACTGCTGAGCCTCTTTTCTTTTCTTCTGTGTAGTGGCTTTCATAGACCTGAGCCTAGTTGTTTGGGATTAAGAAATGCAAGGCTTTTAAAGTGTATTGACAGCATGATTCTACATTGTGGCTACCATATATTGCAGAATAACATTTATTGATGGTTGAAGTCAATTTTAGAATTGTGCAAAGAAAAATCATTTCCACGTGTGTGTGTCCTTTCCAAATCCAGTGCTGAATTCAAAAATCTGTTCTCATGGAACTAATACTACCACGCTTTTCATAGTCCTACCGTACTTCAAAAACTATACATTGGTACTGGAGTGCGAACACTTCTCTCTTTACTCAAACTTCATCATATTAATTTGCTTCAAAGAAGTCAAAGAACCAACTTATGAGGGCTTTTAAGAATGATATACTGGCTATTTTAAAAAACAAACAAAACCCAAAGGCATTCTTGGTCACTTCGGGATTAAAATAAATCTGAACCCCTTCCTTCCTTAGTCTTTTCTGAAAAACCTACAGGGGTGCTAATTAAAAATACTGTATAACAGCATAGATAGCTGTGGGAACAGTATATTAAAAGACACATTTACTTCACTAGGTTTCTGAAGCAGAGCAACCCCGTGTTTGTGTTTAGATTTTAAAGTTTTCAGACAAAGAGCTCCTGAAGAGCCCATCCTTTGGACATCAGAGTTGTTAGTCTTTAAAAAAGAAAAATAAAGATTTCCTTGCTGTTAGAATCCAAACAGAAGTTACCTATGAGACTACCTAGCTGCTAACAAACAGAACCAGCTTTAATCATTAAAATGTAAATTTAAAGGACAATGGCTCAAAAGCCACATTGTTATAAATATGAACTCATTTGAAGGTAGTTACACCATACTGCACCATTGAGATTCTGCAAGGTTCACTCAGCCTTCCATCCTTTCGTAGGTTGGTAAATTGAGCACCCAGCTTGTGGGGGGCAATTAGCTAACACACACTGGAAACTGTTTAAAGCAGTGTAGATGTGTAAATAGCTGTTGCTTAAAACAATTTGTAAGCCGCTCTGATAGCCTTGTGGCTGAAGAGTGGGGTATAAATAAATAAATAAATAAAAATAAAAGCCTTGGATTGCCTGTGAGTAGCCTTTGGCTCCTTCCCATGTGAGCATTTGTCCAAATTCAAGGAATAATAAAACACTGAAGAAAGGAGTTTGAGCCAAGCCTTTACATGAGCCAAGCCTTACTCTAGTCTAGAGGGTAAGCAACTGCAGTGTATCCTGCAGCCAATTTTGTTCCCTTGGGGTCCTGCAAAGCCACTTCTAGGTTTGCTTGGGTATTTTTTTAAAAAAATGAAGAGGATGATGTAGATTATGATGATGATGATATTTATACCCCACCTTTTCCCAGTTCTAGAAAACAGATTTTAAATATACTGTGTATATATATATATATATATATATCCCACACACAAATACAGAAGTTAAAAGGGGATTAAACAAAAAATAAATAAAAAAAAACCAGGTAAAAGCATAAACCATTTAAAACACACACACATACAACAAAATAACTAATAGAAAATCCAGCACATTGTTTAGGCAGGATTGGCCTTATACATGTTGGAGGTGCAATAGTGCTTAATACTGGAGAGTCAAGAATGCCTCAGACTGGGCAGTACATTAGGGTTAGATAATTTTAGTAACCCGTAGTATCCTCCTTGCTTGTCTAGCTATCCTGCTCCCTCTGCGGTGTAAACTGCTGCTCTTAGGGATGTTCCCACCTCTTTTCCTCCCCAGAACTCTTCCACTCTCCCTAGAAATGTAGATAGCTTTGATTATCAACCTGAGTTCCAATCTTAGAATGGAGTCATAGAATCATAGAATCATAGAATTGCAGAGTTGGAAGAGACCACGAGGGCCATCCAGTCCAACCCCCCTGCCACGCAGGAAATCACAATCAAAGCATCCCCGACAGATGGCCATCCAGCCTCTGTTTAAAGACCTCCAAGGAAGGAGACCCCACCACGCTCCGAGGGAGTGCGTTCCACTGCCGAACAGCTCTTACTGTCAAAAAGTTCCTCCGAATGTTGAGGTGGAATCTCTGTTCCTGGAGCTTGCACCCATTGCTCCGTGTTCCAGTCTCTGGAGCAGCAGAAAACAAGCCTGCTCCATCCTCAGCGTGACATCCCTTCAAATACTTAAACAGGGCTATCATATCGCCTCTAAACCGTCTTTTTTCCAGGCTAAACATACCCAGCTCCCTAAGTCTCTCCTCATAAGGCATTGTTTCCAGACCTTTCACCATTTTAGTTGCCCTTCTCTGGACACGCTCCAATTTGTCAATATCCTTTCTGAATTGTGGTGCCCAGAACTGGACACAGTATTCTAAGTGAGGTCTGACCAAGGCAGAATAGAGTGGCACTATTACTTCCCTTGATCTAGACACTATACTTCTATTGATACAGCCCAAAATTGCATTGGCCTTTTTAGCTGCCGCATCACACTGTTGGCTCATGTTCAACTTGTGGTCTACTAGGACTCCTAGATCCCTTTCGCACGTAGTCTCATTCAGCCAGGTCTCTCCCATCCTATATTTATGCATTTCATTTTTCCGCCCTAAATGCAGTAGTTTACATTTCTCCGTATTGAATTTCATTTTGTTAGCTTTGGCCCAGCTCTCCAGTCTATCCAGGTCATTCTGAATTTTGATCCTGTCCTCTAGGGTATTAGCTACTCCTCCCAATTTGGTGTCATCTGCAAATTTGATAAGTATGCCCCTAATTCCCTCATCTAAGTCATTGATAAAGATGTTGAATAGCACTGGGCCCAGGACAGAACCTATGATGAAGCCTTCATTTATTTATCTAAAGCCATTGCTGTCTTTGCTCCTTAAAACAGGACCTTTAACTGACTGCTGCATGCACACACTCTTTATCAGTACACTCAGGACTTTTTCAGACAGGGTTTTGTAACGCGAGCAGCCTTGTCCCTGTTGCGAGGCACTTCCACAACAGTATCAGCGCAGGCACAGCGTCATCCGAAAAGGACGCCCTGCAGCGCAGCAGCCTTGCAACAGGGACGAGGCTGCTCATGTTGCAAAAACCCCTCCAAAAAAGTCCTCAGTCCTCAAAGGATTGTCAAAGCAGAAGGCTTGCAGAAAGAGAGTAGGGAGGGTGACTCAATAAAGTCAATCACTGCTTCCAGGAGATGATCTTTTAAATTTATTTATTTATTTATTTAGACTGCAAAAAGGGCAGGCTGAGGGAATCAGGAAGGGGAGTCTACTGCAAAAACAACATACAAAATGTTCTAGAGTTTCACTGTAACAACATACACACTGGGAAGAGAAAAGTTGTCCTCTCAGAACAAGAGTACCAAGACCTGAAGATGTTAGGGTTGCTTGATCATCTGAAGCCAGCATGCTGTCGTAGAGCTCCATGGAACTGGACCTTGCCATCAAACTAATGGTGTCCTCGTAGCATCCCTAACTGTAAGCACAACAGTTCTGCTAGTCAAATTGACCAAACTTGTAAATGCTGCTCAAGACTCAGATGGTCTGTTTCAGCAAAAGTAAAGAAAGCATCTTGGGGCACCTTCACATCTAATGCATGAATGGTGCCCCTCAAAATCTGATATTCTAAAATGGCAACGTGCAGAAACAACTGGAGAACATTTCAAGTTCCTAGAACATTCTCCTGTGGACCTGAGAGTCTTTAACAAAGAAACATCTAAAAAACTGCTGAAGTAGAATTAATTGATTCTATTTTTTATTCTGTTTCTTTAGGCCTGAAGTGAGACAATTATTCTCTTTAGCAAAGCTGTAATAATTCTCTTTTCACTTATTGTTAGGACAATTTGAAGTTATTACTATGCTTCTCATGTAAACTTTTAAGATAAGGATGTGAAACCATTTTTGTGTGGAGGGCTGCATCAATAATTGGGAAATCCTTTGGGGGTTCAGAGGTAAGTATGGCTAGTGGTAAGCAGGGCCAGAGTGGTCAAGATTGGGATACGCAGCAGCTCCTTATTCTTTTCCTCTCACATGCATGTGGGAATGAGAAACTACCAAAAAATCTCCTTACCTGCATGACAGGCAAGATTTTTTTTTCCTTTGGTCAGAAGAGTTTTGGCAAATTTTATAACTAAACTATTATCACTGTTGCCTCATTGCATGGTCTTTTAAAAATTACAAGCATCGGATGGGTTGTGTATGAGTCTATATATTTGATTATCAGGCAGTCTTTCTGTGCTTGCTCTCTGTATGTGCTCTGCATTGATTTATGTGGAACCTCTTGTGGAAGTTGGTAATTTCTTAGCAGGCTTTCATGTCAAGAACCAGGAAAGTTAAATATTCTTTAGATCCCTAGGTAAGGGTCACATGTATGAATTTATATTCTTTCCTTCACAAATACAATGATACATATTCACTCTTAACTCAGAAATACACATACCCTCTCCCATGATTTGTTCAGGGGCAAACCCCTCTCTCTGTCCCTCACTCACCACCCACCCACGCACATCTTCCCTGGTAAGACTGTGGTCCCATCTACACGATTTAAATAATATGTACGGCATGCGGAAGTTCGCACTTCGGTACAAACGGCCGTTCGGATGCACATGAATGCAAAAGAGGGGGGGGCGGATTACCACCCTGAAATACGCACACGCGGCGTTCGGGAGGGAAAGCGGACCGTGAAGAGAAATCCGTACGCCGTTCGGATGGCTGATGGGTCTGTACGGTCCGTTCGCACACATACGAAGAGGCAGGGTAATCTGATTGGCTGGCTGAGTACAGGGGGCGGGGCTAGCATGGAGGGGAATTGGGAGCAGCCGCCATGTTGGATTCCCAGCTAGCGAGAGTCCGGTAAGTCCATGAATTTATATGTTTATTTATTTTTATTTTATATTGTAAATACGGAAAACCGGCTGTCCGCAAAGCAGGAACCTTATTTAAAAAAAAAAAAAAAGCAGCAGGAGATTTAAAACTGCCGCTTGGCTTGCTTGCTCCAGCCAGCTTCGGGAAGAGGGAGTCATATGGAGTTTAGGGGGGGGGGGGTTAAAAATTGTATAGCTGGTTCGTATGCATACGAACGACAGGCTGTTCATATTTTTTGCACCCCATACGGATTTTTTTATGATCGTATAGCCGCACCCTGTATCTCCCAAGACAGGAATCCTCCATGTTCCAAATGACAATGTCTTCACTATGGCTGAAGTAGAACCATACACACCATTAGCCCTGTAACCAATATTATGTGTTACATTGCCCAGGCTTCCAGGGCAGGTTTAAGGAATTGGGCGGGCTGCAATGCTTTATTTTGGGGGCCATATATGTTTATCTCAGGTCAATGTAACCTAACCTATTCACAGCCTATTCGCAGTACAGGATGTTCAGATTACAGTAGGACCCCTGTATCCACAGATCATTATCCATGGGACACAAAACATTGCACCTACCATAGAGTCTTCCTCGAAAATGTGTCCTCTCTAGCCATTTCTAGGTCATCCAAGGCAACTCTATGGTATTTTAAACCAGAGGTCCCATTATTTTCAATGGCATTTACTATTATCCACAGTTTTTAATATCCACACACCCCCAGAACCAATACCCAGTGGATAAGGGGGGGCTACTGTATTACATAATTTGCCACCAATAATTTAGCTTAAAAACTATATTATAGGCACTAACATAATATATTTTGTTTATTAGCAATTAACATAATGGTGTAGATTTCCTCAAAGAAAAGAAAGAGTGGACTACAAGCTGACCATGAGTTAGCAGTGTGAAGCAGCAGCAACAAAAACCAATGCAATTCTAGGCTGCATTAATAGGAGTATAGTGTCTAGAACAAGGGAAGTAATAGTACCACTCCATTCTGCTTTGGTCAGACCTCACCTGGAAGACTGTGTTCAGTTCTGGGGACCACAATTCAAGAAGGATACTGAGAAGGATGGTGAGAGGTCTGGAAGGCATGCCTTATGAGGAGCAGCTAAGGAACTGGGTATGTTTAGCCTGGAGAATACAAGGTTAAGAGGGGACATGATAGCCACGTTTAAATATTTGAAAGGATGGCATACTGAGGATGGGGCAAGCTTGTTTTCTGCTGTTCCAGAGACTAGAACACAGAGCAATGGGTTCAAACTACAGAAAAAGAGATTCCACCTAAACATTAGGAAGAACTTCCTGACAGTAAGAGCTGCTCAGAAGTGGAATACACTGCCTCAGAGTGTGGTGGAGTCTCCTTCTTTGGAGGTTTTTAAGTAGAGGCTGGATGGCCATCTGTCGCAATTGTGTGTTCCTGCAGGGCAGAAGCCGATTAGATGGGATGGATGTTGGGGTTCCTTCCATCCCTATGATTCTAGGCTGCATTCAGAGCCTGGGAAAGTTACTTTTGGATTACACCTCCCAGAATCCCCATTCCAGCACCCTTCTCAAGGTCTGGTTGCATTGTTCCTTTTTCAGCATTCTCTAGCGCAGTGCGTCTTAACCTGGGGTCCATGCAGGGCCGACTTAACCATACCACCAAATCAGCATCTGCGGGGGGCCTCACACAGCCAGGGAGCCAGACCCCTACCGACCTAACCCTCCTCCTGAAAAAAACCTCCTGCTGGCTTTAAAAAAAAAAAAAACAGTGTCTCCCAAACTAGAAAGCGAAAGAGAAAGACGGAGCTTTCTTTGTCTGGCTGATTCTGGAGGGAGTTTGTTGCTCCCTCGCCCCCTCCTCCCAGGATCATCGTCAAAAGGCAAGCCAGCTAGGCCTGTTTCGGAGAGGGGTGAGTGTGTGTTTATGAGAGAGGGGGAAGGGAAGGGGGTCATCTCGTTCTCCCCTGCTCTCTCTTCAGAAAGGGCTTCTTTCTTTCTTTCTTTCTTTCTTTCTTTCGTTCTTTCGTTCTTTCATACATTCATTTTATCCCCCCCTCTCTCCCTTCCTTCTTTCTTTACTGTCCTTCTTTCTGACTTTTTGTCACTCTTTCTCTCCTTCTTTCTTTCCTTCTTGCCTTTCCTAACTTCCACATAGATCCCCTGTAGCCCATCTTTCCAGCTGCGCTTAACATGTCCTGGTTTCTCTCCACTTCCTCCCTCCCTTTCCCCCTTGGTCTTCTTCAGCTTCCTCCCCTTGCTGCCAACTGAGTTCAATCTGCAAAAGGAATTTGTGTGTTTGCCTATGTGCCTTCAAGTCATTTCTGACTAAGGCAAACTTATCATGGGGTTTTCTAGGCAAGGTTTGTTTGAAAGGGGTCTGCCTTTTTTTACTTCCTTTGAGGCTGAGAGAGTGTGACTTGCCCAAGGTTACCCAGTGGGCATTCATGGCTGAGTAAGGATTCAAACCCTGGTCTCCACAGTCATAGGGCAATGCTGAAACTGCTACAACATTCTGGCTTTTTAAACAGAAGAATATAAAGAATATAAATAAAAATTTGGAGTAATATTACTGGGAACAATGGTTTATTGTTGTCACTAAAACACCAGTATCCCATTAGTGCTATGTGAGAGCCATTGGGCTAAGCAGTGGTTCTTAACTTTTTCTTTACCAGTGACCCCCTTTAAATATCTTTTGTTGCCCCAAGACTTAACTCAAGATTTAAAACCCTAATAATAAGAGCTAACAATAAAAACAATACAATTACACCATCCATTGACATTTCCCTCAGAGGCACTCTTGCTTCTTCCTGCATGTTTGTGGCTGGAGTGGATTGAATGGCAATGTGCAGGCCAAGCCAGCCAGCCTTTGCCTTGGTTCCTGTCACATGTTTGTTCCACTACAGGAGGAGGTGGGCCAAAGAGAGAGAGAGAGAGAGAGAGACAGGAAGAGAAGGGAAAGGAAGGGAAAGGAAGGGAAGGGAACCCTAACCCTAACCCTAACCCTTTCCTGAGAAAGCAGGGGAGAAAGAAAGGTGACCATCACACTTCCCTCCCCCCCTCTCTCACACACACTCACACAACCCTCTCTGACACAAATAGGAACACACACCTGGCTTGCGTTTCTGATGATCCCCTGGGAGGAGGGGGCAAGGGAGCAGCAAACTCCCCCCACCTTCAGCCATATAGGACAGCTTGATCTGCTCCAGCGGGGCAGAGGAAGGAAGGAGGAAAGAGACACTCTTTCTCTTTCTCTCCCCAGTTAGGAGGGGGGCCCCTGCAGCTTGTCCTGCAGGGCAGGGGTGGAGGGAGTGAGGACGAAGGAGACAGGAGACTTGCTTTTTTAAAAAAGTCCAGCATGAGGTTTTTTGCTTGCTCTCTCTCTCTCTCTCTCTCTTTCTCCTGTTTTTCTAGGAAGAGAGTTAGGATGGGGCCCCCTGTGGATGTGGGGCCCCCCGCAGATGCGGATTTGGCAGTACACTTAAACTGGCCCTGTAGCCTTCACAACCTTTGCAATTAGAGCTGGATAGCTGAAAAATGACACTATGGATACAGGCACAGCTGCTTTCACACAGGTGGTCAGCATGTTTGATGATAATCTAAAGTTCATCAACAGCTATGTAAGTAAGATTACCCTTTTCATATTTCCCATTTATTAAAAAACCAACTATTTTAAAAAGTCTGCATTGTTTCCTTTTGTCATGATATTTGCACATGTGATTATTCTTAATTTCTTAGTTCAAATAAATATGCTTTAAGTTTCCAAAGTGTTCCAATTTA
This sequence comes from Gambelia wislizenii, assembly GCA_030847615.1. NCBI lineage: Eukaryota > Metazoa > Chordata > Lepidosauria > Squamata > Crotaphytidae > Gambelia > Gambelia wislizenii. The sequence goes on along the minus strand of JAUMIR010000001.1, from coordinate 151,585,601 downwards.
AGCCTTCCTCCAAAGTCAAATAATATTTGGGTCACCTGCCCTTGTTCTATTTTATTCAAAAGCTGTCCATCATGTTCTTTTAGTCAAGAGATTATAAAGAACTGAAAAAGAGAGAAAAGAAACTGTAACAAGTTTAATGTTAATGACAGATGGTAAAAATATGCACCGTTTCAACTTTAATCGCTTTAATGGAAAATTCTAAACAGATACAATACAGTCATCCCTCCATATTCGTAGGAGTTAGGGGCCAAGACCCACGCGAAGGTGAAAAAACTGTGAATAAAAATAGGCCTCCCCCTGTCCACCCTCAAACCCCCCCCTCCAAAGTGGTGAGGGGGCTTTTCAAGCCTCGTCACCACTGTGGGAAGCATGGAGGGGGTGTTTGAATAGCCTCCCACCTGGACTCCACCCCCCCCCCCGTGCTTCCCAAAGCGGCTGTGTGGCTCTCAAGCCCCATAGCCACTTTGGGAAGGTCAGGGGTGGCAGCCAGGTGGGCAGGAGGTTTGCCAGCCCCCCCCCACACTTCCCAAAGCGGCTGCGGGGCTCTCTCTCTCGAGAAGAGCGGGGGGGTGGAGGAAGGGCAGTCAAGAGGCTTTTCAGCCACCCACACCCTCAAAAAGTTGCAACAAGGCTTGAAAAGTCCCATTGCCACTTTGGGAAGGGCCGGGGTGGCTGATAAGTACCTTTGCCACAAACTCCCCACTCTCCCAGGGCTTGGCTCTCCACCTCAAATGGAGCCAAGCCCCAGGAGAGCAGGGAGTTGGGTGCGCGGTTTGCTTGGGGAGCACTCCATTTAAATTGGCTCCTCTCCTTTGTATGCGAGGGAGAAAAGTTGATTTAAACGGGGGGCTTGCTGAGCAAACCGTAAATAGGCGAAACCGTGAAAATGAAAGCCATGAATGTGGAGGGGCAACTGTATAATCTTTCTAGAACAATGAATATATCCTCACTATGTGTCTCTGGGCACATCTGAAATCTAATTTCAGTGTCAACCATACACAGATAGATGCATACAATATGGATGTGTATATTGCATTATATAAAGATGCTTTGATGTCACTGACTGACTCAAAGAGGTCAATAAAAATTATTAGATTTCAAAATAGAAAGCTGGCAGTTTCAATATACAGTGGACCCTTGGTGTCTGCTGGGGTTTGGTTCCAGGACCCCCCATGGATACCAAAATCCATGGATGTTCAGGTCTTCAATTTCTGAGGCCCTTTCACACTATGGGGCAGTGGGGTTTCAGGGTAGGTAATACCCATGAATACCAAAATCCATAGATGCTCAAGTCCATTATATAAAATGGGATAGTAAAATGGCATCCCTTATATAAAATGACAAAATCAAGGTTTGCCTTTTGTTTTTTTTCCCCCTTTTGAAATATTTTCAAATGATGGATGATTCAATCAGAGAATGCAGAATTTGCAGATATGTAGGGCTGACTGTATTGAATACAGACCTAGGACTCATCTATACCAGGCAGGATTCACCAGCTCCCCACCAGCATATCCCGGCTGATGAGGTGGCCCATTTCCTCCCTGTTACCTGCAGAAAATGGGCTGGAGTCCAAACAGGACACCGGCCTGTTGCTGAAGCTGTGGCTATGGCCGCCATGTCTGCCATTTTCTCACTAACACAGAAACAGGCAGGGGTCCCATAACATGTGAGTGCAGACCCCCTGCCTGTGACCAGCCTTGGTCACATGCTTCCGGACACCTGCCTGGCTTCCAGGAGAACAAGGAAGCTGGTGGCAGCAGCAGCAAGGAACAGTGTTCTGGGATGGACACCCACTGAAACATGGAGCTTGATCTGGCAGACATGCATTAAACTGGAATTTTCTTAAAATGCAGTAGAAGGCCCTATCCCCGTTTGCCTCTGTTCCAAACCGTATCTGCCACAGCGATCATTTGGACTGTCTGGGGGCAGATCAGGGTAAATACTCTGTGTTGTCTGGACTGCAGTGCTCTAAAATAGGGCCAAGTGGACAAGCCCACCGTCACACCTAGAGACCACTGAAATGAATGGGATTTGGATTATCCTGGATTAACATAAACCCATTGATGGCAATGGGTCTGATAGAAATGTTTGAAGATATTATAAAACTTTTAAAAACTATTAGACTTGGGTTGGAGAGTATACTTTATATTAGCAGCCATCACATCCTTGCCACTACTGCCAGTACTAACATATGATTGTTCTCCACTAGTTTGATTCAGTGTAGATTTCCATGGGAATAAACTGTACTGACTTTAGGTGAACTACCTTCACAGTAGAAATGTATACACTATCATACATTCTAACCTTCATGCACAACACAGACACACTTCCCCCAGAGCCATATTTTTGCTGCAGAATCGCTACAGAAGTAGACCTACAAGGTGGGTAATCTATAACACTGTCACCTGAACTGTTCTAAAGCCCTGAATTCAACCTCTAGTCATGTGCAGTTTTTCCTTTTGTGTTTTACAAACAGAAAACAGCCAGGACAAAAATTGTCCCAGAAAATCTATTGCTTCTAGATTTGCCCCCTCCAATGTGACATGTTGAGATCACAAAAATAAAAAAATAAAAAACCCACCAGTTTTCTATGAACCATGAGGCATTGAATCAGAAGTAGTTTGCATGGTTGTCATCAGGTTGGCTCTATTCAATGGAAATCAAAAGGGTGGAGAGTCTTGGGGTCTTGAAAGAGACCCTAGCTCTCAATACACTTTGAAACAGAACAGAAACTTACTAAATATAGGGTGTGTGATGTTATTTTTTTAAAAAAATAATCTTAGATGTCCTTTGATTCATAGAGTTTGCTTGAGACTGATAGTCAGGAATGTATCTATGCCTGCTGAATTTCTGCTTTATGCATTATACAGAATTTTAGTTTTTCCATCATTAGACTTGCATACCAAATATAGCATAGGCATATAACTGTTTTTGCTGTTGATAAAAACTGAACATCAGTGGTTTCTCACCCCTTTCTAAGCACAAATCAAACTGATGGTGTTGCCAGCTTATGAAGACTTCAGTTTAGGATCTCAGTCCCTCGATAACTGCTGGCTGTATGCCTGTGTATTCATATCACTTTGGTTTATTCTTTTCCAGGTGGCTCAACCTTTCTGTTAAAAGTGAATGGCAGCTATTGTGAGAGATTTCTCAGAGTCTATTCAGCAAGTAGAGAGCCAGTGTGCTGTAGTGGTTTGAATGTTGGACTAGGACTTTGGAGAACAGGATTCGAATTGTCACTCAGCCATGGAAACCCACTGGGTGATGTTGGGCAAGCCACACTTCAAGTTGCAAACCACACTCTCAGACTCAGAGGAGAGGCATGGCAAATCCCTTTTGAGCAAATCTTGCCCAAAAAAACCATGATAGGGTTGACCATAAGTCAAAAACAACTTGAAGGCATACAACTACAGCAACATTCAGGAAGTATATATGGAGGTCCTATTGAGCTTAATGGGGCTTCCTGTCAAGTAAATCTGCACAGGATTACAGCCTTAGTTTCTTAACCCCAGAATCCACAGATACATCTTTGTACTTCATAGCCTCTCTTAGCAATCTCTTTAATTTGCTCTGTCACTTTGAATAAAATGATAATAAACCTGAGTATAACATCTGCTATAAAATCAGGCCTAGCCTGATAATATCAACAGTAGTTGACTGTTTGCAAAATCACCCAACATTTACCCAAGTAAAAATAATGTTCAAGATGAGTTATGTTTAATAATATCCAAACATATTAAGCAAATGATTACAAGCATTATACACAAGCCATAAAATTGAGGCTTTATGGATGAAATACATTCCCTGAGTGGCATATCTCATATTATCAGATGCATGAAATGAAATTTAGGGGGGAAACATTTTACCTTTAATTAGCTCTAATTTCTTTAATCAGGTTGCCACTTAGTGTTCAAAACAGCAACGATTAACTATACAATATTCATTAATTCATCTTAACATCACTCTTCCTATCACAAATAGTAAGGGTTGTGGGTTTTTTTTTAAGGGTCTGTTTCTCCTCATGTTAAAAGAAAAACCTTACAACATTATGTTTAACTTACCATATCTCTAATGTACACGATGCATGTTAGAAGTCTTTTTGTAGCATTAAAAACCTTTCAAATTAAAATTGCTTCCTTCATCATGTTCCAAATGGAAATGTTTCAAATATAAGGCCTAATCACTCAATGAGTTGTTTCGGCAGCATACCTACAATTGGAAAATGTTACCTTAGATTTATCATATAAACTGCCTGTCTGGTACATAACTTTGAGCATGATTTAAATATACATGTAAGAGGAATCCTTATGTGTTAATTAATTTATTATTAAAATATTTACGTCTTTAAATATTTATGTCCCTCTCCATTGACGCCCCCTTGTCTTGGGAGAGAGGCTTGCATACCCTAATGATGTTTTGAGCTATGCTGGCTGTCTCCCATGCCAGACAGGTCAAAAGCGAAGGGTCTGACAAAGAGCGTCAAAGGGCAGGATGGCTCTCTAGCCTTATGGCAATCATCCTAGGAGAAGGAAAACTCTTATCCCAAACCCAGGCAGATGGTGCTTGTCCAACCCTGTAAGGGCAACCATCTAAGAGAAGGAAACTCTAATCAAACCTACAACATGAGGACCTTGCTGCTACCATCCATGCTTGCAAGGCCACAGCAGATGAACCTTTGGTTTAAAGGGTGAGGCCAGTTCTGTGCACGCTGTGCTCCACCAGAAAAATCCATTGCACAGGCTCGAAGAACAATTCCAAAAAGGCCATGTAGCAATAGGCAAGGGATGAAATGGCAGGTGTAATAATGCACTGGAAGTCACAGACCAAACCCTGCATGCAGGTGGTTCAGGACTTTGGTCACTTGAGGCTGACCCAGGATATGACAGTCTTGTTCGGCAGCATCCTGAACGACCAAGCAGCCTTTTTTTAAGGAAAGCACTGCTTGCTCCATATGGAGAGGGGCCTAGAAAAGGTGGCCTAACAAAAGCTTATCCCCAACTACCTGGTTGGCTAGCCATGGCCAATGGGCATCTTCTGATACGGTCAAACCAAGGCAAAGAAACAAAGGCACACATCGGCCTCCAAAGGTGTAAATAAACTGACACTTGCATGCTGGAACATCAGAATCATGTGAGACTCTGCAGATAGTGGATAGCCTGAGCGTCGTTCTGCTCTAATAGCCCATGAACTATCACGACTTAATATTGACATCGCTGCTCTTAGTGAACTTCGTCTCCATGAGGAAGGCAGGCTTAAAGAACACGGCGCCAGCTACACACTTTACTGGTCTGGCAAACCCAAGACTGAAAAACACCTTTCAGGAGTAGGCTTTATGATTAAAAAAACTCTATTGCCGCCAAACTCAAAACCTTGCCAACAGGACACTCTGATCACATTATTTCCTTATGCCTTCCACATGTTGTTCTCTTTAGTATATATGCCTCAACTTTGCAAGCCAACCCTGTAAAGAAAGACAAATTCTACAGAGACCTGTGCCACCTCATACAAAAAGTCCCTGTAGAAGATAAAATTATTACCCTTGGTGACTTCAATGCCAGAGTAGGAAAGAACTCCGAAGCCTAGAAAGGTGTTTTAGGCAAGCATGGTGTTGGAAACTGCAATGATAACGGATGCCTCTTGCTAGAGTTCTGTGCAGAACAACAGCTGACTATTACAAACACTATCTTTCAGCAGAAAGATAGCTTGAAGACAACCTGGATGCAACCCCGATCCAAACATTGGCACCTCATTGACTATGTTCTAATCCGCCAGAGAAACATTCAAGATTTCCATCATACTCAAGTGATGCCCAGTGCAGAATGCCAAACAGATCATCACCTCCTAAGATGTAAACTAAATCTTCCTCTTAAGTCAAACCTAAGAGGGGTGGCATCTTCAAGAAGAGACTCCAAGTCAACAATCTTCAGCAAGCTACCATGAGAGACAACTTCCAGGCAAACCTGCAAACAAAATTGAAGACCATCCTACAGATCTTTCCCCTACAGTGCTTTGGCAACATATCAAAAACAGTATCCTCCAGTCTGCAGAAGAATCCCTTGGGTTCTCCCACAGGAAAAATCAAGACTGGTTTGATGAAAACAACCAAGAGATCCAGGAGCTGTTGGCAAAGAAGAGAACTGCTCACCAGGCATACCTCGCCCAGCCAACTTGCCATGTAAGAAAAGCAGCTTTCCACCTCACATGTAGTAAACTTCAACAAAATCTCCGAGACATGCAGAACAAGTGGTGGACCAATATAGCAGAAAAGACACAACGCTGTGCAGGTCTGGGTGATCTTAGAGGATTTTATGAAGCTCTTAAAGCAGTGTTTGGACCTACTTATCAGTTCCAAAGCTCCTTATACAGTACAGACGGTCAGACATTAATTACTGATAAATCCTCCATCCTGAATCGATGGGCTGAACATTTTCAAAGTCTCTTTAGTGCCATCCGAGTAGTCCAAGGCCCAGCTATCCAACATATGATACAAAAATTGATGAAAAATGAATTGGACATAGCTCCCACTTTGGAAGAGACCCTTAAGACCATACAGCAGATGAAAAACAGCAAAGCAGCTGGGATCGATGGAATCCCACCTGAAGTTTAGAAATATGGAGGTCATGTACTCCATGATAAATTCCACAAACTCCTTGTGAATTGCTGGGAAAAAGGGGAACTGCCATCAGATCTCCGAGATGCAGTCATCATCACCCTGTACAAGAAAAAAGGAGCAAAACCCGATTGCTCAAACTATCGAGGCATAACACTGCTCTCTATTGCTGAAAAAATCCTTCCAAGGATACTCCTGAACAAATTAGTTCCTTCTATTGCAGAAGAACTTCTTCCTGAAAGCCAATGTGGCTTCAGAGCCAATAGGAGTACTACAGATATGGTATGTGCCCTTAGACAACTGCAGGAGAAATGTAGAGAACAGAACAAGTGTCTCTATATAAGTTTGTTGACCTCACCAAAGCCTTCGATGCTGTGAGTAGAAAAGGTCTGTGGCAGATCCTGGAAAAACTAGGATGTCCCACCAAATTCCTTAAAATGATTATTTTGCTACATGAGGGCCAGCACGGTCAAGTCAGATATGGTGATGCTCTTTCAGAGCCCTTTCTAATAACTAATGGAGTGAAGCAAGGTTGTGTTCTTGGTCCAACTTTATTTACTATCTTTTTCAGCATGATGCTCCAAAGGACTATGGCAGAGCTTGAAGAAGACGGCATCTATATATGTTACCGTATTGATGGTTGCTTGTTTAACTTAAGCCATCTGAGGGCTTGCACTAAGACTCTAAACTATCTAGTCTGTGAGCTGCTTTTCATTGATGATGATGCCCTTGTTGCCCACACAGAAGCAGCTCTGCAGCACCTAACATCCTGCTTCACAACAGCTGCAGAGGTGTTTAGGCTGGAAGTCAACCTGAAGAAAACGGACGTTCTTTACCAGCCTGCACCACAGGACGACCAGCACCATCCCCACATTGCTGTAGGCAAATCTGTCCTTAAGTCCATTCAGCAGTTCATCTATCTGGGAAGCATCATCTCCTCAGATGCCAAGATTTACAAAGAGATTGATCACAGATTAGCAAAGGCATATAGCGCATTTGGAAGACTTTACAGAAGAGTCTGGAGTAATAAACACCTGAGGCGAAGCACAAAAATCAATGAGTATAGAGCCATCATACTGTCTATTCTCCCTTATAGGTCTGAAACATGGGTCACCTATCGCCACTACTTACAACTCCTCGAACACTTTCATCAGCGCTGTATATGAACAATCCTAAATATACACTGGACTGACTATGTGACGAATGTTGCTGTCCTTGAGCAAGCAGGGATCACCAGCATTGATGCCATGATATTGAGAACACAGCTGTGCTGGTCAGGGCACGTTTCTAGGATGGAGGACCATTGCCTCCCAAAAATACTACTCTATGGTGAACTCGCCACGGGTTAGCATAAGAGGGGCGCTCCAAAAAAGCGATACAAGGTCTCCCTGAAACAACATCTCAGGCTCGGCCAAATTGATCACCAACAGTGGTCCGCCCTGGCCTCACATTGGGAGGCATGGAGATGCACTATCCACAATGCTGCAGCCTTATTTGAGAACTCACACCGAACAAGTCTTGAAGATAAATGACCACACAGGAAGAATCACAACCTGGAAACATCACCCAAGGAGACCTTCTGCTGTGCTTTCTGCAACCGGACTTGTTTATCTCGGATTGGCCTTTTTAGTCATCAGCACGCTTGCAGAAAGTGTGGGATGAGTCCTTCCTGAATCTTCATTTGGAAAGAAAAGCCAGAGAGAGAGAGAGAAAATATTTACGTCATGTATGACAAGATATCTGGAAATACAGGTTTGGCAAAATTTAAAATAATTTAAAACCCATAAAATAAGGGTGGGAATCTTACAGCCCTCCAGATTTTGCTGGACTGCAAATCCCAGCATCCATAGTCAACATAGCAAATTGGGAGCAATGCTGGTAATTAAAATCCAGCATCTAGAGGAGCGCACAATTTCAATCCTGATGTAAGTTTTCTGCATTGAAAAGTCTATCATTTAAGATGATGTAAGGTAATACTCATGGTGCCAGCATGGTGTAGTGGTTTGGGTGCTGGACTAAGAGACTGAGAGACCAAGGTTCAAATGCCTGCTTGGCCATGGAAACTCACTGGGTGACTCTCTCAGCCTCAGAGGAAGGCAATGGTAAACCCCCTCTGAACAAATTCTGCCAAGAAAATCCCATGATAGGTTTGCCTTAGGGTCGCCATAAGTCAGAAGTGACTTCAAGGTGCACAACAACAACAAGATGATATGCAGGTTTTCCAATTTAGTGTTTGGCTTGTGTTGTCTTTGTCATTCACACAAGTCCCAAAGAATTTTCCAAATGGCATATATTTGTTCAAAACACATATGGTTTACAGGTCATGACTGTTTTCTTTTTATACCCCTCCCCGATTGTTTTAACAGAGGGGCGGGGTATAAATAAATTTTATTATTATTATTATTATTATTATTATTCAGTTTACATCATAGTTGTTTCACACTTCATTGTGCCAGCTGTGCAGTTAGAGTTGCCAGATTGAAAACAGAGAGGGTTCCTGTACCTTTGTGTAGAAGAAGGAAGTTCATCTGGTATTGCTTGCCATACAACCAGGTAACAAGCCGAGTTCCTGTTCTTCAATATCATACTTGCCATCATTTATTTAACTTGGAGCTAGGCAAAACAGCTGGAATTTACTTAGGCAGTTATGAATGCACAACCACCTTAGTCCTTTAGCTAGGTAGTATCTCTCAGCCTGATCTCCACCCAGTCCTGATTTACTGAGCCACAGCCATGGTGATAGATGGGACCCTGTCAATTGGGAAGTAGCTGACTGATGTTCACACCCCCTCCAAAGAACAATCTCTGATGCTTCAGGCAGAAGCAGGATTTTTGTCACCATTTCCCCTCTCACTGGAGATCGTGCATGTGAAGTGGGGGGAATTTCAACCTGCTGCTTCCCAATTGACAGGGGAACAGACCCCCATCATTCATAGTAGCTGCTGCTTGGTAGGTGGGGATGAGGGACTTTCAGGGTCCCTATGTATCCCCTAAATTAGGGAATACATAGGGATCATGAATATATAACTACCTTACTGAATTCTGGCCAAGGTTTTTAAAAATCTGTGGAAATTTTACATAAGGTACCCCTAAATATATGAAATGTGTGTGTACGTATTTCAGAAGGATACACAGCACATGCCTCAAAAGTATCCACCCTAACTCTCCAATGGCTCTCCATCCCTTTCTTCTGCTTGTCAAAACTTCACTTTGATTAGTCACAATGTGTGGTTTTTCCCCCCATATAATCCTTGCATAAATAGAAGACTTAAAATTATCTTTCTCCAAATTTAGGCATTGGAGAGAGCACTGCATACCAGTGGTTTGCTCTTCATCTTACCATCATCCAACACATCTTCCTCCACGTGAAAATACTTGACTGCCTTTGAAAGCTAAAGCTGTGATGCTGCATCTCATAGGCATGTGATATGGAAAACTCTTAAGTCACTCACTCTTCACTCACTCATTACATTGCTGATGCCAACCTGATGACTCGTCTTCTCCTAGTCTTACATTGAAAGCCCCTAAGAAATCCTAGGAATTTTCTGCAAGCTCTTTGATTATAGCATATTATATGGATGTTAAGAGTATGTTAACACTGCACATTTTTTGGCACACTATGAGACATGCTGTGTGTGCCAATTACAATTTGTTAGCCAAAGAGCCTTTAAATAGTGCCATTAATTTCTTCTGCATTAAAGTAAATTATTAAGAAGTCTCTCCTAATGCTCAGAAATATATTTAATAAGATTACTCAGAACAGTTTTATGTGAATTACTGTTTAATAATGTTGGCCTCACAAAGATAATCTTTATCAGAAGAATAATCTGGCCACCCTTTTTAATGATAAAATTATCCTCCTGAGTTCATATTTCTTAAAGCATTAACTGTTCACCTCAGAAAAGACTACACTGAAAAGAACTAGCAAACCAATAACAGGTTTTCCCCTCCTTTACTGACAAAATTGTATTAGCAGAGGACTTTATAATCACTTCCCCTTTACAACTATCATTGTTAGTTTGGTGTGATGTAGTTAAAGAGCTGCTAAGGATATATTAAAGTGCAGAGCAAGAGACCAGTGTCCTAAGAGCAAGTATTTGCAGGTTTAGACACATCACCCATAGCCACTTAGCTATTCATATTTCATTGCTTAGATTTATAAACTCCTGCATCTGTTAACAACTTATAATTCAACTATTTGTGACACACAACTGGCTGTTTGCCCACTCTTGCTGCCCCTCTTTTCTACCACATTTCCTCAAATACAGCTCTTGCAACACGAGGCTCTTACAATGTTTAGAATCATTTATGTTCCAACCTGGAATTGTACATACTGTATTTCTCATGTACGAGCTCTGTAACAAAACGTTCTCACTTCCTTATCTGTTGTCCTTTGGATCCAAATTATGTCATGAAGCATTATAGGGAAAGAGCAGGAGCAGCCACCTCTGTGACCAATTGCACTCCATACAGATTAGGGTTTGAACAGCTTGCAGAATTCTTCCTCTCATTCATTGCTGCTACTATATTAAGATCATAATGAATGTCTCCCTCCCCACATGAGATGAACTTGAATTGCAACTTTTGAAAGTACATGCTTGATAACATGTCTATGAAGTCACTTTCCCCATGAAATTATTTTCTGCTGTCCCCCCAAAAATGTTTTCATCTTCAAATGAATATTTTTTAAAAAATACTGATGCATTGATTGATTTACAGGTATAGTAGAAGAAAGTGATTTTTCTTGTGTTTAAAATACTGTATTTAATAACTGTTGTTTTATTATTTGCATTTTTGTTATTACTGTTAAGTATATGGTGGTATCATAGAAAGAGAGAGAGAGTAAGTATGAACATCTTGTATAAATCAAACACATGCACAACATTATCAGTTCCAGACTGTAGAGTTCAAATGAATCTGGAAACTTATTCTGTGGTAGATGTGAAACTACTTCCAAAATTATCAATACTACAACTTCTCTTTACCTTCCTTGTTTATGACCCCCGCCCCCAGTGGTTTGAAACAATGGACGGAATCCTCTATGGCACTTATGAATGCATAACCTGGAGTTATGTACTAGTTTAGGAGCTATGCAGGGACTGTGAAAGTCCCCACTTACTGGGAATCAGCTGCTGTGATTGATGGAAGTCCATTCCCCTGTCACTTGAGAAGCAGGTGGATCCAACCCACCCCCTCACATGAACCATCTCCAGTGTGGGGGAGAATGGCAATGGGTCTGCTTCTGTCTGTCAGACTGGAGATCACTCACAAAAGGGGTGAAAATGGCAGTCAGTTGCTTCTCAGTCAACAGGGGAACAGACTCCTCTTGATCACAGTGGCTGCTGCCCAGTAATTGAGGAATGTGGTGGGTGGCTTTGGGCTGGAATTCACTATGTAGCACCCAAACTACAGTGCTTATGCATATGTAAATCCCAAACAAGATTCAGGCAAATATTTTATGCAACAGTACCATACTTGGAGAAGGTAAGGTGAACGTAAACCCTGACCTTAAAGGGCTTTGTTTGGTTTGATTTTGCTTCTGGAGTTCAGTGCATTTTTCAAATTTGGGAAACCTCATGCATAAACCCTACAGAGCATTCCTTCACTGGTGGCTGAATTTCAGTAAAAGTAATCTAGAAGTTGTGCAAATTTCCTGCAGGCATGATCTCACAGGCATATTAAATGTAATGGGTGTTAAATGGAATTCCCATCAGATGTCTGAGGCAACACTGCAGATGTAGGCCAAATTCATAAGGAAACTGAACATTTAGAATCCATGACCCTGGAGAATAAACTTCCTTTATGAAATCTATAATGGGAGCGGTCACCAAAAGCACAGGAATGTAGTGAGCAAAGTCAGCAGAGACTCTTTTCCCCTCAAAAAAACCCCCATAAAATACGTTTAAATGAAAGACAGGCTTTCTCTGTTGATCACTTCTTGCCACTGTTTTCTGTTTTCATCTGTTATAGCTACCTTAGTGCATTCAAGATTCCAGTTTTGTCTTGCGTATATGATTAGCCTTATGACAAATGAAACTAATGTTCACTTGTTTTAATAGGTTTTGACCCTTTCTTTTCCCACCACTGGGCTTTTTCACATCATCATATGATTACATCCAATGGATTTCATTTTTAAAAAAATCAATTGTTTCCATAAGGAAATAAGAAATACAATGATCAGAGTAAAATGAAGATGAAACCCACTTTTCAACTGTAAAACCTTGAAACAGGTTTTACCTGAATTATATGGGGTCTGCAAGGATCCCACTAGCATCCAAATATTAATATAGGGAATATTTAATTACCTCCAAATGGCAGCGAGAGGTTGGGTAATGGAAGGGTCTTTTGGCCTATGTATACCAGTAGTCACTGAGGAGACTCCAAGCCAGAACATACAATCACATTATCTTTATTGGAAATTAATCTTAACAACAGTCACTCTTACACTCAGGCTTCAAGCAACCACACAAGGCTATTGAAGAAAGTAGGAAGCATTTGGATACAGGAACAAAGTAAGGAGCTTGTGGATTTTACTTAACCAATCCTGGAGGGTTGAGATCATGAAGTAAAGTGACAGAAAGGAAGTCCAGAAGGCAGAATGGTTACACAGTCTGGTGTGGAGTTGAGAGGAAGAGAATCTGTTCACACTTTGATGATGTTTTAGGGTGATATTTATATTTGATAATTCCCCAGAACGGATGGGATTTAGAGTGGAATACAATGTCTCTTGGAGTTTCCCAGGGCTAAACAAAGGGTTCTCCGGAAGAGTTAATGATTGTTAATGGACAATATATTTGGAATTGAATAGGAACAGGCAAGGTTTATTGTTGGGGAGGAAGGGGAGAGGAAAAACCTGTTTTCCAACCATCAAGGACTCTGCTATTGTTGAGTGGATTAGTGGGGGACTCACATTCTTGTTAACTCTGACCTGGGTATTGCCTGTTTAGAGAATTTCCAAAGACCCCTCCCTAGGTTATACGTGACTCCAGCTTTGGCATCTGGGGGTCCCTGGTTTACCTGCTAACCATGTGGAAGGCCATATCAAGCCAAAGTATTAAATATTGCCAATTATGTGATATTCCAAGATGGGAGCTGTCGGGATAAGGTAACATAAGTAGCATCCAAACTATGTTTCTTCCATAAGGATGTATATATGGAATACCTACATAGGGATAATAATACATGTTTGAATCATAGTTGAATGCAAAAAAATGTAATGACTAGTCTGTAACCCCAGGTGTCAAGTAGTAAAGTCCAGTGGGTGCATGGGTTTGGTGATCATCTGAAATGGCCTGCTTTTCCATATTCTGTTTTTCAGTTCTTCTCAGACAAATTTCGACCTGCAAATAGATCAAACCATAGCAGAATTGCTGCTGTAGATTTCAGAATATATTACAGTAGGCAATATCAACATTTGATAAGGTGTGTTTGCATGAAATATCACACAACTCAGCTCTTTAACTGTTAGTGGAGAGTCAGTTTTAAAAGGAAAGAATTCTAGAGCTAAAAATGTTTTTTCGCAGTCAATATAGGTGAGTAACATCATACCCTGAGATAGAACTCGATTGTCAGACTCGTTTTCCTTACTTGTTTTTGTTTATAGAGTCTTACAATGTCTCCCCTAAAATTTGACCCCCTCTTTAGGCTTACCATGAAATGCAGAACTGGCTAGCTTTTTATTTTCATTATATTTGTTTTCCTTATGCTTGGTTGCACCATACAATGCTGTTCCCTATAATACTGAGCAATCTAGCTTGCAATTTTAAAAGCATCATTCACAGTAAATAAATGTATCTGTCAGATCTGAGAAAGGAGTATAAATGTGCTATATGTTCTATGAAAGAACATTTGATAGGAAAACCCTTCAAAGTCATTTTCTCCACTTCCACCATGTACACATATATAATGGCCATTTTGGTCCAGATTACTATAGTTAAAGGTTTACTATACTGAAGTGGATGGGGCAGGGACATTTTATGGTAGTGGTATAACAATATTCCAAATGGCAGAAATAGAAAATAGACTTGATATGGGGGAGGGGGATTGCATCAACATCCATAGTATGTCCACATGGTCCTCAAGCTGCTTTGACCCACACGAATAAAGCTATTTACAGCTGGAGTAAGAGTGCAATCCAGAGGACACTTCTGTACTCCTTTCTGTTAAGAACAGTACACACATGTTTAATTTATATCCTGCTTTTTCTCCCAGCAAGGACCCAAGGTGCCTTACAGCAGGGTTAAATTAAGACACAGCTAAAACCTTGACTATGCAAAGAGTTTCAAATACATTAAATTAGCTTTCATGTAAAAAAAAAAATCTATAATTTGAAACAGTACCTCATCATTGAAAAGACATAATGATAAAGATTTTTTTTAATGCAACACACACACCTCATTTTGCACTACCTGTTAATCATCATATGTGTGTTTAAGTTTAAAAAGTATTTACCTGCCAATAAAAGCAGAGCAGAGAAGGGGCAGCCAAGCCTCCCATGAACGGAATTCCACAGGCTAGGACCAGCCACCAAGAAGCACTCTCATGCAGTTTCTCAACCAGGGTTCCCTGGAACCCTAGGGTTCCCCAAGAGGTTGCTAAGGGTTCCTCAAGAGATTGTGATAGTGGGGGGAAAGCAATAGCACTATATAGAATAATGTTTATGCAGGGGTTCCCTGCAACCTGAAAATTATTTCAAGGGTTCTTCTAGGATAAAAAGGTTGAAGAAAGGCTGTTCTCATGTGTCCTTATAACATGGGCCTGTGAGTAAGAGCATCAGAATTGAATGAGTTTTACAATCAGCCCTCTGTATCCACAGATTTGGCATCCACGATTCCACCATCTACGGCTTGAAAATATTTTTTTAAAATAATACTTCCAAGAAGCAAACCTTGATTTTGCCAATTTACTTAAGGAACACCATTTTATTATGCAATTGTATATAATGGGACTTGAATATCCATGTATTCTGGTATCCATGGGGAGTCCTGGAACCAAACCCCAGCAGATACCAAGGGCCCACTGTACTTGCAAGTAAGTATGAATTGTGATTTTAAAAGTCCTTTTGAAGTCAATGACATGTAATTTTGAGTTAACTTTTCATTTTTATGTTATTTATTTATGTTAAAAATGTCTAGACCTTGTTTCAGCCTTCATAAAGACATCTGGGGCAGTTCACCTCACAGTAAAAATATGCAAAATCTCTAAAACAATGCTAAAAAGAAAAATTAAAGGGATGAAGCTATTTTACTCTCTTTTGTAAGGGAATTCCAGAATCAGGGTACCATTACTGCAAAAACTCAGGGGCTGGAGTGCTTCAGAAATGAACATAATGTAATAGTAGGTTTATATGAGAGGAAACTGTCTTTGAAATATCCTGGACCCAAACTATCCAGGGGTTGATAAGTTAAGAACCAGAACCTTTGAAAGAAATCAAAAGCAACTTCAAATCATATTATCATGATGTAGTACGGTAACTTAAAAGGATAGCTGCAGTTTCTAAATGCTTTTTAAGGGCATCTCCACATAGAACATGTAATGCACAGCCCAGTAATTTAATCTAGCCCAAGCATATCTCATTGTAGATAGATTGGTCTTTCTTAGGATCAGGCTTCAGTAGGACTTCACAGCTTACATTTTGCTATGACAGGCCAGTAGACAAATTAAAAACTACTCACCAAGAATCACGGTGAGAGGTCATTATTGGAGGTATTAACATGCAACTTCTCCTGTCTCTGTCTCTAATGTACAAATGGGTATTCAATTTGCCATTTTAACTGTTTCCACAAAGTACAGGTTTCCAATGTGTTAGCCATGTCTACTTTGTCAAGATTCTTTTCTTTCCCTTTCTTCTTATAAATAAAAGGATTACATTTAATAGAAATAACAAAGCAAGCTTTCTCTGTCTCCCCTTTTTTAAATAAAACATCATAGTAAAGATAAAACCTGCAGGGATTCAAAAATACTTGAAAGGCTACTTTTCAACCATACTTGATCTAAGCAATCTAAAGAAATTTTGAGCACTAATGAATACTGCATGTCAGACAGGTGTTGATAAAGTAGCTGGGTACCCATTTTGACCTTCTGCCCACATCAGGGAAACCTTTTATTTTAAATTTCTTGTTTGCTTCTTATTTTATTTTGATACTTTTTTTCTTTTGTTATCCTATAATTGGTTTGTAAACTTACTAAATATTCATATATTGATATGATAGAGTCCCTCACAGGTACAACATCAAAACGTATACTTTAATAATCTTTTTTTCATAAAGAACTCACAAGCCCTTGAAATTTCTTCTCACTTACAGAGAAAGTTCTGTACTCCTTCAGCAGAACTGGTTGAAGATTACAAGCACTAACCCCCATCAAGCTAAGCAACATTGCCATTTATTAATTATGGAATGTGGTCACTTTATCTAGGTGCTCTACTACACTAGGCAGTATATACCAGCTCCCCACTGGTTTATCCTGCCTCTGGAGCTAGCCAGTCTCTCCGCCCCCCCCCCCACAGTTACCTGTAGAAAACAGGCTGACATCCAAACAAGACACCCACCATCACTGGAGCTTCCAATACCATTTTCCCACTATTGCAGAAGCTAGGCAGGGGTCCTGCAGCATGTGACTGCAGGACCCACCCTCAGTCACATGCTGCAGGACCCTTGCCTGGCTTCTGGGATAGCCAAGGAACTGGCGGTGGCAAAGGGGAGTGGGGTTTGTGACGGGCTCCCATGGACACAAGGGGCCCCACCTGGTGAAAACTGAGTAAACTGGATATTTTCTTAAAACATCGTAAAGGGACGTATCCTGACTTGCCCCCATTTCAGCCCCATATCTGCCCCAAGGATTATTAGGACTGCCCAGCAACAGATTGGGGTAAATGCCCTGCATCATTTGTACTACAGCGCTCTGGAATGGGGGCAAGCTGGGATATTTGGCCAGTGTAGACAAGCCCAAAGTTTGTCTTATAAAGCCAGGATCATAGAGCATGTACTGATATTAACTTACTCAAAGAAACCACTGTTAAAACAAAGCATAGGTAAGACAAAACCAACTGAGAATAGCTGGTAATATGGATGTAAATATTTGACTATTTCATCCTTGCATGTGTGTATGAATCATTCCCACAGATTCCTCCCCACTATGTGAGAAAACAAATATTTCAGCAAGATTATCAGCCAGTATTCCCATATCCAGAAGCATGCTGGGAAATCATTCTCTATAGACATACAAGTAGGCTTGTTGTCCTGTAAAAAAATAAATACATTTTTCATGCAAAAACTACTGGTTTGAATTCTGTATTAACTACATAGCTATGTAACCACCGTAGTTATTTTGTAGCTAAACAGTGATTCTGAAGAAGATGTTGATCCTAATCCAAAACATTTGTTCTGGTTTATCCATTAGAGGCAGCAGCCTTAGCATGCCTACACATAGTAGTTGTCAGTTTGCACATCACTCTAAGGGTTTAGGCATAGCATGTATTCATGTCCTTCTCTGTACTTGCATCAGTTAGTGTGCAGTTGGTCTGTCTTCCATTCTGTAGGCTGTTGTTCTCTCTTTCTCTCCTCCATGTTTGAAGAGTACATATTACAAAGCCTCTCACCATAAAGATATTATGATTTTTTTAGTGTTTTTAAGTAAACCTACTTCATAGGTTTACTTACAAACAAGACCAATACTGCTTCATTTCTCCACTAGACCATGTGTGTGTGGGGGGGGGGGGTTAAAGGTGATGTGGAACTGGTTGTTGCTCATCTTCTGCTTGTGAATATTGATTACTCTGCTTGAGAGATAACTTACTAGCCCTCAGATTCCACAACATTATCAGACTGTAATACATGCAAAATCCTGGCAGAATGACATCACTGTGTCATATTTGGTGAATTGTGCATTGCTATGGCTGTTAGTATCCCTTCTCTCCCTTCACCACAATACACTTATATGCTGACACTTGACATAATATGCCATACAACCAAGTTCTTGAAGTGTTAAATGCATGGATTAATCTTCCTCCAGATTCTCTTTCAAGCTATGCAACCAAAGATATCCCTACTCTTTCAGAAAGGAGTAAAAGAAGCCGGGGGAGTAAGTAGACTGTTACAGTAAATTGAAAAAATATCAAATCTGAAGCACCAGCATTTTGTTTTAGAGCATCTGAGATGATGCTATAAACAATAATGAAGAAAACAAACCTACAGTACATGCACACATAAAATAAATAACAGTTGACAGAGTAATCTTAAAAAGCTATTTGTACTTGAAACTGACCTAGAGCAAAATGCATTCAAACTGACCTAGAGTAAAATTGTTCCTGTAAATGTAAAAAAAAAAAAAATGCTGAATAAGTACAGACACAAATAACTTCTTAAAAGGATTAAAATCAGGGTTGCAAAGTGTCAGCAAATAGAGATGAATCAGAAGTTGTCACACAGTTGTACCAGAGGATAAGAATACGTAAATGCTTATTTATAAGATAACAGTGTTTTTAATCTCACTTTTATTTCTTTAGTTTAAGTTTAGCCTCCATTTATCCTGTTATGCTCCTGCATCTCTTCACGTTTCCTTATTTTAGAACTTGTGATTAATATTTAAGCTAAAAGCCAATCACACCATTCTAGTAAATTTAGATGTTGGTTCTTAAAATAAAGTGCTTGCAAAGGTAATCTTTACACATTATCGTTAAGGGCTCTCAGAACACAGACTGGCTGTGATTCATTTTTGTGTAAGCAGCAAAGCTGGCTACCAGTACATCACTCTTCAATGGACAAAGGAGCATTCAATTTGCCAAGGTGGTATGAACCTTGGGAAAATCAAACAGCAGTTTTCTCCCCAGAAGCTCATAAGTGTTGGCAGGAGGGACTATGAGCAAACATACATTATTTTAAAAGGAGTGGTTTTTAAATCTGGATAGAAACTCTCCCATTCATTCCTTGGAAAGAGGCTAAGGGGGAAGGGCCTAGTTCACTACCTGAGCTTATAAGGGCAGCAGCCCCATGGCTAGCCACTGTATTCTTACCACTTTCCCACCTACCCTATCTCTGTATGGTTTCATAGGCAGCCACTATGGATGAACTATGGCTGCTAGTCAATAGATTGGGGAAGATGTTTTACCTACCATCTAATTAGGCCTGACTTGCTAGGGTTTGGGCCTTCTTCATATCAATGCTTGGGTCCAAGCTTGGATCCAAGCTATCTCAGGGACCACCTTCTCCCTTATAATCCTCCCCGCGCTCTCCGGTCCTCTGGGAGGAATTTGTTGCAGCCACAAAGACCTAGGCTGGCGACCACCTCCCAGAGGGCTTTCTCGGCTGTCGCCCCCAAATTGTGGAATGGCCTGCCAGATGAGATCCGCCTATTGACATCATTAGACAGCTTTAAAAAGGCTGTCAAGACGGATCTCTTCAGGCAGGCTTTTCCGGAATAGCTAATCCCGGCCTCAGGAACCCCCTTTGGAAGTTGATTCTGGAGCTCCTAACTGTTGCTGCTCACTAGGAAGGGTTTTTAATAACAATTGTATTGTATGTTGATTTTAATTTGTATTGATTTAATAATGTTTTAAGGGGGGGAAGGGATTTTGAGTTGTTTTATATTATGTATTTTACTGTAGTAAGCCGCCCCGATTGTTCGCAGAGGGGCGGGATATAAATAAATAAATATTATTATTATTATTATTATTATTAATGTCCCTCCTCCTGATGTGAGTTTTCTTGTATTGCCAGTGTCCCTCATTCTATCACACTGGAATTGCTTTGATTTTACAAGTGTATTGGAATAATATTATTCCCTCACCATCTTTGTGAGACACTGGAAGTGTGGGAAGGATCCATTTTAAATGGAATTAGGTTCTGGTCAAACCACTTTTGAAAATGTAGTTGGGGGGGAGGGCTCATCTACATGGGCCAGAATACTCCAGCTCCCCATCAGCGTATTCTGGCTGCATATCTGACCTATTCCTCCCCCATGATCAGAACGAAACCGGATGGAGTGCAGACCGCCACGCCAGCCTGTCCCTGCAGCTGCTATAGCTGCCACCCACACCCCACTCTTCAGATTCAGGCATGAGGGTGCTCAGCACATGAGCAAGTCCCCCTGCATTTGACCAGCCTCGTGTCATGCTGCAGGCCTGCTTCTTAGATCCAGAGAGTGTGATGAGGATGGCAGCTGCAGCAAAGAGCCAGCTTGGCAGTAGGGCCTCCTGAGGTCCTGTGGGGCCCGATCTATTTCTTTTGAAGAGGTTTTTTCCCCCGGGTATTTTAATATCATAGTTTATCAGGCTTTACCCTGTCTTATCCCCGTTTTTGCCCTGGGCATTGTGAGGACTGCCCAGGGGTAAAAGTGGCAAAAGCCCCTATATTGTTGGGACTGGGTAAACTAGCCAACTGAGGTCACAACAAGGCCCCCAGCATGTGACCAAGGCCTCACAGATTGCAATATACACATAAGCAGAGGCAGAGGAGACACCAACCGATACACAGGACCGTACACATGCAGATAGTTCCCTGTTCCTGCCACAGAACACAAGGTAACAGAGGGAATCCAGAGCAGCTTCAGGGCCAAAATAGTCTGGCCAGAATGTGGAGTACAGTTGTCCCTCCACATTCGCGGGTTCACATTCATGGTTTTGATTATTTGTGGTTTAGCCCAGAGCCCCTTTGGGAAGGCTGGCGAGAGGCAGGGCAGCCTCCAGCCTGAGCCTTCCCTGGCCTTCCTGAGGTGGCTGTGAGGCTTCAAAGCCTCGGACTCCACTCAGGAAGGCCAGGGAGAGTCAGGGCAGCCTCCCTCCCACACACCCGATGCCCTCCCCAGCCTTCCTAAGCGGACTCCGGGGCCTCTAAGCACTGGACTCCCCTCAGGAAGGCTGGGGAGAGGCAGGGCAGCCTCCCACCCGGCTAGCCACTGCCTTTCCCAGCCTTCCTGAGGGGGCTCCAGGCCTTCTAAGCCCCGGAGTCCACTCAGGAAGGCCAGGTGGAGGCAGGGCAGCCTCCCTCTTGCCCACCCGCTGCCTTCCCTGGCCTTCCTAAAGGTGCTCCGGGGCTTCTAAGCCCCGGAGACCCCTCCGGAAGGCTGGGGATAGGCAGGGCAGCCTCCCAGCCGCCTGCCCGCTGCCTTCCCAGCCTTCCTAAGCAGGCTCCGGGGCTTCTAAGCCCCAGAGTCCACTCAGGAAGGCCAGGGAGAGGCAGGGCAGCCACCCGCCTGCCCGCCGCCTTCCCCGGCCTTTCTAAGCGGGCTCTGGGGCTTCTAACCCTGGAGTCCACTCAGGAAGGCCAGGGGAGAGGCAGGGCAGCCTCCCTCCCTCCAGCTGCCTTCCCCAGCCTTCCTAAGTGGGCTCTGGGACTTCTAAGCCCTGGAGTCAACTCAGGAAGGCCAGGGAGAGGCAGGGCAGCCACCCACCCGCCCGCCTGCCCGCCCGCTGCTTCCCCGGGCTTCCTAAGCGGGCTCCGGGGATTCAAAGCCCCAGAGTCCACTCAGGAAGGCCAGGGAGAGGCAGGGCAGCCTCCCTCCCTCCCGCCGCCTTCCCCAGCCTTTCTAAGCAGGCTCTGGGGCTTCTAACGCTGGAGTCTGCTCAGGAAGGCCGGGGAGAGGCAGGGCAGCCTCCATCCCTCCCACCCACTGCCTTCCCTGGCCTTCCTGAGGGGGCTCCTGGGCTCCTAAGCCCCAGAGTCCCTTCAGAAAGGCTGAGGAGAGGCCAGGCAGCTTCCCTCCCTTCCGCCCGCTGCCTTCCCCAGCCTTCCTTAGCGGGCTCTGGGGCTTCAAAGCCCCAGAGCCCCCTTAGGAAGGCCAGGGAGAGGTAGGGCAGCCTCCCTCCCTCCTGCCCACTGCCTTCCCCGGCCTTCCTGAGGGGGTTCCGGGGCTTTTAAGCCCCAGAGTCCCCTCAGGAAGGCCGGGGAGAGGCAGGGTAGCCTCTCTCCTGCCCACCCGCTGCCTTCCCCGGTCTTCCTGAGGGTGCTTCAGGGCTTCTAAGCCCAAGAGTCCCCTCAGGAAGGCCAGGAAGAGGTAGGGCAGCCTCCCTCCCTCCCGCCTGCTGCCTTCCCCAGCCTTCCTAACATGGCTCTGGTGCTTCAAAGCCCCGGAGTCCACTCAGGAAGGCTGGGGAGAAGCAGGGCAGCCTCTCTCCCACCCGCCCACCCGCTGCGTTCCCCGGCCTTCCTAAGTGGGCTCCAGGGCTTCTAAGGCCCAGACTCTCCTCAGGAAGGCTGCGGATAGGCCGGCCAGGCTGGCCAGACACCCTCCTGCCGCCTCCCTCCCACTGAGGGGGGTCGTGGGAGCAGCATTTTTATTTGCAGTTTTTCCACATCCACGGGGGTCTCAAGACCCTAACCCCCGCAAATGTGGAGGGACGACTGTAACTGTATTTTGGCCCGTGCAGAGACAGCTCTCATTTGGCTGGAAGATGAAACTAAATGGCATGCCTTGAGTAAAGACAACTAATGGTCCTCTCTGCACAGCGTTTGGGAAATGTGGACTTACAGTCTATCTTCTCAGCTACTGTGATTCTGTTATACACAAACAACAGGATGGTTCTTTAGAAGTACTATTAAGTGGCCCATATGGGATATTATTTGTGCTGGGCTCAGGGGCCTTTCAACAAAATTGTAGGAGTGAGTTCTATCTATGCATTCCTTTTTGTATATTGAAATGCTCTGCGTACACAACAGGTAACACATACGAAACAAGTCATCCTCTTAACAGTACTCAACTCTGTGCACACATTAGGAGCCTATGGGGTTTGGAGTTGCAACAATTGGCTACAGTGATACCTCTTGACTTGGCATGTATAAATCCCATTAAATCAATAAGATTTGGGCATATATATGTCTGAAGCCAAGATAGAGTATTTCCAGTAGGCTTGTTCTATATTTAAGCACTGTCACATTCACAGTTATTAGAAAGTATTTCTTCCCTTTCAGTTATTAGTCACATTACATGAATGGAAAAGAGACTGTGGCCTTAAATAACAGAAGAAGGATTGCAAACTGGCATAAGGCAATGGTATAAAATATAATTAAAAATCATCTATCATGAGAGAGCAGATGAAGTGTTCGGCACTTTAGCTAAATATGTTTTTGAATGATGGATGCTCTTGGTCATTTCAGAAATCCATATGAATCTTTAGAGGCTTCCCTTCTAAAAATGATGTAGCTTGGACTGGCAAATAGTGGCTTTCTATGTAACTTGGCATACAAAGACAAATAAGATTGCCATATTCTTAGCAATTTATAACCTACCTCAAAGTGGCAGAAAGTGGTTAATTTTTAGCTAGAGGCAAATGGTATGTCTCTTATATACACTATGTACATCCCTTGTGTGGATATGTCAAAGTGCAGAACACTCGTGTCACTTTGTAGATATGAATGCCCAATGAAGCCATTAAATTATCCAGAAGAAAGGAGAGCTACTTTCTACTTCTTTGATTAAGAATTTAAAGGCAACCTTGTGACAGAGCAATGGGTTTTAATCATCCATTTTAAAGATACATCCTCTGTAAGAACTACTCTACTGGATCAGGCTCAGAGCTCATATTATCTAAAGGCCCATTCACATTACAGTATACAATTAAAGCACTATATTTTACTTTAATTGCCATGGCAACATCCAATGGAATTCTGGAATTTGCAGTTAGGTGTGTGTGTAGAATTCTCAAAAAGAGAATTCTAGTGCATCACCAAACTACAAGCCCCAGGACTCCATAGGATATTCCCATGACACTTAAAGTGGAATATAGTGCTAAAATTGTGTTGTGCCATGGGGCCAGTGAGATTCCTCCAGGAAACTCACAAGAAGGTTATGAAACCAATTTCCAGGGAGCACATTTTGTACACATGTGTTCACCTGTATATTTGTGTGGTTTACAACATATATGATTATATATGATTTTCATATATGAAAAAGTTCTACACTGGGCCATCTATATCCTCAGATTTGAGCATCCACAAATTGTCACTGCACACCTAAATGGCAGTGCCCATACCTACAGTGGCACTGCTGCATACCTAAAATGATGGTGTCTATATCTATAATGGTGCTGTTAATACCTAAGGTGGTATCACCACATACTAAAATGGCAGTGCCCATACTTACAATGGCTGCTCGTATTGTTTAATGTGGGGCTCTACCATCCATGGTTTTTGCTATCCGTGTGGGTTTCTGGAACCAACCAACAAATCCCTCATGGATATGGAGGGCACACTGTATATCATCACCATCGTCATCATTCCCATCATCATGCCTTTCTCCCAAATGGGGCCCAAATAAATAAATGCACCAAAGATTTGTTGATATTTTTGTCATTGCCACTGAAGAAGGTGAAGAGATAGCACCTCCGAATTCTACCTCCCTTCTGAATAGTTTTAGGCATTGTTTGGTGTTGGTGTTCTTTGTAATTATTTGAGGCAAATCTTGGCTTCACTTTCAACCTTTCAGTATATGTATGCAATCTTCAAACAAAACAAAATTTTAGTTCATTTATTTGTTATAAAAATACTTTTTAAAAAGTGTTGTTGACTCCAGAGCACCTTTGGTTAGGCACAATGGCATTACGTAAATGTGTAAAATCTCTCTCTCTTTGGCTTTTCTTCGCAAATGAAGAAAACGAGGAAGGACTCATCCCGTGCTTTCTGCAAGCGCGCTGATGATTAGAAAGGCCAATCCGAGATAAACAAGTCTGGTTGCAGAAAGCACAGCAGAAGGTCTCCTTGGGTGATGTTTTTGGATTGTGATTCTTTCTGCGTTGTCGTTTCTCTTCAAGACTTGTTCGGCGTGCTTGTCTAATTTGTGAATTAGAAAATTTGTGAACAGAAAACCTGCCTTTTTAGTAATTCACTTGCAATATGAGTGGGTAATCACTACTTTCAGCTCACCAGTATTCATTTCCTTTGGAACCTTTGCCTCAGTGCACATTTTCAACTCTAACCACAACTAAAAAAATCATCCTTCCATGAATGCATATAATATTCCTTTTACTTGCTTTCTGATTTCCCTCCATAGGGCAGCTTGATTTCTTGCCATCTCGCAATAAGAATGAGGAAAAAAGTGTGGAAGTTTTTCCCTCCTCCCGAAGCTCTTTCAGACTCTTTCATAACATGCTTGTCAGGCCACACGTCTAATTTGGTTGTCAGAACACTCTGCAGAGACAGTAGTATCAGACACTTCAGACCTGTGAATTATCCTTTTCCCCCCTCAGACTGATCTCATGGTCTTCATTAAAATCAGCAAAGAAGTCCACCTAAGGAAAAGTTGGTGCATTGGACCTAAGATGGAATTTCTGCCTAAAAGTTGTGAAATATGCGTGTATTAGGAATGGGATAGACTTTCACCCCAACCACAATCAGCAATCTATAGTTCCATAAGTGAGAAAAGCAAGTTGGAAATAGGCCTAGAACCACCACTTTGCTAACAGCTTCTAGACCATTATGAAAATGCACTGCTCATCTTCTTGTCTCATTATAGTAGAGGCCTGAAGCAGGGAATCCTCAGCAATTCTGCTCCACTGGAATATCCTGCTCATTCTAGTCAAGAATAAGACTGGTGGTTTTTTCATGGCTTCATCTAAGGCCAGGAAAAAAATGGATTTTGGAAAATGTCAGGCTATTGAAGCCCAATGAAGTCAATAGCAATTTCCTCCTGCCCCACCTCCATAGTCTTTTGCCATGGAAAGCAAATGGAGACCTTTCTTTAATTTTAGATCATAACACTGATCTCAAGGCATCTCTAATTTTTAAGCTTTATGTAGCACCTACTGATTTTAGTCCTTTATAAGGATTACAACAAAAACAATAAACTTTATTTTATGTCTAGTAGTTTTATAGGAAAGTATGAGATTCAAGGTTTGAACGCTCAGCAAACAATATGGCACATTTCACTTTACAGGACACTAGCCCACAAAGAATTTAATTCATTTTGAATTATCCCACTTTTCCATCAGATGCGGCAGCATAAATCGGAGACCAGTGAAGCAAATAGAATGATACCCATGTTAATGTGGTATAAATCTAATTCATGCCCAGCCTGGAAGCTGTGTTGATAATTAGACTGCTCCCCTGATCTAGTTAAAAGCTATTAATTATTTTCTGCTCCTAACTGAAATGTGTCAGCACACTTTATTACAAATTTATTAGAAAACAAGTAATTTCTATTTTACAATCGTCATTGTTTTTTGAACTCAGATATTATGTGAGTGTGCATATGTGTGTGTTCCTGTAAAAGTGAAATGATGATGAGTAATAGCTCAGTAAACCATATTGACTCTATGCTTGGTCTATGTAAACTTCATTGGAAATCTGGAACCTTGCAAAGGTCAGACCAAAATGCTGTGAGAATCTAGAATGTCACAGACCCTGGGAACATACAGTTCTAGGAGCTTATCAGATGAGCTTCTAAAAACATTATTTTCCCACTATATTTTAAAGCATGAGTATACTGGCATAATAACACTTCTTATCACATGCTGCTGTAATCATGAGAAAAAGCAGCCCCAGAATTATCAGAGCATGATCACCAGTGCTGTTACTTCTTCATTTGCGGGGCACATGCTCCCGGTGGTTCTTGCGTGATGATCTGAGCATTCTTAAAAGTCTAAAAACAGCTAAATAAACAAACAGAACGAACACAAAAACACCCAAACACTTAAAAACTTACCAGCAAAATGGGGAGGTTCATAAAAAGAGAGTCCCGTACCTAGTTTTCATGTTATCAACCCAAAGTGTTCTGGTGGGGACCGACCATTGACGCTGTAATCATGGCAGCAGAACAGGATGCTGTTTTGCACACAAACAGTACCAACACACACACACACACAAACATCATGGGAGATCAATTAGTGGATTTTGCCAGCCTATAAAAAAGGACACCTTCATGGCAGCAGAATGCAAGAGGACAACATTGTGTGGTAGGGAAACTCTTTCATGGTTTCCTGACGCTGCTATAACACCATATTTGCCATGTCTGATAATCTCCCTAATCCAGTAGCTCTATTTTCCCCCCAGAACATATATTGTGTGATCAACAGCATGAAAAGTGAAATCAAAAAATATTTTTCTCTCTTTTTCTCCTTTTTCAAGTTATCTTTCTTTTTTTCTTTTTTTCTTTTCCTTGTTGTTCAGTTACTTGTGCAAGAAGCTTCTTATAACGATTTCTTAATGAAGAGAGCAACACTGGAGTCCCACCAACTTCCGGGGGTGATACCATTACCACTAAAAATCAGTGGCTTGTACACAATTGTTAACTACCATGATTCTGGGAAGTATCTATGGTGAAGAAGTGTGCCAGAGCGCCCTTCTACACCACAGAGCCGTGCAAGTCCCCCTCCCTTTGAAAGACTCATTACCTTCTCAAAGGGAAATGAAGGAAAGGGAAAGGGGTTCCTTTTGTGGTGCTCCCAACTCCAGTAATTACCTTCTTGCACAAATGGCATCATGAACTTCAATGGGAACCACACCAGCCAATTATGTGAGACCTGCTAAATTGGCTGGGAAACACACATGCAACCCATGGGTTATATGTCACCCACTCTTGCCTTAGTAGCTGGTCCAAAGACAGTGAGTTGCATCAAGGAGCAGAAATCTAAAGCTATGTGTTGTGCAATTAAAGTTCCAGGGTGTTAGCCCTTTTTGGGAAACTATAAATGTTAAAACTGCCAGGAATTAACTTTCTTGTAGTAGAGTGCAGCTTTAAAAAAGTGACTCAATGGTACAGTGCTTTGACCCAAACAAAAGAAAAGAGAAGCAAGCAATTTTCAAGTTAAAAAAAAGTTAAAGCTTTACTAATGGCTAAGCATCTACATATGCATGGGTAGTCTACATCTTAACTAAGCTAATGAATAGGCTTGGATAAGGAAAAGGTTTCATCTTGACTCACCATCTCCATGAGAATGAAGCATTGTAACGGAGGCAAGATGGAGAAGCAGCTTCAGCAGCCAAGAGAGAAGAAAGAATGATTTTAAAATCAAAGACCAGAAGGAAATAACCTAGGTCACATGATCTTGTAGCTTAGTTGTGAACCATTTGCAACCATGCTAATCAAAGATAGGATGAGAGGAAGGCATGCAGGAGACCCTATCCTATCTATTATTCATTTGCTCTAATAGCAAATAAGTGGGGGGGATGCCAGACTTTTCCAACACTATGTTCCTAATCCATTACTCTATCTAAAAAGCAAACTATAGGGCGGGGGAGACTCTGTTTATATATGCACACAATTAAAGAACCATGTATAAGTGATTGTACATATTCAGATGCTTGGGCATTACTAAATGCCAAGATTTTTAAGGGGTTTTCTCCCCCAAAAAAGGTAGAATTAAGTACAAATGTAGTCTGAACCATGCTCATAACATAGAAAATAAGGGCATTTGTCTCATAGCCACAAAGGGAGGGAGAGCTTTAATATCTAAGTATCATAAAATGTCAAGAACTAGGACAAAGACTTCAATATCTCATGTTTCCTTGCATCACTGATTACTTGTATTTGTTTTTCCCATTGTAAATTAACACAGATTGAAGACTTCTTCCATCAATAGACCTAAGAACCACTCCTTTCCCCTAAAAGCCATGTATTCATTAAATAGCCATTGGCAAGCCACTGTCTCTCAGCTTTTGTACCTTCTCTCCCATTTACAGAATGAGAATAGTGTTGGCCTGAAATGTTGCTGAAAGAATTCCTGAGATTGTATCAAATATTTTGAATGCTTCAAAATGTTATATCTGATATATATGTAAGCCCATTTATCCTCGGCATTTCATTTTGACTACTCCCTTATTGTTTCTAACAGTAGTCATCAGTGCTATCAGATCCATTACCTGTCCACTTCTTGACCCAAGTACTGTACACAATGTAGGTTTACGGCAGACTGCCAATAAACAACAAGTGCTGTAGGCTATATTTCAGAGGAAGGAACTGGCAAAATCACCTCTGAGTATTCCTTGCCTAAGAAAACCCTGTGAAGTTGACAAGCGACTTGAAGGCACATACAGTTCGACTTCCACATCCACAGGGGATAAGCTCTTGGACTTTCCATGGATACATGAAACCATGTACCCATAAAGAATGCTGTATTTTGACACCCTGGCCAGGCAAGGCAGTGAGGGAGGCACCACCACTACCCAGGGCTCCTTCTTCCCTGCCGTCTTTCCCAGTGGGGCTTGACAAGGTCCCAGCATGCCCCTCTCCATCCTCCCAGGTGTGGCTGAGGCAGATGCTGCTGGTGAGCCAGCTGCTGCACAAAGCAGGAGGTGGTGGTGGCAAGGGGGAAGCTCCTGTCTTCTTCATCCCAAGACCAAGAATGGAAAGGGTTGCATGGAGAACTCACCAAGCCCTACCAGGAAGATAGGCAGGCAGGCAGGCAGGCAGGTAGGAAGGAAGGAAGGAAGAAGGAGCTGGGCGGTGTTGTTGTCTCCCTCTCTCACTTCCTGCGTCATCCAAGAAAACTACAGGGAAGGACCCTGGCTGGTGGCAGCAGCCATGGATTGTGGGTAAGTGAAACTTCATATACTGGTCCCACATATGTATATGGGGATCATACTGCACACATACACACATGTCCTTCTCTACTACTGAGATTGTCTTTCTCTTCCTTCCACTCATTTTCCATTTTTTTTAAAAAAAAACTTTAAAATTTGGATATTTATCTGAGTCTCAGACCTTTTCTGGGTCCTGGTCTATAACACTTTTATTCAGTATATTCTGAATCACACTAACAAATGTAACCATTTTTATAGTGTCCACTGTAGATTTGTTTCTCTGTTCCAAACCAATAGCTTTCATAAAGTTGGGAAAAAAATAAAATGAAGGCAGGAGGTTAATTTCCACTTCAGGAGAAACAGCATGACTTTTTTCACACCCCTGCCAGGAGTAATTATGAGTGTACTTAATTCTTAGATGTTCAGCCCTTTGAACTGTTATTGAGTCTTCAAGGTTTATGCTCAGAGGGGGGGAAAATCAATGAACAACATTTTACAGAGTACTTAAACTTGATATTTACTCTCCATTATTCTGCAATTGTCAGGAAGTTCCAACTGTAATACAGAAGGCCAAATCTTTCGGAGTAGTTTCCTGCCAACAGCTCACATGGTAGACAAAGGTGACTTTGTCCTCCTTTCTATGATGGCAAAAACTTGTGAGATTTAAGCTTATATTAAGCAACCATCATCAAACTTTTTCTAATCACATTGCCTGCATAATTCCTCATCTGTGAGGACACCAATACATATACATATTTAAAAGTTCTTGGTAGTGGATCTTTTACATGGGTATAAGATCAAATAAGCCATTAGAAAGATGTTGGAGCTCTATGGATCTTCTTTCCTTCACATGTTCGCATAGTGCACAAAGACGGTCTGGCCATCCATATGAATATGCTACCTTCTCTGCCTAAGTTAATTTTTTGGCTCATTTCACCACACTAATTGGAGTCCACTGGCACACTAACCACATGATCTTGTAACTCAAGTCCCTTTGTGTCTATAAAATAGTAATTGGATAGACCCTTTCCCACACTGCATATTCACACCTCCTTCATTAACATGCAGTCGTTAGGCAACACGACTCATAAGGCCTTTTTTGTCTGTACTCACCTTCACACCCAGAACGCACTGACCTTCTAAATTGAGACAAATGAGGCTCAATTTTAAGCCTACATTTAACATTTGAGTACTGAAAAAGCATATCTAGCTAAAAACCAACCAAGAGTTAAGCATTTCCACTAATATCAAAATAGTCTGATTCTAGTGTTCCCCTAACTACAGGGATGGAAATCTGAAGGCCAACAGTGTGAAAGTTAATAGACATTGATGGTGATTTCCTTTGGTTTCTTTCTTTAAAAAGTGAGATCTAAGAGGTTGGTTGTTTCCATGTAAGTGACATGGTGAATCTATTATGGGTTTTAGCCTGAACTTTCAAGGAGTATCCACAGTATGAACACTTTCCCTAAAATAGATTCATTACCCTGAATAGCTTTGGACTTCAATCTGATTTGCCTAGTCACTGACATGGAACCACCAGCTACTATTCACAAACTCACAAATTTCTTCATATAATTCAAGACAGAACTTAAGATTTAAAAATTCAGGGGGGGGGGAAATCAGAGGACGCATAATGGGCAGATTTATCCATCCCTAGGAAGCTACCATCTTTGTCACCTGCAGATGAACAGTTGACATTTTTGACAGTTCAGTAATTGGTTGAGAACTTATAAGCATTTCCAGCTAGGTAGTTAGGTAGTAAGGAGGGGCATTGCTGATTTTTGTTGCTGGAGATTTTTTACTCCGCATAAAGATAAATAAGTGCTGCCATTTTTTGTTCATCACAAAGACAGGTTGGGAGCGGAGCACAGTGTTTGGACAGTGATGGAGCAGGCTGAGTAAGTCTGCACAGGTGCAGAATCATGTTTATAACATTTTCAGCCAGTGGAAGAAATGACACTGGATTCATGATACAACCAACAAGTGGGGGAGTGGGGGCACATACTCCTGGAAGCAGCTGTTGCTGCTGTTGTTATTGTTGTTGTTGTTATTTTATACCCCCCCTTTCATCCACCAATGGGACTCAAGGTGGCTAACAACATCTTTTAAACAATGCAAGTTAAAAGCAATACAAAAATAAAAATTATAGTATAAATGTAAAGTTTAAAAAATAATTTAAAAATTCATAAGTTAAAAACATTTAAACATAAAAAATATTAAACTGCATTAAAAACTGTATAAAGGCTCAACACAATCTTAAAAACTGCACCTTAAAGGCCAGATCTTGTCAGTTTGTAAAAACCTGGCAGCACAAAAATGATTTAACCTGCTGCAGGAAGGAAAGCAAGGATGGGGCCATCCTGGCCTCTCTGGAGTGGGAGTTCCAAAGTCTGGGAGCACCCACTGAGCACCCACTGAGCTGTTGCAACAAGGGAACTGTATGCTCCCTGTAGCTAGCCCCAGTAATAATCTGGATGCAACTGTTAGGGCCAACTGAAGTTTCTGAGTACTTTTCAAAAACAGCCCCATATAGAGCACATTACAGTAATCTAAATGGGATGTAAACAAAGCATGTACCATCATGGCCAGATCTGACTTCCCAAGGAATGGGAGCAATTGGCACACTAACTTTAACTGTGCAAAAGCGCTCCTGATCACTGCTGAGCCCTGGGCCTTCGGGCTCAGAATTGAACCCAAAAGTACACTCCCCCCAAACTATTAACATGTGTTTTCAGGAAGAGTGTAACCTCATTTAACACTGACTGAATCCCTATTCACAGGTCTGTCTTTCAACTGACCAGGAGCATCTCTGTCTTGTCTAGATTAAGCTTCAGCTTGTTTGCTCTCATCAAGTCCATTACAGCTGCTAGGCACTGGTATAGCACAGGAACAGCTTCCTTGGAATTAGGTGGAAAGGAGTAATAGAGCTGGGTATCATCAGCATACTGGTGACACCTGATCCCCAAACACCCAGCGGTTTCACGTAGGGGATAAATTGAACCCTGAGGGACGGCACAGACCAGTGGCCAAGGGGTAGAACAGGAATCCCCCAGCACCAACCTCTGAGAGCAGGGCTCCATGAAAGCATGGAGGAACTGTAGAATAGTACCTCCAAGCCCCATCCCAAAGAGGCAACTCAGAAGATACCATGGTTGTTGGTTTCGAAAGCTGTTCAGCTGTAAAGAGGCCCAACAAAACCAACAGGGACATACTACCACAGTCCAGTTCCATGTGTAGGTCATCCACCAAGGTGACCAAAGCTGTTTCTGTCCCATAAGCAGGTCTGAAACCAGACTGAAATGGATCTACATAATCTGCCTCATCCAGGAACCCCTGGAGTTGAGACCCACCCACGCTCCAGTACCTTGCCCAAAAATAGAAGCCTGGAGGAAGGTTAGAGTTATCTAGTATAGTAGTATCCTGGGAAGGTTTTTTTTTTCAGGAGAGGTCTAACCACAGCATCTTTCAGACATGTTGGGACCCTGCCTTGTTGTAAGGAGGCCTTGATCAACTCCCTTACCCACTCAGCCAGTCCCCCTCTGGTCTGTTTAATTAGCGAGCAGGAGCAAGAGTCTAGTATACAAGTGGTGGCTCACACCTCTCCAACAATCCTGTCCCCATCCTCAGGCTGCACAAACTGGAAAATATCCATCAACACTGGACAAGCAGGTGCCAACGTTACATTCACCATCTAATTCAGAAAGAATCTGAGCAATTTTATCAGCAAAATGGTAATCAAATTCTTCACAGCAAGCTGTTGGGTGGCTTACATTCACCTTTGGGCCAAATTGTAACAGCTCTGCTGATCAAATGAAG
The DNA here is from genome assembly GCA_030847615.1 of Gambelia wislizenii. Taxonomy (NCBI): domain Eukaryota; kingdom Metazoa; phylum Chordata; class Lepidosauria; order Squamata; family Crotaphytidae; genus Gambelia; species Gambelia wislizenii. The sequence goes on along the minus strand of JAUMIR010000001.1, from coordinate 151,551,728 downwards.
AATTTGCCAGTCCAGAGATTTCCACATAGCCATCTTGCAAAAGGCCCTTTGGGAAGGGAATTTATCCTTGGAGCTGGGCAGTTGGATCATATCCAGCTAGTCATTCTAGTCACAATGCATTTCAGCTGTTTAGGCCCCAGAGTTTTTTGGGGGTGGGGGGTGGGGGGAGTCTTGGCTGTGATAAGATGCAGTAAGGCCATGCCTTTATTCATGTCTTAGACTATTTGAAAATAAGAAGCTGCCTTATAGTAATGGAAAGAATATTTTAACATATTTTAAAATGGTCAAAGAATGTGCTTCTTGATTATCAAGAAACTCAAATGAGAAGAATCCTGAACTTTCAAGAATCTTTGAAGTCCAGCATTTATCCTATGCTAAATTTTGTGCACCTGTTTGTTTGGGGGTGGGGGTACAGGATACAGAACTGTCTACACACACAACAACAACAACAACAACAACAACACAGTATTTCTACACAGATGTAGTATTTCCTGTGCAGAAAACACTGGCCAAGATTCTAGAGCAAGGATGGTACACGGGTTGTTTGGCACACGAGTTTGTGCAACCTTCCAGGGCCCTGCAAAACTGTTATATTTTGCAAGCAAAACCAAAATAAATTTCCTCCAGAATATCTCAAAATGCTCTCTAGGGGTATGTGAAGGGCACTTCCACCCCATTTGGAGGCCCCCTAGGATCAAAAACAATTTTTGCAAAAATTTTCAAAAAAACTCCCAAACTTCTTTTGTCTTGAAATGCTCCAAGATGTTCACTGGGGGTCTGAGGTGCATTTACATCACATTTTTCAGGGTTCCTCAGCAAATTTAGGCCCAAGAGAGGCCTTTTTTGGAACCTAAAACATGGGGAGAGATGGTCCCACACCCACAAGAGGCATTTAGATTGGAGGGAAAAATTGGTAGCTGGTACAGTGCTCCAAGGTCTCCTTGGAGGCTAATGCAGCTCCCTAGCCTTCCATAGTTGCCTACCCCTGTTCTAGACATCTATTTACTTTTTCTTTTTAAAAGTTTATTGGTTTATTTTTCTTTATATTAGAAAAGGTTCCAATAATGTTCCAGTATAACAAAAGCAGGAAAATAAAAACACAAAAGGAGAAAAATAACATTAGTCATAAGTTTCTATAAAATCTGAGCAAATGTCCAACTATACGTTCATTTGTAAATTTCATCTATATATAATTCTTTCAAATGTTGCAAGTGTTGTTAGGCCTTCTATCCATTGGATCACAGGTGGAGGAAAATTATCTTTCCAGTAATGAATTATCAATATTTTAGCAGTCAAAAGGACATGAAAAATCCACTTATGTTGGCCATTTGTTAATTTTTTTAAAAAAAGGTAAATAATTGAAAAGAACATGCATATCCTTGAATATAAAGGAACCTTCCAATACCAAATTTAGGAGATTATCAGACAGGAACAAAAAAAGCATTCCTGTCCCACAATCTCTTTTCCTGTCCCTCTCCCGCCCCTGTCCCGGCACAAGAATGAAAACTTTCACACTTACCTGAATTGTTCTTGTGCCGGGAAGCCCAGGGAGTGAAAGGAGCTCTAGAGCTCCTTTCACTTCCTTGTTGTAATCCCGGCTGCTGCTCTCGTGAGAAGAGAGGAGCCATGATTTAAAGGGACAGGCTGACGATCGGGGAGTGGAGGGATGGCAATTGGGGGGTGGAGGGCTGGCGATCAGGGGGTGATGGACTGGCGATCAGGGGGTGGAGGGCTGGTGATTGGGGGTGATGGGCTGGTGATCGGGGGGTGATGGGCTGGCGATCGGGGGGGTGGAGGGCTGGCGATCAGGGAGGTGATGGGCTGGTGATCAAGGGGTTGGAGGGCTGGCAATCAGGGGGGTGACGGGCTGGTGATCAGGGTGCAGAGAGGGGTGATCTGGGCAGCAGCAGCAGGGGCCTGTCATAAGGGAGGCATCCGGAAGTGTTTTGCCACTCCAGAGCTCCCACTAATGCTGGCATCCCACCAGCATAATGGGCACCTTTTCACATGCGTGCCATTCCATTACAGAAATGGAATGACGGATCTATTGATGGCTTAAGCCGTGAATAAAAAAAAAAGGGGGGGCAGTACTGAAGGAGAACAAGAGCAAATGAACAGGGAGAACATTGTGTGAAAAGGAAAGCCATTTCCGATACTCTGGAGTCCCTGTTCTGCTTTATTTGGCACTTCTGATAATCTCCTTTGTCATGTGATTATTTCCTCCCAAAACATATGGGGCAACTGCAAACATATGTGTTAAGGAGGTATTAGTTGTATTGAATTTCCAGGAATTTGCTGATTTCATAGAATCATAGAATTGCAGAGTTGGAAGAGACCATGAGGGCCATCCAGTCCAACCCCCTGCCATGCAGGAAATCACGATCAAAGCATCCCCGACAGATGGCCATCCAGCCTCTGTTTAAAGACCTCCAAGGAAGGAGAACCCACCACGCTCCGAGGGAGTGTGTTCCACTGCCGAACAGCTCTTACTGTCAAAAAGTTCCTCCTAATGTTGAGGTGGAATCTCTATTCCTGGAGCTTGCATCCATTGCTCTGTGTTCCAGTCGCTGGAGCAGCAGAGAACAAGCTTGCTCCATCCTCAACGTGACACCCCTTCAAATACTTAAACAGTGCTATCATATCGCCTCTTAACCGTCTTTTTTCCAGGCTAAACATACCCAGCTCCCTAAGTCTCTCCTCATAAGGCATGGTTTCCAGACCTTTCACCATTTTAGTCGCCCTCCTCTGGACACGCTCCAAGTTGTCAATATCCTTTTTGAATTGTGGTGCCCAATATACCTAAAAGATTTAGAAAGCTCTTTCTTGAATAGATGTTGTGGTGACCAATATACCTAAAAGAACAATTTCTGCCATATAAGATGTAGTTGGAGATCTATAGCCATAGATCTTAAAACTGATATAGATTTAAAACCGATGGCCATTGATTAGTCAGAATCATGTATTCCAGTTCTCTGTTCCATTCTTTCTGTAAACCTCTTCTATCATAGTTACAGTTGGCTCTTGGTATCCACTGGGATTTGGTTCCAGGACTGCCCATGGATACCAAAATCAGTGGATGCTCAAGTCCCATTATAGACAATGGTGCAGTAGAATGATGTCTCTCATATAAAATGGCAAAATCAAGATTTACTTTTTGGATTGGTGAGGGGTATTTTCAAGTTGTGGATGGTTGAATCCATGGATACAGATTCTGTGGATATAGAGGGCTGACTGTGTTTATAGATAACAGATTCAGAGAGAGAGAGAGAGAGAGAGAGAGATTGATAGTTGGCTAGGATACTTGATTGGCCTCAAGTACTGTCTCCAATATTAAGGAAATCTCAGACACACTTAAAGTTTCAGAGACAAATCTGGATTGTAACAAATGTTTCAGGGCTTTTCTACACCAGGAAAAACAATCAGACTCACCCTGAATCTGGTGCTGGCAGTCCAGGTGAAGAACGGTTACTTTTAGGGAGTAACCCTATTTTTTGCCCTTAACCTGACTTTGCTCTGAATTAAGCAAAGTCGAGGAAAACTCCTGGGTTTCCTGGAAACTCCAGAGTGACCTAGGGTTCTTTTGCTGTCTGGAGAGCTGGATCGGCCTCAATTCTGCCTGATATGGTTGTTCACATGCAAACACAGTGCCATCCCCCCTTGCCTTGCACTGAGCAGCAAAAGGAAAGGGGGCCCTGTTAGAGCTATCGCTGCTGCTGCCACCTCATCAGCCAAGAGCCTGGCTGGCATTGTTGCTTCTGTTGAGGTCAGAACAGGGTGCCCTTATGATCAATGAGGAGTGGGTAGAGCAACCCCCTCCTTTTGGATCACATGTCTGAGCAACCCATTGTGACATCAGCAGAAGCTACGCCTCTGTCCAGGTTCTCACAGGGAGCTGCTTGGCTGTTGAGGCGGTGGCAGCTCCAAAAATAGGGGATGGGTCAGTAGGGCTGACGCAGTGTTGACCCCCCTGTCCTATGTGGACAACGATGTGCATCACACCAGATTCAGCCCAGTACATCTGGGGCCAGTCTGGAACATAATGCTCCAGACTGGCCCTGGATTAAGCAGCCAGTGTAGATGAGTCTTCAGTTGTAAATATTGCCAGTTAGCTGATAGAGGCAATGTAAAATGCTCTTGCAAAATTGAAAAAGGAAAAATCATCAACACCAAGTATCTGATTTAAGGTAACAATCCCATTACCGGCTGACACTAGCCATTAAAATGGTCCTTACCCATTTTCAAACCTGGGTTCCCTCATAAAGTCTATTTGGCATGAGCGTATGGATCAAATTGCAATTGATGAGACAATATTTGACACACATTTCTAACAGCTGAAATTCTTGGCAAAACACTGCCTTTTTTAATCAAATGAGAACCAAATACAGTCGTCACTCCACATTCATGGGGGTTAGGGTCTTGAGACCCCCACAAATGTGGAAAATCCGAAAATAAAAAATGCTGCTCCCGTGACCTCCCCCAGTGGCAGGGAGGCGGCGGGAGGGTGTCTGGCCAGCTTGGCTGGCCACTCTGCAGCCATCCTGAGGGGAATCCAGGTCTTAGAAGCCCTGGATCCCCCTTAGGAAGGCCAGGGAAGGCAGCGGGCAGGCGGACGGGAGGCTGCCCTCCCTCTCCCCGGCCTGCCTGAGCAGACTCCGGGGCTTTGAAACCCTGGAGCCCGCTTAGGAAGGCTGGAGAAGGCAACGGGCAGGTGGGAGGGGAGCTGCCCTGCCTCCCCACGGCCTTCCTGAGCGGACTCCGGGGCTTTGAATCCCCAGATCCCGCTTAGGAAGGCCGGGGAAGGCAGTGGGCGGGCGGGGGGAAGCTGCCCTGCCTCCCCGCTTAGGAAGGTCGGGGAAGGCAATGGGCAGGCAGGAGGGAAGCTGCCCTGCCTCCCCGTGGCCTTCCTGAGCAGACTCCGGGGCTGTGAAGCCCCGGAGCCCGCTTAAGAAGGCCGGGGAAGGCAGCGGGTGGGGGTGGGGATGCTGCTCTGCCTCCCTGGGCCCTTTCTGAGAGGACGGGGTTTAGAAGCCCCGGAGACCCCTCAGGAAGGCCGAGGAAGGCAGTGGGAGGGAGAGAGAGAGAGGCTTCCCCCCACCTTCCTGAGCGGGCTCTGGGGCTTTGAAGCCCCGGAGCTGCCTCTGGAAGGCCAGGGAAGGCACAGGCAGGAGGTTGCCCTGCCTCTCGCTGGCCTTCCCAAAGGGCCTCAGGGCTAAACTGTGAATAATCAAAATTGCGAGTGTGAAAGCCACGAATGTGGAGGGGCAACTGAACTGTCCATTTAAATAGAGGTGCCAGAAATAAGGACTCCAAAGTAGACCATGGTGAATTATTTATTTTAAGTGGATATGTCCAGAAATTAATGCAAGATAACAGATATGCCCAATGTTTGTAAGAAGATCTGGAAGACTGAACCCTCCCCTATTTGACTGGAATCTGCATCCCTTTCACTGAAATTCTAAGAGATCAGCCACCCAAAAATCTCCTGAGCAGTATTTTTTGTTTTTGAAAATATATGCAAGGTATAAATAGAGGAGTTCCACATATAGCATAAACAATTCTAGATATAATATTCATTTTAATTGTGTTTACCTTGCCCCACAGACTGAGCTTTAAGCCCACTCATCTCTCTAAATCTTGTGGAATATCTTTTATCATCTTACTTATATTAAGATCTATCATCTGAGATACTGTAAGCCCCTAGGGATAATTATACCCAAACAAGTAGCAGAATTTAGGCAATATCGAAACTGCCATGCTTCAAATACACTAAAATCCATCTTGTCTCCCACTGACAGTATTTCTGACTTAGACCAGTTAATTGAATACCCAGATATTTTACCAACATTATTAATCAACTTCATAAAACAGGGATCAACTGCTGGCGCTTTGAAATAAATGACAAAAGATCACCTGCAAAAAAAAGAACATTTTAAAATTCTAAACCAACATGCACAAGTCCATTGAATTTTGTCTAATACCACATGCTAAGGATTCCAAGCACACAGTGAATATCAAAGCAGACAGTGGACATCCCTGCCTTGTACAGCACAGTTTTCAAAGGTTTTCTTGCATTAGGAAGAAAATTGCAAAAATTACTTATTGCTTCCTTCAAGAATGAATTCAGCAAAAAACTACATACTTACTGTCACCTAATGAATCACACCCTTGGTCCATCTAGCCTAGAACAGCTCTTTGGGGTTGTAGGCAGGATTGCCTAGCTGCAGAGCAAAAGAATTTCCTGGTAGTCAGCCATCAAAGTACTAATCAAGCCCCCCACTACTAAATTTCCAAAATCAGATGAGATTGGATATCTAGAGTCTGTCTATATGAGGGGAAATGATGTGGATTGATGCGCACTAATGCCAATTTGAAGCAGTTTCGATTTGTCTTAATGGGTTTGTTTGTTTGTTTTTTGGCAAAATCACAGGTATGCAAAGCTGTCCGCTTTTGCTATCCCAACAGGTGTGCCTGTGAATCAAGATGGCAGGTGTAAGTGAACTACTTGTGTTTTTATTGTCAACAGTTGCTGCCGCCAAATAGTTTTTTTTTTAAAAAAAGCATATCTAAGATGTGAAAGTGTGATATTCCACCTAAATATTTTTTTAAAAAAGAAAAGAAAAAGGCTGTTTCATCGCCTGAGTACACAGTCACTAAGGCAAAAATCCAACATGGCAGTTCTGGGCGCTTGCCTTGTTAGCAAGGTCCACCCCCTGCCAACGTCTGACCAATCAGCTTCCACTTCCATTGTTATTGGGAATGTGAATGAATGAAAATCAGATTCTCCCAACAAGCGGGAATGCACATTCCCCATGGAGCTTTTTAAAAACTTTGGGAAAAGCCGTAAAGGCTTTCCCGGCGGAGTTTATGGTGGATTTGGCCCCCCTCCTTCCAAATACTGTGGATTGATGTGGGATGCCATTTAGAGAAATCATATTCTCCTCAAATTCTATGAGGTGCATTTTCACCATTTAGACAACTTCCTAGAGAGTGATATTGAGGAGATGGGATAATTTCAACCCCTTTTATAGAATAATGAGAATATTTTCCTTCCCAAGGTGTCCTTTACTGTTTGAAACTAATGTGTCTAACTGTGTAGATTTGGTTTATCTTAAATAAAATTAAGCTCTTTTAAAAATCTATATGAAACTCTGTATTCAGTCCTGCAAGGAGGGGGGGTTTACAGTGAGGTTGCAATAGAATTGTCTACTCCACTGACCAAAGTGACTGCAGCTGCCCTCTTTTTACCTCAGTGTCCCTCTGTGCCCTAGCATAGAACTAATAATAATGTAATAATAACAATATCAGCAATAACAGAAGCAAAATATGAGTAATGATACGTCACAAATGCAGAGCCTACACAAGACAGAAGAAAAAGCAAGACCTGAAAGGCCGTTGAATTTTTTTTATACATCTCTACACTTTTCTGCCTCATCTATGCACATTGTAAAGAAGCACACTATCATGTTCTGAAGGTACATCCTGTGATGAAATACAGCTGTCATTATCTTGTCCTCAAAACATTGGTTTTCCAGCTGTATGTTCATCTTTTAATAGTGCAGATAGAACACTAAGAATCTGGATGAAATTAAATGAGCAATGGAAAGACCCAAACCGTCATGTTGCTAAGAATAAAAATAGCACTAACTGTTTGCCACCCATATCATAATAATCTAGTCCCCTTTGAAACATCACACATTGTCCAATAGTCTTCTCACTTTTTCCATTCCATTCAGTGTGCACATCACTCTATTCCATCTTAAGCCATAAGCAGGCAATTACTCAAATCTCAGAGGATAGTTAACATAGTTCCTTTTCTTTCCTGGTATCTAGAGTACAATTATAGATCATCTCAGTTCTGTTATTTTCCTTTTCACCCTCACTGCTCATGCATGTGTAGGCCAGAGACTGTTGTCTGCAAGAGGCTAAAATAATGTGTCTGATCTCTGACTCTCCCAAGTATGTTCATTCTCTCTCTCTCTCTCTCTCTCTCTCTCTCTGTGTGTGTGTGTGTGTGCGCGCGCGCACACACACACATTATTAGCTTTCCTCAGTTTTATTCTCCATGCCTTCCCCCATCTCCCTCCTTACTATGAGCTCAATCTCTCTCTCTGTCTTTCACACACACACACAGATCTATATGCACAGATCAGGAGTGAGACACCTTTTGTCATCTACATGTTTGTCTACAATTCCCACATTCCCTTATTATTATCACATGCTTAGTGAGGCTGACTGGAATTTTAGGGCATAACAACAGGATGTCCAAAAAATCTCCTATATATGCCCTAGGTTTAAAATAAGCAACATTTATTAATATCAGAACAAACCTATTTAGGCAAAGAAATCTACTTGGGCATATGAATTCACTGGCCAAAAGACTTTACTAGTATTCAATAACTCTTAGGAGATTTTCACACTGGGGCTAAAAGCCCCGTTTCTGTCCCTCCACCTCCTCTCCCATTCCTGCAACAGAATGGAGGTAAATGTTTGCACACTTACCTCCATTCTGCTGCAGGAACAGACTTCCGCACTCCTTGCTGGCCAGCTGTAAATGCAGCTGTCGTAAGGCTGCCTTTACGACCGGCCAGCTGAAATCCCGCTAGTTCTCATGAGAGAACGAGTGGGAGGGAAAATCAAAAATACCTCCCAGTTGTCAAAGACACAAATAAAAAGCAAAAATAAATTTAAAAAACAAGTAACCTGGGGAGGGGGGGGAAGGGTGCCACTTACCTGGATGTCCCGTTCGTGGCAGGAAGTGCTCGGCATGGAGATCCTCCCCCGTGCCTGTCATTCCAGAATAGGGACAGTGCTCCTGTTCGCACACCCATGATCCATTACAGAAACAGAACCATGCGTTTAATAATGACTTCTCCCCGTGAATACTATATCATGGGGAGAAAACAGAACAGTAACACTTAGGGCATGGAGCGGGGTGAACGTCATCTGAAAGAAAAATCTTTCAGTGATCCTGTTGCATGCCTGTAATGGGACAAATTGCCTGTATGAAAATCTTCTCAATCTGGCATATGAGTCAGAGGAGGAGGGGTCTGTTCTAGAGTAAGCAGTATTATGATTCTGTTTTAGAGCCACAATGACCTAGCATCTTTTTACACTAGACAATTATAGCACTATGGCTGCTGACACACTGCAGAAATAATGCAGTTTGACACTGCTTTAACTATCATGGCTCCATCCTATGGAATCCTGGGATTTGTAGTTTGTTGTGGCACCAAAGCTCTCCCACAGAGAAAGTTAAATATCTCACAAAACTACAACCCCAGAATTCCATAGCTTTGAGCCATGGCAGTTAAAGCGATGTCAAACTGCATTATTTCTGCAATGTGTCAGCAGCCTATGATTCCATTTTAACTCCCATGACGGCCTCCTAAGGAATCCCAAGGTTTGTAGTTTGCAGGGACACAGAAGGAACTCTCTGGCTAAGAACTCTAAATATTCCTCCCTAAAGTGTAAAACCTAGGATTCTATGGAATTTTGCCATGTCATTTAAAGTGGAATCACAGTGTTATTACTGTGTAGTATAAAAGGACCCTTAGAGTTTATTTATTTGTTTGTTTTATTAAAATATTTCTTGCTGTGTGCCTTCAAGTTGTTTCCAAGTTATGGCAACTCTAAGCCGAACTTATCGTGGGGTTTTCTTGGCGTGATTTATTCAGCGGGGATGGGGGTGGCTTTGTCTACATAAGTGGCTGAGAGTATGTGTGACTTGCCAAAGGTCACCAAGTGGGTGTTGTTGTTGTTGTTTTCTTCTACATCCCACCTTTCTGCCAATAATAGAATTCAAGGCTGCTAACAACATATTTGAAACAATACAAGTTAAAAGAAATACAAAAGTAAAAATAATAGTATAAATATAAACTTTTTAAAAGGATTAAACATTTCATAAGCTAAACAATTAAATATTAAAAATATTAAAATGAATTTTTAAAACTCTATAAAGACACTTAAAAATCTTTAAACCAGCACCACAAAGCCTTAGAAGCCAAGCCCTTGACAGTCTGTACAAACGTGGAGGCACAAAATGTTTTAACCTGCCATCAGAAGGAGACCAAGGACAGGACCATCCTGGCCTTTCTGGCAGAACACAGAATTTCTGATACAAAATGCAGTGATTACTTTAAACATGTGATAGAAAACACCATTGGTCCACCATTGTTGGGGAAATAACAAAGGACAAATGCCCAGTGCAACTGGAAATGTTTCAGCTCTGGCCAGCTATGGAAAAGATGGACTGAAATATTTCCAGACAGCCTGTTTATGAAGAGTGAAAAAACATGCATTTGACATTAAAGATTAAATGCAGAGCCATGAAATGAAAAAGTTCAGTAGTCCTATGGAAAAAAGCAATAATGATTGTCTCTAAAGGTTGTTCCTCCAAAACAGGACCCCAGGTGCTAGGCTAAGAACTTTGGAGGTTTTATCAATCGATCCATCCATTGAACACCTTGTGTCTCCAGTTTTTTCTATTTATTTTATTGGGTGGTCCCTGGTTTTTGCTTTCAGCTCTTTTTTTAGATCTTCAGGTGCTGAGCACAACGTTCTGAGAAGGGTGTTTTATATGTGTTGTGTTGAATGTACTTACTTAATAAAGTTCCCACATTCATAAGACTGGCATCATCTTGGCTCTTGTCCCATGCCATGTAGCTGGGCAGTTGCAAGTCCAGGACAGCTTTGCCACTTTCACAGGATGAGGTGGACACAGATATGGTCATACTTCATGGAGTTGCCACTCAACTGATATCAAGGTACAAAGCCAGAGGAGGATATATACCAGAGGTGCTTTCATACTCCATAGTTATAGCAGTATGATTCTATTTTCAACTGCCCTGGTAACATCCTATTGAATCCTGAGATTTGCTGTTTGGAGAGGGGTATTTTGAATTCTCAGCTAGAAAGCTCTAGTGCCTCATCAAACTACAAATCCAAGATTCTATTGGATATATGGCAAGGTACAATCATAGCACTATAATTATGCAGTCTATGCTTGTCCACCCTGATATCAACCTTTTTGACTGTTCAAACTGCCCACCCCCATGAGGAGTCAGTCCAAACTTGTAGATTGCTTTAGGGACATATAGGAATTTTTGGCTTCTTTTCATCTGACTGAACAAAAGGTGGCCTGATATTTATCACCCATCCTTCAATGAAACCATTTGGGACAGAAATGGGAAAAGCAGATAGGGGTGCTATGTTTAAATAGTTGGTTGCATGAGTTAGTGGGTAGTCCAGAAGAAGATGACAGCATGATTGGTGAGCACCCAATGCTGCCTTTGGGTGAGAAGAGGTGGGAGGGCATACAAGTCAAAACATGCATTTTATTGATAAATCATTCATCCATTGAGCACCTTGAAATGTGTTGAGCTTTCTATCAATAAATTATTCATCCATTGAGCACCTTGAAACTTATCTGCAGTTTTTTTTCTACTAAAAGACACCTGGACATAGATAGCCATAGGAAGTGGGTTTATGTGCATGCCCACATCCCCTCTCCCCTTTAACTATGGCTGAAATCCTATATGGTACAGTAGGGCCCATGTATCCACTGATTCATTATCCACTGATTCAATTATCCACAGGACACAAAACAGCACACCTACCATAAAGTCTTCCTAGAAAACGTGTCCTCTCTAGCCATTTTCTAGGTCCTCCAAGGCAACTCTGTGGTATTTTAAACTGGATGTCCCATTATTTTGAATGGTGTTCACTATTATCCATGGTTTTCGGTATCCATGGGCTCTCCAGGAACCAATTCCCAGTGGATACAGGGGTCCTACTGTACAGCATAGTGTAATACAGTCAAACCCGATATTTGTGGAACCAATATCCATAGTTTCAGTTATCCATGGGATACAAAATAAGGACACATACCATAGAATCATGCTGGAAAATACCTAGAGAGGCATCTTCAAGGTCCTCCAACACAACTCTATGGTATGTTTTTACCAGACGTCCTTTATTTTAATAGGGTTCACTGTTATCCATTTTCCAGTATCCATACTAAGCCTGGGAAATGAACCCCCAAGGATATGGGGGTCCAACTGTAGTTCCACTTGTAGAACTGTTGAGACCCCATGGACTCACTGTTTAGCCACTGCAGCCCCCTATAGCCGTTCTGTGGCTTGTTGAGAGTTGGGGGGGTCTGAGAATTATCTGGTTACATTCTCATAGCCAGATGAAGGCAGAGTATCCACTGAGATCTGCCTGTGTCCACTAGACATCTCAGTGGATGATATAATCATTCTGCTTCTGGCTTCAGAGACATAGCCAGATGCTTCTCCAGTCCTCTCCACTTTCCACCAGTCATGCCATGATCATGGGAGAACATCAGTGGCTTTACAATGAGTAGAAGGGGAGGGCTTTATTCATTGCAGAAGGGAAAAGAATATCAACCTCTGCAATGACCAAAAAATGGGCATATGCAGTTGTAAGGTGGACTTATGCCCATGCATGTCACTAACAAGGTGCCAACCTATACGTGTGCAGACAAATGTCATGAAGGCTTCCTACTAATGGGGGGGGACCTCATATACATAGTTGCCTGTACACACTCATATATACACCTAGACACACACTCAAAGAAATGACTAACTGCTTGGTCCTCCACCATAACAAAGGAACGCCCACATGTTTTATGTTTTAGCTTTGTTGGCACAACAATCTAAATTTTAAATTTCATTATATTGTTTATAGAATGGTTTCCAAAGTGCTGACTTCAAAAGGGCCATCAATCTTGTGTCAACCAAGAACACATTCATGTGATATATTTTTTCAAAGGAACTCTCCAAGTGCAGAAATTTCTTGGTGCCTTTCTTTAAGCCACTAAATGTTCCCCTATTCCCAAATGGGGAATCCTGGTGTAAGCCTGGGGGCATTTCTTTTTATGCACTGAACAGGCAGGAATCCCTTGTTTGTATGGTACAAGGAATGGAACAGCATTCAGTCTGCCCAGCACACCAGCCCTAAGCCATTGCACTGCCTACAACAATGCTACAAGCCTGTAACTGAACTTCAAGGCTGCTGTTAATATTATGGTTTGTAGGGGGGGGGGTTAAGCTTTATTTTTTAAACCTTTAAGATAGAAACAAGCTTTTGTTCTGAGCTGATACATTTTTAAAAAAAACTTGGGGGAAAACCTCCCTTGATATCTTTAGATTCACAAGGTTCTTCTTTGGTACTCACAAAGTCATTCAATTATTTTCTTTTGGAGAAGTTTACAATAGTAAAATATTCTTGAAATTATGCATTTAATGGTTCTCATAATATGTATATAATATGTATGTGATGTATAGATATGACATGCATAACCACTTTTCATAATAGCAATCTGCTGTGGATTCCTTAAATACTAGTTTCTACAAATCTACAATTTAATTATTTAAAAGGAAATGATCAAATTTCAACTCCATATATTAAAATGGTGTGTGTGTGTAGGATTTAGAACATGATCTTTTTAAAAAAAAAAACATTCACAGGATAGCTTAACAATGCAGTATAAAAACATTTTGTATATGTTTAGTAGCTTTGACCACCTAACCCTGTTCTGAGTACAACCAAGATGTGCATACAAAATCTCTCAATTCTTTTCTTTTTTTAAACAAAGTGTTGGATCTCTCCATTGATGCCCCCTTGTCATGGGGGAGAGGCTTGCATGAGCTAATGAAGTTTTGAGCTATGCTGGCAATGGCATAATAGCAACTGGTAGGGCCTCCCATGCCAGACAGGTCAAAACCGAAGGGTCTGACAAAGAGCATCAAAGGGCAGGATGGGCTCTCTAGCCTTATGGCAACCATCCTAGGAGAAGGAAAACTCTAATTCCAAGCCTGGGCAGATGGTGCCCATTCAATCTTGTAAGGTCAGCCATCTAAGAGAAGGAAACTCCAATCAAACCTACGACCCGAGGACCTCGTTGCTACCACCCTTGCTTGCAAGACCACAGCAGATGAACCTTTGGTTTAAAGGGTGAGGCCAGTTCTGTACACGCTGTGCTCCACCAGAAAAATATAATGCACAGGCTCGAAGGATAAATCCAGTTCCGAAAAAGCCCTGTAGCAATAGGCGAGGGACGAAATGGCAGGTGTAAAGATGCACTGGAAGCCGAAGATCCAACCCTGCATGCTGGCGGCTCTGGATTTTGGTCACTTCAGGCTGACCCAGGGGATGACAATCTTGTTCGGCAGCATCCTGAACGACCAAGCAGCCTTTTTTAAGGAGAGCACTGCTTGCTCCATATGGAGAGAGGCCTAGAAAAGGTGGTCTAATGAAAGCTCATCCCCATCTACCTGGTTGGCTAGCCGTGGCCAACAGGCATCTTCTGATGCGGTAGAACAAAGGCAAAGAAACAAAGGCACACACTGCCCCCCAAAGGTGTAAATAAACTAGCGCTTGCATGCTGGAACATCAGAACCATGCAAGCCTCTGCAGATAGTGGAGGGCCTGAGCGTCATTCTGCTTTAATAGCCCATGAACTATCATGACTTAATATTGACATCGCTGCTCTTAGTGAAGTTCATCTCCATGAGGAAGGCAGCCTTAAAGAACACGGCGCTGGCTACACACTTTACTGGTCAGGCAAACCTAAAACTGAAAAACATCTTTCAGGAGTAGGCTTTATGATTAAAAACTCCATTGCCTCCAAACTTCAAACCTCGCCAACAGAACACTCTGACTGCATTATTTCCTTACACCTCCCACATGTTGTTCTCTTCAGTATATATGCCCCAACTATGCAAGTCGACCCTGTTGAGAAAGATAAATTCTACATAGACCTACGCCACCTCATACAAAAAGTCCCTGTAGAAGAAAAAATTATTATCCTTGATGATTTCAATGTCAGAGTAGGAAAGAAATCTCAAGCCTGGAAAGGTGTTTTAGGCAAGCATGTTGTTGGAAACTGCAATGATAACGGATGCCTCTTGCTAGAGTTCTGTGCAGAACAACAGCTGACTATTACAAACACTATCTTTCAGCAGAATGATAGCTTGAAGACAACCTGGATGCATCCCAAATCCAAACACTGGCACCTCATTGACTATGTTCTAGTCTGCCAGAGAAACATTCGCAATGTCCGTCATACTCGAGTGATGCCCAGTGCAGAATACCAAACAGATCATTGCCTAGTAAGATGTAAACTAAATCTTCATCTTAAAGAGGGGCAGCATCTTAAAGAGGAGACTCCAAGTCAACAATCTTCAGCAAGTTACCATGAGAGACAACTTCCAGGCAAATCTGCAAACAAAACTTGAAGACCACCCTACAGATCCTTCTCCTACAGTGCTTTGGCAACATATCAAAAACAGTATCCTCCAGTCTGCGGAAGAATCCCTCGGGTTCTCCCACAAGAAAAATCAAGACTGGTTTGATGAAAAGAACCAAGAGATCCAGGAGCTAATTGCCAAGAAGAGAACTGCTCACCAGGCATACCTTGCCCAGCCAACTTGCCATGTAAGAAAAGCAGCTTTCCATCCCACATGTAGTAAACTTCAGCAAAAACTCCGAGACATGCAGAACAATAGTGGATCAATATAGCAGAAAAAACACAACGCTGTGCAGATTTAACAAAACTCTTAAAGCAGTGTTTGGACCTACTTATCAGGTCCAAAGCTCCTTGAACACTACAGACGGTCAAACGCTAATTACTGATAAAGCCTCCATCCTGAATCGATGGGCTGAACATTTTCAAAGTCTCTTCAGTGCCTGCCAAGTAGTCCAAGGCTCAGCTATCCAACATATGATACAAAAACCGATGAAAAATGAATTGGACATAGCTCCCACTTTGGAAGAGACCCTTAAGGCCATACAGCAGATGAAAAACGGCAAGGCAGCTGGGATCGATGGAATCCCACATGAAGTTTGGAAACACAGAGGTCATGTACTCCATGATAAATTCCACAAACTCCTTGTGAATTGCTGGGAAAAAGGGGAACTGCCATCAGATCTCTGAGATGCAGTCATCATCACCCTGTACAAGAAAAAAGGATCAAAATCCAACTGCTCAAACTATCGAGGCATAACACTGCTCTCTATTGCTGGAAAATCCTTGCAAGGATATTCCTGAACAGATTAGTTCCTGCTATTGCAAAAGAACCTCTTCCTGAAAGCCAATGTGGCTTCAGAGTCAATAGGAGTACTACAGATATGGTACTTGCCCTTAGACAACTGCAAGAGAAATGTAGAGAGTAGAACAAGGGACTCTAAGTAACATTTGTTGACCTCACTAAAGCCTTCGACACTGTGAGTAGAAAAAGTCTGTGACAGATCGTGGAAAGACTAGGATGTCCCCCAAAATTCCTTAAAATGATTATCTTGCTACATGAGGACCAGCACGGTCAAGTCAGATATGGTGATGCTCTTTCAGAGCCCTTTCTAATAACTAATGGAGTGAAGCAAGGTTGTGTTCTTGCTCCAACTTTATTTACAATCTTCTTCAGCATGATGCTCCAAAGGACTACGGCAGAGCTTGAAGAAGACGATGGCATTTATATACATTATCGTATTGGTGGTAGCTTGTTTAACTTAAGCCGTCTGAGGCAGTAAGACTCTAAACTATCTAGTCCGTGAGCTGCTTTTCGTTGATGCTGCTGCCCTTGTTGCCCACACAGAAGCAGCTCTGCAGCGCCTAACTTCCTGCTTCACAACAGCTGCAGAGCTGTTTGGGCTGGAAGTCAACCTGAAGAAAACGGAAGTTCTTTACCAGCCTGCACCACAGGATGAACACCACCATCCCCACATTGTCGTAGGCAAGTCTGTGCTTATGTCCGTTCAGCAGTTCACCTACCTGGGAAGCATCATCTCTTCAGGTGCCAAGATTGACAAAGAGATCGATGGCAGATTAGCAAAGGCATATAGCGCATTTGGAAGACTTTACAAAAGAGTCTGGAGTAACAAACAGCTGAAGCGAAGCACAAAAATCAGTGTGTATAGTGCCATTGTACTGTATTCTCCTTTACGGGTCTGAAACATGGGTCACCTATCACCAGCACTTACGACTCCTTGAACTCTTTCATCAGCACTGTATACACACAATCCTAAATATACACTGGACTGACTATGTGACGAATGTTACTGTCCTTGAGCAAGCAGGGATCACCACCATTGAGGCCATGATATTGAGAACACAGCTGTGCTGGCAGGGCATGTTTCTAGGATGGAAGACCATCACTTCCCAAAAATAGTACTTACGGTGAACTCGCCATGGGTCAGCGTAAGAGGGGCGCTCCAAAAAAGTGATACAAGGACTCCCTGAAACAAATCTCAGGCTCGGCCAAATTGATCACCAACAATGGTCCGCCATGGCCTCACATCGGGAGGCATGGAGACGCACTGTCCACAATTCTGCAGCCTTATTTTAGAGCTCATGCTGAACAAGTCTTGAAGAGAAACGACAATGCAGAAAGAATCACAATCTGGAAACATCACCCAAGCAGACTGTCTGCTGTGCTTTCTGCAACCAGACATGTTTATCTCGGATTGGCCTTTTCAGTCATCAGCACCCTTTGCAGAAAGCGCGAGATGAGTCCTTCCTGAATCTTTGTTTGTGAAGAAAAGCCAGAGAGAGAGAGAGAGAGAGAGAGAGAGAGAGAGTTGGATAGACCACCAATACATTCCACCTCTTGCTTAATTACAGATTAACGAGTTAGTGTAATTGAGTAACTCAGACAAAGAGTAAGGAGCTGAGATAAGGCTGAAAGCTTGACAGGATTAACACAAAACATTGCTGATTCATAAAACATTGCAAATGCTTTAATTATTATAGTTTAACCTGGCATGGAAAAATATATGGGTTTTTAAATCTCAGTACAATTTCCATAGCATACTTGAGTCACGTTTCTTATATAAATAATACAAATTGTGTATGCTATATATACCTGACCATGGAAAACAGCATTGTGAAACATCATATTTGTTTAACGTCTATGTGTTTCTTTTTGCCTGGAGGAACATGTGAGCACTAACCTGCAGTGTGAGGTTGTAAAGCTCAGGTACAGGTTTATTGCTTCAGCAAGATCCAGAAAAGTGGTTCTCAACCGTTAATCCTCCAGACATTTTAGATTCCATCTCCCCAAATCCCTGACCAGTTGCCCTGTTGACTGTGGTTTCTGGGAGCTGAAGTCTAAAACATCTCGAGAAAGAAATGTTGGGGATCAGTGATGTAGTGATTGACCATTTCATAGTTGGGATGTCAGATCTTGTCAAGGTTGTCCAATTTTGCTAATTCCAAGTTCATTCTGCCCCAGTTCCATATGAGATCCTTTTTGTATTTTTTTTTCAAATATGCATATTTCATGTACATTTTGAAATGTATTCCCATTTGTATGTATCTACCCATTGATGTAAGCATACTTGCACAGGTTTTATACAGGAATTATACATACAGTTGTTCCTCCACATCCGCGAACTCAGCATTCGCGGTTTTAATTATTCGCGGTTTTGGGAGGGCTCCCCCAGGCCCCCCCAAAACCGCAAAAAGGGGCCTCCGGAGGCCCCTTGAAAGCCCTGGGAAGGAGCGGGGAGGGCCGGGGAGGCGTTCACGGGGCCTTTGGAGACCCTCCAGAGGCCCCGTGAAGGCCTGAGGCGGGTGGGGGGAGGCCGCGGAGGCCTTCACGGAGCCTTCGAAGGCTCCGTGAAGGCCCCGGGGAGGGAGGGGGGAGGCCTTCACGGAACCTTGGAAGGCCCCGGGGAGGGAGGGTGGAGGGTAGGGGGAGGCCTTCACGGAGCCTTGGAAGGCTCCGTGAAGGCCCCAGGGAGGAAGGGGTGAGGATGGGGGGAGGCCTTCACAGAGCCTTGGAAGGCTCCGTGAAGGCCTGGGGCGGGTGGGGGGAGGCCGCGGAAGCCTTCACGGAGCCTTCGAAGGCTCCATGAAGGCCCCGGGGAGGGGGGGGGAGGGAGGCCTTCACGGAGCCTTGGAAGGCTCCATGAAGGCCTGGGGAGGGAGGGGGAGTCCGCGGGGGCCTTCACAGAGCCTTGGAAGGCTCCGTGAAGGCCCCGGGGAGGGAGGGGTGAGGATGGGGGGAGGCCTTCACGGAGCCTTGGAAGGCTCCATGAAGGCCTGGGGAGGGTGGGGGAGTCCGCGGGGGCCTTCACGGAGCCTTCGAAGGCTCCGTGAAGGCCCCGGGCAGAGAGGGGGGAGGGAGGGGGGAGGGAGGCCTTCACGGAGCCTTGGAAGGCTCCGTGAAGGCCTGGGGAGGGTGGGGGGAGTCTGCGGGGCCCTTCACGGAGCCTTGGAAGGCTCCGTGAAGGCCCTGGGGAGGGAGGGGGGAGGATGGGGTAAGGCCTTCACGGAGCCTTGGAAGGCTCCGTGAAGGCCTGGGGAGGGTGGGGGGAGGCTGCGGAGGCCTTCACGGAGCCTTGAAAGGCTCCATGAAGGCCCCGGGGAGGGAGGGTGGAGGGTGGGGGGAGGCCTTCACGGAGCCTTGGAAGGCTCCGTGAAGGCCTGGGGAGGGTGGGGGGAGGGCAATCAATATTCGTGGTTTTTTGACATTCGCGGGGGTCCTTGGAACCTAACCCCCGCGAATGTCAAGGGACAACTGTAGTTTTTGTTGCACACGTCCCCTATCACAAGTACTAACCATGCCCGACTGCTTAGCTTCCGAGATCAGATGAGACCAGACATGTTTAGGGTGGTATGGCCATAGGCTTGTTGCACATTTCCCAAATGTGAATATTTCTCAACTTCATGGAATATATCACAACCTCACAGATATATGGATTTCTGGCTGCAAATTATGTTTGGTTCTTGGAATATGAACTAGTAATCCATGCACTCAACTGAGCAAGTGATCTCACACATTCCCATTTTTTCAATATATAGAATTAGTAATATGTAATTAGTGCCAGCGTGGTGTGGTTTGAGTGTGGGACTACAACTCTCAAGACTATGGGTCAGGATCAGTCCCAGACATGACCTTTTCCTGACAAGTTCAGTTTCACTGTCTAAACTTGTGGCTAATTGTATTGCATTTTTATGCACTTTAAGAGGTGTGCCCATGATCAGTAATGATGATGTGCATTTTTCCAAACCGAGATTACTTGTGATTTACCCTTTGTGTACTCATACTTTAATTAGGCTTTTTTTTTAATACCCTGCTCAGCCTCAGCCACAAAGGGTATCAGAGCAGTTTTACAATTCGTTTTTAACAATAGCAATTTACACATCTACACTGCATTAAGCAGTTTCCAATGTGTGTTAGCTAATTGCCCTCACGAGCCGGGTACTCATTTTACCGACCTACGAAAGGCCCAAAATCTTGAAGGTGAAGACTCCACCAACAAATACGTTCCATGGAGTCCTGGTCATGCTATTGCCTTATGAAACATCTAAGCCTTCCTATAGAGCTAAGATCCTCCTGTGAGTTGAGCCATGCTTGTTTATTACTTATGTCAGCATCTGGCAGAATGGGTTAAACAATGACAAAAAGTCCATTCTTTAGCATTCTTTGCCATCCTTTTGACTAAATATTTGGGGGGGGGGATATACAACAATCCAGCTGACATCCTAAGTACTATTCCTTATATAAATCTGGGAGGTGTAGGTTGTGCTGAAATTTACAAAGATCAAATTCCTTAAGTGTTCCTTGTTCAGTGCCTCAAAGAAACACTTCACAATTTTAATTTTTCATTCAGTTTCATTTATTTTTAAAGGAAGAAGGCTTGAATTACAAGAAACCATTTCAGAACTTCATAACAAATCATCTCTATGAAGTGAACTTTCTGATAATTGTGTTCAAAAATTAGGAGAATATGTGGCAGTGCCATTTTTTATTTTTATTTTTATTTTTATTTTTATTTTTATTTTTATTTGCAGTTATGACTAACATTTTAACTGTTTGGTGTACCCAGACCAATGTCACTTTATTTTCTTATTTGCTGAATTTAAAAAAAAAAAAAAAAGTAAAAGAAGGGCATGGGAAAACCAGATGGTCAAAGTTCAAATATTTTACAAACCACAGATACTAGCTAGTGTGTCTCACCTACTTATTAGCATTAAGGGGGCCATTATCTACATGCTTAATATTATTATTTTGATATATGCAGAGCAAATAAAGTTTAGTGATATGAGAGAAAGAAAGAGAGAGAGAGAGAAGGAAAATATATTTTTACTGCAGTTTTGTGTTCTCCTCACCTCCTCTTGTGATAAAGAATTTGTGTTTCTTTTTTACAGCGCTGTATACGCACAATCCTAAATATACACTGGACTGACTATGTGACGAATGTTGCTGTCCTTGAGCAAGCAGGGATCACCAGCATTGAGGCCATGATACTGAGAACACAGCTGCGCTGGGCAGGGCACATTTCTAGGATGGAGGACCATCGCCTCCCAAAAATAGTACTCTACGGTGAACTTGCCACGGGTCAGCGTAAGAGGGGTGCTCCAAAAAAGTGATACAAGGACTCCCTGAAAGAACATCTCAGGCTCGGTCAAATTGATCACCATCGGTGGTCCACCCTGGCCTCACATTGGGAGGCATGGAGATACACTATCCACAATACTGCAGCCTTATTTGAGAACTAACACCGAACAAGTCTTGAAGAGAAACGACAACGCAGAAAGAATCACAACCCGGAAACATCACCCAAGGAGACTGTCTGCTGTGCTTTCTGCAACCGGACTTGTTTATCTCAGATTGGCCTTTTTAGTCATCAGCGCGCTTGCAGAAAGCACCAGATGAGTCCTTCCTGAATCTTCGTTTGCAAAGAAAAGCCAGAGAGAGAGAGTTATTTAAGAAAATAGCGAGGAGGAATGAGTGGGAATTTCATTCAGTTTGTTTTTCTTTTGAGAACCCATCAAAAACCATGAATTCCTTGATTTCAAAAAAAAAATAAAATAGTGGAATGAATGCAATTTAAAATAAAATAAAATAAAATAAGGAACAAACCAAAACTGGCAAATTTACCCCATATATGCAGAGGATAATGGCTGATATCCTCCTGGACTTCACCAGTGTACTCAACATCTGGACATCTGGGAGTGCAAAGGGTGTTCCTTTTCCACCAGCTGCACAACAACAGTCAGATGGCAGCTGGATGCACTCTGCAGCAAATAAGTGGCAGTTTGATGGAAGCTGCACATGAATGACATCTGGCATATATATCTACAGGTCACCCTCCCATATCCGCAGAACCAATATCCATGGTTTCAGTTATACGCAGCTGAAAAAATAGGGACACATATCATAGAGTTGCTCTGGAAAATGCCTAGAGAGATGTCCTCTCTAGGAATCACTAGCTTCTCCAATACAACCCTATGGTATGTTTGTACCAGAAATCCTTTATTTTAATAGGGTTCACTATTATCCGTGGTTTATAAGTGGTAAGTCCAGGAATGTATCTCCCATGGATACAGGAGGCAGGGGTGACCTGTATATCTATTTCGTCATATTAAAGCTTAGGGAGGAAGAAGCAGCCATCTGCTGGGTCTTTACTCCTTCATACCCAAGATCTAGTCAGCCATGCCTTTCATGGCTTAAAAAAAAGAACAACCATATGCCAGTGTCATTCTGTCACCTCAAAGGGTTCTGCAAGCCACATACTTAGGAATAGGGTAAGCTATTTTCCTGAAATAATATTTATGAAAAAATATTATTCCCAAGGGTGTGGTAAGAAATAGTAATATTTCTGAAAAATTAAAGCAGAGATGTGTGACTCTCCAGGTGCTGTTTGACTGCAATTCTGTACATTCCTCATCATCAACTATACTAACTCAGGCTATGGGAACTGCAGAACTATGCATTCCCCACCTCTACAATACAGTAGAATGATAGAATGATAGAACCATAGAGTTGGAAGAGACCATGAGGGCCATCCAGTCCAACCCCCTGCCATGTAGGAAATCACAATCAAAGCATCTCTGACAGATGGCCATCCAGCCTCTGTTTAACGACCTCTAAGGAAGGAGACCCTACCGCTCCAAGGCAGTGTATTCTACTGCAGAACAGCTCTTACTGTCAGAAAGTTCCTCCTAATGTTGAGGTGGAATCTCTGTTCCTGGAGCTTTCATCCATTGCTCCGTGTTCTAGTCTCTGGAGCAGCAGAAAACAAGCTTGCTCCATCCTCAATGTGACACCCCTTCAAATACTTAAAACAGGGCTATCATATTTCCCCTTAACCATCTTTAACCAGGCTAAACCCTTTAACCAGGCTAAACATACCCAGCTACCTAAGTCTTTCCTCATAAGGCATGGTTTCCAGACCTTTCATCATTTTAGTCACCCTCCTCTGGACACGCTCCTATTTGTCAATATCCTTTTTGAATTGTAGTGCCCAGAACTGCACACAGTATTCTAGGTGAAGCCTGACCAAGGCAGAATAGAGTGGCACTATCACTTCCCTTGATCTAGACACTATATTTCTATTGATGCAGCCCAAAATTGCATTGGCCTTTTTAGCTACCGCATCACACTGTTGACTCATGTTCAACTTGTGCTCTACTAGGATTCCTAGATCCCTTTCACACATAGTCTCGTTCAGCCAGGTCTCCCCCATCCTATATCTATGCATTTCGTTTTTCCACCCTAAGTGCAATACCTTACATTTCTCCATATTGAATTTCATTTTCTTAGCTTTGGCCCAGCTTTCTAGTCTATTCAGGTATTTTTGAATTTTGATCCTGTCCTCTAGGGTATTAGCTACTCCTAATTTGGTGTCACCTGTAAATTTTATAAGTATGCCCCTAATTCTGTCATCCAAGTCATTGATAAAGATGTTGAATAGCACCGGGCCCAGGACAGAACCCTGTGGCACCCCACTGGTCACATCTTTCCAAGATGAAGAGGAGCCACTGCTGAGCACCCTTTGGGTTCAGCCGGTCAACCAATTACAAATCCATTTAACATTTGACAGTATATCCTAAGGACATCAAAATAGAGATGCATACAAATATATACTGCCTTTTTAAAAAAAACTTTTCTGTGAATCAAATTTTGCAAGTTTTGGTAGCACTGCACTTATTCTTTTTATTGTGGCTAATACTCCACATGTTCACAAATATGCTATCTATAGTGCCTCTGTTGTGGATGTGCACAACAGCTATATCATCAGAGCAAAGACCACTTTTGGAGAGCCTATGCTTTCTCTCCTCCCAAAACATTTTTTACCATTGTTTTTATTTTGTATGGGTGAGATTTCAGCTGTTCTTGTGATGTAACTTTGTTTAAACACACGAAAAACACATAAATAATGAGAGAAATTAAGAAATCAACACTGAAACAAACATAAAAACATACCAAAAAAGATGTAACATTTCATTAAAAAAGCATCCTATGTATCCTGTGTTCTCATTGGGAAAGGGGATGGGGAAAGGACTGCCCATTCATACTGTAATCACACAATTACAGTGGGACGTGATTTTGCGGGCTCGTCAGTACTGTGAAAAGAGCGATATTGAGGGCTATTCACAGATTTTTCCATCAGTGAAAATTGATGAGCTATTAATGGATGGAGCACACATTGACCATGGGAAGACAACAACATCATGCAAAAACAAGAACCCACCTGTGCTACTATCCCATCATAATTGTGCGATTTCAGGCTCATGTGATAATGTTCTTTCACAGAGATAATGTATAAAAATGGACAGGTACAAGAAAAAAAAAGAGAGAAACACTGGTAGAAAGAAGCAAGTATAGCATATGCTGTTGAGACCAAACACACACACACACACACTTTTTTAAAAAAAACCTGTTCATACCATGAGTAATGATAGTTCTATCAGACCACCTTCTAATCCTACAAAAAAGGAAAGGAAAGGAAAGGAAATTTATCTTGGTCTCCCGCCTTCACCAATATGCCAGTAACCCAAATACAGTAAGCTGCAATCTCAGGACAACCCAGGCAAGCTTGAACTCTTCTATCATGCTGTGGAATGTGTTTTAGGGCATGTCCTTAATTACATTTTATCAGTATAGAGCTGTAGTGCTTATGTGTTCTATTGTTAAAAATCAACTCTTTGCTGCCTGCCCTAAATATGCCAGGTATTGTCTAGCAGCATTTGAGTGATGAAGCTACAGTCTATTTTTTAGATCAGTTGTGAGTTTGGGTTGCTTTTTTTTTTTTTAACAAAATGCATTTGTCACTTTGAAGACCTTTAACAATAAAGGCTGCATGCTGGATTTCCACAAAATAAAGCAGAGATATGATGTTGTAGTCAGTAATGGATACAGTGCTATACAGCAACAGTGGAAAGAGAGTGGTCTCTTAAGGGAAGGAGGAACAAATGAGTGGGAGTAAAGTTTCCAGAGGATGTATAGCACTTATCTTTCATTTCATGCCAGTTGCTTAATCGTGTCACTTCCAATTCACTTACCCTTGCAGGATTATTAAGTTGAAGTAGCTACTTGAATGGGATAAACTAAAACAATGTCTCACATTGATTAAAAGCCAACATTTCACATAACGACCTATGTTCTCATTTGGCCCAGAATGGAGGGACCAGAGACCAAATTAATTTCCAATGTGCATGGAGATTTACATGGTATGGTGAGTTATTCTGGAGGCAGAATAAATGATGGAGGTTAAACTGGTGGTTCTGATTCATGAGAAACTAAACGAGCCAGATGGTAGATGAAAACTGCAGAGCTCACCAATGACTGTCTGGTTTTATTTCCTTTTTCTAAGTGCATGATGGTAGTTGTGGAGGTGATGATGATGATGATGATGGCTGATTTCCTGTTAGTGACTTATTGTTATTGTTATTATTTCTTACCTGCCTGTCCCTATGGATCGAGGCAGAGAACAACAAATTAATACATAAACATAAAATTAGCTAAAAACACATATGTTAAAAACATATATCCATTTAAAAGAACAACTAAAACCAAGCCATTTTAAAACAATCAATACACAATTTAAATTTCACACTTTAAAATCATCTGGATAGGCCTGCCGGAAGAGACTGGTGCTTAACGCTACTCTAAATTCAGACAGCATATTCAGTGTTGTATCTCATCTGATGGGCTGTTCCAGAGTCTAGGGGCAGCTGAAGAATCATAGAATCATAAAATCATAGAATTGGAAGAGACCACAAGGGCCATCCACTCTAACCCCCTGCCATGCAGGAATACACAATCAAATCATTCCCAACAGATGGCCATCCAGTCTCTGTTTTAAAACCTCCAAGAAGAAGACTCCACCACACTAGCAGGCAGTGTATTCTACTTCCAAACAGCTCAAAAGCCTCTGGGTGACAGTTGCCAACCTATCTTGGCTGATTGGAGCAAATGTTTCCCAAAGGACCTAAGTGTACAGGGTGGATTATATGGGACAAGGCAGTCATATAGGTAACCTGCACCTCATCTATATGAGGCAATGTAATGTAGAATGCTTCACATTAATGCAAAATCACAGCAGCATTCATTTGTCTCCACAGATTTTTGGCAAGATTGCTGGTATACGAAGTTATCTGTGTTTGAAGTTCAGACACAACCATGCCTGTGAATCAAAATGGTGGCCGAGAGTGCATTTCTCGCATTAATATACTCTGCAAGTTGCTGCTGCTGCATAGTAATTTTTTTTTTTTTTTTTACTTTAAATCTAAGGTGCTCAAAACAACCTTCTGCTTAAAAAAGCTGTTCGGTTTACTCAGTGTTGCAAAAAAAAGTGCATGATCGTTACTGCAAAAATCCAAAATGGTGCTTCCAGCCACTTCATGGCTGACAAGGTCCCCCCCCCATTGATTCCCCAACTAATCAGCTTTCCACTTCCTGAATGTGCTGCACTGCAAATCAGTTGTCCAAATGGGCAGTAATGCATACTTCCTTGTATTTTTTTTTTAAAAAAAAACCTCAGGAAAAGCCGCAATAGCTTTTTTTTGTGTAGTTTTTGCCACCCTCCTTCCAAAAATGACGAATCATCGTGGGATCTTGTTGTGACAAAAGGTGTTTGCCTCAAATTCTATGAGGAGTGTTTTCACCATCTAGACAACACCCTGGACCCAAACCAATTTAGTTGTTGCAGCTGGACAGCCATTCAACAGCTGGTGGAGACTTGGAGGGACCAGAGGAGCACCCGACTATGCCTCCATAGCATAGGCACAAATTTCAGCAGATCTCAGCAGATGATTTCATTGATCTGTTACAGATGCTTCTCTGATCTCCCTTACCCACATTCTCCGCCAGCCACTGAATGGCTGTGGGGTCTGCAGCAGCTAAATGGTGAATTGGTGGGAGTGGGAGGGGAGTGATGTAGCATAATTCCACCTGTGGAAATCTTAGACACTGCTCTACATTACAGGATCTCAGCCAATATTTGTAGGTAAGATGGCTTGAAGAAAGACAATATGGTCAGTATATGCTCTCATGTACAACAGTCTTTTGGAAGGTCCCATTTCATATCTCCACATTTCTCAAAAGGAAGGGGGGGGGAACCTAAGGACTGACACAGATCTCTTTCACTCTACAATGTTATAGAACTTGTATTCTACTTTAACTGCCATGGCTCCATCCTATGGGATCCTGGGATTTGTAGTTTGGGGAGGCACTGTAGTTTGGAGTTTCCTGGCAGAGATTTCTAAGCACTTCACCATATTACAAATCCCAGAATTCCATAGGATGGAGCCTTGACACTGGTATCACAGTGCTATACTTATGTAATGTGAAAGAAACCATGCTTCAGAGAGCTAGGGTGGAGCATCCCATGGGGTGCATGTGCTCAGCCTCTACTTCAGGCCGGCATTCCACTTAGGTGATGGCACTTCCAGTTGTAGCTGTTATTGTTCTCCAGTCTTTTTAACAAATCTGAGATAGGGGAGTCTGAGAGATATTGGCTGGACAAGTCTCCTAAAAACTTTGTGAACAAGACTATATTTGGTGCCTGTCTAAATGGTAAAAAAAATATGAACACTGTTCAGAAGATTGCTCTTCCATACACACGGCCGTTCAGATTCATATGTGTCATTCAGAAGGGGGGCTAGCGAATCCCCCGTAAACTACATGGATTCAGCGTTCGGAAGGAGTAGCAGATCTCGACATAAAATCCGTACAGCCATTCAAATGGCTGATGGTCTGTACGCCCCGTTCGCACACATACAAACTGGCAGTGTAATCTGATTGGCTGGCCGAGTAGAGGGGATGGGGCTAGCAAGGAGGGGAATTGGGAGTGGCCACTATGTTGGATTCCCAGCTAAGCGAGAGTCTGGTAAGTCCGTGAATTTTATATATATTTATTTTTATTTTACATTGTAAATAGGGAAAACTGACTGTCCGCAAAGCAGGCACCTTTTTAAATAAAAAAATAGCAGCGGGAGATTTAAAACTGCTGCTTGGCTTGCTTGCTTTAGCCAGCTGGGGAAGGGGG
Source organism: Gambelia wislizenii (assembly GCA_030847615.1). Taxonomy (NCBI): domain Eukaryota; kingdom Metazoa; phylum Chordata; class Lepidosauria; order Squamata; family Crotaphytidae; genus Gambelia; species Gambelia wislizenii. The sequence continues at coordinate 151,523,426 of JAUMIR010000001.1, read as the reverse complement.
ATCATACGGAGTTTATGGGGGGGGGGGTAAAAAATCATGTAGGCAGATTGTATGCATACGAATGACTACCTATTTGTATTTTTTACCCCCCAAATGGATTTTTAAAAAATCGTATAGATGGACCCATAAAAATGGGTGATTCTGTAACTGAGTTTAACAGAAGAAGTGAAGGGGACTGGAATTTGGAGGATTATGACAGTGGGTTACTTCTTCTTTTTTGCAAGCTATTGTTCTGATGATAACTAGTCCTCCTTTGAATCTTTGGATTAGGATTTTTTTTTTTTAATTAGGAATTTTTATTGGAATAAGACCATTCTACTGAAAAATACACCCGACCGCAAAAGGCCGTAACAATAATGCAAAAATAATAATAATTGTTTTCCTCTTTTCTTACTAATACAAAAATAAAACTATCCTAACGCTAATACATTTTTCCTCTTAATCTAAACGCACTATAATCACATTATATTTACACATTACAATTATACCTATTTGGAAAAGAAAAAAAATCAATAAAAGATTAATTAAAGAATAATACAAAATAATACAAAAATACAATAATAATAATAAAATATTTATTTAAAATATCCTTTTATGTTATTGCTGGGGTTGTCTCACTAAACCATGGCCAAAACTTTTTCCAACGATGGTTTGGCAATTTCTCTTTTTCACTCAGAGCTAAATTGTCAATTACGTTGTTCACATAATAAGCAGTGCCTTTTACATCTTGCAGATTTTGACTTTTTACCTCCCTTTGTCTTTGGAAAACTAACCCTAACATCACATAGAGGTTTACCAGGTGCACCGTGGACCAGGGCACTTTCCAAAAACTCTCAGCCATGGAAGCAGACTCTTTCCTCTTCCTCTTTTGGCCCACTGACTTTCTGGGTCCCCTGACACCCTCCGGAGGTTCATTCCCCGAAAGTATTGTCTCCCAAGCCTGCTGTGCCAAATCTGGCCAATCCAGGACCCGGGCCACCTCCTCCCATGTTTCCTGGGCACTCGGGCAGTCCTGGGCAAAATGTCTGATCATATCCTTTTGTGCCACGCCACTCAAAATCTCAACCTTTTTACATTTCAGATGAGGACAGGTCTGCTCATCCTCTGCAGTCCACAGTCTCCTTCCCCTCAGATTAAGAACCTGATGGTAGAATCTCCACCTCAAATCCCACAACTTTTGGGGGACCGTTTTGTCCATGAAATACTCAATTGGGTTAGTCTGGTGATTTAGGTACTCTGATAAATCTAGTTTGGCCTGACGTTTTTGCAAACACAGGTTAACATAAATCTCCTCCACTATTTTCCTGTGCAAACCTCTCTTGATGCTCTTGATGCTCTGACCTGGTCTGTCTTCCCCCTTCAAATCCTCAGCATGAATTCTGTATTTCTTTATGTAAAAAACAAAGTCTCTCAAATAATCTGGTGCTTTCAATTTTTCTGGCAAAGAAAACCTAAAACTTAATGAACCTTCCTCCCACTAAGTCTTTCCCCATCTAGTCCCCATCCAGCACTTACAAAACAAAACTAGCCAAGCCTGAGGTTGAATCTGACCCTTTTGCAACAGAGAAACTTTCCAAAATTTTGGGCAGAAAAGATGGCGATGAACTTAGGTCCCAGGGCTGGGAAGTCCAGGGCCCCTTGTTCTACCTGCCCATAAGCCACTGCTCTTGACAGGGGGAACGTGGCCATTCCCCAAAGGAGCTTGAAGAGAACTCGATCACCTTCTTTAATCACTGAATCTGGAGGTGGGAAAATAGCCGCCAAGTTGGCTGCCACCAGAAGCAGGTAGATATTTACAAAAGCGGCTCTCTGGTAAATGGTCAGCTTCCATGTCTGCCAGAGGGCCACCCTCTCCTTCACCTTTTCTAACCAGCGATACCAATTTTCTTTCCATCCCTTGGGAGCCACTGCAAAATTCAGCCCCAGGATCTTCACCCTATCTTTGCCTCTTGCTCTGCTTGCCACCCTTCCTTTTCTTCAACTACGTCTTTTAGAGGAATAGCTGCCATCTTGTCCTCTGCAGCAAAAATCCTGATCAAAAAACTCTTTTCCGTGTTAAGTCGAGCACCAGAAACTCGACCGTAGGCCTCAAAAGCATCTTAATCTTTCTAACTTCCATCCTGTCCTTAACCAAGAGGGACATATCATCAGCATGGGCAACAAATTTAACAGATTCACACTGAACCAATCACAAACTGTCCAACGGATGTGGGATTCGGATCCTAAGATGCTCTTGTCTAAACTAATCTTACACAGGATAGCATCCAAAGCAATAACATACAAGAGAGGGCTGAGTGGACAACCTTGCCTCACCCCAGAATTTAACTTAATCCTCTTTCCTCTATGACCATTGACTTGCAAAAGTACCTCTGCATCCCTATAAAACAATTTAACTAAAGCAATAAATCTTTCTGGCACTCCTTTCCACTTGAGGGCTTCCCATAGGAACGTATGATCTACATTGTCAAAAGCTTTCATCTGGTCGACCTGTAGGATTTGACCAGTCCAAGCTCCCTCCTTGCTGAGTCGGAACACTTCCCGAAACAAACAAAGAGAGTCTACCATAGTCCTACCCAGCACAGCACTGGACTGTGCTTCCATTTACAATCTTATCAGCCACCTTAGGCAGCCGATTGTTCAGTATTTTTGCCAACATGCAGTAGTCTACATTGGTCAGAGCTATGGGGCGCCAGTTTTTTTGGGAGGGTAGGATCTCCCTCCTTTGGGGAAACAAATCTAGACCCCTTGATAAAACATCTCAGGGAGCTCATTATTATCCCACAAAATATTAAACAAAGTGGTTAAAGGGGGAACAATCCACTTCCTGTAAATTTTATAAAAATTCCAACTGAGGCCATCTGGGCCAGGGGCCGACTTAGTCTTCCCCTGAACTATGAACTCATGAACTTCTTATTCTTCTATAGGAGAGACCAACCTCTTCCTGTCCTCTGGATTCAAACCCTTATAGAGGGTGCCCATCTGGTCCTCTGAAAAAGCTGGAAAAACCGTTAATCTCTTCTATATCTATGTTCTTCCAAGCATATAACTGCCTGTAATATCCCTCCAGTATATCCAGCATCTCACTTGGTCTAAATGCAATAGGGTCTGACTCAGAGGCCCTCAAGCCATTTAATTCAATAGGAGCCTTTGGACTCCGGGTGCCTGCCCACTCATCCACGTCAACAACAACACCTCGAGTCCTGAAATTTTTACTCCTCTTTCTGTTTTGTCTTTGCTTTTGGCAAAATCTTGCTATCACTCCCTTCGCCCAGTTAAGCTCTTGTTCTGAAAAAGGAACACCTTGGTTCAATCGATAATGACACTTCAAAAAATGATAAATGGCCAAATGATACTCCTGAATCTGTCTCCCATTAACGTTGGTCTCGTAAGCCCGGCTAGTGACCCGAACCGCACGCTTCACACGTTCCCACCACCTGCACAAATCATCCTTGTACATGTCAGCAAGAGTTAGGCTGTGGGCTAGTGCTGAGGCGATGTGCTCTTTACATGCCACATCTTCCAAAAATTTAGGGTGCAACCTCCAGAGCGGTCTCCCTTTGGGGTAAACCTGACCTATACTGAACTCTACAGCCAAGAGCCCATGATCTGACAAAGGAGTGATCATAACAGTGCACTTTTCCACCTTCATTTCCTTCACTATCCTCACATGGTCTATTCTTCTGACTGAGGTTTTGTGATAATGAGTAAATTGAACTCCTTCCATTGGGGGAAAATCCGAACCAAAGCCTTTCTGTAATAAACAGGAAAAAATTCTAACTCATTCACCATGTCAAGAGCTGCATCCTTAAGACCTTGCTTCTCTATAAAAGACTCCAACTCTCTTTCCTCTGCTGCCAGGGGTTTGGGCAGGGACAACTTTGTCCACTCTTTCTGGTCTATGTTAGCACTCCTATCCATCATCTTTGCCCTGTTATTGAAATCTCCTACGATAATAAGATGCTGCCGAGCGTTACACTGATCCCCAAAACTTTTTCCATTCGGCATATTTGCCCTTGAATCTTTGGGCTTTTGACAAGTGCCTGACTTTCTCTCCACTACAAAATTGAAGTTCTCAAGAACATAAAAACAGCCCTAAACTTGATAACCTTATATGAGGCAATTTCTTTCTACAAAGAAAAAACTCATTGGATGATCAATGTAATAAAATGTATGTTGATTTAGGTGTTTAAAAAACCTTTCTTGCATTTGATAATAATTATTAAAGCAGAAGATGAGAAAAAATTAAAATAATAGTTGGAATTGATGAAGGCAGTTATGAATGTGCATTCATGAATGTTTCATACTCACAATTCTTATGTATTCTCTATATAGGGACTGTGAAATCCCCCCCAATCCATACTTCCCAGGCAGCAGCTGCTGTGATCGATGTGGGTCTGTTTCCTTGTTGATCAGGAAGCAGCTGACTGATGTTCCTACTCCCTCTGTCATGAGCAATCTTTGGTGCGAGGGGGGGGGGGATTCTGACAGGGATCCTGCTTTTGCCTATCACACAGGATATCACTCACAGGAGGAGATAGGACCATCAGTCAGCTGCTTCCTGAATGACAGGAGAACAGAATCACAGCATCTGCCTGATAAATGGGGATGGGGTCAGGACAGGAGTCACTGCATAGCTATATAACTATGGCAGTTACACTTTTGTAACTGTCCAAGTGAATTGAGGCCATATAAACCAGTTGTGTTTGAAATGCCAGATTTTGAGGCAATGCAATACACAAAATTAATTTGTTTGGATGATGTAAAATAGAAAAACATGTGATGTAATTAAGTCCTCATGACATTACACATGACATTAATATCAGTGATATCCCTTTTGTTAATTTCATGGTTCTGAACTGTATATTGTATTTTGATGGTGTCTAAAATTTGAGCTGTGGAAGGAATGGGTACAGCTCAATCAAACTGCTAGGAAATGGGAAGCAGACCAAAACAGAAGCATGAAATTAACAAGCACTCTTGGCGTTAAAACTTTTAGTGCCTTAACTCTTTTTTTAAAACTGTCAATATTTACCACTTTCCACAAGAAAGTGTGCTAGTAAATTCCAAACCATCTGCTTAAAAGGTTTTCTGTGGGGACTTTGAAATGTTAGAGTAATGAAAAAACAAACCGATTAACCTGAGCAGAAACATTCTTCTTTAGTTTGTCTGATGAAATCTTTGGGAGCAGGAGAGAAGAAAAGATTATTCAATCTTGGTATATTTCTGTGAATTTTGTTAACAAGGGCTGAAATCCTATGCACACTTACTACAGAGCAAATCCCACAAAGACTCAATCGTGCTTACTTCCTTGTAAAGATGAGGGTGGAATCCTGTTGGGGGCTATAACTATGGTGCTTATGCATAGTTACAGTGCTAAATAGTTAGTGGCATCCCAATTCCCCAGTTTCTGTTTACCGGGCAGCAGTCACTGTGACTGAAGGGGTCTGTTCTCCTTTCAATTGGAAAGCAGCTGACATCCCCAGTCTCTCCCATGGGCGATCTCCATTGTGAAAGGCAGAAGCAAGGTCCCTGGAACAATCCCCTCTCATGCCAGAGACTGATCGCATGATGAGGATACAAAGATCAACCAGCTGCTTCCCAATTGACAGGGGACCAGACCCTTGTTGATCACAGTGGCTGCTGCACAGTAAATATGGACTGGTGGACTTTCACAGTCCCTATGTATCCCTTAAACTAAGGGCTATATAGGAATCATAAATATGAAACAGTCACAAGTACATAATTGTAGATTACACATCTGTAACTGCCCAATAGGATTCTGGCTGAGAATACAACCGTGCAAGTCAAATTCGTTAATTTTTCTGTTTAATATGAACTGCCCTTATCCACATACTCTGAATTAATACTGAAACTGGAATGCCATTGTGTTTTCATACTTTTCTGAATTTTGTAGTCAAGATTTCAGTTCAAAAACTACATACAAAAATATGTACAATATGGAAAAGAATTTACAAAAATTCCCATACATCAACAAAATTTGCATCCAAATGGTGTATAAAATCCAATGCACATGACATGTATATAAACTTTCATGTAGATTTTTAAAACTTTCCAAAGTAGTACAGAAAGGGTACTGAACGAACATGTGCTGGAAAAAAATGAATATTTTAGAAAGTGAGACATAGGGTTTGTCTACATGGGCCGGAATACCAGCCAAACTATTATGCCTTGGATCTCCCCTGTTACCAGGCAGAAGTTCTCATGCACACACCAGCCAGTATTGGCAGGCACGTCTGCCACTGTTTCATGTCACACCTCTTTCTCTTCACTTGATGAGAATGCAAGGGTTTCTGTGAAGTTCTAAATTCCTGACTTCCAGAACAAATCTCTCTGGCTTTTTTTCGCAAACGAAGATTCAGGAAGGACTTATCCCGCGCTTTCTGCAAGCGCGCTGATGACTAAAAAGGCCAATCTGAGATAAACAAGTCCGGTTGAAGAAAGCACAGCAGAAGGTCTCCTTGGGTGATGTTTTTGGGTTGTGATTCTTTCTGTATTGTCGTTTCTCTTCAAGACTTGTTTGGCGTGAGTTCTCAAATAAGGCTGCAGCATTGTGAATAGTGCATCTCCATGCCTCCCGATGTGAGGCCAGGGCAGACCACTGTAGGTGGTCAATTTGGCCGAGCCTGAGATGTTGTTTCAGGGAGTCTTTGTATCGCTTTTTTGGAGTGCCCCTCTTACGCTGACCCGTGGCGAGTTCACCGTAGAGTAGTATCTTTGGGAGGCGATGGTCCTCCATCCTAGAAACGTGCCCTGCCCAGCGCAGCTGTGTTCTCAATATCATGGCCTCAGTGCTGGTGATCCCTGCTTGCTCAAGGACAGCAACATTCGTCACATAGTCAGTCCAGTGTATACTTAGGATTGTGCATAGACAGCGCTGATGAAAGCGCTCGAGGAGTCATAGGTGGTGGTGATAGATGACCCATGTTTCAGATCCATAAAGGAGGATAGACAGTACAATGGCTCTATACACACTGATTTTTGTGCTTTGCCTCAGGTGTTTATTGCTCCAGACTCTTTTGTGAAGTCTTCCTAATGCACTATATAATTTCTGCAGAATCACAAATGGTTTTACTGTATTGAAAACATGTTTCCTACATAGGAAACAAGGTGGGTTTGTAATTTTGGTTTGGGGGGATTGTTCAGAAAACAGTGCTTTTCCTGCAAAATACACTGTTTCCTGCACAGAGAATGTGTTTCCAGCAAAGACACATTTTCTGCATAGAAAAAAGAAAAAACCATATCTCTCTGTGTGCACACTGTTCTGAAAGATGTTCCAAACTGCAAAGCATCTCACAGCTGTTCTCCTTTTTCTCAGCATGGTTTCCCAAGTGTCAGGACATCCCTGTATTTTGTCAAGGATATATAAATCAATGAGGATTCTTAACACCCATACCTACCAAATTCTTATTGCACATTGGGTCTACTCTTTCTGGATTTAGGGTAGTATTTTTCGGAACTATGTATGACAAGGCATGTGTGGTTGTTAACCCATCTCCCAATGCCCATGTGTCTCCCTGATAACATCTGGTAAAAGAGATACTTGAAATGATGTGATCATAATTCAGCATTTTTCTTCACAGTGACAATGACAGAAAATCAATTGCATCAGGAGTAAGGAAAAGACAGAAATAGGAAGCATTTATTTTATTGTGGTCTACATTTCATGACATACATGTTTACAATAATATTTTCCTTTCCTTCCGCTATATTTTGTTCATGCACTCCCAATTTACTTCCAGATTACTTTTTTAAAAAAGGCTTTCCTAGTCCTAAAACTGCTGGTGAAAAGGAAGACATGGTGAAATTGCGCCAAATACCCACTAGAGAGTAGAGGGGTACTTTGAGTAAGAAGAACAAAAAGAGTTTTAAAAACAAAAAGAAATGGGTCCCATGTGCAGAGCGGGTATCTACTGAAAGGTGTGGCCCTTGGACCTAAACTACTTGACCACCCTGATAACAATAGTAAGTAGGATAGCTGATGGGCAGTCCGGGATGATTCCAAAAGTATCACAATTTTCCAAAATAATGGCCTATCTCACAAGATGTGGGCTAGGGTTGAATTTAGTTTTTGACAAGTATTCTAATATCAAAGACTTACCAGAGTCTTCCATAGACTGTTTCATCACGTGTTGTCTGTTGATAAGTATTCAGGGTGAGGGGAGATCTGTTGAGATCTAAATGAACTACTGACCATACTTGTTTGCTAGAAGTGCTAGATTTCTAAATACTGTCTGCCCATTGTTCTGGAGGCCAAGCAATAAATATTGTAGATAGATAGATAGATAGATAGATAGATAGATAGATAGATAGATAGACAGACTAGCTGTGCCCAGCATAACATACACCATTTAAAAACTCCCTATAAATCACCCGGTAGACCTCATGACAACCCTGTAAGGTAGGCCAGTGGGTTTTTAAATTCCTCCTCCCCCTTCTCAGTGTTCCACACTTTTTCTGGAATTGCTGAGAGTGACTTGCTCTGTTGCCCTGCTGCCACAGCCACCACTTGACTGTCTGGGTCGTGTTGCAGCGGCAACAGCAGTGTCCCGCCACTGCCGCCAGTTGACTGCCCGGGTCCTGTTGCAGTAGCAGCATCCAGCCGCCAGTTGAGTGTCTGGGTCCTGTTGCAGCCCTTGACTGATGAGTGGCTGAGGGAATGAGAGGTCGGAGGGGCCCTTGTGAGGCTGGGGGTGTAGATGCAGTTTGAGTGGCAGGAGTGGACTATGAGGAGGAGAGGGAATTTGCATGTGGGTGGTGATTGGCTGAATGAGGAGATATTTTGGGTAAGTGGCCAGTCAGTACACTGGGAAAGGCAACATACATACAGAGAGAGAGTAATATATTGTGAACACAGACATGCACAAACACCTACAGGTTGACCCCCATATCCATGGAGGGTGAGTTCCGTGATTCGCTGTGGATACCTGAAACCATGGATAATAAGGAACCCTATTTTCAATGAGATAAACACCGGGAGTTGAACATAGAATCACATTGGAGAACCTACAAATGACTGGATAGAACATATTTCTTCAGGTGTGGATAATTGAAACCGTGGATACTAAATCTATGGATACGGGGCTCAACCTGTATATATATTCTGAGTATGCCTCCACTCTATGCTTCAGGGATCAAATGTTTGAGAAAAATTTCATGAAAACAGAGCAAAAGTTTTAGGCTTTTCTTCTGAAAGCAAGGCTTTGTGTTAATGTCCAAGTTCCATGTAATGATTGCTTTCCTTTTAAAATTCAATCTTATATTTCAGCCTTTGTTCTGTCACCAAGCCAGAGGTGCATGTTGATGAGTAGTCTATACAAATTGAGTAATATTTAGATATTTTTATTTTTGGGGGGTGGGGGAGTTCAAACTTTGGATTCCCCTCCCCAAGTGCGCTGTTATTATTTTGATGTCATAGCTCAGAATCTTGAGGGCTCATCTAAACCAGCCAGATTACATTGGTGTATCCTGGCTGCAGAGGTCACCTCTTCTGCCCCCATTACCTGTAGAAAATGGATTAGAATCCACACAGGAACATCAGTCCATTGCTATACCCGCCCCTGCTGCTATTTTTTCTGCTCTGCCAGGTCTGGGCAGCCAGCCACATCAGGTGACAAGCCCCCTGTATGTGACCAGCCTTGGTCACATGCTACAGGTCTCCTGACCTGGCAAAGCAAGGATGAACAGCAGGAGCAGCAGCGAGCACCAGCCTGTTGGGATAGGCTCCTGAAGACATGTGGGACCCAATCTGTCCTGTCCTAGCAGGAAAGCATTAAACTGAATATTTTTAAAAAATGCGGTAAAGGGCCCTATCCTGGCTTGCCCCTGTTCTAGCCTTGTATCTGGCCCTGGAGTAGTGAGGGCTGCCCAGGTGTATAATGGGGCAAAAGCCCTGCATCATATGGACTGCAGGGCTCTGGAATGGGGGCAAGCTGGGGTATTTTGCCCGTGTAGATAAGCCCTCAGTCAACATACACAGTGACCATTCACCAGTGAACTTTTCTTGGCTCAGGGTCAGCCCTGTCAGCATCACACCAAAAAAAAAACAAAAAAAAAACGGAAGTTCTCTGCCTTTGGTCTTCAAGTTGTTTTGGACATTAAATCTCAGAAACCACAGCTAACATGGCCAGTTCCTCCTGGGAGTTGACCTAAAGGATTGGGAGCATCACTATTCCATACTTTATAAAAATAGCTCTTCATTTCCTTATCCGATATAATATTTCCTTTCTTACAGATGGGGAAGATAAAAATATGGTCAAAACATTCTGAGTTGTATGATTTATATAGCTGCATTTGTGTAAGTTATTTGTGGTTATGCAGGAATGCAATGAGTGCACTTCAGATGTTGTATTTATGATAACAAATAAAAAATATGGTTCAAAGTTACATTTTTTGAGACTTAGCAACAGTACAATGACCTTGATGGCTTTTACTTAAGTTTTTTGTTTCCTGTGTCTTTCCCTTTATTCTCTAGAACTGCAAGAACTTGAAAGCTTCAGCTGCCTTTAACTTTGACTGGTATCCTAAAACGTTCTTTCAGGTTTATGACTTTTTGGTTCGGTGCCAACAGTACAAGACTATAAATTACAGACTATTTTTAATGTGCTCAAAATAATATTTTATAATTAACAATTAGCCATTTAAATCCTTGCGAGGTAGAAGATACCTACAGGCTAATCTGTAAAATGACTTTATAACCAACTTCACAAGCTGATGTGACCTTCTTTACTTTTCAATGTTAAGGAGCCTGATATGTAGTAAAATAAATCTAGCTACCCTCTGAACTCAACAGTGTAATAGAAAACTCAAGAAGGATTTGAAAGGATTCCTCAGGAAGAGTCTTACTGGAAGCTGAGAGAAGAATGAAGGGGAGCAAAGGGCCAGCAAACATAATGTGTGTAGTAGGGGAATGGTTCTTCAGGTTAGAGTAGTGAGCCTGCCTTCAAGATTTGTCATACTTTATACTATGAATGTAATTCTTTATTATTATTATTTTTTCTCAAAGGAAGAACTGATAATTTTAACAAATTTCTTCCTGCTGAGAGATGGTCTTCCAAAACCTCCCCTCCCACAAGAGTATTTGCAGTTTGTGACTTATTCTGTGCAAAATTCACACATCATTTCTGCAATAAATAAATACATAAATAAAATGCAGTTTTCTGTGGCAAAATACCATGTATACATTTTGAGCAAAATGTAATATCTGAAGTGTAAAGGTTTTCATTACTCCAGGATTTTTATCAAGGTTTCCCAACACTTGAGAAACACATTTTATCATTTTTTAAAAAGAAATTAAAAATGTCTTTCCATCCATAATTTACACACATTCATTACTGATGGATACATGGGTATTCTTTCTGATGGTGCATTTTGATTTTCCTTTTAGTAAAAGCAGATACTTGAACCCTTAGAGAAACATACAGTATGATCAGCAAATTAATATAGCTACTCATATCTTAATCAAAGACACTCCCTTAGAGTCTCTAAGGAAAATGTGCCTTTTAAAATTAAAGACAAAGACAATTTTTACCTACAGTCCAGTATAGGGCTACGTTGCCATTAACCTGTGGAAATCCATAGGCTTAAACACATACCCTCCAACTGTCCTGATTTTTCAGGAACAATTCCAATTAACATTCTGCCATCCTACCTTTTCAGCTACTTTTACAATGTCCCAGTGTTCTCTCTCTCATCTCCCCCCTTTGTTTTCAGCTTAATTCACTTGCTACAATCTGAATTCAGAGTGCAAAAGTACTTTGTACTCAACAAAGTAGGAGGAGAGGAGAGAAGAGGAAGAATCTTGCCCTTCCCTGCATAGGCTCAGACAAAAGCACACTGCTGCAGCCTCTCCTACCTTGTCTTGACTCTCCATTACTATTTTTTGCCATCTTAACCACATTCTGATGTTGCTTGGCCACACGTATCCTGGTTTTCATCTCTGAAGTACTGGAGGGTATGTTAAGCCTGTCTGAATCTGTAGCCTGAGAGTTTTCTAACTAGGGAGATTTTCAGACAGGCAAAAATCGCCCCTTGCCGCGCGAGCAGCCTCCCGAAACTGCTGCGCGGCAAGGGTCTTTTTCGGACGACGCTGTGCCTCTAGCGAAGCCGTCCGTGTCACTTCCGTGAAGCTTGGGACGGCTCCGCGTCATATTTCAATCACGGGCAGCCTCCGTGCTTGAAATATGGCGCGGAGCCGTCCCAAGCTTCACGGAAGTGACACGGACGGCTTCGCTAGAGGCACAGCGTCGTCCGAAAAAGACCCTTGCCGCGCAGCAGTTTCGGGAGGCTGCTCGCGCGGCAAGGGGCGATTTTTGCCTGTCTGAAAATCTCCTAGAAAGTAGTTTAGGAATGCTGTACATCAGTGGCTCTTACCCTTTCCTTTAGCAGGGAAAGATGTTCCTTTAAACATCTTTTGTTGCGGCAGACCCCAAATACTTCACTCAAGATTTAAAACCCTAACAATAATAATAGTTGATGGTGGTGATGATGATGATGATGACAATGACAACAACAACAATAATGATAATAATACAATTTACACCATCCATTAAACCTTCCCTCAGAGGCATTGGAGAGGGAGGGAAGACTTTACTCCTGCCTCTTCCTGGAAGGTCTGGAAGCCATGTCCTATGAGGGAGCTGGGTATGTTTAGCCTGGAGAAGAGAAGGTTAAGAAGTGATATGATAGGCATTTGTACATATTTGAAGGGATGTCATGCTGAGGATGGAGCAAGCTTGTTTTCTGCTGCTCCAGAGGCTAGGACATGGAGCAATGGAATCAAACTACAGGAACAGAGATTCCACCTAAACATTAGGAAGAACTTCTTGATGGTAAGAGCTGTTCAACAGTGGACTGTACTACCACAGAGTGTGGTGGAGTCTACTTCTTTGGAGGTTTTTAAACAGAGGGTGGATGGTCATCTGTCAGGAGTGCTTTGATTGTGTATTCCTGCATAGCAGGGGGTTGGACTAGATGGCCCTTGTGGTCTCTTCCAGCTCTATGATTCTATGATTCTTTGTGGCTGGAATGGATTGATGCCTTGGCTGCTGTCATGTGGGCTGAGCAGCCTTCAATCCATTGTGGACCCCCTGTGAGGACATCACGGCCCCCTCAAGGCCCAAGGACCACAGGTTAAGAATCACTGCAGTACATAAATAACAAATGAATTTTAAAAAGAACCAATCAGTGGTGCTCTACTTGCATTAAAGCAGGAAGATGTAGACAAGGATCTCAGTCCACAACCCAGTTAAGCCAGATTACTTGATTTTAAGGACTTTATCAGACCACCACCCCTTAAACCTGTTATTTTGCTGACATAACTTTGCCATTTTTATGCCAGCAAAATAATTCCCCATGCCACACTTACCTTCCCCCTCCAAAGGCTTCCCTGGTAATGAATGAGGAAGTGAACAGAGCTCCAAATCCTGTGTATTCTCACAAGAATACATAGCTTGGGAAATTCAAAAATAAAAACAAAAAAAAACAAAGTAAAAGTTTTAAAATGCACATAAACACTCTAAAAAAAAGTCCCAGGTAAACTGTGGAGGGGCATAAAAAGTGTGTCACTTACCTGGTTTTCATTATCTCACCCAGAAGTGTTCTCGCTAGACCGTCTATTGACTCTCCATTCGCATGAGTACAATGGCACAAAGTTTCAAACACCAGCAATGGTGGCAGAAAAGTGCCACAGGGGTCAATTGATGGTTTGCAAAAAAAGTACAATTTTTCAACAGGACATGATCACGAAAGGGCGACATTGTGTGGTACACACACACTTTCATGATCATTAGGCATCCTTATGACACCTTATTTGCCCTGTCTGATAATGTCCTAAGCCACTTTTAAAAACCCATTATTTTCACTGCAACCCTCTGCTAAACATTCAGTGGAGCTTTAATTAGTTGCTTTCAAAGGTGGGGAACTAACATTTCATTCACATGCTGTTTATTTTTTTATAATTTTTCTCCAGGCTCCACTGATCAACAAATTAATTACAAGAGAGATCATCAGAAAAAGCAAATCTACCAGTGAACCACAGTTGATAACATATTGAAAGAGAGATAATATTCAATGGTAGCACACATACTTTGCATGAAGGTCCCAGATTCAAATGTTGACATTTTAATATAATAATAATAATAATAATAATAATAATAAATAATTGTTGTTGTTGTTGTTGTTGTTTGTATCCCGACCCTCTACAAACGCAATCAGGGCAGCTTACAGAATTTAAAATATACTTTCAAGACCCTCCTTCCCACTCCCCCTTAAAATACAATTAAATAATTCAAAAAAAATTAAAACATATTTAATAAATACTAAAAATGAGCAATAAAGATAGCTGTATTGGGATCGGGCTAAATTAAATTTTTCTTTCTGATGGCTGGGTAACTATTCAGGAAAGGCCCACTGGAAGAGATCCATCTTAAGAGCTTTTTAAAAGCTTTTTAGGTGGTAATATGATGGATCTCATCCGGCAGGCCGCACCATAATTTGGGAGCAATAGCAGAAAAGGTCCTCTGGCAGGTTGAGGAGAGCCTAGTTTTTAAAGGTTGTATCAGATTCTTCCCAGATGACCTGAGTGCACAGGGAGGGTTATATGGAAAGAGACGGTCTCAAAGATAGGTTGGACACAAGCCATTTAGGGCTTTAAAGGTGATAACCAACACCTTGTACTGGGCCTGGAAACTAATGGGCAGCCAGTGAAGTGATCTTAAGATTGGTGTTATATGGTCTCTTCTAGATGTACCCGAGACCAGTCTGGCTGCCATATTCTGTACTAATTGAAGTTTCCGGACCAAGCACAAGGGTAGCCCCATGTAGAGTGCATTACAAAAATCAAGACAGGAGGTTACCAGAGCATGTACCACGGTCTCAGTGTCCCCGACTTCCAGGAAAGGGCGTAGCTGGTGGATCAGCCAAAGTTGATAATAGGCGCTCCTGACCATCACATTTACCTGATTTGACATCTGGAGCTATGAGTCCAGGAGTATTTCCAGACTGCAAACACAGTCCGTGGAGGAGAGCGTTGGACTGGAGGTTGTATCCTAGTACCTGGGTTCGGGGCTGCTACCGTGAGAACCTCCATTTTGTTTGGATTCAGCTTCAATTTGTTTTCCCTCATCCAGTCCATTGCTGCCCTAAGACAATCATTGAGAGAAGAGACACCATCTGAAGTCAGAGCCAAAGACCGAGAAATGGAGAAATATATCTGGGTGTCATCAGCATACTGATAACACCCCACCCCATGCCTCCAGATGATCTCTCCCAGCAGCTTCATATATATGTTGAATAGCATCAGGGACAGGATGGCGCCTTGTGAGACAGCACAATTAAGTTCTTTCCTTGCAGAGTGACTGTCCATTAGCATCACCCTCTGGAATCTACCCATGAGGAAGAGCAGAACCACTGCAATGCAGTGCCTCTGATTCCTAACCTTCTCAGGCAATCCAAGAGGATGTCATGAAGGATTAACAGGTAATGGGAAAGAGCTTCTCCTGCCTGAAACCCAACAGAACTGTTCCCAGTCAGATGATGTTAGGTAGGGGGATTGTCTGAAATGGGTTAGATGGGGATTGTCTGAAATGGATGTGATGTCCAGTATTATTATTTATTCCAAAGCAACATAAGTCCAAAAGCTCCCAGTTCCCCTGGCTGAATGGTCGCCAAGTCTTCTTTCTGGATTAGAGCTGTGCACTATGTAGCTATGTTGTTTACCTGTCACTCCCAGAAGCCCCAGCTGATAGTGAGGAATGTTGTGGTGTGCAGTTCAACATCATCTGGAGGGCCACGCCATCACCAGCCCTGTTCTAGTTGCGCAGAATATGAGTGACAGATATTCATCACTCATTATCTTTGACCATCTTCAGTTATGGGGAAATCACTAGAGGCCTAATACCTAACTAAAATTGGTTCAGTCCCCCACCAGACAACAATTTTCTGCTGAAGCAGTTCACGCATTCTTCTGTGAGTCACTGAGAGATCAAATGCTGAATGACAAAGCACACTGTGGGAAGAAAATTCAGCCCTCAGGCAAAACTGGGCAAAGTTTTTCTTTCACAATTTTCCTCCCATGAAAGAGAGGATGGTGACTGAGGAAAAAATAGATTTAAGGGTATCATGCACAAGCCAATGGCTTTGTTTCAGTTGTCTCCAGCAGTTAGCTAATTTCTACTTCACTATGGCTTTCCCCCTTCTGAGAGCCCTGCATTTCATATGACAAAGGGCTTTTGTCCCGATCTACCCCTGAGCAGTCCTCAAAACCCCCGGGGCAGATACAGGGCTGAGATGGTAGATGGGGTAGGCGCTGACAAACCATTTTGAAATAATACCCAGTTTACTATGTTTCTGCTGGTGAAAACCAGACCAGGCCCCATGTCTCCTCAGGATGGGTCACTGGCACGCCTTTCCTTGCTGGTGCTGCAGCTTTCCTGAATCTTCCGGAAGCCAGGAAGGAGTTCCACAGCATCTGACCAAGGCTGGTCACATGCAGGAGGCCTTTGGTCACATGTTGCAGGCCTGCTTTTTGCCTTCCAAGACAGCACAGAAAATGGTGGTGGCAGGTGGAGAGATAGGCTGGTGTCCTGTTTGGACTCCAGCCCATTTCGTTGAGGTAATGGGGGAAGAACAGGCCAGTGGGAAGCCGGCATATCCTGGCTCATGCAGATAAGCCCTAAGGCTGCAGTCCTACACACATCCTCAAGAAATATTGCTGCTATTCAAAATAGTTGAAGAACACATCATTGTTGGGGGGGGGACCTCCAATCCCTGGTGTAATTCAGACAGTTGGGATTTCCTATCCTACCCGTGTAGCTTCTCTCCCCAAGCCATATATCCTGGGACAGAAAAACATAGTACTGTTTTTTTTCAACTACAAGGGTAAAAGGCACTCAAGGAAATCTACAACTCTCAGCACTGCTCAGCAGTAACTGTGGTGCTACCCTGGAAAGACCAATGGTGGGCAGCAGCATCCCATTATTTCTCATCAGTGATTGCAGTAACAGTGAAAATATTCTCCTGCCCATACCATATCCCCTCCGATGGGAGAAGGATCAGGATAGGCAAAGCCTCCCCACCCAGCCCCAAGCCCTGGGATGTATTTAATTTTTGTCAGTTACACTTATCTCTCTCTGGCTTTCTCTCTCTGGCTTTTCTTCGCAAACAAAGATTCAGGAAGGACTCATCCCGCGTTTTCTGCAAGCGCGCTGATGACTAAAAAGGCCAATTCGAGATAAACAAGTCCAGTTGCAAAAAGCACAGCAGAAGGTCTCCTTGAGTGGTATTTTTGGGTTGTGATTCTTTCTGCGTTGTCGTTTCTCTTCAAGACTTGTTCGGTGTGAGTTCTCAAATAAGGCTGCAGTGCGTCTCCATGCCTCCCAATGTGAGGCCAGGGCGGACCACTGTCGGTGATCAATTTGGGCGAGCCTGAGATGTTGTTTCAGGGAGTCTTTGTATCGCTTTTTTGGAGCGCCCGTCTTACGCTGACCCGTGGCGAGTTCACCGTAGAGTAGTGTTTTTGGGAGGCGCACTTATATACCACTCTTATTGCAACAAACTCAGGGTGGTATACATAGTGCTCTTGCTCCCTACTTCATTCTCACAATGCCTCTGTGAAGTAGGTCAGACTTTTTAAAAAAGTGACTAGCCCAAGGTTATCCAAGTGAGTTTTATAATTCAGTGGGGCCTGCCATGTCACAACACAACAGTGCTCCAATCACAACACAACAGTGATTGCCTAAATTTCACATAGAAAGCCCATATGTAATAAAGGAGATTATCAGACACCCTTAATATGGTGTTACAGGAACGCCAGGAGATCACCAAAGGACTTTCCTTTCAGACGTCGTTGTCCTCATCTTGTTATACTCCCGTGCTGGCCCTGTTTTGCCCTCATTTCTTCTTATTAATGGCTTAATCCATGAATAGATTGCCTGTTCCATTCCTGTCACAGAAAGACAAGTGAGCGAAAAGGTGCCCTGTTCCCGTAGCGCAATGCCAGCCGCAGTGGAAGGTCCATTCCAGAACACTTCCGGGTGTGATCGGGACATCCAGGTAAGTTACACCCTTTTTTGTACCCTCCCCAGGTTACTTTGTATTTTTTAAGTCTGTTTTTGTGTTTTCTGTCACTTTGGAATGTATTTTTTGGCTTTTAGTTTTTGAATTTCCTGCATGTTCATCCTCTCATGAGAAAGGCCTGGGTTTTCAACCAGGAAGTGAATGCAGTTCCGTGTGAGCTGCATTCACTCTGCGGCAGTTGAGGGGACCAGACAGACACACAATTAACATAAGTACAAAACAGTTTATTACTGTGCTGGGATGGGGCTGGGGGGCAGGGTAGCGAGACAAGAGATAGCAAGACTGGGACACTATTTTTGTCCCTGTCCAATAATCTCATAAGCCTGCAGTTGGTAGTTGCATTGGGGACAGAACTTCATTGTATGCCATCTTTCCATGTAGAATTGATGTTTATGTTATTTTGAACTTTTTCAGATAAGGCCAAATGCCCTGTTCCTGCCCTGCAAGCCCCAATCCTGTTCTTGCCATGGAATAAAGGAAAAATGTTCAAACACTTACCTTTATTCCATGGTAGAAACGTCCTCCCCTTCCCTCACTGGCTGGTCATAAATGCAGCTGTCATAAGGCTGCATTTAAGACTGGCAAATGAAATTGCACCCGTTCTCGCAAAAGAGTGGATAGGCAGGTGGGAAATTTAAAAATAGCCCCCCCAAATGTCAAAACTAAAAACAAAGCAGTAAAACACAGGGAAAAAATTACAAGTAACCCAGGGGAGAGGGTGCCACTTACTTGGATGTCCTGATCGTGCCCAGAAGTGCTGGGAATGGACCTTCTCCGCCATGCCTGTCATCTCGGAACAGGAACGGGGCTTCTTTTCCCACAGCCCTGATTCCATGGCAGACATGGAAGGGGTGTTCTATTCACGATGTTTCATTGCGAATAGACTACTCTGGTAGCAGCACGGGAGCAGGACGGAAGGGGTCGATGTTGTCTGAAAGGGAGGCCCTTTCTTGACCCTGTTCGGTGCCTGGCATGGAATATTGATCCCATCTGAAAATCTCCTTCATTACAAAACATGTGGGAAAACAGCCTCTGAATGGTGACTGTGTGAATAACTAGCATCTCCTCAAGAACTGCCACAGAACTAAACCCAATAAGTGATCCAGAGGTTCAACCACCTCTATCTCTGCCATTTCTCATCTGCTTTGGTTACCAAAACTCCACAAAAATGAAGGAGTGGCTTCAGTCAGTAGGGAGGTGATGTGGATTTCCTTTCTGGGTTCCTTGGCAACAGGGCTTTCCCCTCTTAGCTGTGAAGTGCATGGTGCACTCCTGTGCTTCCTGCTGTTATGCTTCATTGCATGGTGTTCCTCGTCACTTGGTATTGCTCTCCAAATGCGAGTTACCTGGAAACAGAACAATAGAGCTTTAAGCTCTACATATTAAGAACTCAGTGTAGATGACAAGGTGGAAGCCATATAGCCTGCTTGGCTTGCTTCATGAGTGGGTATAGTGTAACATGCTGTCTAGTTTCCTTACATAGGTTTAAATCATCCTTTTGAGTTATTCAGCATTGAACACATATCGGCCGTATTTCTCTGAGTTCATAGTGGAGGTGACAACTTACCAGCACAGCCAGTACTGCTACTGAAATATTTTGACTTCTGCAGTGCTACTGAAATTCAGGTCTTGTCTACACTGGCCAGATACCCCAGCTTGCCCCCGTTCCAGAGCCCTGCAGGGCATTTATCTCAATATACTCCCAAGCAGTCCAAACAACCCCTGGGGTAGATATGGAGATGGAACAGGGGCAATCTGGGATAGGTCCCATTACCATGTTTTAAGAAAATAGCCAATTTACTCAATTTCTGCCAGATTGGGCCTTGCATGTCCATGGAAGCCCATCCCAGAACACGTCCCTGCTTTCACTACCAGCTCCCTGGCTCTCCCAGAAGCCATCAGGGTCCTGCAGCATGTGATTGAAGCTTGGGGCCTGCAGTCACATATTGCAGGTCCCCTGCCTGGCTTCCACATTAGCAAGAAAATGGTGGCCATGGATTCGGCAATAGGTCAGCATCCTGTTTAGACTCCGGCCCATTTTCTGCAGGTAATGGTGGAGAAATTGGCCAGCTCCAGAGGCAGGATATGCCAGTGGGTAGCCAGCATATCCTGCCTGGTATAGATGAGCCCTCAGCAGCACCTGTAGTGGCTCAGTGATGCAAGAGGAAACATTTTCACCACCACCACCACTGAGCCTATCAAGCCTGGAGGACAGAGCATCTACCTTCTTTGCTGAAGCAACTGTTAAGGAAGGGAAGAGGTCACTGTGATTTCTGGCGTGTGGATGGTGCTGATGGTAGTAGTGCCACCAATTCTACATCAGCTGGGATACCACAGGACAGCATTGTGGGGAACACAGCATGGGCCATTTGTTGCCTATATATGATCTAGGCTTACAGAGGCTGCTCTCAAAGTTTGGAATTACTTTTCAGTATTTTCTAACCTCCTCTTCAGCAGATATTCATAACTAACTAGATTATTCTTTCAATTTATTGGGGTTGTTTAATTTTCACAAATCTCACTCCCAGGAAATGTGTGGGATCATTCCATTTTGCCTTTAGTGGAGATTGGCTAAAGTTAATGCAACTGTTGCCCTTGTGTGGTTATGCTATACAAAGCTCTGCAATTGCTGTTTATCCTAAACACTGAATTCTTACACATGCACATTATGAATATGGACTAGGTAGGTGACCTTTGCCCTTCTGTGTCTTTTGTTTGTTTGTTTATTACTGATGGTGATGAGTACATTTCATCTCTCCCTTCCTGCTTTAAACTTAGACTTAACTGCTCTGTCACTTTGTTGGAAAAATCTGAGAAAAATGCCAGGACTGTGATGCTTGGCTTATTCCATGAACCAAGGTCATTAGCCCCAAGGCACAGGAAAAGATAAAAAAAATATTATCCAGTGCTATATAAATGGTCCAAACCACCAGTTAAAAGGCTTACTTCCTTTGCTGGATTCTGTCAGTCTTTACAAGCTTAACACAGCTGCCAAGCTATATTTGTCCTACATCTCTGCATGCTTAAAGCTTCACACATTTCACCTTTTGAAACACACACACACACACTACATGTTTATCTTTATATCCTCAAGCTTCTTAGGCTTTATCTCATCTGGAATCAAGGCCTTAATCCAGTTTAGTAGCGACAAGGGTCCTGAGGATATAGCTGAACGATTATAGGGCAAAAGAAGAACCTAATCATAGAGGCAATGCAGCAGTAAATAAGGCAAAAAGGTATGGAATCCCAACAATTGCTTCAGGATTGATAGATCCAAATCTTCCTTTTCCCTATATCACAAACAAAGGCATTACAGCACATCTGCATTATGATGACAGGCTTGGCACCAGAATATATTCTGTTTTGATGTAAAGTAAAAATGTTTCATTGGCCTACAATAGGCTGGCTGACCTAAATCAAATCTAATTGTATGCACTTAGAACAGCTCGGATCTAAATTATCTATGCTGCACTGCACCAAAAAGCATTTAAAAATGGGTCAAAAGCATTTAGTCGTATTTGCCAGCATTGGAAAACTGCCATTTGCATGTAAAGCATTACTGCATGGAAATATCAGACAACTGCAGCTTCTCGAGACAGACAGCAGGAAAAGGGAAACTTCATTCTGTGAGCCGCTCGCTTGGGTGCTATTAAATTAGCCTGAAAAATGCAGACCCAAATGACACTGTGAGACAAGCAGCTAGCGATTTTCGGTATAATTCTTGTTTGCCATTGTTAGTATTTTATTTAATAATAGCTCACAAGTGTATTAGGCACTTGAATTAATCCACTATCAACATAGGGCAGGCGTTTCATGCTGCAGAATGATTTCATTAGTGGAGTTAGTTCCAAGTGGGTTTTTTGTTTTGTTTTTTAAGGGACATTGTTTGTGTCTTGGTGCCTGTTGGATCACAGTGCTAGAAATAAGTTTTGGAGCATCATACAGCTCAAACTGATGAATGTTTACCAAGCAAGTCCCATTATGCTGAATGAGACTTAATCCAAGGTCACTGAACATAGGAACAGATGTGTGCGCGCACACACACACAAAATTAACAAATAGAGTATGGGCATGCACCTTCATGGGCTACAGCAGATTTTGTCAAAAGCAGAAAGTGTCTCAAACACCATACTGCCATATTTACTTGAGAGTAAATCCCACCAAGTTCAATTATAGTCCTAAACAAGTGTGTGCAGAACTGCAGATGTGCAGGATGAATACTTAAGCCATTGTATATAGCTACATAAACAGCCTTTCAGACTCTTTGTAACAAACTATTCAAACTCATTGTTAATGAAAAATAACAAGAAGAAAATATTATTATCCAAATGTACATTGCATCCTATGCTTGCTCTACAGCTGAATTAAAGGGACAGGAATTGTGAATGCAGCATGAGTCTCACATCTGCATTTCCAGCCCTGGTCACATAGCAGTTGCATGTATGTAGCTGTGTGATGGCAGAGACAACAGGCACTAACTGGGCTATAGTCACTCCTCTGTCTTTACTTTTTAAAAAAATGTATTTGTTCTATACTCAGCCCTTCTCCCAGTTCAGGATGCAGGGCTTACAACACCTCACTGTACATGATTGTAATCTGTGCCCAGCCCACCTTCTGTGTACATAGCTTGGAAGTACTCCTAGATCCTTCTTTGTCACTAGAGGTCTAAGTGGACTCAATGGCTCAAAGTAACTGACATGTGCACATGTAGCTCTGACATGTGCACCAGTAATGACCTTTTCTGTACAGAGATAGCTTGGCCATAGTAGTCCATGGTAACTTTCCATTTAGGCTACTATAATTAACTCTATATAGGGATGCCCTTGAAGATGACTCAGGGTGCATCTGCACTGTAGAAATAATGCAGTTTGACATTATTTTAACTGCCATGGCTCCATCCTACAGAATCCTGGGGTTTCTGGTTTTGCAAGACACCAGCATTCTTTGGCAGAGATGGCTAAAGACCTTGTAAAACTACAAAACTCAGGATTCCATAGGATGCAACTGTATCAGCTAAAGTGGTATCAAATTACATTACAGTTGTCCCTTTACATTCACGGCTTTGACTTTCGCGGTTTTATGTATTCACAGGAATTCCTTTCCCCCCCCCCCCGCCTCTGCTCTCCCCAACGCAGCCTCTGAGCATTTAGGGAGGAAAACTTCCTGCACACATACACACACAGGGAAGATCCCAGCAAGCAACCAACCCCCATACCAGCCTCTGAGGGTCTGAGGCGAAAGAAAAGCACAGCCCCATGCTGGGAGCACGCAAGCAAAGTCCCCCCTTGCCACTCCCCTCTCTGTGTTTTAACAAACTGAATGGCTTCTTTAAAACTCACATTTTGCCCCATGTCTCCTCATGGCCCAAAGAAAAGCACAGCCGCATGCTTACCACCCCCTCTCTGTGTCTCAACAAACTGAATTTAAATCTCCCAGCAACCCAGCCCCTGAGCATTTAAGGAGGAAAGCTTCTGTGCTCACAGTATGGTACTGTGCTTTTCTTTCAGGCAGCAGGAAGCCTTCCTCCTTAAATGCACAGAGGCATTTAGGGAAGCTTGCTGGGAGATGCCACCTGCACCTTCTCTGTGTGTGAATGTGTGTAGGAAAGGTTTGAAACGTGAGTTTTAAAGAAGCTGAGTTATAAATTCCGTTTGTGTCATATCCAGGATATGACACAGACACTGTTCTGAAGTTGTTTCAGTCTGAATACAAAGCCCTAGAAAGCTTGGGGCCTTGATACTTGAAGCAGTGCCTCTCCCTATATATCACTGCCTGAGGACTGAGCTCTGCCAAAGGAGCTCTCTGCCAAAGCGGGGGAAATGCAATGAGGGAAGACACATAGAAACCCTTCTCAGCTATGACACCCCACTTGTGCAATGCCCTCCCATTGGAGTCCCAACTGGCAGCCACATTGTTTTCTTTTTCACACCAGGTCAAGACATAGCATTTTACGAATGCCTTTGGGGCCTAATCTCCTTTTCAGCATGTACATGTTTTTTAAAAACCAAAACTCTGTTAGCCTTTTTAAGCTGTTTTGGTTTATTGAGTTGGTTAACATGTTTTGCTCTTGTTTAAGTACTACATTAATTTTAATTTAGACTCTCTCTCTCTCTCTCTCTCTCTCTCTCTCTCTCTCTCTCTCTCTCACCCCCCCACACACACGCATATGCACACCTAGTGACAACCATTCCTTCTTTTTGGCAACATCCAATGCATCATTACACTACATTACACTTGTTGCATGATGCAGAATAACCTCACTCCTTTTTACTTGGATGGAGCAAAAGATGTTGCTATTATGATTGTGCTAATCTGGCTAGCTATGACTGTTCACCTATGCTAGCCACCTTGAATCTCATTTTGGGAGAAAGGCAGGATATAAATCCAATAAATAAAGTCCATTAGCTCCCAACAAGATAATCATTAATGTTTTAAATATTCTTCATTTCTTGAGGGTGAAGAAACTGTTGAGAAGAATCTTGGACTGACAATAATCTTCACAGTTTAGAATTTATTTTGTGCAAAATTCACACATGGTTGTTTTGCACAGAAAACAGCATGTTCTGCACAGGAAGCCTTAGTTAGTTACTTAAATATTTGTTTGTTTGTTGTTAACTGCTTCAAATCAACTTCGACTTATGGTGAACCTATGAATGAGAGACCTCTCATTCTGGAATGTGGTCTGTCTCTTCCCCTACTGCCTTCTACGTTACCAAGCATCATTGTCTTTTTTAGTGCGTCATGTCTTCTCATGATAGCACAGTCTCAGTTTAGTAATCTTGGCTTCTAGGGAGAGTTCAGGGTTGACTTGCTCTAGGACCTACTTATTTGTCTTTTTAGGAGTCTATGGTTTCCGTAGAACTCTTTCAAGTGAGTTGATTTTCTTCCCATCAGCTTTCTTCACTATCCAGCTTTCACAACTATACATAGAAATGCATAGACAAGCCTAAGTCTAGTATTCAACAATATATCTTTACACTTGCGGATATTGTCTAGTTCCCTCACAGATGCCCTTCCAAATCCCAGCCTTCTGATTTTTTTTAACTGCAGTCTCCATTCTGATTAATAACTGAGTCAACTAAAGATCTCAGGGCAACTTACATAAAATTAATTTAAAATAATAAATAATTACAAAAGTTTTAAAGATTAAAAATATACTAAATAGATTTTCAATTTTAAAACAGACAGTTTAAACCTGCTTTAAACCATCTTGAATAACATAACTATAAAACATGTGCAGCTTGGATAAAATCAGTTTGGGCTGAAGGCCTCAATAAAATGCCAGGTTTTAATTTGGCATGAAATGATTGTTACATTGGCACCAATTGGGCCCCCAGAGGGAGGGAATTCCACAACCTAGGAGCCACCACAGAAAAGACCCTCTCCCATGTCCTCCCACAATGTATTTCCCCTACTGGTGGAACACGGAGGAAAGTCCCTCCCATAGATCTCAATTCTGTAAAGCTGTAATGTTGCTTCCTGTACAAAATGGTGTAGTTGGGAATTTATTCTGACCAACATTTTCTGTGCAGAAAATGCTGTTTCTTGTATAGAAAATACTGTTTTCTGTACAAAACAAACACATGTACATTTTGGGTGTAATAAACCCTCAAACTGAGCAGTTTAAAAGACTTTTAAAATACTCATTGCTTCCTTTAAGACTAAAAGCTAGCCAAGAGGTGATGTTTTGTATCACTGTAGCCTGGGTCATTTGATTTTTAAAAATAATAATAATTTAAGTAATTAAAAAAATAAAGCACATGCTATTTATTTTTAAAATGGAAAGTTTTACTTTTTCAAGAGTGTAACTGAAATGGTAACAAACTCCTTTTGGGAGCTACAGCTGTAACTAATTAATCTGTGGCTTGCAGGCTGCTTGTGCCCTCTAGCCCATAATCCTGTGCTGCCAATAACCCACAAATACAACAGGAACCTTCAATCAGAAACCATTTCAGGCATCATTGAAATGTGCACTCACTGCTCTGCATGATGTTCTCACTGAACATGTGAATAATGTTCTTTGTTTTGAGAGCACTTTGTTTTGGCATGGGAGAGTGAAATAAATTTTCTCTTCAGAGGAATACGTCCAGGTATCTGGCATATAATGTCAACATATTTTGGGGAGAGGGTTCAGCACCTTGGATAGTTTCTTTAAAGTTCAGACTAATGCCCAGAGCAGATTCACTGCCCCATTTATATGGTAGCTACCAGCCACTGTTGCATACATTTTCCTAATATATGTGAAGACAGCAGAATTTGCAGCTGGATCTAGTTCCTCCCCACTGTCACCTTAGAGCATCACAATATAGAATGTGAAGGATCTGGTCTAGAAAGGCAATCCAGTAGATCAGGGAATAGGAATTCAGCCTGTGCTGAATTCCTGTGTTACATTCCCCCCATGAAATATCAGGTTCTCAGCTTGGGCATACTCCTGAATTCATACCTAAGCCTGGATGCTTACGTTTCAGCAGTGGCTAAGGGTATGTTTTCACAGTTAAAACTAGTGTGCCAGGTGTGCCCATTCATTAAGAAGTCAGATCTGGCTCCTGTGGCACATGCCTTGATTACATCCCATTTGGATTACTGTAATGCACTCTATGGGGGGTCTGCCTTTAGAAACTGTACTTCAGTGGGTACAAAATGCTGCAGCCAGATTGTTGCCTGTGGAAGTTATAGGGAGCAGGTAACTCCCATGTTGAAACAGCTCCACTGGTTGCCGATCTGCCTTGGTCCAGACTACATGACTTGGGTACAGACTATTTAAAAGATTATGAACCTTATCGCATGAGGGAAGGGAAGCATACCTATCAGTGGTATCAGTAAGGGCAATATGCTGTGGAAGGATATGAGAGAGGGCCTTCCCTGTTGTGACACTCCAGTTATGGAACATAATCCCCTTGAAAGCACAATTGGTACCAACATTGCTGTCATTCCAGTGCTGAGTTAAAACATGGTTGTTCATTAAAGCTTTTCTGACCTTTTTGGTTGTACATAAACCTTTGCGTGTTATAAACTATTTTCATCACTGTTAATCTGTTTTTTAACTTGTTAAATAATTTAATATAGATTTAGCCTTTTAAATAATTTTTTACTATTTTTGCTGTTGAAATTTGTCAGATTGGTTTTACTGTTACATCAGCCAGGGATCTCTAGATAAAGGGTAAGATATAAATATTGTAATAAGTAATAAATATGTCTTATCTATAGGAGGGGGAGAAAATGCAAAAACATCTGAATAGGCAGGCGTTTGCAATGATGAAACATGTCTACATGGCCAAAAGAGCCCCCTAAACTCCACATGACCCCCTAGCCAGATGGTGGCTACGAGTGATTTACTTGCAATTTTAAATCTGCCGCCACCAACTTAAAAAAAAAAAAAGTTTCCCGGGGTACGCACAAGCAACACTTCATATTTACAAAGAAAGAAAGAATAAAAAAGGTATAAAATCGCTATTTGATCGACTTACCAGACCCTCGCTTAGCCAAAAATCCAACATGGCGGCCACAGCTGCTTTCCCTCTTTACTAGCCCTGCCACCCATCCCGATCCAGCCAATCAGATTGCACTGCCTGTTCGTATTTGTGCAAATGTGAGTGTTCAAATGATTACACATATGGAAGTCATACTGAGCTTTTCAGAAAATCCATACAAACGTACTTTGTGTACGTGGGAGTACATGGCCTTTGTGGTGGATTTCACTGCCCCCCTTCCGAATGACACGTATTTGTGCAAACAGCCGTTTGACAGGATCACAGTATCTTATTCATATTTTTTTTCTCATCTTGTTTGTTTTTTTGACCGTATAGACAACAACCATAGAAAATCACTGTACTCTACTACTGTATAATATTTATTATTGAATAAATTTATCTACTGAAGTCGAAGGCTTTCACAGCCAGCATCCATAGGTTTTCCTTGTTTTTTTCCCAAGCTGTGAGGAGTTTATTTGTGACACTTTGCCTGCATCTGTGGCTGGCATCTTCAGAGAATGGTTGAGTAGGAGTGTGTGTGTGGGGGTTATATACTGTGAGCCCCTATTGGAGAGGATATGTAAATTTGTGTATTTGAATGGCTACTTTCTGGGTGGAGATATGCAAGGAGGATTAGTGTCTGTTTGGCTAATGGTTGGTTAATGGTCCATTGTCTGCTGGAATTCACCCCCCAGGGACAGAGAGATTTCCAACAGATAATGGACCATTAGCCAACCATTAGCCAAACAGACACTAATCCTCCTTGTATATCTCCACCTAGAAACTAGCCATTCAAATACACAAATTTATATATCCTCTCCAACATGGTATATAACCCCACACACACTCTCCTACTCAACCATTCTCTGAAGATGCCAGCCACAGATGCAGGCAAAACATCAAAAATAAACTCTTCCAGAACACAGCCTCACAGCCTGGGGAAAAAAAAACAAGAAAAACCAATTTATTTACTATTTGTCATATCAAAGTATATGTGATCAGTAGCTGTAGAGGATTAAATTCCTTTTGACTGAAAGGATACCATGTAATACAAACAAAACCAAAATAAATTAACCAGGATTCATTAAGCCTTGAATCGTGAATTTGAAGTCTTGAAAGTTAATATCTGAAAGGTTAGTTTCTGCATTAATGTCTCCATCCAGGACATGATTATAGGAGAAATACAGGGCTTGCCTCCATTTATTGTGAAACACATCTGCTTTGTAGAGTTTCTTCTTTGCCTCCTTCCATGGTGATCCTTAAAGGACTTAATTAGGCATTTGTTAAGCCTGTCTAAATAGAAACAGAGTTAGAATCATAGAACCATAGAGTTGGAAGAGGGCCACCCAGTCCAAACCACTGCCATACAGGAATACACAATCAAAGCACTCCCAACAGATTAGAGTTGCCATTAGTGGAACGTGTCCCCCTTCCTTCTCAGAGTCTTTCACTGGTCCATATCTGAGTGATGGGGGGAAAGGAGTCCCTGTATGTTTGTTTAAGGGGTGCACCATTGAAGAGGGTGGGAGGGTGAGGAGGATGGTATTGGGCTGCGGTGGCCCAAAAAGAGCCGCCATGACAGGGGGAAGCCTGCCTGATTTTGGTGGAGAAGGGGTTAATATTTCATCCACCAACATTTTTTTTTTATTTCTGTTGAGATAGGGAGGGAGGATGGATCAAGCACACATACTTGCCCACCACAGAAATTCTCACTGTGAATCTAGATTTCTTCCGCTTGAGAAGCTGCCAAAAAAAAGCCTCCTCCTCGCTCTGGCACATGCTGTTCCCCCCAGAACCTTTCTGTTTGCTTTCTCCTCTGTTTGTCTTCAACTATAAATTTTTCTTTTGTTGCTTTGCATCCAAACAAAGGGCTCTCTTCTCATTAAACATGTATAGGATTGTGCTGTTGGATGGTACTATATATCTGTGGGGTGTGTACTGGTCTATGACCGTAATAAAATAACATCATCATATATCTGTGGGATGAATTGGGAAGGAGTTCTAAGTTACTGAATTTGGCTTCTATGAAAATAGAAAATAGAGTTCAATTCTTTGCTATATGATGAGGCACAGGTTGCCAGAAACGCTTTTTATAGAAGTTCCCACTTGTATGTCAGTGACCCTGTCTGGAACACAACACACAAAAAACCATGGTGTGTAACAAGTATACAGAATGGAATAAATAATCCCCAGACAATAAATTAGAAATATACCCATTTACCCAATAAACATAAAGTACAAGTAACTAAAATGGAAATATGTTGCTAAATTAGCTTTTTATTGGATAAATATTTATTGATGTTTATTGGATAAATTGATATATGTCTAATTTATTGTCTGGGGTTTATTTTTTTCCATTCTGTGACCCTGTTTGGAGCAGTTGGATGAAGCTATGGTTATCCATGCACTAGTTCTCTCCAGAATAGACTATAGGTTTGCATCTGAAGATGGTCTGGAAGCTTCAGCTGCCTTAACAGCAGCATTTTGAATGTTGATAAGGGCAGAAAATTTGAATATATCAACCCAGTCTTACACAATTTCCACTGGCTTCCAGGTTCAGTTCTCAGTGATTGTCTTAACCTGATCCCAAGTCTTCAGGGGGTTTAAAGGTTATCAGAAGGATAGCTTTCACCCATAGAATCCTGCTTATATCCTAAAGTGTACTTCAGTTATCTTTGTAAGTACCCACCATTAGAATCAATAAGGCCAGTGTGCTGTAGGGAAAGTCTTCTCAACAGTGGCTCCAAGTCATTGGAATTCCCTTCCAGTTGACCTGCTCCTTCAATTCTTCAAAGATGCCTTTGTTTCCATACATGGTAGAAGAGCATTGTAAGGTAATTTCTAGATATGTATTCTGATGTGATAGACTGCAATATGTACCAGAGGCGTAGACCTCTCAGTTTCCCGGGGAGAGTATCATGGGGCTAAACCTGGGCAAAGGGGCTATGCTTATTTGTTTACAATTATGTATGTATATATTTCTATTTCTAGAAATCATCCTTCACCAATAGATCCTAGAGTGTTCAAAGCCATATTAAAATAACAAGTACTCAACAAAACTATTACATTTTAATTATAATATTATGATAGTTTATACCCCACACCACCATCCAAAGGCCCATACAATATACCATCCAAGTTGAACCCTAAGATAACAATCAACAAACAGGGAGAATAATTTCCCTCTGTCAGGGCCCCTCCACATAAATGCCAGCCATAGCAGTGTATCTGGGTGCACTGTTCACTTTCTCCTCTCACTGCTTTTCCTCCGGATAACCTCCCCGTCCAACACAACACCTCAGCAAGGTTTTAAACCCTTTCTTTCATACTCTACTTCTTTTCCCTTGCAATTCATCTCCCTCCAACACAAAGCTAGGCTTTAAAGCATTTCTTTCCCATCCTACTGCTTTTCCTCTAGATTTCTTTTCTTCCAGACCTTTCACCATTTTGGTCACCCTCCTTGAGACACATCCCAGCTTCTCAATATCCTTTTTGCATTGTGGTGCCCAGAACTGGACACATTATTCCAGATGAGGTCTGACCAAAGCAAAATACAGTGGTACTATTACTTCCCTTGATCTAGTCACTATACTCCTATTGATGCAGCCTAGAACTGCATTGGTTTTTTTAGTTGTCCCATCACACTGCTGACACATGTTTGATTGCCAAAGTTGTTTGTGGTCCATACTGTGTATCAGTTAAGTACTGCTCAATGTTTTACCATTAGTAATTACATTCTGCAGTTGTTTTCTATAATAAGCGCTCATGTCTCTAACACCACTTGCACTGAGCATCCAGATAAAACCAGGAAAGTTGTACTAAATGTTATCAGTCCAACGAGCTATGTGTACCAAACATGGCAACTAGCCTGGACTTACTGTGTCATCTATCAGTGTAATAAATTCTGCCACTGTGTTGCTGACCAGGCTTGTAGTGATGAAACTGAGAAGGAAAGAAATACTGCCAATAGAAGACATGAAAATAATCTAATTATTTCTGAAGCCTTAGTCTTGTAATCCATTAACAGAAGTAAATTGTTTCATTACATACACCTATTCATTAAGTTTGCCTCATCACTTATAATGATTTACAAATTGCTAAGTGTCATTATTTAGTAGTTATTCAAATGAGCTATGTTAACTCCCAACTTAGCATTGTGTAAAATCACCTTGGACAAATGCTAAATGTTGCAAAGCTGAGGTTCCTTCCTGATTTCATACACCATATTTTATTCCATACCCGGGGAAATAAAACTTTCAGATATCCCCATGCCACTCCAGCTAACGTTTTCTTGTTGGGAACAGGGCATGTCTATTGTCTCAGGTTCAAGTCCAAAATGGTTGGTTTGGCTTGAGAAGAACAGTCCTCAGATCCCATGAAGGGGTGACTTCAGGAGACTGGGTTAAAGCAGGAGAGCTTAGACTTCAAGATCTCTTTCCATCTGTAATCCTCAACTGCCTAGACAGGGTCAAAGCACAGGCTATGCTCCCAGTGCCCTGACATATCAGGATTAAAGAGATTTATTACTGTGCTTTACCACATAGCTATGGGATAGGTTATGAGCTCAGTAAGTTCACTGGGCATACAGTTCACTGGGGCATCACCTCCTGACCAGGGATAGAAGGAGCTCTACTCACATACAAAGTGTCTGCATTAGAATTTGGTCTGAGTTTACTTCAAGCCAACATTGCAAATCTTGCACTAACTTCTACTGGATCATGTAGAATGACAGGGAATCAGGCAGTAGGGATGGAATGGGAAATCACCAATTGCCTGACTGGAATTGAATTTAGAATTCCCAACCTCTCAAGAAATTTATGTGGAAAGAAAAAGTGCATGTCAAAAATTCCTGCAATTTTTTTTTTATTTTTTTTTTTTGGTCCCAGCACATTAACTGGACACCTTTTGAGAACTGTGCAAGAGTTTGGGAAACTGAGCAGCTTCTGTTCCACCATTCTAAGGAGTACTGTCTGACAAGATCATCCAGAGATCTGAGGATGATGTAATCTCTCTGCATCGGGCTACAAGAACATAGCCTGATGCTCCTCCAATTCCACCCACTCTCCACAAGCCAAGGAATGGCTATTGGACAGTTGCAGTGGCTTAATAGTGAGTTGAGGGGGGTTGTTTCTTGTGGATGATGGAAGGGAAGACCAACCTGTGCAAAAAAAGAAAAAGAAAGAAATGTGTAGGAGTAAGGTGGACCTATAACTGCATATGTCATTAATGGGATACCAGTCTTTGTTGTATTGGTGTGTCATACATGTGTCAGAGTCTCTCAGGAAAACAAAGTGGCTGCAGACCTAAGTGTCTCTCTCTCTCTCTCTCTCTCTGGCTTTTCTTCACAAACGAAGATTCAGGAAGGACTCATCCCACACTTTCTGCAAGCACGCTGATGACTAAAAAGGCCAATCTGAGATAAACAAGTCTGGTTGCAGAAAGGTCTCCTTGGGTGATGTTTCCGGGTTGTGATTCTTTCTGTGTTGACATTTCTCTTCAAGACTTGTTTGGTGTGAGTTCTCAAATAAGGCTGCAGTATTGTGGATAGTGCGTCTCCATGCCTACCAATGTGAGGCCAGGGCGGACCATTGTTGGTGATCAATTTGGCCGAGCATGAGATGTTGTTTCAGGGAGTCCTTGTATCACTTTTTTGGAGCACCCCTCTTACACTGACCTGTGTCGAGTTCACCGTAGAGTACTATTTTTGGGAGCGGAGCGGCAGTCCTCCATCCTAGAAATGTGCCCTGCCCAGCACAGCTGTGTTCTCAATATCATGGCCTCAATGCTGGTGATCCCTGCTTGCTCAAGGACAGCAACATTCGTCACATAGTCAGTCCAGTGTATATTTAGGATTGTGCGTATACAGTGCTGATGAAAGCTTTCGAGGAGTCGTAAGTGTTGGCGATAGGTGACCCATGTTTCAGACCCATAAAGGAGAATAGACAGTACAATGGCTCTATACACACTGATTTTTGTGCTTTGCCTCAGGTGTTTACTACTCCAGACTCTTTTGTAAAGACTTCCCACGACAAGGGGACCTCAATGGAGTGGAGACCTAAGTGCAGCATTAACACAATTGAATATGCAGGAGTTCAAATCTTTTTGAAGTGATACCTTCAAAACTCCAAGTCTGTGTGGATATATTTTCCTAATGTCAGTTTTTCCCACATTTGAGGCTGCATTTACAGGGGCAAATATTCCCCTAAATATACCACTAAGATTGCTCATTGTTCCCATGGATCGAGCCACAGTATCGCCTCATTCAAAAGGGGGGAAGTCAAAATACCCAAATGTAGCATGACAAGGGATGTCGCTACTTTTGCCAGTTTATTTGAAAAGTAGAGCAACTTAGTGCATTATTGCTAGTGTGAACGGCAAGTCCGTGTGAATTACCAGCAATCTTCCCAATACAGTTGCAGCACTGTGATTGGTTCTTATGATGAAAGGGTGGGCTGGCTAGATGTGGAGCCAGGAGGGAGACTCAGGAAATCTTAAAATCCTTGCTTGCTTTAAACATTCAGCCAACCAGCTTGCTTTTAGCATGGGAAAAGCACTGCAGAGCAAAGGAATCCTAGCCAGCTGCTTGTGTGTGTGTGTGGCTGCTTTCCTTCCCACTTAATCATTCATCTCCTCCATGGTCTCCCTCCTTTTTTGCAGACGAAGATACCCTCCTCTCCTCTTCTGCCTGGCTTTAATGATAATGATAGAGCTGCCTGGCCATCCCCCCCCCACCTTTGTCTGCCAAAACTCATCCAAATTACCCATAAATCTTAAGAACTATTCACTCCTGTTCCAAAAGGACGGAAATCTGGAATTTCACTCACTTTATTCTGTTCTGTACCTGGCCCCTTTGTCAATCAGCTATTAAGCAAGGAGAAAAAAACCTTCTGTTTGGAGTTTGATTTGTGGACAGGGAGCTGGGGGGAAATGACATTCTTTACCCCTAAGCTGTTAAACACACAGAGTTGGGGCCAGGACAGACATTCCCGTGGTATTCCTTTGTCTCCTCTCCAATGCTTGGTCACGCCCCTACCACATTTGGCTGTGTGAATCTCAAAGCGGAAAAAATCAAAGAGCAACAAAATATAGCTGTTTCCTCCATATACCGTGTAAACTACCCACCACTGATGCGGGAAAGTGCTAAAGCGCAATTTATCGTAATAAAACCTGCTGTGTAAATGCAGCCTCAGTTTTTTAAAAAAGTTCTCAAGTTCTTTCCATTCAAATATGGAAGGAAACTTGGAAGAATTTTCATAAGAACAAACTAAAATGAAATTCTCATCCATAGTTAACAGATACTGCTTTTATATTAATATTTGAATCAGTGTGTACGATCTCACAGTGGCCAGACAGGAATCTGTCTTCCTTTAATCTAAAAAGATGGGAAATGCAGTGGTGTGATAGAAGTATCAAGGCAGCCTGGGTAGAGCGTATGGAATTGTTCAGATGGCATTTGACATCAGAAAAGATTTCCAAGATGTATAGAAGTTCCATTAACATATGTTGGATGTATAATAAAAAAGAAGGGACATGTGATAAAGCCAAAAAAAGAAAAAAAATGGACTCAGCTACATGTTATGATGGACCTGAAGTGTTTTTACTGGGACTGAATGAAAAACAAATGGAGAAGAAACATGGAAGAATTATACAATACATTATTGCAGCTGCCAGAATTTTGTATGTGAAAAATGGAAGGATTCCCAATCCCCTCCCATTAAGCTTGCTTTCGGGTGGGGATTGGTCTTTGCCGCAGGGGAGGGGTGGAGACCAGTGTTGGACGTCAGGCTGGCGTTCTGACGTCATGAGATGGGGCAGGGCTAAGCTAGAAGCCTATTTAAGGCTGCTCCGCCCTCCCCACTCTCTCTCTTCTTTTAAAGAATTTGACTGGGAGTGACAGGGAGTATTTTTGACTGGGAGTGACTGTTGCTGGGGAATTGGGGGGGTGGTATTTGTTGGGGGGGTGTATTTAGGGGGCTGGTTCTGGTTTTGTTCTCCCCCCCCCGCTGGTGTCTGCTTTGTTCTCCCCCCCTTGGTTAGTTCTAGGGGTGCGGTGGAAGGATACAGCTGTTCCTTCACAAGAAGGTTGGTTGTTAAAATTGAATGATTAGCAGAACTGATAAATTTATTAATCTAATTAGAGACAAATTGATAGTTCTTTGTTGTTTGCAAAAGAATGGGAATTAGTAACTGAGTATAAGAGGAAAAAATGGGGGAAATTAGCAGTTCTGGAATTTGAAGAATAGTAGAAGGGAACAATAAGTAGAAATGTTTTTTACTGGAATAGTTACAGGAAATATGATAATATAATAACAAAAGAAGTAGAATTATAGGATAATTATAACCATTAGCTGATAAGTTGAAAGTCATATACAGGAAGCCCCCATCTTTCAACAGCTTATCTGATGACTCGCTTTTGGGACACTTGCAAATTAAGGACAAGTTACATTCATTCAATGAGGAACCCACTCTTTTAAACAGTTCTTACCTATGGAAACTTGCTTGGGATTGACCACATATGCACAAACTGAGGCAAGGGGAAGTCATCAAGCTTACTGAAGGACTTTGTAAGCAATGGGTAGGCCAGTGCTTACAAACTGCCATAATGTGCTCATGTTCCCTACATGGGTTCTGCTTTTCATCCAGTTCCAGTTTCTGACATTGCTGCAG
This sequence comes from Gambelia wislizenii, assembly GCA_030847615.1. Classification (NCBI taxonomy): domain Eukaryota; kingdom Metazoa; phylum Chordata; class Lepidosauria; order Squamata; family Crotaphytidae; genus Gambelia; species Gambelia wislizenii. The sequence goes on along the minus strand of JAUMIR010000001.1, from coordinate 151,487,196 downwards.
TCCCTAACCTGTCAGATAAGAAGAAGCTTCCTATATACTCCTTTTGTTTTTGTCTTTTTTGTTAGTTACTTTGTTTAATTTGCAATGTGTTATTAGTATGCAATATGTAGTGCTGCAGTTTAACCCTGTATGGTTTTATATATTAGCGTATAGAATACAGTACAGTATATGTTAATAATTGTTAACATATAATAAAATGTACAGTATATGTTAATAACTGTCTTTTTTTTAAAAGAGAGAGAGAATGTGGATGTTCAGGGAGAAGTTTATTTTGTTTGAAACTGGGGTGTTTATTTGAAATCTTCCCTGTTTTTCTTTACTACATCTCTGTCTGGATGTTTTAATATAATAATTAATAAGGAAAACTGGTCACACTTTACCACACTTAACTCACTGATCAGCACAGCCACTTGTCCAATGTAGTCACCTTGAGGCCTGAGTACCAGATCTTAAGGATAAAAGGGCAAGGTGAGTGGTAGGGTGGAAACTGCAGGATCAATGTAAGTACAGGATCCATTGCAAGTGGGTTGAAGACATGGGATCTTAATTGGGATGTAAGAGTAGACATTATGAAGTTCTTGGTTGTACTGCATGTTGATAATATTTTTGGTCTCCTTTCTTTAATCCTCAAACTACTGTCACTGAGTTACAATAGAGTATAATGGAAGGATTGGTTGAACATGAAGAATGCTATTATAAAACTTACTAAGATTCAGCAAAATCGTATGTTATCTATCTATAATCTGTTTATCATCTGTACCTGTATGTCTGTCTCATTTAAAAGGCAGCATTTTGTTGGGAGGCTGTAATGGCTTACAAAAGACTTTACTTTTACAGAATGGTCTTATTTAAGATCCTTTGCATTCTTCCATTCAGCAGCCTTCAATATGGGAAGGTAGTAAAGAAGGATTACCAGAGTTTAACAAAGTGCAAAACTAATTGAATCATTAACTGGATATTCAGATTCAAATCTCCTTGTTCCATCTACACCCTCTGTTTACATTTCTGCTTTGCTCTTCTGCATACCCCTTTTTGTTCTCCTTGTTTGTAAAACTACTTAAGTGTGAGACCTGTTCATGCAAAGGGTCATGTGAAAATGCACATCAAACATGGCAGTCAAAGTCAAGGCTTTCTGTGTCAGTAATCTTACATGTTGCTTCCCACTCTCACCTCTTTGGGGACTTTTGCTCTTACTGATTGTGGGTGGGTGAATGAGATGACAGATTTTTTTCCCCAGTCTCTATGGGTATGCAGAACTCTCTTTGGTCATCTTCTTCATTAATATAAAATCCTTCCTTTTTGACTATTAAACTATTGCCCCATTGTTCAAACTTGTTGCTTTCACTGAAATTTTGTTAGCATAGTCATACGGTTGCAGATAAACTAAATTGTGTTTCAAAGGTGCTTTTCCCAGAATAGGAAATAAAGAAACTATGCATAAAACACAGGGATCTATAACCTTGCCAGAACTACATGGTGCATTGTTTTCTTTTTAATATCTGATACTAAATTTCAACAATTCTTGATACTGCAGAGTTGTCATAGGTCCCAATAACAAAGCACATTTATTTGGCTTAGCTTTGCATGTACATGGTTAGACTGAGAAAGTCAATATCTAGACTACACTGATGTGTACTGAAGGCATAAGGGAAAGCATTTGTCCCATTTTCCATTCTCTTACTTACGTTATTGTCTTGCCCAACAGCAAGCATTCTTGGGACAAATTACACATATTTAGAACTGTGCATAAGAACCTATATGCATAGGGCCCTAGCACTGTGTATGTTATATCACTATGAGTTCACTTTAGCTGCCATAGTTCCATCTGATGGAATTCTGGGATTTTCAGTTGAATTTATAATTCTGTAACATTGGACAGTCCTACAGTTGCAAGGAGAGGGAAGGTTTTTTTTTTTTAAGTTGTCATTTTATTTATTTTGTTAATTTTGAAATGCCTTGATTTATAACACACACTTATAAATTCAGAATCAGAGAGACAGAATCAGGGTCTGACAACAAATGGTCTGTAGCTGTCATGTACTTGCATACCAGATGCAGTTTCAGAGTGATCAGAAAACTTTATTGGCACAAAAATCCAAGAAGCACATCATACAAGGTTGTTGCTGAGAAATGAAACAGAATATTACAAGCATATTACAATTTGTAATATCTGGTGGGCTCCAATACCATTGGCTAACCATCTTCCGCTGACATGACATTCCCTTACATTGGCCAGCCCCCTTTTCCCAGGCTGATTTTGCAGCTGCATTCTTATATTTTCCCAAAACACCCGAAACCATCACTACCTCCCTCCAGAGTTGGTGAAAACACTCATTAGCAAGTACCAAAAAGCAAAACACAATGAGTATCAAAGTTACAGAAAAATAACTGAAAATGGCAGGATTAGGCACTGTCAGGGATTGATCCTGACAGTAGCCCACTTTTGCCTCCAACATATTTTTGTGTCTCCTAAAACCCCTTCTACTGCTGCTGAATATTGCCACTACATGCCACTACCTCATGGTAGAGTGGCTGAAAAATAAGCCACATTTCTGTACTAAACCAAGATGTGTTGTCAGTACATGGATTGTTTGGGAGCAGAAGCCTCTGGGAAATGAAATTCTTCTTTGAAACAACATGTGCATCTACTATAGATCTTGTTTCAGTGCTGAAAGGAGATTTCTGGCAACCAAAAGTAGATTTGTCCCCATCAGGTTTCTGATGATCCACCACACTTTGGCATTGCAGCAAGAGGTCTGGTCTATGGTAAAATCCAAGAAATTTAACTTGGCCATCAGATCCACAGTAGTTCCCCATGCCTCATAACTGAATGATATCACACAGTAATCTCTAAACAGCCCCTGCCCTAAAACCAGATATTATAGCCAATATGTGGTACCTAAGGATGCATGAACACCCCAACATCCATTTTATAAAAAAAGGAAGTCAAACTTTCACTACTGGTTTCATTTTTGCCAGGTCCAAAATGCCCCAAGGGCTATTTATTCCTTGCCCCACTCCCCAAGGATATCAGGCTGTATCCTGATTTGCCCTGGTTGCTTTAGTTCTGCTTATAGGCACTGAAACAGGGGTTCTCTTATTTTAAAGCCCCCTTCAAATGAATATGACATCTCTAATGGCAGCTGCTGAAAGCAACAGCCCAGTGTCTCTTTCTTCTCCTGGTCTCCCCAGTAAAGTTTAGCAAGACCAAAAGTGACATCATCATGATGTTCATTTCCGCTCCCCACAAAAGCCACAGCCAAAGAAATGGCCAGACTGCCTAAAACAAGCTGAGGTCACATGCCTGACTTTGCCCAGCTAAGAAGACACAACATTGCTTTCAGTGGCACCTGCTGTCACATTTGTTCCACATTTTTATTTTACAAAATTCAATGATATAAGCATGTGCAGCAAAAGTAGAAAGGTGGCTAGTTTACATTTGAAAAAAAAGTAGTATCCATTTCCCTTCTCAGCCCCACTGAGATTGCAGATAACTTGCTTGTAACTATAAAAATAAAACACTTCTGATAAGAGCTGCCAGGGTCAAGAGTTTAGTGTGGTTCTGTCACAATTTACTGTTAGGATATCAGTTTACTTTCCCCATCAAGCTCCAAATTCATGTTGTGGGATCTGGAAAGACACTCGTCTAAGACAAAAAAAGGGGGAAATTATCTCACAGGAACTAAAATTTGACATGAAAACTACTGCCAAGCTCAGACAAGTCCATCTAGATATCAGTCAGTCTTATGCTCACTGTTTAATGCACTGTACTGCTACTTAATGTCCTTCATCAAAGAAAAAACTGCACACAAGGGATTTGTGATTTTCAGGAGCTTTTATAGGCATTGCAGATAGAAAGAATGTTTGGGATGGAATATAAACTGATTTTTCAAATCCTTTTTCTTTGTTTTTCCCCCCTTAGATTAGAACATGAGGATGTCCTAACATTATTTTCATTCTTATTTTTCCCCCACCCCCAAAAAAATTGAAATGAGTTTTAATATCACTAATAAAACTTAAAGGAGTGTCTTTACTCACATGACTGAGGAATGATCTATTATTTGCAATATGCCTGTAAAGTGAGAACTAAAGACCAAAGCAAATAATCATTTTATGAAAAATACCATTTTTTCCCTTCTCTTTTAATTTAATTCCAAGGAAGCTGTTCCTGTGCTAAGCTGGTGCCTGGCAGCTATAATGCTCTGGATGAAGGCGAACAAATTGAAGCTTAACCTAGAGAAGGCAGAGGTGTTCTTGGTCAGCCATAAAACAGATCAGGGAATAGGAGTTCAGCTTGTGTTAGATGGGACTACACTGAAAATGTAGGTTTGCATTTGGGGGTACTCCTGAATTCAGCCCTGAGCCTGGAAGCCTAGGTTTCAGCAGTGACCAGGAGTGCATTTGCACAGTTAAAGCTAGAGTGCCAACTGTACCCATTTCTGTACAGTCAGGTCTGGCCATGGTAATACATGCCTTGGTTACATGCCTCAAATTGCTGTAATGCACTCTATGTGAAGCTGCCTTTGAAAAATTCTCAGAATGTTCAATTGGTTGAAAGACCTGCAGTCAGAATGGTAAATGGGGCTGACTACAGGGAGCACACAACTCCACTGGCTGCTGGTCCATTTCTAGGCCCATTTCAAAGTGCTGGTGATGACCTATAAAGCCTTATATTGCCTTCTGAAGGCTATTTGAAGGATTGTATCTCCTCGTATGAGCCCATTAGAGCTCTAAGATTGTCTGAAGAGGCCCTTCTTTCTGTCCCACCACCTTTTCAGGCTTGGTGGGAACAAGGGTGAGGGCCTTCTTGGTGGCTGTTCCCACTCTTTGAAACTCCCTCCCCAGGGAAGTGATGATGGCTCCCTCCTTCCTCTCCTTCCATCAGCAACTGAAAACATTTTTTGTGCCACCAGGCTTTTTAGAAATTGAGTGGGATGGGCTTTTAATGATGTGCTGTGCAGTTTTATGGTTTGTATAATCTTTTAATGAATTTTAATGTCTTTCATATTTAATGTTTTAACTTCATTAATTGTTTAATTGGTTTTTAATTAACTTTTATGTTTATATTTTTATAAAAGTTTTTGTATAGATTTTTTAAAAATATATGTATTTTTTTTAATGCTGCTAGCCACCTTGAGTTTCATCATGGGAAAAAGGTGGGAAATAAATTAATGTAACAACAATAACATCGACAACAATAATTCTACCTTAGGGATTTCACAATTCATGGTGAAGAATCTGATTAACCAGTAAGTGCCCAGTTGCCCTTCATGTCATGTTACAGCACAACTTTATGCTGTTGAAGGACTACAAATTGCACATTCCCACAGTTTGCTTGTTCACAAAGCTGAGGCTGCAATTCTATACACACTCACTTGAACACACTAAGAATTGAATCCTTATTTACTTGGGTTCCATTGAAAGCAATTGTGTGAATCATATTGTTCATTCCAACTTGAGAAGTTCCATTGAATCAGTGGGATTTGCCTACATATGGACTCATCATTTAATCATCCATTCAATGGGTTTACTCTAGGTAAGACAAAGCAACAGAATTTAGACAAATGAAACTTATGCCTAAGCACGGACAAGTAGTTGCTATAGATTCTCCCCCTACAACTAGGATGGATAAATCTGACAGTTTCTACACACACACACACGCACGCACGCATATTAATGTGTTAGATCCAAAGTTCTTTTCATTGTATTTGGGGTTAGGGGAAGCTGCAACTGGGGAAGGTTCATATAAAAAATGAACTAAATGAAATTCTCAGCCATCTACGCTGGCTACATCCAATAGCTACAGCGATTCCTGATAACGAGATCATGATCTACCTGTCTCCATACATTCCAAAGAGCCCGTCAGAAAAACAAGCAATGGCAACTCTAATACAGCACCAGAAATTTGACTCAATTCACATGAATTCAAACCCAGACTTTCAAAAGATGAACACTCAAACTGTCTGGATGGCTTTTTCCCCCCACTTTCCCTCCACATTCAGGTGTTCTGTTTGTTTGTTTCTGAATGATTTTTTTCCCTCCCAAATATATGAAGAAATGTGCATGTTTGGGAAAGTTCTTATAAAAAATATGAATCAAATAAAATTCTCGCCAATTCCTACCTACAGCACTTAAATTGTTTCTCCTTTTTTAAGACAAGTTCCCTATCATGTAACATGTGGACAGGGCTAGTAGACATCCCAATGGTAGAGCCATCAAGTGTTGGCCCCACTGTCTTTCTTCACCATCTTCACCACATGCAGCAGATAACTTCTTAAAAGCATCAATGTGGGTGCAATCTCCATCTGCTACATCCCACTGACATTGTGTTGAATTTCTCTTTCTGATTCCACAAGCAGAAGCCTATGACATGCACTGATAACACCAATCATTTGGGTAATAACTTGACATGATTACTTGCATTTTGAATATTACATATAAATGCTAGAAGCAACCACCTTCAATCTGCCTGACAGTTTTACTGTCATTGGTTGGTTGAACTTCGGGAAAGTTATGGAAGTAGTGAAGTTTGGCAACTGCACTACATATTTTTGTAATTAAGGAAATGATGGCAAATTGCTTCCTTTAGACACTGCTGAAGTTATTTACTAACACTTTGGAGGATGAAATAGATTGTCTTCTTCTCCATGCTGTATATCTGCAGGGTGATTTACAGTACATTCATCTTAGTATTCTGCCCAGTTGTTCTGCTCTTGTGACAAGCTAGAGTTCTTATTTATAATCTGTGTATCTATGATTAAAATGGGTAGGGATTCTTTTTTCTATTTTCACGGTTAATTTAGAAGGCGAATTTGTTTATTCCTTAGGTTACAATCCTATACACACTTACATGGGAGAGAGTTCTATCGAGCTCAATATCATCAGAAGAAAACAAAGTATATTAGTAGTGTGATCTTGTATAACTCTGTTCCATATTGTTTGCCCTCTTGATACTTTATTCCCTCTGAATTATTAGGATACCATCAACCACATGATTACATTCAAATCCATACCACTGAAAGCAATATGGCTTGAATGAACTCTTGGGCTGGATTATGTCTTGATTCTTTGCTTAATTCTTTTAGGTAAGCCATATGTTGTTTGTTCAACTAATTATGAATATATATTAAAATGTTGATAATAATATATTAATAATAACAACAACAACAACAACAATAGCAACCAGCAAGAGTGATGGTTCTTAATGTGGAATTAATTGTCTTTTTGTTTTATTGCTGGGACCAAAAAGTTTTTTTCTTTAAGGGAGAGCAAGACTTGTGTTTCTTCTCCAAAGAAAACAAACAACCCTTACAAAAATATTTATATATATTGATCCCTCTTCTGAGATGTACAAGGCAAGATCTGCATAGATAAAGAGTGTTGCTGATTTCTTTCTTTCTGCACTACAGTTGCAGGACCCCTGTTAGCTCCATTGACCACACAGGTTTTGGAAAGTTTCTTGAAATGTGACTTGAGGGAGAAGGTTCACCTTGGCAAAATAATCATACATATTGCTACATAACGTTAGGCCTGAGACTGCATATAACAAGACTTATTTTTCTTTCCTTTACCTAGCCTTATTTAAATTTCTGTATCACATCCACTGGACTGTAAGAGATTGGTATCAATTGAAAATTGTCTCAGCAGAAAAGCAGAATATAGAAGTAGCCAGGAAATCAACAAATTTTCTGTGTCATAGGAACTAGGAATGGGTGAGATTTTTTTTCAATTTCTTTTTGATAAGAATTCATCAAAAATATTTTTTTCTTATTTAAGTTGGCAAGAACTTGGGCTTTTTAAAAGAAAGAAAGAAAGAAAGAAAGAAAGAAAGAAAGAAAGAAAGAAATGCTATGGAAACTAAAATTGACAGATTCATCCACATCTCCATGCCGAGGTTTTTGACTGTTTTGCTTGCAAAGTTTGTGTCTTTAACCCTGTGTATTAAATGTTTTTAGTGCTGAACTAAGGTTGCCACCTCTCCCCCCCCCCAGGATCGTTTCTTTCACAACTACATGGCAGGCAGGTCCAGCAATATCTTCTCCACAAGAGGAACAGCTATGCCTATTGAAATTGGATAGACCAAATGAGAGAGACTTTTGCTTCAATTTGTTTTTAAAGAATTTACTAAATTTCCCATCATGTGGCATGGAAAGAAATTGAAGTTTAAAAAGTAGAAAGCAAAACTGTCAGAATATCCCATCCCTTACACGAATAATGCAACCCTAGTTGCTAGGGCCTAGCAGGCCACCCTCAGATCAAATGAAGGTATGCCATCAAGTCTTAATTCCTAGTCACTATAGTTGTTGTTATCATTATTAACTTTTTTCCCAAATGAAATTCCATGAGAAATACATAAATCAAAAGGGATGCTGAAACAAACATCTGCAACTGAAGATAAAGGAACTCCTGATAAACATTATCCCCTTTTCTGGATCCAAGATGGTATTCACAGATGCATTTTGAGAAGGTCAACCAAATCTGTAGTTTAGGATCAGGAAGTATTGGGGAGGGGCACAAAACATCTGTGTCTAGGCCTTTGCTGCATTAGTTTTACTGAAATTATCTTCCTATTTAGGCTCTTTAGTTCTGGGATAACTCTGTAGGTAAAGCTCAGGATTATCAGGCAAGAAAAGAAAATGAGAGGAGGCCTTGGACAGGCTGAGCTGTAATCTAAACAAGGGAAGAGTGACTGTGCATTATCTTAACCTGAATGGGGATTCCTGACATAATGCACAGAGCCCTTAACAGCAGGAAGAAAAGGGGGCTTTGCCAACAGCCACCCCATTGTTCGGCTTTTGTCAAAGCTGAAATAAAAGGAGACAAGCTTTTCAGGTCCAGACTGTAAGGATAGAGGAGTGGAATGCAGTTGGAATCCAGCTAAGTGTTTGATGTCTTCATTTTATTTTACTTTCTGAGGTCTCTTCTGAAAGAGACCTGGCAGGAACATGTGGCCTGCCTAGGGAAAGGGCAAAGCCTGAAACAAGTTGCTTGCCCAGTAATGAGTTGACATGCAATCAGCAGACAATAGCATGTCTTTATTGCCATGGGTTGAGCTAATAGAGCTGTGATGACTTTGCACCTGCTGCTTCATCTTGACCAGGGAAAAGAGAACAACAACACACACACACAAAAATCCTACAGTATGAAATCTCCCCAAGGCCCACAGCTGTCTGCAGGAAGAATACAGCTTGACACATGAAGCGCCTGACAATAACATATCTCTTCAAGACAGCAGTGAAATGACTAGAATTTTAAATGATAATCTTTTCCTTCTTTTCTTTTCTTTTTTTTCTCTTTCACCCCATCTGAACAGCAAGGCATTGCCTTGAAAGTGCAGGCAATCTAATGATGCTATTTATTCTACTGGTAATATTTTAAGATGGTTCCTTTCTTATAGCTCCTATGATCTGTGTCTGCTCCCACATAGTCCATAAAAAGTAATATATTAAATGTGTGTTTTCTTTGGAAGGGGAAAAAAACAGAGAAGAAGAAGAAGAAGAAGAAGAAGAAGAAGAAGAAGAAGAAGAAGACAACAATCACAGTGACAGCCTAGACTTTTCAGAAACAACCATGTGGTATTTGTTTAAAAGAGAGAGTGGACCCAAAGGAATGAAAAGGAAAATGTTTTGAATAGGGGGTGGGTCACCCAATTGTTTTGCTTGAGATTCCACTGATAATAACAGGACTGGTTTCCTTCAGTGGCAAGATGGTGTCTTTCTTTATTTTTTTATTCCCATTTTGCCCCTAGTTTTTTCTCTCGGTTTTTTTTTTTTCTTTGACAGATACAATGTGTAGCTTTGTCACAGCATTATGGTAAACCTTACAAGGGAAGACACAGAAGGGTCAGTGAGATTTTACATTCACAGCAGAGTGTCTGGGAAAAGAATGTTTACATGACCCCCAGCACAAAGTTTAAATATATGCAGCAGTTTTGCTGTTAACTCCCTGAACTCGCTGCTTGAACAGACTTGTTGCCGGGGAAAAATTCTGTTCCACTTGTTACATTGTTACTGTTTAAAAATGTCTATGTCCTGTCAGCTGTTTTGGACATCTGCTTGGCTCTATAAATTGTCTGCATGGGGCAGGCAGCCTCTGCCCCCCTCCCTTGAAGTTTGGCCAGTATGTGGGGTGGAGGATTGAGGAACATAAATATTAATTTGTCTTTTTATTTGTGTAGGTTTAAAGGCAGATGAGAGAATGGGGGAAATCTTGAAAACCAAGCCAAAAATAACGAGCAGCAAGGATCTTGCCTGACTGAGAGCTGACTTGGTGTAACTGATATGTACACAAATGAGGGATGTATGGATGACCTAATGTTTGGTTAATACATAGCTTAACAAAATCAAATCAGAAGTCTGTTAGAGAAAATGCAAGGCTTTCTATAATCATGTTCAGTGCCTTTTGACCTCAGCAGAGTTTTCTTATTCTCCGTCAGTGCTGTTAGTCATTAAAAACAAACAAATAAAACTCCAAAATAATGGCACTTTACAAAAGGTGTGTTTCTCATGTGGAATAAATCACGGAAATTGCTCTATAGTTTAGTGAAAATATTGAGGGACTTACCAAAAAATGTGTTGTTTAACAATATGCCCCTGGGATTATGCCTCTAAGGATGTTTTCAGAACAGTCCTGAGACTGTCTGCTCAGAAGGAATGGTACACACTCTCAGAGGAGAGTGTAGATTATTCTAGTATTTATAAAAGAAACAAGCTGCTGCAACTTTCTGAGAATATTTCCTTTGATAGTAAACCAACACTAAACTCATACTCCTATGGCTATTGACATTCATCAGTGACTAGTATCTTATTTGGATGCAAAGTTTTCAGTCATCTCTGTTTCTGCATATTAATAACCCCAATTAGAAACATTTAACAAGCTTTTTGACCTCTTTCACTAGTCCATCACCACAGTCCTCTGCTTCTGCATGGAGATCTGCTTGCAGGGGAAGCCAGTGGATATGCTTGTTTGTTTGTTTGTTTGTGGCTCCACTCTTGATTTTGCCACCACACCACCCATAACTGCAAAATGTGTGAGAATTCTCATGCTGGACCTATCCCTTCAGCCATTCAGTACTGGCTGAGCTTCCATACAACTTGGAGTAGCTGTCAGGGAGCAACAGTAAAATCAAGAGTGGACTCACTGGCTCCACGGCATGGGATCCATTGTCCATCCCTGCATGCACAAACATATTTTCTAAATTGAGACCTCTGTTTATACAACAAGAATTACTTACCAATGTCATCATGTGAGAACTTCCTACCTGTGTTGGACCACAAATGGTCAAACTATGATAATGATAATGCTTCAAAAATGCTTCCAACACCACTTCATGACTTCGTCAACACTGCTTTTCACAGCAGAAACAGGTTGCTTCATTTTTACATATTTGGCTAATCAAAAAGCAATTGAAAATTCCCATTCATTCTAGATTAATCTTAAACATTTTCACTTCTTTAGAAATGAGTCCAATTGAGTTCAGTAGAATTTATTTCCAAGATTTAGAACCTAAGGCTTTATACGCTTATGCATTTTTATTTCAGATAAACCACACTGAATTCCATGGGATATACATCTGAGTTAACATTCACAGGATTGTATTGCAATTCATTCTCTTAGGGCCCTTTCACAGTATACAGTTATAGCACTGTGATTCCACTTTAACTGCCACGGCAATATCCTATGCAATCCTGGGAGCTGTAGGTTTTTTGGAGGGGTTGTATTTAGAATTCTGAATGACAGTGTGGTGTAGTAGTATGAGCATTTGACTATGACTCTGGAGACCAGGGTTTGAATCTCTGCTTGGCCATGGAAACACACTGGGTGACCTTCGACAAGTTACACTCTTTCAGCCACAGAGGAAAACAAAGGCAAACCCCCTATGAACAAATCTTACCAGGAAAACCCCAGGATATGGTTTGGTGTTATGTGGTCTCTAAAATGCACACCTGATACCAGCCTGGCTGCTTCATTTTGCACTCGCTGCAGCTTCCAAACACTTTTCAAGAGCAGCCCCATGTAGACCAATTTATAGTAGTCTAATCAGGAGGTAACTAAGGCATGAACCACTGTGGCTAGATCTGTCTTCCTCAAGAAAGGGCACAGCTGGCACACCAGTTGAAGCTGGGCAAAACTGTTCCTGGTCACCTCAGCAATCTGCCTTTTCCAGAGCAACTCTGGGTCCAAGAACATACCCAAGCTATGGACCCAATCTTTCAGAGGGAGAGCAGCCTCATCTAGAACAAGTTGCGATACCAATCCCAGGTTGGGTTTTCTACTGACCAGCAGTGCTTCCATCTTGTCTGGGTTAAGACTCTGGGTGCGTCTATACGATCATAAAAAAATCCGTTTGGGGGGTAAAAAATACGAATAGGCTGTTGTTCGTATGCATACGAACCACCCACATGATTTTTTACCCCCCTAAACTCCGTACGACTCCCTCTTCCCCAAGCTGGCTGGAGCAAGCAAGCCAAGCGGCGGTTTTAAATCTCCCGCCGCTATTTTTTTTTAAGGTTCCTGCTTTGCGGACAGTCGGTTTTCCCTATTTACAATATAAAATAAAAAATAAATAAATTTATAATTCACGGACTTACCGGACTCTCGCTAGCCAGGAATCCAACATGGTGGCCGCTCCCAATTCCCCTCTGTGCTAGCCCCGCCCCCTCTGCTCGGCCAGCCAATCAGATTACACAGCCTGTTCGTATGTGTGCGAACGGACCGTACAGACCCATCAGCCATCCGAACATCATATGGATTTCTCATCGCGATCCGCTTTCCCTCCCAAACGCCGCGTATGCATATTTCAGGGTGGAAAACCGGGCCCCCACTCTTTTGCATGCATGTGAATCCAAATGGCCGTGTGTACCAAAGCACGAAATTCCGCATGCCGTACGTATTACTTAAATCGTGTAGACAGGACCTCAGTATTCTACTGCATCCAGTTCTACCACAACCTTCTTGGCATCATTTGTAAAGGAGAGATAGAGCTGGGTATCATCAACATACTAATGACACCCAGTCTCAAAGCTCTGTATGACCTTTCCAGTGGCTTCATGTAGATGTTAAAAGCATAGGAGGCAGTGATGGCCCTGGGGAACCCCAAAGGCTAATAGCCAAAAGACTGAAAAACAGTAATCCTGTGCCACCCCTCTGGGAACATTCAGACAAGGAAAAGCAGAACCACTGCAAGGCAATGCTCCCAAGTCCCATATCAGCCAAATGACCCAGAAGGATACCATGGTCAATGACATAAAATGCCACTGAAAGATCCAGGAGAACCAAAAGGGACTCCCTCCCTCTCTCCAGCTCCCAATGTAGGTCATCCACCAAGGTGACCAAGGCTATTTCTGTTCCATTACCAGGCCTGAACCCAGATTGGAAAGGGTCCAGGTAATTCATTTCATCCAAGGAAGCCTGGAGTTGTATTGCCACCACTCACTCTAGGACCTTACTTAGGGGAGATTAGAGACTGGCTGATAATTATGTTAGGGTTTTGAATGTGTAGCCTTGGAAATTTATGTCATACCATATATTCAATTTATCTGTAGAGGACAAAGCTGAAGGTTAAACAGCTACGCAGTTAACTAGACAGCTGATGTTTTCTGCCCTCTTATCTCAGTATGACTAAAAGAAGGGAGATAACATGTTAGGGATGATGTCAGATGATGTCACCAGTCACCAATTGAATGAAGGGGAGTTACTGGAACAGCTAGGAAATGCTATATAAGTCATGGTGCGAGGCAGCCCACTTCACTTCTTCAACTGACTTTTTTGACTGACTGCTAACTGTAAGCTTAGCTATTAGAGCAATGATTTTGTTTGTAGTTTAGGATGTAAACAATAAAGACTGTTAGTTTCTAGACACTTCAGTGTGTCCATCTACTCATTTAACATGCTGGAAGCATCTGGAGCAAACTTTTGCTACTCTGCTAACCTGATTGCTGGCTGGATGACTCCTGAGCATAGACAGACTCCAGCAAGCTGTAGCGCAACGGATTATCTAGGGAAATGGGGTCCAATGAAGGTTTTTTAAACAAAGGTCTTACAATTGCTTCTATTAGAGAGGCTGGGGGATAATCCTCCTTCAAATAAGCACTAACAGCTCCACCACTCACCTGGCCAGTCCTCCTCCATGAGATGTAACAAGCCAGGATGGACATGAATCTAACAAACAAGTGGCTTGCCTCACATCTCCAAGCAACTTGTCCGCATCATCATATTGAACAAATGGAAAATCATCCATCAAAACTAGACAAGTAAGTGCCTCAGTTACCTCCCCAGATTCTACGTTCAGTGTGAAGTCCAAGTGAAAATGAATTTGAGCAATTTTCTCCATTAATGTATTTAGCAAATTCATCACAATGCTTTTCTAAGGGTACCTCCTCAGCAGACTGAGGTCTAGGATGCAACAGCTCTTTAACTACTCGGAACAGCTGCACTGGACAAGGTTAAACTGCACTGGACAGCAAAGAATAATCTATTTGCTGCCTTCACTGCTGCAAAGTAGATTCTAAAATGGGTCTTAACCCATTCTCAGTTGTATTCATCCTGAGTCTTTCTCCACTATCACCTACACAAGTGCTTCATTGCCCTGAACTCCTCAGAAAACAAGGAGCTCATACTCTGCAACCAAGTAAAGGATGCTTGGGAGCAACTGTGTCAATTGCCCAGGTCATCTCCCTATTTCATAGATGAACCAGGGTGTCACCAGAATCACCAACTCTAACAGCTGGAAAGTCCATCAGAGCATTCAGGAATCCTTTGGGATCCATTAGTCTCTGGGAGTGGACCATTTTAATGAGTCAAATGTCACTGCAGAGGTTAGGAGTCCAAGCAAATCTAAACCCTATGAGGTAGTGATCTGCCCATGAAATCAGGATCCTTTCAAACCGCCCTACCCCCAGATCACTATTATCCTGATCAGCAAAAAGCAGATCAGGAGTGTGGACTGCTACCTGTGTAGGGTCTGATATTAACTGAGACAGGCCCATGGTTGCCATGGAAGCCATGAAATCCTGAACTGGTCCTGATGAGGTTGCCTTAGCATGGATGTTAAAAAAGTTAAAACCTAGTGCACATTTGCTACACCACTGACATGGAATTGGAATGAGAGCAATATTCAGAAATGTTAAAACATGTTACTGAAGTGTGAAGAATCCTAGACTCATGAGACTCTTTATTGTTTGGAACCTATTATGAGCAAAATTTACACACTGGATTTATTTATTTATTTTTGTGGAGGAGGTATAGGTTGTACTAAAAGGGTCTATTTTGCATAAAACAAGTTTCCCACCGCAGCATTTTCAGTACAGAAAAGTGCATTTTCTAAACAGAGAGTAAAATTTCTGTGCAGAAATATTTCTTTGCATAAAAATTATGCAATTTCCTGCATAAAGAATGTTGCTTTCTGCACCGAAAACTTATTTTATGTGAAGAAAATTCCATTTTCTGTGTAAAAACATGATTCCCCCCCCCACACACACACAGAGAATAAGTCCCAAACTGAAAAAAATTCTCATCAGTCCAGGATTCTCCTTGGTAGGGTTTCCTGACACTCAAGAAACCAATTTTTGATCATTAAAAAAAATGTTTTCAAATATTCTTTCCATCCCTACTCTGTTTATAACTTTTGCAACAGGCCATAGAAGAAAACACTGAGTGACATCACTTAACAAATTGCCTTAAATTTTAGGTATCTGGAGACATGGAGGTTGAATAAATATTTATTCCGTTACATCCAGTTTCTCAATGAATGTCAATGTTTACATTCATGTAAGTGTTAAAACTTAAAAAGAAGAAAATTCATTCATGCATTAGAAGCACAGGAAAGGTGGTTTTCAAAGTTCAGCAACCAGCAAATGATCTGAGAGAAATGATGACACAGTAGATACATTTTAATTCCGGCAAGGTATCCAAGACCAACTCAGAGACAACTTTTTTGTTTCCATCACAGAGATGTCAGAGGTGATCAAAGGAACAGGAACAACAAATGTCCTTGTGGAAGGCAAATCACAACTCTAGTCTGACACCAGAAAGGATTGTCTTTTTTATTTGTATTTGTTTAGGGAGAAGTCTGGCTCTTTATCTTACACTGCAAACATTTCTTCATATTGTCAGTCACTTCGCTTCATCTGCTGTGCAACCATCTTGCTTTTTGGGGTGGGGGGGTGGCGGGGAAGAATACAAGAGCATCCGTAAGGAATCTTACAGGGTGAGGGGGTTCATTTGCAAACTTGAAGAATGTCCCACAGATGGATCTGACAGCTGTTTGCGCCTGACAATTTAAATCTGGTAACTGAACTTGCTGTTTGTGCCTCAGCCAGTCCTTAAACTGGAACACATGGAGAGTATTGAAAGCAGGTTGAGTGACTGAGTCAAAAAGAGAACCTTCCACCAGTTGGACTAATAGCTGTGCTAAGCTGGTCTCAGTTGGAAGCCAGCTATTTGAAGATCTTAGGAGGACTGCAGCAAGTATCTTTCTCCTCCTTTTTTTGAGCTTCAAATGCAGACACACACCCTATGGTATGAATAGTTGGACATTTTACTTAATGTAAAATGCAAAATATTAGGAATATCAGTGTCCCCCAGGATATTGTAAGGACACAACACCATCAACAGCAAGATTTATCGTATGCAATAGACATTTGCTTATGATGTGCTGGTGATTCCTATGGACTCCAACCTAGGAAGTGATTCTTAAAAGCTACTGAATGAACATCAGTGGAAAGCAAGCTTCATGCAAATGAGCCTGTCTTAGTCAAGCTAAAGCAAGAGAATCCTGGAGGTCATATTGGGAATTTTATACAGTTGTGCACCAGTTCTTTTAGACAGTATGGGTGTTTCCAAGCGGTTTCTCTGTCTCACCATTTGTCCTCCTTTTCTAAACTTATTTCATCAAAATATGTACCCTTGCACACTCAGAGGTGTTGTAGCTGTTCTTTTCAAAGGCATATCAAACACCAAAACTAAACTCTTATTTGGCATTGCAGTCCTTTGTTCCTAGAGATGTGAAGGCCCAGGGAAAAAAATGGGATTTTTTTTGAGAGGGGAGTTGAATTTTTGTTTTGGTTTGTTTGTTTGTTTTTCCTTTTCCACCTGAAAAAATGAAAATGGGGCACAGGGGGAATAGATGAATGAAATGTTTACAACATGCTGGGCATACATTTACTACCCCAAAATTATTTCCAAAAACTATATGAGGAAGACTTCTATGTAAGGCAATGCACAGTATCTGATTATTCTAATTCCTGCTCTTGGCTTCCTTTTCTCAATACTTCTTAGGTGAATGTATGTCTGCTTGATACAAGGGGGATTTAGGGAGACAAAACTCCCTGCTTTATTAAATTTGATTATTTCTTCTGGGTTTTTTTCCCCCTGCTCTTAATAAATTTGCAAAACCAAAGAGGTTCCTTACAGTTCAGGAACCAGTAAATCCATTTGTAACCCTCAACCCCCCCCCAAAGGAATTCAATTTGTAATCATTATACCAAACAAAATAATACATTTTATTTTCCTAAAGTAACAAAGCGACTTTCAGTCAGTAGCGGGTGCTAACTTCACTTTTTTTTCAATCTTTGCAAAATGTTCTATTCCCCCCCACACCGCAAAGGTGTGTCCCCATTGGCTTAAAAACTCCCAGAAATGTTAATTTCTAGCTGCTTCTGTCATTTGGTCACATAATTTCTGATTATCCAGCAGTCTTTATGTACATATCATCCCTTTACACATGTCCTTTCTCATCCAAGTAAGAATAAAGCACTACAGTATCTTATAAACAAGAGTGCTGGCTTGACACGCATATATTCAATGGTGTCTGTTTTTGTTTATATCCTGTACTACCTAGCTATATAAGGTTAGTGAATGTGACCATTCCATCCTTCTATGCGCTCTGTCTATTTTAAACACATTATAGATAGGCATGGAAAAGAAATGTACTGGGGTCACATTTCCCTATGGGAATAGTCATTGTGAACCTCTCAAGCCTGGCAATGGGCCAAATTTTATTTCCCCTTGGAAACCTACATATTACTGAAGCAAATAAAACAATGTTCACAAAGCCATGCATATATTTGAAAAATATGCATGGCAAAAAATATTGTGTATATTGGGAAAATGCAAACAGACACACTTTAGCCAATGGTCAATTGTATATAAAAATGCACACCTTAGCTGAAATGTGTAGACAGATATGTATGAAAGATGCGCACATTTGTGGGAAAGCATGCACAGATTGCAAACTTTCCTGTGTGGTATGAAAAGAAACCTAATATACAACTAGGACAAGGCAAAAAAAAAAAGTCAGTGGAATTCTGAGCACACATGGGGTTTTTTTCTACTTTATTTTTATTAACATATATCAATATATCTTTCCATCCAATTTACATATTTCTTCAAGATCCATTATTACTTTTCTTTACAAAAAATTCTATCTATATGTCCCAATATGCATACCAAATCTTCTATTTCTATTCATCTACCTCTAGCTTTGCATATCACTCCTTTAAATCCTTCATATATCTTCACTTAACTTCCTGTCAATGAATCCCATATGTATCCAAATTAACCATAGAATCATAGAATTGTAGAGTTGGAAGAAACCACAAGGGCCATCCAGTCCAACTCCCTGCCACGCAGGAAATCTTGATCAATGCATCCCCGACAGATGGCAATCCAGCCTCTGTTTAAAGACCTCCAAGGAAGGAGAACCCACTACGCTCCGAGGGAGTGCATTCCACTGCCGAACAGCTCTTACTGTAAAAAAAAGTTCTTCCTAATGTTGAGGTGGAATCTCTGTTCCTGGATCTTGCATCCATTGCTCCGTGTTCCAGTCTCTGGAGCAGCAGAAAACAAGCCTGCTCCATCCTCAGCGTGACACCCCTTCAAATACTTAAACAAGGCTATCATATTGCCTCTTAACCTTCTTTTTTCCAGGCTAAACATACCCAGCTCCCTGAGTCTCTCCTCATAAGGCATGGTTTCCAGATCTTTCACCATTTTAGTTGCCCTTCTCTGGACATGCTCCAATTTGTCAATATCCTTTTTGAATTGTGGTGCCCAGAACTGGACGCAGTATTCTAGGTGAGGTCTGACCAAGGCAGAATAGAGCGGCACTATTACTTCCCTTGATCTAGATGCTATACTTCTATTGATACAGCCCAAAATCGCATTGGCCTTTTTAGCTGCCGCATCACACTGTTGACTCATGTTCAGATCCCTTTCACACATAGTCTCATTCAGCCAGGTCTCTCCCATCCTATATCTATGCATTTCATTTTTCCGCCCTAAGTGCAGTACCTTACATTTCTCCATGTTGAATTTCATTTTGTTAGCTTTGGCCCAGCTCTCCAGTCTATCCAGGTCATTCTGAATTTTGTTCCTGTCCTCTAGGGTATTAACTACTCCTCCTAATTTGGTGTCATCTGCAAATTTGATAAGTATGCTCCTAATTCCATCATCCAAGTCATTGATAAAGATGTTGAATAGCACTGGGCCCAGGACAGAACCCTGTGGCACTCCACTGGTCACATCTTTCCAAGACGAAGGGGAGCCACTGCTGAGCACCCTTTGGGTTCGGCCGGTCAACCAATTACAGTCATAGAATCATAGATAAATAAACAAATGAACTTATTATTTAACATTCCATCAATTTTTTAACTCTCCATCTCTAAATCTCTATAACTATTCTTGCATCACTCCGTTCCTTTTAATATCTACTTGTAATTAGATATTACTAAAATGCCAATTCTAGATATTACCTCATTTTATTTTATTTTATTCATAATAATATTATATTCCTTGCATCTCTTCCTTCTTGATTGGTTTCCCAATGTTTTATCATGGGTATCTACGTATTCAAAGATTTCCTTTTAGAAACATTTCTCAACCTGTTAGTTAGATTATCAAGTTCTATCATGTCTATCACTTTATTTAGCCAGTCTTTAATTCTCAGTGGTTCTTTCCGCTTCCATTTTTGTGCTATTATTAGTCTGGCCACTATTTTCATATACAACATTAACCTCCAATGCTGAGTTTCTTCATTCTTAGCCAACACATTTGTCATGTTTAATAGATAAAGTTCCGGTTTAAATCCGTATTCTATTTGCAGATTTTTTTTTGTTATCATCACATGCACATTTTCCCAGAACTTTTTGACTACTTTACATTTCCACCACATGTAGATTAGAGTTCCTTCGTTAGCTTGACATTTCCAGCAGTTCCTCGACTTTATAGCTTTCATCCTGTTTAATCTAGCTGGTGTATAATACCACCTGTGGGTAATCTTTATATAGTTCTCCTTTAAATTTTGACATTCCGTGAACCAATTTGTCTTGTTCCTTGCATTCTCCCATGCTTCTGTTTCTAGGTCATATCCTATGTCTCTTGCCCATAAAATCATATATTCTTTTGTAGCTTCACCTTGTAGGTATAGTTTATACAGTTTATACAGTTTAGCTATCTTCATTTTTTATTGTCCTTCCCACATTTATTTATCTAAATCATTATATTCCTCTTCTATCCCGTTTTTTGATCTTCTTTAAATCTTTCTTTCAACTGTAAGTATGTGAACCAATTCATTTTCTGGTCTATTTGTTCTTTAGTTTTTAACACATACTCATTGTTATCATCTATTGTTACTATATCTTTATATCTCAGATATTGTGTCTTATTTATCCATCTCACATAAAACGCCTTTCAAGGAGAGGTCCATATTGGAATTTTATTGTAAAAAATTTCCTTTATTTTCTTCCAGATTGTTAATAGTGACCTTCTTATATAGTGATTGTTAAAGTCCCTATTTATTTTGTCTTTTCCATAGCTTAAATAAGTGTGCCACCTGTACCTGTTGTTAAACGCTTCTAGAGCTAGCAATTTTCCATCTTTTAATTTGACCCAATCCATCACCCAAACTGTAACTGCTGCATAGTAATAGTATGTTAATTCTGGGAGCTCACATCCTCCTCTGATCCTTGTTTCTGTTAAATATGGCCACTTTATTCTTGGTTTCTTTTTACCCCACACAAATCTCAAAATGTCCTTTCTCCAGATCTTGAACGGTTTTTCATTACATATTATTGGCAAATTTTGAAACAAATAAAGTAACTTAGGGAGCACATTCATTTTAAAAGCTGAAATTTTCTCTAATAAAGATAAATTTAATTTCTCCCATCTTTGGAAATTTTCTTTTACCTCTTTCCAAACCTTTATGTAATTGTTCTCATACAGATCTAAGTTCTTTTTTGATACCCATAGACCAAGGTATTTTACTTTTTTCACTATTTTACAACCTGATTTCTTAATTAATTCTTGCTCCTCTAGCATTGTCATGTTTTTAGTTAACAGTGATGACTTGTTATTATTAATTTTGAAGCCTGAATGCTTCCCAAATTAATTTATCGCTCCTATTACTTCTTCAATATATTCCAACGAATCTTCTATAAATAACACTAGGTAGTCGGCAAACGCTCTCAGCTTAAACTCATGACCTTTAATCTTAATGCCGGGGATTTTCTTATTTGTTCATAGACTTCTATTAAATACCTCTAATATTAGAATAAACAACAACGGGGACAGAGGCCACCCCTGTCTTGTGCCCTTTGATACCACTATTTTCTCTGTTTTATTCCCATTAATTATCAACTGAGCTTTTTGATTATTATATATTTGTTCAATTCTTTTCATAAAGCTTTCTCCGATCCCCATTCTTTCCAATACTTCTAACATAAAATCCCACCAGACGTTATCAAAAGCCTTTTCCACATCTACGAACAGCATAGCCAGTTTTTTCTCACTATGCTGATCGTAGTACTCCAACAGTTGTATCACTATCCTAGTGTTATGTCTAATTTGCCTCCCTGTCAAAAAACCATTCTGGTCTTCATGTACAATTTCAGATAATATTTTCTTCAACCTTCTAGCCAATATTGATGTATAGATCTTGTAATCCGTGTTGAGTAAGGATATGGGCCAGTAATTTGCTATTTCCTATTTGTCTCTACCTTCTTTGGGAATGAGTGATAAGTTTGCATCTGTCCAAGAAGCTGGAATCCCTTCTTGTACTATTCTATTTAGAGTTTTTTGGAATGGCAGTACTAATTCATTTTCTAAGCTTTTATAATAAATGGAAGTGAATCCATCTGGCCCTGGGGTCTACTCGTCTTTAAGTTCCTTATTGCTGAGCTAATTTCTTCAATTGTGATTGTTGCGTTCAATATTCTAGTTTGTTCTTCTGTTAGTTTGCTGATCATTTGCTTGTCTAGATAATCATTTAACTCATTTCTCTCCTCCAATTTCTTGTCCTCAGATTCTTGTAATATTCATAAAATAACTTTTTAATTTCATCCTGATTCGTTATTATTTTTTCTTCATGCTTTATTTCCCATATCAGTTCCTTTTCTGTCTCTTTTCTTAATCTATGGGCAAGCCATCTTCCTGTTTTATTCGCACATTCAAACTGTCTTTGTCTAGTTCTTTTTAGTTGTTTATCAGTCTCAATCATTGTTTCAACATTTAACTGTTTTGTATTAATTTTATTTGTCTAATCAATTTCTCATAAGAGGAATTTAAATCTATCTGTACTTTCCCTTTTAACTTCTGTTCCTTTTTAAATGAGTATCCCCCGGATGACAGCTTTACTTGCATCCCAAATTGTTTTCATCTTACATTCCTCATTTATGTTTTCTAAAAAGTATCTCTTCACTTCTTTTTCAGTTTTTCCACAAAGATTTTGTCTCTAAATAACAATTCATTAAGTCTCCAATTATATTCCTTCTTTTTTGTTTTCAGTGTCATTTTTATTGGGTAATGTTCCGATGTCACCTTAGATCAAATCTCCATATCTACAATGTTTCCACACAATTTTTTTGGATATCAAAAATAAATCAATCTGCAACATTGTCTTGTGGAAATCCAATTAAAAAGGAAATCCTTTTTTATTACCATGTCTGGCCATCCACACATCTTCTAAATTAAGTTCTTACACTAAGTCAAAAAATTGACTCCTCCTCTTCTATACTTTTATTCTCGTCCTCCCCTTCTTCCTCATCTACTTCCATTACTATTGCTGCTGTGTCTTCCGATCCTCTTTCTCCTCCTCCTTGTTTTCCTTCTTCCTCTTATCTCCTAAGCTATCCTTTTCCTTCTTCTCTTTTTTCCCTTTCCCTTTTCTTGCTCCTTTCCCATATCCCTATCTTTCTTTCCTTCTTTTCATTTCTCTGTCAAATCTTTCACAAAAGTCCTTTGCTTTTTGTATAAAGTCTATTTTATATCTCTTGTTGGAACATAAAGGAGATACCCTCTATCTTTTCCCATTTATAATATATTCCATTCCTTGCCAGCATTTGGGTTATGAACTTGTAATCCTGCCTCTTCCTTAGTATCGTTACTGGAATATCTTTAAAAAACATTATTTCTTCTCCTTCTATTCTTAGTTTCTCTTTATAGCTTTGCTGTAGAATCCTTTCTCTCATCCGTGATCTTGTTAGCACTATTACTATGTTCCTAGGAAGGTTTTTTTTCCCTTCGCTATCTGTGAACTCACCCTAAATGCTTTGTCCACTTCCTTATCAAGTTGATCTTCCTCATAACAAATACATTTTGCCAAATCTAGTATTATCATTTCTATAATGTTCTTGTTTAGCTTTTCTGAAAGTCCTCTTAACTTGAGGCATTTCTCTCTATATCTCAATTCTTGGTTCATTATTTGAAAATCCTCCTGTCCTTTTGCTTCTTGTAATAATTTAGTTGCCTCCTCCATTTCTTGTGTTTTCTCTTTTAATTCATTTACTTCTGATTTGTGATTCTTAATTTCAGGACTTAACTTCCTCTAATTCTTTATAAAATTTCTCCACGTTCTTTTCTAGCATCTCGGTTTCTTTTTTATAATCCATCCTAATTTCCTTCCTTAGATCTTTCCGTTGTGTTCTGATTTCTTGTCTGAAATTCCTTAGTTCAGTTCTAAATTCCTCCATCATCATCGATTGCATTTCTGATATCTTAATACTTTCAATAGAACCTCTTCTTGTTGTCATTTGGGGTTTGGGTTGTGATTGTGTGGTTGATCCTTTTGTACCTGATGCCATTTTATTTTTCCCCTTTCTTCCTTTCGTTTCTTTTTTCTGATGGATTCACTAGTTTAATCCTACTTTAATCCTCCTCGTCCCCTTCTTCTCTTTCTATGTTTAATTTATTTTGTCTTATTTGCACACCTATATTTAAATTAATATCTCTTTCTCTCAACTTTCAATTAATTTGGTTTCTCTTTCGCACTGATTCCCCTTTTATGTATCTTACTGTATATACATTATCTTTCCCGTGGTTTATCCTTCCTTTCTTAAGCATGTAATTCTATCCAATATTAGGGACCAGTACCTTTAATTCAAATTTATATTCAACTCATTTATCCACTCCACATTTGATATGCTGTAATGCTGTAATATCTAATATTGATATCTATATGATAGATGTATATAATTTTAAATATCTTCCCTTAAATTGAATTTCTAAATCCCCAACCTCAATTCATTGTCACCTTAGCACAATTCATTAATTTCACCTTAACTGATTATCTTCTTATCTCCTTGATTCAATATCCTGCTTCTCTCCCCTTTCCCTTATTTGATATACCCAGTTAAAACCCATTTTTAACAAGACAGCTTAAATCAGTGTACTAATCATTCCAATTATCTAATTAATTAGGTACACACCCCATCCAAAAAATATACAATCATATAACCTTCTTTAACAACACAGTTTAGGCAGGAAAAAAATAGTTTCCCTTAAGTATTACACCACCTTTCTATCCCCCTCCAATTCTCCCTTTACTGCTTCGATCTCAAGCTTATATTGCATTCATTAAAAATTGGGTGCGAGAATTACTGCTTGGGAGGTTTTTCTTTCTTTCCTCTTTTATCTCAAGGCTTAGTTAGGACTTTACTTCCTTTTCGGCAGTTCTTTCACACCCAGTCACACGTAATATTATCCTAAAAGCTTCCTTCAGCTCTCCTTAGTGCATTTTAGTGTATTTAACTCTATACTCTCCGTTCCGCTTCTACTGCCTCCTCGTAGGTTCTGTTTCTCTCTGTTCTGTTCCTACTACCTCTTTGTTATTTTGTTTCTCTCCATTCCACTTCTGCCACCTCCTCGCTGGTTCTGTTTCTCTCCTTTCCGCTTCTACCACCTCCTTGTTAGTTCTGTCTTTCTCCATCCGTTTCTGCCACCTCCTCTGTCTTTCCCTTTCTCACTAGCTGTGTTTGTAGCTCATAAATTCAAATTGGAGAGACAACTTACTCATGAGAAAAACAAGTTCCTTACTCCATAGCTCTTTGCAGAAACTCTGTCGTTTCTGGAAAGTTTTTTTTTCTCTTTAGCTCCCAATCTCTTTGTAACTCTTAACGAAGCTTATCTAGCACAGTTACAGTTCTGTAATTTCAAAGCTTGCGAAACAAACATCTGTAATTGAAAAATTAATGATGCAGGAAACAGACTAAATCCTTCCCTTCCGGGTGCAGCTTCGTTCTATTATCTCACTGCTTATCACTCACGGAGTGTTTAAATTCAAAGAAGTAAAAAAAAAATTCTGTTTACATCGAGTCTTACTTGAAATTTCCAATTTCCATTTAGCTCTTAGTTGCGGGTATGGCTCATGTCCTTGGCTCACATCCCTGGACTTCTCCTGCAGCGTGGGAATACTCCTCGCTTCTTTCTCCCCAAGGCGATGGACCTCTACCCCACACTTCTCAGGGGTTCTTTCGAAGCCCCATGGAGTCCTTCCTTATCCCCCTCCCCCCCAGGAAAGGGAGCCTTCTAGGTTTTTTCAAGGTAATGTCTCGCCACACTTGAATGGAGTTGAGTCGGAGCTCAGTCCTCTCATGTCCTTCGCCCTCCTGCCGGCAACCAGAAGTCTTTTTTTAAAAAAAATAGTTTTAATTCTCTAATAGCTGTATTAGCTCTCTAGCAGCTATTATTATGAAATATAATGCTGTTTGATGTGCATACATTTCCACACTTATAATGACTTTCCCATCATGTTATGTATCAGATGACACATGCATTTCTTTGTATGTGCAGTTCTTTGTATAAGTGGGTCTGATTCCTCAACTGAAACAAATACATAGGTCTCTATATTCACGAAATCTGTATGCTCACCTTTAACTATGGAGGTTCACTTAGAATTCTCAACCAGAGCACTCCTCAAACATCTCATTAAACTATAAAGCCCAGTATTCCATAGGATGGAACCATAGCAATTGAAGTGAAATAACAGTGCTATAATTCTGTAGTGTGAAAAGGTCCCAGAGATACTTACCATTTCAGCACTGTATCTTGTCCTATGGGTCAAAATCCAAAGGAGGATAACAGTGGTGGAAATGTTTCCACCAGTACAATTAAGAGAGGCAGTATCCCCTACTGTATTCCCTCACCCCATGTTCCCTGAAAACTTGATCTGGAGGTCTGGGGAAACTCACAGGGCTAGTTTTGAGGCAGCACCAAGGATACAAAAAATGAAGAAAGGGAGTACCAGCATGATGATGGATTTAAGCCACAGTTGTCAAAGTACCTTTAAAAAAAACCTTCTTATCCTCACTGCAAAACATTACAATTCCTCTGTCTTATCCCCATTAATTCCATGTTGTACCAAGAGTTCTCTCTCATATCTGTATAGCACACCTGGCATTAGTGATTGTTACTGTTACAAAAACACCAAATCCCATTTCTGCATAGGTATGGGATCTTGAATTGTTTGGCTATGTATGATACCAAACGTAAGTTCATTGTATTAGTTATGTTAAGCAATTATTGGTTAACTGTTTAGACTTAGGCTGTACATTCATTTTGTATTGGAGTGTTTGTTTCTCCGGCTATGTTTTCACTAAATTGATCCAGACTTTCACTCATAGATTCCTTCTTAGAATTGTTATAATGTTTGTGGGCTTCCCAGGAGGGTTCCAACAACTGTTGCTCAGCCAGACTTCTGTTGCAGTATTTTTGAATGTGTACCACAGAATTAAGATCCCAGTCTCAGGCTCATATTGAGACTTACTTTCTCTCTTCTTTCCTTCCTTTCTCACTTTCCACATTACACTATCAATCTAAGAATTAATTTAAACAATGGCTGCATGAATTAGTTAGGGGAATGAAGCACTTCTTTCACACTAAATCTAAAAATCATTATCTATTTCCTTCCTTAATGAACTCTACCAAAGACCAATAAAAATAATAGCATGTAAACTTGATTGGCATCCTTCAGAGAGTTAGTTGCTTCCTTCAACTTTATCTTAATATGAAGAAGTCCTTAGTAGGGACAGACTAGATTCTCCTATGGGGTAAAACTCTACCAAAAAGCCTGCCATTGTCTCCCCCCTTAACTACTGTCTAGGTTATCATTTCACTCCCCTGTCTTTTCAGTCACTTACCTTCTCTTCCTTAGAGGTATAGTAAATGTTTGTATTTTGTAAACTGCATTGGGAGGGGAGATTGTGTGTGACAGAGAGGGGGTGTGAGGTAGTGATGGGAAATGGAGTGTGAGTAAAGTTCCCCTTTCAAAGTCAATTTGTCTTTCAGGCTTCAACCCATCTAATATCCACTTGCCTTACAGTAATACTTCTCTGAAGTGATGGAGAACTCCTGGCAGCTGATAACTCTCCTGGGATGGAAAGTTAGATAGGCTAAACAAACAGTGGACTGGTGGGAAATAGCAATGAATGAGAGTAGGGGAAAAGAGAAGAGAAACAGTAGTGAAGAGTGAGGCACACAAGGGGGTCTGTAATCCAGGAGGAAATGGCACAGACCAAATGAGCACCAGGCTGAAGAGAGGGAGAAAGACCAGTTTGTAGGAAGAAGTGGGCTAGAAGAGAGAAGAAAGAGCATTGGACTGAGGGTATGACTAATGTATTTTAAATCAAACAAAGGTGGGCACTTTTGCTAGTCTAAGCTCTAAACCATTCTTTTGAAGTTTTAAAGTTATTATTTACTGCTTTGGGCATAAGTGTAAAGAAATGTGAGGCAAAAGTGAGCAAACAGAAACTTACCAGCAAATAAGTGTAATTTAACCCAGTGAGACAGTTTTGAAGAAACAAGCAGCATAGCACTGCACTGTATCAGGAGACATCTAAGATCATGGGTCATTCTCTCGATTCCTTGTTGATGTTCTTTCTGTCCATTGTTGGGCTTCTGAACTGTTGGCACAATTCCCCCTGTTTGTCATTGAGGCTATTGTCCTCAGTACTTGGTGTCCCTTGCCCTCTGGAATATTGTCTCCATCTCCCATGTAACTTGGTTTAAAGCCCTCCTGATCTGATTTGCAAGACTCCTGGCAAATACAGTCTTTCCAAATGCTGTGAGGTTCTACAAATCTCTTGTCAGAAGTCCTTCTTCATGACAGTGTGGCCTGTGGTCCAAGAAGCCAACTCTTTCTTGAAGGCACTATCTACAAAGCCAGTTGTTCACTTCTAGTATTCTTCCTCCTCTTCCAGGGCCATATCCTTCAATGGGAAGGAATGATGAAACAACAAGCCATGCCACCAGGACCTTTAGCTTCCTTCCCAGAACTTTTATACTCCCTTGCAATATGTTGAAAGTTGTATCTTGCCATATCATTTGTTTCAACATGGATCAGAAGGGAGGAGAAATGGTCAGTGGACTTGATGAGTCTTATTAGCCTCGCTGTTACAATATAGATCTTTGTGCCTGGGAAACAGCACACCTGTTGAAACATCTTATCAGGCCCCCACACAACTGCTTCTGTTCCTTGCAACAGGGAATCACCTACTACCACCTATTTTTCTTTGTCTAGGAATTGACAGTAGTCCTTCCTATCAGGGGATGAAAAGACATTCAGTTCCTAGCAGAAGCCAAAAAACTATCTCAGCAGACTTAGTAGCAACCCGTTCCCAAGAATACTCACACACAGAGTGTTTGACGTCCAAATAAGCAGGAGGCACTTTTATCTTCAAAGTCAAACAGTTGCAATATATTCAAATATTTATAATTGAAGGAGAAATTGCTTCACCAGGCCTCAGCATTCACAGGAAGAGAAGAGAGGAGGAAGTGAGCTCTGTTCTGAGTTCTCTTATATATACATCTACAGGACATTGCCCTCTAGTGGCATGTCTAGGTATGACTTGGTAGTTCATGCAGTCAGCCATTATGACTCAGCATGGTTCTGCAGTTGTTCAGCCATTTTATAATGGAGTTCAGTCTCTAACTCCTGACACTTCCATCTATAGAACCCATGCATCAGTATGCTGATGATACCCAGCTATATCTCTCCTTCACAACTCCTTCACAATGCCAAAGGAGCTGTGGTAACACTGAATTGTTATCTGGATGCAATAAAAGACTAGATGTGGGTGAACAGCCTACTCACTGCATGAAGGAAGGAAGTGGCAATGCACCTTGATAATAGCTCCGGCTTCCTTGCCTTATTGCATGATGTCAGTATATTTCAGCTGTTCTCCCATTCTGGTCTTGTGGGAGGCAGTAGTAAAGGTGAGTTTTGCTAATTGGAAAAACCCATTAGCAAAAAGACTCTTTTTACCACTGTATCCCATGGAATCGGAATGGAAGAACAGCTGAAACATGCTGACATTGTGCAATAAGGCAAGGTGGAACACGCTACTCTAGGGCTTCACTTCCACTTCACTTCCTTTGTGCAGTAAGCCCCTGACACTTAAACCAGTTGGAAGTGCTTCTGGTCAGTAGGAAACCTGGGATTGGGATCGCAACTTGTTCTGGATGGGATTGTTCACCCTCTGAACAATCAGGTTCATAGCTTGGGTGTGCTTTTGTATGCAGCTCTGCTCCTGGAAATCCAAGTTGCTGCAGTGGCCAGAAGACTCTTTGCCAGCTGTTGCTGGTGCATTGCCAGCTGTGGCTGGTCTTGGGGAAAGCAGATCTGGCCACAGTAGTTTATGCCTTAGCTACCTCCTGATTAGACTGCTGTAATGCCCTCTACATGTGGCTACCCTTGAAAAGTGTTTGGAAGCTTCAGCTAGTGCAAAATGGAGCAGTCAGATTGGTGTCTGGTATACATTTTAAAGACCATATTGGAAAGGGGATATTAGAGACTGGCTGATAGTTAATCTAGGGAGGTGGGATCCAATGAAGGTGACCAAGGCTGTTTCTGTCCCATTACCAAGCCTGAACCCTTATTGGAAAGGGTCCAGGTAATCTGTTTCATCCAAGGGAGCATGGAGTTGTATTGCCACCACTCACTCTAGGACCTTACTTTTATATTTATTTATTTATTTATTTATACCCCGCTTTTCAGCCACAAGGCTATCAGAGTGGCTTACAAATTTTTTTAAGCAATAACAATTTACACATCTACACTGCATTAAGCAGTCTCCAATGTGTGTTAGCTAATTGTCCCCACAAGCTGGGTACTACGAAAGGATGGAAGGCTGAGTGAACCTTGGATCCTGCTGGAATCGAACTTGCAACATGGTGACTTGCAGTACTGACATTTAACCACTGTGCCAGATTAGAGACTGGCTGATAGTTATCTAGGGAGGTGGGGTCCAATGAAGGTTTTTCAACAAAGGTCTTACAATTGCTTCTGTTAGAGAGGCTGGGGCATAATCCTCCTTCAAATAAGCATTTACAACTCCACCACCCAACTGGCGAGTCCTCCTCCAAAAGCGTTAACAAGCCAGGATGGACATGGGTCTAACAGACAAGTGGTTAGCCTCACATCTCCAAGCAACTTGTCCACTTCATCATATTGAATAAATGGAAAATTATCCATCAAAACTAGACAAGTATGTGCCTCAGCTTCCTCCCCAGACTCTACGTTCAATGTGGAGTTCAAGTAAAAATGAATCTGAGCAATTTTCCCTACAAGGTATTTAGCAAATTCATCACAATGCTTTTCTGAGGCCACCTCCTCAGCAGTCTGAGGTCTAGGATGTAATAGCCTTTTAACGACCCAGAGCAGCTGCACTGGACAAGATTGAGCTGATGTAATAGAAGCAGCAAAGAATCATTTCTTTGCTGCCCTCACAGCTGCAATTTGGGCAAGGGGAAGGACGGTACACCAACAGAATTCCCATTCTCTCTCATTGCCCTATTGCCAGGTGTACACTCAAACCACAGAGACTGTCAGAAAGGGTACCTCAATAGGGGAATGGGCTCATGATAGATCATTGCAATTTCTCCTTCCTGACCCTCAGATCTCACTTGCTTCTGCATCTGGAACCCTGGTGGGTATAACTGGCTCAAGTTTACACCCATCTGTTCAATTAACCCGGTTTCAGTTATAAATGCAAGGTCAGCTTGGTTATCCAGCATCAACTCCTGGAAAATATAGATCTTCCCAGTCACTGATCTGGCATTAAGCAGCAGCACTTTGTGGTCTGATGGAGTTTTTCTAGAGCAGCGCGAATGGATGGTGAACCAGAAGGAGGAACAACCACAAGATGTCTCTTCCCTCTTCTCCTCCATTGGCTTTTTCTATCTCTACCACCATATCTCCCTCTGTCCCATATGACTGATATTACAGCACGTCATGTATTTGGTTGTATTTGGGAACATATTTGGTTGACCTTGTATATTCTGAACACATATTTGGCTGACTAGAAATACAAGCTATAATAAACAAGCACAGAGCTTAATCTAGCCTGAAGCACTCCTGATATTAAGTCAAATATGGCCTTATAGGATTCTGTGCAATAGTTGCTCCATTTTCTTATTTAGAGAGCAAACATCCTGTTCTGGCAAAAGCTTCCCAAGGCCAATGTATAGTAGCTTGTCTTGCTCCACTGTTCTCTACATCTGGATTCAGTAGGCAAAGCAGGTCTCCTTTGCACTTCAGGCTATGGCCCAGGGCACCACAGCAACCAAGCTTCCCAGACCCTCTGGCAAAGTGCCTGCTTTAACAATACATGAGTCTACAGTGTGATGCGGTGGCCAAAAAGCCAGTGCAATTCTAAGGTACACCAATAGGAGTATAGTGTCCAGATCAAGGGAAGTTATAGTGCCACTTCATTCTGCTTTGGTCACACCTCACCTGGAATACTGTGTCCTGTTCTGGGCACCACAGTTCAAAAAGGATACCAACAACCTGAAGCATGCCCAGAGGAAAGGCAATCAAAGGTCTGGAGACACAGTCTTATGAAGAGTGACTCAGGGAGCTGGGTATGTTTAGCCTGGAGAAGGAGAAGACTGAGAGGTAATGCAATAGCTATCTTTAAATATCTGCCAGGATATCAAGTAGAAGGTGTAGTGAGTGTCTTTTCTCCTGCTCCAGAGACTGGAACATGACCCAATATCCATGGGTCACAACTCCAGAAAAGAGATTCCAACTGAGCATTAGGAAGACCTTCTTTAATGTAATAGCTGTTCTACAATTGAATAGACTTCCTTGGAAGTGGCGGATTCTCTTTGGAGGTCTTTAAACATAGGTTGGATGGGCATATTTCAGGAGTACTTTAGTTGTGTATTCCTGCATGGTAGGGTCCAACTCTAGAATTATATGGTTCTAGAAATACCAGGAATTAGAATTACATATCTCCAAATCCATTTTGTGATTTCTGTGGTCCCACTCACTTCTTTTTAACTTCTCCAAACTGGGAGATTACATCTTTAGAGGGCAGAATTCTTCTCCACCTTTTTTAAGGAGAAAAAAAACCCCTCTCTGTTTTTGAAAAGGGACTTTTGGTCACCTGGGGTTTCATTTCAACAGGCTGATGTGGATTTTGAAAACTTCTGATCTGTCCCTTCACATTTGTGGGGGTTAGGGGCAGAGCACCACTGTGAAAGTGAAAAAACACACACAAAGAAGTTAAGCCCCCCCCCAACGTGTACACCAAGCTACAGTATTGTAGACTCCTCTCCCACCATTAGGACTGCCGATACCTGCCGCCACAATAGCAACACCCACCCCGGGACACACAAACCATGCCCCTCCCCCACACTTGCCTACCCCCCAGCTCTCCTTCCCTCTGTCCTGCTAACAACACGACTTTACTGAGTGTTTTAAACTGGCAGTGCTGTTTTGGTGCAAGGTAAGAAAGTTAGCTGGAGTTGTGTTGTTGGCAGGGCAGAGGGCAGGAGAGCTGGGGGGAGGTGGAGTGAGGGGCATGGTTTGTGTGCCTGGGGGCAGGTGTTGTTACAGTTGCAACTTTTAGCTTCGGTTTGGGAAAGGAGAGACCTTACTGTTTTAAACAGGCAGTGCTGTTTTGGTGCAAGATAAGAAACAAGCTGGAGTTGTTTTGTTGCTAGGACAGGAGGAGAGGGGAAGAGGAAGAGGAGGGTGGGGTCTTGGAGTCTGAGCTAGTTGAGCAGCAGCTACAAACCACAAATATGCAAAACCGTGAATGTGAAACATGCAAATGTGAAGGGACAACTGTATTACGATATCACTGATACAACATAAACAGAACTAGATTTCTTCAGAAAAAAACAGGAAAATTTTTAGGAAAAGCTCTCATCATGTTATTGATAAAACTGCTTATTTTATCATGGAATTGATCCTCTTCCTACATGTTGGCTGGAACAGTGTTGAAAGTGCAGTTTTACACTACTAAAGATTAACTACTGACATGGGTTTGGTTGGGGTTGGTTTTTCACTAGCAAAGCACTTTGAAAAATCAGGTTAATAGTTAGTACAGGAGATGATGTAATTTCCACTGGTGTCAAGATAGCAGTCCTATAACTGCAGGAGCCAGGAATGTGTCTATTTTGTTCATGACCAGCGCAGATACAGAATAATTTTAAAGACTGCTGAAAATCAATTGCTATTTTCTATGCCCCCTCCCTTTAAATAAAACCACAAACTTGAATAACAGAGAAAAAAGAGCACACAGCAAATGCTAGGTATTGTCTTTCTTACCCAGCAATAATATCATAAATGGTATATTGAAAGTATTAAGTGTCAGTGGGGATACATTCTCTGTCAAATTATCTTTTATTTTATGGAGGATACAGCCTTTCCCTGAAGTCAATATAAAACATTTACACAATTTCTTTTGTGTACTGCTGCACTTGGGAAAGATGCAAGCGACAAGTGAATAGAGAGTTATAAATAAAAAATGATGGACTTCACGGTAACTTTATAAGATCCTGTGCTGTGTTGGTGTGCATATAAAGGCACTTGACCACTGGCACCTCCTTGAGGCTTTCAACCTATGCCAGTCAGAAAATACCTTTAGATGCAGGCCTATTAGCCTTGAGAAGTGCCTCTTACATTTCCAGTTCTCTGGGATCTCTGTCTCCTATTTGCCCCTTTGCACTACAGCCAGTGGCAGAGTCTGACACCTGATGAAGGATTTATTTCACACTGTGCCTTGTGATTCTGTGGTGACAAAAGAGTGGATGAGTATGGAATCTTTTCACTAATTTAAGAAGATAAGAAGAATCAATGAATCAATGAAAGGGCCACAACAGTAATGATTAGGATGCAAAGCACCAATAGGATAGCCATGATGTTGTCTGATAAGTACTAGCCAAATTCCTGACTATCCCAAATTCCTGACTATCTGGTATATAGAGGCAAACTATTTGTGATTCTGATATTTATGATATAGCACTATCCCAAATAGTATCCACTGGTGGCCCAAATAGTATCCATTTAATTACCTTATAAAGCCACCCAAGTTGACAGGTATTACTGAAGGCTTGTAATATTCCGATTTTAAAAAACACCACAATAATTAAAGGTAATTCCTTTCTTTTCTTTTACTTTTGAGAAATGGGAAAGTAAATAGTTACATTTTCAAAACTATAACTAACTATAATTGTCACAAATTCATTTAACAAAGAAATTAGTTTGTATAGCTCTGCATCCGATTTAAAATAAAAAAATAAAAACCCAAAGAGTTCACACTTTAAAAATATCAACTCCCTGGGGCAAACAAGCATGATGACTAGCATTAGCTTTTTGCAAGTTGTCCTTTTCCAAGAGAATACAATACCAAGTTGGAACTTTGCTGCAATATTGCACAAATGTGTTGGACTCAGTTATTGTAAACACTAAAGACTATGGGGGAAATGGAGGGGTGGGGGAATAAAAGTACAAGACAACTAGATGTAGAAAGATGAATATTTTATAGCTGCCTATGCAATATGTCTGACAATAACCAAGCTACATGTGTACTTGGCATTAATCCATGTTCTTCTATCACAAGGGAGGTGCTATGCTTTTAGAGACAACATGCTTTATGACCAGCAATGGAACATTTATTCTGTAAAAATCAACTTTGTTTCAGGACAGCATTTGCTTTCTTCTGTTACATGATATATCAAAGAAAGAATTTCTTGTGAAAGTTGTACACATTTGCTGTGTTTAGTTCTCATGTCTGTATTTTTGTGTGTTTTCCCCATTTTAAAAAGATCTTTGCTGGCATGTTCTTTTTTTTAAAAAAAAATGTACTATTTATAGATAATGACAATGAAAAAACTCAGCTATTCTGACTGCCTCAGTGCAGATCCACTGCTCACCAAAGAGAACATTACATTGTTGCAATGTCACAATTAGATTTTTTGCACTGTAATAGATCAATTTGCTTTGCTATCAAATGCAACTTCTGTAATTTGATTAAGGCTCACATTGGAAAGTACAAGTAAGAAAGTGGACTGGAAGGATATCCCATTTACTTCTGATCATGGTTATTTGCACGTACATCAGGTCGGACACATGATTTTTGGAGGGGGGGCACCTTTTATCCCACAACCTGCGGGACTTCCAGTCCCACGGTTTGTGGTGCTTTTTAAAAAAGTCACTGGAGGATTCGGAAAATTGGAAATGTAAACAGCCCGGCATAAGATATCTTGGTACTATGTGATAATTGGAAATGGTGACCGGAGGCAGGCTCAGAGATCAGAGACCAGAAAAGGAGGGGTCAGTCATCCGTTCAATAGATTCAGCCTCACCAGCTGAAAACAAAGGCATCCCTTCCAGCTGCATGTAGGTTTGTGTGTGTGTGTGTGTGTGTCTGCACTACATCACCCTGTTCAATGGATTTCTACACTGCAAACTCTTCAGCTTTAACCTGTCCCTCCCCTGCATGCTGGGTTTAAATTTTAAAGAGAGAGTAAATTATAAAGAGATCATGGGTGGATGATCACACATTCATCCACCCCCCCCCAAGGCACAGTAAAAAAATGCCAGCATCTGGGCACCGAGGTTTGTCTTTTAAAATGCCTTGTGTTTCCTCCCCTTATGAGGGGAGTTGAAGCCTTCACTCCACAGCTGCCTCTGCTTAAAGGGTTAACATTTTAAAAAGACAGGACAACTGCATGCCTCTGGGCCCCTGCACAAGGCTTCCTGGCTGAAAGCATACTGGCTTGGGCTTGTGTGTGCGCGTGCATGCCGGGGCTCCAGTCCGCTCTGCTTTTGACCTCGCTCACACTCCCAGCACCAACTAATCACTCCTTCCTCCCCAGTTTAGCTTGTTTTAAATGGGTTTCTTTCAATTTGAAAGGAAAGCACAGGGTTTAGCCACTGATTGCTCCTTCCTCCTCACGTTAGGTCAGGGATCGCTCATTCCTCCCCTCATCCCCTCATGGCCTCATCCCCAATGCAACACTCATTCATCCCCTCATCCCCAATGCAGAAGCCTGAACAAACATTTGAGCCAGCCAATAGCATCACTCATGGAACAGAACTCTAAAGGAAGTACATCACTGATATTGTGAAAAAACGAGTAATCGCATCCTTGATTGACAGATAAAAATAAATAAATCCCGGGACCATAAACTCATGTAAACAAAAACAAAAACAAACAAACAAAAACACTGGGGTAGTATATAGTGGGAGAAGATACATATCACGCGATGGGATACCATGTAAACAATGTTCCCAGGATCTCCCGGGATCTCCAGTTCAGAGACAAAAATCGTGTAAACAGGGAGGGATGAATACGGGATCAAGAAGTTGCGGGACGCCCCGCGACAAAAACTACCGTCTAACTGGCACCCCAATTGTCATCTCCCCAAGTTTCATAGCATTCCTTCTTGCCCCCCCCTTCCCCATAGGACTTTATCAGACAAGCCTCTCCAAGGGTTCTTTTGCAGGCATATTTTAAAGCATTTTTCTGCCAGCAAAAGAACCCTTCCTATTACACCTACCTTGATCAGCATGAACGGTGCATGAATGGACCTCCATTCACTTCTGTGCTCATGATCTCACCAGTTCTCATGAGAAGACACAAGCACTGTAAATTTTAAAAGTACACAAAAACAAAGACACAAAACATTACAAAAACCACTTTACAACCTAAAAGTGAACCAGAGAGGTTCATAAAAAGAGCATCCCCTATCTGGCTGTCGCAATCTCACCCAGAAGTGTTCTGTCATTGACGCTGTATTCATGTGAGCACAATGGCACGAGGTTTCAAATGTTGTCAATACAGGCAAAAAAGAGCCATGGGAGATCTATTGAAGGCTTGGCCTGTCAATAAAAAAGAACAGTTAGTTTACATGATCCCGAAAGGACAATGTCATATGATATGTGTGTCTTTTCGCATCCATTAGGCATTGTTATGATGCCTTATTTGCCGCATCTGATAAAGTCCACAGGCACACAAACTCAAATTTACCATGAAGGTTACATAACAGTTACAAAATATAAAAAGCTGACATCTATCCAGCATCATGGAGCAGAAATAGTAATGTTCCCACTTTGTATCTCTCTGGCTTTTCTTCACAAACGAATATTCAGGAAGAACTCATCCTGCACTTTCTGCAAGCGTGCTGATGACTAAAAAGGCCAATCTAAGATAAACAAGTCCGGTTGCAAAAAGCACAGCAGAAGGCCTCCTTGGGTGATGTTTCAGGGTTGTGATTCTTTCTGCATTGTCGTTTCTCTTCAAGACTTGTTTGGTGTGAGTTCTCAAATAAGGCTGCAGCATTGTGAATAGTGTGTCTCCATGCCTCCCGATGTGAGGCCAGGGCAGACCTTTGTTGGTGATCAATTTGGCCGAGCCTGAGATGTTGTTTCAGGAAGTCCCTGTATCACTTTTTTGGAGCACCCCTTGTGAAGACACACCCAACTAAAGGTGGTGGCAGGTTTGGGTGTGCAATGGCAGTACCCTGGTGAGATCAAACTCCTTTACCCAAAAAGGCTCTGATGCTGAATATCCAGTTCAAAAAAGGGGGAAGTTTATTTAAAGAACAAAAGAAAAGGGCTTTCTCCTCCCCAGCTCTAAAAGGCTTGAAATAAAAGTACTTTACTGTTGGAGTTTCAGCAGTCTTCAGGGTGTCATCTCTCTGGGTTTGATCTCCTCACTCAATGGAGCTGGTGCAGTGTCTTTCAGCTCCTGATTCCTTTGTTGTTGGCAACTAATTTGGCTGATGTTGGTAACTAATTTGGCTGATGACTGTTGGTAACTAATTTGGCTGATGGTGTAAGAAATGCCCTTCCCGGCTGTCTGGGCCTGTTTGCCACCAGAACTGCTCTCTGCAAGCTCATAGCAAAGAGTGCCCAAAGGAACTAAAAAGCTTCTAGGTAAAACAGAGCTTGCTGGGAAGGAACAAACCAAAACCTAGAAAAATGCAGGTGAATTCTTCAGCTCCTCCCACAAGTCTAATACATTGAAGTATTCCTATACTCAGACATACCAAGGCCTTGAAAAGAAAACAAAGGAAAATGCAGGGAAGATTTAAACAGTCCTGGCTGGACATCACACCCCTCTTACACTGACCCATGGCGAGTTCACCAAAGAGTACTATTTTGGGGAGGCGATGGTCCTCCATCCTAGAAACTTGCCCTGCCCAGCGCAGCTGTGTTCTCAATATCATGGCCTCAATGCTTGTGATCCCTGTTTGCTCAAGGACAGCAACATTCGTCACATAGTCAGTCCAGTGTATATTTAAGATTGTGCATATACAGCGCTGATGAAAGCGTTCGAAGGCCATACGTGTTGACCCATGTTTCAGACCCATAAAGAAGAATAGACAGTACAATGGCTCTATACACACTGATTTTTGTGCTTCGCCTCAGGTGTTTATTGCTCCAGACTCTTTTGTAAAGTCTTCAAAATGCGCTATATGCTTTTGCTAATCTGTGATCGATCTCTTTGTCAATCTTGGCATCTGTGGAGATGATACCTCCCAGGAGAGGCCACTTTGTATATAAATATATTAAATATAAATATACACTCATGTCAGAGAGCGAGAATCTGGGTTACACAGCAGTAGGACTTGTAGTGTTCCAAGATCAGAAAGTTTTTATAGCTTGGTTTTCCATGGTCCCAACCCAAACCAGCCACAAGCATTTGGACAGAGCCACTTGATTTTCCTGCTTTTAAGTAGACCTCTTAGGGCTTGTCTACATGCCCACCCCCCAAAAAAATCACCCCATATTCGTGGCACAGTTGACACAGAATGTTTTCAATGATTCACATCCTTCACTGGGGTTTTTGCTGGAAACTCCAGATCTAGAAGATTCATGGTTTGTTCTGCATTTAAGGGGAAAAGCTGGATTTGGGGCTGTGTGGCAGCCATTTGGTGATAAGCCAGGGGTGGTACAGTTGTCCTTTCATATCCATGGATTTGGTATCCACGGATTTGAGTATTCACAGCTTGAAAAAAATCTTTAAAAATAATAATCCAAAAAGCAAACCTTGATTTTGCCATTTTATATAAGGGACACCATTTTGCTATGCCATTGCATATAATGGGACTTGAGTATTCATGAATTTTGGTATGCACAGGGGTCCTGGAACCAAACCCCAGCAAATATGAAGGGACGACTGTACTTCCAATGGATAGGATTCCATTCTGGTTTTTCTTTTAAAAAAAAATTGGTTGTGCACATATCTGGAAAAGAATATCTCTGCTTAATCAGTAATATAGTACTTTGGGACAACATACAGTACTCTGGGACAACGTATATTCCCATTTGCATGCACATGTGAAAAGAGGGGGAACCCAAAGCAGCCCCAACTGTGTGGACGAAAATAGTATAACAGATGCACAAAAACACACATACTTTTATTCTTATGGACTGGTTTAAATCTCATTAATTACTATGGATCTGTTCAAAGGAAAGCTAAATCTAGGCCCAACTGAGAATTATCAATTTAAAAGAACATTAATAACAGCAAAAACTGCACAAGATAACCCCAACATTCAAATGTCCATTTTAAAAAAGCAATAACTAAAATTGTCTGCTGGAAAAGGCAGGTCTAAACCTTGATGAAAGGCGAGAACTAATAGATCCAGGTAAAATGTCTTCCAACAAGGGGTTCCTACAACATTTTCCATACTGACCATTCCTACCCACTATGTTTCTGATGTGCAGGACAAACAATGGGCTCAGTCTTCAAGAGTTAGAAGTTTTACATTAGTGGAAGCAAAACTTAAGATACGCTGAGGCCAGACATCTCAGGGGAGGGGTTTCCAATCTTTTTAGGCAAGTAGATACTCTTCTGAATATGCAGCCTTTGAACCCATAGCTTTCTGATGTAATACTGTACATATTTCAGGGAACCAAAGCATGATCCTCAGGAAAAAAAATGCACACATGCCATAGACATTCAGACACACACCCAAACATTTACACAAAGAAACATACAATACACACAAAATCTAGGCAGAACATACACCATACACATGCCCAGGCAAAACACCCACAACACCCAAGTAAGCAAACGAACTAGCAAATCAATCTCCCCTCTCCTCCCCACAAAAATAGGCAAAACCAGTGTCAACCTGTGGTCCAAGCAGGGGGTGGATCGTATCCTTTATCCCATTATCCTGTGTAAACCTCCGCTCTTGGGCCATGGGCCACCTGTAGGAAAAACACACTCATGGAATCAGGAAAGTACATCCCCTTACTTCCCATTCCTGAAATCTTCTGTATGCCCCCTATCCGCCATGACTTCCACAATCCCATGACATTTTTTCACTTTTTTCTTTATCCTGGGAGTCCATGCTTCAAAATGATGAGCCTGGGTATTTGGCCGCCATTGGGCACCCAGGTAAGAAGGAGCAGTCTTTGTCCCATGAACAAGGGTGAAGTCTCTTCACTCTTCTTTGAGTATGCCAGGGCATCTGGACAATGGCCAGGCACATTCCCACCACCAATCAATGCCCAGGGGCTTCCCTTATGCAGCTGGTGCAATGGTGTTGTACAAGAACGTATTGGATACCATAGTTTGCAGTATCCAATGAATTACTTAAAGCGATATAAGCTACCAACAGGACCATTCCTTACATCTGTGGAAAGCTCCTAATCCAGCATGGGCATTTTACTGGCATAATGGATGGAAATATAATTTTGGTTGATTTCACTCTCTGTCTTTAGCTCCTTATCTTGCTACAAATTGAAAAGTTTGGGAGATCCTCCAGAGAGATAGTGGGGGGGGGGGATTGGCTCTTCTGGGGATTGCAGAGGGATCAAGGAACTGACAAAAATCCCCCCCCCCAACGTCTACTTGAAGAAGTGTTCTGAATAGAATTACATTCAGGGTATGCTGCTGCTAACAAGAGAATAGTCTTGTTTCAGCAGGTGATGCTCAGTATTGTCATTATTACAAACATGGATGTGCTAAACAGAAGTGTTTTCAATTTGATACCTGGACAATATTCACTTAGGCACTCTTTATTTGTCTGGCAGGCTGATCCCATAAACACCATCACTGAGAAGGCCCTCTTCTCCCTGATTCCCCAAAGTTAAGTGTTTTAGTATGTTAATGTGGATATTTACTTGACATATAGACCATTTTGGCTTCCCTGTGAGTAATGCAAACTATTTGAAAGGAAAGGGGTTTTTTTCT
Organism: Gambelia wislizenii; assembly: GCA_030847615.1. NCBI lineage: Eukaryota > Metazoa > Chordata > Lepidosauria > Squamata > Crotaphytidae > Gambelia > Gambelia wislizenii. Next base: position 151,445,485 of record JAUMIR010000001.1, on the reverse strand, counting down.
AAGTAAAGCACTTGATTTAACCATTGAAGAACATGACTCAGGTCCTTTTGAATGATTTTTCTCAGTTACAAAGCCTTCTGCAAGTTTTAAAAGTGTCAACCATCCTTTGAAAAGGGATTGGGGAATGGGGAGAAAGTCAAGCAAAGGCCAGACATACCACTGCAGTATTCTCCATTGTCTTAATATCATCAAACTAAGGACAGAATCTGTTGAATGGTTTCATGCTGATCTCTGATGACTTTCTTTTCACTCTCTGCAGACATTTCAAATGGAATAAAAACTTCCCTTGGAAAGGAAAGCAAAAAGGATATGAATCATGCCTTCTTTCATCTCAAAGTCTTATCTTGTCCTTGGAAGGTAAAAATGGATATCTTGTGCAAAGTTTGAGAAATGACAATGAGAGATTCTATAACCAAAGACCTTTTGGAGAAACGAGGAACATTACGTTTGTTCTGGCATCGCTAAGAGCTGTCAGACTATCCCAACCATCCCATGTGTATTTTTGCCTGAGTTTTACATTTGTCCCTCTTAAATATTGCACTTTTTTCTATATAATTTACCAGTCATCGGACGTTTAAATCTCAGAATTTACATAGGGAAAGCATGGTGTTTTCATTGTGCAATTGCATGAATGAACGATATCATATCCATAATGATCAGAGTCTGCTTTATACTACATGAGAACATTGGTTTATTGAAATAGCAGTCCAGAGTTTGTCACCTCAAGTCATTTAGCCAGATATCTATAACCCTAGAGTTATTTATTTTTAAAATGTCCTCAAACAATGGATTTCAAAATAACAATCAAACAAATTTATATCTACAAAGATAGAGTGGGCAAGGTGTGTGTGCACACACATGTGCTTATCATTTTTGGCTGTCCATCGTTGTCCCAAGGCCAGAAGAATGACACCTGGACCAGCTGCAGTTCCCAGACCTGTACTAACAGAAGCAGTATCAATGGAACAGAATGCTACAGACTGAACATCTTATTGTCTATACAAAAGCTGCATGCTTAGCTCTATATAAAAATTGCATGGCAAGGATGTAGACCATTGTTTCTTAAGTACATCTCCCAAAGTGTTGGCCGTTACTTCCGTTAGGAGAGAATAGGGTTGAACAAAAGTCAGTGTTATCCTATTTCATTGTCTCAAAAGTAGATACTGCACCTACATGGCAATCCTTATCAGTGCAGCAGTGGGTATGTGCCTTTAAGTCTCCTGTCAATTTATGAAGACCCCATGAATTCCATTGGTTTTTTTTTTTTTTTAGAAAAGGGATATTCAGAGGTAGTTTGCTATTACCTTCCTCTGAAATATGGACTACAGCACCTGGTATCCCTTGGACATTTCCTAGTCAAGTACTAGCCAGATCTAACTCTGTTTAGTTTGCAAGATCAGATAACATCCAGTGCCCTCAGGGTATTTATGTCTCTGGTAGTGCAGCAGTATACCATCCCATATCCTCAACTGTCTGTTGTGGCAGGGACAGCCTCTTTTAATCCTCTGACATCCCAGTTTTTCAGCTGCTTTTAAAATGTCCTGATTTCTTTCTCCTCTTCCCTCTTCTCCCTTTTGTCCTCAGCTTACTTCAATTGTTGCAAACTGCATTGAAAGTGAAAAAAGTACACTGGTCTGTCTATTAAATAATGAGACTGATACAATAACCCATCTTTATTTATATGTATTACAATTCTAATGCTTGTCCCCTTCCATATACTCTCCACTCACACTCACATACCGATGCAGTCTTGTTTTCCACTGGTTGAAGGTGTGGAGCAGATCAAGTTCTGTCAGCTGTATCAACACATCTGCCATTTTCTTCTTTACTGCATCAATTGAGTCAAAACATGTTCCCTTAAGAACCGGTTTCACTTTAGGGAAAAGAAATAAGTCACATGGTACCAAATCTAACCAATATGGAGGATGTTCAAGTGTAGTAATGTGTTTATTGGCCAAAAACAGCTTCACAGATAGTGCTGTATGAGCCAGCACATTGTCTTGATGAAGAACCATTTCCCCAAAATTCTGGACTTTTCCCCCCTGTCTCTTTCTCTCAGCTTTGTCAAAAACTTCCTTATAATAATGGTTCACTGTTCTGCCTTCTGGAACCCATTCTTGCAAAATTACACCCTTGATGTCAAACAACAACAATAAGCATGGCTTTGAATGTGGACTTGCTTGCTTTTTTCATTCTTGGTGGTGATGGTGCTTTCCACTGCATTGACTGTTGTTTTGTCGCAAGATCATACTGGAAGATCCAGGTTTCATCATAAGTGATGACTTTTTGAAAAAGGTTTGGGTCAGTCTTAAGTTGCTGCAGAATGTCATGTTGCTTGACTTTTAAACGTAGCATTTTTCTAGCACACAACAGACAACACAGCTGCTTTAAATGACGACCTGACAATTAACTGAAGGGCTGAGAGTAGTGATGTTTATCTTGCAGGTTCAGACATGTTCAAGGTCACCACTCAAGCATTCACAATCAGTTCTCCCTGATTTGTCTGAAAGGTAGAAACACAGTCTTGTTATTTAATAGACAGACCTCATAGTTGGCACTCAGTCAGTTAAGAAAGGGGAAGAGAAGAGGAGGTGGTTGGAATCTTGTTCTTTCCAGTAGGTTCAGGAAAAAGAAAACTGCTGCAGCCTCTCCTAGCTTGTGTATTTTCCCTCATTAATAATGTTTGCCATCTTGACCATACTTAGACATTTCCTGGACCCACATGTCCCAGTTTTCATCTGCAAAATGTTGGAGGGTATAACATCCTAGTATGGTGATTTTATCTACGCAAAAAGGAGCAATATTCTTTTGGTTCATTTGTTTCATGTGTACCAGCAAAGTTCTTATTTTATCCCATCTCCTGCAGAGGCCCAAAATAAACATATTATACCATTACAACAGGGATGGGGAACCCCAGGCCTATGGATCAGATTTGGCTATAGGAGTTTCTTGTCAACCTACAAACTATCACCAGTGAGTGATCAAGGCGAAACTTTAGATGTCATACACAGGACTATATTTTGAGATGGAAAAGTCTTCAAACGGACGTGCCCTCATACCATCAAATTGCCTTAACATTAAAGGGGGGGGGATCACCAGCATTAGAGAAAATTGTTTGTTTGTTTATGTAATTCACATCCCATCTTTCTGCCAGCATGGGATCTGAGGTACCTCACAACAAATTAAGAAGAAAGTACGGTAATTTAATTACTCGTTTAAAATCAAACTTTCCTGAGAGAGCAGTGATTTTTTCCCATCCCCAAACATGTAACAATGCCACGTAGGCACCGTACCACAGCAAAGTGACAGAAATGTGTTTGCTGCTCTTTTATTATCTATTAAATCCTGTGTGCACTATTTGTCTTTTAGCTGTTAAAATTAAACCTACCCTCTCACACACTTACTACCTCGCTTCGTTTCTCCATGTGTGTATATGTGTGTGCATGCATAAACTTACTTTCAGAATAGAAGTAATTTCCCCTTTATTGTGCTTTTTCTAGGCTGAGCCATTGTTTGCCCCTAAATTATCAGAATGTGCATGCTACCGAAAACTTCAAGTTCTTTGGCACAGTTGGCATGAAAAGGAAAAAGAAAAAGTCTGCCTGATGTCTGTAGATGGGGATATGCTTTTTCAAAAGCTGTACATAGCAGTTGGCCTTAATCCAGCTCCCTGCTGTTAACTTTCATATCCTGTACTTGAATGTTGGATGCATGTTTTGAGATAAAGTCTTCTGTTGATTTACGAACCGCCACATTTCAGTTTAATCTGGAGCTTGAGATTTGCCACCCACACAAGCAGTCAAGAACTTGATAAGGTCAAAGCAAAAGGAGAGAAAACAGGCATGATCATACCCAGCATGTAACCCATTCACTTTGTTTGTGAGTCAGTATCACTTTACAGCAGCTCTTTTTTCAAATGGTCAGAAGGTGGTTCTATCATTAAAGATTATTCAGAAGCTCATTCAAAACATACCAGATACCTCTCCAGCACAGGGACTGTTAAAGAGGCTCAGATCGCCTGGCGACTCCATTGTTTTTCTACTTGAGTCACCAGGTCCCACCTCAAGGATCTGAAGCCACCAAACATTTGTATGAAACAGTAATGGGTAAGTAAAAGGATCAATAAAATCAATATTTGCAGCACTGATGTTTGTAATATCAATATCTTAAGCCTGAATATACCTTTATTTGAATAGCTTTGTTCCCAATTTCTCTTCTTTTCTTCCTTCTACTTGCTAACTGTATATTCTGTGTTTAGCAATGGTGTTTCTTTTATCTTCCTGTGAAGCACTGGTTTGGTTGAATGCAAATATTTTCCTCAGGAAGATGCCAGAAAGCTCCTTCCCAGCTCCTCCTCTTCCTGCTGGTCCCCAGAAAGCTACCAGCCCCCATTGCACAGCCCACTCCACAGCTCTCCCTCCACACATCTAAACGTTTGCCTGTAGAATGGAGGACGCTGAAGCAACTTCCCACTTCACTACCCTACCATGGCCCCATCTATACAAGGGAGCGGGACCCAGAGTGCCTCACAGTGATGACATTTTGCAGCAACAGTATCTTGTCTTAACTGTGTTTTTGCCTCCATAAGCCCCCAGAAGCTTGACAGGCTAGATGGCGGCCACAAGTGATTTGCTCGCATTTGTACTTTGCTGCTGTCAAACATTTAAAAAAAATCGATGTCTAAGGTGCAACAGAGTGATTTTTCGATTAAACAGGACAGAAAAAAAAGTTTTATCGCCTTTGCAATTGCTCGCGAAAGTGAAAATCCAACATGGCTGCAGCACGCGCTTGCTCTGTTAGCAAGCCCCATCCCCCGTGCTTGCCCAGCCAATCAGCTTTGCGCTTCCTCTCAAATCACTTGTCCCAATGAGCAGGAATGCACAATCTCCCCTCACTGTTTTTTTTTTTTTTTAAATCTACAGGAAAAGCTGCAAAGGTTTTTCCTGTATTGTTTTTGCCAATTTGGGCCCCTTCCTTCCAAATACAGTGGATTGATGCAGGATCCCATTTAGACAGGTCATATTCCCAGCAAATTCCATGGGGGCTATTTTCACCATTTAGACACCAGTTATTACAGATCAGACTTACAGAAAGGAACTTAGATAACGTACGTACAGACAACTGCAGGCATGCAGAGATGTACAAGAAAATACAAAAAATAATCTTATGCCATATGACTCAACTTCCTCTCTTTAGCAGGCCACAAGGTGGAGAGGTAAACAGAAATATAAATGGTTCATTTCACTGGGTGCTTTGGGTAAGTCTGCATGGCTGCAACCATGCAAGAATAGAAATCAAGAAATGGTCATTCAAACACTCTCAGAAGTAAAGAAGACTTGTCTTCATACTCTAAACCAGTGCTTTCCAAGGTATCTGGCATGGGGGAATGGCATTTTTCCCCATGGTATTGTGCCAAGGACCAGCACCGTATCTGTGCCCACTGGCTACAATTTTCTCATTTCTGAAAATTCACCAGTGAACAGCAGCCAATGGATTGTGGACCACCACCAGTCCATGGACCACCACTTTGAGTAGCACTGCTCTAAAACAAAGCTGGGCAACCTTTCTTGGGGATAAATGCAGCCCATGGCTTGATGTCATGTGAAGTTCAGCCTAATTTCAAAACCCCTGTGCAAGTGATCAGCTCAGTCCTCTTCAGTAATTAGTTTATCCTTTCCCTGGGCTGATAGGCTGAGAAGGAGAGGAAACGAGAGAGAGAGAGAGAGAGAGAGAGAGAGAGAGAGAGAGAGAGAGAGAGAATGGATGGCTGCCCACTTTTGGCTCTGATACTTCCTGTCCATCACTGGCTGTAGCCTCCACCCACCTTCCAAATGCAACTGTGACAGACTAATCCCCAGGAATATCTGATCATCAATGGGGGGAGGGGGAGGTTACCCATTCCTGCTCTAAAATATACATGTCAGTATTGTATTTTTCATGATCAAAATGAAGCTCAGAAAAGAGAAGAAATGGAAATGAAGTCGTTTAGCCAATGTGCCTCACATACTCCTGTTCATGTCATATACCTGAAAACTATGTGCAGCTCAGCAGGTCCCACCAACCCAAACATAATGGAACTGAACCCGAAAAGCCAACCACCTTCCGTGAGAGGCAACCCTCATACAGGGAGGTCTAGGACAAACATTTTCTTCACAATCAAAACTCCTCTTTCTCGTCAGTTGTAGATATTATACACATTTACCACAAATTATCAGCCCCCCCTGCTAATAGAAAACCTTTTAAGCAGCTGATGGAGAGAAGGAAGCACAAGCTATTCACATTCCTTAATTCCCCATTCCCATTCCCTATCCCTTCTAGTCTGAAAACAATAAAGAGGAATAATAGGGCTCCAGGTTTTACCTGGGAAGTATGTACAACCAGTTCATGTGTCTGAAGCAGAACTTCTGGCTTCCAAGTGAGATTGTGTATGAGCCACAATGGGGCCTTACGCTCACAGTGAAAAGCATTTATAAGGGGGAAAATCGATATATCACTAATGGATGGCTATCCATTAAGAGACTAATCACATACTGCTCATCATGCTCTTCAAAATCTAGCTTCTCCACCAGACTTTCTGAAATAGCTAGAATCTGTTATCATTGGGTTTGTTGATGGTGGTTTCGGGTTTTAGAACATTGTTTTTACAATGGTTATTTTACTGGAGATGTTTTATTACAATATGTACATCACGTGACAAATTGTGTATTGTTGTTGTGTGCCTTCAAGTCATTTCCAACCTAAGGCAACCCTAAGGCAAATCTATCACAGGATTTTCTTGGCAAAATTTGTCCAGAGGGGGTTGTCCTTGCCTTTCTCTGAGGCTGAGAGAGTGTGACTTGCCCAAGGCCACCCAGTGTGTTTTCATGGCCAACAGGGGTCTCCAAAGTCCTAGTCCAATGCTCAAACCATTACACCACACTGGTTCTCATATTGTTTATATCATCACCACCACCACCACCATTAAAAGGCAATTGATAAGCATCTTCTTGACTACCCCCAATCTAACACAAATGAATGGAAATATTTGGGATGTGATGAACAAATGCATTCTTGTGATGATACTTCTGTATCTAACTTGCCTTGCATCATTACCTTGAACTATAATTATCCAGATTGATTGTAGGTGAGACAGAAAGTGATTAATTTAGTGACAGAGGCAGCAAAGTATCCCACTTCAATTTCTAGTAAATAAATAAAGTGTGTGTATTCAGCTGTTCATAAATTCTTAATTGGCTACATGCAATTTTCTCTTTTACTTTCCTCTTCCAATAGAGGACTTAAATTATTGAAAATTGTTCTGACTAAAGTGTTTGTCATTGCAGCATTTCATTCCAGGAGTGTAAATTGGTATCTCTTTCAAACCACCAGTTTGTAAATTGTAAAAACCACAGGGGAGAAGGATCATCACTGAAGCCCTTTGAAGGATAACACTGATGCTATTTTGCATATGCAGCTTAATCCTGCTGTCCTCACTTGTGGACAAGTTTCCCCACCACCACCACCACCCAAGTTGTTTGGGATTTTGGAGGTACTTTCCAAAAACATCTGTTGAGATACACATCCCATGGTATGAATGCTCATGGTGCTTTCAAACATGTGACCTACAAATTCTAATAGCTATTAAAGTCCACGAAACAAACAATCAAGCTAGACAAATGCCAGGCAAAATGGCTTTCTTCACCAACATGACAGCAGAATGAAAACACCCATAACAACACCTATGTGATCTCTCAATTTGAGTAATGAACGTGGCCTCTGTGAGTCTGCACATTTCCATTTACCAAGCTATCCTCCAGACAAAATTCAGAGCCAATGGCCATGCCATATCTTAATAAAAGGGCACATTTTTTCCTGATGATTCTACAGCCTGTGGCTTCCTTCACAGAAGTTGCTCGACTCAGAAACAGCATTTCAAGAATCTTTGTCCTAGACGAGACAATGTCTTGGCACAGTTAGCCATTCTTCGTGCATTCAGCTGTGGAGGCCGATTCTTTACAGGAATGTACACTTGGCACCTTCTTTATACCCTCCCATTGTTAAGACAGACAGTGCATCTGGGCATGTCAGGCCTGGTTTGCATTCCCACCCACCCCTCCCTTCCATGTGAGAGAAGTAAAGAAAGAGCAATTTGTTTTGGCTTTTAAGTAATTTCCCCCCCATTGAGAACAGCAGAGTACAAATATCAGCAGACAATAGTGCTGCAAAGTAATTGAAAACATCAAAGGGAAGTCGATAATGACTTCAATGTCAAAAGGTGATTTGAGATGAGGAGCATTTCACAAGGATCAGGTGGCACCAGGGACTGTTCACCTTGGGAGGAAAGGAGCATATTCTCCAACAGCCCCCAAGCGCTGTACTTTGCACACATAATTTCTCTTGTTTTTCCTGGCACATGAGTTAAGTGTAAGAAACAAAATATATACTATACAGCATGAAGTCATGAGAGATAAAGTGTGATGCCAGAACATCCATAAAACACTGTATCAGTGTGAAACAAATTCAGTCTCACTTCTTTGAAATCAGACAGCTACAACCGTAAATTACTACTTAATCCAAAATAAATACTCTACACTAGCACTTACCATGGAAGCAGGGATGGGGCGGGTAGTGACACATTTTTGGGGGGGGCAGGTAATGACAAAAATTGGGAGGGCAGAAGGATTTGGGTGTCAGTCACTATAAAAGAGGTTTCTGTTGGGGGAAAAACATTTCCATAGGTAATGACAAAAATAACCCACAATTTTTGCTTCTCTCAGATGAAACACTAAATGCTTGTATGGTGTCAAAGCTGTGAATGAATTTTCACACACAGCTATGGATGCACCAAAGGCAAGTCCTACTGTACACAAAGTGGACATGTGTGGAAAAGCTTCCTTGAAGACATACAATGTTTTAGTAAGTCTGTGAAATGTTAGTACTTGAGTTTTGCAGGATTCTGCCTTATCCTTCTCTTTGGATGTCCAAACTGTATTTCTAAAAGTTTCACTTCAATTCTAGGGACTGAAGGAATATATAATTTGCAGAGGTCAGATTTCTTACATAGGGAGCTATGCCCTCATTTGTCCCCCTGCCCCCATCACTATGCTTCCACGTGGAAGTAGGAATGATGCCTTAAAATAATCTCTGCTGTAATTTGTATAGAATGGCTGCAATTCAGTATGGCTCAGCATAGCATCATAGTTCTGCAGTCAGACATACACTAAGCTGAGCCACATACCACCACCACCTCCAGACTACTGTACAGCATCTGAACACACACACACACACGGCTATTCGATGCCTCATAGAGAACAGAAGGATCAGAGAAATGCCTGACTATGTCCCCATAGCCAGGCATAAAATGACTGCATTAGTGCTGAGATCTGCCAGGGTCCTCTGAAGGTCTCTGCGCTACTGTAATCATTTCTTGTCTGATTGTAGGGACATAGCCAGATCTTTCTCCAATCCAGCTCAATCTCTACGATCCACAGAATAGCCATGGGTGTGTGTGTGTCAGAGGCTGTATGGTAAGCCCAGGCAGCTGTGGGGATTGAGTACTGCAGAGGAAGGAAGAGAATACCAACCTCTGAAATACCCAAAAAAGGATTTGTGTGTATATGTGCCTTCAAGTTACCTGTCAACTTATGAATTTCATAGGGTTTTCTTAGGCAAGGAATACTCAGAGGTAGTTTTGCCAGTTCCTTCCTCTGAAATATAGCCTGGTATTCCTTGGTGGTCTCCCATCCAAGTATTAGCCAGGGCTGACCCTGCTTAACTCCCAAGATCAAACAGGATTTGGTGCCTTCGGGGTATTACGCAAGTGTAATTTTCCTTTATGCCTGCATAGTTCTCTAACAGGGAGTTACCTAGTGCAAGGTACAGTCTATGTCAGGGGATGGTAGGACATTCAATCCCCAGCAGAAGCCAAAAACAGTCTCAGCAGATTAGATGGCAACCCTTTCCCAAGAATACTCACACACAGAGAGTGTTTGGTGTCCAGAAAACAGGAGGTGCTTTTAATCTTCAGTAGTTTCAATATGCACTGAGACAAAGTGCTACACTAGGCATCAGAGGATCATAGGAAGAGAATGAACACTGATCTGGCTTTCTTATATACAACTCAGCACACCATTGGCTTACCCAAGCACATGATTACAGTTGTCCCTTGACATTCATGGGGGTTAGGTTCCACGGACCCCCGCGAATGTCAAAAAACCGCGAATATTGATTGCCCTCCCCCCACCCTCCCCAGGCCTTCACGGAGCCTTCCAAGGCTCCGTGAAGGCCTCTGCAACCCTCCCCCCTCCCTCCCCGGGGCCTCCCCCCAATCTCCCCAGGCCTTCACGGAGCCTTCCAAGGCTCCATGAAGGCCTCCCCCCACCCTCCACCCTCCCTCCCCGGGGCCTTCACGGAGCCTTTCAAGGCTCCGTGAAGGCCTCCGCAGCCTCCCCCCACCCTCTGCAGGCCTCCCCCCACCCTCTGCAACCCTCCCCCCTCCCTCCCTGGGGCCTTCACGGAGACTTCGAAGGCTCCGTGAAGGCCTCCGCGGCCTCCCCCCACCCTCCCCAGGCCTTCACAGAGCCTTCCAAGGCTCCATGAAGGCCTCCCCCCACCCTCCACCCTCCCTCCCCGGGGCCTTCACGGAGCTTTCGAAGGCTCCGTGAAGGCCTCCGCAGCCTCCCCCCACCCTCCCTAGGCCTTCACGGAGGCCTCCCAACCTCCACCCTCCCTCCCTGGGGCCTTCACGGAGCCTTTCAAGGCTCTGTGAAGGCCTCCGCAGCCTCCCCCCACCTGCCCCAGGCCTTCACGGGGCCTCTGGAGGGTCTCCAAAGGCCCCATGAACGCCTCCCCGGCCCTCCCCGCTCCTTCCCAGGGCTTTTAAGGGGCCTCCAGAGGCCCCTTTTCGCAGTTTTCGGGGGGCCCGGGGGGGCCCTCCCAAAACCACGAATAATTAAAACCGCGAATGCTGAGTTCGCGAATGTGGAGGGACAACTGTACATTGCATCAGATTTCCATACTACATGGCTTTGTACTCTAGTAACCCTTCTTCTGAAGCAATCCTTCTCATGCAGCTGTGGCATGATTAGGCATGACTGGCATTTCATGGAGTCATGGAGGCAGTCATCATGACTCAGCATGATTTCTACAGTTGTTTGGCCATTTTAAAACTCAGGGTTCAGTAACCAATTCCTGACAGTCTATACCAGTAAATAATGCAACTACTGTAGATTGGAGTGCTATTTCAAGGCAATAGGGAAAATGTGCTCATTCCAAGACTGATAATGGAGCAAACTGATTTTTTTCCATTAAGTATTTCCATAATTAAGATGAGGGGTAAGTACCTAGGGCACCTATACTGCCTGCCAGATTCCTAGTTCCTGAGGCTAAATGTTGCTGCTATTGTTATTATTATTATTATTATTATTCCCTAAACAGGCCTATATTAAGGTGTGCCAAAGATTATTTAAAGTGTCTGTTAGGAATGAGGGGAGGATCTTGCTTAATTCAAGAAGATAGGTTGAGACAGCCAGTCAACAGTTTTGTTAACCCCATGAGATTTCTCACTTCTTGTTCCAGAATGAGTTGGGAAGGGTTATTGCTGAGGTTTCTGTAATTTGTACAACATTTTGTCTGCACAAAACAAGTGTCTTTGCCCATCGTGAAGCAAAGACCACACACAGAGCAAGCAATAAAGTTCAAAAAGACAAAAACAGCACATCAGATGCTTCTAATTTTTCAGGTCACTGTAACAAGCTATCATAGTTCATGCAATCGTGAAATACCACAATAAGGGGCTAAGGTATAAATATTTTAATTAATAAATAATAATAATAGAGTTGTTTAGCTATGCAACTTGTATAATTTACACAATTTGTGCAGTTTGCTCAATTTGCAGGGAGTTTGACCAGATGGCCCTTGTGGTCCCTTCCAACTCTAAAGAGGTTATCATATTCACAAAAATCTCTCTTGCAAATGAAAAAACTCCCTCAAGACCAAGAGAACCCAGCTGACAGATGAGGAAGAAAATCAGCTGTCCAGCCTATTTCTGGAGATGTCTAGAGAAGAAGACCCCACCACCTCTCGAGGCAATTGGTTCCATTGCCGAACCACTCTCACTGTCAAAATGCTTCTTTCTAATGTTCAATCAAAATCTACCCTCCTGTAACTTAAAACCATTAGACCTGGCCCTACCCTCTGGAGCAGTAGAGAACAAACTTGCACCCTCTTCTCTGTGGCAATCCTTGAGGTATTTAGAGAGTGCAATCATGTCACCCCTCAATCTTCGCTTCACCAAGCTGATCATGCTCAGCTCCTTCAACCTCATCTCATATATTTTGTTCTCCATACATCATCCTTGTTGCCCTTCTCTGAACCCACTCCTGCTTGTCATTATCCTTCGTAAAATGACGCACATAATATAGTGACTTGACTCGGAAACTATGCTTCTATTAACATAGGCTAAAATAGCATTGGCTTTGGAACCAGCGTGACATAGTGGATTTACAACTCTGGAGACCAGGATTCAAATCCCACTCAGCCATGAAAACCCACTGAGTGACCTTGGTCCTGTCTATATGGAGGGGGGGGACACGTCCGAAAAGGCAAGCATTTGCAACAATGCAAACAGCCTACATGCTAAAACTCCCCCATAAACTCTGCATGACCCACTAGCCAGCTGGCCACCGTGAGTGATCTACTTGTGATTTTAAATCTGCCGATATATATATATATATATATATATATATATTTAAAAAGCTTCCTGTGCATTCTGTAATGAGCTCCCAAGAAGCCGAGCCAGCCAGGACTGCTCTCACTGGCCCTCTCTCTCCAGAGGAACATTTGGCACTGGGAGCTTCCCAAAGCAATTCTTCCAGATGGGGGTCATAAAGGGAGGGAAGAGCCAGGGGTCCATTTACTCCCTATTTTTTTGAGAATGCCTCCACACCTTGTATTTGTACTCCCCCACAGCCACCAGTGGATTCAACTCCAGTTGCCTCCAATCTGCCGCAATCGCAGCCAAGAAAGTGAGCAGGACTCCGAGAGGGTGAATCTCTGCGTCTTATTTTTCCTGCTTTGCAATCCACGGTCCCTCTGGGTTGGAGGTCTGAAACAGAGGCCATCCTATTCATTTCTCCCTTCCCTAGACCGACCAACTTACCAGACCCTCTCCTAGCCAAAAATCCAACATGGCGTCCACAGCCCATTTCCCTCTTTGATAGCCCTGCTCCCTGTGCTCATTCAGCCAATCAGATTATGGTGCCTGTACATATGTATGCAAATGTGAGTGGTCAAACAGTCGCAAATTCACATGTCATATAGATCTTTTAGAAAAATCCTTATGAAGGCCCAGACGTGCCGTGAACAAAGTTTAAGTTGAGTTTGCTGCCCCACTTCTGAATGGCACCAGGGGCTTGGGAGGGGTGAATTGCCCATCCGTGCAACCTAGAATTCCTCTGTCAAATATATTTTGGGTGAATTTTCATGACTCTCATTGTCTAGTTGATAGGAAAATCATTTTTCTGCCTCCCTTAGATCCGTGCTGGCACAAGATATTTTTCTGGATGAAACAGAGCTCAGAAGCACACCCCTATACAGTATCTCTAGGGCCAAAATTTTAACAAATTTTGCTACTATACAAAAAAGCATTCCCCATACTCCCCCACCTCCAGTGCTGCCTGAACCAGGTCACATCAACCTGCTGTGTGTCAGGGGTCTATCTCTTATTTCAACATTTGTTTCATTTGATTTCCTTGGATGTTATCACCATCCTATCAGAGTTACTAGCACATCTGTCATGCTATCTATATTAATTTCTCCAGCTACTTGCCATGTTCTAATAATTTAAATATGTTCTTTGGAAGATGTGTTCCATTTATTCCCTTCATTATTTATTAAATGGTTTTCCCCCCTCCTGATAACCCAAAGTGCTGCTTAATGTCCTGGCTTTTTTACTTGACCTACTTGCTCCTTTTCAATATTTATTTGTTGCATCACGGTCATTTCAACGAAACTCTTAGGACAGCTAGGAGTTTGGCAGAGGCAAGTTGGAAAGGGGAGCCGAGAAACAGGTGCCATCCGTTTATGTAGCTCAACAAAGTATGCAGATGTGTAATGCTTAAACAATTCTCTCTTTCATTTTAACGTGGAAAGCAGAAATGCCGAAGAGCCGTGCCTGGAGACTGAGAGCATTTCCCCCTCTTTCTGGCATTGTTTGAATCAGCCTAGGAGACGTGTAGTCAAAATTCCTGCATGCAGGATGCCATGTCATCCTGTAATTGGCTTCTCTGATCTTTGAAGAACAACAACCAAAAAAAAGAATGGATGTGGAACCCTTCCAAGATTAATAACTGTACATCTGTTAGTTTAAGAGAGAAGCGGATTTATGATCAATAGACCGACACATGTATCTGAAGTGATCAGTGGCACTGAATGAATCTAACCATGTAATTACAGAAAATGGGCCTTTTTACAAGTCATCTGTGTCTCTGTGCTTCCACAATGTTTGATTCTGCCGCAATATTCTGAGTGTTCCAAAGTACACATTACAGCAGTCTAATTTTTCTTTGGATAGACTGCTTGTTAACCATTTATTCAGCTACTGGTGTGTGGTGGTGGGGGGAGGCAGTGGACAATACCATGCCTAGTAGACATCCCATAATAATGGAATGCAAAAAGGACTGAAATAGGTCATTATTGAAGGTTCCCCACATTGTTTTCTTTTATTTCATTAATATATTGCTTTGCTTTCATTGTGTTGCATTTTTCTGTGAAGTGTCCAGAAAATTCTTTGCTGTAGTGTGGTCTGTCAATAATATAAATAAATAATATATGTTGGATATATTAAGCCCTTAGTTTGCAATAATGCTTTGCTGGAAATAGTAAGATCTCAGTCAGGCTTCCCTATATCAGAGGTGAGAAAACTCTACCCTCCAGATATCATTGGACTGTAACTCCCAGCATTCTTCACCTTCTGCTATGGCAGCTAGGACTAATAACTTTTGCAGTCCAACAACATATAAGAGGTTATCACATTTTCTCCATCTCTGTCCTATCCGAGAAACTGTTCTCAGATTTTGGAAAAGTTATATCTTTGGACTATCATTGCCACACTATGTATGGAGTTCTAGGAGTTGTAGTCCAAAAAAGTTACATTTTTTATTTCTTTTTCTGATCTGATATGAATCCAGGACTTCGGAGGCAAGAAGGTCTGTGTTCTAGGGTTCTTCCTAGAAGTGCCTTTTCATCATCCCCATGTTGTTGTTGTTGTTGCGTGCCTTCAAGGTGTTACTAACGTATGACAACACTAAGCTGACCCTATCATGGGGTTTTCTTCACAAGATTTGTTCCAAAGGGAGTTGCCTTTGCCTTCCTCTGAGGCTGAGAGAGTATAACTTGCTGAAGGTCATCCAGTAGTTTTCCATGGACAAGCAGGGTGTCAAACCATAGTGTCCAGAATCATAGCCCAATGCTCAAACCATTACAACACATTGGATCTTGAGCTAAACATTTTCCCAAAAGAGCTAATAAATTTGAAACACAGCTGCATGCTTTTCTCCCAGATTTGAATGCTTTCTTCTTAAAGTTCTTTCTGCACCTTACATTTTTTTCAAAGTTCTAATAAAAAATTAACAGAGATGAAATTCTCATTCATCCCTACTGAATAGAATCCTAGAGTTGTAATAGACCACAAGAGCCATCCAGTCTAAGCCCCTGCCATGCAGGAATATACAATCAAAGCATTCCTGATAGATGGCCATCCAGCCTCTGTTTAAAAACTCCAAAGATGGAGACTCCACCACACTCTGAGGAAGTGTATTCTACTGTCAAACAACAGTTACTGTCAGGAAATTCTTCCTAATGTTTCGGTGGAATCTCTTTTCCTGTAATTTCAATTCATTGCTCTGTGTCCTAGTTTCTGGAGCAGCAGAAAACAAGCTTGCTCCTTCTTCAATATGACATCCTTTCAAATAATACATTCAGGGATAGCCTTGTTGACCATGCAGCAAAACAATATCCAAAATCCACAAAAATAGAGATGCCTTTATTGGCTGACCAATAAACATGATGCAAGCTTTTGAAGCTCTACTGGCTTCTTCATCAGGCAAAAGATGTTTAGAAAGAAAGAAAGAAAGAAAGAAAGAAAGAAAGAAAGAAAGAAAGAAAGAAAGAAGACGATGTTGGAGTCACAGGCCTACATGCTGTTTATATGGGCTGATGTTTAAAGTTTCTTTCCTCCCTCTGTTGGGTTCTTGTACTATCTGCCCAGTTCACTCTATAACAGTTGGGCTATTGTCTCCAGCATTTGATGAACTCCTGCCCTCAAGTGTTAGCATGCCCTACTACTCCCTCCCCACAATATCTCATAATTCAAAAAAAAAAAAAAAAAGGGAACTATTGGACACTTATCAGGGTCAGGTTGGCTGAGGCAAACCAAAAAGGTCAGTTGGAGGTCACAATGACCTGGATGTGTTTTAGAAATATTATAGCAAGAAAGCCCATATTAAGATTGTGTGGAAGCCCCTTAGTCATTAAGGAGGTATGTGCTAACCCTTTCTTCCAGTTCTGGGCTCCTCAGCAATGATTCATTCAATCAAACAATTAAGTGACCATTCCCAAGCCTATCCCTACAGAGGTCACTCCTATATTCCCTCCTGTCCAACCTTGCAAGGTTGTCATAAAATCATCAATTTCCGTCTCCCAGCCATTAACTCAATGTTGAGTTTCGGTCTCTGTCTGTCCTGTTGGAAAGCCATCCAGGATATGAAATAGGTATAAATATTAGCCTCCTGACTAATAGGTTTGCCATGGTGGGCGAACCCAGCCGCTCTCTTTCTCAGCGTGCCCACAGATCAGAACCTCATGTACCACCCTAAGATGCCTGTCTGAGTATCTTCACTGCACTCTTCAAGACTGGTAAGTATCACCCTATTTTCCCAAATCTTTCCCTCTATCTAATCCTTCTGCTTCACTCTGCTTTAGCTTTGTATGATCCTTAGGACTTTATCAAATGACCCCTATTAAAACATTCTTTTTCTGGCATACAAAAAACCACACATTTCTATACTGGCAAAAGAACGTTCCCCCCCAACACACACTTACCTTCTTCTCCTGACAAAGGATCCCCGGCAATAAAGTGGAAGTGAATGGAGCCCCATTCACTTCCTTGTTCAAAATCCCACAAGACTTTGTTGTGCGGAAATTTAAAAACAAAAACAAAAATAAAGCCTTAATAGTGACACCAAGCAGCTAGACACACTTTAAAAGTCCCAAGTAACCTGGAGAGTCATAAAAAGAGCAAAACTTACCTGGATGTCCTGATCTTGCCTGGAAGTGTTCACAACCAGACTGGCTCCTCTCGCTGCAGTCACGAGAGTTAGATGGCCTGAGGTTTCATACACTGGCAATGCCAGCACAAAAGCAACACAGGGGATCTATTGAAGGCTTAAGCCATCAATTAAAAGGTACAGGTTTTTGACAGGGCATAACCATGAAAGGGTGATATCATCTGTGTGCCCTTTCGTGGTTATGTGGCATTGTTATAACTCCGTATTTTAACCGTCTGATAAAGTCCTTAGTAACCTGTGCTGCTGTGTGAAGTTCACTTTGTGTTATTTCACAATAAAGTACTTTATTTCACTTTAAACTGGAGTGTTCTCTACAGTTAGTACTGCTATACATAGGTGAAAACATCCTAAGGAAACCAGAGTCTGCTTTTGTAACTCCTTAGTTGTGAAGGATATTGCCCATTTTGTTTTAGAATGTCACGATTATTCCAATATTAGGGAAAGATACATCTTCCCATTTTTGACTAGGATGACAGAGTGGTCATCCCTGGAGAAACTGTGCCTTTTATTTGGCAATGGTAACAAATATGTAACTTTTAGATGTGCTAAAATCTTGGCTTCAGCCTTATGCTTGCATGCAAAGACCAAAGGTGATGTTGTAATATATTTGTATAATGGTGGCTTGCTAGTTACAATAAAATTATGACTGACTGAAAAGAGTGTGAAAAGGTGAAAGGGCATTATAAATAAACATTATTATTATTAAATAAGCTACATTATGGGCAGAGATGGTATGGGGTAATAACCCACAGTAAATCCTGCAGGACAAAATTGTCCAGCTCCACTTTAAAGCTTTGCACAGCTTGGGGCCCACAATCTTATAGGACTGTGTCTCCTTTTGAGAGCTTGCACAGCAGCTGAGCTCAAATCAGTCTTCCTGCTCACACTTTCATTGCTATGTTAGGAGATTATCAGATGTGGCAAAAACCACAGCAAGAGATCTCTAGAAGAACAGGAAGGGATGTCCTTACCAGCCGATGACGCCCTCCAGCATTCCAGGGCCATAGTGAGGGCATCAGTAAGGCATCCCTTTTTATTAGTGGGTTCTCTCCATCAATACAAAAGGGAAGTTTCATCCATGGCTGCACTATGCAGAAGGACGCAGGCATCTGGTAAAGTCACCCTTTCTGTTTTAGTGATCTTCTGACATGGTTGGGAATGTGTTTATTTGGTGTGTTCTCCCGTGTCTGATAATCTCCTTAGAGAGTAAGGGTACATTCACATTGCACAAATATAGCAGTTTGATGCCAGTTTAACTGCCACAGTTCCATACTGTGGGATCCTATAATATTCAGTTTTTGTAGGATACTTTGAATTCTTTGCCAGAAGGTGACAATGCTATAGTTCAAGGGAATGCACTGGGGAATTCTATGTACCCCAGACACTATAAATCCTAGGGTTCCACAAGATGGAGCCTTGGCAGTTAAGATAATAACAAACTACTATAACTGTGTGAGGTAACTACACCCTGGAATAGTAGCAGTTAGAGCAGTAGAGGAATATCTTTTAGAGTATGGAAAGGCCTGAGTATAGAATGACCTGCCTGAAAGGTTAATTAAGCACTCATTTAGAAAAAGGTGTAATCCTCATTTATTTAAACATTTAAATGGGATATTTTAATAACTTTTTTATTTTTCAGTGACAATTCTGTTTTCCATTTGCTTATTTTGTTGTCAGTTCCTATAATATTTCTGCACATGTCTGACTTTCTGTCATTGATTTTCTTTGGAGAGGGGTAGCCATTTTAGAATAAATGTACTAGAATCAAATGAAACAAATGGATCAAATGAAGCAAAAGAATCTCACTTTAAAAAAAGCAATATTTTACTTTTTCCAGTGGCTGTTCTTTCTATACCATCTTTATTGGGTTTTGCCATAATATATTCCATAACTCTCTCTCTTTTTTTTCTTCTTTTTAATGGAGGGGCTTTGCCTTAAACAGTAGCCTCTGTCCCATTGCGGTACAATGTGTGTGTGATACACCAAGCCAAATCTCTGTGTGGTGGTCTACCATGTATTCACCTACTTGTGAAGTCTGGGGAAAGTAGAAAACACAAAGTTTATAAAGGTCCTGCTAGGCCATGCATAGTTGGTAGACTACGGTTTAGTTTTGTAGTTCATAGGTTGTAGAGTAGGAATAGAAAACTCTGTCTCTTCAGGGGCTCTTCTGGGCTACATCAACCATAGCCAGCATAAACAAAGGTGAGCGATTAACAGAGTTCTTAGCAGATTTACTCTAGACAGTCCATTTATTCCTTTCCATCCAAACCATAAAGACTGGCTGGGGAGAGAGGGGATTCTACCCCGTCAGTCTGCAATTCATAGGACTTTATCAGATGAGGCAAATATGGCATCATGAGGACACCTAATGATTGCAAAAGGGCGCACAAACCAGATGACATAATCCTTTCGCGATTGTGTAATGTAAATGAGGCGTACTTTTTTACTGATGGGCCAAGCCATCAATAGATCTCTTGTTCTGCTTTTCTGCCAGCATAGCCAGCGTTTGAATCCTCACACCATTGTGCTCACATGAATGCAGCATCAATGGGCAAACAATTCCAGTTGAGATCACAACAGCCAGGTGGGGACACTGTTTTTATCATCCACCCACCCCCCTGTACTTGGGGCTTTTAAAGTGTGTTTTTGTTCTTGTGTGAACTTTTGGTGTCTTTATTTTACTTTAATTATTGAATTTCCCATGCTAGCGTCTTCTCACGAGAATCAGTGAGATCTCAACCCCGGAACTAAACGGAGCTCCATTTGTGCTTCATTATTTCCAGGGAACCCTCACTGATGCTGGCAAAGGTAGGTCTAGTGGGGCAGGGTTCTTTTGCAGGCATAAAAATGCCACAATTTATGCTGGCAAAAGAACATTAACATGGGTTGGTCTGATAAAGTGCATAGCCAATACACAGAGCTGGCCCAAGACATCTGGCTACCTTAGTTGGGAAAGCATACCTTTTCACAGATAAAAAATTGGACATGTGTGGCCAAGTAACATCAGAGCATGGTCAAGATTGCAAGCATTATTAATGAGGGAAAAAACACAAGCTAGGCAAGTCTGCAGTGGTTTGCTTTTTCATATCCTGATTTACTTTTTCATATCCTGAGCCTACTGGGAAAGTAAGATTGCTGTTTCTCCTCTCCTTTCCCCACTGCAGAATTAATTGATAGCAAACTTCTTTTGCACTTTGAATTCAGTCTGAAGCAGTTGAGATATGCAGACAACAAAGGGAGTAAGTGGGAGGAGAGAGAAACATGGACATGGTTAAAGCAGCTAAAAAAAGTGAGATTGAAATATGCTGAGGGCAAAGGGGGAAGCAAGAGAAACAAGGACACTTTAAAAGCAGCTGAAAAACTGGAATTATGGAGGATTAATCAGGACTTTCCCTACCAGAGTAGAGCTATTGGTATGAAAATTATTGCTCCTTATCCATCCAAACAAGGCACCTATTATTTAAAGGTAAGCCAAACATTTCTGAGAAATGTAGAGAAAATTCCACATGCACTTCCTGAAAATAAAAAGACACTAATAACAAATTAAATAGCTAACCATTTCATGTCCTTTCATGAAAGCCCCAATCAGCTGACAATAACAGTAGGACCAGCCCTATCTATGCAGTTGGGGCTGAAATAACTATGGGTGAATAGTGAAGTGAAGTTCACAGAAGCCAAGGTAGATATCCAAAAAGAAAGTCTAATGGACAAAAATGGTTCAATATTCCAAAGATGGTCTATCCCAAGGAATATACTGAGATATTTGCTTTTATTTAGAATGGAAATTTCTAGTTTAGTTCTTGGCACATTATTTAAAATGGCAGCTGTCGCAAACCAAAGTGAATTATCATGTATTTATTGAGCATTACTCTCAATATAATTGCCAAGTTGCAATTTGGATAGGATCTTATGCCTTTGCTCCAACTCTGCTGGGGGAAAAATTATGTGGATAGTAGAGCTGGATTTTATGGATGACCTTTAGAATAATATAAAGAAAGATATTACAATAATGGCTTGGCTCTATAGCTCTAATCACATCACTGAGGAATCTGCTGGGTTTTTTATATGAGCTCTATTAATATATTTTGGTCACTTTTTAAAAAAGAAAATGACAGTATTCTGGCCTCAGAGTATTGGACTTTCAACACATCACTGACATTTTCTTTTGAATTTATAGCCACTGGAGTTGTGCGACAGTTTTTATCTTTCAGAAAGGAGCTGGAGGAGAGGAAGATTTCTTCAAATGCACACAGCTTTTAAGGAAGGGACCCAAATAAATGTGGTGCCAGTTTACAAAATTCTTCATACATTGGCCCCATAAGACAAAGTACTGACATTTACCCAGCAAAATGTCATGATTTGCAATAGGAAAAGCCATTGCTTCATTTGTTAAAACATGGGCTTGTAAATTATCAGAATTGCCAAAAATATATTAGCAATAAAGTACATTTTGAGACTCCGTGTAGTGTGTCTGGGAGAGTTTACCAGCATTTAAAGGTTATATGCCAATGTAGAAGCAGGAGTACTTAAGCCCATCAAAGTCAATGACCTAAGCATGCTTAATTTTTGGATTGTGGGTTTTCTAAACCTTCTTCTTTAATTAGTGAGGCCACGAATCATGATGAATTGTGTTTGGGAAGAATTAAGTTGAGACCTTCAATCTACCCCACCCCCTCCTAGCAATCAAAAATGCCAGACCTTGCAACTGTGACATATTGAAAACTATTCCTATTATGAATACAATAACTCAGAGGAGTATCTGTATGTGTGCAAGTTAGTTCCACTCTCTGCTATGGTCCATATCCTAAAAGAGGATGAGAATACTGTCACTCTCCAGATCTTTTTCAACTGCAACTCTCAGCATGTGCTATCACTAGTTATGCTGTCTAAGGCTGCTGGGAGTTTGAGTTGAACAGTATCTGGAGGGCCACTGGCCATTTTTTCCAGTATTGCCAGCATTTGAAACCTCGCGCCATTGTCCTCTTATGAATACATCAATGGGTGGTCCTGCCAGAACACTTCTGGGTGAGAACATGAAAGCCAGGTAGGCAACACTCTTTTTATGAACCTCACCAGTTTACTTGTAATTTTTAAAGTGTGTTTCTGTGTTTGTGCATACCTTTTGAGTGTTTCCTTTGGTTTATTTTTAAATTTTACCACGCTCACTTCTCACCGTAATTCCCTAATGTTCCCTACATGGGTTCTGCTTTTCAACCAGTTCCAGTTTCTGACACTGCTGTAGTTCCTAACCTGTCAGATAATAGGGGGCTTCCTATATTTGGAAGTAGATAAATATAGAGTTAAATTGACTTCTCTTTTGACCTGTTTCCCAGTTGGTACCATCAGCCTTTACCTTTAATGGGAAAGTAGTGCATGCTTCCCTTTTAGAAATTCTTCTCCCCAGGATTCTAGCCTCCAGGTTACTCTTCTTTATTTTAGGTTACTGGAATCCCATACCAAACCACAACAGAACTTGAGACCTTGCTAGAATTAATCTTTAGTCATTCACATTGCACTATCAAGGCTCTGTCCTCTTGCTTAGATCCTTCATATCTAGGATGTTTTCCTTTCTTTTCTCCAGCATGTGTTTTTTTCAACAAGTTCTGGTTTCTGGTGGCTTCCCCAATGAGACCATTATATCAGGTTTTCAAATTGTTCTTGTAGTGATTCAGAGCTTCAAGCTGTGCCAAATTATCTTGTACGCAGAGAGCCTTTTCCAAGGCTGTTATTGCCTAGGGCAAAGCCCTACTACATTCTTCTTGAGTTCAGTAGGGTCTGGTTTTCCCATTAAGTGCTTTGCTGGATCAGTTAGTACACAACCTGCCAAGATTTGATTTCCCCCTTTTTTCCCAGGCAATTTAAATGTGATGCCTTCATACATAGTTTAAGCCTGTCTAACAAACCATGCTCAATGAAGGAAAAGCCTTCCCACTCACATGGTGTCAGATAACATTATTTATTCTGTCCAATGTACCTGTTTGTCAAAGCAGTCATTTGCGTGCTATTTGAGAGTGTGGAGCTGAAAGTATTCCAGATTAATATTTAGTCTTATGGCTGAGCCAAGAACAGTTACTTTTTTATGTGAGATTTTCAGCGGCATCAAAACACCCTGTTCCCCAAACATTAATTAATTAATTAATTAATTTAAAGTATGTCTGCAAACACTGAAAAAAAGATTTTCAGTGTTTACTTTCAGAGTGTTTGTCTGTGATGTAAATTATGTAACTCTAAATGAGATTCAACTTTGTTGACCCTGAATCAGATTCAATTGCCTTCAGTTACCCATAGTTACATATCATCACATTGACTGTAAGATCCTGATTGGTTAGTATAAACTTTATGATTAACCCAGGAAGCATTGAGTTGATTCTTTGGACTTTATCAGATGCAGCAAAAATCATGGGATTGCAATGTCACAGTAGCACAAACGGCTGCAACCATCGCATGATGTCATCATCATCTTGTGGTTACCCCATGCCCCAGCTGAAAATAAAGAATTCTTTTTAATTGATGGGACAAGCCATCAATAGATAAACAATATCACTTTTTTGTGGTATTGAGGGCATGCGAAAATACATCCCATTGTAATTGTGATATTAGAGCATGAATGGGCAGTCCTCAGCAAGCAAACCTCTGGATGAGAATACAAAAATGAAGAACAGGATGCTCTTTTTATGAAGTGTCCCATCTAGTCTGAACATGTTTAGGTTTGTTTCAGTACTTGTGTGTTCATTAACTTTGTTAATTGGGGGGGGGGTGAGTTTTAAGTGTGCTCCCATCTTCTCACAGGAACAGCTGAAATCTCATCCATGCTAAATTGTGGAAGTAAACTCCCATCCTTAAAGTTGTAGTGGTCATCATGCCATAATTCCGTGGCATTTTTTTCACATGATTACAGCTACCTGTGATAATAAGTGTTATAATGCCACAATGTTCCTGCTATCTTCATTTGTGGAATTACAGCATCTTTAAATGATAGTCTGATGAAGTCCTTTGTCCTCTATGATCTCAATAAATAGCCAAATGTGACCAGCTGTGTTGTAAGGTGTTGTGATACATTCATTTTTTAGTGCAACCCTGCACACATAGGCCTAAATCCAATTGCTTGCCCCAGTAATAGAAGAACCATTGAATCATATGCTGAATTGTATGTCAAGATTAATGCAATTCCATTGTTTCAAAGGTTCTACTCTAGCTTAATTCATAGACTTCTTCACATTAGCAAGGCTGGGCATTAACTATTTTTAAAACTCTGTAAAGTAGGCTGGAAGCTCCATTGGGACTTGTCTTATGCTACTATAGAATTTCCCAGAAAGAGTTTCTGTCTGGTCCCCTGGGTTTCTTTAAAATTTCTGTGCAACTGACAACATAATAGCTGTTCTGACACCGTAAAAGATGATGCATGATAGATGAGCAGAATATGCTGTACACTCCAGATTTATGGATGGATCTCAAGTTGGTAAGAAGTCATGAAAGAGCATAATCACTTCAGACTTCCAAGTGTTCACTTGACCATATGAGAGGAAAATGGGACCTTGCTACATACAACTTCCTACAACTGGCATATTTGTTCTAATTACAGCTGCACATTTCAGCTGAATACGTCATGGTTTTCCCACCTGCCTATGGGATGCCTATATGCTTGGGAACACTGCATGGCTGAGAAGATGGAAGCCCTTACATGAAGATGTCTGTGTACAGAAAATGAACTAAGTAGTCTCTTGCACCTCTTACAGATTGTGGTTTGCATGACACACATAAGGTTCTTTTCATTTAAACAGGCTTTTGGCAATTAACTGGTTCTTTTGTGTACTCAGATGTTTGGAGTACCATGGTGCTGGTGGGAATGATGACAATGAGGATGAGGATGAGGACAATAGGAAGAAAAGTACTGTGGAGATGAGTACTTTGCACTGTTGCACTGAAGGCAAACTTTGCTTTTGCCTATGCAAGTAGTTGCTTTGACACTCGCTCATAGGTGTTCCCAAATAAAGCAAACTTCTTATACCAGTTACATTATTTAAAAAGAAATTGTATGGCCTGGTATATAATCTGTTGCCCATGGCTGTGTACAGTAATGAAACAAATATGGTAGTACAGATAGTAATTGTTATGAAACAACTGTTTTTAAATATGATAAATTAACCACACAAAGGACTTTTTCAGACATGCGGAAAAAAACCCAAGGAGGGGTTTCTGTTTCACTTACAGAGCCCCATTTCAGACAGCCCCTTCCTCCTCTGTCCTCCTCCCGACTTCCTCCCGACTTTCCCCCATACTGTGGGTGCAACGTTTTATTGACACAGAACCTCCATCAATAAAAAGTGGCACCCGCAGCACAGGGGAAAGTTGGGAGAAGGTCAGGAGGAGGACAGAGGAGGACTGTGTTTTCTGAAATGGGGTTCTGTAAGCTAAACAGACCCGTTCTTCTTTCAACCTCCTCGGGCGGGGGGTATTTCCCCCATCTGAAAAAGTCCATAGTTAGCGTGAATCATGACTGGAGTTATCATGGTACAGTATGAAATTGCCATCAGCAAATCAGTGCTCAAGTCCGTTCAGCAGTTCACCTACCTGGGAAGCATCATCTCCTCAGATGCCAAGATTGACAAAGAGATCGATCACAGATTATCAAAGGCATATAGTGCATTTGGAAGACTTCACAAAAGAGTCTGGAGCAATAAACACCTGAGGCAAAGCACAAAAATCAGTGTGTATAGAGCCATCATACTGTCTATCCTCCTTTATGGATCTGAAACATGGGTCACCTATCGCCACCACCTACGACTCCTCGAGCGCTTTCATCAGCGCTGTCTACGCACAATCCTAAATATACACTGGACTGACTATGTGACGAATGTTGCTGTCCTTGAGCAAGCAGGGATCAACAGCATGGAGGCCATGATATTGAGAATGCAGCTGCGCTGGGCAGGGCACATTTCTAGGATGGAGGACCATCGCCTCCCAAAAATACTACTCTACGGTGAACTCGCCATGGGTCAGCGTAAGAGGGGCGCTCCAAAAAAGCGATACAAAGACTCGCTGAAACAACATCTCAGGCTCGGCCAAATTGATCACCAACAGTGGTCCGCCCTGGCCTCACATTGGGAGACATGGAGACGCGCTATCCACAATGCTGCAGCCTTATTTGAGAACTCACGACGAACAAGTCTTGAAGAGAAACGACAACGCAGAAAGAATCACAACCCAAAAACATCACCCAAGGAGACTTTCTGCTATGCTTTTTGCAACAGGACTTGTTTATCTCGGATTGGCCTTTTTAGTCATCAGCACGCTTGCAGAAATCGCGGGATGAGTCCTTCCTGAATCTTCATTTGCGAAGAAAAGCCAGAAAGAGAGATAAAATTGAACGAAATGATTGACTCACCCAATTGCATGGTCACAGCATGTGGCGTATGCAGCATATTGTGTTGAACATATGCATTGCAATTGCCTGAATGAAATAGTCAATGATGTGGCCATAGAATCTAAGAGGAAAGGATTGCTTGTGAAACATAATTTCATGATGGAAAATTCAATCCTATAGACTGACAATGGCCTTTAACACAGCAGAATTGAGAGGTGGGGTAATTAGAAATTTAGGTACTTCCATCAGCAAAGAAAGCAAATAATACCAGGCGAAACAAGAAATCTTGACATGACCATGAACAAAGAATAATGTAGTTCCACTGCCATATATGCTGTGGCAAACAAGTGAAACAGCACCATATTCACATCTTACAGGTTCTAACTTCAAACAGATTCTGGAGGAGAAATGTCTTGATCGAGCAACATACATACATACTTACAACTACATAATGTTGTGTCATAGCCAATCCAATGCACACAAATGAAATGAGGCTAATGGTCACCTAGCCCAATAACATTTCAACTGTTAGCAGAGGCCTTTCCCTGCATGTTGCTGGAAATTAGTAACTTTCACTATCGTGGTATTGTGTGTTCTGTCTGGGAGTAGCTCTCACTTAATGCAGAGACCTTTTCCAGCCAAAATGGAGATGCCAGGGGCTCAACTGATGCCTTTTGCTGCAAGGCATGTTTTCTGCTGAGCCGTGGCCTACCTCACCTCCAAATTGTTACACAAACCAGTAACCCCATTCACTTATCTGCCTGTTCTCTTAGGCAGTGTCTCTTAGCCAGCCCTCTCTCCCTCTCTCCTGTATGTACACTAGGTTGATTGCCAATGCCCACTGCTTATAACTGTCATATGTTTTACTGCATCCATCTAATTAATGTCTTCTGGAAACGGCGTCCATCTCCCCCCTCCCATAGACACATACACTATATGCATGCTTTAACCAAATAGCTCTGACCTTTGAATAACTATGTTTCAGCTCAGGCTGCAACCATGGTGCATGTCAACAGCGAAAGCAGAACAGACTATTAAGGGTTTGATGATGTTTTTCATTCTTTCAGATTTATGTGGCTCTATTACATTTGGCAACAGTGGGAATGCAGCTGACAACACAGCATGGTACTGACTACATGACACTATCTTTGTTCTCTCTGGGCAGGGATTCATGTTTTATCAGTCCTTCCCAATTTGTTCCAGTGATAAGGGGGGAAGAAATCTGTTGCCACATATCTGTCACACAAACACACTTATCAGTACAAGGAATATTTCTTCAAAAAGTGTTCAGCCTTTCTTAGTTTGGAAGGATATCTTTCTAGTGAGTGGCCATAATGAAGCCATAATGAAACAACTCTGACTTGTTTTTACAGCCAAACTATGGTGTATTTGGAGCCAACAAATTACAGGACTATTTCACAGTCAGATGTTAAGTGGAATATTGATTAGATATCATTACATTTGGAGGATGCTTCTGACAAAACATGCTGTCTAAGATCCTGCACCGGGAGACCTAGTTATAACAACAGAGCTCCCCCAAAACCTTATCTTTTCAGCAGTGCAGCCCTGCCAACAGAAGAATTTCCAAGGTGCTGGAGGTCACAGCAGGATGCAATGGTGTCTCCAACCCCTTTCAGCAGTGAGGCACTTTGCAATAGGTAACTGCAACACCCTGTCACTACTTGTTGCAGAGCACCTTGCTGCCAGGAGATGGCTGGAGATGTCATCACACATTGCTCTGCTCCGCAGTGCTTCAGAAGCCCCTCTCTTTGTGGGGCAGTGCTGCTGAAAGGATAGGTTTGGGGGAGTACTTTTGGTCATCACAATGGTGCAAGGACTATAATCCTTAATTCCAAAATCCATAATGACATATGTCAGGTTTCTCTCTCTCTGGCTTTTCTTCACAAATGAAGATTCAGAAAGGACTCATCCTGTGCTTTCTGCAAGCGCACTGATGACTAAAAAGGCCAATCTGAGATAAACAAGTTCGGTTGCAAAAAGCACAGCAGAAGGTCTCCTTGGGCGATGTTTCTGGGTTGTGATTCATTGTCCTTTCTCTTCAAGACTTGTTCGGCGTGAGTTCTCAAATAAGTCTGCAGCATTGTGGATAGTGCGTCTCCATACCTCCTGATGTGAGGCCAGGGTGGACCATTGTTGGTGATCAGTTTGGCCGTGCCTGAGATGTTGTTTCAGGGAGTCCTTGTATCGCTTTTTTGGAGCACCTCTCTTACACTGACCAATGGCAAGTTCACCGTAGAATACTATTTTTGGGAGGCGATGGTCCTCCATCCTAGAAATGTGCCCTGCCCAGCCCAGCTGTGTTCTCAGTATCATGGCCTCAATGCTGATGATCCCTGCTTGCTCAAGGACAGCAACAGGTTTACAACATTGTAAATATTGAACAAGATGCCAGCTCTGCACAGGAAATTTGCTTTCTGCAAAGAAATGTTGCCTTCTGTGCCAAAAAAAATAAATAAAAAAATGCCGTATTGAGCACAAAACCCCACATGTACAGTGGGCCCTTGGTATCCGCTAGGGTTTGGTTTCAGGACCACCCATGGATAGCAAAATTTGTGGGTGCTCAAGTCCCATTACATACAATGGCATAGTAAAATGGTGTCCCTTATACAAAATGGCAAACAGGTTTGCTTTTTGGACTTTTATTTTTTTTGGGGGGGGGGATATTTTCAAGCTGTGGATGGTAGAATCCGTGGATACCAAATCTGTGTATATGGAGGGCCAACTATACTTTTCTTTGCACCAGGATAAATCTCACACTGCGAATAGTCTTTGAAAACTGCTCAGTTCTCCACAAATTTCTCTCGGCAGGAAGAAAAAAGATTAAATGGTTTATTCTTGCCTGCAAGAAGGGAATTTATAAAGATTTACACAATAATCTCAATCAGAGAGCAGCTCAGTGGTTTTTTTTGTGGTGGGGGTGGTGAGCATGAATGATTCCTTTTGGATTTCACCTGCTTTTGTGAATAGGTGTCTATGCTGAGTGTGCTCTGAGTGTGTGTTTTGACATGGCAGAGGCCATACTAACAATTCCACAGATATAATCACCTGCTTGGCCCGCTCTAGCCACCACTTACTCATCCATTCCTGATGAACTTTAGCTGGCATCCTGTTAGGCAGTCATGATGTCATAAGCTAGTCTTACAACATAATATCTTTGATATTCACATTTTTTTTTATCATGGCACCATTATCAAATTGAAAATGCCCCTCAAAACCCACTTTAAAATCCACACACTTGTACTGAGCGATGGAGTTCTGCAGTGCTGGTGAACATGAACTAAAGGATGACATGTCCAGCTCCCTCCCCACCAGCAAGCTGTTGTGCAGTGAGGAGTTGTGATAGGAATCCACAGGGTCCCTGCTTCTGTTCATCATACTGTGCTCATTAGTGGGCTAGGACTGAATGCATCATCCTCCAACACCCTGCTTGCCAGCACCTCAGTATGACTGCCTGGATTTTAAGGTGGGTTTTGAGGGTCAGATTAGGAGACAGCATAACCATGATGTGGTAGCCACATGTCCAATGCAGGATGCAGCCTTTGAAAGGATCCACCATTTTTGTAACCAAAGGAACAAGTTACTGTTAATACTGTTTTCTATTCCATTTGTTAAGCAACCTGAGGGTGAGGGTATAACAACTGTGTGTTTTTAAATTGGTACATTGTGTAAGGATCAGCACTGGGCTGTGCCAGGTATCTGTGGGCCCAATAGCTGTCCGTGGATGTCCAGCACTGTATACCAAATCTGTGACAGATCTCTTCATTCTACTACATAATTAATTGATAAGAGGGGAGTGTCAGGATCCCTCTGGATGTGACCTTCTCCTGCCCAAATCCTTGTAATTCAGTATGTTTCTATTTCTGGGCTCGCGTTTGATGTTTGCATTTTTCTGTACTTATAATAAGTCTGTGTTGTGTTGGGGAACAAGGGAGGATGGTATGTGTATGGAAGTTGAACAAGTGGCCTTTCACCTGTGGGAAGGCTGTGGGAACAGTATGTGGTGCAACTCTCTGTGAGAAAAGGAAGTGGGGATGATGGGTAGCCAATGACTGTATAGCCCGCCAGATTTTGTAAATTGTAAATACTCTTTATTCTACTGCTTTGTAAATAGTTTTCATTTAAAACAACAAGTCTGTATGGTTCGCTCTTTAGATTACTGTCACAATAAAGCTTACTGTTTAACTCTGAAGCTGACAGTTACTGAGTCTGAGGAAGCCAGTATATGACAGGGAGGGGGGGAGGGGGAGAATGAGATTCCCTGAAGACTTTTATGCAGGTTATCTTTTCATTGATGCAGCTTACCCTTATTTCACACTATCACTAAGTTAATTAATTAATAATAATAATAATAATAATAATAAAATTTATTTATACCCCACCCCTCTGCTAAAAGCAATCGGGGCGGCTTCGTATTCATAGTTCATAGTTGATATGACAAATTTGTCACCTGATGGCCAACTTTGTGGTGACCAATATTGATGGTCATCTGCTGATATTCCACATTAAATTGCAAGGCTAGAATCATTTCTATGGCCAAGATTCTGCATTGGAGGCATAAGTGCAATATTGTGGCTACACTCCAATATTTGATTTGACTCACTGAAACCCACCTTAAAATCCAGTCAAGAAAAGTGATGGAGTTCTTTGGTGCTGGTGCTGGTGTGATAACCCTTTCTTGCCAGTGAGAGACAGTGCAAGAAAGAGTTGCTGCTGCTCCCTGCACCATGGCTCATTGGTGGGAGGGGGCTGGTCACATCATCCTGCAGCAAGCCATGCACCAGCACCACAGAACTCCATCTCTCAGAACTGCTGACTGGATTTTAAGGTGGGTTTTAGGGCCATGTGCAGTTGTGGCAATGGTATACAAATGTGAATATGAAGCAGTTACAAGACTGTAAGTTTAGCTAATGACATTGTAACTGCCTAAGAGGATCCCAGCCCATATTTTTATGATTTCTGCAGGTAAAATTTGGAGAAAGAGATATCTACCAACCCCCGTATACCTCAGGTCCATTCAGCCCAGTCCTGTATGCCAGAGTAGAATCAGCTCTCAGTTTCAGGGTGAGATCATTCCCACCTTGGCCTAAAGGTTAAACCAGCAGAGGGAATCATGTGGCCCTCCAGATATTGTTGGACTGCAGCTCCCGGCGTTCCCCACCATTGCCTATGCTGGCTAGGGCTACTGCAAGTTTGAAGTCCACTAACACCTGGAGGGATGTATGATTCCCATCCCTCCATAGACCTGGACTAAACAGAGTTTTGACACTAGAATTCTACCTCTCCCAGAGTTTTGATGCTAGAATTCTACCCTTGCTATTTAGTGAGATGTAATGTGCTGATTCTGTTCACCCCTAATTTGGTTTGTTCTCTGAATCCTAATCTCATTTAGTAATACTAATATCCTCATTATTACTAATCACTCCTAACAACAACATGTTGTTCATAATCAGCTACCAATTATTGGCTGCCTCAGTGGGAGTGCGGGGAGGGTGTGAAAATGACAAATACTGTTACCAATGTTGGTTAGGTGCTTGTTAAGGGCCTGATCAGACATGCTTAATTATGACCTCCAGATAAAAGGGGTTGCCATTAAAATCACAACATCATCAAAGGCTCCATCTTGTTCTCAGTCACCATCTGACGATAAATCCTGATTTAGAACAAGGAGGAAGTCTGTGCTTTCTCGGCTAATCCTTGCAAAGTTCCAGAGGAGTGCCGATTCTCCTACTGTTCAGTGTTTTACATCTCCATGTATGGTACTCAGAGAAAAAACCCCAAACATCCAATAGTCTTTTTTCTTATCTGCAGCTTAAAGTGATTTATGCTGTTTGGTGTGTCACCTCACAGAGGTGGCTCTTATCAAGAATGAGAAGGTTTAGGGAAATCTGATCCACTACTATGTTAAATCCTCTCAGGGCGACTGCACATAAGGGAGGGTTTTGTTTTCTTGTTTTGTTTTTAATGAAAGAAAAGGAAAGATAAAGAAGAGGAGAGGAAACAATGTCCCCTTTCTTGATTTACTTTAGTTTCTCTGAGGATTTGTACAAAATTGTTAAGGTCAGTTTCTTTAATTAGAATAACCATCAAATTTATTTACTTCATGAAAGCAGCTCGAAGATAAAATAAATAAACTACTCTGAAGTGCTTTTTCTCTATTGGTAATTTACAGACAATGGATATATCTACCCTGCAAAATTATAGCAATTTGATACCACTTTAACTGCCTTGATAACATGTGATAACATGGCATTTGTAGTTTATTGTGGTGTTTTCCTCTGAAGTTCAGCATATAGTTTTCTGACAGAGAATTCTGCAGAGTACCCCCTACCAAACTACAAATCCCTGGGGGCCGTTTACACGATGAAAATGTCCTGGGAAGAATTCGTGTCAATCCCTGGCAGTTTACACATACGTCGGGTCGGGTACGTGATTTTCGGAAGGGGGGCCACCTTTTATCCCTCAACCTGCGGGACTTCTAGTCCCGCGGTTTGTGCCGGTTTTTAAAAAAGTCACAGGAGGATTCGGAAAATCAGAAATGTAAACAGCGTGGGACAAAAAGTCTCGGTACTGGGATGACCGGAAATGGTGACTGGGGGCAGGCTTAGAGCTCAGGGACCAGAAAAGGAGGGGTCAGTCACCCGTTCAACAGATCCAGCCTCACCAGCCAAAAACAAATGCATCCCTTCCAGCTGCACGAAGGTTGATGTGTGTGTGTGTGCGCACGCATGCGTGTGTACTCAATCACCTTTTTAAATGGATTTCTACACTGCAAACCCTTCAGCTTTAACCTCTTCCTCAATTGCATATTACAAAGAGATCGTGGTGGGCAGAGGGTCGTCCATTCATCCCCTCCCTTGGTCACCTCCCTGGGTCAGAACACATTAAAATATTTAAGCCTCTGAGCGAATTAGCACCCTTTAATTCCCCCTTTCTGTATTTGTGTCTTTCAAAACGCCTGCCTATAGCCGCTTGAAATCTCTGCAGCCATAGGGGTTAATATTTTAAAGAGGCAAGAGGAAACCCAAGAAAGCACTCAGCTTGCTTTCAAAGCACTCAGCTTGATTTCAAAAGGAAAGCTCTGCATCTGAGCGAAAGATCTGTCTGGATCTTTCAAAATGCTTTCTGCCTCTTCTGAAAGGGTTAAAATGTTCAAGAAGCAAGGGGAATAACAAACCTCTGCCCCCCTCTCTCTCCCCCCCCCAGCAGCCAATAGCATCGCTCGTGGCACAGAAGTGCATCACCGAGGTTGTGAAAACACGAGTAATCACATCTTTGATTGACAGCCCCCCCCAAAAAATTAAAACCTAAACAAAACCGGAACTATGGACGTGTAAATATCAGTCACGGGACCACCCGGGATATCCAGATCAGAGACATAAATCGTATAAACAGCGAGGGATGGATTCGTGATCACTATGTCACGGTAGGCACCGCGACAATTTCTGTCGTGTAACTGGCACCCAGGATTCCATAGAACTGATCCATAGCAGTTAAAGTAAGGTTCAAGTTCTATAATTGTTTAGTGTGGATACACCCACACCCAGAACTCTTTTTTTAAAAGTATTTTTAAAAGTGACATCTGACCAGTTCAATTTACCCACATGCGAAAGACCATTGCCATTAATTATACATAGCTCCCAGTATTTCACAGGGACTACTCATATGGTGAATAAACATGGCTCAAATTCTTATCACATATATTGTTTGTGTAACATATCTCGGTGGCCAAAATGTAAATATTTTCTAAAATCCAATAGATAATGCTGGCATGGTGGTTTGAGCATTGGACTATGACTGGAGACCAGGGTTCAAATCCTGGCTTGGCCATGGAAACCTATTGGGTAACCTTGGGCAAGTCACACTCTTTCAGCCACAGGGGAAAGCAAAGGCAAAACCCCCTCTGAACAAATCTTGCCAAGAAAACCCGGTTCACCTTAGGGTCACCGTAAGTTGAAAACAACGTGGAAGCACATAACAACAGAAACAAATACTAAAATGTGATGCACACATTGATTCTTATAATTCTTCAGCAATAGTGAACACATTGCACATGAAATGTCCTTATAATGTGTGGGTGAGAGAGGAAGAGAGGTCTTGTTTCAGCTTTCCTCCCAGCTAAGATACTTTTCTACTTAAACTAGGCACGGGGGAAATATGTCCCTCTAGATCAGCCATTCTCAGCCTTTTTACCTTGGAGGAACCAAACCCTTCAAGTGATTTTTCAGGTCTAGGGGAACCCCTGTATTGAAAATATTATATCTATAGATTTTTTTAAAAAAATATTTTTTCAATCACCATCACTAGTGGAACCCTGGGCTTCCAGGGAAGCCTACTGTATAATTTGTAAACATCATTCTGACACTTAAACCAGCCCGGCTTGAAGGTTGCTTGGCCTACCTCCTGCCTGCAGTGGAGTGGCCATGTGATAGGAGCCAAGGCAAAGGCTGGCTGGCTTGGCCTGCACGTTGCCATTCAATCTGTTCCAGCCACAAACTTGCAGGAAGAAGCAGAAGAAAAGTCTTCCCTCCCCCTCCATGGTAGCCCCCTCCCCCTCCGTGGTAGCCCCCTTCTCCTCTCCCCCTGTGTGGCTGCATTGGTTTCACGTGCCCAGTCCTTGAAAGTGTTCCTACACTGAATGGGCTAAATGGACTAAATGGGAGGGAGGGAAGGGAAGGCAAGACCCACTCAAGCTCCGAAGAAAAGAGTTCAAACACCAGAGTGACCAAAATGGGTTTAAAACAGGGCTAAACGGCAGGGGGGGAGGAGAGAGGGAAGGGAACACAAAACCCACTCAAGCTCCAAAGAAAAAAGTTGAAACACCAGGATGACCAAAATGGGTTTAAAACAGGGCTAAATGGGAGGGAGGAGGGAGGGAAGGGAAAACAAATGTTTGAACTTTTTTCTTTGGAGCTTGAGTGGGTCTTCCCTTCCCTTCCCTCCCTCTTCCCTCCCTGCCATTTAGCCCTGTTTTAAACCCTTTCTGGTCACCCTGGTGTTTGAACTTTTTTCTTCAGAGCTTGAGTGGGTCTTGTCTCCCCCTCCCTCCCTCCCTGCCAGTGGTGGGTTATCCACGTTTTTTTCACATTCGCGGGTGGCTTGGGAACCTAACCCCTGCGAATGTGGAGGGACGACTGTACAGAAATCAAGCCTAAATACCATTCCCATTCTTACTCTCCCCTATTCCAATACAAACTCCTAAGCTATTGTCTGCTGTGACCATTAGATCTGCTTTTTCTTCTTTTTCCTTCCATACCCTCATGGCGCTTATGCAGAGAAGGCTAAAAATTTTGTTTCTGACTTGTTTTGTGGTTGTTGTTTTGATAAACATTTTCATCTTTTTTACCATTCAGGATACAAAGAACCTGAGATGTTGAGCTAACTATACTTTCAGAACGGTAATTTTAGATTGAGAAAATGGTAAAGGGAGAGGATTAAATATGTCATTTTCTGAGTGCCACTTCTCCAGCACAAACTGAAGCACCTTGCAGATAGTAAAACAAAAAGTGTTGAGATCTCCCATTTCTTTTGGTCTTCACTTGGTTGAATTTTATTTTGCTGCCAAAGTAAGTTTCCCCAAAGGAGATGGGACTTTACTGCTTATACACAGAGAATTGTGAAACTATGGTGGATGTTTTGCAGTATTCTACCCAAGTTTCCAAACATATATGCAGATCTGTTCTGAGTTCAATATATTTTACAGTTTAGTTGGAAACTTATTGGCAAATTTCAGTGTTCTGGATGTAGAGAACAATGGTGAATACACATACTAAGCCATCTGTGGGAGACCTCTGTTTTAAACCTCACCTAAAATTAGCCTTACAACAGTAAGTATAAAAATAGTGTACAAATGAATTTTTTACACTAATGCTAATTTTGGCTGGCAAGACTGAATTCTCTGGAACAGTCACAGGTGATCAAGTATTTCTGAAGCGTGAGGCCAGCCTTTAGAAGTCATCACACATCCTCCTGTCAAAAGCAAACATCTCTGTTGTTTTTCCTGGGATCCCTAAAAGACACTCTGCAGGATTCTCTAGGATTCTCTGAAGACACAATAGCTGTAAATGTAAGCGCTCAAAAGGCTATTTTTAAATAGGATTGTTAGTATCACTCACTGCATTTTTGCAACTAACTTGTTAACTGTTACAGTACTCATTAAAAAAAAAAACAACCCTGGATTTCTTTTTCCTTTTTAAAAAACACACACCTGGGTTTTTTTTTTCTTTTTTTTAAATGCAAAAGTGTGTGTGTGTGCCTTCAAGTCACCTGTCAACTTATAGTAACTCATGAATTTCAAAGGGTCTTCTTAGGCAAGAAATACTCAGAAGTGGTTTCACCAGTTCCTTCCTCCAAAATATAGCCAACAGCAGCTGGTATTTGTGGGCAGTCTCCCATCCAAATATTAACCAGAGCTGACTCTGCTTATTTTCCAAGATAAGACAGGAGTTGATGCCTAAGAGTTAATGGCCTAAAATAAAATATATATTTAAAAACCACCTCAAAATGTCCCCTACAATAGGTTTGCTTCCTAAAACTAACAAGTAGAAGTAATGACTAATTGTTACTTGTGTGAAGAAGTAACAAAATGTTACCAATTGTTGCATTATTTTCAAAAGAAATGTCACTGTTTCTCCAATAATAATACTGTAATAATAATAATGATGATGATGATGATGATGTGTTAGAAGTAACACTTCAGAAAGCATTCCTTCCATGCTCTCAAAGAGCCTGTGACTTTTCACAAAAGGGGAGTGTCAATATTTCACTCTTATCACTGTGTCTGTTCTCCACTTCTTCTCTGCCTATGTTTGTCTAATACTACTCCACATACAGTATTTACTACCTTCTTTTGTTTCTCTCATCTCACTTGCAGATTTCTTCTCCTCTTTACTCCTTATACGTCTTACTCTATGCCCTCATCATGTTTCATTATACACTTCTATAATCCCTTTTTCCGTTTTGGTATTGTAAGACAGAAATCCATGTGTCAAATGGTTTCTGTGGAGGACATCCTTTCTGTGCACTTCTTCAGAGGGAGAATTTCCTCAGAACCTCATCAGGAAAGGGTGTAAAGAATTCCCTCTTTACACTTGTGAGTCCAATAATTCTCACCCTCATTTGCTCAGTTTCACTTTATTTCTTCTACCACCACCTCCTCCTCTCATATAAAAACCGAAGAAGGGAATGTATTATTTGTTTTGAAAGAAAAAAAAATTACACATTAAATGCAAAGGCATAATTAACATAATGTCTAGTGTGGTCCTAAGTTGTTGTTGTTTTAAGTCTGCCTATATGGTAAAAATTTGGTGGGGAGGAACCACTTCAATGCCTAGGGTAGCTAAATAGTAATTTAATATTGAAGAAAATTACCTCAGTACATTTTAGGTGTAGTATAATACTTTTCTGTGTGTAAATATAGAAAAGGCTTTATTTTTTGATAAATGTTACCATTTGTCAGGGTCTTACAGCAGAACAATGTCTGGGGGAGGAAACACCCAACTGATATAGTGAAAAAAAATCTTTACATAGTAAAAAGTCCATCTTACCATCCTTAATGAAGCTAGGCATTACTTCTAGTATTAGAAATTCTGGGAGTCTAAATTCACATTTACCAATCCCTGTTTCTATAAACATGAACAGACTACTGGGGTGAAGCCTCTCATTCTAGAATAGTTGGGGGTGGGGGAGAGATTTGTTTGACGCTAAACAGATATTCCCTACACTTCATATAAAGATGTAGGCCTGAATCCTCTATACACTGCATTACTCTGTAATGATGGTAGTTAAGTAGGTATGTAGTGAATCCCGTGTTATCATACCTTACACCCCCTCCCTATAATAACTCATAATTGGCAATGTTAGGCACTTCAAAGGGCCTAGTAGACCAGGGTGATCCAAAGTCACAAGGGCCTAGGAAGGTGTCTTAGAAGTATTCTAGCAAACAGGAGTAGGACAGGAGTAAATGAAGCCCTTAGTAAACAACACCATTACAGGGGTATGTGCTAATCCCTCTTGGGCCCCCTTGACTATGAATCACATATGAGAAACAAACAAGTGACCTGAACAACTCATATCCCCAAGAAATATCCCTCTGCACCCTACCCCTCTACTACAATATGAGGTTGTCATAAACCAATAAATTCCTATCTCTCAGCAATAAACAGCAATCAGCAGAGTTTCAATTTCCTTTCTTTATTTGGTGGGAAACCCATCGAATTCCAAATACCCCTTCAGGACATGAAATACAGTACAAATATTAGCCCCAAATGATAGCAAAGTGTGCCACTGTGGGTGAGACACTGCTCCCTGCCCTCTCTGTCAGTGCGCCCCCGAATCAAAGCTTCCAGTGCCACCCTCAGATTTCTGTCTGAGTTCTTCTCTACTCTCAAGACTGGTAACTATAGTCCCATTTCCCAAATCTATTCCTCTATCCAACCTTTCTGCCTTATACTCTTCATTAGCCTTGTGTGGTTCTTGTGAGCATGTGTTAAGTGTGTGAGTGCTTTTGTGTTATTTTCCAATTTTAAAAAATATTTTACTTTAAACTGGATTTGTCTGCAGTTAGTACTGGTATACACAGGTGAAAAGAAAAGAACCTGAAGTTACCCACCTCTTGCAGCATTCCATTTGAGCTATAATAATTCCCTCAGCTAATAATAGATCACAGATGGGCTCCCCACAGACCGCCCCACCTCTTCAGGTAACACCCTGCCCAATCCCCCCCATCACCTCTCAGCAGCCACTGCAATTGATGGGGTTCTATTCCCTTGTCACTCAGGAAGTACCTGACTAATGTTTGCAACACTCACATAAACAATCTTCATTGGGACAGACAGAAACAGTGTCCCCGTTGTCATCTCTCCTCATAGCAGAGATCACTTGCATGATGGGATGGGACCATCAGCCAGCTGCTTTTCAATCAACCGAGCAACAGTGATCACTGCAGCTGCTGACCGGTAAGTGGGGATTGGGGACTTTTACAGTCCCTGTGTATCTCCTAAACAAGGGGACATGTGAGAATAACGAATGCAAAGCAGTCACAAATGCATAACTCTCAGTTGTGCATTTATAGTTGCCCATAAGATTCCAGCCCCATGTAATAATGTGGATGCTTAATTTGAACTGAGTCGTTATGAACTTGAATTGAGTCCTAAGATTCTCTCATGCCTAATAAACACATAGGAGATTATAAGACACGGCAAAAACAATGTCAGAATATCGCTAGAAGAACAGGAAGGGGTGACCTTACTAGACAAGGACGTCCTACAGCGTTCCAGCGAAGTAGCGCGGGTCAGTAAAGTGTCCCTTTTTATTAGCAGCTTCTCCCCATCAATGCAAAAGGGAAGCCTCAACTGTAGCAGTGCTACCCCAAAAAAATGGCAGAAGGATGCGGGCATCTGGTAAGCTCACCCTTTCTGTTATTTTAGTGATCTTGTGACGTGGTTGGGAACATGATTTTTTTGGTGTGTTCCTCCACGTCTAATAATCTCCATAGAGAAATTTAAACACAAATTTGCCATTGTATTGTTTGTAATGTGTGTGTGAGAGAGAGAGACTGCATCATTGTTTTTCCTCTTATATGTGTCTAGTCTTCTGCAGTATATAAGTAAAAAATGTCAGAAATTGAAAGTTATATCACTTTTGTTCCTGATTGTCCTATTTCAGTGGAGTTCATAGGTACAGAAGTTCAGAATTCACATTTTAGCATTCAGCAAAATGGGTTCACTTATCACTAAATCCATATACACTTTTGTCATAACTACAATCAGCCTTTAAGAA